>JAEOAD010001941.1:397500-1597500 GCA_036365145.1 Orientallactaga sibirica | reverse complement strand
CACAAATCAAGTGCCTTGGCTAAGCTTCCACGATGCGCCAGCCCTTCACTGCCCGCAGCCATCGCCTGCTTTACTCAGGTAACCCCAGGGAAACGGGTGGAAGTCGTGCACATTCAGATAATTAGTTCCAATCTGGTGATAGCCGGTCAGAGCTGTTGGGTTATAAGAACACGGTTCGAAAAGTGGTCTCCCTGAACTGCCGGAGTGGAACTACCTGTCATTTTAAAGTTCTATGCCTCTCAGGGGTCACTTAAGCAAAGTGCTTCTTATGCAAAGTGCTCTGAGACTGAGAGAAGGGGACCTGACGTCAGCATCCAGGGACTGGCTTTGGAAGTGGGCTTCCTCCCTTGAACCCTGGGCTGTGCCTAAGCTTGCATGCTAGGCCAGAATTCATAGTGGGTTTTATTTGTTTTTGTTTTTAGAATCCTGTTTTTTTTAATAGAAACTTCACATGCACACAAAATACATTTCAAATAGGAGTCTACATAGCAGGTACCCTGAGCTCTCCTCCCCCTGCTCTGCGGGGGTCATCACTGTGCAATTATGATCCCACGGCGTCCTTGTCACGTCTTTCATCCGAAGACACAAAAGTTTCCACGGGGTACCGTGTTATCTCTTTCGCTATACAAGTAGACAAACGGAGCCTAAAGATGCTGGTGGGCTGGCTGTGGTGGCATACACCCATCACCCCAACGCTCAGGAGGCCATGGCAGGAAGATTACCAGGAGTTTCAGGTCAGCTTGGGCTACACAAGACCTTGTCTCAGAAACACGCAGTCCAGAGTGGTGACACATGCCTGTCACGCCCAGCACTCAGGAGGCTGAGACAGGCAGATCACAAATTTGAGGCCAGCCTGGGTCAACAGAATGAATTGTAGGCCAGCCTCAGCCACATTGTGACAAGGGCCTGGGCTGGAGAAGGGCAAAAGTGACTCCATATTGGGAACTTATACAAGGAAGTTCAGCTTAGCTGGTACCTCAGTCTCTGTTCTAGAACCTTTTGTGCTTCTCGCTGTCCCATTGTGGTCTCACCTGCACTTGAACTTTATGCTTGGCTTGCTTTAACACAATGGGTCTCCACAAGCCAAGATGTTTTTCTCGCTATTGCTAAATGCAATCTTTAGCTTCTGTATTAACTGCTGCTTGCTTGCAGTTGCAGGAGAAGGAAATTGCAGGGAGGGGAAGATTCTGGAAAAGTTTCTGTTTTTTTCTAAAATCGACTGAAATTAACTCTTGGTTTTGTAAGATCATGATTACTGAATTTCTGAACTGTAAAACTAAGATGTGCAATCCTATGGATTTCTCCTATAAAAGGAGCCGTGGAGTACAGCCTTGTACCGCATTCAGGCTCCCGAGTCCTGGATGGAGTCGCCAGCCTGCTAATAAAGATTCCTTTCCCACTACTTGGTGTCCATGTGGTCTTCCCTGGGGGTCCTCACCATAACAACATGGTGAGAACTTATGTCACACCCCACACTTCCCCCAAAAAATAGGACACTAAAGGACATTATGCTATGTATAAAAGTGTGTGGACTAGTACAGAACTGGCCATTTGTCACCAAGAGTATCAGAAGGGGAGACACGCATGGAGGTTGATACAGAACTATCATCACATGTTCCAGGCCAGCCTAGGCTACACAGCATGACCCTGCCTCCAAAAAAAAAAAAAAAACACAGGGCTGGAGAGTTGGCTCCGTTAGCTAAGGTACTTGCCAACAAAGCCAATGGACCCAGGTTCAAGTCCCTAGTACCCACGTAAAACCAGATACAAGATGGTACGTGCATTTGAAATCTATTTGCAGTGGCTAGAGGCCCTGGTGTGCCCATTCTCTCTATACGCACATCTATCTCTTTCTCTCTCAAATAAATAAATGAAAAAAAAATTTAAGAATTTTAAAAAAAAATTTTATTATTTTTTTTGGAGAGAGACACAGAGAGAGACAGAGAGAGAGAGGGAGAGGAAGACAGAGATGGGCACGCCAGCAGTGTCTCAGCTGCTGCGAACGAAATCCAGATGTGCGCCCCCCTTGTGGTCAAGTGCGGCATTGCGCCCTTGCATCACTTTGCATCTGGCTAAACGTGGGACCTGGAGATTGGAACCGCTGGAGATTGGAACCAGCGTTCTTAGGCTTAGGAGGCAGGCGCCTTAACCCTTAAGCCATCTCTCCAGCCCATAAATGAAAAATTTTAAAAATTAAAGGCAAATCAACAGAGAGGGAACTGGGGAGACAGGTCTGTGGGCAAAAGCACTTGTTGCACAAGCGTGAGGATCCGAGTTTGTATTCGCAGAACCCTCATAGAGCCAGATGCGATTCTACTCATCTGTAATCCAGCCGTCCTACAGCGAGATGGGAGGTGGACACAGGAGAATCCCTGGATGTACACTCAGTAACAGACAAGACACCCTGTCTCAAACAAGGTGGGAGGCGAGGGCTGACGCCCAAGGATGTCCTCTAACCTCCTCACACACATCGTGGCACATATGCACCAGCATTTATACACACACATACATCACATATGTGCAAATTTTGTTTTGTTTTGTTTTTCGAGGTAGGGTCTCACGCTGGCTCAGGCTGACCTGGAATTCACTATGTAGTCTCAGGGTGGCCTTGAACTCTCGGCAATCTTCCTACCTCTGCCTCCCGAGTGCTGGGATTAAAGGTGTGCGCCACCACGCCCGGCCTGTGCAAAATTTTTTAAAAAGGGAGAGGAGGCTGAAAAGATGGCTTAGCCGTTAAGCGATTTGCCTGCAAAGCCAAAGGATCTCGGTTCGGCTCTCCAGAACCCACGTAAGCCATCTGCACAAGAGGGCACATGCATCTGGAGTTAGTTTGCAGTGGCTGCAGGCCCTGGCATGCCCATGCTCACTCTTTCTCTCTGCCTCTCTCTCAAATAAGTAAATAAATAAATAAACTACATATATATGTATATATCTATATATGGAGAGACAGAGAGAGAGAGAGAGGAAGGGGGAGAGGAGCAAGACAGCCCCCCAAAAACTGAGTACACATTTCTTCTACTTCAAAATAAGTAAGCATTTTCACACGTGCCAGCTAAATCTTTATGCAATGTGGAATAAGGCCCACAAGCCCAAATCAAAACAAAACAAAAAGCGTTTGGACTTCCTCTCGCCTTGGAACACACCCTTGGAGGACCGCTCCGCAGATCTACGTAGAACATTGCACTGAAGTCTCAAAATGCTAGTAGCATAAGAGTCAAGAAGTACCAAGAGTTTTTGGCCCAAATGAACATGTGTTAAGACATAGCAGAGGAAGCTCCCAACACAGGCCCGAGGTGGGAGGTGAGGGGACAACGGGGACTCCCACTGACTCTGGGAGGCCCACATTAGACTGGAAATTCCCATGAAGTTGTCCAGCTGCAAATGATTTTCAGAGTGTGCATCAAACAGTTTAGAAACCATTCCAGGTCTTGGCTGGGTAGCTATTTCCTGAAATGAAACATTGTCTCTTAGGGCAGCAGCCTGGGCTACAATGAGGCTCTACCTCGGAAAGACTCACAAGGCTCAGAAAGTCAACAATATTCTCAAGACTAGAGAAAATCCTGAAGCTAAGAGTCAAGGCCCTTCTCCAGGGTGATATGACCAGAAAAAAAAAAAAATCGCTGAGCGAGAGGAGACTCTTCCATGGAGCTGCCTGCAAATTGTACAGACAGCTGCAAGGTTACGGTTTGCTTGAGTTTCTATCCTTGCTGGGGTGGACTACTCCATGATGCAGCTGCTGATGAGTCACCCCTGCTCCTGTAAGAAACCCCTTACCCATGTCCCCGTTAGTAACCCCACCAAACTCACTGCTTGGCTAAGCTAGACTTGGGTGGAGTCATTTCTTTGATCTGTTCTGCTGCCCCATCTGGGATGAGAAGATATTTGTTCACATGCCCCAGGAAGCACACCACACTGCTTCACTCATTCACTATCACCCAACACATATTCAGCGACCTCAGACATACCAGGCTCCAGTGACTCTACAAAATGATGAACAAGACATTCCTGACCACCCAGAGTTCATGATCAAGTGCAGAGAGAGTCTCCAAAAACACAGCCTACTCGTTACAACTGCCATATTCAACTAGCCAGTCCAAATGCCAAGGCTGTACATCTCCCATGGGCCATGGCAAGGTCACATGGCAGAAATACAGGTAGAATTTCAGCCTGGCATGGTGGTACAGCCTTGTTGTCTCAGGACTCAAACACATTCTCATCCATGTCTGCTCCTCGGCACCCAGTCGGCCTCTGTTTAAGGCCAGACCACCGTGTACCTTTCCTAAGCCCCATAGCAACACCTGCCTAGAATCCCCCAGTGAGGGGCTGGGGTGTGGCTCAGTGGTAGAGCTCCTGCCTAGAATCCCCCAGTGAGGGGCTGGGGGCGTGGCTCAGTGGTAGAGCTCCTGCCTAGAATCCCCAGTGAGGGGCTGGGGGCGTGGCTCAGTGGTAGAGCTCCTGCCTAGAATCCCCCAGTGAGGAGCTGGGGTTGTGGCTCAGTGGTAGAGCTCCTGCCTAGAATCCCCCAGTGAGGAGCTGGGGTTGTGGCTCATTGGTAGAGCTCCTGCCTAGAATCCCCCAGTGAGGGGCTGGGGGCGTGGCTCAGTGGTAGAGCTCCTGCCTAGAATCCCCCAGTGAGGGGCTGGGGGCGTGGCTCAGTGGTAGAGCTCCTGCCTAGAATCCCCCAGTGAGGAGCTGGGGTGTGGCTCAGTGGTAGAGCTCCTGCCTAGAATCCCCCAGTGAGGGGCTGGGGGCATGGCTCAGTGGTAGAGCTCCTGCCTAGAATCCCCCAGTGAGGGGCTGGGGTGTGGTTCAGTGGTAGAGCTCCTGCCTAGAATCCCCCAGTGAGGGGCCGGGGTGTGGTTCAGTGGTAGAGCTCCTGCCTAGAATCCCCCAGTGAGGGGCCGGGGTGTGGTTCAGTGGTAGAGCTCCTGCCTAGAATCCCCCAGTGAGGGGCTGGGGTGTGGTTCAGTGGTAGAGCTCCTGCCTAGAATCCCCCAGAGAGGGGCTGGGAGCGTGGCTCAGTGGTAGAGCTCCTGCCTAGAATCCCCCAGTGAGGGGTTGGGGTGTGGTTCAGTGGTAGAGCTCCTGTCTAGAATCCCCCAGTGAGGGGCTGGGGCGTGGTTCAGTGGTAGAGCTCCTGCCTAGAATCCCCCAGTGAGGGGCTGGGGCGTGGTTCAGTGGTAGAGCTCCTGCCTAGAATCCCCCAGTGAGGGGCTGGGCTATGGTACAGTGGTAGAGCACCTGCCTAGAATCCCCCAGTGAGGGGCTGGGAGCGTGGCTCAGTGGTAGAGCTCCTGCCTAGAATCCCCCAGTGAGGGGTTGGGGGTGTGGCTCAGTGGTAGAGCTCCTGCCTAGAATCCCCCAGTGAGGGGCTGGGGTGTGGTTCAGTGGTAGAGCACCCGCTTAGAATCCCCCAGTGAGGGACTAAGAGTGTGGCTCAGTGGTAGAGCTCCTGTCTAGAATCTCCCAGGCAGGGGCAGTGGCATGGCTCACAGGCGTAGCTCTTGCCCAGCCCACAAGGTCCTGGGTTCCACCCTAATGTTTTGTTCCTACTGGTGTGTCTTTCAAGCTGCATTAGCTTTTATGACCTAGTTAGACTTGTATTTCTTCAGGCTAAGTGGAAACTCAATAGATTAATTTTTTCCAAATTAAAATGATAATAAAACTCATTTGGAAAAGAATAAAAGAGAACCAGCTTAAGGAGGCCCCAAACACATCTGTATGTCACTTCCACCACCACAGACAGAGTTAACCTGCAAGTCTAAGTAGCTTCTACAGGAGCCCTCAGACCAGCTTCACTGTGTATGCTTTCTGTACCGAATATTATTACTTATAATTTATCATCCTCTAATTGATTAGATTATGTCTGTGTAGTGCTGTACTTATTTTAACAAAGAGGTTTTTAAACAAATAGAAGTAAATGTAGATTTAATTTATTTCCCCATGAAAAGAAGTCTCAAAAAAAATCAATTTTCATTTGCACAGGTATCTTGGTAGCCTGGCACCCCATTACTTCATGCCTGTGCCTCCTGCTGCTGGCATGTGCATGACAGATGGCTTCATTTCTCCACCATGATTCTATTACTTACAGAAAAAATATATTTAAGGAGTATTAAAGGCCTTATTTAAACTGTCAAAAGTTGCCACCATTCTGAGGGGAAGGTTGATACTGTCTAACACTCTCAGAGGAACAGGAACTATCTGAGAAGGCCCGTGGTGCCCCTGGAGTCCTCATGTGCTTGTTTTTATCTGTCGTCCCATCCCCCACTTTGTTGGTTCTTGATAGAAAACCCTTAATGCTATCCACACAGAAGAAAGGTCTAAGCCCAGCATGAGAAGACCTGGGGATGAATTTTTCCCTCTCTTCCTCACCCCCAGGAAATTTCCCTCTGTAGACCCTGGCTGGTCTTCAACTCACAGTGATCCTCCTACCTCTGCCTCCTGAGTGCTGGGATTAAAGGTGTGCATCACCACCCACAGGTCCTCTTTTCTGAAATTGCGCTTCCCAGAACCAGGGTGTGTCAGAGATTGCCCAGCACCACAATTTTAAAATGGGTAAAAAATAATAATAATAATAATAATAATAATAATAATAATGATAATAAAAGCACCAGCTTTGGTAGCCCCAGCATGCTAGCCCAGCATCCTGACCCTCTGACCCAGTACACCAACTAAAGGATTCAGAAATGGTGAAAGGCAGGGAAGGGAGATTTCATGTCTGTGCCCTGGGAAGAGGAACTAGTAACAAGTCTGGTGAGGGGCTGGAGAGATGGCTTACTGGTTAAGGCACTTGTCTGCAAAGGTTTGAGTCCCAGAACCCACATAAGCCAGATGCAAGGTGGCTCATGCATCTGAAGTTCGTTTGCAGTGGCTAAGACCCTGGCATGGCATGCCAATTCTCTCCATCTCTCTGTCTCTCTCCCTCTCATAATTTTTTTTTAAATTTTTATTTACTTATTTATTTTTTGGAGAGAGACACAGAGAGAGAGAGAGAGAGAGAGAGAGAGGAAGACAGAGATGGGCGTGCCAGCAGTGTCTCAGCTGCTGAGAATGAAATCCAGATACGTGTGCCCCCTTGTGGTCAGGTGCGGCATTGCGCCCTTGCGTCACTTTGCATCTGGCTAAACGTGGGACCTGGAGATTGGAACCTGTGTTCTTAGGCTTAGGAGGCAGGCGCCTTAACCCCTAAGCCATCTCTCCAGCCCCTCATATTTTTTTTTATAAAAAAATTAAAAATAAAAAAAAGAAGTCTAGTGAGACCAAGCCTGTCTTCATAGTAGTGACACGAGCATTAGGTTTAGGTAGAGGAAGTGCTGGGGCAGGTGGCGAGAGGTGTGTGTAACTAAACAGTCTTGCTTAATAATTGTCTCAGCTCTGGTTCTACAAGGTCATCCTAAGGACTCACAGCTTGAGGGGACAAGCTGGCTCTGCTCCGGGTGCAGCCTCTTCTGCCTCATCACAGGTGCTCTGTCTTCAAGGCTCGGCTGTCCTGGAATCCAGGGTGACTACAGGGTTAGGACAATGACTGAAGGCCTTCAAGTGTCCTTGGGAACAGGACTTTGGAAAAGCTGGCAGTGAGATGTCTCAGTTCCTCATATCTCTCTCCATGCCTTCAGCCTGGAATGGAGATGAGACAAGTTAGACATCACCAGATTGTAACAGACAGACAGACAGACAGACCTGGAGTAATTAACATGCATACATACGGAGGTCAGCAGATGACGGTCCGGTGAGAGAGGCGGAATGAAGGTGGAGGTGCCAGGCTCCCCTCCAGTTCCTAGCTACCTTGTGGACCCAGGTGAGGGGGCAGGGCTCTTCAGCAAAGGCAATTTCTAAGCGTCTGATATACATATTCATTGAGTAAATATTTGTCAAACTGAGAACTCAGGCTTGCTAAGGCGGGCTTAGAACTTCCATATACCCTTGACCAGACCATGTTTTGATAACAATGAGAGAGAACCTCTGTGGGTTGAGTGAGGGAATGAAAGCTTTCCCTGGGGCTGGCGCCTAGCCCCTCCTCTTCCTCTTCCCCTCCCCTGCACAGTTCTTTCTGCCCTCTCCAGGCTGGCTCAGATGCCTCTGGCACTTCAGTCATCAGGAGAGGGGGCTGCCAGGCTTTCTGACAGCAAGAATTAGAATGCAAATAAGCACCTCAGGAGGGGGGGCGGGTGCTGGACATGTAGCCCCTTCTTGGGGCGGTACAACGCACATCTGTGTCTTAAAGGTACCAAGAAGTCCTGCAATGAGAATAACGAAGAGCCCTAAGGGAGAGCCAAGTGCTGGTCCACTCTTGTCTGGTGGTGTTTTGTGACTCTCAAATAAAGAAGACTTTAGGGTTCAACATACCAAACCATGGGAGGATTTTATTTCCTTCCTTCATTTCCAAGCTATTTAATCACACGCCTGCTTCATGTCACCCACCAGCAGAAACTGCACTGGTGACAATGAATGAGATGGACAGGCCTCCCAACCTTATTAGGGAAGACACGCTCAAAATTCTAGAAGCCAGCCTGCCAAGGACACAGACGCTAAGCTTGCTTCAGGAAACACGCTTCTACAGACATGGGCTTCAAGCTTTGCCTGTCTGTCTGTCTGTATGTATGTTTTGAGACTCTATATCTCAGCCAGGCCTTTAGCTAACTCTCTAGCCCAGGCTCACTTTCAAAATTTTGAGAATCCTCCTGCCTCAGCTCCTGAGTGCTGGAATTAAAGGTGTGCCCATCACACCCAGCTCCCTGACCCTTTTTTGTAATATGTATACATTTGAGAGAGAGAGAGAAATAGGCAGAGAGAGAATGGGCCTGCCAGGGCCTCCAGCCACTGCAAACACACTCCAGATGGATGTGCCACCCTGTGCATCTGCTTACATGGGTCCTGGGGAATCAAACCTGGGTCCTTTGGTTTTGCAGGCAAGCACCTTAACCACTAAGCCATTTCTCCAGCCTGCCCCTGACCGTTTTGAACAAGTTTCCAAACTCTTGGCAATCTGAAATCCCCCAGGGGTGCCCAGTAAAACAGCAAAAATTGAAGTGGGAATAGGAATGCTAAATGTTTAGGAAAACTTTCTTCTGTGAGGGGATGATCTTCAGTTGGGGAAACCCAAAACGATCTTGTCACATTGAGCTGTCTAATTACAGCCAGATCTGACGTGTGCTGTACCCAGTGGAGCATGTGTTGTACCTTCCTAGAAATATTTACACCTGGGCTAGAGACCCCAGGCTGTTTTCTGGGCAGCCTCATTGGTGGAGGGTATCATAGTCAGCTCCACGTTGCTGGGATGAATGTCCAAAGCAGGCACAGTTTAGAGGAGGAAGAGGTTTGTATAAGCTTACAGATCCAGAGGGAAGTTCCATCAGTGGTGGGAGAAGCCACTCCCCTACATCCAAGCAGAGAGAAAAACCACATCAAACAAAAACACCAACACCAGCTCACAACAAAAGGCAGCAGGCACAAGCCAGACAGCGAGCCGCAGCACGCCGGCACTCATACTGCTCTCTCACGCCTTTGGGCTGGAATTCAGCTCGGCCCCCAGTGACACCTTAGGGATGGATCACAGGATCTGCCCCCAGTGACACCTCCTCTAGCCAGGCAACTGGAGACCCAAGTGACAAGCTTTAATAAAACACCTGAGTCTATGGGGGACTTACATTCAAACTACCACAGTGGAGAGGTCTTTTAAGGGGACAGTATTTCCTTTCATCCCAGAACTCCAATGACCTTGCAGTGCCTAGGCCTGACCTCTCACAGGGCGATTCGCTTATCTAATGAGTTTCTTCACATGACACCTGTGCTTGGGAAATTAATGTAGGATTTGTCTCAAATTCAGGTCTAGTCCAGGCTGCCCTTTGATTATATAATTGCAAGAAGACCCCAAGAGACAGAGAAGCTAAAAATTTCTTCTCTGATATATTCTTTTGATCTCCACAGAATGTTGAAAGCATTTGTGGGGATTTTTTTTTTTTTTTAAAAATCTACTTAGGTCTGCATGTCCTTCAGCCCTCTTGTTATTGTTTGCAGTATTGGAGATTGAACCTAGGGCCTCCCACATGCCAGGCAAATGCTGTACCTGTGAGATATGCTCCCAGCCCCTCACTGGGGGATTCTAGGCAGGTGCTCTACCACTGAGCCACACCCCCAGCCCTCACTGGGAGCCAGGAGCTCCCACTGCCACACCCCAGCCCCTCACTGGGGGATTCTAGGCAGGAGCTCTGCCACTGAGCCACACCCCCAGCCCCTCACTGGGGCAGGTGCTCTAGCCACAGCCCTCACTGGGGAGCTCTAGCCACTGGGGATTCTAGGCAGGAGCTCTAGCCACGCCCCAGCCCCTCACTGGGGATTCTAGGCAGGAGCTCTACCACTGAGCCACACCCCAGCCCCTCACTGGGGATTCTCTAGCTCTGCCACAGGAGCCCCTCACTGGGGGATTCTAGGCAGCCACACTGAGCCACGCCCCAGCCCCTCACTGGGGATTCTAGGCAGGAGCTCTACCACTGAGCCACACCCCAGCCCCTCACTGGGGATTCTAGGCAGGAGCTCTACCACTGAGCCACACCCCCAGCCCCTCACTGGGGGATTCTAGGCAGGAACTCTACCACTGAGCCACACCCCCAGCCCCTCACTGGGGGAACTTCTGAGCCAGGAGCCCTCACTGGGGATTCCAGCTCTACCACTGAGCCACACCCCAGCCCCTCACTGGGAGATTCTAGACAGGAGCTCTAGAGCTCACACCCCAGCCCCTGGGAGCCACACCCCAGGCCATGCCCTCAGCCCTCACTGGGGATTCTAGGCAGGTGCTGAGCCACACCATGGGGGATTCTACTGCCAGCTCTCTTTTCACTCTGAGACAAAATGTCACAAAGTTGCTCAGGATGTCCTTGAGTTCACTCTGTCTCCCATTCTGGCTTTGAACTTACCACAATCCTCCTGCCTTAGCCTTAAAAGTGCTAGAATTATAGGTATGTGCTAGCACACCCAGCTTTGAGTTTTTGGTCATGAAGACAGGGTCTCAAAATGTTATTCAGGGTGAACTTGACCTCCTGATCCTCCTGCCTCAGCCCTCCATGCGCTGGGTTACAAACCTGCATCATCACACCTGGTTTTCATTCCCTTTTCACAGAACAGGCCCGTCCCTTCTGTCAGGCCTCTGTGAGCTCCCAGGAGGAATCAAAGCCCACTCTTAGCCACTTACAGAGTTTCTGTGAGCACAAATTCAGGACTTCCTCTTTAAAGAGACACCGAAGGTCCTACTTTTCAGCCTCCGCTGCCCAGAAGAGGCTCAGCTTTCTCACTCAGTCCCTCTGCCCGGCAGCTTCCTAACATCCTGACATTAAACAAAAATGAGACCGAGGCTTCCCTAATTGGGGATCATCATCAGGAATCTGTCATGGGGTCTCTTAGAAATTAATTCAGCTTGATCGCACTTCAGACCTTCGCTAAGGAGCCATCGTGTTCCTGGTGACACCATCTTGTCCCGTTTTCATACTGAATTAGCTCCCTAACAAGGCTGTATGGCCAGCTCTGAGCTCGCAAATTAGAAAAAAAAGGTGACAATGGCAGCAGCTACATGGTGGAGTTCCCTCACCAGATAATGGTGACAGCCTGGTCTCCAGGCTTCCAGATCTTTCTATGCTAGCTGAAACTGGTACCCAATGTAACCTCATGTTTGATTCCCCCCTCACTCCCACATCACATGTATCTGTCACAAGGCAACATTTCTTTTTAAGGACTTCACCTAGTTTCCTATCTCGCGGAAATCAGTACAGCGTGTTTGGTTGTCAAGGTAATAAAGCTTTCAAGAGGACAGACACATCCCAAATGTATTTCTCTGGCTGCAGAAATTATGCCTGTGGTTGGCTAAAGTAGGGTTCCTGAGCGTCCAGGAAGGGTTGGGGTGCAGGTGACCCCAGCTGCAATGAGAGGTACCGTCTGTGAACATAATGGGTTGTTACTCACCCTGTGAAACGTCTATACCAGTTCTGCCTGTGATTGACATCTTTTGTGTTGTCTTGTTTCTGAAACAGTGTCTCATGTATTCCAGGCTGGTCTCGAACTCACAGTGTCGTTGAGTGGAATACCCTGGCCTCCTGGTCCTCCTGCCTCCACCTCCGCGTGCTGCGGTGTAACACCATGCCAGGCTGATGTCATGCTGGGGATGGAGCCAAGCTTTGTGCATGCTAAGCAAGCTCTCTACCAACTGAGCCACATTCCCGGGCCTCTAACTGACATCTTGACCCACACAGCTCAGGGCACTTGGGTTTCCAGCATCTGCCATCAACTTCCTACAGGCATGCCCACGCATGGGTCCATCTCCTCTAGCTCAATGTCCTCATCTATAGACTAGGATGGTCCCCAAAAGCCATCCAGGGGCCTTGGGGGGGATTAAAGATGATACAGAACACATCAGGGCCCAGCACTAGAGAGGCTGAGGCAGGAGGATTGTGAATTCGAGGACAGCCTGGAAAACTTAATGACCTTGTCTCAAAGAATGATGCAAGGCTAGGTGTGGTGGCACGTGCCTTTAATCCCAGCACTCAGGAAGCAGAGATAGGAGAACCACCGTGAGTTCAAGGCCAGCCTGAGGTTACAGAGTGAATTCAAGTCAGCCTGGGCTAGAGTGAGACCCTACCTCGAAAACAAAGTACATTGCTGAGGACATAGTGCTTGTGTGAGGATCTGCATCTGATCCCCAGGCCTCAAGTAAAATGCCAGGCCTGGTGTCGTTCATGTGTAATCCCGGTGCTGGGGAGGAGGAGACAGGCAGATGCCTGAGCTTGCTGGCCAGCCAATCTAGTCTAATTGGTGAGCTCTTATCCAATGAGACCATATAGCAAAAGAGGTGGGTGGTACTCCCGAGGGTGACACCTAAGGTTGTCCTCAACACACACCTGCATACCCACACACATCTGCATACCCACATGCACAAGAACACGCATACCCCCTGTGGTGCTTTGATTCAGGTGTCCCCTATAAACTTAGGTGTTCTGAATGCTAGGTTCCCAGCTGATGGCAATTTGGAACTTAAAGCCTCCTGGAGGCAGTGTGTTGTTGGGGGCGGGCCTATGAGTGTTATAACCAGTTTCCCCTTGCCAGTGTTTGGTACACTCTCCTGTTGCTGTTGCCCATCCGAAGTTGGCCAGGAGGTGATGCCCACCCTCTGCTCATGCCATCGTTTTTCCCTGCCAACATGGAGCTTCCCTTCATGTCTGTAAGCCAAAATAAACCTCCCCCCACCACAAGCTGCTTTTGCCAGTGTCTGGTACATTCTCCTGTTGCTGTTGTCCATCTGATGTTGGCCAGGGGGTGATGTCCACCCTCTGCTCATGCCATTGTTTTCTCCTGCCATCATGGAGCTTTCCCTCCAGTGTGTAAGCCTAAAACAACCTTTTTTTCCCCACAAGCTGCTCTTGATCAGGTGATTTCTGCCAGCAATGTGAACCTGACTGCAGCAGTAAAGTTGATACCAGAGGAGTGGAATTGCTGCTAGACACCTGACTGTGTGGCTTTGGCCATTTGGAGCTGATTTTCAAGAGGAATGTGGAAGGATTTGAAACCTTGGCCTAAGAGACACCTTGCAGTGCTGTAAGTACAGCTTGATGAACTATTCTGGTCAGAGTTAAAAGACCTGAATGCAGTAAGAACTATGGACTGTGAGGTTTGGCTTCTGAGGGTGAGAAAGAACTTCTGGACTGGGCTAGAAGCAGTTTGTGTGAGAGGTTTGCTGCTATGTTGTGCCCTGAGAACTTACGCATTGCGTAGAGATGGACTGATGTGAGCAGAGTAATATGGCACAGAAAAAAAAAAAACGAAATCTTTCAGCAAAAACTCCTGCCCATTTAGCTGCAATTGTATGAGAGATTACAACCATTGAGATTTGGGCCAGCTGACCTGCATTGGGGCAACAGAGAGAAGTCTTGAAGGGGCCCGAATGCTCAAGGAGTGTCCTGTTCTTCAAAGTCTGTTTTATTCCCCCCTGGTTAACAAACTGGCAGACTACCTGGTATTATGGAGTATAAGAAATGTGGGAAAGAGAGGGTCATTGAGTTTGCCACATGGTCTTGTATTTTGGAAATGGCCATGGGCAGTGTGAAGCAGGTTTGCTGGATGCCTGCATGGAGACCCAATGGAGCCATGAGGTTGGACAGTGGGCTGCAGTGGAGACCCAGTGGAGATGCTGGGACCACAAGATGGCTGCTAAGGAGAGTTGCTGGCCCCGGATGAAGTTTTCCAGGACTGTGAGTAGCCTAGCTGGGGGGCGGAATTGGAACTCCAGAGACTTGTTGCTGGTTAGAATTATCAGACTTGGAGATTTGTCACTGGCTAGAGTTGTTGGACTTGGAGCTACAGAGTTTGATGTTTGCCCTGTTTAAATCTTGTATTGGTTGAATATTTCTTTGTTTTGTCCGTGCCATCTTTTGCAGTGTGAATGTTTATTCTGTGTCATTATGGGTTTTTTTTTTAGAGGTAGGGTCTCATTCTAGCCCAGGCTGACCTGGAATTCACTATGTAGTCTCAGGGTGGCCTTGAACTCACAGTGATCCTCCTACCACTGCCTCCCAAGTTCTGGGATTAAAGGCATGCACCACCATGCCCAGCTCATTATGGGTTTTTTGGGGACTTTTTGGTATTATGGCTCAGTTAAAAGACCTTGGATTATGGAGATATTTGAATTTATTGGGATTGATAAAAACTATGGGGACTTTTAAAGTTGGACTGAATGCATTGCATTTCACAACATGATGGTTATCAGTTTATAGGGGCCAGGGGAGGAATGTAGTGGTTTGATTCAGGTGTCCCCCATAAACTTAGGTGTTCTGAATGCTAGGTCCCCAGCTGATGGCAATTTGGAAATTAAAGCCTCCTGATTGTGGTGTATTGTTGGGGGCGGGCTTTTGATTATTATAGCCAGCTTGCTCTAGCCAGTGTTTGGCATACTCTCCTGTTGCTGCTGTCCACCTGATGTTGGCCAGGAGGTGATGTCCACCCTCTGTTCATGCCGTCGTTTTCCCCTGCCATCATGGAGCTTCCCCTCGAGTCTGTAAGCCAAAGCAAACCATTTTTTTTTTTGTTTACCCTCACAAGCTGCTCTTGGTCAGGTGATTTCTTCCAGTCATGTGAACCTGACTGCAACACCCCCCCACCACCAAAAATAAAAAGTTTAAAACTGCTCCTTTTTTCCTAGCCCTTCAGACTTGGAGTGGTTTTCTTAAAACTGAAGTCTGGGGTCTTGACATTGCTGGAGGAATGGGTGTAAAATCAAGTCACGGTTTTAAGTATAAATGCCCAGTCCTTTGTCCTGTGCTCCAACAATTACTGATTTAAAAAAATATTTTTGTTTATTTATTTGCAAGGGGAACCACAGAGAGAATGGGCAGGCCAGGACTTCCTGCCACTGCAAACAAACTTGAGATGCATGTGCCACTTTGTGCATCTGGCTTTATGTGGGTACTGAGGAGTCGAACCTGGGCCATCAGGCTTTGCAAGCAAGTGCCTTTAATCTCTGAGCCACCTCTCAAGCACTCAACCACTATTCTTATCTGTGGGAAATCACAGAGCCCAGTCAGAGAAATGACTGTGCTGTCAGAATCCCACACTCAGCTCCATGCCAGGCGGTAGCTGCTGAAACAGGAAGTATTCCTTCACACTGTAAGACTGAGGTGATCTGCCAAAAGTAGAGAAAAGAAAAGGAAAGAAAAAACTAAATGGGTCAATTTTCATAAAGGTAACATGATGCTATGTAATTGCATTTACTAACACAAAGTCTTTTCCCTGTTGATATTTATAACATTGTAAAGATTAAACCATTCCTTTGTGATCATTTTAACTTTCATTTTTGAACCTTATTCTGGTCATAAGATATGGGTTCATTGTGTTTTATGTAAATTTTAAAAAATTTTTTATGTGAGAGCGAGAAGGAGAGACAGAATTGGCACACCAGGGCCTCCAGCCGCTGCAATCAAGCTCCAGACCCATACACCCCCCAGTGCGCATGTGAGATATTGTATGCTTGTATCACTGTACATCTGGCTTACATGGGACCTGGAGAGTTGAACATGAGTCCTTAGGCTTCGCAGTCCAGTGCCTTAATCACTAAGTCATCTCTCCAGTTCTTTATATATTTTTTTAAATGTAATTATTTATTTATTTATGAGAGAGAAAAAGAGAGGGAGGGAAAGAGTGGGAACACCAGGGCCTCCAGCCACTGCAAACGAACTCCAGACACGTGCGCCCCCTTATGCATCTGGCTTATGTGGGTCCTGGAGATCAAACCGGGATCCTTTGACTTTACAGGCAAACGCCTTAACCGCTAAGCCATCTCTCCAGCCCCTCTTTATGTATTTTTGAGACAGGTTCTTATGATGTAGCTCAGGATACCCTCAACCTCCCAGCCTCTCGAGTGCTGGGATTGCACAGATGGGTGCCACTGTGCCTAGCCTTTTATTCTAGTGGCCTCTGTCTTCAGAAATGTGCTAGTAACATTCTGAATTCTTCTAACAGGGAGCTAATGTGCCATTATCATGATGACACACTATAGGTACAGAAATCCGTGATGGGACTGACATTTTTTTTTGAATGCCCAGCTTGAATATATGTTTAGGTGTGTGTGTGTGTGTGTGTGTGTTTCCTCTCCACACAATGATATGCACAGCTAAAACAGGAGGCACACACATTCAGTTCCCCATACCTCCTCCATCCACAGTTTGAATTTCTTCAAGACAGGGTTGTGCATCCTGGGATATGGGTCCATGGCAGGCATAGCTGCCCTGCATCTGGCCATCCATGGTCCCCTGACCCTTATCTGGGGCTCTTGACACTCCAGAGTGATCGGGCTCCCCAGCTGAGTACACCCAACCCCGACGGCAGTACAGGAAGTGGGGCCCACAGCTGTGTCACTTCTGTGGTCGGGGGCGGTTGGTGAGCAGACCCTGCCTTTCTTCCTTTCCCAGCAACTGATTTTTTTTTTTGTAAAACATTCTATTAAATGTTCTTTTTATACTTGCTGATATTTCAAGCTCAGGCTTCCTTCCTTTTGAACACTCGAGCGGAGGAAAGACGGTAGGCATGACTTATCTGCGCTCTCCCACCAAACATCTCTCGGGTCCTGAATTAGTTTGCTAGGCCTGCTGCAACCAAGTACCACAGCGTTGGGAAGTTTAACTGAAATGCCTTGTGCTGTGAGAGGCGGAAGTCCAAGATCAAGGTGCCACAGGTTAGCTGCTGCTGACGCCTGGGAGTGCCCCATGCACAGGCCGTTTGCTGTTACCTTTGGTGATCCTTGACTTGTGCCTGCTGAACATCCTAACCTCTGCCTTCCTCTTCACATGACATTCACACACACACACACACACACACACACACACACACCTTTTTGCCTGTGTACGTGTGTTTGTGTGGGCACATGCATGTGTGCATGCACATGGAGGCCAAAGGCTAGTATCAGATGCCTTCTTCACTCTGCACCTCGGTTTTTGAGTTAAGGTCTTGTGGTAGTTTGAATATATGTCCCCCAATATATTTAGTGTTTTAGTAGTTATAGTTTGCATCTGCAATCACCTTGCTAGAGGCAAGGTCACTGGGGGCCCCGGTCTTAAGGTGTGGTGATGGTTTGAGATTCCATTGTAAAGATATGCAAATGTGCCTAGCAGGAGTTCCTGAAGTGTGCTGTGTGACCTTTTGGCAGTAGTTTTGCTCTGTGTGCTGTGGTGGATGGCTGGTTGGCTTTTGCTCTCTTGCCTGGTCCTGTGAAGAGCAGGCTGCTTCTCCTGCTTTTATGGAACATCCCCTGGATCTGTAAGCTTCAATAAATAATATCCCTTCCTCCATAACTGTGCCTGGTCTGGAAGTTCATCTCAGCGAACCTGAAGCTGTCTGCTACAGGTCTCTTACGCTGAACCTAGAGCTCTGTGATTCGTCTAGACTAGCTGGCCAGTGAGGCAAAGGGATTCCCCGTCTCTGTCTACACAGCACTGAGTTTGTCAGGCGTGCACCACGACACCTAGGATTTTACATGGGTGCTAGGAAACCTGAACTCAGGTCTTCATGTTTGCAAGGCAAGCTTTTGACCCACTGAGTCTTGTTCCCAGCACCTCAAAATCTTCCTTTTATTTTTTTATTTTATTTTTTTTTTTAGAAAGAGAGAGAGACAGACAGAGAGTGAGTGAGAGACAGAGAAAATTTCCAGGGCTTCAGCCACTGTAATTGAACTCCAGATGTTTGCGCCACCTAGTGGGCATGTACAGCCTTTCACTTGCCTCACTTTTGTGCATCTGGCTTACATGGGATCTGGAGAGTTGAACATGGGTCCTTATACTTCGCAGGCAAGCACCTTAACTGCTAAGCCATCTATCCAGCCCAAAATCTCCCTTCTTAATGAGGAGACCATTCGTGTTGAATAAGGGTCTAAGGACTTGGTTCTGAACTTGTTTCTCGGCAGAAACTGTTTCCAAATAGGGCCTCATCTACAGGCACTGAGGGACCTTCAGCCTAGACTCCTTCACTCTGACTCTTTCCATGGAAGGGAAAAGATGATGCAAGATTAGTAAGGGCGCTATTCAGCTTTAATGAAGCCCCCATGGTGACCTCAGGCAACCCCACAAGGAACTCCACCCAGAGTTCCTCTGAGCTGGAGGAGACCATCTGGATCTTTGTATCCTGCTTGGGCAGATGCCAGAGATTCCTTTCCTGGGGATAGCTGCGACTTGGACCAGCCAAGAGCTTCCAGCCTGCTTTTTACCAGGATGTAAGGTGCCTCCACCTCATACTTTTCCCTAATACAGACTGGGCTGCTCCCACCATGCCTTCCCCACTGTGTCAGACTGAAACCCCTCTGACACTGTGAGCCAAAACAAGCCTTTCCTCTCTTCAGTTGTTTCTGCTGGGTACTACGGGCACAAAGGCACAAACCTAAGTATTTATCATGTTAACTGATGAGCCCCACTCACCAACGAGTAACTCCCTACAACGGAGGACATCACAGGAAATCTGTACCGCACTCACATTTGCTGCCAGAAAAGAATGCAGGGCTGGAGAGATGGCTTAGCAGTTAAAGTGCTTGCCTACAAAGCCTAAGGACCCAGATTCGATTCCCCAGAGCCCACGTAAGCCAGATACACAAGGTGATGCATCCATCTGGAGTTCGTTCATTTTCAGTGGCTGGAGGTTTTGCACACCCATGTTGTCTCTCTTTCAAATAAATAAATAAAATATTTTTTAATAAACAGAATGCAAGATGGGCATGGTGGCACACGCCTTTAATCGCAGCACTCAGGAGGTAGAGGTAGGAGAATCACCATGAGTTCGAGGCCAGCCTGAGACTACATAGTGAATTCCAGGTCAGTCTGGGCTACAGTGAAACCCTACCTTGAAAAACCATTTAAAAAAAGATAAAAAGATGGGCTGGAGAGACGGCTTAGGGGTTAAGGCACCTGCCTACTAACCCTAAGAACACTGGTTCCAATCTCCAGTGGTTCCAATCTCCAGGTCCCACGTTTAGCCAGATGCAAAGTGACGCAAGGGCGCAATGCCGCACTTGACCACAAGGGGGCACACACATCTGGATTTCGTTCACAGCAGCTGAGACACTGCTCACGCACCCAACTCTTGTCTTCCTCTCTCTCTATCTGTCTCTCTCTCTCTCTATCTGTCTCTCTCTGTGTGTCTCTCTCAAAAAAAAAATATAAAAAAAAGTTTAAAAAAAAAAGATAAAAAGAAAAAGAATGCAAAAGGAAAGAAAGAACACACTGTAATATTTCAGCCCTGTGAAGGTTGAGAAGGATTGACCGCCCAGCAGGTTAACAAACAGCACACGATCTGCAAAGACACAAGGGAGCCGTTTTTCCAGGCCAGGATAGAACTCACCAGTTGTGAGGATTTAGTATAACAACCCCCGATGGAATGAGAATGAATGTGCTTTCTCGAGCTGGGGCTGACCCTTCCACCTCTGGTGGACAGAAAGGGGTGTCTCCAGAGGCAGGTGGGGTGCCACAGCTGTGTGTCGGGCTGCATCCCTGGCTAACCTTCCCAACGCGGACTGGACCAATATGTCACAAGTCAGCGTGAGGGAGGGCAAGAGCAGGGCATGAGCACATTGGCCTTAGAATGTTCACATATTAGTTACTTTGATTGCTGCTGAGACACATACCTGAGGGGGGAGAAAAAGAACTTCAAGAGAGGAATTACTTATTTTGGCTGACAAGTTCAGAGATTTCAGTCCATAGCTGCTCAGCTACATGGTGGTGGGAGTGTGATGGTGGTGGGAGTGTGATGGGGGTGGGAACGTGATGGGGTGGGAACGTGATGGGGTGGGAACGTGATGGGGGTGGGAACGTGAGGGGGTGGGAAGGGGGTGGGAGCGTGGGGGTGGGGCGTGAGGGGTGGGAGCGTGAGGGGGTGGGAGCGTGATGGGGGTGGGAGCGTGATGGGGTGGGAACTGATGGGGTGGGAACGTGATGGGGTGGGAACATGGGGTGGGAACATGATGGGTGGTGGTGGGAACGTGATGGAGTGGGAACGTGATGGGGTGGGAACGGATGGTGGTGGGAACGTGATGGGGTGGGAACGTGATGGGGTGGGAACGGGGGGTGGAACGTGATGGGGGGAACGTGGGGTGAACGTGATGGGGTGGGAACGTGATGGTGGTGGGAACGGAAACGTGATGGTGGTGGGAACGTGATGGGGGTGGGGGAACGTGGTGGTGGGAACGTGATGGGGTGGGAACGTGATGGTGGTGGGAACGTGATGGTGGTGGGAACGTGATGGGGGGTTGGTGGGGGGAACGTGATGGGGGTGGGAACGTGAGGGGGGTGGGAACGTGATGGGGGTGGGAACGTGATGGGGGTGGGAACGTGATGGTGGTGGGAGCGTGATGGGGTGGGAATGTGATGGTGGTGGGAGCGTGATGGGGGTGGGAATGTGATGGTGGTGGGAACGTGATGGGGGTGGGAATGTGATGGTGGTGGGAACATATATCAGAGGCCCCACCCCTAAAGTTTCCACAACCCCCCAACACAGTGTCTCTGGCCAGGGAGTAAGCATCCACACATAGAAAGAGCCTGTGAGGGTCATTTCAAATTTAAACCATAACAGTTTTCACAGTGAGTGACCCTCCCATGGAGTCCAATCTATGCACTGGATGCAGCTGTGATCACAGGCAGGTTGCCAGGGAGCATCCCTCCACTGGTGTCTCCTTCCCACGGAATCCCATCCTATCACATTCCCATTGTGCCTACTTTCTTTTTTCAGTGTGTGTGTGTGTTGTTTGTGTGTGTGTGCAACTATGCAAGCATGTGGAGGCCAGACGACAACCTCAAGTGTCATTCCTTAGGTAAAAACCATCTTTCATAAAACAGTGTCTCTGGCTGGAGAGATGGCTTAGCGGTTAAGGTGCCTGCCTGCTAAGCCTGAGAACACCCGTTCAATTCTCCAGGTCCCACGTTTAGCCAGATGCAAAGTGATGCAAGGGCGCAATGCCTCACTGGACCACAAGGGGGCGCACGCATCTGAATTTTGTTCACAGCAGCTGAGAGACTGCTGGCACGCCCACTGTCTGCCTCTCTCTTTCTCTCTCTCTCTCTCAAAAAAAAAAAAAAACTGTCTCTCACTGAGCCAGAAACAGACGAACCTAGCTAGCCAGGGAACCCCAGGGACCCACCTGTTTCCACCTTCCCAGTGTATGCTGTTACAACTGAGGGTTGAATTCAAGTCTTCATGCCTGCAAGGTGAGCATCTTTCCCACCGAGTTCCATTCCTGCTTCCCAACTCTCGCCTCTAGTTTGCTCCTGGACATGGGGCCCCAGGCTTCGTGTACCCTGTCCTTTTGTTTTCAATTTTTTATTATTTATTTACTTACTTCAGAGAGAGAGAGAGAGAAACAGAGAGAGACAGAGGATGGGCATGCCAGGGCCTCCAACCACTGCAAACGAACTCCAGACGCATGCGCCCCCTTGCCTTTCTTTTTCATGTGTGTGTGTGTTGTTTGTGTGTGTGTGCAACTATGGGCATGGAGGCTGCACGATAACTCAAGTGTCATTCCTAGGTAAAACTATCTTTCATAAAACAGTGTCTCTGGTTGGGAGATGGCTGAATGTTGCTACGCCTGCCTGCTAAGCCTGAGAACACCGTCCACCTCTCTCCAGGTCCCACGCTTAGCCAGATGCAAAGTGACGCAAGGGCGCAATGCCTCACTGGCCCACCTTTGTGCATCTACATAGATACTGGGAAATGGAACCTGGGTCCTTGGGCTTTACAGGCAAGTGCCTTAGCTACTAAACTATCTTTCCAGCCCCCTACCCTGCCCTTTAATGTCCTCTCAAACAACCTAGGTAGAAAGGCTGTGTCCCCCCCACACACACCCCCCTCAGCACAGATTGGGAAGCTGAGACCAAGCAATTCGCAGCAGCTCTCATTCCATTTAGTCATGTCCTAAGTCTCCATGGGGATTGCAATGAGCTGGGGCCTTGTGAGACTGAGTGGGCCCAGGGGTGGGGCGCGGTCTCATGAGCAGCTGGGAACAGATGGACATTAGCATGTCCCATCAGCCCTCAGCAGCCACTGCTCTGGTCTCTTTTATCACTGTCACTTACTCCGTCCCGGGACAAAGACTTCGCCAGCCACGGGAGGAAGTGTATCCACACTGGGTCCAAGGGTCCGCAAGGCCAAGGGCACCTGACAGAACACCTTGCTGTTGCTTCTGGCCCTGGACAAAAAAAAAAAAAAGATGAGCACCAAGAGTCTTCCAGTGTTTTCTTTGCATCCAAACCCTAGAAGGGAAAGTCAAGGCAACAGTTATTGGATGGGACAGAGGAAAGCCCCGTGGCTCCCGTGGCCTTCTGTTCCCTGCCCTGTGCGGGGAAAGTCAATGTTACACTGTGAATTCTTTCCCAACACAGGAGCGGTGCGTGACCAGGGCTTCGTCCCCTGCCCAGAGGCCCATCCATCACTGTCACTAAGGAGGATTCTGAGCTCTTGGCAAAATGTGCTTGCTAAAAGCCTGCACCTGTTTCGGGAAGCTCTGCCAGGGTGGGAGGCTCACTTAAGTCTATGGGCTAATTCATGGAGGAAGGGCTGGGTCTGCGCTGCCCTTCATCAAGGTGACCAAGGACAGCGCCCCTGGAGGCTGACCGCCATGGAGGTATCACCCAATGCCAGCTCAACTGCTCCCACTGGGTTTGCAGCCCAGATAGGAAGAGCTCACCAAGATATTGCCTGGCATCTTATTGTGTGCATGCATGTATGGGTTCATATGCCTGTGTGCCCACGTGGAGGTCAGAGGTGGACATCAGAGGTCTTTGTCAATTGCTCTCCATCTTATTTATTGAAACAGTGTCATGTCTCTCCCTGAGCCCAGAGCTCACTGATTCGGCTTGACTCGCCAGCCAGCAAGACCTAGGGATCATGCTGGTTCCATGTCCCTGGCACTGGGGTTGCAAGCACAAGCCACCGTGCCCAGCTTCTATGTCCTCAAGCTTGCGAGGCAAGCACTTTACGGACAGCCATCTCCCCCTAGCCCCTGGGGTGGTCTTTTCCAGTGAGCAAGGCAGTCACAACTGCTGGCTACCAAGAAGTTAATGCAGCCTTCCAAAACACACACACACACACACACACACACGCACACAGAGAGAGAGAGAGAGAGAGAAAAAAAAAAGAAAGAAAAGTGACAACTATTTAACTCAGCAGAATGGAAAAAGAGAAACCGCCCTGGGGACCACGCTGGCCCTGCAGCCTCAGGGCAGGTCTGTCATTGCCAACCACTCTCAGCCGAGAAGTCTTCCAGGCCCAGGGCTCAGCACCTCCCCACTTCCTTATCTTACAATAAAATAAAATAATATAAAAGCACATCTAATTCTGCCTCCCATTCAAGATAGCCTTGTTTCCTGCCCCAACATGTTGCAGCTGTGACATTGAGTTCCTTAGGAGAACGTTCTGCCATGGCACTTAAAAAAAAATAAGACAAGACTGTCCACTTGTTTTGGTCTGACACCCCATCTCAAAATATTAAGCCCCTGCCTTTCAAATATACGGTTGCTGCAATGTGAGAGGACAAAATAGTAAATATTATCTGCATCTCCTCTGGCCATCAGGGGAGGACAGGAGGGAAAAGAGGTCGTAATTCTCTCTGCCAAGGTGAACACTTCACCTGCGAGCTATTATCCCAGCGTGACCTTGACTCTCCAGTGTTTTCTGCTTGGCCTCCAGGCAGTTTTGAAGAAGAGGGGCTTCAGTGTGCTAAAGTAGAAGAAGATAAAGAAAGAGAGGGAAAGGGGTAAAAAGAAGGGAAAAGAAAAGAAAGAAGGAAGAAAGGGAGGGAAGAAAGGAAGAAGAGAGGGAGGGAAGGAAGAAGGAAGGAAGGGAATAAAGGAAGAAGGGAAGGAAGGAAGGAGGGAAGGAAGGTAAGAAGGTAGGAAGGAAGGAAGCCAGACAGGGAAGGAGGGAGGAGGAGGGGGGGGAGGGGAGGGAGGGAGGAAGGAAGGAAGGAAGGAAGGAAGGAAGGAAGGAAGGAAGGAAGAAAGAAAGGATGGAAGAAAGAAAGAAAGGAAGGATGGAAGAAAGGAAGGAAGAAAGGGGCAGAAGGTAGGAGGGAGGGTTGTGTCTCAAAGTAGCTTTACATTTTCTAAAATTAAATCGGCTAAACTCACATTTGGCCAGACCTATAAGCTCCTGACAATGGGCCCTGAAAATGTGACACCCACAGCTGAGGATGCGTTTCAGTGGAAGATCACCGCCAGGCATGCACAAGGCTCTTGGTTCCATCCCTACCACTGAACTAAATATATTAAAAAAAAAAAAAAAAACCTAAAAATATTCACAGCTCTTGGTTCCATCCCTACCACTGAAACTAAACAATAATAAAAAAAAAACTAAAAATATTTATATCACCCAGGGATGCCAAAAAAAAAAAAACATACTACCAATATAGCATTAAAACAGAAGATGAAGGGCTGGAGAGATGGCTTAGTGGTTAAGCACTTGCTTGTGAAGCCTAAGGACCCTGGTTCAAGGCTGGATTCCCCAGGACCCACGTAAGCCAAATGCACAAGGGGCCTCATGCATCTGGAGTTCATTTGCAGTGGCTGGAGGCCCTGATGCTCCCATTCTCTCCCTCCCTCTCTCTCTCTCTCTCTCCCCCCTTTCTCTCTCTTTCTGCCACTCTCAAATAAATAAATAAAAGTAAAACAAAAAAAAAAAAACTTAGTTAAAAAAAACCAGCAGATAAAAAAGGAATCCGCAGCCAGGCATGGTGGCGCACGCCTTTAATCCCAGCACTTGGGAGGCAGAGGTAGGAGGATTGCTGAGAGTTCAAGGCCACCCTGAGACTACATAGTTAATTCCAGGTCAGCCTGGACCAGCGTGAGACCCTACCCCGAAAAACCAAAAAAAAAAAAAAAAGGAATCTGCCCAGCAGATCAGTTCACCTTTTTCCTCTCCCTTTTTGCTCGTATATGTGTATATGACATACATGTGCATATTTGTGCTCGTATGTCTGCTGTACTAGTGTGTGCATGCACGTGTGTGCATGAGTTGTGGAGGCCTGAGACTGGCACAGGCCAAGTCCTCCATCACTGTCCACGTTACTGACAGACAGACAGGGTCTCTCTCAGGGTCCCAGCGCTCACTGATTCTGCTAGTGTAGCCAGCCAGCTTGTCCCCAGAATCACCTGTCTCGTCCTCCCAATACAGGGAGTACAGGCACACACTGCCTCACATGTATGGCATGTACATGGGCCTGGAGGATCTGAACTCAGGGCCTCACATTTGAGTGGCAAGTACTTTAATGTCTGAGCCATCTCCCCGGCTCCATCTTTCTTTCCTTTTTGATGTCTAAGCTGTTAGCAGATGATCTGACGGATCCCCTCAGTAATTCCCAGAAGCATTCCGCTTACATGATATTATTATGTTTATGAATTAATTTAAATTTTTGCTGTCAGTGGGGTTCATTTCAGATAAACCAATCAGGCCTAAGGTGGAAGTTGCTTTTGCCCTTAGACCCTTGCACTTATAGTGCTTGGCCTGGGTTCCCGGGACAGCCTTCTACCCACCATCTTCCTTACTCTGAGCCCCAATTTTCTCATGTGGAAATGTGGGGGCCAACTTTCTTTGTACTTGCCTGCCACTTGAAGAGCAGAAGTATAAAGCTTCTGTCCCTGCCCTGCCGGGACTTCAGGATCAACCAATAGAGGCACATGCACACTGCAATGCCAGCACTTGGGAGGCTGAGGCAGGAGGACCAGGGGTTCAAGGCCAGCTTGGACTATGTAGTGAGACCCCCTATCTCAAAAAGAAATAAAAACCAGGGTTAGGGGGGATACAGGTTAGTTGATAAAGAGTTTGCCTTGCAAGCATGAGGACCTGCGTTTATTCCTCAGCTCATGTAATGATACCAGGCCATGTGGTCCTCACTTGTAAGTTTAGTGCTGGGGTGGTGGAGACAGGAGGACCACTGAGGCTCACTGGTAAGTTCCAGGGTTGCAAGCTGATGAGAGACCCTGTCTCAAAGAAACATTGTGGGCCACATTCCTGAAAGTGACATTCTAATTTGTCCTCTAGTCCCCACATGCACACACACACACAGAAAAAGATAGGTCCAGCTGGACATGGTGACACACACCTCTAATCCCAGCACTTAGGAGGCAGAGGTAAGAGGATCACCATGAGTTTGAAGCCAGCCTAAGACTACGTAGTGAATTCCAGGTCAGCCTGGATTAGAGCGAGACCCTACCTCGGAAAAAAAAAAATTAGGCCCAATGTCACCCAGTAAGGATCAGAGTGTGAACAGGGGTTCCTCAGACTCTCTTCCTTCATGAAGTCACTTTGCCACATCTCTTGGGCCTGCACTGCTTCCAACTCCCTGCAATGCCCCTGCTGCAGATCCCTCACCAGGGACACCTGTGCTTGTGTGTCTCCAACTGCTGTCACCACAAACTTTCCTGGCATGTTTTCCATGAGAGAATTTCGGCCACACTGTGTCCTCCAGGTATGGCCTCAATGTCCTACAGAGGAGCCCCACATGGGCCTGGCACCAAGTCCTCTGTCTTTGGATCAGTTCCCTGGGGCAGGCTATGGCCCACTGATGATCCAGCCCAGGGCATGTTGGCCTGTTATCTGTTCAGCTTCCTGGTCACACCTGGACCTCCGAGCCTTATCCCCCTCCCACCCTCCAGCATGCCTTCAGTGCTGTCCCACAGGCCCAGCTGTCCATCCTTGTGACTGCTCAGTGAGCGTCTCCTGACTCGATCCCTTTGATAAACCCTAAACTACATCCTCTGCTCGTATTTGCATACGAAGTCAGTAATTAGTCATGGGGCATTTTGTAAAACGCTGCCAAAGAGACTAGAGAAAAGATAAATTCTGCTGTACCCAATTGTACTCCTGAGAGAATGGCGTGCACCCTGGCCTGCCTCTGCTTTTCCTACTGAATTACCACCCTGAAAATTGCTATTCTTGTCTTGATGGCTGGCTCTTTGCAGCCTCTGAATGAGTTTGCAGGGTAGAGAACAGTTTGCACCGACCCAGTCTTTATTCGGGAGGATCTTACTTACCAAAGTTAATTTTGCTCATATTCCAATGTGCTTGAAAATAAAGGATGAATCGTGTTGATTTCCACCTGCAGTACTCTACCCACAAGCACCAATTGGAACTAAATTACGAGTGTTCACAAAATGCACTCATATCTCAGAGCCGTGAGAACCATCTCTGTGCACAAACTGGGTTCATAGAAAGCTATATACCAAACCATGGTTAGCTGAGGACCACCAAGAAGGACCCCGCTCCCCTCTGGAGGTGCACTAGAACTGGGTAAGGCATTAGGATGAGCTCCAAAGCCTGACCAGTCACCATTTTACCATCTGCCTCTGCATGCCTGGCAGGCAGACAGAAGGTTGCATCCACAGAATGGAATGGCTCGGTGCCCATCAGAAATGCAAACCTTTTTATTTCCTTGTGAATAAATCTTTGGTTCTGTCCAAGGCTCTCCAAAAGGAATAGGGCTGTCAAGGAAGGGCTTTGTAGTTGGCTCAACAAGGTTATTCTGTTTATTTCCCAGAAAGCAATCAGGTAGCGCACTCTAGGGAAGGGGGCAGGGTGTCCATCAGCAGGCACTTAGGGTGGGCTCGCCTTGTGCTGGGAAAGCAGCCCGTGTGACATGCCCGCCATGCTGCAGAATGCACCCAGGCAAGCAGGGCTCATGCGTGCACTCACGGTGAAGAGCATGACTTTGGGAACAAGAAAAGGAGTCTGGAAAGATCAGGGGATTCCCCATCCACCTGCAGACCTGCCCCGGACTGTTCTTTTCTCTTTTCTCTTTTCTCTTTGTGGCACAGGAGCCTGAGTTCTGTGCCTCACATAGGTAGGAAGTACTCAACCACTGAGCCACACCCCACCCCCAGCCCCTCACTGGGGGATTCTAGGCAGGAGCTCTACCACTGAGCCACGCCCCCAGCCCCTCACTGGGAGATTCTGGGCAGGAGCTCTACCACTGAGCCACGCCCCAGCCCCTCACTGGGGGATTCTGGGCAGGAGCTCTACCACTGAGCCACGCCCCCAGCCCCTCACTGGGGGATTCTGGGCAGGAGCTCTACCACTGAGCCACGCCCCCAGCCCCTCACTGGGGGATTCTGGGCAGGAGCTCTACCACTGAGCCACGCCCCCAGCCCCTCACTGGGAGATTCTGGGCAGGAGCTCTACCACTGAGCCACGCCCCCAGCCCCTCACTGGGGGATTCTAGGCAGGAGCTCTACCACTGAGCCACACCCCCAGCCCCTCACTGGGGGATTCTAGGCAGGAGCTCTACCACTGAGCCACACCCCCATCCTCTCATTGGAGGATTCTAGGCAGGAGTTCTACCACTGAGCCACACCACACCCCCAGCCCCTCACTGGGGGATTCTAGGCAAGAGCTCTACTACTGAACCACACCCCCAGCCCCTCACTGGAGAATTCTGGGCAGGAGCTTTACCACCGAACCACACCCCCAGCCCCTCACTGGGGGATTCTAGGCAGGAGCTCTACCACTGAGCCACACCCCCAGCCCCTCACTGGGGGATTCTGGGCAGGAGCTCTACCACTGAACCACACCCCCAGCCCCTCACTGGGGGATTCTAGGCAGGAGTTCTACCACTGAGCCACACCACACCCCCAGCCCCTCACTGGGGGATTCTAGGCAAGAGCTCTACCACTGAA
Source organism: Orientallactaga sibirica (assembly GCA_036365145.1). Lineage (NCBI taxonomy): Eukaryota > Metazoa > Chordata > Mammalia > Rodentia > Dipodidae > Orientallactaga > Orientallactaga sibirica. Next base: position 1,568,332 of record JAEOAD010001941.1, on the reverse strand, counting down.
CCACACCCCCAGCCCCTCACTGGGGGATTCTAGGCAGGAGCTCTACCACTGAGCCATGCCCCCAGCCCCTCACTGGGGGATTCTGGGCAGGAGCTTTACCACTGAACCACACCCCCAGCCTCTCACTGGGGGATTCTAGGTGCCAGTTCCTGCCCATGGAATCCAGCTCGGCCATGTGACTGGTTGTAGCCAATTGGATGCAGCAGAAGTGAGGGCTGGCCAATCAGGAGACTAGGCTTCAAGGGTCTAGAATCTCCTGCTGTCATGGCAACAAGCCTAGGTACTCATTGGAGCATATGAGACCCTGTGGTGCATAACACAGAGTTCCTCCACCCTCAACATAGGCCAACTCAGCCAAAGTGTTAAGTGGGGGTTCCTAAGGGCTGGGACTGCCCAAGTACAGCACCCAAAGATATTTTGCCTCATGAAATAAGAAATGGATATCCTGGTTAAGTTCTAAGCATTACATATGTTCTGACCTTTTGTGCAAGATCTTTCTAATCAGGATTTGTGGCTTGTTGGGGACTTGGAATGAGTGGGGATTTCTGTGTATATGAAACTCTGCATCAGTGACTTTTGCATTACTGTGAGTGGCTGACTGAAGGGAGAACAGATTTATTTTCACTCATAGTTTCAGGGGGATTTCAGTCCATCACGACTGCAAAGTAATGGCAAAGTTCATGGCAGCAGGAGGGTGTATCTGGAGTGCCTCACATCTTGACAGACAGGAAGCAAAAAGCTACATGAAAACTGGAGGTGGGAGTGACCTTCAAATGCAAGAACCTATTACCCCATGTCCACCTGAGAGTCCTTGCACCCCAAAGATTCTACAGCCTCTGCCAAACAGCGCCACCTGCTGGACCACTTGTTCAAATGCTTGAGCCTGTGTTCAAACCCCACAGTAAACGTCAACCACACACGTGTGCAACGCACATGTATTCCTACCTGGAAATAGCCACTCCCTGTCACCCCCTCAAGCTCATGATCTATCTCGCCTCAACATATCCAGAGAAAGCACAGGGGAAAACAACATGGGACCACCCTCTGTGTGCCTTAACTCTCAGTCACATAATAAGCTCTTGCATTTTGCTGCCCCAGGCAACAGCTTGTTCTTAAGTTAACTTCCTTTCTTATTGAATACCCACACTCATCACTGAACACCAACACACCTTCATGTGTGCCTACGAAGTCAGCATTCACCGCTGGTGCTCGGAGACACACAGGGTACACCAGGCACGTGTGGCACTCTCAGCCATGCCTTGGATTCGCTCCTGGGGAACATCAGTAGGGCTCACATGGGGACTTCATCGTTGCTGTTTTTCATTTTGCAGTGCTGAGGACCTGACTCAGAGTTCTGAGTATGCTGGAAAAGCCCTCTGTTGCTGAGCCACGCCACCCACCTTTCACTGGGGAACTTTACGCATGAGCTCTAGCACTGAGCTACGCTCCCAGCCCCTCACTGGGGGATTCTAGGCAGGAGCTCTACCACTGAACCATGCCCCAGCCCCTCACTGGGGGATTCTAGGCAGGTGCTCTACCACTGAGCCACGCCCCCAACCCCTCACTGGGGGATTCTGGGCAGGTACTCTACCACTGAGCCACGCCCCCAGCCCCTCACTGGGGGATTCTAGGCAGGTGTTCTACCACTGAGCGATATGCCCCAGCCCTTCACTGGGGGATTCTAGGCAGGAGCTCTAACACTGAGCCACGCCCCAGCCCCTCACTGGGGGATTCTAGGCAGGTGCTCTACCACTGAGCCATGCCCCCAGCCCATCACTAGGAGATTCTAGGCAGGTACTCCTCCACTGAGCCACACCCCAGCCCCTCATTGGGGGATTCTAGGCAGGTGCTCTACCACTGAGCCACACACCCCAGCCCTTCACTGGGGGATTCTAGGCAGGAGCTCTACCACTGAGCCATGCCCCCAGCCCATCACTAGGGGATTCTAGGCAGGTGCTCCACCACTGAGCCACGCCCTCAGCCCCTCACTGAGGGGTTCTATGCAAGCATTCAAGTGCTAAGCTACATTTCCAGCCTCTGGTTTTTGGAGACAGAGTCTTTCTATGTAGCTTAGGCTGGCCTTGACTTCAAAATCTTCCTGCGTTCTCTTCCCCTGGGCTGGAATGACGGGTGTGTGTCCCTGCCCCTGGACTGATGAATGCTTTGATCTCACTGTGACATAAGCAGTTGGAAGCCATAGAAGGCACATATGAGGCGAAGGGAGTCCTGGCAAATGAGCAGCCAAGACCTCTCTCTCTCTCCAGTAGTGTACGAAGCACAGATATTCAGGCTCAGTGGTGCTGCCTGCTGGGGAGCGATCCAGGTTGTTCTGCAAGCATGTGCACTGTTGTGTGTTATCTGTAAGGGCAAGAAAGTAAAGGGGGCTAGAATCGATCCAATGTGCATGAGTGAAACTGAAAACCAGGGTCACCTTCTCCAGGGTACACCAAGGGCCTGCAGAGTCTGGAATGATGGCAACAACTACTCAGTCATTTCAGAACAGACTTGCAGGTAGGGTCTCACTCTAGCTTGGGCTGACCTGGAATTCACTATGTAGTCACAGGGTGGCCTTGAACTCATGGCGGTCCTCCTACCTTTGCCTCCTGAGTGCTGGGATTAAAGGTGTGTGCTGCAATGACCAGTTTTTTTAAATTTATTTATTTATTTATTTGAGAGAGAGAAATAGGCAGGTAGAGAGAGAGAGAGAATGGGTGTGCCAGGGCCTCCAGCCACTGCAAATGAACCCCAGATGCGTGCACCCCCTTGTGCATCTGGATTATGTGGGTCCTGGGGAAAATGAACCTGGGTCCTTTGGCTTTGTAGGCAAGCGCCTTAACTGCTAAGTCATCTCTCCAGCCCTGTTTTACCTTTTATTTCTCATACCTAGAAGCAGCTCCTGGCACACAGAAGATGCCATAGATAGACAGACATAGACATATATACATAATCTATTTTGTGTATATATATTCTTATACATATATTTGTAAATATATATTTTGTATATTGTGTTTGCATGTATATGTGTATGAAGTGTATGCATGTGTATATGTGTATGTGTATAGGCACACAAGTGTATGTGCATGGGGAAGCCAGAGGTTGAAATTACTTGTTTGCCTCAATTGCTCTCCACTGTGTTCTTCAAGACAAGGTCTCTCCAAGGATCCTCCTGTTCTCTCTGTCTGTCTGTCTGTCTGTCTGTCTGTCTGTCTGTTTCTCTCTCTCTCTTTCTCTCTCTCCTTTTTTTGTATTTTTTAAGAGAGACAGACAGAGAGAGAGAGACAGAAAATGGGCCCGCCAGCAGCCTCTTAGCCACTATGAAAACACTCCAGACGCATGTGCCCCCTTATGGGCAAGTTCAACATTGCACCCTTGTATCACTTGCATATGGCTAAACATGGGACCTGGAGAATCGAACAGGTGTTCTTGGGCTTGGTAGGCAGGCTCCTTAACTGCTAAGCCATCTCTCCAGCTCCCCCCTTGTTTTGCATTATATGTATGTGGTGTGTGTATACATGCTCCTATGTGTACACACACATCTAGATGCACATGTGCCCCTGTACACACATCTCCATATGCATATGTCTTTATGCTCTTGTAAACATTTATCCTATTGCTGCAGTCTCTTTGGAGGACCCAGTCTGACACACTTCCTCACAGGTCATGGTTATCAACCCTCAGTAGGCTCAGATGGCCTTGGAGACTGAGACGTGCCAGGCATGGATGGGAACTTGAAGAGCCTCCTCACGTCCAGGGCTGTAGGGCCAGTTGCTGACAGAGAACAGTGTGCACCAGAGGTGTGAGAGGTGAGGTAGATGTTCAGGGTGGGGCAGGTGTGGGAGACAGGTTAAGAATGGATGACAGCAAGCTGAGGAAGTTGCCTGAGCTATCTGCCAACTGTTGTGTAATGTACCACACAGACTTAAGGCCAGGAGCTGCAGCCATGGTATCATGATACGGGGACTGGCTTTAGGGTCACCCAGGTGAGTCTTCGCTCCATGTGTGTCTCGTACAACTGTATGATTTGTGAGCTCCATTGGGCTGGGTCATCCAAGGCTGCTCAAGGCCCCTTGTACAAGCCAGGCTTGCTCGTGGCATGGCCTCTGCAGTCTGTGGAAGGCATCCCATGACACAAGGGTCCAGCTTTGTGAGTTCCATAGTATTGCTTCTGCTGCATTCAATGGTCAATGTCGGTCTCACTGCCAACAGGATCAGGGTGGGAGGGTTGACACAAGGGTGTTGACACAAGGAGTCATAGCTTCCAAAGGCTATGTATGGGAGGTGCCTCTGGAACCTATCACACACACACACAAAAAATTCAATTTTAAACACACTGTTGAGGCACACTTGAGCATCAGATAGCTAAGTTTGCCCTACCATCCACAATTTGGACTGGTTCATATATTATGTTCATGAAGTCATTGTGCACCAGGCTTCTCTCACGGTTCCGCCTTCCACGTCCTTGGTCACAGCTTAGTAGTGTCCCATCGCATCACTCTTCTACAATGTGCTCGCAGCTTCTTCCATTGGCAGACATTCGAATTGTTCCTCTATTTTGGCATACTGTGCATAGAGCTGATATGAATATCCATGTACAACAACCCAGTTGAACTCGGGCCTTTGTTTTCGAGGCCACGCTGGTATTCGGAAGCAGATTCTAAATGGAAATGTAGATTTGTTTTTGATTCTCAGAGTAGCACATATTTCTCGACCACGTTAGGATTACATGGAACCAAGAGACTGAAGAAAGGAAGTGGGCGGTCTGCCAGGATCTGGCTATTCAGTTCTGAGGTGGGTTTTTTGTTTGTTTTTATTTCTTTTTTCTTTTTCTTTTCTTTCTTTTTTTGGAGAGAGACACAGAGAGAGAGGGAGAGGAAGACAGATAGAGATGGGCGCGTCAGCAGCCTCTCAGCAGCTGCGAATGAAATCCAGATGTTTGCACCCCCTTGTGGTCAAGTGCGGCATTGCGCCCTTGCGTCACTTTGCATCTGGCTAAACGTGGGACCTGGAGATTGGAACCGCTGGAGATTGGAACCGGAGTTCTTAGGCTTAGGAGGCAGGCGCCTTAACCGCTAAGCCATCTCTCCAGCCCTGTTTGTTTTTATAACAATGAATTCAAGCCAGAAGATGGCTGTCGTGTCAAATCCTTCTCAGATGTTCCAAGACCTCTAATACAGGACAAATAAAGCCATTGGGCGGCGAGGACTCAAAGGATGGAGGAGTGTTGGATCTCATTTCTACCTCTCAAAGCCAAGTGCATGTGCGTGTTTATACAATCACACACACTCCATCCAATCACTAGCTGAGCCTGGAGACAGCACCAGTATCTTCAATTCTAGTGAGCAGATTTCAAAGGGTTTTCCCCCAGCAAAGTCCCTGTAGAACATTTTTTTTTTCTTTTTCTTTTTCTTTTTTTGCGGGCCTAAGTGCTTGTTTCATCTTTTGAAACTCAGGAGAGCTCCTACCGTAAATAACGGCCTCTGAGAAAACACCGGGCTGTGGCCAGAACAAAAAGAACCCGACATTTCCAGCTTTAAACCTCTGCATTTCCCAGGTCTGCGAGAGTGTTGTTGTGACACCTTCTGAAAGAAGCAGGGCCACCCCAAGGGACTCCTGGAGGTTTGGGGCTCTTGAGTTACAGTTCTGGACCTCACTCTATGTTGGCTGTTGGGCAAAATTAATTATCTTGGTCGTTTGAATGTTTTCTTCTCCCAAATATAATATAATCTCATTACAGATTACTCCACACCAGAGTGAATCTCGAGCCAAATTACATTTAGGAAATTGAAGTTAATTTACAGGCATATGGTTTGTGGGGGAAAAGAAGAAATGAAGAAAGAAAAAGGGAAAACAGACGAAGAAAAAAAAGAAGCCTCCTTGTTTGCTAAAGGCTCATTTGATCGGACTCCATGATGTAAAAAACTCCAGAATGCAAAGGCTTCCATTTGGTTGGAGGATTGCTCTAAGTGCTTGGCGCAGCAGGGAGACAGTTCCGGAAAGTTTGAGAACATTCTAGGAATCTGTGTGTGAGTGGTCTGGAACAGGGGTCTAGAAGACAAAAGACCAATGGGCTTCCGTAGCACTCCAGCAAGGAGTCCATGGAAAATATCTCCCGTGTGTATGCAAAAAAAGTAAAATTAAAAAATATATAGAATAAATATAAATAGAATAAATATAAATATAAATATAAATAGAATAAATATAAAGGTAACCTTTGGAACTACAGGCAGCTGTGAACTTCAGGAAGGAGGCAACAGCTGGAGCAGAGAGAAGACAGTCCACTTAAGAAGGCCAGCTTGAGCCTACAGAGCGTGCATTGATCAGCTCAGCCGCTGTAACAAAGGGGTCTATATTGGTGGGCTGAGTGATTAAAACAGAAGGGAGCTGGAGAGATGGCTTAGTGGTTAAGGCATTTGCCTATGAAGTCTAAGGACCCAGGCTTGATTCCCAGGACCCATAAGCCAGATGCACATGGTGGCACATGCGTCTGGAGTTTGTTTGCAGTGGCTAGAGGCCCTGGTGTGTCCATTCTCCTCTCTCTCTCTCTCTCTCTCTCTCTCTCTCTCATATTTTTGAAAAAAAAAAAAAAAAACAGAAGAGGGCTGGAGAGATGGCTTAGCGGTTAAGGCGCCTGCCTGCTAAGCCTAAGAACCGGGTTCCAATCTCCAGGTCCCACGTTTAGCCAGATGCAAAGTGACGCAAGGGCGCAATGCCGCACTTGACCACAAGGGGGCGCATGCATCTGGATTTCCTTCACAGCAGCTGAGAGACTGCTGGCGCTCCCATCTCTATCTGTCTTCCTCTCCCTCTCTCTCTGTCTGTCTCTCTCTGTGTCTCTCTCCAAAAATAAAAAACTAAAAACTAAATTAAAAAAAAAACAGAAGAAACTCATTGTGTCACAATTCCAGAGGCTGAAAGTCTGAGCTGAGGTACCATCATGCCAGCTGCTCCTGAGGCCTCAGTGCTCAGCTGACTGACACCACCATCCTCTCACTGTGTCTTCACACGGTCACGCCTCCATGTTTGTACCCTGCTGTCTTCTCTTCACTGTTCTTCCTAGACCACACTCACGCTGGATGACGGTCCACTCCAATGACCTCAGGTTGCCTTCCATGCATCTTTTACTGGTGTTTTTCAGTGCACATGTATGTGCGATATGTACGTGTGTGCTAACATGTGTGACAATGGAGCCCCTGCACCATGGCATGCATGTGAAGGTCAGAAGACCACATTCAGGTGTTGGCCCTTGTCCTCCACTTGTTTGAAGCAGGGTACTCATGTTCAGGGTCATTCACCAGGATAGTTGGTCCCCAACTTCCAGAGGATTCTGCTGTCTCTTCTTCCCATCTTGCCTCCAGAGTCCTGGGTTTAGAGAAACCCACCATGGTTTCTGGGTTCTACATGGGGTCTGGGGATGTGAACTCAGGTAACTCAGGCTAGTGAGTCACCTCATTCATTTCCTATATGGTCACATTGTGAGGTACCAAAAGATAAGGCTTTAATATATGGATTTTCAGAAATACATTTCAGCCTTAATTCACTAGGATATCAAGTGTCACCATCCAGCTCCATCATGTCAACTGAGATGTCGGCAAACCAGAGAAAAGGGTATTTTATTTTTATTACAGAGAATGGAAGCAAGTCTCCAACATGCTGGGCTACATGCTTTACTTTATTAGAGAGGGGCTGGGGGAGTGGCTCAGAGGTAGAGCACTTGCCTAGAATCCCCCAGTGGGGGAAAACAGACAAAGAAAAAAGAAGCCTCTTTGTTTGCTAAAGGCTCATTTGATTGGACTCCATGATGGGCTGGGGCGTGGCTCAGTGGTAGATCACCTGCCTAGAATCCCCCAATGAGGGACTGGGGCGTGGCTCAGTGGTACAGCACCTGCCTAGAATCCCCCAATGAGGGGCTGGGGCATGGCTCAGTGGTAGAGCTCCTGTCTAGAATCCCCCAGTGAGGGGCTGGGGGCGTGGCTCAGTGGTAGAGCACCTGCCTAGAATCCCCCAGTGAGGGGCTGGGGCGTGGCTCAGTGGTAGAACTCCTGTCTAGAATCCCCTAGTGAGGGGCTGGGGGCGTGGCTCAGTGGTAGAGCACCTGCCTAGAATCCCCCAGTGAGGGGCTGGGGCGTGGTTCAATGGTAGAGCACCTGCCTAGAATCCCCCAGTGAGGGGCTGGGGGTGTGGCTCAGTGGTAGAGCACCTGCCTAGAATCCCCCAGTGAGGGGCTGGGGGTGTGGCTCAGTGGTAGAGCTCCTGCCTAGAATTCCCCAGTGAGGGGCTGAGGATGTGGCTTAGTGGTAGAGCTCCTGCCTAGAATCCCCCAGTGAGGGGCTGGGGGTGTGGCTCAGTGGTAGAGCTCCTGCCTAGAATCCCCCAGTGAGGGGCTGGGGCGTGGCTCAGTGGTAGAGCTCCTTCCTAGAATCCCCCAGTGAAGGGCTGGCTCAGTGGTACAGCACAGCTGGGCTCAGTACTCTATATGATATGCAGAAAAAGAAAAACTGAGGCCCTTGCAGAAGCCAATGCCAAAACAAGGAAATTTTTTAGCATATTCACTTCAATCTCAGGAAGCATTGATAGCTCAGTGGGAAGGAAGTGGAGGAAGAGCAGTGAGGCACACTGAACAAAGGCACCCCTCAAAAAGATGTGGCCACTTCAGAGATTTTTAAAAATAATTTCTTAAAAATATTTTATTTATTCATTTGAAAGAGAGAATGAGAATGGGCATACCAGAGTCTCTAGCCATGGCAAACAAACTCCAGATGCACATGCCACCTTGTTCTTCTGACTTATGTGGGTCTTGGGGAATCAAACCTGGGTCCTTAGGCTTCACAGACAAGTGCCTTAACCACTAAGCCATCTCTCCAGCCCTACATTAGAGATTTTAAGGAGAGGATATTCTCCTGGATTATCTGAGTGGGACCTTAATGCAGTTCTGTTTCCTTAGAAGGAAGCAGAGAGATGTGACTGCAGAAAAGGTCATGGGAAGAGAAGAGAAGAGATTGGGAGCACCCAGCCACAAGTCGCAGAAGGGCAAGGATTTCTGAACACCACCAGAAACGGCAAGAGGCAAGGAAGTGTTCTCCCCCAGAGAGTCAGAGTAGCAGAGGCCTTGCCAACACCCAGTAAGTGGTCGTTCATCACGACAGACCCCAGAAACTAATAGAAGAAAGGTAGATGTGTGTGCGTGTGCGTGCGTGCGTGCGTGTGTGTATGTGTATGTACCAAAAGGTATCTGGTATTAGGCAACGTTTGGGGCTCAACCCTGATGGGGCTTCTGGGAGCTAGAATGGAAGATGCCTAGGAGTCATCACAGCTGGGTGCCAGGAAGCTGGGCATGTACTGACTGACTCCCATCAGTCGTGTGTTGAAGAGTTTTCTGAAAGGCTCCAACTCCATTCCAACGCGTGAGCTAACCCCGCAGCCAGAGAGTGAGGTCTCCGGAACAGGCCTGGCTGCCGCAATGACATGCCACTGTGAGTAAAACTATGACATCCTGACGGCATGTGGGTGAGGCACCAACTGTGACAGTTACACATATGAAAATAAGCAGAAAAGCTCAAAAGATCACCTGAAAAATGGGCCAAAAAAAAAAAAAAAAAAAAAAACCTTGCACCTACAGCGTGACCTTTTTCAGTAACTGAATCAGGAAAGCAGTGGACAGAGCTGGGTGTTAACTGGATTAGATTCTTTGCCTGTCACTGTGACAAAATGCCTGACAGAGAGCTGGGCATGGTGGCACACACCTTTAATCCTAGTACTCATGAGGCTGTGGCAGGAGGATCATTGTGAGGACAACGTGAACCACAGTGTGAGTTCCAGGTTGACCTGGCTAGAGTGTGATCTTGCATCAAAATGGAGAAATGGTTGAGTGGTTAAAGGCACCTGCTTGGAAAGCATGACGTCCCAGGTTCAATTCCCCAATAACTACATAAAGCCAGATGCACAAAGTGGTGCATGGGTCTGGAGTTCATTTGCAGCAGCAGGAGGCTGTGGCTCACCTATTTTCTCTTGTTCCTCTCTCTCTCTCTCTCTCTCTCTTCCTTTCTTTTTCTTTTCTTTCTTTCTTTTCTTTTCTTTTCTTTCTTTTCTTTTTTTTTTTTGGTTTTTCGAGGTAGGGTCTCACTCTGGTCCAGGCTGACCTGGAATTCACTATGTAGTCTCAGGGTAGCCTCGAACTCTCGGCGATCCTCCTACCTCTGCCTCCCGAGTGCTGGGATTAAAGGCATGTGCCACCACGCCCGGCGATTTTTTTTTTTTTTTGAGGTAGGGTCTCACTCTAGCCCAGACTGACCTAGACTTCACCATGTCATCTCAGGGTGGCCTCGAACTCACAGTGATCTTCCTACCTCTGCCTCCCAGTCTTAGGATTAAAGGTGTGTGCCACCATGTCTGGGTCCTCCTCTCTAATAAATAATTAAAAAGCCCTTTCAAAGGTACCCAACAGAAAAATTTCAAAGAAGAATTTATCTTGTTCATTTATACCTTTAGAGAGCTTAGTCCATGGTTGCTGGGTCCTGTGCAGTTGGACCACACCATGGCAGAGGAGAGCTGTTCACTTCATGGTCAACCAGGAAACAGAGAGTAGAACAGGAAGGATCCAGAAAGCCCAAAGACCAGCCTTCCACCCCAGGCTTTCTCCAGCTTAGACCCTCTTCCTCTAGTTTCCACAGCTTCCCAAAACAGTGCCACCAGCTGGGGACCAAGGGTTCAAAACATGATTTATACCCCAAAACTAATCATAGCTCCATCGTTACCTATTAAACCGCTTATTATAGGAAGAATAACTAGGGTCCGTTGAGTGTCTACATTAGCCAATTTCTGACATCCTCTTTCGTTCACTGTGCTGACGCTGTCTTTGGAATCGAGGTTCCATTTCCTAAGGCCATCACAACAAAGTGCCACAAACTGTGTGAGATGGTTCAACAGCATCATCAGCTGGATGGCATCAGGAATCAAGAAAGAGAGTCACGTCTTGGGCAGGTCTGGAAAGAATTAATGGAGGGAGGAAGACCTTCCGCTAAGAATGGATGCCCTTTCTGGTGATGGACTCTTTGTAAAGAAGCTCTGAGAGAACACGGTGCTTTGTGCCTGGCTGCTTGGGCCACATCTACCCTCTGTGGATGCTGGAACCCAGCTTCAACAGACCACCACCCGTTCTCCATGAATCTTCCAGGCCTTCAGCTCCACGCTGGGACTGCTGAGGCACCCAGCCTCATGCACTGAGCAGCCGCTGGGTTCTCCAACTCCTCAGCCTGCACTCAGCCATGGTTGATGTCCAGCCTGTGCACCGTAAGCAAATGCAATCCACCTCCTTTACAGTCCATATTCCTTCCGTTGGCTCTGTTCCTGTCGAGAACCCTGACTAATACAAAGTGAACTATATCCTCCTCCCGGATCTGGAGGCCTGAAGTCTGGACCACGGTGCTGGCAGGATGGGTTCCTCGGATCTGAGAGTGAGTCTCTTCCGTGATTCTCTTCCACATCCGGTGGTGTCAGGAAGCCACGGTGTTCCCTCCTTGATGTGTAGGTGACTGTTTCTGTCCCTGCCTCAACTTCCGTGTTTGTCTCCTTTTTTGTTTGGTGTGTATGTGTAAATGTGTTGTACGCCCATGTTTGCATATGCACACACCCCATGCACACGTGTGTAAAGGCCAGAGGGTGATGTAGGGCTCCACATTTCTCAGTTAGCCTGGCTGGCCGGAGGCCTCAGTGATCCTCTTATCTCCGCCTCACTCCGTGCTTAGATTACAGGCATGCGCATCCATGTTCAGCATTTTACATGGGTGTTGGGGATCAATCTTAGGTCCTAGAGCTTGTATAGCAAGCACTCTTGCTCACTGAGCCAGCTCCCCAGCCTCTTGTCTCCTCTTCTTATTAAAAAAAAAAAAAGAAAGAAACAGGGGCTGGAGAGATGGCTTAGCGGTTAAGGCACCTGCCTGCTAAGCCTAAGAACCCAGTTCCAATCTCCAGGTCCCACATTTAGCCAGATGCAAAGTGACGCAAGGGCGCAATGCCGCACTTGACCACAAGGGGGCTCACACATCTGGATTTCGTTCGCAGCAGCTGAGAGGCTGCTGGCACGCCCATTCTCTGTCTCCCTCTTCCTCTCTGTCTGTCTCTCTCTGTGTCTTTCTCCAAAAATTAAAAAAAAAAAAAAAACAGGGCTAGAGATTGCTCAGTGGTTAAGGTGCTTGCCTGCAAAGCCTAACAACCCAGGTTAGATTCCCCACTACCCTCGTAAACCAAATGTGTCTGGAGTTCATTTGTAGTGGCTATAGGCCCTGAAGCACCCATTCTCTCCCTCTCTCTCTCTCTGACTATAATAAATAAGTTAAAATTAAAATTAAAAAAACATATTGGGTTTAGGGTTCATCTTAAGTCCAGGATGACTTCCTCTCAAGACCGTTACCTAGAAACATCTGCAAAGACCCTTTTTCCCAATAAGGTTCCCCACAGTAGTTACTTTTGCATTGCTATGGCAAAATGCCTGACAGAAAGAAAAAAAAAAGACTCAGAGGCAGCAGTGACTCTGTCCCTGGCAGCAGGGTCCTGAGATGAAGCAGCCCTTCACGTGTCAAGAGAAAGCTATCCAAAACTACGCTCAGGCCCCTCCCCCTAAAGGTTCAGCAATCTTCAAAACACCACCACCTGCGGGGGGGGGCAAGTGTTCAAAATGTGAGCCTGTGGGAGATATTTCAGACTCAAACCATACACTCACCTTCTGAGGGCCCCATGAACATGAACGTGGGAGAGAGAATTCGGTATTTACAAATTTCCTCATTTCTACAAACACCCAAGACCACAGAGTTGGGGGCGTGGAAGATGGATGATTCTAGCTTTTCCTCAGTTTGGAGAGATCGTTGAGAGAGATCAGAGTTTACGACTAGGCTAGGAAGGTGGCTCTTTCAGTAAAGAGCTTTCCAGGCAAGCATGAGGAGCCGAGTTTGACCCTCAGAATCCACATAAAGAGCCGGGCGTAGTGGTTTGAGTTTATAATCCCAGCGCTGCGGAGTCAGAGACAGGAAGATCCATAGGGCTCAATGGCAACTAGTCTAGACTAACCAGTGAGCTCCAGGCCAATGAGAGACCGTCTTAATTAAAAAAAAAATAGCCGGGCGTGGTGGCGCACGCCTTTAATCCCAGCACTCGGGAGGCAGAGGTAGGAGGATTGCCGTGAGTTCGAGGCCACCCTGAGACTACATAGCTAATTCCAGGTCAGCCTGGACCAGAGTGAGACCCTACCTTGAAAAACCAAAAATTAATAAATAAAAATAAATAAATAAATAAATAAGGTGTGTGCCACCATGTCTGGGTCCTCCTCTCTAATAAATAATTAAAAAGCCCTTTCAAAGGTACCCAACAGAAAAATTTCAAAGAAGAATTTATCTTGTTCATTTATACCTTTAGAGAGCTTAGTCCATGGTTGCTGGGTCCTGTGCAGTTGGACCACACCATGGCAGAGGAGAGCTGTTCACTTCATGGTCAACCAGGAAACAGAGAGTAGAACAGGAAGGATCCAGAAAGCCCAAAGACCAGCCTTCCACCCCAGGCTTTCTCCAGCTTAGACCCTCTTCCTCTAGTTTCCACAGCTTCCCAAAACAGTGCCACCAGCTGGGGACCAAGGGTTCAAAACATGATTTATACCCCAAAACTAATCATAGCTCCATCGTTACCTATTAAACCGCTTATTATAGGAAGAATAACTAGGGTCCGTTGAGTGTCTACATTAGCCAATTTCTGACATCCTCTTTCGTTCACTGTGCTGACGCTGTCTTTGGAATCGGGTTCCATTTCCTAAGGCCATCACAACAAAGTGCCACAAACTGTGTGAGATGGTTCAACAGCATCATCAGCTGGATGGCATCAGGAATCAAGAAAGAGAGTCACGTCTTGGGCAGGTCTGGAAAGAATTAATGGAGGGAGGAAGACCTTCCGCTAAGAATGGATGCCCTTTCTGGTGATGGACTCTTTGTAAAGAAGCTCTGAGAGAACACGGTGCTTTGTGCCTGGCTGCTTGGGCCACATCTACCCTCTGTGGATGCTGGAACCCAGCTTCAACAGACCACCACCCGTTCTCCATGAATCTTCCAGGCCTTCAGCTCCACGCTGGGACTGCTGAGGCACCCAGCCTCATGCACTGAGCAGCCGCTGGGTTCTCCAACTCCTCAGCCTGCACTCAGCCATGGTTGATGTCCAGCCTGTGCACCGTAAGCAAATGCAATCCACCTCCTTTACAGTCCATATTCCTTCCGTTGGCTCTGTTCCTGTCGAGAACCCTGACTAATACAAAGTGAACTATATCCTCCTCCCGGATCTGGAGGCCTGAAGTCTGGACCACGGTGCTGGCAGGATGGGTTCCTCGGATCTGAGAGTGAGTCTCTTCCGTGATTCTCTTCCACATCCGGTGGTGTCAGGAAGCCACGGTGTTCCCTCCTTGATGTGTAGGTGACTGTTTCTGTCCCTGCCTCAACTTCCGTGTGTTGTCTCCTTTTTTGTTTGGTGTGTATGTGTAAATGTGTTGTACGCCCATGTTTGCATATGCACACACCCCATGCACACGTGTGTAAAGGCCAGAGGGTGATGTAGGGCTCCACATTTCTCAGTTAGCCTGGCTGGCCGGAGGCCTCAGTGATCCTCTTATCTCCGCCTCACTCCGTGCTTAGATTACAGGCATGCGCATCCATGTTCAGCATTTTACATGGGTGTTGGGGATCAATCTTAGGTCCTAGAGCTTGTATAGCAAGCACTCTTGCTCACTGAGCCAGCTCCCCAGCCTCTTGTCTCCTCTTCTTATTAAAAAAAAAAAAAGAAAGAAACAGGGGCTGGAGAGATGGCTTAGCGGTTAAGGCACCTGCCTGCTAAGCCTAAGAACCCAGTTCCAATCTCCAGGTCCCACATTTAGCCAGATGCAAAGTGACGCAAGGGCGCAATGCCGCACTTGACCACAAGGGGCTCACACATCTGGATTTCGTTACTTCCAGCAGCTGAGAGGCTGCTGGCACGCCCATTCTCTGTCTCCCTCTTCCTCTCTGTCTGTCTCTCTCTGTGTCTTTCTCCAAAAAAAAAAAAAAAAAAACAGGGCTAGAGATTGCTCAGTGGTTAAGGTGCTTGCCTGCAAAGCCTAACAACCCAGGTTAGATTCCCCACTACCCTCGTAAACCAAATGTGTCTGGAGTTCATTTGTAGTGGCTATAGGCCCTGAAGCACCCATTCTCTCCCTCTCTCTCTCTCTGACTATAATAAATAAGTTAAAATTAAAATTAAAAAAACATATTGGGTTTAGGGTTCATCTTAAGTCCAGGATGACTTCCTCTCAAGACCGTTACCTAGAAACATCTGCAAAGACCCTTTTTCCCAATAAGGTTCCCCACAGTAGTTACTTTTGCATTGCTATGGCAAAATGCCTGACAGAAAGAAAAAAAAAACTCTCAGAGGCAGCAGTGACTCTGTCCCTGGCAACAGGGTCCTGAGATGAAGCAGCCCTTCACGTGTCAAGAGAAAGCTATCCAAAACTACGCTCAGGCCCCTCCCTAAAGGTTCAGCAATCTTCAAAACACCACCACCTGCGGGGGGGGGCAAGTGTTCAAAATGTGAGCCTGTGGGAGATATTTCAGACTCAAACCATACACTCACCTTCTGAGGGCCCCATGAACATGAACGTGGGAGAGAGAATTCGGTATTTACAAATTTCCTCATTTCTACAAACACCCAAGACCACAGAGTTGGGGGCGTGGAAGATGGATGATTCTAGCTTTTCCTCAGTTTGGAGAGATCGTTGAGAGAGATCAGAGTTTCTTACTAGGCTAGGAAGGTGGCTCTTTCAGTAAAGAGCTTTCCAGGCAAGCATGAGGAGCCGAGTTTGACCCTCAGAATCCACATAAAGAGCCGGGCGTAGTGGTTTGAGTTTATAATCCCAGCGCTGCGGAGTCAGAGACAGGAAGATCCATAGGGCTCAATGGCAACTAGTCTAGACTAACCAGTGAGCTCCAGGCCAATGAGAGACCGTCTTAATTAAAAAAATAAATAGCCGGGCGTGGTGGCGCACGCCTTTAATCCCAGCACTCGGGAGGCAGAGGTAGGAGGATTGCCGTGAGTTCGAGGCCACCCTGAGACTACATAGCTAATTCCAGGTCAGCCTGGACCAGAGTGAGACCCTACCTTGAAAAACCAAAAATTAATAAATAAAAATAAATAAATAAATAAATAAGGTAGCTGGAGTCTGGAAAGATGGTTGAGCGGTTAGAGCACTTGACTGCAAAGCCTAACAACCCAGGTTCGATTCCCCAGTATCCACGTAAAGCCAGATGCACAAAGTGACACATGCATCTTGAGTTCATTTGCAGCAGCTGGAGACCCTGGGGTGCCCATTCTCTCTGTTTGTCTCTCTTCTCTCTATCTCTTTTTTCTTGCAAATTAATAAATATTTTTAGAGAATTTTTTAATGTTTATTGATTTGAGACAGAAAGAGGCAGAGAGAAAGAGCGAGGGAGACTCTTGCAGAAGCCAATGCGGAAACAAGGGATTTTTTTAGCATATTCACCTCTATCTCAGGAGCATTGATAGCTCAGTGGGAAGGAAGTGGAGGAAGAACAGTGAGGCACACTGAACAAAGGCACCCCTCAAAAAGATGTGGCCACTTTAGAGATTTTTTTATGATTTCTTAAAAATATTTTATTTATTCATTTGAAAGAGAGAGAGAATGAGAATCGGCATGCCAGGGCTTCCAGCCACTGCAAACAAACTCCTTGTGCATCTGGCTTACATGAGTACTGGGAAATTGAACCTGGGTCCTTAGGCTTTGTGGGCAAGTGCCTTAATCACTAAGCCATCTCTCCAGCCCCATAAATTAAAAAAAAATGTTTTTAAGTGGATGGTGGCCAGGCATAGTGACACCTGCCTTTAATCCCAGCACTCAGGAGGCAGAGATAGGAGGATTGCTATGAGTTCAAGACCACCCTGAGACTACATAGTGAATTCTAGGTCAGCCTGGGCTAGAGTGAGACCCTACCTTGGCATTCCTGAGGATAACACCTAAGGTCATCCTTAGTCTCCACACACACACACACACACACACACACACGCACACACACGCACACACACACACACACTGGACATACATATATGTATAAAAATATTGTAGAACTAAAACCAGTACTCCCCAAAGCCCCCAGGTCCCAGGCTCTAGACACAAACAACAGATGTCTCTTTCAACACAACGGGTCTTGGTTGCCCTGGAAAATTGAGAGAAAGATTTGATTTGATTTGCCCGAAGTCAACTGTTTACTGCTGTTGTCCTTGGTGTCAGCGGTTCCCAAAGCCGTACGTATTTTCTATTTTACTGCCTTTCCATCTGGTCCTCAGACAGTTTCAAGTTCATTAGAGCACCTTTTATCCTTAATGGTCTGTTTTCCTCAAAATTTATTTTTAGAAACAAATAGGTAAACAGAAGAAAAACCACATCCTGCGTGATCCCAATAAATCTGAACCAAACAAATTGGTTTTTTTGTGGCTTTTTTTTTATGTTTCTCTGCTGCCTTCAAGGCTTTCAAAGGGTCCTGTGAGTCATTCATGTATGTGTTGACTCTTAGGAAAGAGTCATTAAGCACCCCAGACACCGAGTCTTCAAGTGTGGCCTTGGACCCCAATTGCCCCTCTCTTGTTCCCAGAGAACATGGATCTCGCTGCAGGGTTTGGGCTGCTGCTTCACTGGGGGCTGGTTTGCAACCTCCAGATAATAACTTTCCACCTTTCTTTTCCTCTTAAGGCAGGCTAGAAAGATAGGGAAAATTTAGGACACCTGAGGAAGGAAGAGTCTGGTTGAAGCCTCTCACCATCACAGACCCTCTTCTTTTCCCAGCTATAAACCTACCATTTTCCAGGAAGCTCAGACCAAACCTCCTTTACAGTAAAAGCCCTGCCCTACATCCCTCGTGCAAGCCTAGCGGCTCAGGGTTTTATCTCATCAGACTGAGGAACACCCCCCCCCGACTCCCTATGATGGCAGTCACAGAGGAGGGCAGAGTCCCCTAGAAACCCACTGAACAATGGAATCCCAGGAGGAGTCTAGAAACCTGTATACAGTCACCACAAGGACAATTGTTTGCAACTCTGTCTCATAAAGGAGAAAGAAATAGAAAGAAAGAAAGAAAGAAAGAAAGAAAGAAAGAAAGAAAGAAAGAAAGAAAGAGAAAGAAAGAAGAAAGAAAGAGAGAGAAGAAAGAAAGAAGAAAGAGAGAAAGAAGAAAGAAAAGAAAGAAAACAAGAGAGAGAGAGAGAGAAAGAAAGAAAGAAAGAAAGAAAGAAAGAAAGGAAGGAAGGAAGGAAGGAAGGAAGGAAGGAAGGAAGGAAGGAAGGAAGGGGGGAAGAGAGGGTGGGCTGGGGGGACAGCTCAGCAGTTAAAGACACTTCCTTGCAAGGCCTGCCAGCTTGGGTTCAATTCCCAAGCCACCCATTAAAGCTGCATGCATAAAGTAGTACAAGCATTTGGTCTTCATTTGCAGTAGCAAGAGGCCCTGCTATTCTATACACGCACATGCACACACAAAAAAGAAAGAAAGAAAGAAAGAAAGAAAGAAAGAAAGAAAGAAAGAAAGAAAGAAAGAAAGAAAGAAAGAGGAAAGGAGGAAGGGAGGAAGAAGAACCACAGGTCCATAGTCACAAAATAAGAGAAGGAATTTCACATCTCTCCAAACACTCCCTGACTTGCCGGAACATCTTTAAGCCATTGTGGATTTCGTTTCTTCCCTCCTTCCCACTGTCTCATAGGCTCTCCTCCCAACCTTCCAAATAAACCGCTCGCTCAGAAGTCCTTACAAGAGCAGGGTTCTGGGGAAGCCTGAATTCAAGCAGGATTCCAGGGTGAGGACTGCAGAGCTGGTAGGGAACCTGAGCTTTGAGCTCTATGCTCTGCAGAGCTGGTAGGAAGCCAGCTCCACCTTCACGTGGGCAGGATTTGAAAAGGCTTGTGGAAGAGGCTGCTTTCAGAAGGAGACTTCAGGTCCTTCAGGGAGAAGATAGTGCTGGACCATGGTGATGAATGAAGTCCAGAAAGGAGGACTGGGAAGGAAGCAGGAGGGTACAAGCCGGGAGAGCCAGCCAGTCACCTACAGAAAAGAGAGCTTTGGACCCAAGACGTGGCTCGGTGGATAGAGCACCTGCCATGCAGGCATGTGGGCCGGAGCTCAGATCCCCAGGTTTCAAGGAAAGGCCCGTGCTGTGGTGGTCAGCATGTGCAATCTCAACAGCTACAGAGGTAGGGAGATGGAGACAGGAGAATGACCCAGAATCTGCACATGGGCCAGCCAGCCTGGTGAAGGCAGCGGTGAGTCAGAGAGACCTTGCCTCAAGGTGAAAGGAGACATCTGAAGTTAGCCTTTGACCTCCACACATGCACTGTGGCACACAGATTTTACCCTCTCTCTCTCCTCCCCCCACCCCATCTCTCTCTCTCTCTCTCTCTCTCTCACACACACACACACACACACACACACACAAAAGAGAGCTTTAGTCTTCTTAATGGTTAGAATGTGACTTCATTTCCCAACCCCTATGCTCCTGTGTCTCCCATCGGATCCCATCCTCGCAAGAACACAGTCTTCCCAGACCCCTCAAGGCAGGTAGGAAAAGGTTGCCTCTCTCACTTCGGCCCCCTTCTTAGTTTCTTTCTTAAATTTAAAAAAAAAAAATTTTTTTTTTTGACAGAGAGAAGCAGACACAGAGAGAGTGAGTATGGGCACGCCAGGGCTTCCTGCCACTGCAAATAAAGTCCAGACGCATGCGCCACTTTGTGCATCTGACTTTACTTGAGTAGTAAGGAATTGAACTCAGGTCATTAGGCTTTATAGGCAAGTGCCTTAACTGCTGAGCCATCTCTCCAGCCCTAAACAAATTTTTAAATATTTTTATTTATGTGTTTGCAAGAAGAGAGAGGGAGAGAGAAAGAGAATGGGCGTGCCCGGGCCTCTTTCTGCTTCAAACAAACTCCAGACACATGCACCACTGTGTGCCTCTGGCTTTATGTGGGTCCTGGGGACTTGAACCCAGGTCTCAGCCTTTACAAGCAAGCGCCTTACTCACTGAGCCATCTCTCCAGCCCTTCATAGTTTCTTTCGTGTTGTCTCTGCTGTTTACATCACTTGGGGGTGGGGGAACAATACTTATTGTAAACAGAGCAGCATCTCATATTTACAAACTGGTTTTCATCTAACATTCATCAAAGGCTGGGAACTTTACAGAAACCACACACACACAGCCCACTGGGCACCGCCCTAGCATCACAGGCCAGCGTGAAGGGTGGGGAGGAAGTGGATGACATGCACGCATTCACCATGCACCAGGCCCTGAGTGGTACATGTCACAGAGCTGGCTTTCCATGTAAACATGTAAGGTCGGTTCTGTATGGGGAAAGTTCTCCCCTGGCTGTTCTCAACTCAAGGTCATTTGGTCTTGACCTCACACTCCTGAAAGGTTGCCCACATGGACATGAAAAATGCCAACTCTAAATGAGGTCACACACCCAAGGTCACAGAGACCTTGACATGCTGGGAAGGAAACGTGTCTCTTGCTGTGGAAGATCCACACGGCGGCCCCTGCTAGTACACACCACCAACATGCACTAGAAACCACACTTCTTTCAAAACAAACCCTCTCTCTGCTCAGCTTGTAGAGAACAACGTGGGGCTGGAGAGATGGCTTAACGCTTAAGGCGTTTGCCTGCAAAGCCAAAGGATACCGGTTCGATTCTCCAGGTCTCACATAAGCCAGATGCACATGGTGGCGCACGCATCTGGAGTTTGTTTGCAGTGGCTGGAGGCCCTGGCATGCCCATTCTCTCTCTCTCCCTCCTCTTTGCCTCTTTCTCTCTCAAATAAATAAATAAAATATATTTTTTTAAAAAAAGAACAACCTGATATGGCATGGTGAGGGGAAGACAGCCTATTTCAGGACAAACTTGGAGATCCATGCTATTTCAGAGATTTTGTGACAACCTTAAAAAACAGAGAGGGCTGGAGAGATGGCTTAGTGGTTAAGGCAAGGGTGCAATGCCACACTTGCTTACAAGGGGGTGCACACATCTGGAATTCATTCACAGGGGCTGAGAGGCTGCTGGCATGCCCATTCTCTCTCTCTCTCTCTCTCTCTCTCTGCCTCTTCCTCTCTGTCTCTGTCTCTCTCAAATTAAAAAAAAAAAACATGAGGTGGAGAACAATTGAGGAAAACACCCAGCATCGACTTCTCACCTCCACACCCATCCAAACACGCATACATGCATGCACTCACCCACACACCATAAAGATGAACCGTCAAATGGATCACGGTGGGCGATTGGAGCTTGGTCCTGCTGAGACCCAGGGAGACAGGTAGAAATGGCAGAGAACACACTGGGATCATCCCCTAGACAGAGGAGGGAGTGGGAGGATAATTCCTCCCTCCTCCTCCAGCCATCGGTGCCCAGCTGGGCCTCCCTTAATCTATGCCAAAGAAAGCTCCAGGGCAGAGCCCCAGCATGAAGGCGGGACTCTCTCCCCAAGGGTGAGCACAAGGGGATCCTGGTGGCTCCTCCCCTTGACAGCTGCTTCAGGACATGCACTTCCTCTTTCAGAAGGGAAGGAGCCCACCATGTCTTGTTCCCCTAGAAACAGCTGCCTTCTTTTAGTGAGCTCACTCAAGGAAGCCATCACCCACCATTTCTCACACTCCACATGAACAATGAAACAGTGTGTGTGTGTGTGTGTGTGTGTGTGTGTGTGTGTGTGTGCAGACGTGTGTGCATGTACATGTGTCTGCGTATACATGTGGAGGCTAGGGATTGATTGGTGTCAGGCGTCTTCCTCAATCACTCTCCGCCTTATGATTTTTGTTTATTTGGTGGGTTTTTTTGTTTTTTGTTTTATTTATTTTTTATTTTTAGAGAGAGACACAGAGAGAGACAGACAGAGAGAGAGGGAGAGGGAGACAGATAGAGAATGGGTGCGCCAGCAGTCTCTCAGCTGCTGCGAACGAAATCCTGATGTGTGCGCCCCCTTGTGGTCAAGTGCGGCATTGCATCACTTTGCATCTGGTTAAATGTGGGACCTGGAGATTGGAACCGGGTTCTTAGGCTTAGCAGGCAGGCGCCTTAACCGCTAAGCCATCTCTCCAGCCCAGTTTTTTTGGGTTTTTTGACACCAGGGTCTCTCATAGAACTTGCTGCTTTCTTTTTCTTTTCTTTTCTTTTCTTTTTTTTTTTTTTTTTCTTTTTCTTTTTCTTTTTCTTTTCTTTTCTTTTTTTTTTTTTTTTTTTTTTTTTGGGTAGGATTTCACTCTAGCCCAGGCTGACCTGGAATTCACTATGGAGTCTCAGGCTGGCCTCAAATTCACAGCAATCCTCCTACCTCTGCCTCCCAAGTGCGGTGATTACCATGCCCGGCAAACTTGCTGCTCTCATGTTCAGTTCCTCCACGGGTGCTGAAGGTCCTAACTCAGGTCCTCATTTCCATGGCAAGCACTTTACCAGCCGAGTCATCTCCCCAGCCCTGCTTGACCAGGAACGGGGTCAGGACTGATGCGTGCAGGTGACGGTCCCCCTTTCCTGCGTGATACCACACTCCTTCCAGAGGCTCAATAGCTTAGCTTACACTCCAAAGTTTCCACCCAGAAGCAGCAGTGAGAGAGGTGGAGGAAGAAGGGGAGGTGGCCAGGGTGGTGGTGACAAGTGGAGATGTCACACTGTACCCATTGCACAAAAGAGAAACTGAAATAACATGTTGGGGACTAGGGATCTTACACCAAGGCCCCAGCAGAGCACAGCTCCTCAGATAGGCCATAGAGACAGCCCTGCTCCATTCAGGGTCTGGGGACACAAACCCTAGAGCCCCTAGAACAATTGTCCTGTGTTCTCTGGACACAGCCCAGAGCATTCAAGTTCAGCCGTGAAGGTCTGTCCTGTGGGATTTCTGAGCTGTGTTGTGAGAGGCAGAAAGGGGTCAGGCGCAGTCCTGCCAACCAGTGAGCCCATGAGTGACACTTGTGTACAAGAAGGGCTCGGGGAGGCTGGAAAGATGGCTCCGTCAGTGAAGTGTTTGCCACACAAGCCTGAGGACCTGAATTCACAGCCTCAGCATCTACATAAAAGCCAAGCATGGGGGCTGGAGAGATGGCTTAGTGGTTAAAGAACTTGCCTGTAAAGCCTAAGGACCTGGGTTTGATTCCCCAGTACCCACAAAAGCCAGATGCACAACATGGCACATGCCTCTGGATGTTGTT
This sequence comes from Orientallactaga sibirica, assembly GCA_036365145.1. NCBI lineage: Eukaryota > Metazoa > Chordata > Mammalia > Rodentia > Dipodidae > Orientallactaga > Orientallactaga sibirica. The sequence goes on along the minus strand of JAEOAD010001941.1, from coordinate 1,545,091 downwards.
TGCAGTGGCTAGAGGCCCTGGAGTACCTGTTCTTTCTCTCTCTCTCTCTCTACCTACCTATCTATCTTTTTCTCTTTCATCTACCTCTCTCACTCTCTCTCAAGTATATAAATAAAATACTTTTTAATGTTTTTTATAAAAGCTAAGCATGGCAACACATACTTGTAATCCCAGCCCTGAGAAGAGGGGGACAGGGGAATCCCTGGGGCTTGTTCACTGAAGTCTAGCCAAATCAGTGAACCCCAGGTTCAGTGGTAGACCCTGTATCAAAAGACAAAAAAAGGCTGGAGGGATTAGCAGTTAAGGCATCTGCCTGCAAAGCCAAAGGACCCAGATTCAATTCCCCAGGACCCACATAAGCCACATGCACAAGGGGGTGCACTCATCTGGAATTCATTTGCAGTGGCTAGAGGCCCTAGCACATCCATTCTCTCTCTCTGTGTGTCCCTCTCTCTCTCTCCCTCTTTCTCTCTGTCAAATAAATAAATAAATAAAAATATTTTTTAAAAATAAGGTAGAGAGTGATTGAGGAAGATATAGCACAATGAACTCTGGTCTCCACAGCGCACACACAAGTGTGTACACACACCTGCAGACATATGAACGTGCATAGACATACACACACCAAAAAGCAGCTCAAAAGCTGTGGGGTAAGCTTTGGTGTGTCAAGGGGAGAGGAGGAAGAGCCATCTCTCTGCTGGCTTCAGGAAGAAAGGAGTACATTGTCTGCAACCGTAACTGTGAACCCAGCTGTGATTGGGAACCAGGATCCCCTCCACCCATGATTGTTTACAATGCCAGTAACCAGCTTATTCCTGAAAAATAATCAACTTGGGTTGGTCTACGTTCTCAACAATTGCTATCATTATGTTGAATTTTTAAAAATATATTTTTTAGGGCTGGAGAGATGGCTTAGCAGTTAAGGCATTTTCCAGCAAAGCCAAAGGATCCTGATTCAATTCTCCAGGACCCATATAAGTCAGATGCACAAGGGGTGCATGTGTCTGGAGTTTGTTCGTGGTGGCTGGAGGCCCTGGCGTGCCCATTCTCCCCCGCCCCCCCATCTGCCTCTTTCTCAAATAAATAAATAAAATATATATTAAAATTTTTTTTAGGGCTGGAGAGATGGCTTAGTGGTTAAGGCATTTGCCTGCAAAGCCAAAGGACCTCAGTTCGATTCCCCAGGACCTATATAAGCCAGATGCACAAGGTGGTGCATGCATCTGGAGTTCGTTTTCAGTAGCTGGAGGCCCTGGCACACCCATTCTCTGTCTCTCTTTCTCTCTCTCTCTTCCTCTCTCACTCTCTCAAATAACTAAATAAAATTTTTAAAGTTATTTCTTATTTATTTGAAAAGAAAGAAAGAGAGAGAATGGGAGTGCCAGGACCTCCAACCACTGCAAACCAACGCCAGAGTACGCATTGCTGTGTGTCTGGCTTTATGTGTGTACTGGAGAATTGAACCTGGGTCATTAGGCTTTTGCAAGCAAGTGCCTAAACTGCTGAGCCATCTCTCCAGCCTGTTATGTTGAATTTTAATAGCATATATTTAAGCCTCAAATTGGCACAGTTTGCATTACTAAAGTTTCATAAATAATGTATTCTACATGGGAATTCACTCAGAGAACTCACTTCTAGCCTGCTTTCAACCCACAGCCACCCAGACACATACCTTGTCTCCAGAGTGAATTACCATGGCAACAAGACAAGGCTAGAGATGCTAGCCCAGGCAAGTAGGCAAGAAAAATAAATGAAAAGGTGTCCTGAATGGAAAGGTTTATAATCGTTCCTATTCTCAGATGACATGATGTTATATAAGGAACCTACAAAATCTATTGAAAGTAATGAATGAGTTCAGCAAGGTTGAAAAATATGAGATTGATAAACAAAAACTAATGGAGGCAGGCTGCATTGTGGAGAGTTAGGATACCACACTTGAATGAAATCAGATATGCTGAGAGTAATATATGCAGGCTCTGTGAATCTGAGAAATTATTAATAAAAGATTGATAGACTATATTTCTCTAGTGATGGACTTTTATATATTTTTTAATTTTTATTTATTTATTTACAAGTGGAAAGAGAGAGACAGAGAGAGAGAGAGAGAGAGAGAGAGAGAGAGAATGGGCATGCCAGGGCCTCTAGTTGCTGCAAATGAACTCCAGATTGCTGGACCACTTTGTGGTTCTGGCTTTACATGGGCACTAGGAAATCGAACTTGAGTCATTAGGCTTTGCAGGTATGGTGTTTGATTCAGGTGTCCCCCATAAACTTATGTGTTCTGAATGCTAAGTCCCCGGCTGGTGGCAATTTGGGATTGGAGCTTCCTGGTGGTGGTGTATTGTGGGGGGTGGGCTTATAAGTGTTAAGGCCAGCTTTCCCTTGCCAATATTTAGCATGCTCTACTGCTGCTGTTGTCCACCTTATGTTGGCTAGGAGGAGATGTCCACCCTCTGCTCAGGCCATCATTTTCCCCTGCCATCATGAGCTTCCCTTCAAGACTGTAAGCCCAAACAAGCCCTTTCCTCTCATAAACTGCTCTTGGTTGGGTGTTTTCTGCCAGCAATGAGAAGTTGACTGCAACAGTAAAACTGGTACCAAGAAGTGGGGTGGTGACTGCTAGAACCTTGACTATGTGGTTTGGTCACTTGGAACTGCTTTGCAGGAGGATGTGGATGAATTTGAAACCTTGGCCTAGGAGACCCCTTGCAGTGCTATAAGTACAGCTTGATGGACTATTCTGGTCAGAGTTGAAAGACCTGAATGCAGTAAGAACTATGGACTGTGAGGTTTGGCTTGTGAGGGTGAAAGGGAGCTTTTCCTGGATTGGGCTAGAAGCAGTTTGTGTGAGAGGCTTGCTGTTATGCCCGTGTCCTGAGAACCTGTGCAGGGTTGCATTGCATAGAAATGGACTGCTGTGAGTAGAGGGATATGGCACAGGAAAAAATAAAAAAGAAATCTCTGGGCTGAAACTGCTGCCTGTTCAACTGTAATTGTTTAAGAGATTACAACCATTGAAATTGGGTCAGCTAGCCTGAATTGGGACAACAGGAAGAATGTGGACTCTTTTTTTCAAATTATTTTATTTATGTTTTGGAGAGAGATACAGAGAGAGATAGACAGAGAGGGAGAGGGAGACAGAGATGGGCGTGCCAGCAGTCTCTCAGCTGCTGAGAACGAAATCCAGATGTGTGCGGCCCCTTGTGGTCAAGTGCGGCATTGCGCTCTTGCGTCACTTTGCATCTGGCTAAACGTGGGACCTGGAGATTGGAACCGCTGGAGATTGGAACCAGCGTTCTTAGGCTTAGGAGGCAGGCGCCTTAACCGCTAAGCCTTCTCTCCAGCCCAAGAACGTGGACTCTTGAAGTAGGGGTCTGAATGCTGAAGGAGTGTCCAGTTTTTCAAAGTCCACTTTATTCCACCCTGGATTAACAAGTTGATAGCCTACCTGGTTCTATGGAATATAACAAGTGCAGCAAGGAGAGGGTCATTGAATTTGCAGCACGGTTTTGTATTTTGGAAATGACCGTGGGCAGTGTGAAGCAGGCTTGTTAATTACCTGCATGGGGACCCAGTGGAGTCGTGAGGATGGACCGTGGGTTGCAGTGGAGACCCAATGGAGATGCCAGGACTATGGATGGCTGCCAAGAAGAGCTGCCAGCACCAAATGAAGTTTTCCCGGACTGTGAGTAGCCCAGCTGGAGGGGCAGAATTGGAACTCCAGAGACTTGTCACTGGTTAGAACTTTTGGACTGGGAGATTTGTCACTGACTAAAGCTGTCAGGACTTGGAGCTACAGATTTTGATATTTGCCCTGTTTAAATCTTGGATTGCTCCAATATTTCTTTGAGATGCCCAATGCTGTCTTTGCAGTGTGAATGTTTATTCTGTGCCATTATGCTCTTTTGGTATTACAGCTGTTAAAATTTAGACATTGGACTATGGGAATGTCTGAATATCATTGGGATTGATAAAAACTAGGGGGACTTTCAGAGTTGGACTGAATGCATCGCATTTTACAACATGTATGGTTATCAGTTTATGGGGACCAGGGGCGGAATGTGGTGGTTTGATTTAGGTGTCTCCCATAAACTTACGTGTGCTGAATGCTAAGTCCCCAGCTAGTGGCAATTTGGCCCTGGTGCACCCTCTCTCTCTCTCTCTCTCTCTCTCTCTCTCTCTCTCCTGGATTTGGTGGCACACCTTTTAATCCCAGCACTTAGGAGGCAGAGGTAGGAGGATCTCTGTGAGTTCAAGGCCAGCCTGAGACTACATAGTGAATTCAGGTCAGCCTAGGCTAGAGCGAGATCCTACCTTGAAAAAAAAAATTCCTAAAGCTTAAACTGGGAAGTGGAAGTGAGTACACACTCTAAAATTCATATAGTTCTTCTAAAGAGCTGTGACATAACTGTCACACATGTGAGCCAGTATTGATGGACTGACCAGCAGGTTTCACATTAACCACAGAACGCTTATCCATGGGCTAGAGTGATCCTGCAAATACTGTGCCCAGCCAAGCCTTAGGAAAATACACAGGCATGTGCACACGCACACTGCGAGGTGCCCCATAAAAACCCAGGCTCTCATAAAAGCATTCAAGAAGCACTGGTGTGTAAGACGGCTATGTTTAAAGCAGTCAATTCCATAAGCTACAGCATTCCTGTTTTTAATGAGCCCTGACTTTCCTACTCAAGCGCTATATGTTAAAATCAGATATCACTCAGGGCTATTGCCTGGGTGTTTCCAGTTGCTTTCTCTAAAAGCAAGGGAAGGACGGGGCGGGGGCGGGGGGAATGAAAGAAATGCCATGCGTGGTGATGGATGGAGTGGGCTAAATCTCTCCCATGCTTTGAAACAGGAAGACCAAAAAGCAAATACAGAGCCACCCTGAAGTTTCATGTGGGGGAAAACAGACCAGACTTGATGGAACACCTTTCAGGCCTCAGGTAACCCAGAGCGTTTTAAAACATAATCCTTTACCCAGTGGTATTGCAGTCCCCGAAAACAAACAAGGCATCCATCATGTACCCGACCGCTGTGCCTCGCTCGCATTTCTGGTCATTTGTGATCATTCATTATTGATGTGGCCACCAGCACCTCCACCATGCTGAAATGGATATAATATGCCTATTACCCTACTGGTGATTAACTGAGAAAGAAAATGATGGTCAAGTTTCAGGGACTATCGTCTGTCCATTCCCTATGGAAAGGAAAAATGGAACAGCAGTGAACAGGAAAAGGGATAATTATATATTCCCTGAATACATCAGGCACAAAAGATTGGCCAACACTGGGGCTTGAACCAAACACCCACTATCTCCCAGCATGCCTCTGTCTTGAGTTTACAGCTCTTGCCCTAAGATGTTTCCACGCAGTACTATCGTGGGTTACGTTTCAGGCTGTCTTTCCTTCATGAGGCATATTGACAGTTATGTCATATTTTATTTTATCATTTAAGCTATGGTCAACTGTGGCTGGAGAGATGCTCAGTGGTTAAGGTGCTTGCCTGCAAATCCTAATGACCTGGGTTCAATTCCCCGGTGCCCACTAAAGCCAGAAGCACAAAAGTGGCACGTGCATCTGGAGTTCATGTGCAGTGGCTAGAGGCCCTGGCGCACCTATTCTCTCTCTCTCTCTCTCTCCATCCCTCCCTCCCTACCTCTCTTCTCACTGTCTCTCTCTACTTGCAAATAAATAAAAATAAAATAATCTATGAAGAACTGTTGGAGGGGGGGGTGTAGCAGACAGCTTCAGGTTCGCTGAGATGAACTTCCAGACCAGGCAAAGTTATGGAGGAAGGGATATTTATTGAAGATTACAGATCCAGGGGAAGTTCCATAAGGCACAAGAAGCTGGCCTGCTCTTACAGGACCAGGCGGAGAGAGAGAAAAGCCAAAAGCCAAAAGCCACACAGCACAGCACACCTCAGGAACTCCAGCTAGGCACACTTTGCATATCTTTAGATTGAAATCTTAAACCCACCACCACACCTTAAGATCCGCCCAGTGACACTGCCTCCAGCCAGGTGGCTGCAGATGCAAACTACAAACTAATAAAACACTGAATATGTTGGGGGCCATATATTCAAACTACCACAGGGAGATTGGGGAAGGGGCTCAGTGAGCAAGTGTGTGGACCTGAGTTCAAATCCCCCAGAAGGCACATAAAGCCAGATGCTGTAGTGTGCATGCCTACAGTGATCTAGAGGCTGAGGCAGGAGAATGGGGGCTCGTGGCTAACTAGCCTGGTGTATGTAGCCATGAACATGAGAAGCCCTGCCTTCAACAAGGTGTCTTCTGACTTTCTGATGGCCACATGCATGCATGGCACACGTGCATCCACACTCACACATGGGCATACATGCATACTCACATATAAACACATGTGGGCACTCACACATGAACACACATACGTACTCTCACATGAGCACAATAAACATGAACATACATACACCAAAAAATCCTTTTTAAAATAACTGTTAAAGATCTTTTATGATCCTACAGATGGGAACATTTCCTTCTGTTGTCTGTTTTAAAAACAACAACGACGACGACAACAAAAACAAGTTGAGGGTCATCTAAGGGGCCCAGCATACCCAAAAGCAAATGGACCTTTTGACGGGTTATTTTTTATTCATGGATGGGGAGTTTAATGTGGACACCTGGGTGCTTTTCTGGAATCATCTCTGCATAGGGAGATGGTGGGGAAACGATCTGAAATTAAGAAGCATGGGTTTGCAGGGGCAGAGAGAGCAATAACGTCATAAAAGTACAAAGTACGTAAAATATAATCCAAGGTTCAGTCTTGCTCACGACGCTATTTTGGGGGGTGTTCACATACACAACGGCAGCGGGTGCGTCGTCTGGGAGCGGGGCAGTATTATTAATTCTCAGATCAATCGTTTGTGAAATGTTTCTTGGCTGTCCCAAGCGTGTGACTGCTGTACTGATAAGGAATGATTTTTTCTCAGAGCTGAAGGCAGTGGCAGCGGAGGCACGGGATGGCTCTCTGGGGGGGCAGGAAGGGGCCCAGCAAAGGAGGAATCCTGGAAGAGACAGACCCGCTTCTCCCTTGGGCTGGTGCTGTGCTTCCATGGAGTTCTCAAAGCCGTACCGACATGCTTCAAAATGGTATGGGAGGGAAGCTCGGCTCTGGGGAAAATCGTAGCCTCTGACTTTTCGCCTTTTCCTGATGTCCTGTGGGGCCCCAACAGCCTTTACACCGTATACAGCTAAGGTTTGTCAGGGAGGGAGATGGAAGGTAAGGAACATGGCAGATCTGCTGAGAGGGTTTGGGGGATTAAAGACAAGGGGGAGCAAGCCGACAAGTTGGGGACTCATCTAAGGAGGCCAATCATACTCTACAGTTACAATGGCCTTTCTGCTTCCTTTGTCTTTTTCCCTTCCACCCTTCCCTCTTCTGCTTTTCCTACCCTTCCTTCCTTCCTTCCTTCCTTCCTTCCTTCCTTCCTTCCCTTTTCTCCCTTCCTTTTTTCCTTCTCTCCTTCCTCCCTCCCTTTCACCTTTCCTCCTGTTCCCTCTCTCCATCATTCCCTCCCTCCCTCCCTCCCTCCCTGTCTCCCTTCCTTTCATTTAAAAATATTTTTGTTGTTTTTATTTTTATTTATTAGAGAGGTGGGGATAGAAAGAGGCAGATACACAGAGAGAGAATGGGTATGCCAGGGCCTCCAGCCACTGCAAACCAACTCCAGATGCATGTGCCACCTTGTGCATCTGGATCTGTAAGCTTCAATAAATCCATTCCTCCCCTAAACTGTGTCCGATTTGGAGGTTCATCCCGGCAACGTGAAGCTGTCTATGACATAAAAACAAGCACCTTACTGTACCCACTGAGCCATCTCCCCACTCCACCCTTTCAATTTCTAAGGCAGTCCTTGATTAGGGCAGCTCCCTTTTAAGAGAAGTCAGGAAACACGTGTGTTACACACACACCCACCTCCTCCTCCACACAGCCCACTGCGAGCAGTCTGCCAATGGTACACTCCACATCCCAGCAGGGATGTCTTCATGGACCACTCAGTATCCAGAGCCACGGAGTGACACTTGGAACTCACTGTCGGCTTCTTCCTCTCCTGGGATGCCTCCTCTGTAAGTCACACCTGAGAGCTGCAGGTGCATCCCAAGGGTGTTCTCCTTGTCTCTGCTCTGGTGGAAAAGCACCCACACCCTGGCACCTGCGGTGGTGGGACATGAGCGGCACGAGTGTCAGGACAGCTATTGCAGGCAGGTTGCCATTGCTGGTAGAAATCACCCAACCAAGAGCAGCTTGTGGGGGGGGAAGTGTTTTGTTTGTTTGTTTGTTTGTTTGTTTGTTTGTTTGTTTGTTTGTTTGTTTGGCTTACAGGCTCAAGGGGGAAGCTCCATGATGGCAGGGAAAAACAATGGCATGAGCAGAGGGTGGACATCACCCCCTGGCCAACATCAGGTGAATAACACTGGTAAAGGGACACTGGCTATAAAACCCATAAGCCCGCCCCCAACAATACACTGCCTCCAGGAGGCGTTAATTTCCAATTGCCATCAGCTGGGGAGACTAGCATTCAGAGCATCTAAGTTTATGGGGGACACCTGAATCAAACCAACACAGCAGCCTTCCTTTCTTGGTCTCCCAGGGAGAGCCATAGGCATGCTGGAGGTCGCTGAGGAACCTGAGCAGGGAGGTCCAAAGCTGCTCTTAGTCCCCTGGCCATGAGCAGCGGGGAGAATCCTCCATGATGCAAGGCACAAGAGGGCTCTCTCAGCACAGGCCTTGTGAGTGGGCCCCATGCTGGGTACAGATATGGGAGACAGACAGACAGACAAAGAGAGAGGGAAAGGAAAGGAGGAGGGGACTGGAGAGATGGCTTAGCGGTTAAGGCACTTCCCTGCAAAGCCAAAGGACCCAGGTTCGATTCCCCAGGACCCATGTAAGCCAGATGCACAAAGTAACGTATGCATCTGAAGTTCGTTTGCAGCAGCTGGAGGTCCTGACGTGCCCATTCTCTCTCTAACTGCTTCTTTCTCCTTCTCTGAAATAAATAAAATAATATTTTTGAAAAAAAAAAAAGGGAAGGAGAAGGGAAGAAAAGAGAGAGAGAAGGAGAGAGAAGGTCTGAGTTACCTAGTAGCTGTATGTCAGCATGAATTCCTGCCAGGCTGGGAGCCCCTAGCAAGGAGGTGGCAGGGACTACACATTCCAGGCCTGGAGGATGGAGGCTCAGGAACCCAGCCTCTCTTAGCTCCCCAGCTCATGCCCTATCAGCCCTCTTTATACACACACGCACACACACACACACACACACACACACACACACATGCACACACGCATGCATGCGCGCGCGCATCGGCAGAGCAGAAGGTGGTGAGTACAGCTATAGGAGAGACTTCTCCTAGGGTGATGGGTTGGACTAGATTTTAGTCAGATGGTGTTTTTGATCCTCCTGACACACATGCAGGGCCCGGAAGAAAGAAAAGATTAGTTCCAAGTAGAATAAAGATTTTCTTTTTCTCCGAACACATTGGGTTGTGAGGGTGGTGCTGTGGCTCTGCCACCTACCCAGCTGTGACAACTTGGATCCATGGTCACCGAGACTAGGAACAAAGTGATGCAATGCCTTTCGGGGCTTTATGATTCAGAGGCACATGTGTGTCCCCACATGCACACGCTTCCTTTAGAAATGGCTTTGTCTTACTTTCTGAAGGAAGGTGTGGGTGTGGAGACGGTCATTTGCCTGGGTAGAAAAACACTATCATATTGAACAGGCTTTGTCTCCTAGAACTCCTGGCCAAGTTTAAGCCACAGGTCTTGTATTAATGGTACTAATAGGTGGGGTTTACAGGTAGGGCCTCTAAGAAGAGATGACATGATCAGATAAGGCAATTGAGGTGAAGAGCCATGACTGAAACCTGGTGGCATTATGAGCAGAGGGACACAGTCACACAGATACGATTCTCCCACCACCACGTGATGAGCCAGCGACAGCCCTGGCCAGAGCCTGTTTGGACTCTGACACACTGTTTGACTTCTGGTCTCCACAACCGTAGTCTATTTAATAAACTTTTTTTTTTTCCTCTATAATACAGCCTGCCTAATGCTGGCCTATACAGGACTACACCAAAGAGGATATCTTGTCTGTATTTACTCCCGTCTCCCTTCCGAGTTATACACCTTAAACAGTGTTGACCAAATAAGACATCTACGTGGATCTGGCTTAAAATTTAGTCCGATCTACTACTCTGACAATTCTTTTCAGTCATTTTGGGTATCTAGGAACTTCCTGCTAGCTAGCAAGGGTTTTTACTGAAACCACTGATTTTATATATATATTACTTTCTAATTGTTTTCTCCCTGGTATCTGAGACAATCACTTTTTTTTTTTTATCCTTTCTATTATCCTCCTGGATTTATTTAGTCTCTCTTAGATCCTGTTTTTTTTTTTTTTTTTTTTTTTTGTTCTCTCTTTGCCAGATTTCTTTTTCATTTTCTGGCAGTACATTCTCAGGGAGAATTTTTTTTTCTTGAAAAAAAAAAAAAAGTTGGGAAAGTGAATTTCCAAAATCCCCACGTGTAAGAATGTGTTTATTTTGCCCTCGCATTTGATGGATTAATCAGATAAATACAGAATTAAATTTTTTTAATTTAATTTTTATTTATTTATTTGAGAGAGAGAGAGAGAGAGAGAAATAGGCAGAAATTGAGACACAGACAGAATGGGCACGCCAAGGCCTCCAGCCACTGCAAATGAACTCCAGCTTCATGTGCCCCTCTTGGGCATCTGGCTTACATGGGTCCTGGGAAATTGAACTTAGGTCCTTTGGCTTTGCAGGCAAGTGCCTTAACTGCTAAGCCATCTCTACGGCCCCAGAATTCTAAGCTTTAAGCCAATGTCCCTGAGAACATGGACACACATTCATCCATCGTCTTTCAGCATCAGGGTCGCTAAGAACCTGGAGTCCCAGCTGATGGGAGCATCTGAATGCCTGGTGCTCCTTCGAAGATTGTAACCTCTTTCTCCTTGTCCATTTTTACTTTCCGCAAGTGGAAAAGATCTTTTTGGTGTTTTGTTTTTTCCAAGGTAGGGTCTCACTCTAGCCCAGGCTGACTTGGAAGTTATTCTGTAGCCCAGGCTGGCCTTGAACTCATGGCCATCTTCCTATCTCTGCCTCCTGAGTGCTGGAATTAAAGGTGTGTGCCACCACACTTGGCCAAGATCTTTGTTTTTAAATTCACGCTACTTTTTTTTTTTTCGTGGTAGGGTCTCACTCTAGCCCAGGCTGACCTGGAATTCACTCTGTAGTCTCAGGGTGGCCTCGAACTCACAGCGATCCTCCTACCACTGCCTCCCAAGTTCTGGGATTAAAGGCGTGCACCAATATGCCCGGCTTCATGCTACTTTTTTTTTTTTTTTTTTTTTGACAGGTTCTCACTATAATGTCCAGGCTGACCTTGAACTCCTGGGTTCAAGCAATCCCTCTGCTTCAGCTGGGACTATAGAGGTGTGCTTTCACCTTGGTAGAGAGTCAGCTCTGACAAATGCTTGGCTATTGTTTTCCAAGCATGTGGGGTGAGAGTGTGTGTGTGTGTGTGTGTGTGTGTGTGTGTGTGTATTCATTTGTGTGCATATGCATGTGAAAGCCAGAAGACCACCCCAGGCATTGTTCCTCAGGCACAATACACACATCTTCTTGAGTCAGGGTCTCTCACTGGCATGGAGTTTTGTTGTTCTTGTTGTTGTTTTATTAATTAGGCTACATTAGCCAGCCCCGGGGATCCTCCTGTCTCCGCCTCCCCAGCCCTGGGAATACTGCAATTACAGGCAGGGGTCAGTATTTATACACAGGTTCTGAAGCTCACGCTCAGGTCCTTATGCTTTCACAATAAGCACCCAAATGAGTTACCTTCCAGTCCTCTGACAAATATTTCTATTTCATGATCAAATCCTCCATTTCCTCCCCATCTTCTGGAACTCTAGGTGGGCTCTTTCTTTTTTTTGGGGGGGGGGAGAGACAGAGAGAGAGAGAGAATGGGAGCACCAGTGGCCTCTCAGCTAATATGAACGAACTCCAGACGCATGCACCCCCTTGTGGGCAAGCGCGGCATTGCGTCCTTACATCACTTTGCGTCTGGCTAAACGTGGGACCTGGAGAATCAAAGGGGCAGGTGCCAAGCCACCTCTCCAGCCCTAGGTGGGCTCTTTCCGAATTGATCATTTGTAACCCAGGTTTCCCCTCAAAAAATTTTGTTGAGGCAAGCCCAACAAAGTGGCCTTTTTCTTATGCAAGCAAGAGAGAGAGAGAGAGAGAATTGGCACACCAGGACCTCCAGCCACTGTAATCAAACTCCAAATGCATGTGCCACCTTGTGCACATTGCAGCCTTGAGTGTTTGCATCACCTTGTGTGTCTGGCTTACGTGGGATCTGAAGAGTTGAACATGGGTCCTTAAACTTTGCAGGCAAACGCCTTAACCACTAAGGCAGCTCTCCAACCACCCCTCAAATTTTTCATTTTTTTTGAGGTTTTATGTTATTTTAGCTTTCCAGTCTAGAAAGATAGGCTTAACAGACATCTCCTTACTCTTCTATCACATATTTACATCAATTTTATTAATTTGCCAATCATGGGGGGGAGTTTTTTTTGTTTGTTTTTTAATTTTTTTTTTTTTTATTTTTTTGGTTTTGCAAGGTAGGGTCTCACTCTGGTCCAGGCTGACCTGGAATTAACTAGGTAGTCTCAGGGTGGCATCGAACTCTTGGCGATCCTCCTACCTCTGCCTCCCAAGTGCTGGGATTAAAGGCGTGTGCCACCACGCCCAGCCTGAGTTTGTTTGTTTTTTGTTGTTTGTTTTCAAGGTAGAGTCTCACTCTAGCTCAGGCTGATCTGGAACTCACGATGTAGTTCATGCTGGCCTCGAACTCATAGTGATCCTCCTACCTCTGCCTCCCAGTGCTGGAATTAAAGATGTGCGCCACCACACCTGGAAGAGTTATGGTTTTAATGTCCATAAGTAGCCTATCGCATATTGTTCTTATTTTGCGGGTCAGCCTCTGTGTGTGTTCCATCGTTCAAGAGCATTCTGGATTCTTCTGCATCCTTCCTTTTCCAGACCCCTCGCTCCTGTCATCCTGGGGAGGTACTTGTCTGTGTGTCTTACATGCGCTGTTTGGAGCTTCTGGCTTCTACGCCTGCTTGTGAAGGTCTGGGTGATGAATCTGATATTTCTCTTGCCTTTTGCAGCCTTCTGGTGGAGGTGAGGCTGGCTGGGCCATCTCTGGGCAGCTGTAGGATGTGCAGCTGCCTTCTCTGCATAGCCGCTCTTCAGCCTTGGCCTGTGTCCTTGCACACACCAGCCTGAGATGAGATAAGGACAGAAACTGAGACCCGGCATCTTGAAACTTTATGACATCTTTGACATTGTCAAAATAACCCAGCATGATGGGCCAGCTTGTACCCTGCATATCTCTTTTTTTTTAATTTCATTTTCTAGTAATTAATTTTTATTATACTTTACAGAAGAAGCAAACCATAACAGATTAGACTTTAAACATCACTGTACTTTTTTATTTTTTAAGACAGGTTCTCACTTTGTAGCTCAGACTGGCCTCAAACTAGTAATCCTCCTGCCTCAGCTGGTCAAATGCTGAGATTACTGGCATATACCACTGCACCCAGCATAGACTTTTTTTTTTTTTTTTTTAAGGCTGGGGGAATGTCTCACGCTGCAGTTAGTTCTGGAAACGCTTCTGTTATAGAGTGCTGTCATACCCTGACATGGCCATGGCAGTATTGTGTGTGTGTGTGTGTGTGTGTGTGTGTGTGTGTGTGTGTGTACACACACGTGATGATGTGGGCACATGCAGTTGAGGTCATAGGCCAACACTGGACTGGGTGTCAACCTTCCTTAAGTGTTATCCATCTTTGTTTTATTTGTGTTTTGGTTTCTCAAGAGAAAGTCTTACTCTAGCCCAGGCTAAACTGGAATTCACTATGTAGTCTCAGGGTGGCCTCGAACTCACAGCAGTCCTCCTACCTCTGCCTCCCGAGTGCTGGGATTAGAGGCGTGGGCAAGCACACCTGGCTTATTTTGTTGTTTGCTTATTTATTTTGAGATAGGTCCTCTCACTGAATACAGAGCTCATCAGTTTGGCTAGACTCGTCCTGGGGATCTTCTCGTCTCTGTCTTCCTGGTGCTGCAATTACAAGGGCCTGTCACCACATCTGGCATTTACGTGGGTCTAGAGATCTGGACTCAGGCTGCGTGGCAAGCACTTCACCCACGGAGCCATCTCCCCGGTCCTGCCATTACATCTTGCCATCACCGCAGCTGTGATTACTGGCAGGAGGTTCTCACAAGGTTGAGCCCACTAACATTCCATCGTGGAACTGGGGAGGATGCTCATGTGCCCCCTCCCCTTCCAGAGGATATTGACAAGCAGTTAACAATTGCTAGGGTGAGGGTGTAACTTCCAGCATGCTCAGAAATTGCCCATGCTCTGTCAATAACCCCATACACTCACCAGTTCACTAAGCTAGTCTGGATGGGCTCATTTCTTTGGTCTGTTATTGGTGCCTATCTGGGGTAAAGAGATGTTCATCAAATCTCCCCAGAAACTGAGCAGTCAGCAAAGGCTGTCCCCTGCTAAATGTCACATGGGACGTTCTCTTTGAGCAGCTGCCCCCTATTCAGGGACTGACCACACACCCTTAGAAATATTTTGCCAGCTTTAGCCTGGCAAGGAGGCTGAAGCTAATCAGTGGATGGCTCAAGAAAAGAAATCTCAGGCTTAGGGGTTAAGGCACCTGCCTCCTAAGTCTAAGAACACTGGTTCCAATCTCCAGCAGTTCCAATCTCCAGGTCCCACGTTTAGCCAGATGCAAAGTGTCGCAAGGGCACAATGCTGCACTTGACCACAGGGGCGCATGCATCTGGATTTCGTTCGCAGCAGCAGCTGAGAGGCTGCTGGCGCGCCCATCTCTGTCTTCCTCTCCCTCTCTCTCTCTCTGTCTCTCTCTCTCTCTCTGTCTCTATCCAAAAAAAAAAAGAAAAAGGAAAAAAAGGAAAGGACATCTCTGCCCCTGGGAATTGGCACAGACAGCTCTCTGTCCATCATACAGGATCCACCCTCCCTTCCACTCCTGCCTCAGATGCAAACCTGGCTGTTAGGAGGGGCTCTGCAGTGGACAGTCCACCCTAGGATCTGCTGCCACCTTCCCTCCAGGCTGGGGGACAAGTCTCCTCTCCATCTGCCTCCCAGACATATATCCTGTCACCTCTGACTTCTCCCTTCTAACAGCTTCTCTCCCTCCGCCTCCTGCTGCTCCCCCACCCCATTACATCAAAATACAAGAGAGACTAGCTGGAAGGAAGAAGGCATTCAGGGGCTGGAGAGATGGCTGCTCCACGGTTGAGGCACTCACCTGTGAAGCCACCCATGTTCGACTCTTCAGATCCCATGTAAGCCAGACACACAAGGTGACACAAGCACACGAGGTTGCACAAGTGCATAAGGTAGCACACACATCTGGAATTCAATTACAGGGGCTGGAGGCCTTGGTGTGCCAATTCTCTCTCTTGCTCCCTTGCATTGAAAAGGGGGGGGCTTGGGGCTGGAGGGTTGGCTTAGCAGTTAAGGCCTTTGACTGCAAAGCCAATGATTCCCCAGGACCCACATAAGCCAGATGCACAAGGTAGCACATGCATCCGGAGTTTGTTTACAGCAGCTGAATGCCCTAGCAAGCCCATTCTCTCTCACTGTTTCTCTCTCTCTCTCTCTCTCTTTTCTCTCTCTCTCTCTCTCAAGGAAATGAAATAAAATGAATCACATTTAAAAAAAAAACTTTTCTAAAAGGCCAGTCTGTTTGACTTGCCTCAAAGAGAGAGAGAGAGAGAGAAAAGGCATTCAGTAGAAGGGGTATTCATGGGAGGGAGGGGAGAAAGGGTATTGGGAGGGAATTATGGTCTTGGTATACAGTCTATATGTGTGAAAGTTGTCAATGAAAAGTTAAAATGAAAAAATTCAATTCCTACTCACAGCAGATATCTGCCAGCTTAGGGGTCAGGCATGAGGGGTCGGGGGCACGTTTGAGGCTGTCATGTTGGACCATGGAGCTCTATGTCTTCCCAAGGACTCACATTTCATGTTATTGGTATACACATCTATCAGAACTCATCACCCAGCCGACATCTGCATGTAAAGTTTATATTTCACTCACACCCCCAGCAGGACTGGGGAGATGGCTCAAGTGGGTAAGGCACTTCCTAAGCAAGCATGAAGACCCGAGTTCAGATCCCCAGCCCCCACGTCAAATGCCAAGTGTGTTGGCATGCCCCTGTCATGCCAGCACTGAGGAGAGAGAGAGACAGAGGATCCCTGGGGCTCAGTGGCTAATCGAGCTGAACCAGAGAGCTCTAGGCTCAGCGAGAGACCCTGCCTCAAAGACTAAGGTGGAGAACAATGCAGATTGACCTCTGGCCTCCAGACACACACACACACACACACACACACACACAGTGTACATGTATCTACATACAGATGTGCCTCAACATACAAACATGCATGTACACCACACACACTCGAGAAAAAGAAAAAACTAACTGGGCTGGAGAGATGGCTTAGCAGTTAAGGCACTTACCTGCAAAGCTAAGGACCCATTTTCAATTCCCCAGGACCCATGTAAGCCAGCTGCACAAGGTGGCACATGTGTCTGGAGTTCGTTTTCAGTGGCTAGAGGCCCTGGCCCACCCATTCTCCAGACATTCTCCAGTCACCACACACTGTGGACAGGAGATACTGCCTAGAATCCCCCAGTGAGGGGCTGGGGGCGTGGCTCAGTGGTAGAGCTCCTGCCTAGAATCCCCCAGTGAGGGGCTGGGGTGTGGCTCAGGGAGCACCTGACTAGAATCCCCCAGTGAGGGGCTGGGGGCGTGGCTCAGTGGTAGAGCTCCTGCCTAGAATCCCCAGTGAGGGGCTGGGGGCGTGGCTCAGTGGTAGAGCTCCTGCCTAGAATCCCCCAGTGAGGGGCTGGGGGCGTGGCTCAGTGGTAGAGCTCCTGCCTAGAATCCCCCAGTGAGGGGCTGGGGGCGTGGCTCAGTGGTAGAGCTCCTGCCTAGAATCCCCCAGTGAGGGGCTGGGGGCGTGGCTCAGTGGTAGAGCTCCTGCCTAGAATCCCCAGTGAGGGGCTGGGGCGTGGCTCAGTGGTAGAGCTCCTGTCTAGAATCCCCCAGTGAGGGGCTGGGGCGTGGCTCAGTGGTAGAGCTCCTGCCTAGAATCCCCCAGTGAGGGGCTGGGGCGTGGCTCAGTGGTAGAGCTCCTGCCTAGAATCCCCCAGTGAGGGGCTGGGGGTGTGGCTCAGTGGTGGAGCTCCTGCCTAGAATCCCCCAGTGAGGGACTGGGGGCGTGGCTCAGTGGGAGAGCTCCTGCCTAGAATCTCCCAGTGAGGGGCTGGGGCGTGGCTCAGTGGTAGAGCTCCTGCCTAGAATCCCCCAGTGAGGGGCTGGGGCGTGGCTCAGTGGTAGAGCTCCTGCCTAGAATCCCCCAGTGAGGGGCTGGGGCGTGGCTCAGTGGTAGAGCTCCTGCCTAGAATCCCCCAGTGAGGGGCTGGGGCGTGGCTCAGTGGTAGAGCTCCTGCCTAGAATCCCCCAGTGAGGGGCTGGGGTGTGGCTCAGTGGTAGAGCTCCTGCCTAGAATCTCCCAGTGAGGGGCTGGGGCGTGGCTCAGTGGTAGAGCTCCTGCCTAGAATCCCCCAGTGAGGGGCTGGGGCGTGGCTCAGTGGTAGAGCTCCTGCCTAGAATCCCCCAGTGAGGGGCTGGGGGCGTGGCTCAGTGGTAGAGTTCCTGCCTAGAATCCCCCAGTGAGGGGCTGGGGGAATGGCTCAGTGGTAGAGCTCCTGCCTAGAATCTCCCAGTGAGGGGCTGGGGCGTGGCTCAGTGGTAGAGCTCCTGCCTAGAATCCCCCAGTGAGGGGCTGGGGCGTGGCTCAGTGGTAGAGCTCCTGCCTAGAATCCCCCAGTGAGGGGCTGGGGCGTGGCTCAGTGGTAGAGCTCCTGCCTAGAATCCCCCAGTGAGGGGCTGGGGTGTGGCTCAGTGGTAGAGCTCCTGCCTAGAATCCCCAGTGAGGGGCTGGGGGTGGGGCTCAGTGGTAGAGCTCCTGCCTAGAACCCCCAGTGAGGGGCTGGGGCATGGCTCAGTGGTAGAGCTCCTGCCTAGAATCTCCCAGTGAGGGGCTGGGGGCGTGGCTCAGTGGTAGAGCTCCTGTCTAGAATCCCCCAGTGAGGGGCTGGGGGCGTGGCTCAGTGGTAGAGCTCCTGCCTAGAATCCCCCAGTGAGGGGCTGGGGGCGTGGCTCAGTGGTAGAGCTCCTGCCTAGAATCCCCCAGTGAGGGGCTGGGGGCGTGGCTCAGTGGTAGAGCTCCTGCCTAGAATCCCCCAGTGAGGGGCTGGGGGTGTGGCTCAGTGGTAGAGCTCCTGCCTAGAATCCCCGAGTGAGGGCTGGAGGTGGGGCTCAGTGATAGAACCCTTGCCTGATATGCACAAGGCCTTGATATGCACAAGGTTTCATCTCCAGCCCCATAAAAACTAAACTAAATAAATGTCACTGAACTGTTGTTGGTCGGAATTTGTCACCCTGCTGGTGGTAGACCGACTGGGAGAGGGCACAATGGTGGACTTCTGGGGAACCCAAGAAGCTCCAGGGAACGTCAATGGAAAGCGTCCTGGCTGAATTCCAAGGTTCTGGCCACTACGTGAAAAGTTGTCAAACTCGCAGACACGCTTGATGCTGGGCACAGCTTCTTGAAGGGTTCTGTTGTCTCTGGGCCTTTGGTTCCCTTCTGGCCTTAAATGGGAAGTAGGAAGAGATCTCACCTTTAAAGAGGAAATGTTCTCAGGAAGCAAGGGGCATCCCTGGTGGCCAGGGAGATGGGTAGGTGGGGACTCACTGGCTGCGGGGTCCCTGTTTATTTTAGGAACTTTCTCTTCGTGGTTTCAGATTCCATTTCTGAGCCGGCTTTGCAGAAGGTTCCCCGTGCTTAGATTTCTTCAAGATCCCATCTCATCGGCCTTAAAAAAAAAAATTAAAAACAAACAAACAAATAAAAACGGAGAGAGGCTTTTTGGCCCACATCTTTAATCCCAGCACTAGGGAGGCAGAGGTAGGAGGATTGCTGGGAGTTCGAGGCCACCCTGAGACTGTGTAGTGAATTCCAGGTCAGCCTAGGCCAGAGCGAAATACTATCTCGAGAAAGAAAAAAAAAAAAAAAAAAAGCACTAGCAATTGGTTGTCCCTTTCAAGTCCTCACCTGGACTCAAAAGCTAACCATCCAAGCTGGGCCCAACCTCAGGTCAAAGGGCAGGTGGCCTGGTCCCCAGAGGCCCACCTTGGTCTCTCCACCCCAGAGCCAGCCCTCACCTGTCACAGCCCAGTTTCGAAAGCCTTGGACTCAAACCCCGCCCCTCCCCCTCTTCCTTATCTCTTTTTTGCATTTTTTTTAAAGTCTCATTTCCTGTTGGGTTTTGCATTTCTCTCCCCAGCCCCTCCCAGCCTATGACACACTTTCTCTCTCTCTCTTTTTTTTTCTTTTTCTTTTTTTTTTCTTTTGCTCCCTTTGCGTCCTAGGGACTTGGGACTCCAGTCTGTACCGAAAGCTAACCCTTGTGACCCTGCAGCCCAGGGCGGCCCGTGTCCTGAAACAGCTGAGACCCCCAGAGCCCAGCCCTGAGCGGGAACAAGCTGGAGGCCTGCATGGAGGAGGCGCCCAGAGCCCCAGGTAGGTGCGGCAGGCGCTGGGGACCGCCGCAAGGGGGGTACACGAGAAGAAGACAAGCGAGGTTGGGGGCTTCTCTGGCGAAGGCACTAGTGGAGAGGACGGGTGGGAAGGGCTCCACTCGCCTGGGTACCCTGGGTACCGGGCCCCTCCTCCTCTCGCCATCTCCTCCCCTCCCCCTGCCTCTCTTCCCTCCCCCTTTTTTTGAACCTCGCTTTCCACTTCTGGAGCCTCCAACCATCTCCCAAATGTCTCCCTCCCGGCTCCTTAGAGGAAAGGGGATGAATGGGGGCAGGGACGCGATGCAGCTGCCCGTGGGGAGCCCTTCCATGCACCTGCCCCAGAAAGATCAGGAAGTTTGCAGCCCACAGCCCAGACTCACAGGTTCCCCGAAGGTGGCCCAGGGGCCAGGGACAAGGGGTGGCCCTCCAGCTGGAAGTCACCTCCCCCAGACTCCCTGGGGCTGATGGGTACACAGGAAGGGCTTTTATGTCCCTTGGGGGTTGTGAGCACCGTGGGAGGGAGGGATAGGGGCACAGATTTATGCGCTTTGGTGTGTGTGGTGGTGGATAGGTGCTGGCTGTGTAGGACTGCACCTGATGGTTGCCCAAGCTGTGGATTTTGTGCGCTCTTCAGTCTCAGCATAGCGCTGCTTCTGTTCAGCCTTGGTCTTGTACCAAACTAGCCGCCGTGTGCCCAGCCAGTTTGATTTGTAGTTGGAAAAAATTCTTCTTGTGACATTTATGGCTACTGTGGAAAGTATAAGGTTATGAACCTACCCGAAAGTGGGAAATGGGGGAGGGCGGGAGAATGGGCCTGTCACTCAACATTTATTTAGTACCAGCCCCTGCATAATGTGTGCCGGAAATCCCGGAGCTGTGAATTAATGCCAGGGCAGGAATTTAGCTACCGTTCTCCATGGCTGTGCCTTCCCCAAACTTGATCTCTCTCCATCCCCAAGGGGCCCAGAAGAGAAGATAATTTGACCCCGGACAGGGATGGGCCAGCTCCCTTCAGAAAGGCATGCTGGTACCTCTCCACTCCTGGAGTCCTGAACCTGTGCGTGGTTGATCCTTGGCATAATGGATTGCAGAGGGGGGAAAAATGAATGAAAGCAAGGGCTGGGAGTGTAGCCCAGTTAGTAGAGTGCTTGCCTGGCGTGCAACGGGCCTTCAGTTTATGCCCCAGCACAGCAGGAGACCTGCAGGGTGGCACACAGCTGTAATCCCAGCACTTTGAGTTCATGGCAGGAGGATCAGAAGTTGGAGGTCATCCCCAGCAAGTTCAAGGCCAGCCAGAGGTACAGGAACCCCTGTTTCAATTTTAAAAGGGGGAAGGGGAAGCTGGAGAGATGGCTCAGCGGTTAAGGCATTTGCCTGCAAAGCCTAACAACCAGAGTTCAGCTCTCCAGTAGCCCTGTAAATCAGATGCACAAAGTGGTACCTACATCTGGAGTTCCTTTGCAGTGGCTAAAGGTCCTAGCACACCCATTCATTCATATTTTCCCTCTCTCTCTCTCTCTCTCTCTCTTTCTCTCTCTTTCTCTTCTTTCTAATAAATAGAAGATTTTAAAAATTAGATTAAGCCAGGCGTGGTGGCGCACACCTTTAATGCCAGCACTCGGGAGGCAGAGGTAGGAGGATCGCCGAGAGTTCGAGGCCACCCTGAGACTACGTAGTTAATTCCAGGTCAGCCTGGGCCAGAGAGAGACCCTACCTCGAAAAACCAAAAAAAAAAAAAAAAAAAAATTAGATTAAAAAAACTGGGGGCCAGTCGTGATGGTGCATGCCTTTAACCTCAGCACTGGGGAGGCAGAGGTAGGAGGATCACCAGGAGTTCGAGTTCGAGGCCACCCTGCGACTACATAGTGAATTACAAGTTAGCCTGGGCTAGAGCAAGACCCTACCTTGAAAAACAAACAACACAAAAAACGGTGGGAGAAAGAAGTTGGGGATAACCACAACACGTGCGAGAGGTGGAAGTTTCAGCTGGCCTGGGAAGGGGAAGCTTCAAAGGAAAAAAAAGGAGCAGTTGTAGCCAGTACATGCAACATAAGAATTATAATTTGGGCTGGAGAAATGGCTTAGTTGTTAAGGCGCCTGCCTGCAAAGCCAAAGATTCCAGGTTCAATTCCCCAGGACCCACATAAGCCAGATACAGAAGGAAGCGCTTGCATCTGGAATTCGTTTGCAGTGGCTGCAGGCCCTGACGCACCCATTCTCTACGTGCCTCTTTCTCTCTCTCTTTTTCTCTCTCTCAAATAAATAAGTAAATGAATACAATTAAAAAAAAAGAATTTGCCAAGTGTAATGGCAAAAGAGAGGCTGAGGCAGGAGGATTGTGAGTTCCAGGACAGCCTGAGTTACATAGTAAGACTGTCTCAAAGCAAAGCAAAATAATGACTTGCAAAGCCCTCTTCCAATGACCAGGACACCTGTCAGTCACCAGGCCCTACCAGGGTGGCTCGGTGCTCCACCCATGGGGAGGGGCACACTGGAAAACAGTGACACTCCAGGTTTTTGCTCTGAGGCCACGACGCTGTCACCTGGGCTGTCGGCCCCTAGCAGAGCATCACTGACACACTCCCTGGACGGACCTGAGCCCAGAGAAGGGGGCAGGAGGGAGGACATGGGAGACGGCTAGGCTCCTGGGGTCAGAGGAGACCCCAGGCTTAGGGGGCTGATGCCCCTCTGCTTTCCTGTCAGAATTCCTTCACTTCCCATAAGACACTTCTTCCTGGGACTGAAGAATGTGTGTCTGTTGTGTGAGGGTGACAGGAGGTGCAATGGGGGAGATGAAGAGACGCCACTGATGGCATGTCCTCATAGCATATCATGCAGGAAAATGACTTGAATCCCATTTTACACATGCTTGTGGCAAAACGGAGTACAAAGTACTGAGAAAATGGGGCCTAGTCCAGTGGGTTAGTGAATAGTAATGGTGGTGGAACCCAGAACCTCTCACATGCTAGGCAGGAGCTCTGCCACTGAGCCACGCCCCAGCCCCTCACTGGGGGATTCTAGGCAGGAGCTCTACCACTGAGCCATTCCCCCAGCCCCTCACTGGGGGATTCTAGACAGGAGCTCTACCACTCAGCCACGCCCCCAGCCTCTCACTGGGGGATTCTAGGCAGGAGCTCTACCACTGAGCCACACCCCAGCCCTTCACTGGGGGATTCTAGACAGGAGCTCTACCACTGAGCCACACCTCCAGCCCCTCACTGGGGGATTCTAGGCAGGAGCTCTGCCACTGAGCCATTCCCCCAGCCCCTCACTGGGGGATTCTAGACAGGAGCTCTACCACTCAGCCACGCCCCCAGCCTCTCACTGGGGGATTCTAGGCAGGTGCTCTACCACTGAGCCACACCCCCAGATCCTTTTCACTTTCTTTTTAGAGACATGTTCCCACTAAATTTCTGGGGATAACCCGAGCACACTGTAGCCTGGGGCAGCCTCAATCTCCTTCTCCCTGCCTCAGTGTCCAGAGTAGCAGGGATGCCAGAAATGCATCATCAGGTCTGGCTAAAATGTGGCATTTTCCAGCCCTGAAACCTTTTCTTCTAACCTGCGTGGTGCTCAGGCCGTCTTTCACTTCTCTTGGGACTCTGTCTACTTGCTCAGTGTAGAAACAGGAATGTGTTCTGAGGAGGTCATGAGGATGGTCACATTCGTGTCACACTAATGTAGCTTTTGGTAGGAGAATGATGTGATGGGGCACCATACAGTGTGGCAGGAAAGGCCACTGGGTTAAAGAGGAGGGATTTGGCCAGACATGGTAGTACACACCTGTAATCCCAGCATTCAGCATTCAGGAGGCTGAGGCAGGAGGATTACAAGTTTGAGGCCAGCCTGAGCTACGTTGAATTCCAGATCAACCAAACTATGTACCAATACTGTGTCTCAAAAAACTTGGAAGGAGTAAGGTTAAGAGACTTTGTTTATCTTAAATGCTCTAGGAAACTTATTGAAAGGGGGTAAATTGGGCTGGAGAGATGGCTTAGTGGTTAAGGCGCTTGCCTGCAAAGCCAAAGGACCCAGGTTCAATTCCTGAGGACCCACGTAAAGCTGGATTCATAAGGTGGTGCATGTATCTGGAGTTCGTTTGCAGCAGCTGAAGGCCCTGGCACACCCATTTTCTTTCTCTCTCTATCTGCCTCTTCCTCTCTCCAAAATATAAAATAAAAGATTTGGAAAAGGGGGAAATATTTAGGTTTAGACATTGAAACCACTGGGTCAAGCCCTTTCTCCCCAAGCTGTTTTCTCATAGGTCCAGTGAGAAGATAAGATGGGGCTTAAGTCTGTAAGTGGATTCCATTGCACGCCAATTCCAGTCAACCGGAAATGGGTGACTGGAACCCTGGGCTGATAATCCAAGCTCGAGGAATGACAGGTCTGTGATTGGTTATTGATGTCTGCCGTGGGTGTGAAATTGAAAAAGTGGAAACTTCCTCTGTCATCTTTGCATGACCCCGTCCCCCTTGGAGCTCTAAAACGCCATGATGACCCCATGACCTTCAGGAAGTCATTTCATTTTGATTCTTCATGAACAAGATGGAGATAAATGATCTTTGCTTACCGGCGGCAGAAAGCTGCTCCGAGGAGCTTATGAGAGAAGTACAAGAAAAATAGTACTGGCACGGGTGCTGCAACCGCCCTGTAACAAGAAGGCCCGTTTTTATTAATTCATTCTCTAGGCATTCATTCAGCCATTAGTCATGGACGTTCGCCTCTGGACCAGCCTTTGGGTTGACTTTAAATGCCTTCCCCTGACTTCCCCACCTCTGGCAAGACGAGACCATTTGGGTTCCCTGGCATGGATGAGAAATGGTCACGTGGATGTTGGATGTGGTCTGTGGTCTTTCTGTGCTTGGGAGACGTCATCCACTGAGCATCTTTGGTTTTCGTGTGTGTGTGTGTGTGTGTGTGTGTGTGTGTGTGTGTGTGTGTGTTGGTCTTCCGGTGTGTGGGCACATGCATGTGGAGGCCTCCGAGTGAAGTCAGGTGTCTTTCTCCCTCAGTTGCTCTCCACCTTATTTTCTGTGGTGGTTTGAATGTGAAACGTCCCCCATAATGTCATGCATTTGTGAGCAAGCCTCATACTCAAGCCCCTAGCTGGTGGTGGAGCCTCGCTGGAGGAGGTGCGTCGCTGGGGTGGGCCTTGAAGTGTATTATTCCAGCCCACTGGGTGTTTAAAGCTAGCTCACCTTGCTGACAAGACAAGGTGTATGATGCCCAGCCTCTGCTCATGCCATGTTTCCCCCGCCGTGATAAATCTTCCCGTCAAAACTGTGAGCTGCAAGCCCGGTGTGGTGGCGCACGCCTTTAATCCCAGCACTCGGGAGGCAGAGGTAGGAGGATCGCCGCGAGTTCGAGGCCACCCTGAGACTACATAGTTAATTCCAGATCAGCCTGGACCAGAGTGAGACCCCCCTCACAAAATCAAAAAAATAAAAATAAAAATTAAAAATAAAAACTGTGAGCTGCAATAAAGCCTTTCCTCTCCCATCAGCTGCTTCAGGTCGGGAGTTTTGAACCACCAACAAGATGGTAACTGCTACATTTACTCACACTTGAACCCAGAGCTTGCCAATTTGGCTATTCCAGCTAGCTAGCTTGCCCAGGGATGCCCTGTCTGCCTCCCCAGTGTTGGCATTACAGGTGGGCTGCCATGCCCACCCAGAATTTACGTGGGTCTGAGTATCCAAACTCAGGTCTTCATCCTCACTCAGTAAGCCAGCTGTTTACCCACTGAGCCATCCTTCCAACCAGCAGCCCAGCACCATTGACATCCCTGCAGGTGTAAGCCCAGCGTTTCCCTTCAAAGCCATTCTTGCGTAATGGAATCCAGAACTCCCCATTCCCACCCATTGTCCCCACCACGCCATGATGCTTCTGCACAGCGGCTGGGAAAAAAACATGTTCCCCAAATAAATGTCGATGTCCCATAAGGGTTCACTCTTATTACCCCAATCTCTAGAGTGAAATGACTTTTCCAGTTGGACAGTCAGGAGCACCGGGTCTCCCCGGGTGCTGCGGCAGGAAGCTTGGCTCGTTTCTGCAGTGGGCACATGCCCTGCAGCCCGTGGGAATCCAGAGAAATTATCTAGACATGTCTATTTTTGTCACCTGACAAAGGCATCACTGTCCCTAGATCCACAAGCTCTCTTTCTTTCACCTTGAATGTTGCTAATGTCATGTGCTTTCCACCACCCTCCCAAGCACAGCTTCCGCCTGCTGGATGCCTGCTGGATCCCGTATGCATTAACTTCTCTAGAAACCCAGGGGAGTGATCTGTCCCTCTATTACTTGATATAAGCAAAGCTCTGGGCATTTCTTCTAGCCGGTGGTATATTCCGAATCAGATTCATTTCCCAGGCTTTTATTTATTAGCATGTGGTTTTTATTGTAATGTGTTTCATTTCCTTCTGTCTTTTACTTTAAGCTTTGTTCTACAGCTTCTCTTGTGAACGTTGTTTGGTACCGTGTGAGAAATGATGTATTCAAAGCCCTTCCAAGACATAAGGGTGCTTTTTTTTTTGTTTTGTTTTGGTTTGGTTGGATTTTCTTTTTTCTTTTAGCAGCAGATAAAGGACTTGAGTCTCTGTAAGGCTGGAAACAGCTAATCAGATTTTGTTTTGTTTAAAATGTGAAAATCAGGCCAGAGAGATAGCCATTGGACAAGGCACTTGTCTGCAAAGCTTAACGACCTGGGTTTGATATTTCCAGTACCTACATATAGCTGGATGCAGAGGGTGCATGTATCTGGAGTTCGTTTGCAGCAGCTGGAGGCCCTGGCACACCCATTTCTCTCTCTCTCTTTCTTTCTTCTCTTTCGCCTTACAAATAAATAAATAAAAACATTTTTAAAATGTGCAAATCTCAGTCGGGAGTCAAGAGACTCTAAAGGGAATAGATGGGTTGAAGGGATTGAGATGTGGTCACTTCCCTGTGGCACATCCCCTGGGAGAGGCAGAAGGATCCGGGGTTCAGTGTTTTCCTAGGCCACATGGCAAGGTTGAGGCCTTCCTGGAGTACATGAGACTCTTAAGAAAGAAAGGAGGACTGGAGAGATGGCTTAGCGGTTAAGGCACCTGCCTCCTAAGCCTAAGAACGCTGGTTCCAATCTCCAGGTCCCACATTTAGCCAGATGCAAAGTGATGCAAGGGCGCAATGCCGCACTTGACCACAAGGGGGCGCACACACCTGGATTTCGTTTGCAGCAGCTGAGAGACTGCTGGCACGCCCATCTCTATCTGTCTCCCTCTCCCTCTCTCTCTCTGTCTCTCTGTCTCTCTGTCTCTCTCTCTCTCTCTCTCTCTAAAAAAATTTTTTTAAAGTTATGGCTGGTGTGCATTGTTTAATGATAAAGATAGAGGGACAGTGGAGGAAGGCCACCAGGAGCCTGGGATCCTGTGCCAAGCAGGGCAGACGCTGTCCTGCCAGCTAGGCCAAGCCGCTTGGGCATCTGAGCTGAAGCTGTGAGCCAGGACGGGCATACAGGTCGCATGGATCACAGGCAGCAGAGAGGAGAACAGATGGGACCCTCGAGGCAAGAAAGAGGCAGGCCCCTGTTGAATGGGACGTGGGCCAGGCCTAATTTTATTGCTGACAGGAAACCTTGCATCAAAGTATAGTGCACACACTACAGACACATGCAGTTCTGCAGTGTGTAGATTTTCCAAAGTTCACAAAGTGCACTACCACCACCCCCACACCCAAGTGACATCCAGCACTGAAGATAAGTTGGCCAGCTAAAAAATAATATAAAGACTTGTAATACAATGCAGATGTAAGTCCCAAATATTTCATTGGACATGCTTATTCTAATTGCTTGCTTATTCCAAATACAAACTTAATTGTGCATCCTGTTTTTTCTGTGACAACCCTGGCTTTCCCCACAATGGCGTCTGGGTCGGAACACCATTTATTTTCATTGTTGTTGCTATTGGTTTGGTCATTGCTGTCGGTTTTAAAGTAGGGTCTCAGGCTGGAGAGATGGCTTAGCGGATAAGGCGCCTGCCTGCTAAGCCTAAGAACGCTGGTTCCAATCTCCAGCGGTTCCAATCTCCAGGTCCCACGTTTAGCCAGATGCAAAGTGAGGCAAGGGCGCAATGCCGCACTTTCCCACAAGGGGGCGCACGCATCTGGAATTCGTTCACAGCAGCTGAGACACTGCTGGCGCACCCATCTCTGTCTCCCTCTCCCTTTCTATCTCTCTGTGTCTCTCTCTCCAAAAATAAATAAAAAATAATAAAAAAACTTGAAAAAAAATAAAGTAGGGTCTCACTGTAGCCCTGGCTGATCTGGAATTCACTTTGTAGCCCCAGGCTGGCCTCAAACTCACAGTGATCCTCCTACCCCAGCCTCCCGAGTACTGGAGCAAAGGTGTGTGCCACCATGCCCACCTCGTTGTTATTGTTTGTTTTTTTTTGAGTCTCTGTAAACCTGAGATCCTCCAGCCTCAACCTCCCTAGGGTTGTGATTATAAGCATGAGCCAGTACACCTAGCTAGGTTGTTTTTGATTGACCATAGTCCATTTTATGAATATTCTACATTTTACAAATACTTCTGATGGATAGTTGAGTCAGTTCCAATTCTGGTTATTATGAATGCTGTTGTCAGCATTCTTAAACTTACCTTTTAGAAGTGTGTTTGTCCACTGTGTGGATTTGCTGGGCCCTAGAGTGTGATTATAATCTGCCCTAAAAAAAAATACTGCCAAGGGCTGGAGAGATGGCTTAGCAGTTAAGCGCTTGCCTGTGAAGCCTAAGGACCCCACTTTGATGCTCGATTCCCCAGGACCCATGTAAAGCCAGATGCACAAGGTGGCCCATGCATCTGGAGTTCGTTTGCAGTGACTGGAGACCCTCTCTCTCTCTCTCTCTCTCTCTCTCTCTCACTCTCTCACTCTAAATAAATAAATAAAAATAAATTTAAAAATATTTTTGGTTTTTCATTTTTTGGTTTTTTCAAGGTAGGGTCTCACCCTAGCCCAGGCTAACCTGGAATTCACTATGTAATCTTAGGGTGGCCTCGAACTCATGGCAATCCTTCTACCTTTGCCTCCCAAATGCTGGGATTAAAGGCATGCACCACCACGCCCAGCTAAATTTAAAAATTTTAAAAATACTGCCAAGTAGTTCTGCAAGGCTTTCATTCCAGTCTTCGTCTTTGCAATAATGGGTGAGAGCTGTAAGCCTTGCATCCTGCCCCACACATTGAATTGTCTGTGCCTTCATTTCAGACACAGGGTGGGTGTGTGGTCAAGGCAAACAATATTGTGGTTTTCATTTGCATTTCACTTATGACTAATTAAATTGAGTGCCTCTTCTTATGTTTTTCTGCTGTTTTCGATTCCTTCCTTTGCGAAATGCCCTGTCCAGTGTTTTGCCTGTGCTTATCAGAGATGTGTCCTTACTACTGAATTGCAGCACTGCTCTGTATATGTCAAACACGCGTCCTTTCATCAGATAGATGAACTATAGATACCTTTCTTTGGTTTGTGGCTTATTTTATCACATTCCCAATTATATACTAATGAACGGGAGTTATTTAATTTTAAGGTAGTACAGTTGGTGTGCATATGTTATTTCTTTTTTAAAAAAATTACTTAGTTGAGAGAGAGAGTGTTCGGGAACACCAGGGCTGCTTGCCACTGCAGAGGAACTCCAGATGCATGAGTGAGCCACTTTGTGCATTTGGCTTTATGTGGGTACTGGGCAATCAACCCTGCTCTGGCAGGCTTTGCAAGCAAGTGCCTTTAACTGCCGAGCCATTTCCCAGCCCACATAATGTTATTTCTTTCTTTTATTTTTATTTTTTTATTTGAGAGAGAGTTTGAGAGATTAAGAGAGAGAGAGAATGGGCATGCCAGCAGCCTCTCAGCCACTGTGCACAAACTCCAGACATGTCCGCCCCCTTGTGGGCAATTGTAGCATTGCGCTTTTGCATCACCTTTTGCGTATGGCTAAACGTGGGACCTGGAGATTGGAACCAGCATTCTTAGGCTCGGCAGGCAGGTGCCTTAACCGCCAAGCCATCTCTGCAGTCCACATAATGTTATTTCTTATGGATAGTTCTCTTTTGCTTTGTACTCCCCAAGGTATGTTATTTCCTTCTAGAAGTTTTATTGTTTCATCTCCCACATTTATATCTATACTTTATCTAGAATTAATTTTTTCCTGAAAGTCTTTTTTAAATTTATTTATTTATTTACTTATTTATTTATTTATTAGAGAAAGAGAAAGAATGGGCATGCCAGGGCTTCTAGCCTCTGCAAACAAACTCCAGAAACATGCACCACCATATGCATCTGGCTTACGTGGGTTCTGGGGATTCAAAACCTGGATCCTTAACTGCTAAGTCATCTTTCCATCTCCTCCTTTTTTTCTTTTTTTTTTTTTTTTTTTTTTTTTTTGAGGTAGGGTCTTGCTCTATCCCAGGCTGATCTGGAATTCACTATGGAGTCTCAGGGTGGCCTTGAACTCACGGTGATCCTCCTACCTCTGCCTCACAAGTGCTGGGATTAAAGACGTATGCCATCATGCCTAGCTAAAGTCAATTTTATTGAGGTATAAATTATATACAACCAAGTGTGTCCATGGTAAACACACCATTCAGTAAATTTTGATAAGTCTGTTTACCCATAAAACCACAACCTCAATCAAGGTAGAAAACACTTCCATCACCCCCAAAAGATGCATCATGTGCCTGTGCTATTTAGAGCATGCTCTGTAGACAAACTGTTGCTACATATAGATCTCATGGGCTCTTCCACTGTAAGATCCCATGGAGCAGCATCTTCACCTTAAGATCCCATGGACCAGCATCTTCCACCGTAAATCCCATGGACCAGCATCTTCACCTTAAGATCCCATGGACCAGCATCTTCCACCGTAAATCCCATGGACCAGCATCTTCACCTTAAGATCCCATGGACCAGCATCTTCAACCATAAGATCCCATGGACCAGCGTCTTACACCGTAAGATCCCATGGACCAACATCTTCCACCTTGAGATCTCATGGGCCAGCATCTTCACCTTAAGATCCCATGGACCATCATCTTCCACCTTAAGATCCCATGGACCAGCGTCTTACACCGTAAGATCCCATGGACCAGCGTCTTACACCGTAAGATCCCATGGACCAGCGTCTTACACCATAAGATCCCATGGACCAGCATCTTCCACCTTAAGATCTCATGGACCAACATCTTCCACTGTAAGATCCCATGACTCAGCATCTTCACCTTAAGATCCCATGGACCAGCATCTTCCACCGTAAGATCCCATGGACCAGCATCTTCACCTTAAGATCCCATGGACCAACATCTTCCACTGTAAGATCCCATGACTCAGCATCTTCACCTTAAGATCCCATGGACCAGCATCTTCACCTTAAGATCCCATGGACCAGCATCTTCACCTTAAGATCCCATGGACCAGCATCTTCACCTTAAGATCCCATGGACCAGCATCTTCCACCGTAAGATCCCATGGACCAGCATCTTCAACCATAAGATCCCATGGACCAGCATCTTCCACCTTGAGATCTCATGGGCCAGCATCTTCCACCTTAAGATCCCATGGACCAGCATCTTCCACCTCACAAACCTATAGACTTATGGTTTCTGCCTCACAATCCCATTCAGACCTACAGCTTCCACCTCAAGGTCCTGTGGGCCAACAGCTTACACCTCAGTTTGGGAAAGAAATGGACTCTTACGCCAGGGAGATAGCTCAGTTAGTTAAGTTCTTGCCTCAGAAACATGAAGGCCTAAGTTCGATCCTCAGCACCCATCTAGGCATGGTGGCATGCACCTGTAAGTCTGGCACTTGAGGAGCAGAGACAGGAGGATCCCAGAACTTACTGGCAGGCCAGTCTAGACTAACTGGTGAGCTCCAGGTCAAGGAGAGACCCTACTTCTACAAAGGTGAATGGCATTCATGAAGATAACGCCTGAGATTATCCTCTGGCCTCTACCTGCACACATGTGCGTGTACACACACACACACACACATACACACACACACACACACATTTTTAAAAAGGAAGAAAATCCTTTCAGGTCCCATCTCAGACCTGCTGGATTCCAATTTGCATTTTAACAGGATTGTCAGATATTTTGTATGCACGTGAAGGGTTTGGAGACCATCTGAGTTCCTCTGGAGAAAGGTGACAAGCCAACAGCACCATTACTGCTGGTATAAACAGTGTAGTCTGAAGCAGGTCCGTGATAAATGATAAATTATTGAGTCTGAGGGGGAAAATAGGAAGGAGAAGAGGACCAAATTGGGAAGACATTGTGAAGCTTTTACAAGAGCCTTCTGTAACCCCTTGCATCAAGGACTGTCTTCCTAAGATCTGGCCCAGCAGGACACAGGACCTGTACATTTAAGGAGCAAGATGTGGGGATGCCATGGGCCTGTAGAAGATGCCGCTTCCTGGTCTCTGTTGAGACCAGAGTGGAGGAAACCATCCCACCGACCAAGACCAGAAGAGACCTTAACATGGGGTTTTGCCATTATTTTCTTTAAGTAGGTGTAGGGGGCTTGCTTGCAAGTGTGCTGGTCTGAGTTCAACTCACAAAAAGCCAGACGCAAAGTGGCACATGCTGAATCTGTGATCTCAATCAGTACCAGGGGACACACTGTCGAAAGCAAAGTGGAGGGAGAGGAAAAACAGCCCAAGGTTTTCCTCAGACCTCCACACGTGTATCATGGCACAGGCACACCCATACACAGCCACACATATACACACACAAAATTCTTTTTAAATATTTTTAACTTTTGAGCCGGGCGTGGTGGCGCATGCCTTTAATCCCAGTACTTAGGAGGCAGAGGTAGGAGGATCACTGTGAGTTCGAGGCCACCCTGAAACTACATAGTGAATTCCAGGTTAGCCAGGGCTAGAGTGAGACCCTATCTCGAAAAACCAAAACAAAATTTATTTTAAAATTTTTTAATTTTAAATTTAAATTTTATTTATTTCAGAGAGAGACAGAGAAAGAAAATGGGTGCACCAGGGTCTCAGGCACTGCAAATAAACGCATGGGCCACCTTGTGCATATGGCTTACATGGGGCCTAGGGAATCAAACCTGGGTCCTTTGGCTTTTCAGGCAAGTGCCTTAACTGCGAAGCAATCCCTCCAGCCACACAATTTTTTTAAAGCATTTATTTATGTGTGTGGGTATTGAACCCAGGTCTATCCGTATGCTAGCCAAGGGCACTACCACTGAGCCATGCCCCCAGCCCCTCACTGGATTTCTTTTTTTGGTTTTGTCAGGTAGGGTCTTGCTCTAGCCTAGGCTGATCTGGAGTTCACTATGTAGTGTCAGGCTGGCCTCAAACTCACAGCCATCCTCCTACCTCTGCCTCCCGAGTGCTGGGATTAAAGACATGGGCTACCCTACTGGGCCTCTCTGGGGATTCTAGGCAGGTGCTCTACTGCTCAACTGCATCCCCAGTCCCTTTTACTTTTTTAATTTTTATTTTGAGACAAGATCTCACTAAGTAGGCTAAGCAAGCTAGAATCTAAAATTCTCTTGCCTCAGTCTCTCAAGTTCTGGGATAACAGGCCTGCATTACCAAACTTGGCTTAGAAGATACTTCTTAAATTGTAAATTAAATTTATTTTAAAATTTCAAAGAAAAGCTTATATACATATGCCGTTTAGAACACTAGCAATTAGATTTTACATTAAAGTATATGGGTCTTATTTATGTAACTGGTTTGTGAGAGAAACCTAATTAAATTTATTTCTAAAGGCAGAGCCACATACCCCAACACCAACCTTCTGTCCTGATCTGCAATACTAGCTTCTCATCTGTGAAGTTTCCATGTCATTATGGCTTCAAACCTGAGCTGCCTGATATTTTTCTCAGATCTTTCTTATTTTTACTTTTATTTTAGAGACAGCATGAGAGAGAGCACAGAGAGAGAGAGAGAGAATTGGTGCTCCAGGACCTCACCAACTGTACTTGAACTCAGGACACTTGCGCCACCTGGTGGGCATGTGCAACCTTGTGCTTGCCTCACCTTTGTGCGTCTGGCTTACATGGGATCTGGAGCGAGATAAAACATGGGTCCTTAGGCTTTGCAGGCAAGCTCCTTAACCACTAAACCATCTCTCCTGCCCAACTTGTCTTTCTTTTTACAGAAATACCAAGATATCGCTCCACTCCCAATTTTCTGCCTTCTCTCATGCGTTTGTTGTTGTTTTATTTGTTCGTGATTGCTTTTGTTTCCTGAGACAGGATCTATGTAGCCCGGGCTGACCTTGAATTCTCAATCCTCTGGCCTCGGCCTCCCATGTTGTGGGATCTTCTTGGATTTTAAGTGGGTATTATATAATTCCAGTTTGTATTCTCTTAGCATAACAATTATACTTCGTTTACATTGGTTAGTGACTGCCTGGGAGGTCAAACTTTTGTTTTCTTCTTCGCTTGGTTTGTTGGGTTGTTTGTGACAGAGCCTCACTGTGTTGCCCAGGCTGGCCTTGAACTTCTGGGTTCAAGTAGTCCTCCTACCTCACCCTGTTCCTGTAGCCATGATGGGCTTAGACAATTCAATTTAAGTAAGCCAAGTCTGCTTTCAAGTGACACATTTAGTGAGTAGAAGGAACTTAGAGACAGAACACTTCTTCCTCTCCAACACGGAGATTGCCATCAATAATTATGCTTTTGCTCAGGCTGTAATTACCAAAATCCTGTTATTATTGTCCCCTCAAAAATCAATTGATTTTGCTGGCATGGTGGCCCATGCCTTTAATCCCAGCATGCAGGAGGCAAAGGTAGGAGTTCAAGGCTAGCCTGAAAGTACATAGTGAATTCCAGATCAACCTGGGCAAGAACTAGACCCTGCTTAAAAAAAAAAAAAAAAAGTTGAGGGCTGGAGAGATGGCTTAGTGTTTAAGGCACATACCTGCGAAGCCTAAGGACCCAGGTTCGATTCTCCAGGTCCCACATAAGCCAGATGTACAAGATGGCACATGCATCTGGATTCGTTCACAGTGGCGTGCCCATTCTCTCTCTCTCTCCCCCCTCTCTGTTTCTAATAAATAAATAAAAATAAAAAATAGATAAAATAAATAAGTGAAAAAAAATTTAAGTTGATTTTCAGATCAATTATAATAAATAAGGTGGGCTGGGGAGAGCAAGAGCACTGGCCATGTAAGCACCAGGTCCTGAGCTTGCTCCTCAGTAACCACATCAGAAGATCCGGGCATGACCACACGTGCCTCCACCCCACTGCTGAGGGGGCGTCGACATGAGGAGTTCTGAGGCTCCCTGGCCAGCTAGTCTAACAACAACAACAATAACACAACAGTAGCTGGGTGTGGTGGCGCAGGCCTTTAATCCCAGCACTCGTGAGGCAGAGGTAGGAGGATCGCCATGAGTTCGAGGCCACCCTGAGACTACATAGTTAATTCCAGGTTAGCCTGGATCAGAGTGAAACCCTACCTCGAAAAACCAAAAATAAAATAAAAAACCAATAACAAAAAACCCAGCACATGCTTCCGGCTCAGTGAGAGACTGTCACAAGGAAATAAGATGGATGCGTGGTGGGGAGGAAATCTGATATCCTCCCTTGTCTCTGCATGTGTGTGCACAAGGATGCTCACATCTGTGTGCACACATACATAAAACACATACACCACTTATTACATGCATCAGAAAAGAAAAAAAAAGCCAGGCGTGGTGGTGCACGCCTTTAATCCCAGTACTTGGGAGGCAGAGTTAGGAGGATCACTGTGAGTTCAAGGCCACCCTGAGACTACATAGTGAATTCCAGGTGAGCCTGGGCCTGAGTGAGACCCTACCTGGAAAAAAGAAGAAAAAAGAAAAATAGTGGAAGGTGGTGCACACCTATAATTGCGGCACTCGGGAAGATGAGGAAAGGAGGGTCGCAAGCTGCAAATCAGCCTGAGTGACATCACAAAAACAAGCTGTTTTCGGGCTGGACACATGGCTTAGCGGTTAAGGCGTTTGCCTGCAAAGCCAAAGGATCCTGGTTCAACTCCCCAGGATCCACTTAAGCCAGATGCATGAGGTAGCACATGTGTCTAGAGTTCGCTTGCAGTGGCTAGCACCACCCATTCTCTCTCTCTCTCTCACTCTCTCTCTCTCTTTCTCTCTGTGTGTCTCTTTCTCGCTCAAATAAAATCAATAATTAATAAAAACTCATTTTGTAAAAACGCAAAGTAAAACTAACAAGAGAAGTTTACTGATTACATCAGATGATCTGCATTGTCCTTTGATATTCCCCTGGCTGGCTCATTTTTTCAGGCAAAACTGGCTTTATTGGTTAATATATGTGGGGAGTGAGGCGCTGTGCAGTGGGTGAGATAGAGCTGTGAAAATCAGACGCGCTGGTCCTGGGAGTAAGGTTACCCGCCCATTTGCCTGGGTTGACTGTGGAATGTTAGGCAACAATTATTTGAATAGTCTCGGCTGTTCTAATCCGCCACTTTTCTCTGTATTTCACGGGCATTCATGTGGCCCTCCGCTCAAGCACACTGATTCTTTTCTGCATTTAAGTCCCATTTTTCTCTAGGACACCCTTCTGCTTCTTGGTGCTTCCATTTCTCTGTTTTTCTTACCCACCTGTTCTGACATGCTACCTTCTTTTTTCATTTCCAGCCTCAACACATTAGTAATAAGTGCCTTCAAGCCTACGTCTGACACCCCCACCCTGCGCCGTAGCTGAGTCCGGCTGTGCCTTCACGCTCTCTCAGCGCGTGCTTTTGTTTTGCTTGCCACTCCTTGCCCTTTAGCATTCTTTCTGCTCTTTTTTTCTCTCTGTGTGTGAATGGGTAAGCATATGTATGCACAGACACTCAGAGGCCAGGTGTCATCCTCAAGAATGCAACCCACCATTTAAAAAATATATTTTTATATATATTTGCAAGCAGAGAGAGAATGGACGCACCAGGGCAGACATCTGTGCCATTTTGTGCATCTGACTTTACATGGGTACCAGGGATTCAAAGCCTGGTTGTTAGGCTTTAGAGGCAAGCACCTTAACCACTGAGCAATCTCTCCAGCCCCCCACCACCATTTTTGACCTTTTTTTTATTGACAACTTCTTTAATTGTAGACAATATCCCATGGTACTTCCCTCCCTCCCCGCTCTTTCCCCTTTGAAACTTCACTCTCCATCATATCCCCTCCCCCTCTCAATCAGTCTCTCTTTTCAGTTTGATGTCATGATCTTTTTCCTCCTATTATGATGGTCTTGTGTAGGTAATGTCAGGCATTGTGAGGTCATGGATATCCAGGCCATTTTTTTTAAGGTGGACTAACCAGGTGTGGTGGCTCACACCTTTATTTTTATTTTTTTAATTGTTTATTTATTTATTTACTTATTTATTTGAGAGTGACAGACAGACAAAGAGGGAGAAAGAGAGAGAGAGAGAGAGAACGGGCATGCCAAGGCCTCCAGCCACTGCAAACAAACTCCCGATGCATGCACCACCTTGTGCATCTGGCTTATGTGGGTACTGGGGAATCGAGCCTCGAACTGGGATCCTTAGGTTTCACAGGTAAGCGCTTAACCACTAAACCATCTCTCCAGCTCTATCCAGGCCATTTTGTGTCCGTAGGAGCACGTTGTAAGGAGTCCTACCCTTTCTTTGGCCCCCACCACTGTTTTTGACACAAGGTTTCTTCTCATTGGCTCACCAATTAGGCTACACTGGCTGTCCAGCGAGTTCAAGGCTCCTCTTGTCTCCACCTCCCCAGTGCAGGTATTACATGTATGTGCCACCATGCCTGGCTTTTTTATGTGGGTTCCGGGCATCAGACTCAGATCCTTCAAGCTTGTGAGGCAAGCATTTTACCCCAGCACTATACAATATTATTTCAAGATTCTTGGACTAGAGGGAAAACCCCAGGAATTTTCCCTAGACTACTGGACTCTGACCAGGTGTGGGGAATCGAATGGGATGGCAGAAGTTTTTTTTTTTTAACTTTTTTTTTAAATTTTTTTTTATTTTTTATTTATTTGGAGAGAGAGACACAGAGAGATAGACAGAGAGGGAGAGGGAGACAGAAATGGGCACACCAGCAGTGTCTCAGCTGCTGTGAACAAAATCCAGATGTGTGCACCCCATTGTGGGCAAGTGCGGCATTGCGCCCTTGCGTCACTTTGCATCTGGCTAAACGTGGGACCTGGAGATTGGAACCGCTGGGCATTGGAACCAGCATTCTTAGGCTTAGCAGGCAGGCGCCTTAGCCGCTAAGCCATCTCTCCAGCCCAGAAGTTTTTAAGGTTGGAGATAACATGATGCTCTGAGAGGAGCCAGTCACCGTTGCCTCTCCCTGGTCTCCCTCACAGTCACCGTCGCCTCTCCCTGGTCTCCCTCACAGTCACCGTTGCCTCTCTCTGGTTTCCCTCACAGTCACCGTCGCCTCTCCCTGGTCTCCCTCACAGTCACCGTTGCCTCTCCCTGGTCTCCCTCACATTTTTCATTTACACAAGAGTCAGGGTGTTCTTTAATCACACAAGGGCTGTGCTATGTCTCTGGGGCTGAGAGCCGTGCTGCTCTTGTGCACCACACATCTGCCCGTCCCAGAGTCCTCTTTGCCTCCCTTGTTGGAGAACTCGGGCCCTGAGTGCCAACACTGGCAAACTAAACTCCGTCATCAGAAGCCATACAGCCTCAGGGGAACTTGAGACTGATAAGGGCAGGGTACCTGTAGCAGACAGCTTCAGGTTCGCTGAGATGAACTTCCAGACCAGGCACAGTTATGGAGGAAGGGAGGTTATTTATTGAAGCTTACAGATCCAGGGGAAGTTCCATAATGGCAGGAGAAGTGGCCTGCTCTTACAGGACCAGGCAAGAGAGAGAAAAGCCACCAGCCACACAGCACAGCATACTTCAGGAACTCCCACTGGGCACACTTTGCATATCTTTACAATGGAATCTCAAACCCACCACACACCTTAAGATCCACCCAGTGACATTGCCTCCAGCCAGGTGGCTGCAGATGCAAACTACTAACTAATAAAACACTGAATATATTGGGGGACATCTATTCAAACTACCATAGCCCCCAATGAGCTGCTTTGTCCTGAAGTCTTCCCCTAGCCACTCCTGTCTGGGCATTGCCCATGTCCTCTTGGGTCTGCAGGGTTGAGGCAATCCAGTCCAGTCCTCTTTGGGTATCAGGAGTCAGGTGCAATCGTTCCCTGGGAAGGGAAGTGAGACTTGAGCTGGCTGTATCAGTTGCTTTCTCATTGCTATGAACAAACACCCAACCAGATGCAACTTATGGAAGCAAACGGGTTTAATTTGGCTTGCAATTTCAAGGGGGAAGTTTCACAGCAGGGAAGGCATGGTGGCAGGAGTGGGAACAGAGTGCACCACATTATCAGTCAGGAAGCAGAGGGCAAACAGGAAGTGAAGCTGGACAAGGCCCGCCCCCCAGGGACCCGCTTCCTCCAGCAAGATGCCACCTCCTAAAGGTTTTGTACCCTTCCCAGGTAGCACCATCTGCTGGGGGACCAAGTATTCAAACACATGAGCCTGTGGGGGAGAGCTTACGCTCCAACCACAACACTGGCCAGCCTTCCACATGCTCTTGACAACAACCCGTGCTTACTTTTCTCTAAGAACCAGCCTCAAGTCACCCTGCATATAATAAGGGGAACTTGGGGTCTATTGTTCCCTACCAGTAGGTCATATCATCTCAGCTTGGAGATGCTGTGGGTTTCTATTAAGTGGCCATGAGGAGGGTGTGTCATTCCTGCATGAAGCCTGCAGTGAGCAAGGGTTGAATGCTGCCGTCTTAAGTGACAGGGTCTTGACATGTTTAATGACTTCCTGGGGTTGGTTCTTGGAATTGATCTGAAGTACTTCTGAGTCACAGTCACCTGATGCAGCCCAAGGAGGAAGGACACGGAATGGGGGAGCTGTTCAGGGTCAAAGCCCCTGGGATGGGAGTGGATGGATTGCATTGTGTACCCCGAAAGTCATATGTTGAAGCTGAAATGCTTGGTTCCTCAAAACATGACAGAAACTTGCAACATGGCATGTTATTATTTTGAATGCATGGGCAGATGTGTGTGTGGAGGCCAGAGGGACAACTTTGGGCGTCATCTTTAAAAACACTATCCCCCTTTTTCTTCAGACAGGCTCTCTCATTGGCATGGAGCTTACCCATGAGGCTAGAACGGCTGCCCAAAGGCCCAGAGATCCTCTGGTTAATACTACCACAGTGCTGGGATTACAGATGTATGCCACTATGCCCAGCATTTTTTACATGGGTCCTGGGGATTGAACTCAGGCCTTCATATTTATGAAGCAAACATTGTCTTCCCGGCCTGAAAATAGGTTCTTTAAAGAGAACTAAGGACGGAGGATAGAGCTCAGCTGGTAGAGTGCTTGACTAGCATGCATGAAGCTCTGTGTTTGAGCCCCAGCATTGCATAAATCAAACGTGATCATGCACACCTGTAATCCCAGCACTCCAAAGATGGAAGCAGGAGGATGAGAAGTTCCAGGTCATCCTAAGCTACATAGAGAGTTCAAGGCCAGCCTGGGACACATGAGACCCTGTCTCAAAAAAAAAAAGAAAAAGAAAAAGAAAAAATGAAGTGGGCTGGAGAGATGACTTAGAGGTTAAGGCGCTTGTCTGCAAAGCCTAAGGACCCATGTTCAACGGTCCAGGTCCCACATAAGCCAGACACACAAGGTGATGCAAGCACACAAGGTCGCACGTGTGCACGAGGTGGTGCACACATATGGAGTTGTATTGCAGTGGCTGGAGGCCCTGGCATGCCAATTCTCTCCCCTCCCCACCTCTCACTCTATCCCTCTCATTAAAAATTTAAAAATTTAAAAAGTGAAGCTGGGCACGGTGGCGCACGCCTTTAATCCCAGCACTCGGGAGGCAAAGGTAGGAGGATCACCGTGAGTTCAAGGCCACCCTGAGACTACATAGTGAATTCCAGGTCAGCCTGAGCTAGAGTAAGACCCTACCTCCAAAAACCAAAACATGAGTGAACCTTAATCTAAGATGATATGTGTCCTCACAAGACACAGACATAGACAGAGGGATAATCCAGTGAAGACAAGGGGGGAACATATGTCTCTGTACCCTCCAGAACTGTGAGGAATAAATATCCTCGAGTCTTCAGTCTGCAGCACCCTGTCATGGAAGCTGCCAGAAGCCAATGCACAGTGTGATGACACATCTCCTCTGATGTCATTCAGGGTCTACATGTGTCTCCTCCTCGGTTCACAAAAGCTCTGACATGACAGCCGTATGCAGCAGCCAGGCAGGCTGCTTCCCTCAGTTCAGAAAGTGTTCTACTGTAACATGACCCTCGGGTCTACAGAGAAACCCTGCCGGGGTGGGGGGGAGGTGTCCCACTGTACCACTGCTGTCCTCTGTTACAGAGTCCCTCACAGGGGCCAGGGCTGAGTTAATTTTATTTTTTTTAATTGGCACTGCCTGATCCATGTGGGAGCTTTGGGGAGTTTCCGTCTACAGTCAGAAAGATGAGAAGCCAAGGCCTCTGACTCTCCAGCCCACCTGCATGTTAAATCTTGCTTCCTATCTTCCCCATTAGGCACATCTCTTTTATGACAGCTAGAAGCAGTCAGATGACAGTGCCGGGCCCTGATTCTGCACTGCAGGGTCGGAACAACCAATGGCCTCATTACCAGGGCCACTCACCCCTCTCAGGCTCTTGCCTGGATTTACCATCACATCCCTACAGGGGAAAGGGTACACAGACCTGTGCTAAATGATAGGGGATGGCGGATTGAGCCCCATCCCGTGGGCTGTATGTACATGTAAGATGCTTCAAACCCTACCTTTAGAGTTATGGCTTTAGTGAGTGTTTGTCTAGCAAGCACGAGACCCTGAGTTCAGTCTGCAGCATGGGGCAGGCGGGAGGGGGACAACACCATCAATACGTATTGAACTTTAAACCTTGCATCAAGCTCAGCTCTTACCCAGACCTGACCACCTGCCCCCATCTCCATAGCTCTGCCACACTACTCTCCCTCCCTGACCTGCTTGCCTGCTGACCCCTGCTAAGCGCTCAGAAGGAAGGAAGGCAGATTCTGAAACAATCCTTGTGCACAGACGCTCACGTCATCAGCACTGTTCACAGTGAAGGGGTGTCAACAACCCAAACCCACAGCCATGAGCAGATGGATAGACAGACACACGAGGTGAACATGTATGATGGATGATAATTTGGCCAGGAATAAAGTACCAGGTGAACTTTGCAAGCCAGGCACAAACCATCATGTGCTGTATGAGGGCTCAGTGATAAAGAGCTTGCTTCCAGTGTGTCAGGGTGGGGAGGAAGGGAGCGTGAGGTGTGGGTCCGAGGTTAGAGGGCACTGACTTCCCTCGCTGCTTGGGACTTGGGTCTAAATCTGGCTCCTCCATTGCTGGTTTGTGGTGTTGGACAATTTCCCAGCTCCTCAAAGCTCCGGTTCCTCCTTTGGGAGATGAGTTTCATATGAGCTCTCTTTTTATCACTGTGACTAAGGACGTGACAGAAACCACTGAAAACAAGAAAAGGTTTATTTGGGCTCACAGTTTCAGAGGGGTAAAGTCTATGGTCATTTGGTCCCATGCGCCAGAAACATCTGGCAGTGGGCGTGTGTGGAGGAACGGTTCACATCATGGAAGACAGGCAGCAGAAAGAGAGACAGGAAGAGACCAGGGCAGGAGGTATCCCCAAGGACCCCACACCTAGTCACCTACTTCCTCCAGTGAAGCTCCACCTCCCCCAAAACTTTCCAAAATAATGACAGTACTAGCTGAGGGTGGAGCATTCAACATGTGAGCATGTGGGGAGTGCTTCCTATTGAAATAAGAGCAAGTACAATGTTGGTGTCTCCCAGATACGTTCGAGTAGGTTCCCGAGCGTGAGTGGCTTAACAGCCACAGGTGGCCAAGGCAGCCAGTATCAAGGACAATCATTATAGGTATTTATGACTCCACTTTCTTCCCTTGTCCTTGTTTGGACTTTCATATTAATCACCAACTTGGCTCTGTCCCTGGTTATTTAGGCTGACCTTATAATTTACTATCCAAACAGAACGCTTTTGGTTTTAATTAACATCCAGCAAATCGACTCCCTGTGGCATGAAGTACTATGAATTTCAATGCATGTTTGGGCTAATATGCCCACTCCCATAATCTGAATTCATAATGACTCCATCAACCTAAAATAACTCACGAGGGTGACTGTCTGTAATATGCCCACTTCTCACCCGAGCCCTGGCACTCCTCTTGTGCTCTGGCATTGTGGCGCTGACCTGACTCAGGGGAACAGTATTATGTGTAGCCTTGTAGGCCAGGTTCATTCATTCAGGAAGCTGTCTTGGAGGCTCATCCATTTTCATCTCTGAGTAATAGTTCATCGTATGGATATACTGTGTTTGTTCAACTATTGGTGGACAGTTAAGTAAACTCAGTTTGGGCAATTGATGAATACAGGTTCAGGCTTTTGCATGAACATATGTTTCCCTTTTTCTAGGATGAATACATAATGGTGGGATTTCTGAATTTTATGAGAAACTACTAAACTACCTCCCAGAGGGTTTTTGTTATTTTGTGGTTCCAGGGATGAAACCTTAAGGTTTACACATTGTTGCAGTCAACTTCTCATTGCTGGCAGAAAAGACCTGATCAAGAGCAGCTTGTGGGATAAAAGGTTTATTTTGGTTTACAGACTTGAGGGGAAGCTCCATGATGGCAGGGAAAAACGATGGCATGAGCAGAGGGTGGACATCACCTCCTGGCCAACATCAGATGGACAACAGCAACAGGAGAGGGTGCCAAACACTGGCAAGGGGAAGCTGGCTATAACACCCATAAGCCCACCCCCAACAATACACTGCCACATAAACTGATAACCATCCATGATGTAAAATGCTATGCATTCAGTCCAACTTTAAAAGTCCCCATAGTTTTTATCAATCCTAATGATGTTCAAACATTCCCTTAGTCCAGGATCTTTTAACTGAGCTATAATACAAAAAAAAAAAAAAAAAAAAATTCCCCAAAACCCACAATGGCATGGAATAAACACTCACTGCAAAAGATAGCACTAGGCATAACAAAGAAATATTCAACCAATACAAGATTTAAATAGGACAAACATCAAACTCTGTAGCTCCAACTTCAACAACTCTAGTCAATGACAAATCTCCAAGTCCGATAATTCTAACCAGCACCAAGTCTCTGCAGTTCCAATTCTGCCCCTCCAGCTAGTCTACTCACAGTCCTGGAAAACTTCATCCAGGGCCGACAGCTTTCCCTAGCAGCCATCTCGTGGTCCCTACATCTCCACTGGGTCTCCACTGCAACCCATGGTTCATCCTCACAGCTCCATTAGTCTCCATGCAGGCAATCCTGCTTCACACTGCCCATGGCCATTTCCAAAACACAAGACTGTTTTGCAAACTCAATGACCATTTCTTTCCTGCATTTCTTATGCCCCATAATACCAGGTGGGGTGCTAATTTGTTAATCCAGGGGGTGAATAAAGCAAACTTTGAAGAACAGGACACTCCTTCAGCATTCAGGTCCCTTTAAAAAACTGCATTCGGGCTGGAGAGATGGCTTAGGGGTTAAGGCGCCTGCCTCCTAACCCTAAGAACACTGGTTCCAATCTCCAGCGGTTCCAATCTCCAAGTCCCACGTTTAGCCAGATGCAAAGTGATGCAAGGGTGCAATGCCGCACTTGACCACAAGGGGGTGTGCACATCTGGATTTCGTTCACAGCAGCTGAGAGGCTGCTGGCACA
The DNA here is from genome assembly GCA_036365145.1 of Orientallactaga sibirica. Classification (NCBI taxonomy): domain Eukaryota; kingdom Metazoa; phylum Chordata; class Mammalia; order Rodentia; family Dipodidae; genus Orientallactaga; species Orientallactaga sibirica. The sequence goes on along the minus strand of JAEOAD010001941.1, from coordinate 1,500,551 downwards.
CCCATCCTTCTTCCTCTCCCTCTCTCTCTGTCTTTCTCCGTGTCTCTCTCCAAAAAAAAAAAAGAAAGAAAAGAAAAAAAGACTTCATTCTTTCTGTTGTCCCAGTGCAGGTCAGCTGGTCCAATCTCAGTGGTTGTAATCTCTCATACAATTTTAGCTGAACAAGCAGAAGTTTCAGCCCAAAGATTTCTTTCGATGCCATATCCCTCTGCTCACACCAGTCTGTTTCTACACAATGCAACCCTGCACCGGTTCTCAGGACATGGACATAACAGCAAGCCTCTCACACAAACTGCTTCTAGCCCAAACCAGGAAAGCTCCTTTTCACCCTCACAAGCCAAACCTCACAGTCCATAGTTCTTACTGCATTCAGGTCTTTCATCTCTGACCAGAATAGTCTGTCAAGCTGTACTTACAGCACTGCAAGGCTTCTCTTAGGCCAAGGTTTCAAATCCTTCCACATTTCTCCCAAAAATCAGCTCCAAAAGAACAAAAGCCACACAGTCAGGTTTCTAGCAGCAATCCCATTCCTCTGGTATCAACTTTACTGTTGCAGTCAGGTTCACATTACGGGTAGAAATCACCTGACCAAGAGCAGCTTGTGGGGAAAAAAGGTTTTTTTAGGCTTACACACTGGCGGGAAAGCTCCATGATGGCAGGAGAAAACAATGGCATGAGCAGAGGGTGGACATCACCCCCTGGCTAACATCAGATGGACAACAGCAACAGGAGAGTGTGCCAGATACTGGCAAGGGGACACTGGCTAAAATACCTATCAACGTGCCCTCAACAATACACTGCCTCCAAGAGGCGTTAATTCCCAAATCACCATCAGCTGGGGACCTAGCATTCAGAACACTTTAAGTTTATGGGGGACACCTGAATCAAACCACCACCCGCATCCTAGGTAAATGCTCTACCACTGAGCTACATTCCCAGCCTTTTGCCTGCCAAAACGGTTTGGCCACCAGCAGCTTATGAACTCAAGTTGCCCCATATGTTTTATCATCTAAAACATGTGAATGTTGTGTGATGCCCTCTCACACGAGCTCACAGTCCCCTAACGGTGAATGCTGCTTGCTGTGGTTTGAGTGTACAATGTTCCAGCAGGGTCATATGGTTGAACACTTGGGTCACCAGCTGGTAGTACTGTTTGGGGAGGTTGTGGAACAGACATGGGGGTGGAGGGGCAGGATTAGAGGGTCCAAAGTCTATCATAATCCTGCTCCCAGCTCAACCTCCCTGTCTCTGTGTCCTGGTCGACCATGATGTGAGCGAGCCAAGCCACAAGCTCCTGCTGCCACAGATGCTAGTTGTTCCCACTGCCCTTCCTTCCCCACTGACATAGCTTCATCCCTTTAGATTATGTGCCAGAAAAGATCCCTCCTCCCTGAAGTTATTTCTGGCAGGCATTCTGTCTCAACTATGAGAAGACAACTAATGCAATGCTGAACATCTTTGCATGTGTTTATTCAGTGCACTCACGTCTTTTTGGTAAAGAATCTGTTTAATGGCTGGGGAGATGGCTCACTGCTTGCTGCATAATGCTGAGTCCCCAGCCTCACGTGAAAGCCACAAGCTGTTGTGGGCTTTTCTCACCCCAGTGTGTCTACACTAAGAAGGGAGGTGAGACAGGAGAATTTCCCTAAAGCTCCTGAACAGAGCAGTGAACGATGAGAAACTTTATCTCAAATGAAGACGAGGACCACCCTAAGCAGTGTCCTCTGACCTTCACCCATGTGCCATGGCACGTAAATGCCAGCATTCACACATGTGCATGCATGCATGCGTGCGCACACACACACACACACACACACCCCACAAATAAATAAATTTTAGCAAGCTTTTTTTTTTTTTGAGAGAAAGAGAGACAAAGAAAAACAGAGAGAGAGAGAGGAAGAGGCAGAGAGAGCGAATGGGTGTGCCAGGGCCATTTCAGCTGCTGTGAACAAACTCCAGATGCATGCACCCCCTTGTGGGCAAACACGCAATGCATCTGGCTAAACGTGGGACCTGGAGATTGAACAGGTGTTCTTAGCCTTGGCAGGCAGGCACTTTAACTGCTAACCCATCTCTCCAGCCCTCAAGTTTTTAAAAGAAAAGAATTTGTCCAAATTTTTTGTCCATTTTCAAACTGGGCAGATTCTTTCCTTGGTGCAAAATTCTGAACACAAGTCATCTCTCAGATTTGCAATATGCAGATGTTCCCCTGATGTGCAGCCTGCAGTCTTGTTCTTTTAACAGGATCTTTTCCAGAACAGAGTCAGCCCTCACCAGTCCAGTTGGCCCCTTACCTCCATGCAGGCAATCTGTCTCCACAGTCTTGTCTAAGAGCTTGCTCTAACTCATTGTCACACATATTTTCTCCTGTGTGTTTTATATTTAAGCATACGATCCACTTGGGATTGATTTTTGTATAAGAGCTGAGGCATGTTAAGGTTCAGTTTTGGGTAATGGTGACCAGTTGTTCAACGCCATTTGCTACGAAGCCTGCCTTTCCTCTTGAATTGCCTTTGAGCCTTTGTCAGAGGTCTCCTGGCCGTGTTGTCTGTGTGGGTTTATTTCTGCACTCTTTCATGACCCTTTCACCTCTGTGTCTGTCCTTTCACCAGCATGACACTCCGGCGTTGACTGTGCCCTTGCAAGTCTGAAAATTTTAGTTTTTTGAAATCATTTTGATTTTCTGGTTTCTTTACTTTTCCATAGAAATGTAAGAATCAACTGGCCTAGATCTACAAAAACAAAACTCTGCCATGACTTTTACAGACACTGAGGGAACCTGTAGATCAGCTTATCAAGAGTTTAGTCCAGTCTTACTTAATGTTATTCCCCTGTGTTTCATTGTCTTCAGTAAGCAGCTATCTGCTTCTGTTGAGTTATAGTCTTTTTTTAAATTTTTTTGCTTATTTTATTTTATTTATTTGGGAGCAACAGAAAGACAGAGAGAGAAAGAGGCAGAGAGGGAATGAGAATGGGCACACCAGGGCCTCCAGCCACTGTAAATGAACTCCAGATGCATGTGCCACCTGGTGCAGCTGGCTTACGTAGGTCCTGGAGAATCGAGCCTCGAACCAGGATCCTTAGGCTTCACAGGCAAATGTTTAACCACTAAGCCATCTCTCCAGCCCCTGTTGAGTTATTTTAAATTGTTTTGAGGGGGTTGGGAGAGTGCCTTTAAATCACACCATGTGTACATGTGCTGTGCATGCGTGTGTGCATGAGTGTGTGTGGGTGGGTACACGTGCCTTTCTGTGTGCATGTGTGTGGAATATAGAGGTTGATTTGGGGTGACTTCTTCAATCTCTCTCCACCTTAATTTTTTTTTTTTTTTTTTTTTTTTTTTTTTTGGTTTTTCGAGGTAGGGTCTCACTCTAGCTCAGGCTGACCTGGAATTAGTCTCAGGGTGGCCTCGAACTCACGGCAATCCTCCTACCCCTGCCTCCCAAGTGCTGGGATTAAAGGCGTGCGCCACCACGCCCGGCGTCCACCTTAATTTTTCAGACAGGGTCTCTCACTGAACCTACAGCTCGCAGATTTGGCTAGACTACCTGGGTAGCAGTCCCCAGCAAGTCCCTGGTATTACAGGCAGGTGCCACCATGCCCAGCATTTTACATGGTGTCTGGGGGTCCAAACTCAGATCCTCATGGCAAGAACTTGACCCACTAAAGCATTTCCCAAGCCCCACACCAGGATATTCTTTTTTTTTTTTTTTAGGCCCAAGAGACTGCCTTTTTTATGCAATAGTGAGAGAGAGAGAAAGAGACAGAGAGAGTGAGAGAGAATTGGCACAACAGGGCTTCCAGCCACTGCAATCAAACTCCAGACATGAGCACCCCCTTGTGCACATGTGTGACCTTGCACACTTGCATCACCTTGTGCATCTGGTTTATGTGGGACCTGGAGAGTAGAACATGAGTCCTTAGGCTTCATAGGCAAGTGTCTTAACTGCTAAGCCATCTCTCCAGCCTCAGAAGATTCTTTTTTTTTTTTTTTTTTTTTGAGGTAGGGTCTCACTCTGGTCCAGGCTGACCTGTAATTAACTATGTAGTCTCAGGGTGGCCTCGAACTCTCGGCGATCCTCCTACCTCTGCCTTCCAAGTGCTGGGATTAAGGTGTGCGCCACCACGCACGGCCCTAGATTCTTGAGAATAAGAAGAAGTGGTGTTAATGACTATGCCAGGACAATAGATGAAGCGGGTACAGATTGGGAATTATCCCACGCACAGGTCATTCCTGCCGTGCATCTGTCAAGACGCGATGGCTCAGGCTGGACTGTGATGTCTACTCTAAGCTGTCAACTTGATTGAGATACGCCTAGAAAAATCAGTCAAGCACACTTCTGGGTGTGTCCATGAGGGCACCCTTCATTTCCAAAGAAGTTTAAGGACCCCACACACATACACATGCAGAAAGAAAGGGGTCTGGAGAGATGGCTTAGTGGTTAAGACACTTGCCTGAGAAGCCTAAGGACCCCGGTCCGATTCTCCAGGTCCCACATAAGCCAGATGCACATGGTGGTGCATGCATCTGTAGTTTGTTTGCAGTGGCTGGAGGCCCTGGCCCACCCATTCTCACTCTTTCTCTCACTCTCTCTCTCTCACTCTCTCTGTCATAAATAAATAAATAAATAAATAAATAAATAAATAAATAAATAAATAAATAAGGAAGGAAGGAAGGAAGGAAGGAAGGAAGGAAAGGAAAGGAGAGGAAAGGAGAGGAAAGGAGAGGAAAGGAGAGGAAAGGAGAGGAAAGGAGAGGAAAGGAGAGGAAGGAATTGGACTGGTTTGGGGTTATTTTATATTTTGTTATATCTTAATATATGAAAGCACATTCTTTGACCTGTTCCATGTATGGACGCTGACATCATAAGTCCCATCATCATCACCAGCCTGGCGCTGATCCCAGCAAGCGCCCTGTGGAACCCAGGGCTGCGAGCTCGTGGACTTCTTTCCAGGCATGTGTGTAGCTGCTGAAATAGACATGTCCTTGTTGGGGTCATTGTTTTCCTAGGATGCCTCACCCCATGCTTACTGTCCTGCAGTGTGTTGTTTTCATTTAAAGAGCCATTCCTTGGCGGTCTTTCCCACGACCCCAAGGTCAACTTCATCTTCACCATAGCTGTGCGTATTCCACAGCAAATGCACCATGTCCCCCTGAGGAGAACATTCAGGAAGGATCGTTAGTCACTTTTTATTTGGGGGCAGGGGGTTCCTGTGACAAGTACTTTAGAGGAAAAAAGTTGAAAGAAAAGACCTAATTTTGGCTCCTGATGTAAAAGGCTCCTTAGACCAAGCTGATATGTTGCTTTGGGCCTAAGGCAAACATCGTGACATTGGGAACACGTGGTAGGTCTGCTCGCCTCATGGAGGCCAGGAAGCAGAGAGAACAAGCTACAGAAGGGGGTCAGGGCCAAGTTAGACCCCTCAAAGGCATGTCTCTAGCAAGCTACTTCCTCCAGTACTACCATCTCTAGTGACATTTTGCTTTTATTTATTTATTTTATTTATTTATTTATTTATTTTATTATTTTTTTTTTGTATTCCATCCATGGCACTGAAACTTGTCTAGTAACAATCTCTAGCTTCTGGGTGTGCCGTTGTCCAAAAACGTAGGTTTCCATACGGTTTATTCATAATGCCCTCTTAAATTTTGATTAGCCCTCTCCTTTAACCTGGATTGGCAGGGGGAACAAACCTCTGACCGTAGGTTTGGGTCCTTATGCTTGGGAGGCAAGCACTTTCCAGACTGAGCCATCTCCCCAGTCCTGGGTTCTGTTATTGTCCTTGTTTTATGCTAAGGGAACTCAGGTGCCCCGTGGAAGGCACTGTGGCTCCCATGCCCACGAGTAAGCCTGCTTGTCATTTGCCATTCTTTGCTTACGCGAACGTCTGCAGCTGGCGTCTCATTTTCCTTCCCTCCCCTTCCCCCGTGTTCCTTGTCTTTCTCTTATTGATGGTGCGCACGTTCGTCTGTTTCGTAGATTACAGATGTTTCCCGGGCGCAAAGCTTACATTTTCACTTTGTTGTGCTGTGTTTTGCCATGCCAGAGGCTTTAACTTATGATGGCCTGCAAAGCATAAATCTTTTCTCAAATGACATTAGCATATTATGCCTTATTTAAGGCCTTTCCTATCCCAAGGTTATAAGCATATTTAATTTTTTTCTTCTACTGACTACCTGGGTAGCAGTCCCCAGCAAGTCCCTGGTATTACAGGCAGGTGCCACCATGCCCAGCATTTTACATGGTGTCTGGGGTCCAAACTCAGATCCTCATGGCAAGAACTTGACCCACTAAAGCATTTCCCAAGCCCCACACCAGGATATTCTTTTTTTTTTTTTTTAGCCCAAGAGACTGCCTTTTTTTATGCAATAGTGAGAGAGAGAGAAAGAGACAGAGAGAGTGAGAGAGAATTGGCACAACAGGGCTTCCAGCCACTGCAATCAAACTCCAGACATGAGCACCCCCTTGTGCACATGTGTGACCTTGCACACTTGCATCACCTTGTGCATCTGGTTTATGTGGGACCTGGAGAGTAGAACATGAGTCCTTAGGCTTCATAGGCAAGTGTCTTAACTGCTAAGCCATCTCTCCAGCCTCAGAAGATTCTTTTTTTTTTTTTTTTTTTTTTTTTTTTTTTTTGAGGTAGGGTCTCACTCTGGTCCAGGCTGACCTGTAATTAACTATTTAGTCTCAGGGTGGCCTCGAACTCTCGGCGATCCTCCTACCTCTGCCTTCCAAGTGCTGGGATTAAAGGTGTGCGCCACCACGCACGGCCCTAGATTCTTGAGAATAAGAAGAAGTGGTGTTAATGACTATGCCAGGACAATAGATGAAGCGGGTACAGATTGGGAATTATCCCACGCACAGGTCATTCCTGCCGTGCATCTGTCAAGACGCGATGGCTCAGGCTGGACTGTGATGTCTACTCTAAGCTGTCAACTTGATTGAGATACGCCTAGAAAAATCAGTCAAGCACACTTCTGGGTGTGTCCATGAGGGCACCCTTCATTTCCAAAGAAGTTTAAGGACCCCACACACATACACATGCAGAAAGAAAGGGGTCTGGAGAGATGGCTTAGTGGTTAAGGCACTTGCCTGAGAAGCCTAAGGACCCCGGTTTGATTCTCCAGGTCCCACATAAGCCAGATGCACATGGTGGTGCATGCATCTGTAGTTTGTTTGCAGTAGCTGGAGGCCCTGGCCCACCCATTCTCACTCTTTCTCTCACTCTCTCTCTCTCACTCTCTCTGTCATAAATAAATAAATAAATAAATAAATAAATAAATAAATAAATAAATAAATAAATAAGGAAGGAAGGAAGGAAGGAAAGGAAAGGAAAGGAAAGGAAAGGAAAGGAAAGGAAAGGAAAGGAAAGGAAAGGAAAGGAAAGGAAAGGAAAGGAAAGGAAAGGAAGGAATTGGACTGGTTTAGGGTTATTTTATATTTTGTTATATCTTAATATATGAAAGCACATTCTTTGACCTGTTCCATGTATGGACGCTGACATCATAAGTCCCATCATCATCACCAGCCTGGCGCTGATCCCAGCAAGCGCCCTGTGGAACCCAGGGCTGCGAGCTCGTGGACTTCTTTCCAGGCATGTGTGTAGCTGCTGAAATAGACATGTCCTTGTTGGGGTCATTGTTTTCCTAGGATGCCTCACCCCATGCTTACTGTCCTGCAGTGTGTTGTTTTCATTTAAAGAGCCATTCCTTGGCGGTCTTTCCCACGACCCCAAGGTCAACTTCATCTTCACCATAGCTGTGCGTATTCCACAGCAAATGCACCATGTCCCCCGAGGGAGAACATTCAGGAAGGATCGTTAGTCACTTTTTATTTGGGGGCAGGGGGTTCCTGTGACAAGTACTTTAGAGGAAAAAGTTGAAAGAAAAGACCTAATTTTGGCTCCTGATGTAAAAGGCTCCTTAGACCAAGCTGATATGTTGCTTTGGGCCTAAGGCAAACATCGTGACATTGGGAACACGTGGTAGGTCTGCTCGCCTCATGGAGGCCAGGAAGCAGAGAGAACAAGCTACAGAAGGGGGTCAGGGCCAAGTTAGACCCCTCAAAGGCATGTCTCTAGCAAGCTACTTCCTCCAGTACTACCATCTCTAGTGACATTTTGCTTTTATTTATTTATTTTATTTATTTATTTATTTATTTATTTATTTATTTTATTATTTTTTTTGTATTCCATCCATGGCACTGAAACTTGTCTAGTAACAATCTCTGGCTTCTGGGTGTGCCGTTGTCCAAAAACGTAGGTTTCCATACAGTTTATTCATAATGCCCTCTTAAATTTTGATTAGCCCTCTCCTTTAACCTGGATTGACAGGGGGGAACAAACCTCTGACCGTAGGTCTGAGGTTTGAACTTGAGTCCTTATGCTTGGGAGGCAAGCACTTTCCAGACTGAGCCATCTCCCCAGTCCTGGGTTCTGTTATTGTCCTTGTTTTATGCTAAGGGAACTCAGGTGCCCTGTGGAAGGCACTGTGGCTCCCATGCCCACGAGTAAGCCTGCTTGTCATTTGCCATTCTTTGCTTACGCGAACGTCTGCAGCTGGCGTCTCATTTTCCTTCCCTCCCCTTCCCCCGTGTTCCTTGTCTTTCTCTTATTGATGGTGCGCACGTTCGTCTGTTTCGTAGATTACAGATGTTTCCCGGGCGCAAAGCTTACATTTTCACTTTGTTGTGCTGTGTTTTGCCATGCCAGAGCTTTAACTTATGATGGCCTGCAAAGCATAAATCTTTTCTCAAATGACATTAGCATATTATGCCTTATTTAAGGCCTTTCCTATCCCAAGGTTATAAGCATATTTAATTTTTTTTTCTTCTACTACGTCTGGAATTTATTATTTAATTTCTAAGTCATTCATCTATTTGCAGATTATTTTGGCAAAGGGGAAGGGAAAAATGCAATTTTCCCCCACTTTGTTAGCAAATGACCCAACAGTTATTAAATACTTCTCTTTTTATTTATTTATTTGACAGAGAAAAAGGGGGAGAGAGAGAGAGAGAGAGAGAGAATGGGCACGCCAGGGCCTCCAACCACTGCAAACAAACCCCAGATGGGTGCACCCCCTTGTGCAGCTGACTAATGTGGGTTCTGGGGAATCAAACCTGGGTCCTTTGGCTTCACAGGCAAATGCCTTAACCACTAGGCCATCCCTCCAGTCCTTAAATACTTCTCTTATTCTCTGCCTTGTTTCAAGATATGGTCTAGTCATGTACTAAATTTTTACACAGATGTGGGATATCTATTAAGCTTTTGTTCATTGATTTTTTTTTTTTTTTTTTTTTTTTTTTGGTTTTTGAGAGGTAGGGTCTCACTCTAGCCCAGGCTGACCTGGAATTCACTCTGTATTCTCAGGGTGGCCTCGAACTCATGGCAATCCTCTTACCTCTGCCTCCCGAGTGCTGGGATGAAAGGTGTGCGCCACCATGCCCAGCTCATTGATCCTATTATTGGTTTCTGCACCCGCTATGGACTATCATAGGTTTGATATCTGCAGAAATAAATCAGACTGTGTTTTGCCAGCAGGCTGAACTTTCATATGAATGTTAATATCCCACATTCTCATTCTTGTTCATTTTTAAATACTTTTAAATTTATGTTTCAAATTTCCGGTTTAGAGAAGATAAATCTTTGGCATGCTTGAAAATATTTTATTTTATTTTTTTTTGCCGGGAAAATATGCCCTATGTTATTTCTGCTTTTCATCATTGCTGGAACTTTCCTTGGTGACTAATCCAAGGTGAGTTTTCATAAATTCTCCGTATGTTCTTGGGAGGTTTTGAATTCCTTATTTGTCGGACCCAGAGTTCTATGCCCCGAATAGAGCACATAAATTATCATTGTCTGTGACTGTTCTGATTTGTCCCCTTTGTGGGGGATTGTTGTGACACATCTCTGGCTGTGACAATGTCTTTATTTCTTTGTGTACGTGTGTGTCAGGGTTTTTCGCTTGTTTGGTTGGTTTGTTGATTCAAGTGCTGGGAGTAAAGGTGGGCTTTAACTTACGATGGACTACAAAGCGTCAGTCTTTTCCCAGCACTGTCAGGTTTTTTGATGCCTTCTCTCTTTTAAAAGTTTATTTATTTAGAGCTGGAGAGATGGCTTAGTGGTTAAGGCACTTGCCTGCGAAACCTAAGGATCCATGTTCAACTTTCCAGGTCCCACGTAAGCCAGACGCACAAGGTGACACACGTACACAAGGTCGTACACGTGCACAAGGTGGCACACGCATCTGGGGTTCAATTGCAGTGGCTGGAGGCCCAGGAGAGCCAATTCTCTCTCTCCTTCTCACTCTCTTTTTTTTTTTTTTTGGTTTTTCGAAGTAGGGTCTCACTCTGGCCCAGGCTGACCTGGAATTCACTCTGTAGTCTCAGGGTGGCCTTGAACTCACGGCGATCCTCCTACCTCTGCCTCCCGAGTGCTGGGGTTAAAGGCATGCGCCACCACGCCCGGCTCTCTCATTTTTGCGCTCTTGCATTTAAAAAAAAAGGCCTGTCTGCTGCCTATTGTTTTCTTGAATTTGGTAATGTTAGTAGATCCATCCCATTGTATATTTTGTGTTTTTTTTTTTTTTTTGGTTTGGTTTTTACTTGAGAGACAGAGACAGAAAGAGAATGAACATAGGTATGCCAGGGCCTCCCGCCACTACCATCTAAACCCCAGACACCTTTGCCACTCTGGGCATCTGGCTTTAACATGGGTACTAGAGAATTGAACCCCAGCTCATCAGGGTTTGCCAACAAGTGCTTCCAACCACTCAGCCATCTCTCCAGCCCCACCAACATTGTATGTTTGTGTAGGCAACCTATCTCTGTAAACTTTCCCTAGCGTGTCTGGTATCTTGAGACTCCACTGTGATAAAAATGGATGCAATGGTTTAAATACAAAATGTCCCCCATGGCGTCATGCGTTTGGGATTAAGCCTCCTACTCAGTCAGTCCCCAGCTGGTGGACCCTTTTGTAGGCTGGAGGAGGAGGTGTGTCACTGTAGGTGGACTTTAAGGTTTAGTAGTTTAGCCCCTACTGCGTGTTCACTCGCTCTGGCTGCTGCCTCCCAGCTGATTTAACAAGTTGTGATGCCCAGCCTCTGCTCTGTCATGCCGTGATGAAACTTCCCCTCCAGACTGTAAGCTGAAATAAACCCTTCTCTTTCATATGCTGCTTTGGGCAAAATGTTTTGTCCCAGCAATGAGGAGGCAACGCCTTTCCATGATCATCCCCCCCCCCCCCCCGCACGTTGTCTTTCCAGGCACAAACACGCATATTTTATTTTCAGTTCTGGGCATTTTTTTTTCTAGTGTTATTCCAAGTTCATTTTCCTATCCATCTTTCTCATTTCCTCCTCCTTCTGGTTTACCTCTATAGCAAAGCTGCATAGATTTCTAGATCTGTCTTCCTTTGTCTTGCATTCTGTCCAGCCCCACTCCCCATTGTTTTCAGATTCGGATAGAATTCCTCCATCTAGTCGTTTAGCTTAGTAATTTGGTCATGAGCCGTGTCCACCCATTAGTTCAGTCCACCTGCACTTTGCTGTCTGTTTCTGAGTAATGTCTTGGGTTTCCCGTAGCTGGGTCAATATTCTTCCGCCTCGGAAGGTCCGAAGCACACACACTCTACTCTAATGGCTTGGCCTCTGTCTCTGGTTGGGCCTCCGTCTGTCTGATGTCCATTGTTTCCGCCCACGGGGCAATCTCCTGCACCTGCTCACTGTAGCCTTTGTGAGTGCAAAGATTGACACTGTAGTGTGGGGAAGAGGCCTGTGGGATTCAAGGCTTTGTTTTCCCCTGGGGCCTCTCTGCAGCTCCCTCTCGGGCCTCCAGGCTCATGGGCCAGCTGCTGCTCCACCCCAGGGAGATGCTTTGCAGCCACTGGTGGGGGAGGGGAGTTTGCAGAAGCATCAGTGGCTCAGCTCTCCCCCCCTCAGCCCTCCACCGGGATCTACACCATCACCCTAGAACCATCCCGGATGCGGGCTGCACCATCAAATACCTGGCAAACAAGCAAATGTCCAGAAGAAAGGGTGGATGTTGACACCGCTCAAAAGAAGTGGGGAAGGCATGGCAGTGGGAACGGGAGGTGGCTGGCCACCTTCTGTCCACAGTTGGGAAACAGTGGACAGGCAGTTGGGGCCAGGCTATCAACCTCGAGGCCTGACACCGAGTGACCCAATCTTCCTTCATGGAGACTCCGCCTCCTAAGGATTCCACAACCTCCCCAAACAGCACCAGCTGCTGGAAACCAAGTGCTCAAGCGCATGAGCCTGGAGGGGGGCGGGGCCGGGCGCCAGGGGCGGGGCATATTTCACAGTCAAATCACTACGGGCTGCAAGCTCAAATCCAGCTGAATGACACAGCAAGTTCAAGGCCAGACTAGACTACAGAATGAGACCATGCTTTCCAGAAGAATAAACAAAATAACAGTCCTTTTTGCGCAAGCCTCTGCTGCGCCCACTCCCTGTTCTCGTGCGTGTTTCTGAGGCGTTTTGCTGCTGAGTCCTATCTCCTGTGTCCTCACTCTGTGGAGGTTTCTTGCCCAGTGATGTGGGTATGTGTCACGTTAATTATCTTCTCATGTTTCCTGCAGACTTGATAAGATTCTCCTCTTATCTCCCCTCTCATATGAGCTTTTAGGTGTCACCACTTGAGATCTTCCCCAGAGTGTTTAAACTTTACTCAAGGCAAGCTGGGCAAAGTGCACGAGCTTTTAATCCCGGCACTTGGGAGACAGAGGCAGAAGGATGAGGAGTTCAAGGCCAGCCTTGGCTGCATATCAAGTTCAAGGCCAGGCTGGGCTATATAATGAGACTCTTGTCTCACAAAAAAAAAAAAAAAAACACCCATACAGTATTATTATCAGTACCCCATAGGCCATATTGTTAGACAATCCAAATTCAGCTATTGCAGATGCCTTCTTGTTGCTGGGGAGGAAACCACCCAACCAAAAGCAGTCATGGGGGTCAAGGGCTTTATTTCAGCTTACAGACTCCAGGGGAAGCTTCCTCATGGCGGAGAAGGCATGGCAGAATAGAGGCTGGGCATCACGTCTTGCTAAAGCAGCTGGCAGGAACAGTGGAAAGTGAGCTGAGCTGCTACTGGCAAGGGGGAAACTAGGTTCGAACATCACTAAGCCCGCCCCCAACCACACACCTCCTCCAGCAAAGCTCCACTTCCAAATTGCTACCAGCTGAGGACCAAGCATTCAAAACACAGGAGGCTATGGTGCCACATTCAAATCTCCTCACGTGTGAAGGGAGTTTATCAATCCACTGCCTTATCTGCAGTAACATAGAAAAACAGCCAATCAAGATGTGCAAGGCGAGAAGAGCAATTAACACGCACACTTTCCCACAGTGGATTTCACGATCTGTGAATGTATAACTCAAGTTGAAGCAGTAAACACGCAGGAGTTGTGTGGATTGTGTATGTCAACACAGAGGCAGGTGTGAGGACAGAAATTCAACTGCTTTCACAAAGATTGATCCAGAAATGCAATAGGTCTCACATACCTGCAGGGGTGGTGGGCTCTGTGCCAGGCCTGGGTTGCCATTATGGACAAAACAGATGGGGTCCCTGTCCTCCAAGGTCTAGCTGAGAAGACAGACACTGCAACAAGTGTCTGCAAAGGTACATGTGACACTGAGTCCCTAACCTCACCCCAAAGCCACCTGAGGGATGTGAGGATGGAATTCAAGAAGCCACTCAGTGGATGGGAAGATGGCTCAGCAGTGAAAGGCACTTGCCTGCAAAGCCTGACAGCCCTGTCTGTTCACTTTAGTGTGTGAGCCAAAAGCCCAGTATCCATGTCAAGCCACATGCACAAAGTGGCACGAGTGTTTGGGTTTCTTTTGTGGTGGCAAGAGACCCTTATGCCTCCCCCCCTCTTTCTCTTAAATAAAAATAGAAACCAAGGACTGGGGGCGTGGCTCAGTGGTAGAGCTCCTGCCTAGAATCCCCCAGTGAAGGGCTGGGGGTGTGGCTCAGTGGTAGAGCTCCTGCCTAGAATCCCCCAGTGAGGGGCTGGGGGTGTGGCTCAGTGGTAGAGCACCTGCCTAGAATCCCCCAGTGAGGGGCTGGGGGTGTGGCTCAGTGGTAGAGCTCCTGCCTAGAATCCCCCAGTGAAGGGCTGGGGGTGTGGCTCAGTGGTAGAGCTCCTGCCTAGAATCCCCCAGTGAGGGGCTGGGGGCATGGCTCAGTGGCAGAGCTCCTGCCTAGAATCCCCCAGTGAGGGGCTGGGGCGTAGCTCAGTGGTAGAGCTCCTGCCTAGAATGCCCCAGTGAGGGGCTGGGGGTGTGACTCAGTGGTAGAGCTCCTGCCTAGAATCCCCGAGTGAGGGGCTGGGGGTGTGGCTCAGTGGTAGAGCTCCTGCCTAGAATCCCCCAGTGAGGGGCTGGGGGTGTGGCTCAGTGGTAGAGCTCCTGCCTAGAATCCCCCAGTGAGGGGTGGGGGTGTGGCTCAGTGGTAGAGCTCCTGCCTAGAATCCCCCAGTGAGGGGCTGGGGTGTGGCTCAGTGGTAGAGCTCCTGCCTAGAATCCCCCAGTGAGGGGCTAGGGGCACAGTTCAGTGATAGAGCGCCTGCCTGTCAAGTGCAAGGCCCTGGGTGCCTTCCTCAGCACTGAAGAACAAAATCAGTTTGAGAAAATTAAAGTCGAGAAAGTTCCATGTAACTTTCTGAAATACACCACTGGGGTTAGCTAGCCGTTCCTGTCTCGTTCTGGTATAAGACGCGAGCCCTTGGTGTCAGAGCTGTGATTAAACACAGCCCCGTGTTGACTGAGGTAACAGACGTGTTAAGGATGGCCAATCCGCTCAGACTGGGTCCTCATTTTATCGCCCTGTGTCACAACCTCAGTGTTACTTAAGTGGAGTTTGGTGGTGTTTTTTATTGCAGTTTCCCCTTTTTCCCCGCAGCTGCCAATATTTTGTGCAGCACTTACCCATTCTCTCTTGTCACCATTATCCATTACTGTCACCAGCCTGCTGCCATGTCCTTGCAGTGGACGCTTAATGGAGTTGTCCTGGTTAAAGCAACTCGATGTGATTGAGCGGCAGTGAAGAGTCAGAATCCCAATACCTGAAAGGAATGAAAAACCAGCTAGATATTAAAGCTTACTGGTTATTTATTACCAGCAGAAGGTAGAAAATATCAGCATGCAGAAAACTGTAAATTAATCATGGCCGTTGGTAGGAACCCAGAATTAGGCACCCCATCTTTGTTAACTCTGCTTTCTCATTCTGAGTCACTACTCCATCCTTCTCTGATGGATTTTCATTTCCAGCTGCCTAGCTTCAGGCACAAAGGAACAAAATTTTAAAAAAAGAAAATGGTTAATATCACATCACCAGTGCTCTGCTGACACCACAGGACCAGGAGAAAGGGAGAGAGAGAGAGAGAGGAAGAGTATTAACTTCCATTCAAATCCTGGTGGGTTTCTGATTTACAAAGACCAAACCTTCCTGCCATAGTGCGCCCAAGTTTGAGAAGAAGTGTCGGGAGAGACAGGCAGGGAAAGTTGCTCTTTCTTTCAAGCCTGGGCCTGACATGGGCACCAATCACTTCCAGTTTTCCTGTAGGTCAAGGGGAAGTCACAAAAGTCTCAACCTTCGATGGGAAGAGTGGCCAAGAATTTGAGGGTCAGGTTCTGAAACGATCATGAGTTGCCTTTAAGTGAACTAGAAGCGTGAGGAAGAATGTAGCTCAGTGGTAGAGTGCTTACGTAATGTGCACAAAGCGCCGAGTTCAATCTCCAACGCTACATAAACCGGGCATTGTGGCAGAGATCTGTAAATGTAATCCCAGTGCCTGGGAAGTGCAGGCAGGAGGATTAGAAATTCAAGGTCATCCTCAAGTACATAGTGAATTTAAAACCAGTCTGGGGTACATGAGATCCTGTCTCAAAAAAAAAAAAAATGGGGATTGGGCTTAGTGGGTAAATTACTTGTCACTCAACTATGGGGACCTAAATTCAATACCCCAGCAGCACCCACATAAAATGTGTGACGTGGTGGTGCATGCCTGTCACACCAATGTTAGGGAGGCAGAGACAGAAGGATGCCCGAGACTTGCTGGCTAGCTTGTCTAGCCAAATTGGTGAGCTGCAGATTCAGTGAGAAATCTTGTTTCATAAATGCACACACACAAACACACACGCACACACACACACAGAGACATGCAGCACGCACACGCACGCACACACACAATGGAGAGAGGATGTCATCAGGTTTTCTAGTTCACAGCTCTGTCTGCCATCACGCTCGAACTTCTCTTTTCATATTTTGCCTTATGGAAATTAGACCCTGTCACCTAGATTCTACATGGAAATATGAATACCCTGTGTGTTCACTTTAGTGTATGAGCCAAAAGCCCAGGGCCAGCACAGCCTGCTGTGCCCAGAGCCGCAGGAGTTGCTGGGTGGGACGTCTTCATGATGGGCAGCAGATTTTTCCATGGTAAAGGGATGTGGTAGGCGTGAGCTCTCAGGACACAGCTCTGCTGACAGCCTGCACTGAGTCAAGGTGTTGCTCTGGAGGCGCGTAAGAGGCGCACCAGAAAGCCACCCTGCTCACACCTGGATCTTAGACGTAGATCATAGCACCAAGCCTCCCTGGACTGGGCTGTTCTGCCGTCTTGGGGCACTGGGCATTACCAAAAGATCATGTTTTGGCCGGGTCTGTAGCTTACTGGGTAGCATGCTTGCCTAGCATGCGCAAAGCCCTGGGTTTCATTCCCCAATATTGCATAAACTGGGTCTGGTGGCACACACCTGTAATTGCAACATGGGGGAGATGATGGCAGGAGGACCAGAAATTCAAGGTCATTTTTGGCTACGTAGTGAGTTCACAGCCACCCTGAGACCCTCCAAAAAAAAAAAAAAAAAGATAAGAGATGGCTTAGTGGTTAAGCGCTTGCCTGTGAAGCCTAAGGACCCCAGTTTGAGGCTCGATTCCTCAGTGCCCACATAAGTCAGATACATAAGGGGGCACACATCTAGAGTTCGTTTCTAGTGGCTGGAGGCCCTGGTGCATCCATTCTCTCTCCCTCTCTCTCTCTCTCTCCCTCCCTCCCTTTTTCTCTGTCTCACAAATAAATAAATAATATTTTTTAAAAAGAGGGCTGGAGAGATGGCTTAGTGGTTAAGGTGCTTGCCTGCGAACCCTGAGGACCCAGGTTCAACTGTCCAGAACCTACGTAAGCCAGATGCACAAGGCCAAACATGCATACAAGGTGGCACACATGTCTGGAGTCCGATTGCAGTGGCTGGAGGCCCTGGCATGCCAATTCTATCTTATTCACTCAGTCATAAAAATAAAATAAATAGAACCGGGCATGGTGGTGCACACCTTTAATCCCAGCACTTGGGAGGCAGAGGTAGGAGGATCGCCAAGAGTTCGAGGCCACCCTGAGACTACATAGTGAATTCCAGGTCAGCCTGGGCTAGAGTGAGACCCTACCTCGAAAAACCAAAAAATAAATAAATAAATAAATAAATAAATAAATAAATAAATAAATAAATAGAGAGACTGAGTCTAATTAGGGTTACCTGCATGAACATGGGGTGGGGAGGTTATTTACTGGAGCCTGGGCAACTTTCCAGTGGTTTTGCCACCTCTGGAGAAACGTCTCCCCCTTCAGCGACTATTAACTACAAACGGGATATCCCTAATCATTTCTGCAGACTTCTAAGAGTCTATCTCGCAAAACATGCACATGTTGAACCCATGTTCCTTCAACCTTCCAAAGTTATCTTTTCTTATAGCTAAGCATTGCTGCGGCTTATCATTTTTTAAAAAATTTTTGTTTATTTTTTATTTATTTGAGAGAGACAGAGAGAGAAAGAGGCAGATAGAGAGACAGAATGGGCACGCCAGGGCCTCCAGGCACTGCAAACAAACTCCAGATGCATGTACCACCTTGTGCATCTGGCTTACGTGGGTCCTGGGGAATAAAGCCTTGAACAGGGGTCTTTAGGCTTCACAGGCAAGCGCTTAACCACTAAGCCATTTCTCCAGGCCCTTGTCATTGTTTTTCTGTTGTTTGCTGTACTGTGCTGGGAGGGAGCCGAGGCCTTGTACACGCCAAACACATTCTCTATCACTGAGCTACAAGCCCCAGCCAAGCGGGGATATCTTTGAGGCCCTTTGTCAGAAACCGATTGCTTTTGTGGTAGTTAATTTTCGTTGTTGTCTTGATTAGATGCGAGCTGTCTAAGGACATGATGAGGCTCACCTTTGGGTGTATCTGTGATGGCTTTGCCAAAGAGTATTGAAGGAGGAGAGATGAGCCTCCCTTATGTGGGTGACATCATCTCTTGGGCTGGGGTCCTGGACTGAATAAAAAGGAGAAAGCAGGGCCGGAGGGATGGCTTAGTGGTTAAGGAGTTTGCCTGTGAAGCCTAAGGACCCCGGTTTGATTCCCCAGTACCCACGTAAGCCAAATGTACATGGTGGCACATGTCTGGAGTTCGTTTGCAGTGGCTGGAGGCTCTGGTACACCCATTCTCCCCGCCCCCTCTCTCTAATAAATAAATAAATAAAAATAATTTTTAAAAAAGGAGACAGCAAACTGAACACCAGCATCTGCCTTTCCACTTCCTGGTCCTATGAGATGTGAGGGGTCCCTGATGTATACACCCCACCATGGACTCACCTGCCACCACGATGGACTGTAGCCCTTCAAACTGTGAGCCAAAAATCAACGCTTCCTCCCTTCAGTTGCTTTGCTCATGACAACAAGAAAATAACCAATACAGCCTTCACTCAGGCACACTCACATGCCTGCCGGTTGCATTTCCCTCGTCAGAATTAGTGATTCCCCTGTCCCTGGTGAGCGTTCACAGAACACATTCAGCAAGGCCAGGAGTGAAAACTAGGGTTTAACAGGAATCCAAGAGTCTGTGCTGCCAGTCGCTGTAAACACCAATGAGCAGAGACAGAAATTGAATCCTTAAACTATACTTGAGAGCTGGGAAGACTGTTTAGCAGTTAAAGGTGCTTGCTTGCTTGCAAAGCCTGTGGCCAGAGTTTGATTCCCAAGTACCCATGTTAAGTTGGATGCACAAAGTGGCACATGCATTCAGAGTTTGTCTGCAGTGGCAAGTGGCCCTGGCATGCCCATATTCTCATTCTCTCTCTCTCTCTCTTTCTTTCTCCTCACAAATAGATTTTTTTAAAAATTACAAATAAAAAATAAGCTCCATTTTATTCAGAGTGTTGGCAATCTGTAAAGACAGACTAGGCTAACACCCCCAAAAAATCTGCCTTTTCTAGGCTATCCCCAGCTAGCCTGAACAAAGAAATCAGAAAGAACAAAGGCAATTAATTTTTTTCTTAAGTTGCCTCTTGTCCCTTTGGTCAGGTGGTCAGCCTTGACTCTGAGATCCAGTGTTATTCCTCTCTGTCACTCCCTGCACCGGCCTCCTGAGCGTCCCTCTCTCTGTGTAGGTGGTTGCCCAGACACCTGAGGCCACTGGGGCTCATATTTCAGGCATGGCCATCTGTGTTACATCTAGACTAAAGGTTAATTCAGAACAAACAAACCATTAGCAGTGTGTACGTGCTGAGCTGTTTGCAACGCCTTCTCTACACATAACATGAAGTAGAAATGGAGTGCAGAGTGTCACTATTTGCCTGTCTCGTTAGCAAGGAGGATTCCCATCAAGAGCCTGCCTGGGGGAAAAAATGAAAAAAAGGCCTAGAGAGATGGCTTAGCGGTTAAGGCACCTGCCTGCTAAGCCTCAGAACGCCAGTTCCAATCTCCAGGTCCCACGTTTAGCCAGATGCAAAGTGACACAAGGGTGCAATGCCGCACTTGACCACAAGGGGGCGCACACATCTGGAGTTCGTTCACAGTGGATAAGAGGCTGCTGGCGTGCCCATTCTCTCTCTCTCTCTGCCTCTCCCTCTTTCTCTGTCTGTCCTGAGACTACATAGTTAATTCCAGGTCAGCCTGGACCAGAGTGAAACCCTACCTCAAAAACAAAAAAACAAACAAAAAAAATCTTCATTCTGGAAAGGTCAGTCCCTCTCTAAAGACAGTAAGAATGGCCTTAATTCATCGGTGGGGGGCACAGGTAACTCCATAGAGCTGTGACCTTTGGCTTTCCCTGTGGATCTGAACTTCTCCCTGGCCTCCTCTGTCCCGGAGACAAATGAGTAACAGGCTGTATTCTCAAAGTTTTTCAGGTCACCCTACTTTAGTGTCTGTGGGTGGACCAGATACTCACGGACAATGGCCACCACTAGAAATGCACTTTCTTCCAAGAACCTTGCATTACGAGATTTCTCCTCGTGTCTATTCGGGGATGGGGAGATAGTTCAGTGAGTAAAGTGCTTGCCTCCCCCAAATGCCAAACGCTGGGCTTGGTTGCATGTGCCTGTAATTCCTTTGAAGTAGAAATTCTGTTTTTATATTGAAGGAAGGAAAACAAGGAGAGAAGGAAGGAAGGAGGGAGGGAAGGGGGAAAAGGGGGGAGAAAGTAAGAAGGCAGGAGAAGGGAGGGGAATGAGGGAGAGAGGAAGGAGAAGGAAGGGAAGAGAAGGCAGAGACAGGAGTCATGACCTCTCTTTGGCCTGGAACTCACCAATTAGGACAGACTGGCTGTTCAGTTCCCCCTGTCTCCTCCTCCCTGATGGGGTTACAGGTGCATGTTTCCCCACGTCAGGCATTTTTTTTTTTTTTTTTTTTGGTTTTTCGAGGTAGGGTCTCACTCTGGCCCAGGCTGACCTGGAATTAACTATGTAGTCTCAGGGTGGCCTTGAACTCACGGCGATCCTCCTACCTCTGCCTCCCGAGTGCTGGGATTAAAGGCGTGCACCACCATGCCTGGCTCTTCTCGTCAGGCATTTTTACATGCTTGTGAGGCCACCTTTGCTAACGGAGCCACCTCTGTTGTCCCTATATTATTTATGACACAATTTGTTTGCCCATCGCCTGTGGATGGATATATTTTGAGTGTACCTGTTACAGGTATTCAGGGACAAGTCCTTGGTGGACATATGTTCATTTCCTCAGGATCCTGGGTCAGAGCACCCTCGGTATCTGCTGAGGTACAGGGGTCAGTAGACCCCAGTATATTCTATTTGGTTTCTTTGTTTTATTTTATTTCATTTTGTTTTGAAAGAAAATTATCTTGACTCACAACTGACATGACTATAATGTACACCTGTAATCTCGGTTCTCAGATGGCTGAGAAAGGAAGACGGAAAGGCATGGGCCAGCCGGCCTAATGTGGCGAGAGCCTGTCTCTAAAATAAAATCGATGAGTTGTCTTACATTTTCTTCTGGAAACATTGTAGCTCTGAATTTTCCTAAGTCTGTGATCTATCTTGTGTCTAGTGTGAGGTAGGAATTGATGTTCATTTTTCCCTGTGGATATTTGGTTGTTACAGTTCCCGGTGGTTTTTAAAAATATCTTTTATTAATTTGAGAGAGAGAGAGAAGACATGTCAGAGCCTTCTGTCACTACTAACGAACTCTTGCAAAACATCTCCCCAGCCCCATGGCTCCCATCGTTGTAAAGACTTTTCTTTTATCATCAAACTATCTTGGTTTCTTTGTCAAAAATAAAGAGACTCGGGCTGGAGAGATGGCTTAGCGGTTAAATGCTTGCCTATGAAGTCTAAGGACCCCGGTTCGAGGCTCGATTCTCCAGGACCCACGTAAGCCAGATGAACAAGGGGGTACATGCACCTGGAGTTCGTTTGCAGTGGCTGGAGGCCCTGGCGCACCCATTCTCTCTCTCTCTCTCTCTCCCTGCTTATTTCTGTATCTCTCTGTCTCTCAAATAAATAAATAAAATAAAATATTTTAATAAATAAATAAATAAATAAGTGGACTCAGGGGCTAGGGAGTGGTTAAAGGTGTTTGCTTGCAAAGCCTGCTCACCTGGGTTCAATTCTCCCACACCCACATGAAGCCAGGTGCACAAAGTGGTGCATACATCTGGAATTTGTTTATAGTGCCAAGAGGCCCTAGCACACTCATTCTATCTCTCTCTCTTTCCCCCTTCTCTCTCCCTCCCTCTTTCACTTTCCCTTCCTCCCTCTCTCTCACATATACACACACACAATTAAATAATTATTTTTTTCTGGTTTTTCGAGGTAGCTTCTCACTCTCTAACCCAGGCTGACCTGGAATTCACTATGTAGTCTCAGGGTGGCTTCGAACTCACAGTGATCCTCCTACCTCTGCCTCCCAGTGCCGGGATTAAAGGCATGTGCCACCACTCCAAGAAAATAAATAAATAAAGTATTTTTACTTCATGTATTCTGCAAATGGAGGGCTATTCGAGGACCTGCTGTAATGACTGATAATAGCTTCCTCCTCCCTCTGCCTCATGTCACTCACTTCCAACCCACGCTCGCTCTCTTGAGTGCTGTGGCGTCACAGCAGCCCCTGTCATCAGTAATTCTCCCCGTCTTATTCCTCCCGGCTATTCAGAGACTCTTGCTTTCTATACACATTTTGGAATTGCTTTATTCAAAGCCAGCCAGAAAGACTTGTCAGAATTCCGTGGTCATTTATTGGAACTCTGGATCGTTTGGAACCTGACCTGGTTGCACCCCGTGGAAGACCATTCCAATCCATGTCTTCCCTGGTCAGTTGTCTTAATTATTTTCTTTTTCTTTTCTTTTTTTTTTTTTTTTTTTTTTTTTTTTTGAGGTAGGGTCTCACTCTGGCCCAGGCTGACCTGGAATTCACTCTATAGTCACAGGGTAGCCTTGAACTCATGGCGATCCTCCTACCTCTGCCTCCCAAGTGCTGGGATTAAAGGCGTGCGCCACCACGCCCGGCTTAATTATTTTCTTAGTGGTACTCCATAGTGTTCAGTGTAAACGTTTCATACATCTTTTATTGTATTTAAATCCTTTTTAAATTTTAATTTAATTTAATCGTTTTGTGGTTTTGTATTTCAGGGTGTTTTTTTTTTTGAGTTTTATATATTAACTCTGCCTTGCAACCTTACTAATTTGATGAATAATCATTGTTAGTTATTATTAATTAGCTCTTATTAATTCTAGTAGATTTTTCTATAGCCTTGGATTTTTTAAAGACATGTATTTTTATTTTTATTTGTTTATTAAGAGAGAGAAAGAGAATGGGCATGCTAGGACCTCTAGCCACTGCACATAAACTCCAGATGCATGTGCCATCATGTGCATCTGGCTTACCTGGGTCCTGGGGAATCGAACCTGGGTCCTTAGGTTTCTCGGGCAAGTGCTTTAACTTTTAAGCCATCTCTCCAGCCCCTAGCCTTGGATTTTAAGGCAGTCATGTTGCCTGAAGATAATGATATTTTTACCTTTCTAATTTAGCCCTCTTATTTTCTTTCATTGCCTTATTGGATTGGGTAGAACAATGTTGAATAAAAGCATGAATATCTTTACTTTGCTCCCAAGCTGGCTTTGAATTCCCTATACAGCCCAGCCTGACCTCAAACTTGAAATTCTCCTGCCTCAGCCTTGTATTTAATATCCTCTTCTCTTCTTTAGTTTTTCTGACTTTTGAATGTAGAAATTTCGCTTATTTCAGATCATTCTTTTTTGTTGTTTATTTGTTTTGTTTGTTTGTTGTTGTTGTGTTTTTCGAGGTAGGGTTTAACTCTAGTCCAGGCTGACCAGGAATTCACTATGTAATCTCAGAGTGGCCTTCAACTCATGGTGATCCTCCCATCCAAGTGCTGGGATTAAAGGCGTGTGCCACCACTGGCTTTCTTTTTTTTAATATATTTTATTTATTTATTTATTTATTTATTTATTTATTTATTTATTTATTTATTTATTTGAAGAAAGAGGCAGAGAGAGAGATTGAGAATGGGCACTCCAGGGCCTCCAGCCACTGCAAATGAATTCCAGATGTATGCTCTCCCTTGTGCATCTGGCTAACATGGGTCCTGGAGAGTCGAACCAGGATCCTTTGGCTTTGCAGGCAAACGCCTTAACCACTAAGCCATCTCCAGCCCTCAGATCATTCTTTAATTCTATCATTATCATTTAAAATTACACATTTCTGTCTAAGCACTGTTTTGGTGCAAGCCACAAATTTTGAGGGTTTTGGCACGTGTATGTATATGGTGTGTATGCATGCTCATATGTGCACGCATGTACATGTGTGCACTTGCATATGAAAGCCAAAGGTATGCCTTCCTCAATTGCTCTCCACCTTATTTTTTGTGACAGGATCTCACACCAAACTCAAAGATCTTCAACTTGGTTAAACTAGCTCGCCAGCAAGCCCTAGAAGGGATCCTCCTGTCCCCACCTCCCCAGCATCAGGATTGCAGGCACACTGCACAACACCCAGCTTTTTGTGGGTGCTAAAGATCAAATGCAGGTCCTGACACTTGCACAGCAAGCATGTTGCTGATGAGCCATTGCCCCGGCTCCTGATGTTTTGTTTCTGTTTAGATTATAAGATTTCTTTCTTTCTTGTTTCTTCCCTGAGCAAGGGTTGTTTAAGATCATGTCATTTTATCTCCAGATGTCTAGGGAATTTTGCTTTGTCTTGTCTTTTGTTGTTTTTGTTTCATACCAGGACTGCTATGCAGCCAAGCTGATCTTAACCTCACACTGTGGTCCAGGATGGCCTCAAACTCATCATTCTTTTGCTTCAGCCCCCCCACCCCCACCACAGGTATTGTGATTACAGGTGTGTGGCATCACACTTGACCTGCCTAAGAAATTTCTAGATGTGTTGTTATTATCAGTTTCTATTCTGTATCAGAAACACATGCTTATACATTTTTTTGTAATTTTTTTCATGAGAAAGAGAGACAGAATTGGTGCTCCAGGGCCTCCAGCCACTGCAGTTAAACTCCAGATGTGTATGCCACCTTGTACACATATGCGACCTTGCACACTTGCGTCACCTTGTGCCTCTCACTTACATGGGATCTGGAGAGTTGAACATGAGTCCTTAGGCTTTTCAGGCAAGCACCTTCACCACTAAGCCATCTTTCCAGCCCACACGCTATACATTTTAATCCTTTTAGGGTGACTGAGACATGTGTTGTGGGCTGACATAGATCATGGTGAATGTTCTGTTCCAGACAGGGAAACATGTTCTACAGAGATCCCACGGTCCTCAGCTACCATGTTTGGAAATGTCACTTAGACCCACTTAGACATAGAGTAATTTGTCATTCATTCAAATCTTCTCTCTCCTTGACTTTTATCTGACAGTTCAAATAATTAGGAAAAAAAAAGGACTTGCAATCAATAAATCCCGTGCAAAATGGACACAAAACTTTACATAAGCATAACTTAAACAAATTGCTGAAAAGCCAAATACATGGACAAATTCTGTGTGTGTGCGGAAGGGGCTGTTCATATGTATGTGCATGCCCAGGTGCACAGGTGAGGTCAGAGGGCAACCTTAGATGTCAGCCCTCACCATTCACCTTGTTGCCACTGTAAAATCTCTCCTTGTGCATCATCCGTTGCAGTTTTCTCTAGGCTCGCTGGTCCACAAGCTTCTGGGAGATTCTCCTGTCCCCGTGTTCCTTCTCGCCGTACATGAGCTGGGATTATGGACATTAGCGCTACAGTGGCTTTCCGTGAGTCCTGGGGATCTGAACTCTGGTCCTCGTGGCTGCAAGGCAAACACTTTACATCCACTGTGCCACCTTCCCAGCCCCTTCTCAGGGCCTTTATGCTGAAAGTGCATGAGTCATTGAGTCATTTAATCCACTCCAATAATCTGCTTGCAAATAAATTTAAAAATTATGAAATGTAATAATCTATTGTACAATTTATGGTAGAGGTAAAAAAAAAGGTAAGTTTGGGACAATAGTAGCACAAAGAAAGTTTCCGTGGAAGGCTAACCGATTAGCATCTGCCCTCTGAGTGTCTGCTTTCTCTCTGCCGCACCTGCCCTTTGTTTCAGTTCTCCTACTTCCTTGCCTTCTTTGCATAAGTCAATGACATTTTACTTGCTTGTACATACATGTGTGTGAATACACACATGCCATGGCGTATGTGTGGAGGTCAGAGGACAACCTCAAGCTGTCTGTGCTCTTCTCCCTCCTTCTTTGAGACAGGGTGTCTTTTTCATTTATTTTTAATATCTTTTATTTATTTATTTATTTATTTATTTGAGAGGGAGAGAGAGAGAGAAAATGGACTCACCAGGGCCTCTAGCCATGACAAACAAACTCCAGACACATGCTTCACCTTATGCATCTGGCTTACATGGGTAGTGGGGAATCAGGCAAGCGCCTTAACTGCAGAAACGTCTCTCCAGCCCTTTTATTTATTGAGAGCTTTAATATATGAATATATTGCAAACCGGTTATATCCCGTTGGGTTATGTTCTTATGCTCCCTCTCCCCCACCCCCATTCCACTGAGGCTCCTCCTCAGTGGGGAATTTTTGGTGGCCACCGTGGGGTCGTGCATGTGCCAGCCAGTCTCTATGAGGGGACAATGCCTCAGACCACTCCTTCGCGCCCTGTGGCTCTTACATTCTTTCTGCCCGCTGTCCCACAATGTTCCCTGAGCCTTGGTGGTTGGGTTAAGAACGTCCTTTAGTGTTGGGCTCTCAGCAGCCTCTGGTTTTCTGCTTGGATGAGTTTTGAGTCTCCTCAGTGTCTATCGCCCTCTCCCTGGAGGAGGTTCTCAGGCTGGCAGTGAGAGCGGCACGTATTTAATCTGCTGCTTTATCTGCAATATTTCCTGGGCCCTAGCAGGGGTGATAGAGGTAAGTTGCGAAACAGAAACAGGACTTCTTGCTGCTACAACCCCCCCCCCGGACTAGCTGGCCCATGAGCTCTGCCTCCCCTTGCTGTAGGTGCATTGGGATCACAGGTGCATGTGCCAGTTTGCACCCAGATTTACATGGGTGCTGAGGTATTAACTCAGGTCTGCAGGCTTTGCAAGCAAGTGCCTTTAACCGCTGAGCCATCTCCTCAGCCATTCAAGGACCTTTTTTTTTTTTTTTTTTTTTTTTTTCCAGTCTCTCTCCTCTGTGGACTTGTTAGCCTGGCTCTGTGTTTTATTTGTGGATGTGAATTGTTGCTCTGTGGTTTATAAAATGCATTTTTAACTTACCCCAGACTTCCCTGTAATAATATTATATTTCTCCACGTATACTATAAGAACATTATGACCAGCTATGGTTCATTAACCCTCTCTCATTCTTTGTGTTACTATTGTCACAAACTTTCTTTCCACCTTTGTCGTAAACTGTAACAATAGATTATTTTTAATAAAATCTTTTTATTTATTTGCAAGTAGAGATAGATAGAAAGAAGAGAGACAGAGAAAATGGGCATGCCAGAGCCTCCAGCTGCTGCAAATGAACCTCAGTTATATGCACCACTTTGTGCATCTGGTTTATATGGGCGCTAGATTTACATGGGCATCAAACCCAGGTTATTAGGCTTTGCAGGCAAGCACCTTAGCCACTGAGCTATCTCTCCAGCTCTATATTATTATTTTTTGCTTTAGGCAATTATAGTTGAAAGAAATTAAGGACAACTTATTTTATTTTTAAAAGTATTTTATATATTTATTTGAGAGAGACAGTGAGGCAGGTAGAGAGAGATAATGGGCACCCCATGGCCTCTAGCCATTGCAAACAAACTCCAGATGTAGGCGCCACCTTGTGCATCTGACTTAAATGGATCCTGGGGAATTGAACCCAGGTCCTTAGGCTTCACAGGCAGGCGCCTTAACCGCTAAGCCATCTCTCCAGACCAAGAACAACTTTTAAAAATACATTATGTGGACTGGAGAGATGGCTTAGCGGTTAAGGCGCCTGCCTGCTAAACCTAAGGACCTGGTTCCAATCTCCAGGTCCCACATTTAGCCAGATGCAAAGTGACCAAGGGCACAATGCCACACTTGACCACAAGGGAGCACATGCATCTGGATATCATTCACAGCAACTGAGAGAGTGCTGGCGCGCCCATCTCTATCTGTCTCCCTCTCCCTCTCTGTGTCTCTCTCCAAAAATAAATAAAATAATTTTAAAAATACATTATGTTTGCTCTTGTATCTACCATACTAAGTACTCTTTTTAGTTCTTCCTACACACGGAAGCTTCCATCAGTATCTGTTTTCTTCAGTCAGAGAGATGTCTTTTAGCAAGGTGGGACTGTGCTCGCCTATGCTCTTGCCACTCAGGAGACTGAAGCAGGAGGCTCACAAGTCCGAGGCCAGCCTGGGTTGCATAGTGATAGCCTATCTAAAAAAAAAAAAAAAAAGATATTACAAATGTCTTTTAACATTTCTTGTTGCAGGTTTGCTGGTGTTAAAAGTTTTCAGCTTTGGGTGTGTCAAAGAAGGGCCGTCATTTTACCTTCTTTCTGAAAGCTAGCTCACTGGATACCCCAGGCTGACTTGCTTGTCTGTTTGTTTCAGCACATTAATGATGTTCCACTGTTTACCCCCTTACGTTGTTTCTTATGAAAGGAGAGTAGGACTCGTAGAAGTGTTTCCTGGTGGGCTGGAGAAATGGTTTAGCGGTTAAGGCACTTGCCTGCTAAGCCTAAGAACGCTGGTTCCAATCTCCAGGTCCCACGTTTAGCCAGACGCAAAGTGATGCAAGGGCACAATGCCACACTTGCCCACAAGGGGGCGCACACATCTGGAGTTTGTTCACAGTGGCTGAGAGGCTGCTGGTGTGCCCATTCTCTCTCTCTCTCTGCCTCTTCCTCTCTCTCTGTTTCTCTCTGTCCGTCTCTCTCTCTCAAAAAAAAGTGTTTCCTGGTCATTTCTTCCATGTCCTTTTTTTTTCTTTTCTTGGGTGTGTGCATGGTGTGACTGTGTATTTATTTCCTATTTGGATGGGCACACGTGTGTGAGTGCGTGTTCACATGTGTACACATGCACCCAGAGGCCAGAAGTCAACATTATTAAGAGAAAGATGTTGTGTGGGTTTGATTGAAAGACTCAGACTCGCCAGGCATGGTGGCGCACTCCCAGCACTCGGGAGGCAGAGGTAAGAGGATTGCTGTGAGTTCGAGGCCACCCTGAGACTACATAGTGAATTCCAGGTCAGCCTGAGCTAGAGTGAGACCCTACCTCGAAAAATAAAAAAAAGAAAAGAAAAGAAATGAAAGACTCAAACCGAGCTCTTTCAGGGGAGGGATTTATTGGGGGGAGGTGCGGAGAGGACTATTATGCCATACAAAGAGTATGTCAGGGTCCAAAGCCAGAAAGAGGGGCTTCAGTTCTGAGCAACAAACTGAGGTGTCCTTTCTAAAATGCTGCTGGGGGACGGGATGTGTATGGACATATAGAGGAGTCGCATAGGTGATGGTGGGGAGAATGGTAGATAGAGAAGGGCCTCAGAGGAGGCGTGTTGTTCTCGCTGCTCGCTCTCGGCAAGGGGCAGGGTTGGCGCAGAGTCAGGAAAGCACTAGATAAGAGAGCGAAGTTATAACTCCAGGTTACCTCAGCCCAGAGAGCAGGGGCTAGACTTGCGTTCCTCTATGCTCACAGCACCTCCATGGGAGAGGATTTTGGCCTGTGAGGCTGCTTGTCCCTTCTGAATAGTCAGGCCCTACTACAGGTGGGCGTGGCCAGCCGCTCTGCCACCTGACAGCTGGCTGGCTTCTTCCATCTTCTCTGCCATTTTTTTAAATTAAGACAGCATCTCTCACTTGAACCCAGAGGAAACCAATCTCTGCTTACTGACTGCTGAGGTTACAATTAGGTCACCTCACCGGCCCAGTCTTGAAGCCATCTCCCCAGTCCCTTCTGTCTGCTTTTAAGAATTTCTCTTCCAGGCTGGAGAGATGGCTCAGTGGTTAAGGCGCTTGCCTGCAAAGCCTAAGGACCCATGTTCAACTCTCCAGATCCCATGTAAGCCAGACACACAAAATGGATGCAAGCACAAGGTCGCACGTGCCCACTAGGTGGTGCAAGTGTCTGGAGTTCGATTGCAGTGGCTAAGACCCTGGCATGCCTATTCTCTCTCTCTCTCTCTCTTTCTCCTCACTCTCTATAAAAAATAAAAATAACGGCTGGAGAGATGGCTTAGCAGTTAAGCGCTTGCCTGTGAAGGATAAGAACCGCAGTTCAAGGCTCGATTCCCCAGGACCCACGTAAGCCAGATATACAAGGTGGTGCATGTGTCTGGAGTTCATTTGCAGTGGCTGGAGGCCCTGGTGCACCCATTCTCTCTCTCCCCCCTCTCTCTCTCTCTCTCTCTCTCTCTGCCTCTTTCTCTCTCTGTTGCTCTCAAATAAATAAATAAAAATAAACAACCAAAAAATAAATAAATAATTTAAAATAAATATTTTTTTTAAGAAAAGAGTTTCTCTTCTACCCAGGAGGCAAAGGCAGGAAGACAGAAAGATTTATATGAGTTCAAGGCCAGCCTGGTCACAGTGAGTTCAAGGACAGCTAGGGCTGCATAATAAAACTCCATCTCAATTTTTTTCTCTTATATTTGATTTTTCAGGGATTTGAGGAATACCTGCCTATATAAAGAGATGTGTTTATTTAGGTTAGAATATATTGAGTTTCTTGGATCTCTGAGTTAATAATTTTCATCAAATTTGGGGGAAAATCTGTCATTACTTTTATTTTTTCATTATTATTTCTGAGACAGGGGCTCGCTACGTAGTCCAGGCTACATTCAACCTTGTGATCCTCCTGCCTCAGCTTCCAAGAGCTGAGATTGCAGACATGCACTGCCACACTTAGATTTGGTCAGTATTCTTGAGAGTATTTTCTCTCATACAATTTTTGTCTGCCATTAGAACCACAATTACACGTACATGAAGCTACTGAGCACTGCCCCACGGTGCACTAATTCTCTATTCCTTCCTTTTAGCCTTTTGTGTGTGTGTGTGTGCACGCGCGCGTGCGCGCTCTGTAGTTTCTGTTGCCTGATTGTCAAAATCAATGCTGTTTTGTTTTTGTTTTGGGTTTTGGTTTTGGTTTTTTTTGTTGTTGTTGTTGTTTTTCGTGATAGCAAACTGATTGTGTCCATCTGTTAAATGTGGAATTCAGATACTATAATTTTTGGTTGTTGAATTTCTTTTTGGTGATTTTCGCTTCCTTGTCCATCCTGTCATTCTGTTTGTGTTTTCATGGAATCACTGGCACGCTTATCTCAGGAGGGTGGGTTCAGCCCTTCTGTGAATGACCTGGGGAGATTGTTAAAATGTGCGCCTCAGCTGGGTGTAGCGGTACAATTTGTAATCCCAGCACTGGGGAGGCAACGACAGGTGGATCCCCAGGGGCTCACTGGCCAACCAGTCTTACTTGGCAACTTCCAGGCAAGTGAGAGACCCTGTCTCGAAAAAAAAAAAAAAAAAAAGTAGATGAGGGATGGAGAGACGGTTAAGTGGTTAAAGGTACTTGCCTGCGAGCCTGCCAGCCTGAGTTTGATTGCCCAACATCCACATAAAGCTGTGCGCAAAGTGATCCATGCCTCTGTGATTGCAACAAGCCTATGGCAATGGGAGGCAGAGCCAGAACAATCTGGAAGCTCATGGGGCAGTATGCCAACACACACACAGAGGCAACAGCAAGGGAGACCCTGACTCAAGCAAGGTGGACAGAAAGGAAAACACCCCAAGGTTGTCCTCAGACCTCCACACATGCACCAGGGCATGCATGCAGCCAATACATGCCACGCACATCCACACACTTATACATGCACATACACAGTGCTGAAAACGACAGATGACACCTGAGGAATGACACCTAGGGTTGTGCTCTGGCCTCAGTGTACCCACACACATATGTGCATGCATACACACACACACAACAAAATGTAAATCTTGAGTTAGAGAATCCAGGCAGTCTTGAGAAACCGTTAAGCATAACAAGCACTAGCCGATGCTGCTTTGATGGTGATGCTGGTGCTGATACTAGCGCTGATGCCGACGCTGATGGTTACTCTGATGAAAATGTGAATGCTGATACTGCTGGTGATGCTGGTGGTGATGGTGGTGGTGATGCTGCACTCACTGTGTGAGCAGGGTTGGCCCAGGGCAGTTCCCATGCCTGGAATCACCTGCTCTAAACCCAGAAAGTGATGAGGAAAGAGTCTGATGCCACAACCTCAGCTTCCCCACTAACATTTGATGCTTGATGCCAGCTCTGCCTGTTGGGACTAAGAGATATGCCGGAGGGTGTTCAGGAATGCAGCATCCCAGGCACACCAATAGTGAGCCCAAGAAAATTCCTGCAGCGCCACAAAGAGCTGTACTTTCCTATTTCGGAAGATGAAACCCACATGCAATATGCTTCTGCTCAAAACTTTTCTTTGCTTCTGCCATCAACTTTTTTTTTTTCTAGAATATAATGATGTGTGTGCTGACTGCAAACGAAGTCCACAGTGTCATGCTGGAAGCTCTGTGAGAGCCAGCGAGGCTGTCCTCACATCTAACTAACTGGCGCTCACACTGGGAGAGTCCCACACTGGAGGGTCCGTACACCTGACCTCCACATGGATAAAGAACACCCCTGCATGCCACCTGTGCGGGCTGGGAGGTGTCACACCCCTATGACCTCCACATGGATAAAGAACACCATGAGGTCTGGCATGCCACCTAGTAATTTATTTGTGTGTAGGTGTATGGGAGAGGTAGGAGATACACATGTCTCACACACACACACACACACACACACACACACACCACTCTCCGTATGGCTTTGTGTGGGTCCTGGGGACTCAAACCCAGGGCAACAGGATTTGCAGGCAAGTGCATTTAATCACGGAGCCATCTCCCCAGCACTACAATCATGTTTTGACTTCAGGTTCTTGAATAATGTGTGGAATAATCCACTTATTTAAAAAAAAAAAAAGGATTTTTCTGTGTAGCCTAGACTGGCCTGGAACTCATAATTCTCCTGCTTCCACCTCTCAAGAATAAGGATTACAAGTGTTGCCACTTGGCCAATTTATTCTTGATAGATTTTGATCTTAGTAAACTCTGAACTTTTTTTGTTTGTTTGGTTTTTCGAGATGGGGTCTCACTGGAATTCATTATGTAATCTCAGGGTGGCCTTGAACTCATGGTGATCCTCCTACCTCTGCCTCCCAAGTGCTGGTGTGAACTCTGAACTTTGATTTTGTGTGTGTGTGTGTGCACTTATTTTATTTTTTGTGTTTGTTTGGTGATGCTAGAAATAGAACCCAATGTCATGCCCCCAGTCCCTCACTGGGGGCTTCTAGACAGGTGCTGTATACTGAGCCATGCATCCAGCCCCTGCACTAATGAACTGCTATAAAGATGGTAATAATGAGAGAGCCCTTTTTATTAAACACTGACTATATGCCAGTGTCCTGCTTCAGACATTCATTTAATCACTCAAATCCTTCTAGCATTATGATCCCTGGTTTATAGAGAGACTGGAGGCAGGTGACAGTGGAGGAACAGGGTGTGTGTTGAGGTGAAAAGAAAGGACTACAAAGCCCTTCTGATTGTGAGCACAAGTGACTGGAAAGTCCCCCCAGGAGGACTTCGCCAGTGTTCCTCACCCCGCTGCTTCCCATTCTCCCATCCGCAGTGGGGCACAGCGGACCTGGCAGTTTGCTCCCCCACTCACGTCTAGCATCCTGCAGCGGAGCCACGCTCTCTGAGCTCTAGTGGTTTTTCCATAAGCGCCTTTGCAGACACGTCGCAGTGTTCAGTCCCTCCCTGCTGCCTTGGACAATGTTCCATCAGGGGCGTCGTGAAGAGCAGATGGAATGCCGGGCCATTCACTGGGGCAGAGCCTTACCAGCCAGGGAAACAGAGCCGATGGTAATGACCTGGGTGAAGGAGGATTGCCTAAGCATCTGACTCATGTGATTCCAGAACAAGAGAGCCCCATGTCATATGCTCTGGAGGCTGCAGAGTCTAGAGACAGTGGCCAATTCAGTCCGAGTTCAAAGACCAGTGGACCCGTTAGAGCATTAAATTTTAGAGTCCAAAGCTTGAGGAACCAGAAGCCCTGATGGTCAAGAGCAGGAAAAGAGGACGCCCCCAGTCAAAAGAGAGAATCCTGGGCTGGAGAGATGGCTTAGAGGTTAAGGCGCTTGCCTGCGAAGCCTAAGGACCCAGGTTTGATTCTCCAGGTCCCACATAAGCCAGATGACATGGTGGCACATGTGTCTGGAGTTTGTTTGCAGTGGCTAGAGGCCCTGGTGTACCCATTCTCTCTCTCTCTCTCTCTCTTCACCTCTCTCCCTGTCTCTTCTGCTTGCAAATAAATACATTTTTATTTTTGTTTTTGTTTATTTGAGAGAGAGATGGAGGAAGAGAATGAGCATGCCAGGGCCTCCAGCCCCTGCAAACGAATTCTAGACACATGTGCCACTTTGTGCTCCTGGTTTATGTGGGTCCTGGGGAATGGAGCCTGGCTCTTTTGGCTTTGCCAGCAAGTGCCTTAACTGCCAAGCCATCTCTCCAAGTAAATAAAGTAAATAATTTTTTTTAATTTAAAAAGGGGGAAATCAGGGCTGGCGAGATGGCTGGCGCCTGCCTTAATCCCAGCACTGGTTCCAGGAGGCAGAGACAGATGCAAAGGAGGATCGCCGAGAGTTCTGATTTTGTTCCAGCCTGAGACTGCTGCCACGCCCATTAATTCCAGGTCTCTCTCTCTGTCCAGTGTGAGACCCTCTCTCCAAAAAATAATAAAAATGAAAAAAAAAAAAAAGGGGCGCGGGGAATCCTGTTGCAGTTACCTTCTTGTTGCTGGCATAAAAGATCCAACCAGAGCAGCTTATGGAAGGAAAGGGTGTATTTCAGGTTAAGTTTTACTGTGGCAGGGAAATCATGACAAGCCTGAGCGGGAAGCCTGGGTCCCATCTCCACAACAAAAGGCAAGTCGCCTGAGTGAGCTAGCTAGCACTGGCCAGCAGGGCTAATAAAACTCAAGGTCCACCCCAAGTGACACACCTCCTTCAGCAAGGTTTACCTCCCAAATGATCCACTAGCCAGGGGCTGGTAGCAGATTCATCACAAACACTCAAACACGTAAGGTTATGGGGGGACATTTTACAGTCAAATCACCACACCTCCCCTTCCCACTCTTTTTTTTGGGGGTGGGGGGTGCTAGGGATTGTACCCAGGGTCTTATGCATGGGAGGCAAGTCTATAAACGAGCTACATCTCCTCCCAGCTTCTGGTATCTGGCCCTGAACAGATCACATGGTGCCCATCTACTCTGAGGATGGCAGCTGTCCCTCACTCAGTCACTTGATTCAGATGCTCAGCTCTTCCAGAAACAGACCACAGACACTCCCAGAAATATTTCCCCAGCTATCTGGGTAGTCCTTAGCTCAGGCAAGTTGATCTATGAAATGAATCATCACGTACACTGTATAATTTCAATGCCCGGCAATATCCAGAGACCCCAGGTGGGGACACAGAGCCAAGATCCAACTCTGCCTTACCCTTCTGACAACAAATTACCCCTTGGGAGTCCCCAGCTAGCAGTTTTGATCATGTGGCTTTGGGAAGGACCCAGCCAGAGACAGGTGGGTAGAGGAGGAGAAGAGTTAACAACAGGACAGTGGGCTTATTTGATATGACTCTCTGCGTCTCCACGCTAGCTTCCGTGGCGACTTCATTAGCAGCAAGCTGCTAATTAAATTTCATATTTATGATCAGCAAATAAAATCATTGGACCTTTTTGAAATAGGATTTTATGAGTTTGGGCTCAAGCAAGCTGAGTCAGCAGTCAAGTTGGAACCACAGTTTCAACGCGAAAATAAATAAAACAAAAACCGTGCCAGGGATGGAGCCGAGTCCTTTGAACTGGTTTGAAGGTCCAGAGAGGATAGGCCTGCATCCCCTGTGGGAACAGCAGCTCCCACCTGGCCCCTTGGGGTTTTGAAAGGCTGGCGCTTGTGCCTCGAACCCATAGCCCACAGTTGAAGTAGGGGCGTCTCATCTCCAGGTCCCCATGCTTCAGTCAGTCTGCTGTGCTGCAGAGCCAGCTGTTCTGAATTGATCCTTGTTGATAGAAAAAGCATTCCTCACTCACTGAGACCCACATGCCACTGTGTGTGCCTACCGGAAGCACCTCGATGCCACTTCCCTTTGGCATGTGATGTAGTCTTCTCTGAGGGGCTTTGAAAGTACCGTCTCCCCTGTTGCCTGAGATCCTTCTGTCTGGGTTGCTGCCCATGAGAGAGCCCCCTGCTTTTCGCTGGGGTCATCCTGTGCACTCCTGGCTGAGCTCCTGGGAGTCCCTCTGTCTTGGGTCAAAAGCATGAAGGGGGCTGGAGAGATGGCTTAGTGATTAAGGCACTTGCCTGCAAAGCCAAAGGACCCCAGTTCAATTCTCCTGGACCCACATAAGCCAGATGCACATGGGGGCACATGCATCTGGAGTTTATTTGCAGTGGCTCTCTCTCTCTCTCTCTCTCTCTCTCTCTCTCTCTGCCTTTCTCTCAAATAAATAAAAAAATTTTTAAAGCATGAAGGTTTTGTCCCACCATTTATATTGTGCAAAGCCTAATGGCCTGGGTTCAATTACCCAGTACTCACATAAAGCCAGATGAACAAAGTGGTGCATGCACCTAGAGTTCAGTGGTAAGAGGCTCTGGTGTGCCTATATACTCTCTCTCTCTCTCTCTCTCCCTCCCTCTTTTTCTAGGAGATATATATATATTTCGAGGTAGGGTCTCACTCTAGCCCAGGCTGACCTGCAATTCACTATGTAGTCTCAGGATGACTTCAAACTCATGGTGATCCTCCTACCTCTGCCTCCCAAGTGCTGGGATTAAAGGTGTGTGCCACCATGCCCTGTTAAAAATATTTTTTAAAAGACATTTATCTGCTTCTCTCAAGCAAGTAAATAAAATATTTTTTAAAAAATTAAAAGGGGGGCTGGAGAGATGGCTTAGCAGTTAAGGCTCCTGCCTCCTAAGCCTAAGAACCTGGTTCCAATCTCCAGGTCCCACGTTTAGCCAGATGCAAAGTGACGCAAGGGCGCAATGCCGCACTTGACCACAAGGGGGCGCACACATCTGGATTTTGTTCACAGCAGCTGAGAGACTGCTGGTGCGCCCATCTCTATCTGTCTCCCTCTCCCTCTCTGTCTGTCTCTCTCTGTGTCTTTCTCCAAAAATAAATAAAATAAAATAAATTTTTTAAAAATTAAAAGGGAGGGGCTGGAGAGATGGCTTAGCAGTTAAGGTAGTTATTTGTGAAGCCTAAGGAGCCTGGTTTGATTCCCCAGGACCCACGTAAGCAAGATGCATAAGGTGTTGCGTGTGTCTGGAGTTCATTTGCAGTGGCTGGAGGCACTGGTGTGCCCATTCTCCCTCCCTCCCTCTCTATCTCTCTCTCTCTCTCAAATAAATAAATAATATTTTTAAAAAGACAGCATGAAGAAGCATGCGTAAAGTGCTCAGTTTAGTGTGTGTAGTAGGAACTGCGCAATTCATGGATACTTTTTTTTTAATTTGCTAGCTAGTTAGTTCATTCATTCATTCATCCAATAGTTAGCTAGCTAGCTCATTCATTCGTTCATTCATTCGTTAGTTAGTTAGTTGAGACAATCTCACTCTGTAGCTCTGTAAATTCAGCATGTCACTCAGGCTGGCCTCATCCCTGCGGCAAGCCCACCTGCTCCATGAAGCCTTTCCACACTTGGTTTACAGACGTGTGCCACCGTGCCCGGCTCACGGGGAGTTCTAAGTCACCAGTTGTTCGCTTTGCTTTGCTGCATTTTCACTTCCTGAGCTGTGAAATGGGATTGGTGCGTGCCATGCCCACCCCCCTCGAGACTCCTCCCAGCCCAGGAATCGTATTACTGATGCTGTGGCTCATTTGCTCCTCTGACGATGTCCACACGGAGCGTGTCATAGGAGGGGGGCCTCAGCCCTGCATGGAAACACTGCAAAAGTTCCATTCTCCCTTCCTTTCTTCTTTTCTTCCTTTCTTCCTTCCTTCCTTCCTTCCCTCCTTCCTTCTTTCCTTCCTCCTTTCTCTTCTCTCTCCTTCCTTTCCCTCCTTCTCCCATACTTTCTCTCCTTTATTCCATCCCTCCCTCCTTCCTACTTCCTTTCTTTCTTCTTCCCTTCCCTTCCTCCCTCCCGTCTTTCTTTTCTACCTTCCTCCTCCTTCTTTCTGCCCAGACAGAAATTGGCCTGGATAGCCATGACCTTGCAGGGCCTAGCAATACCTTCGCAAGACCCTCAAAATAGAAGAAAAAGATGATGACATCAAATTAAAAGAGAGACTAATGGAGAGAGGGAGGGGATATGATGGAGATTGGAGTTCTAAAGTGGAATGGGGAGAGGGGAGAGAAATATCATGTTTTTTTTTTTTTTTTTTTTTTTTTTGTATGTAAGTATAGGAGACTTCAGAGGAATCCCACAACCAAGCTACATTCTGCCCCCATGTCACCCTTCAGAAGCCACACAGGATTGCTGGCAAGATCCAAGAGCTGTGATTAGCAAGGCATTCCTGCCGTCTTGTCCTTGCAGGCCACAGTGCCCCAACCAGAGTCCTTTAGGAACTAGGAAGAAAGAGGACCCTCGAGTTCCCCAAAAGAAAAAAAAAAAAAAAAAAAAAAAAAAAAACCCTAGCTGCCTTCCCCTGCCCTCAAAAGTTCCAGCCAGCCGGTGTGCTCAGGTGGCTGGGTGGCCTTGTTCTGGCAGGAATCCTTCCCCTATGGTCAGCCATTGTTCCCACAGATGCCCTTGCCCACATGTCACTATGCCTCAGCCCTTCCATGGGGTGGAACTTGCCCCTCCTTGCTTCGCAATTCCCTGTTGGCACTTGGACCACGTCACTGTAAATTGTCTCTTTCTGATCAAACTGTCTCCTCGCTCAGCTTAAATGACACAGCCCGGGACTCACTCAGAAGGCCACACCAAGATTCCCCAAGGCCATCCAGCTGACCAGAACCCTGAACCCTCAGCCTTAGGAGTTGTTTTGGGTTCTTTTTGGGGAGACGGAGTCTTGCTATGGAGCCCAAGCTGGCCTTGAACTTACTCTGTAAATGACCTTCAACTTGTCTTCCTCCTGCCTCAGCTTCCCGGGGGATGGGATGACAAGCCCATACCACCACACACACCTTCAGATTCTGCTCAGAAAAAAAACGCAAAAGAGGAAGTTCGTGGCCCACACAATCCTCCCTCTGCCTCTGCTAAAAATGGAAGCAGCCTTCTCTGCGTAGGGTGCTATGTGGGCTTCGGGGTGGGGGGGCGGTGGGAGTGCCTGCACCCTGCCAACATGAGCGCTTTCTGCGTGATTCTCGGACTACCGCAGAAGACAGGGAATTTGAGAGACATGTGGACGGACACCCTTCCACACACATGCACACACGCTAGGCCCAGGTCATGGCTCTTTTGCAAGCCCATACATGTATTTTCCCACTGGTCCCTGACTGCAGCTCACATGTGTGGAGCTGATGAAGCTGTGTCCTGGGTGACACTGTGTGTTCCTCTCCTGAACCTTGTCCCTTTGTTCTTGTTATACACGTGCTCAATGGCTTCAAATATGGCCTTCCTCCCTTTTTCTTTTCTTCTTCTTCTTTTTTTTTTTGCACAGTGCTGCAGGTGGAAGCCAGTGTCTTTTGCTTTTGCATACTAAGCAAACATGCATGTTACTGCACTTAGCCCTTGGTTCTTGAGATCAGGACTCATTTTATAGTGGCCTTGAACTTACAATCCTCCTGCCTACATTGGTCACCATACCAGGCCCCTTCTCACTTTGGAATTTCCTAAACAAGATGTGGAATATCAGTAGCTAATTAAGGGATTCTAACACACACACACACACAGCTCAGGATGAACCCACAAAAGGCTCTCCACAGGCCCCCGTGATCCGTGGTCATCAGGCTCTCTCGCTGCCAGGGGTGGGTAGCTCGCTTCTTCTGATAGGACAGTACAGAGGGCAGGAGCGGGCTCCATGGCCAGAACGTGTTCTGTAAAGGCTGGAGATGCTGTGCATGGGAGAAGGGAAGTGTGTTGAAAATTGCTTCCAAAAGCCTGCCTCCGAAGCATGATCCTACAGCTCAGACTACACAGTGTGGGCGGATTCCTGCCGTCACCCTCAGCCAGTGCTTCTGGGGTTACTTGTGATAGCCAGTGTGAACTAAGGCGCCTGCTGTTAAGCGCTGCCCAGCAGAATGCCCAATGCCACTCCTGACAAACACTCATTTACTCTACCAGGCACTTGCAGGGTGACCTGCTTCCCAAGGGGGGAGAATCAGGGACCCCAAAAGAGAAGTTCCTCTCCCCTGGTAACCCTTGCACCCCACTCCCCCCAGAAAGGGTCATAATTCCTAATTTGCATTGGGAATGCCTTGAGATCCACAGCATGAAGAGACTTCAGCCTTCTTGGATACAGCCCTTGGAATGCTGAGGCGGGAAGATCAGGAGTTGGAATGCCAGCCTAGGATACAGAGCGAGACCCTGTTCTCAGAAAGCCAAAAGGAGCCAGGCGTGGTGGCGCACGCCTTTAATCCCAGCACAAAAATAGGAGGATCACTGTGAGTTCAAGGCCACCCTGAGACTACACAGTGAATTCCAGGTCAGCCTGAGCTAGAGTGAGACCCTACCTCAAAAAATAAAAACAAATTTAAAAGCCAAAAGTAAAGTTAAAGGAAAAAAAAAAAAAGGTCAGGCTGGGAAGATGGATCAGTGGTTAAAGGCACTTGCTTATAAAGCCTGCCAGCTTAGGTTCGATTCCCCAGTACTAACATAGAGCCAAACACAAAAGTGGTGAACAAAAAATAGCTGGCATTTATTTTCTGGCAAAAGAGCTGGGTGTATGCACACGTATACACATGCACACACAAAAAATAAATAAGTAAAAATATTTTTTAAGGGCTGGAGAGATGGCTTAGCAGTTAAGACACTTGCTTGCAAAGCCAAAGGACCCAGGTTCAATTCCCCAGGACCCACGTAAGCCAGATGCACAAGGTGGCGCATGCATCTGGAGTTCGTATGCAGCAATTGGAAGGCCTGTGCACCCATTCTTTCTCTCCTTCTCTCTCTCTCTCTCTCTCTCTCTCTCTCACTGTCTCTCTCAGCCTCTTTCCCTCTCTCAAATAAATAAATAAAATATTTTTTTAAAAAGAAAGAAAAGGTCCAACAGGTTCTTAGAAACCCTCACAACAGCACAATGCATACATGGCATCTCAAAGTAACACAGGGATCACACCCCTTGTTGCAGATATTCTAGTGTCACCTCAGCTGCCACGGTGAACCCCACCCTGCAGCTTGCCAGCATAATCTTCAAGCCTGATTTCCTACATCACTCATGCAAGCTTCTACACGGAGGGGATAAGACTTAGAGATGAGGATGCATACAGATCTCCCTCCCCACCACAGGGGACGCACATTCCCAGCAGCCCCAAGCCCAGTCATTCTGGTCAAAGGCTTCTGAGCCCCTTATTTCATTACCAGTGATCGTGTCCCTGGCACACACATAAAAGGCTTCCTGGCCGGTATCTGATTTACTGTCATTCACCTGTATGTCGAGAAGTGGGACTGGTCCCTGGGCATAAAGAGTCCCAGTTTGTTCACTGCTGTGCACGGGGTCTGGGTAATGTGTTTCCAGTACAGTCATGCTGATCTCTCTCTCTCTCTCTCTCTCCCTCTCTCTCTCTTTTTCTTGGTTTTTCAAGGTAGGGTCTCGCTTTAGCCCAGGCTAACCTGGAATTCACTCTGTAATCCAAGGCTGGCCTCAAACTCACATTAATCCTCCTTCCTCTGCCCCCTGAGTGCTGGGATTAAAGGCATGCACCACCATGCCCAGCAAGAGGAGATATTTTTAAATATTTTATTTATTTATTTATTTTTGGTTTTTCTAGGCAGGGTCTCACCCTAGCTCAGGCTGACCTGGAATTCACTGTGTAGTCTCAGGGTGGCCTCGAACTCATGGCGATCCTCCTACCTCTGCCTCCCAAGTGCTGGGATAAAGGTATACGCCACCAGGCCTGGCAAATATTTTATTTATTTGGGAGAGACAGAGAAAGAGGCAGGTAGAAAGGGCTGGAGAGATGGCTTAGCAGTTAAGGCGCTTGTCTGCGAAGCCTAAAGACCCATGTTCAGTCTCTCTCCAGATATCCTTTGTAAGCCAGACGCACAAAGGTGAGGCAAGCCCAAGGTCGTGCGGGCATACTAAGTGACACAAGCATGTAGAGTTTGATTGCAGTGGCTGAGGCATTGGCACACCAACTCTCACTCTTGCTCTTGGTCTACAAAAAAGAAGAAGGAGGAGAAAGAAAGAAAGAAAGAAAGAAAGAAAGAAAGAAAGAAAGAAAGAAAGAAAGGAAAGAAAGAAAGGGAATGGAAGGAAGGAAGGAAGGAAGGAAGGAAGGAAGGAAGGAAGGGAAAGGAAGGGGAAGGAAGGAAGGAAGGAAGGAAGGAAAAGAAAGAAGAAAAAGAAAAGAAAAGAAAAGAAAAGAAAAGAAAAGAAAAGAAAAGAAAAGAAAAAGAATTGGTGTTCCAGGGCCTCTAGCCACTGCAAACTAAATCCAGACACATAAGCCATCTCATGCATCTGGCTTACATGGGTACTAGGGAACTGAACCTGGGTCCTTAGGCTTTGCAGATCCTTAGGCTTAGCCTTAACTGCTAAGCCATCACTCCAGCCCCTGATCTCTTGTTGTTGTTGTTCTTTTGGTTTTTGTTTGTTTGTTTGT
The DNA here is from genome assembly GCA_036365145.1 of Orientallactaga sibirica. NCBI lineage: Eukaryota > Metazoa > Chordata > Mammalia > Rodentia > Dipodidae > Orientallactaga > Orientallactaga sibirica. Next base: position 1,457,980 of record JAEOAD010001941.1, on the reverse strand, counting down.
TTGTTTGTTTGTGTTTGTTTTTGTTTTTGTAGGTAGGGTCTCGCTCTAGCCAGGCTGACCTGGAATTCTTTATGTAGTCTCAGGGTGGCCTCAAATTCACAGCGATCCTCTTACCTCTGCCTCCCGAGTGCTGGGATTAAAGGTGTGTGCCAACACGCCTGGCTGATCTCATAATTTTTTAAGTATTTTGTTTATTTATTTGCAAGCAGAGAGAGATAGAGAGAAGAGAGATAGACAGAGAGAATGGGCGTGCCAGGACCTCTAGCCACTGCAAATAAACTCCAGATACATGCACCTTTTTGTGCATCTGACTTTAGGAGGGTAGTAGGGAATTGAACCCAGGTCATTGGGCTTTGCAGGCAAACACCTTAACCTCTGTGCTATCTCTCCAGCCCTGATCTCGTTTTTCATAGAGAAAGTTTAGGGTCTAGGGAGATGATTCAGTGGGTAAAGTGCTTCCCATGTAAACAGGAAAACCTGAGTTCAGCTTCCCACACCCACAGAAAATACCAGGTTGGTATTGTTTGCTTATAATCCTGGCACTCAGGAGACAGAGACAGGAGGATCCCTGGGGCTTGCTGGCTAGTCTAGGCAGATCGGTGAGCACTGGTTCAGAGACAGATACTGTCTCAAATAATAAGATAGAAAGTAACTGAGGAAGACGCCCGACCTCAACTTCTGCCCTCCACACATATACATGCATACACACACACTTATACACATATAGAAATACAAGCATGCATACATTCCCCCCACCACAAACACACACTCAAAAAAGAAAAAGAAAGTATAAAGAAACATCCATGAGTCTCCAACCCATCAAACTCATGTGAAGACATTTTTTATGAGAGAAAGAGAGAGAGAATTGGCATGCCAGGGCCTCCAGCCACTGCAACCAAACTCCAGATGCATGCACCATCTTGTGCACATGTACAACCTTGTGCATGCTTCACCTTGTGCGTCTGGCTTATGTGGGATCTGGAAAGTTGAACATGGGTCCTTAGGCTTCACAGGCAAGTCCAGTCTGACATTTTTACACTATAGATGATTAAGAGAAACAGAGAAAGGGGCTAGAGAGATGGCTTAGTGGTTAAGGTGCTTGCCTGCAAAGCCAAAGGACCCAGGTTCAATTCCCCAGTACCCATGTAAGCCAGATGCACAAGGGGGCACATGTATCTGGAGTTTGTTTTTCAGTGTATCTCTCTCTCTCTCTCTCTCTCTCTCTCTCTCTCTCTCTCTTACTCACTCTCTCTCTCTCTCTCTCTCTCTCCCTCTGCTTGCAAATAAATAAATATTTTTTTTTGAAAAAGAGAGAAACAGACAGGTCCTCACCCTGAGAAGGAAGAAAGGTGGGTGTGTTGTGAGATGTCGTGTGGGGCCCATTCCTGGCCCCTCTCACTGAGCCCAAATAGGTGGAAAGTATGAATCTTAACTATTTTTTAGGTTGTAAGATTACCAGTGGCTTGAAAGCAGGTGAGCCAGCCTACGGGAAATGACTTGGGTTTGCTACAAGTGGCTTGTGGTCTCAGCAGCACTCCGCAGAGGGGATGTGACGAGCGGTGGCTAAGGCCAGCCAGCTGGCCCTGTCACTCGCTCGCCCCCGCCGCCCCCTCACCTCTCGGCGTTTCCTCTCTTTTCTCTTTCCTTTTCACAACTCTGCACCTGTGAGGACTAAATAAAGCTCTGAGTCCTTGTTCCCTTTTCCCTGTCACAAGCCCCGGGTGGGTGCCCTCACTTCTGACCCTCACACACTCTAGCTACATCCTGCCTTGCTTGTCTTTGCTCTGAGAATCCTGCTAAAGCTCTTCCTGCAATTCTGGGTCCTGGTGCCTCTTCCAGAGACCTCAGGCTTGAAAAGCCATCAACAGCCTATGATGACAAGCCACAGGGTCTCAGGCTCAAATCCCAGGGTCTCCCCCAGCTCCTCTTATCCCATGATATCCTCTCTTGGAGTCCTAGATGTCAATATCTTTGCAAATAAATAAATAAATAAATGACACTTCTGGCCAGGTGGTCTGAAGGCTGGAGTTCATGTGGGTTTTTGACCTGGTCCCTGATCCCATGTGATCATGAAATCGTAGCTACTTTTATTTATTTATTTTTAATTTAGCATGTGTGTGTGTGTATGTGCGTGTGTGTGCCCACGCACGCACATATGAAGGCCAGAGGACAAGCTTGAGTGCCATTCTCAGGGGCACTGTCCACCTTTGCTTTGAGACAGGGTCTCTCATTGTCCTGGAGATCATCAATTAGGCCAGTGAGCCCTAGGATGCCCGTTTCCACCTCCCTAGCATTGGGATTACAGGCACATGTGCCCATGCCCAGCTTTTATGTGGATGTTGGGGATCCAAACTCAGGTCCTTACACTTGTGAGTCAAGCAGTTTACGGACTGAGCCATCTCCCCAGCCCACCCTCCATCAAGAGCATTTCTTATGGCCTGGAGTTTGCCATGTAGCCTAGGCTGGCTGGCCAGTGAACCCCAGGGATCCTCCTGTCTCCACTTCCCCATACTGGGATTACAGATGTACACCACCATGCCTGACATGTGTTTTATTTTGTTTTGTTGTTGTTTTCTTCTGTGTTTGGTTTTTCGAGGTAGGGTCTCACTCTAGCTCAGGCTGACCTGGAATTCACTCTGTAGTCTCAGGCTGGCCTCAAACTCATGGCGATCCTCCTACCTCTGCCTCCCGAGTGCTGGGATTAAAGGCGTGTGCCACCACACCCGGCCCCCTGATGTTATGTGGGTTTCGGGAATTGAACTCAGGTCTTCATGCTTAAACAGCAAGCACTTTAGCTTCTGAGCCATCTCCCCTGCCCCCTCAAATATTTTCAGCCTTTGCATTCAGGAGTTGCTAGATCTGGAATGCCACCTCCAACTCCACTAATGTACGCTCCTTGCTTCTGTGGCCCTGCCCATTCTAGACATTTCATATAGACAGGGTCATTTGTAACTGCATAATTTTACTTGGTGTAATGTCCTCAAGGCTCGTCCATGCAGCAGCACATGTCAGAATTGCATTCCTTTTCAAGTTGAGCAACATGCTGCCTGTGGATGAGTGGTCATTATTTCAAAAGTCAGCGGCTTTGTAGGTTTGCAGCTTCGGGAACTGTACAGACATTGGGCAGAGAGAGCAGCGAGAGAAGAGGGGACCGTGCTCGGTACCAGACCTGTCAGAAAAGCTGGAGCAGCTCATGGCACCCTCCACCCATCTCCCCCATGTACCCCACAGACTCCTTTGTGCAGGACGAACCCCAAGCTGGCTCTTCGAGGAGGCCCATTACAGAAACCGGCAGCTATGGCCAAGCTTCCCAAGTTGCCATTTGGCTCTGCTCCTGAACACATTATAGCTATTAATTACATCTAACCCTTGATTATCTGCAGTAATAGGGGACCGAATAGCACAGAGCTAATTGAAGAATGGGGGCTGTGGGGGGGTAGGAATGGAGGGGGCCTGTTCCATGGGAAAGCGATTTACTTTGTGGTTATTGACAAGTAAAGAGAATCTTGCAGCGGTCCCCTCTCTCTGTCTCTCTGTGTGTGTCTGTATGTCTCTCTCTTTCTATGTCTACCCCCATGGAAAGCCTAACATTTAATTGGATTCACAAACTTATTTTGCTCCCAACCTAATGGCTACTCAATTAATGCATTTAACTAACAGGTTCCTGGCAGCTTGTTGGCAGGGCTGTTTGGGATGGATGCAAACATGGGCTGGTTTGAATGTACCAGTGACTGCCTAGTCTCCGATGGAATGTTCAACGTTAGAATAAAAGCAGTGCTAATAGGACCTGGAGAGATGGCTTAGCAGTTAAGCGCTTGCCTATGAAGCCTAAGGACCCAGGTTCGAGGCTCAATTCCCCAGGACCCACGTAAGCCAGATGCACAGGGTGGCGCACGCATCTGGAATTCGTTTACAGTGGCTGGAGGCCCTGGCACACCTATTCTCCATCTATCTGCCTCTTTCTTTCTCTGTCTCTCCGTCACTCTCAATACTTAGAGAATGAAAATGGGTGTGCCAGGGCCTGTTGCCACTGCAAACGAACTCCAAATGCATATACCAGCTTGTGCATATGGCTTTACTTGGGTATTGGGGAGTTGAACCTAGGGCTGCAGGCTTTGCAAGCAAGCACTTTTAACCACTGAGTCATCTCCCCAGCCCCAGATGTTGGTTTTTTACTGCGTTTTAAGATGGACTCAGTTCTGCTGCATTCAGATGCATCCAGCCCCAGGTTGCTGAGGCTGTCTTCCCTGAAGTTTACCTGGGGAAGCTGCTACCATAAACTTCCTACCACCAACACAGTGAAGGAGTAGTAGCCAGTGTTCCAGGCAATCCCATAGTGCTGGCTGGCATTGGATGTCAGTTTTCAAATGATGAAAATCTCACATGGGGAAAGGGATGTGGCTCAGCAGCAGAGAGCATTTGCCTAGAATCCCCCAGTGAGGGGCTGGGGGTGTGGCTCAGTGGTAGAGCTCCTGCCTAGAATCCCCCAGTGAGGGGCTGGGGGCGTGGCTCAGTGGTAGAGCTCCTGCCTAGAATCCCCAGTGAGGGGCTGGAGGTGTGGCTTAGTAATAGAGCTCCTGCCTAGAATCCCCCAGTGAGAGGCTGGGGGCATGGCTCAGTGGTAGAGCTCCTGCCTAGAATCCCCAGTGAGGGACTGGGGGTGTGATTCGGTGGTAGAGCTCCTGCCTAGAATCCCCCAGTGAAGGGCTAGGGGTGTGGCTCAGTGGTAGAGCTCCTGCCTAGAATCCCCTAGTGAGGAGCTGGGCTGGGGGTGTGGCTCAGTGGTAGAGCCCCTGCCTAGGATCCCCAGTGAGGGGCTGGGGCATGGCTCAGTGGTAGAGCCCCTGCCTAGGATCCCCAGTGAGGGGCTGGGGCATGGCTCAGTGGAAGTACCTGCCTAGTATCCCCAGTGATTTCATCCCAGACATGACCAAAAATTTCATCCCTGAAGACCAAAAAGGAAAAGAAAAGAAAGAGCTGCCTGTGGATGAGTGGTCATTATTTCAAAAGTCAGCGGCTTTGTAGGTTTGCAGCTTCGGGAACTGTACAGACATTGGGCAGAGAGCAGCGAGAGAAGAGGGGACCGTGCTCGGTACCAGACCTGTCAGAAAAGCTGGAGCAGCTCATGGCACCCTCCACCCATCTCCCCCATGTACCCCACAGACTCCTTTGTGCAGGACGAACCCCAAGCTGGCTCTTCGAGGAGGCCCATTACAGAAACCGGCAGCTATGGCCAAGCTTCCCAAGTTGCCATTTGGCTCTGCTCCTGAACACATTATAGCTATTAATTACATCTAACCCTTGATTATCTGCAGTAATAGGGGACCGAATAGCACAGAGCTAATTGAAGAATGGGGGCTGTGGGGGGGTAGGAATGGAGGGGGCCTGTTCCATGGGAAAGCGATTTACTTTGTGGTTATTGACAAGTAAAGAGAATCTTGCAGCGGTCCCCTCTCTCTGTCTCTCTGTGTGTGTCTGTATGTCTCTCTCTTTCTATGTCTACCCCCCCCCATGGAAAGCCTAACATTTAATTGGATTCACAAACTTATTTTGCTCCCAACCTAATGGCTACTCAATTAATGCATTTAACTAACAGGTTCCCTGGCAGCTTGTTGGCAGGGCTGTTTGGGATGGATGCAAACATGGGCTGGTTTGAATGTACCAGTGACTGCCTAGTCTCCGATGGAATGTTCAACGTTAGAATAAAAGCAGTGCTAATAGGACCTGGAGAGATGGCTTAGCAGTTAAGCGCTTGCCTATGAAGCCTAAGGACCCAGGTTCGAGGCTCAATTCCCCAGGACCCACGTAAGCCAGATGCACAGGGTGGCGCACGCATCTGGAATTCGTTTACAGTGGCTGGAGGCCCTGGCACACCTATTCTCCATCTATCTGCCTCTTTCTTTCTCTGTCTCTCCGTCACTCTCAATACTTAGAGAATGAAAATGGGTGTGCCAGGGCCTGTTGCCACTGCAAACGAACTCAAATGCATATACCAGCTTGTGCATATGGCTTTACTTGGGTATTGGGAGTTGAACCTAGGGCTGCAGGCTTTGCAAGCAAGCACTTTTAACCACTGAGTCATCTCCCAGCCCCAGATGTTGGTTTTTACTGCGTTTTAAGATGGACTCAGTTCTGCTGCATTCAGATGCATCCAGCCCCAGGTTGCTGAGGCTGTCTTCCCTGAAGTTTACCTGGGGAAGCTGCTACCATAAACTTCCTACCACCAACACAGTGAAGGAGTAGTAGCCAGTGTTCCAGGCAATCCCATAGTGCTGGCTGGCATTGGATGTCAGTTTTCAAATGATGAAAATCTCACATGGGGAAAGGGATGTGGCTCAGCAGCAGAGAGCATTTGCCTAGAATCCCCCAGTGAGGGGCTGGGGGTGTGGCTCAGTGGTAGAGCTCCTGCCTAGAATCCCCCAGTGAGGGGCTGGGGGCGTGGCTCAGTGGTAGAGCTCCTGCCTAGAATCCCCAGTGAGGGGCTGGAGGTGTGGCTTAGTAATAGAGCTCCTGCCTAGAATCCCCCAGTGAGAGGCTGGGGGCATGGCTCAGTGGTAGAGCTCCTGCCTAGAATCCCCAGTGAGGGACTGGGGGTGTGATTCGGTGGTAGAGCTCCTGCCCTGAAGGGCTAGGGGTGTGGCTCAGTGGTAGAGCTCCTGCCTAGAATCCCCTAGTGAAGGGCTGGGCTGGGGGTGTGGCTCAGTGGTAGAGCCCCTGCCTAGGATCCCCCAGTGAGGGGCTGGGGCATGGCTCAGTGGTAGAGCCCCTGCCTAGGATCCCCCAGTGAGGGGCTGGGGCATGGCTCAGTGGTAGAGCCCCTGCCTAGGATCCCCCAGTGAGGGGCTGGGGCGTGGCTCAGCAGAAGTACCTACTATGTATAAAATATTTCATCCCTGACATGACCAAAAAAGGGGAAGGAAGAAAAGAAAGAGAAGTACCAAAACTCCAGAACCCTCTCTTCCCATCTAGAGAATGAGCATAAGCATTTCCTCCTCCTCCTCCTCCTTCTCCTCCTCCTCCTCCTCCTTCTTCTTCTTCTTCTCCTTCTCCTCCTCCTCCTCCTCCTCTTCTTTTTGTGTGTGTGTGTTTTGGTTATTTTGAGGTAGGGCCTCACTCTAGCCCAGGCTGACCTGCAATTCACTATGTAATCTCAGGCTGGCTTTGAACTCACGGTGATCCTCCTACCTCTGCCTCCCAAGTGCTGGGATTAAAGCGTGTACCACTGTGCCCGGTGAACATAGGCATTTTCGACAAGGATGTAGAAAGCCCCCATTCTGCTGTCCCCACCCCAGGGCAGGAGCTCTCTATAGGCAGCCATCCCTGCGTGACCTCAGGCCCATGCGGAGTTGGTGGAATGAGCAAACCTCGCGTCTTGGCGGCGGGACTGCGGGCTTGTCTGCATTTCTCAAGTAAAGACGGCTTGTGACAAGCTGGCTGTGTCCCCGCAGGTCAGACATTGGAGGGATGTCTCTTGTAGACGTCAAGCCCATGACTGATGGAGAGGGAAAGATGGATTGGCGCGTAGCAGCAAACTGCAGGCACAGCAAAACACAGGGGACAAATGAAGGGCAGGGGAGCCCGTGGGCAGGCTGCTGTGGCCACAACCCTCCCCGCACATGAGGGAAAGAAGGTCTTATCAGCCGAGGCGAAACAACTATGACAAGGGAAAGAAAGCCAGCCCTATCCATTGGAAATCAATCACTTCATAAATATTAAATGCCTACTTATGTAAGACGCTTGCGAAGCCACGGGGTGTACAAGGAAAGATGAGATGGGTCCTTACCCACAGATCACAAGAAACACAGTAAACGTTCAAGATTAACACCACTAGGCAGGGAAGCTGCAAACCCAAAGCCCGGCAGAAGGATTGAGGATAACACAGTTCAGGTTTTTCCCTAAATTCTATGGAGGGTGGAGAGAATTATACAGATCGGTGCTGGGGCTTCGTGTTTCTGTCTCCGGCTCAAAGTTGCTTCTAAGTGACATTGATAAGTGTTTACTTTGTGGGCTACGAGAGCCTTAAGGGGTTCCCGCTACTCATTTCATCTTTCTTCTTGCTGACCAGAAGCAACTTGAAGAAGGAAGGATTTATTTCAGCTGATACTTCAGGGTTACAGTCCATCACTGCGGGGAAGGTATTTTCCCAGAAGATTCCTTTGCTGAAGTGCACACACACACACATGCCACACATGCACGCACACCCTCCTTAAGAGTGGTTATCCTGGGCTGGAGAGATGGCTTAGGGGTTAAGGCGCCTGCCTCCTAAGCCTAAGAACACTGGTTCCAATCTCCAGCGGTTCCAATCTCCAGGTCCCACGTTTAGCCAGATGCAAAGTGACGCAAGGGCGCAATGCTGCACTTGACCACAAGGGAGCGCACACATCTGGATTTCGTTCGCAGCAGCTGAGACACTGCTCGTGCGCCCATCTCTGTCTTCCTCTCTCTCCCTCTCTCTCTCTCTCTCTCTCTCTCTCTCTCTCTCTTTCTCTGTCTGTGTGTGTGTGTGTGTGTGTGTCTCAAAAAATAAGATAAAATAAAAAGTTTAAAAAAAAAAAAAAGTGTGGTTATCCTGCCCATGAAACCCAGCAATGTCACCTGTCACCTCCTGTTTTTCTTTTCTGATGCCCAGAGATGTCCCCACCAAACCCACAGCTGAGAAACTGCAGCTCTGACCCTAGTAAACCACTAAGGCGAGATAAGGAAGTGGGGGTCTAAATTAAGCCCAAGACTTCTGCCCGCGCCTTGTGTCAGCCAGATCTGAAGACCTCTCGAGAAAGCTCTTGGAAACCCGATGGTCTCTTTCTGGGCACTCTCCTGCTGTGGTTGAAGGGACTTCTCTGATCTCAAGTGTTGGGGATCCTGGGATGATAATGGAAGAGTTGGAAAGCTGGAGCACCAAGTGTGAGGGCACACACCAGTCATCTAGGCACTTGGGCGTCTGAGATGGGAGTGCTGGGAGTGTGAAGCCAGCCTGGGCTGTTCAGTGATTTCCAAGTCAGCCTGAGCTGCATAGCAAGACCCCATCAAGGGAGAGAAGGAGGGAGGGAGGGAAAGAAGGGCCCCAACCCACCAGCCTGCTCCATCATAAGAAAAGTTGAGATGTACATTTTTCTAGATATCAACTGAGTTGATGGAAAAGTGAAAGAGTTCGTCTCAAATATATGGAAATGTGTTTTCGAGTGCTAACTGCAATTACCTGTTCCTGTGATCTTTCATAAAACGTGTGGCCCAGTGACTGGAAATGCATTTTAAATCAATCACCATGAGTCTCGGTATAAATTCAATGCGTCTTATAAATGCAGCAGTGCCCCCGTGGCCTGTGTGCTGCCTCCTACTCACGCCTCAGATGCAGCCCACCACAGCACGGGTCAGCTCTGGACCCAAGAGACAACTTAATTTGTGGGGCAGGTGGACGCCTGTGATCGGCTGATTTGTATGCCCCTGGCAAACACAGGCAGGCAGTGTACAGTCAGAGTCACCTGCTGCCCTCAGCTCCTCTTTCCCCCTCTTTGGCTCCCATCCTCTCAGCATCTCCTTTGGGTGGGGCCTGCGATCCTGTTTCCTTCTGTCCTTCCTGCACATGGCTCTTTCCTGCTTTCATCCTGAGCTCTGGACACCCCTATGTTGCTCCTTTGTGACTTGGTTGTAGTAAAATGTCTCCCTTTCCTTTGTATATTTCTGCTGTCTCCTTGTAGTAACGCTTGTTAGCTCGGCTGGGTGAATGGATGGATGGATGGATATGTGAAAGCACGAATGTGTGAGTGAATGGGTGACAGGGAATGGATGAGTGAGTGAAGCAAGGAGTGAGTGAACAAGGACTGAAGGAGTGAATGTGTGAATAGATGAATGAGTGAACGGATAAAGCAGGAAGTGAGGAAGAAATGGCCAAGAGAATGGATGAAGGAGTGGCTGAATGAGTAATGAATGAACATGTGTCAAGTTAATGGGTAAATGGATGAGTGAGTGATGGATGAAGGAGTCTGTGAATGAGTAAATGAATGAATGAATGAGTAAAGGAATGATGATTGGATGAGTGGGTGCATTGATGAATGAGGGACTAAGGAGTGGTTGAAGGATGGATGAAGGAGTCTGTGAATGAGTGAATGAATGAATGAGTGGGTGAGTTGAGTAAATGTGTGAGTGATGTAGTGATGTGTGAAGGAGGCTATGATTAAGTGAAGGAGTGAATAAATGATGACTGGGTAAGTGGGTATGTGGATGAGTACATATGTTAATGACTGAATGAGTGAGTGAGTGATGGATGGAGTCTGTGAAGGAGTGAACGGATGAATGAAGGAGTGGATGAATAATGACTGGATGAATGAGTGAGTGATGGAATGATGGATGGGGTGTGTGAATGAGTAAGTGAATGGACAAATGAGTGGGTGGGTGAACGATGGCTGGGTGAGTGAACTGACTGAATTCATGACTAGATGAATGAACAAATGCGTGAGCGCTGCCACAGGTCACTCTAGAATACGGCCATTACGAAACGTTGAGATATTTCCCAGTGACCTTTAAGGCCCAGCCTGATCTGCCATCTTAACCGTGTCTCATCCGCCTGGGGACTCGACTGTGGGCAGAGGAGGCTGCGAGGAAGATAAAGGGGGAAGATTTAAGAATCTTCTTTTCCCGGGTCCTTGGCTGTGGTCCAGGTGGGGTCTTACTTGATGATGCCCGTGATCTTTTGTATGCAATTCCAGAAGGATCCAACCTTTTCTCTTAGCCGGTTCTGGACCTTGGAGCCTGCCCCACAGCTCCCTGGAGCGGCATTCTGCTAGTGAATGCTGGGGATGGAGGGCACTGGCTTCAAAGTCTGTGTCCTTCCACCTCTGCTTGCACAGTCCAGTTCCCTGTGACTGACCCAAAGGAACATCTGTGATGCCGTCTCACTGCAGTCTCCAGGCTGGACTCTGAAAAGGGGCTGAGTTCTGCTTGCCCTGTAGTGCTGCGTTGGCAACATAGGAGAGGTACACGTGTCACGCTGGGGACCACAGCAGGCCTAGGATGAAGAGGAAAACAGAGCAGAATACACCAGGACTTGGAATGTCATGGGAGTGGTAGTCTAGTGCCATGGAGGAAGTTGTCATTGGGCAGACCATAGACTTCCAGCCCAGGTGGCCCCGGTTCTTGCGCTCACTGTACACGCTGGTTCATGCGGGGTGTGATTCTGTGACAATGGAATGGTTTGTGTTGTTGTTTGGATATAACTAAAACTTTTATTTTCCAATGGGCAATTTTTCTAATGCTTCAATATTTCTGCTCAAACAGAAATGCGGCATTTTAGAACTGGATCACTTGGCTCTTTTTCTTCTTGTCTCCTCCCAGTTCAAAATGCTTGCATCTCATAATGGCTAGCATCCTCTTCAATCTGCAGTGGGGCTCAAGCCTTAGCACAATCTTCTTGGTGGTTTTGGCCTTCTTTTGAAACATTGGCTTTGTCTGCCCACCATAGCCACTCTGCTTCCTATCATAGTGCCACTCTCCTTGGGCATATAGGGAATCCTTACCCTTTGGGTACTGGGTCACTTTGTGAGGCTGATGCTGGCCACACTTCTTACAGAAAGTCCAACGGGTTTTAGGCACATTGACCATCTTTGTGGAATAGAGACGGGGCATCCACGCTCCGACAATGGAATGTTTTAATCACCAGACATCTCATCATGATGGTATCCCATTCCACACCCATTCACTGACATCCCAAGATGGTGCCCAGCCAATGTGAGCAGCTCAGAGAGGGAAGGTGGGCTCCTGCAGGATCCCAAGTCAGCTGCTCATTGCTGTCACCTTCCTGTCACTGGCACAAACCACCTGACTAAGAGGAGCTCATGGGAGGAAAGGGTTGATTTGGGCTTATAGATTCCGGGGGAAGCTCCATGATGGCAGGAGCATGGACATCACCTCCTGGCCAACATCAGGTGGACATCATCAGCAGGAAAGTGTGCCAAACACTGGCAAGGGGAAGCTGGCTGTAACATCCAGAAGCCTCCCCCCTCCCAAATCACACCTCCTCCAGCAAGGCGCCAATTCCCAAATTGCTACCAGCTGGGGATCGAAGATTCAGAACACATGCGTTTACAAGGGGGACCCAATTCAAACCATCACGTTCCACCCCTGGCCTCCATAAACATTGTATCCACAATCAGGAAGCGGAGAGGAATTGAATACTGATGCTCAGCCAGCTCTCCCTTCATTCAAGGACTGCAGCCCATGGAATGGCGCTGCCCATAGTTGGGTGGGTCTTTGCTCCTCAGTTAGCCTAATCAAGATGACCGCTCACACACATGCCCACAGGCTAATTTCCTGGCAGATTCTAGGTCCTGTTGAGTTGCCAACCTATATAAACCATCACAGCTCCCCAGCCTCAACCACAAAATGGCAGCTGAGATGTTATGGAATATACAAGATGTCAGGCCTATAGCCAGCATGGAGGGTCCTCCTTGAAAAGTATGCAGAGAAGAAAAGAAAAGGAAAGGAAAGGAAAGGAAAGGAAAGGAAGAAGAGAAAAAGAGGAGAGGAGAAAAGAAGAGAGGAGAAGAGAGGAGAGGAGAGGAGAAGAGAGGAGAGGAGAGAGAAGGGTATGCAGGGATCTTTACTGAACCAGCTGGCATTCCCAGTCATTACCAGCCTCCAACTGTCAAAAGCCACAACAGGGGCTGGAGAGACGGTTTAGCGGTTAAGGCATTTGCCTGTGAAGCCAAAGGACCCAGGTTCGATTCCCCAGGACCCACGTAAGCCAGATGCACGAGGGGCACATGCATCTGGAGTTCATTTGCAGTGGCTAGAGGCCCTGGCATGCCCATTCTCTCTCTTGTCTCCCTCTCTTCTATCTATCTCTCTCTGCTTGCAAATAAATAAATAAATAATTTAAAAATAAAAAAATTTAAAAATAAAAAAAAGCCACAACAGGAGGTCTGGAGAGATGGCTTAGCAGTTAAATGCTTGCCTATGAAGCCTAAGGACCCCGGTTCAAGGCTCGATTCTCCAGAACCCACGTAAGCCAGATGCGCAAGGGGGTGCATGCATCTGGAGTTCGTTTGCAGTGGCTGGAGGCCCTGGTGCACCCATTCTCTCTCTCTCTCTCTACCTGCCTATTTCTGTATCTCTCTCTCAAATTAATAAATAAATAACAAAATATTTTTTTTTAAAAGCCACAACAGGAAGGGACAGTATTTCATTAGCTTTAGAGCCAGAGCAGGCTGGGGAGATAGCTCAGTGGAAAAAGTGCTTGCTGTATGAGCATGGGGACTTGAGTGTGGATGCTCAGCACCCATGCAAAATGCATGGTGATACATGCCTGTAATCTCCGTGCTGGAGAGGCAAAGACAGGAAGATCCCTGGGGCTTCTGGCCAGCTAGTCTAGCTGACTTGGTCAGTTCCGGGTTTGGTGAGAGACCCTGTTTCAAAAACAGTCTCCAGTGTCCACGTGCCTACACACCCACATATACATGTACAGAGAGAGAAAGAGTGAGAGACAGAGAGCTAGAGAATGTGTGCGTGCGTGCATGCGTGCGTGCATGCATGTGTGTGTGTAAGGGCTTCTTCCCACCCCCACCAACCAGTTCTGCAAGCCTACGTTCCCTGGGGACCTGAGCAGGTGACCTCACGCTGGCATGTCTCCTACCCTGGATCCTAGTGGTCATTCCAGCTGTCAGTCTGTTGTGGGCAGAGCCCTGGGATCCAGACAGAGCAAACATTCATAAACAGCCAACATGACGAATTGATATGCATTGTAGAACATTTAAACCTGTCACTCCTAACTGTGCTTTCTTTCCAAAGCTTTCTGTTAGAAAAATGAGGGCTCTGAGAAGGGAGTGATCTCTTTTGGTAAAGCAAGAGGTGTGTGCCCTGCCAAAGTCCATTGTCTTGGGACAAGTTCAAAAGCAGTACAGAATACGTCCAGACTTGGGGGAGCATGGCAGACGGCACTTGCTTGACTTTGCCCTTGTTCTCTGGGTTTGGCACACCCTGCCATTCTTACTGTAGATGATTTCTCCTGTCCGAAGTGGAGACATTTATATCCTTAGCACTATTAGTCCTCTACCAGGGTTCCCCAAGAGTAGATCATTGCAGCCCCCTAAAGGTGGCAGGTGTAAATGTTGCCCATAGCTGTCTGGAGTGGAGGGCTGTGGAATGGGTTAAGTGTCAGACTATGCCTGGGATGATGATGGGATACAGATGAGATGGATGCCTGCAGACTAATGGAGGGCTGACGAGGGAGAGAAGAGATGGAAGCCATCGACTGTTATGGAGGCTGGAGAGGGGACTGTGTGTTCCCAGGGCAGGACTGCAGTGGGTGGGATAAAAGGCCAAGCACTTGGATGGTGGGGGGGTGGGGCTGTTGGTTCCCGGTCCTAGGCCATGCTTGTACCCTTCCGAGTTGCCTTGCTTAGTTCTCTTTAGACTTGGGTAGGGCTGAGTCCTCGCTGATGTCCTGTCCTTGGGATTTGAATGTGAAATATCCCCCCTTGGGCTCATGTGTTGGAATACCAGGTTCCCAGAGCTGATGGCACTATGTTTGGAAGGTTGTGGAAACTCACTGGAGGAAGTGGGTCTCTGAGGAGATCGGGGGGAAGGGCTTTGGGGTGTATAGTCCACACCCCCATTTCCCATCCATGTTCCCCTTCCTGATCCATGGAGATGTGAGCCTCCACCACCGTGTCTTCCCCACTGGGCTGGACTGGACCCTGAAACCACTAGCCAAAACCAATCTTTCCTCCTTTAAGTTGCTTCTTTCTTTTTCTTTTTCTTTTTCTTTTTCTTTTTCTTTTTCTTTTTCTTTTTCTTTTCTTTTCTTTTTTTCTTTTCTTTTCTTTTCTTTTCTTTTTTTTTTTTGAGGTAGGGTCTCACTCTAGCCCAGGAACTCACTCTGTAGCCTCAAGGTGGCCTCAAACTCACAGCCATCCTCCTACCTCTGCCTCCCGAGTGCTGGGATTAATGGCGTGCGCCACTACGCCTGGCTTAAGTTGTGTTTTAATGATGAAAGTGACAAACACGATTGCTCATTCTGGTTTTGAGCTAGAAGAAAGGAACAAAAGGATGGAGTAGTTGAAAGATTTTTCAGGCACAGTTCCTGTGGCTGGGACTAGCACGACTTGGGTTTCATTGGTCTGGATTATTTTCCCCTGAATGTAACACAAACAATCTGATTTTACTTGTTCTGGAGAATTTATTGTTGTCAGAGCGCCTCCACTCCCCCCACCAAAAAAAAAAAAAAAAATGAAGGCCAGCTGTCTGTGTTGGCATTAATACCCCAAGGTGTATTTTATCATCCCATGTGGTCATCCTTAGAGTGGGCCCTTGACTTCATGGTCAGAAGGTACCTACTGTGTTTCTAATCATCACATTCACATTCTAGGTCAAAAGATGAGGCAAGGGGCTGGAGGGATGGCTTAGCAGTTAAGGCACTTGCCTACGAAGCCTAAGGACTTAGGTACAATTCCCCAGGACCCACGTAAGCAGATGCACAAGGTGGTGCATGCATCTGGAGTTCATTTGCTAGAGGTCGTGGCATGCCCATTCTTCCTCTCTCTGCCTCCCCCCCCCACCCTTTGTCTCTTTCTCTCTCTGAAATAAATAAGTAATAAAGAAGATGAGATTAGTAAGCGGCCCTTCACATCTGTTTCTTCCCCCTTTATAGAACCTTTCTAGCTAGGCATAGTGACACATGTCTAAAATCCCAGTATTTTGGAAGCTGTGGCAAGAGGATCACAAGTTCAAGACCAGCCTGGGCTATATAATAAGGCCCTAGCCAGATGTGGTGGCAGAAATAGGAGGATTGCTGTGAGTTCAAGGCCAGCCTGGGCTAAAGTGAGAACCTACCTCGAAAAAATAAAAATTGAAACTGTTTTGGAAGGAAGGAAGGGAGGGAGGGAGGGAGGGGAGGGAGGAGAGGAGGCCTGGGCTAAAGGGAGAAAGGGGAACCTAGAAGGGGAAAAGGAAGGATAAGGGAAAAAGGAGGGAGGAAGAAGGAAGGAAGGAAGGAAGGAAGGAAGGAAGGAAGGAAGGAAGGAAGGAAGGAAGGAAGGGAAGGAAGGAGGGGAAGGAAGGAAGGAAGGAAGGAAGGAGGAGGAGGAAGGAAGGAAGGAAGGAAGGAAGGAAGGAAGGAAGGAAGGAAGGAAGGAAAGGAGGGAGGAGGGAGGGGAGGAAGGAAGGAAGGAAGGAAGGAGGGAGGAGGGAAGGAAGGAAGGGGAAAGAAGGAAGGGAGGGAGGGAAGGAAGGAAGGGAGGGGGAAGGAAGGAAGGAAGGAAGGAAGGAAAGAAGGAGGGAGGAGGAGGAGGAAGGAAGGAAGGAAGGAAGGGAGGAGGAGGAGGGAGGAAGAAGGAAAAGGAAGGAAGAAGGAGGGAGGAAGGAAGGAAGGAAGGAAGGAAGGAAGGGAAGGAGGAGGAAAGGAAGGAAGGAAGAAGGAAGGAAGGAAGAAGGAGGGAGGGAGGGAGGGAAGGAAGGAAGGAAGGGAAGGAAGGAAGGAAGGAAGGAAGGAAAGAAGGAGGGAGGGAGGGAGGGAGGGAGGGAAGGAAGGAAGGGAGGAAGGAAAAAGGAACAGAGGGAAAGAGGAAAGGAGGGAAAGAGGGAGGGAGGAAGGAAGGGAAAGGAAGTGAAGGGAAGGGAAGAGAAGGGAAGGGAAGAGTGAAGAAGGGAAAAAAGAGCTTTCCCAGATGTTTTGCCCCGCGCCCTCTACTTGGTTATAACTGGGTCTGACTGTTACTGTCCATCTCTAGCTGCAAAGGAAGCTGGGAAATAGCATTTTCAAGATGGGTTCAGTTCCCACCACAAAGATCTGTTAACACGTAACAGAGAATGGATGTGGCTGGCAGCTGGCAGTGCCTGCCACTCCACTGTGAATTTGAAATGGTAATTGCTGCTTTCAAAATATGTATCCAAGAAGCCACACTGATTGCTGTACACATGTTAATTGATGGGAAATATTATCCTGTCAATATTTCAGTTGAGTGAGCTAAGACAGACAAAGGTTAACATGTTAACTGGGATGCAAGGGAAAGTCATGCAGGGAGAATTTTCCAGCTGCTTCTGCAAAGAGCCCTGCTTGTAGGGATGAAAGGGATTAGGGGGACAGAAGTGGGGTCTCTGGAGGGCGTTGCTTTTAGCTTGGGGTTATAAATGCTATCATGCATGGCGGGAGTCCGGCTATACACCAATGTCTCTTCATTCCATTCCCACAGGCAATAGATCAGTCTTTTAAATAATCTTCTCCTGTGAGTTTTTTTTTTTTTTTTTACCAGAAGTCCTTTCAATTAAGTGGAGGTTTCATTGGAATAATTAGACCCTGCACATCAAGCTGTTCACTCCAATCACCCAAGAAAATCAATTAACCAGAGATGCATTTATCTAACTGACTGCTGACCCGCTTCTGATTCCCAGGCATTTGTGCTGGGGCAGCTCTTGGAGAGACGAAAGAAGTATTTGTCCTTCTAAGAGAATGCCTTTCCAAAAGGCTTGGAACTTTGTGGATTTGAAACAATATCTACTGCGTTGCTTATTTTACTCAAAATAATTTATTTTTAAATATTTATTTATTTATGTGAAAGATAGAAGGAAAGAGAAAGAATGGTGTGTCAGCACCCTGTCACTGCAAACAAACTCCAGACACCTGTGCCACTTTCTGCATCTGACTTTATTTTTTTTTAATTTTTTTTTATTTTTTATTTATTTTTGGAGAGGGATAGACAGAGAGGGAGAGGGAGACAGAGATGGGCGCGCCAGCAGTCTCTCAGCTGCTGTGAACGAAATCCAGATGCGTGCGCCCCCTGGTGGTCAAGTGCGGCACTGCGCCCTTGCCTCACTGCATCTGGCTAAACGTGGGACCTGGAGATTGGAACCGCTGGAGATTGGAACCGGGTTCTTAGGCTTAGCAGGCAGGCGCCTTAGCTGCTAAGCCATCTCTCCAGCCCTGCATCTGACTTTATGTGGGTACTGGGGGAAAGAACCCAGGCCGTCAGAATTTGTAAGCAAGTGCCTTTAGCCACTGAGCCACCTCTCCAGCCCAAGATTTATTTTTATTTATTCACCTAATCAATATACGTTGATGATATACTAAGCAGAAGGCCTCATATTGAGTTCTACTGGCGGTAAAGACGGGAGCTGGGCCTCTCTGAACCTTGGTCTCCTCTTCTGTAAAGCAAAGAGAACAATTGTAACTACATGATGGGATTGTTGTGCTAAGTAAATGAGACAGTCCACGCTGAGCCACTTAGCGCCATGTCCGACACAAAACGACTGCTGTGTCCCTTTACACAGACAGCTACTGGAGGACATGCTCCAGCAAAATGAGGGGTGGATGCAATCAAGAGGAAGATACAGGGCTGGAAAGATGGCTTAACGGTCAAGGCACTTGCCTACAAAACCAAAGGACCTAGGTTGGATTCCCCAGAACCCACATAAGCCAGACACACAAGGTGGTGCGTGCATCTGGAGTTTGTTTGTGCAGTGGCTGAGGGCCCTGACGCACCCATTCTCTTTCTTTCTTTCTCTCCCCACCTATCTCTCTGCCTCTTTCCCCTGTGCTCTCTCTCAAATAAATAGTAATTAAATTAAATTAAGAGGGAGATACAGAGCTCAGGAAGCAGGGGAGCTCATTGGTTAGATGAAAGGTTCGGCTTACTCAGAATTGACCGAGATGATGGCTGCTTTAAGGCCAGACGGTGTAGTCTGAGCAGCTTGAGTTGGAAGTTCTGCTCGTCCACTGTAGGATGTCACCGTTAGCTGACACCTCCCCATCTGTGGAATGGGGATCGTAAAGCCAACCTTACTGAACTCCTGTGAAGGCCGGGTGAGGTAACATCCGGGCACACCGCCACCGCTTCCACTGATTCACAGGTCAGCTGTCTCACGGGCACTGCCGTGTGTGTGTGTGTGTGTGTGTGTGTGTGTGTGTGTGTGTACATGAGTCACGCAGTCAGAAAGTAAAATAGCCAAGCATGGTGGTTCAAACCTGCGACCTCAGCATTTGGAAGCTGAGGCAGGAGTTTAATGTGAGACAAGAAGATTTCCATGAGTTTGAAGCCAGCCTGGGCTACATAATGAGTTCTAGATCATCCTGTCTCAGAAAAGAAATGGGTGGCCAGGGAGATGGCTTAGTAGTTGAAGGCACTTGCTTGCCTGCTGACCTCTCGAGCACCCACACAAAACTGTATGCCATGTCTATGATCCCAGTTCTCTTCCTAGTTTGTCTTCCTCCTCGGTGGCAGAAACAAGAAAAACTCCGTTTCAAAGGAGGTAAAAGGAGAGGGTGAATACCTCAAGGCTGTCCTCTGACACACACACACATATGTACATGCATGCTTACATATATACATATGCACACAAATAAATTTTTTTTAAAAAAGTAAAGTAGGGCTGGAGAGATGGCTTAGCATTTAAGGCACCTGCCTCCTAAGCCTAAGAACACTGGTTCCAATCTCCAGCGGTTCCAACCTCCAGGTCCCACGTTTAGCCAGATGCAAAGTGATGCAAGGGTGCAATGCCACACTTGACCACAAAGGGGCGCGCACATCTGGATTTCGTTCTCAGCAGCTGAGACACTGCTGGCGTGCCCATCTCTATCTGTCTTCCTGTCTCTCTCTCTCTCTCTCTCTCTCTCTCTCTCTGTCTCTCTCTCTCTCTCTCTGTCTCTCCAAAAATAAAAATAAATAAAAATATTTTTTAAAAAGTAAAGTAGGGCCAGGCATGATGGCGCACGCCTTTAATCCCAACACTTAGGAGGCAGAGGTAGGAAGATCACTGTGAGTTCGAGGCCAGCCTGAAACTGCATAGTGAATTCCAGGTCAGTCTGGGCTACAGCGAGACCCTACCTCAAAAAAAAAAAAAAAAAAAAAAAAAAAAAAAGGAAAGTAGATGTGTTAAGGAAAAATAGCAGCTCCAACCTGGCCCTCTCTCATGACTTCTGCATCTTCTGTGACGTTATTTACTTTAGTTACACCTTGTGGTTTTCTCCATATGTCTAAATAACACATTTCTATGGCTATCTATTGAGATATTAGTTTTAGGACATTATCCATCAACATAGGCTAGATAGATGAGAATCTGGCATTTTTCACTAATACCCCTGTGGTGGTTTGAACAAGATGTTCCCCCATAGTCTCATATGTTCTGAATATGTAGACCCCCTCCCAATCTGGTGGCAATTTGGAAGGTGGAGCCTTGCTGGAAGAGGTGTGTTTCTGGGGATGGGCTGTAGGGTGTTAGAGCCCTGCTCCCCCTTGGCAGAGTTCGGCTCACTCTCGCTACTTACTATGGCCTAGCTGCTGTGACAAGATGTGATGACCAGCCTCTGCTCTGTCGTAGCACAATGACACGTCCCCTCAAGACTGTAAGCCAAAACAAACCCTTTCCTCCCACACAAGCTGCTTCTGGTTGGGTGTTTTGTGTCAGCGACAAGAAGGTAACTGCCACAACCCCCACTCCACATACTAACCCTCCCTCCATTACCTCATGCTGTGTCACAGTTGTGTCAGAATATCTGTGACAGTTAAGTAAATGTTAAGGCAAGTTGTATGCTCTTTGTTTTTCCTAGAGTTCATATGGCCTCTTTTTTTTTGTCTGCTGTTTTGTTTTATTTATTTATTTATTTATTTATTTATTTATTTATTTATTTGAGAGAGAGAGAATGGGTGCATCAGGGCCTCCAGCCACTGCAAACGAACTCCAGATGCATGCAACCCCTTGTGCATCTGGCTTACATGAGTCCTGGAGAATCGAACCTGGATCCTTTGGCTTTGCAGGCAAACGCCTTACCTGCTAAGCCATCTCTCCAGCCCCTGTTTTTGTTTTTACCTATCTTTTTTTTTTTTCTAATCTGGCTCTCAGATCTGTCACTAACCTAACAATATTACTTGCTAAACTATGAAATATTTTGAATAACCACTTAGCATCGTTCTCCATCGACACCCCTGGTGGACCCTTGCTGACACTGCTACAGTCTGGGCTGGCTTTCCTCGCTCTCTACTTTCACCCTGAGGCTCTCTTGGCTGTTCTTGTTCTTGTTTCCTGAGCTCCCTGCCTCCCCCTTTAGCCCTTCATCTTGCTAGAGTGTATCTTTTAGGAGCTGCCTAAGCAAGGGTGCACAGAAAATAGATCTTTCTGAAAATATGCCCATTCTACTTCCATGTGTGATAAAGCAATGGGGTGAGAATAGAAGTTTAGATTAAAAAGTATTTTCTGTCAAAAATGTGAAGACAGGGCTGGAGAGATGGCTTAGCGGTTAAGGTGCCTGCCTCCTATGCCTAAGAACGCTGGTTCCAATCTCCAGCAGTTCCAATCTCCGTCCCACGTTTTAGCCAGATGCAAAGTGATGCAAGGGCGCAATGCCACACTTGACCACAAGGGGGCACACATCTAGATTTCATTCGCAGCAGCTGAGAGGTTGCTGGCGCGCCCATCTCTGTCTTCCTCTTCCTCTTCCTCTCTCTCTCTCTCTCTCTCTCTCTCTCTGTGTCTCTCTCCCAAAAAAAAAAATGTGAACACATTGGTCTACTATGCTGCAACTTCCAGAGATGCTATTGAGAAGTCCTGACAACACATTTGCTTCCCCCAAGCATAGAACTTGAGGCTTTCCCTCTGGCAGGGTCTACTGTTTTTCTCTTTCTTTTTTTAGAGAAAGCGAGAGTGAGAGAGAGAGACAATTGGCATGCCAGGACCTCAGCCACTGAAATTGAACTCAAGATGCTTGTGCTATCTAGTGGACATGTGTGACCTTGCACTTGCATCACCTTTGTGTGTCTGGCTTATGTGGGATCTTAAGAGAGATCAAACATGGGTCCTTGGGCTTTGCAGGCAAGCGCCTTAACCACTAAGCCATCTCTCCAGCCCTTCTCTTTCTTTATTTTTGTCAAATATTTTTATTTTTTTGAGAGAGGAAGAAAGGCAGAGAGAGATTGATTGACTGATTAAGCATGTATGGGTGCTCTGGGAACTCTTGCTACTGCAAATGAACTCCAGATGCATGTAACACTTTGTGCATCTAGCTTTACTTAGACCCTGGGGAATCAAGCCCTGGTTGGTAGGCTTTGTAAGCAAGTTCCTTTAACCACTGAACCATCTTACCAGCCCTCTTTCAACTAAAACCTTTCTTTTTAAAAACAATATTATTTATTTGTTTGTTTGTTTGTTTGTTTGACAGAGAGAGAGAGAATGGGTGATCCAGGGCCTCCAGCTATTGCAAGCGAACTCCAGACGCATGCACTACGTTGTGCATCTGACTTACGTGGGTCCTGGGGAATTGAACATGGGCACTGTGCCTATGCAGAAAAGTGCCTTAACCACTGAGCCATCTCTCCATCCCCTAAAACCTTTCTTACAATTAAAAATAAATCAGGCCGGGCGTGGTGGCGCACGCCTTTAATCCCAGCACTCGGGAGGCAGAGGTAGGAGGATCGCGAGAGTTTGAGGCCACCCTGAGACTACATAGTGAATTCCAGGTCAGCCTGGACCAGAGGTGAGACCCTACCTCGAAAAACCAAAAAATAAATAAATAAATAAATAAATAAATAAATAAATAAATAAATAAATCAGGGTTGGAGAGATGACTCCGTGGTTAAGGTGATTGCCTGCAAAGCCTAACAATTCAGGTTCAATTACCCAGAACCCATGTAAAACCAGATGCACAAAGTGGCACATGTATCTGGAGTATTTTTGTAGTGGCTAGAGGCACTGGCATGCCCATACATATCGTCTTTCTCTCTCCTTGCAAATAAATAAATAGAAATAAATCAGAGGCTGAGGAATGGGCTCAGTGGGTAAGGGCTTGCCGTGCAAGCACAAGGTCCTGAGTTTGATCCCCAGCACCCACATCAAATGCTGGGCATGGGAGTCCTGTGTCAGTAATCCCAGTACTAGAGAGGCAGCAATAGGCAGATCCCTAGGGCTCACTGACCTGTTTGTCCAGCTAAATTGGTGAGCCCTGGGTTCAGTAAGGGGCTCTGTATCCAAAATAAAATAAAATAGGGACTGGAGAGATAGCTTAGCAGTTAGGGCTCTTGCTTGCAAAGCCAAAGGATCCAGGTTCAGTTCCCCAGGACCCACATAAGCCAGATGCACAAGGTGACACATATGTTTGGAGTTCATTTGCAGCAGCTAGAGGCCCTGGTGCTCCCATTCTCGATCTATCTATCTATCTATCTATCTATCTATCTATCTCTATCTCTTTGCCTCTTCCTATCTCTCTCAAATAAATAAATAATTTTTTGTAAAATATAAAATAAAATAAAACAAAACAAGGTAGAGAGAGATTTAGTAAAATATCCAATGTTGACACCTGACTCCCACACACACATACACACAAGCACCTGCTCTTGCACATGTCCCCATACATACACATATGCACATACGCATACCACATACACATACATACATAATCCAAAAATCAACAAGTCTTGTGTGTGACTTTTTTAATATTTTTATTTATTTATTTATTTATTTGAGACAGAGAGAGGCAGATGGAGATAGAAATAGATATAGAAAGAGAAAGAGAGAATGGGTGTGTCAGGGCCTCCAGCCACTGCAAACAAACTCCAGATGCATGCACCACCTTGTGCATCTGGCTTACATGGTCCTGGGGAATCGAACCTGGGTCCTTTGGCTTTGCAGGCAAATGCCTTAACTGCTAAGTCATCTCTCCAGCCCTTGTGCGTGATTTTTTTCCCCCATGTATATATGTGTGCTGTGCATGTGTATGTGTACGGGCACATAGTGTGTGCAAGTTTACATGCACATGTGTGTGTGGAGGCCAAAAATCAGTGCTGGGACTTTCTCAGCTGTTTTTCCACCATGTTCTGTGACACCGGGGCTCTCACTGTACCTAGAGCTCACCGGTTCAGCTAGACCGGCTAGCCAGCAAGCACCAGGGTCCCCCTGTCTCTGTCTCCAGAGCCCTAGGATTCCAGGTGGGCCACCATGTCCACCCTGCATTTATGTGGGTGGTGGGGATCCAAATGGGTCCTCAAGCAAGTGCTTTACCAACTGAGCCATCTCCCCAGCCCCATTCTCAGAGTTTGAACCCCACCTTTCACTCTCCTAACCTGCTTTTCCAGAAAGAGAACCGCCTCCCCTCTCCCTCCACCCGCCACCGAACCCCATGGACCATGGCTAAACTTTGAGAGCAGCTGAGCTGGGCATTAGCCATGACCTTGTCAGTGACCATAAGGAACGCCACCTTTGGGAAATTACAGAGCGTGTGCACCGTGGCGGCTTCCTGCCCAGGCGCATGGCAGGCTGGAGGCCGAAGATGTAATTCACAGTGAAGGGAAGTCTTCTGGGTGGGATGTAGCTCAATGCCCTGGACCTCGTGAATTTGTAGTTGATGAGCGCTTCCCCACTCTGAGCCCTGGGAAGATCTGCCACACTGGCCACAAGTATGTCTGAAAATGTGTGGTCACACTGGAGAGAACAGAATGCTTTTCTCCCTGCTGCCCAGGGCATGGTGCACCTGCTATTGTTTCCCTACAGAAACACATACCCCGGCTTTCATTTGCCCTGCCAATTTTTCCGAAGTACAGCTTCCTCTTTGATATTTGAATGCTTTCTTTCTTTTTTTTTTTTCCTCTGACCTCTACCCCTTGCCTCAAGTTAATTGTCTTTCTTTCTTAGTGACTTTTCTCATTGCTGTGACAAATATATCTGACAAAAGCAACTTAAGGAAGAAGGGTTTATTTCAGCTCAGTTTGAGGACATCATTGAGACATGATGGCAGGAGCTTTGGGCAACTGGTCAGTCACATCTGCAGTTGGGAAGCAGAGTGTGATGAATGCAGATTGCTTTCCCCTGTTTTTTTATTTTTTCTGGTTTTATTTTTATTTTCATTATTTTCATTATTTTATTTTTTATCTATTTATTTTTATTTTTGTATTTTGGGGGGTGGGTTCGAAGTAGGGTCTCGTACTGACCTGGAATTCACTATGTACTCTCAGCGTGGCCTCAAATTCACAGCAATCCTCCTACCTCAGCCTCCCAAGTGCTGGGATTAAAGGTGTGAACCACCACGCCCGGCTCCAAATTTTTAATATATTTTTTATTTATTTGAGAGACAAATAAAGAAAGAGAGAGAGAGAGAATGGGCACACCAGAGCCTCCAGCCATTGCAAACAAACTCCAGACACATGCGCCACTTTGTGCATCTGGCTCACATGGGTACTGGGGACTTGAACCTGGGTCCTTTGGCAAGTGCCTTAACCACGAAGCCATCTCTCCAGCCTGCCTTCTCCTTGTTATGAGTGCACGCTGCAGTCCATGGGATAATGCCACCCACGTTCAGGGTGGGTTTTTCCACCTGAATTAACCCAGTCTAGAAGATCCCTTACTGACATACCCAGAGATTCGTTTCCACGGTGATTCGACATCCCACCAAGCTGACCACAGAGATTAAGCCTCACAATGTCCCTTTGCAGGTTCCAGCCATCTCACCTCCAGACTCAACAAGAGACCAGCGCCAGGGAAAACCAGGTGGATGCAGCCACAGAACGTGGCTGTCAGATCTCAGTAACAGCCTCGCGGCTCTTGTCTGTTGAGAGTTTGCTACATGCCAGGTACTTTACTATGTCTTGTGCATTGAAGAACTTGAAAGTGTGGGTTACTTAAGACTTGGTGTGGGGAGGAGGGAGGCAGGAAGAGGCTCTGACATTGAAGCTGGGGTTTGGGGGACGGTGGGAGGAAAGGCCCTGGGATATGGTTTATGATGAGATCATGGGGCTGACAGGACGTTATTACCCTGGCTCTTAGAAGTCAAGGTCAAGATTTTGGTGGAGGTGGGGAAAGACTTTGTGTGTGTGTGTGTGTGTGTGTGTGTACAGTTGTGCACATGCCATGGCATGCATGTAGGCATCAGAGGACAATCTCAGGTGTCATCACCTCATTAAGGCAGGGTCTCGTTGACCTGGAGCTCAGACTGGCTGGCCAGTGAGCTCCCATCTCTGCCTCCCTGCTGCTGGGGTTACAAGCATGTGCCAATATGCCCCACATATTACGTTGGTACTGGGTGTCAGAATCAGATCCCCATGCATGCAAGGCAAGCATTTTACCCACTGAGCCACCTCACCAGCCACTCAAGATTTTTTTTAATATGTATTTATTTAAGAGAAAAAGAGAGAGCCAGGCATGATGGCGCATACCTTTAATCCCAGCACTTGGGAGGCAGAGGTAGGAGGATCTCTGTGAGTTCAAGGCCACCCTGAGATTACATAGTGAATTCCAGGTCAGCCTGGGCCAGAATGAGACCCTACCTCGAAAAAAACAAAAGTGGGGGGGAACGAGACAGGGTGAGAGAGAATGGGCATGCTAGGGCCTCTAGCTACTGAAAAAGAAAAAACAAAAAACTCCAGACACATGTACCACCTTGCACATATGGCTTTATGTGGGTACTGGGAATTTGAACCTGGCTCCTTTGGCTTTGCCAGCAGTGCCTTAACTGTTAAGCCATCTCTCCAGCCCCAAGATTTTGTTTGTTTGCTTGCTTGCTTGCCTGCCTGCCTGCCTGCCTGCCTGCCTGCCTGCCTGCCTGCCTGCTTGCTTGCTTGCTTGCTTGCTTGAGGTAGGGTCTCATTCCAGCCCAGGCTGACCTGAAACTCACTATGTAATCTCAGGCTGGCCTGGAACTCACAGTGATCCTCCTACCTCTGCCTCCCGAGTGCTGGAAATAAAGGCGTGGGCCACCACATCCGAGATACTAACCCGAAGATTTTATTTATTTTTATTTTTATTTATTTATTGGAGAGAGAGATGGAGAGGCAGATGAATGGGTACTCCAGGGCCTCCAGCCACTGCAAACGAACTCCAGACACATGTGCCACCCTGTGCATCTGGGTCCTGGGGAATCAAACCTGGGTTCTTAGACTTTGCAGGCAAGTTCCTTAACCACTAAGCAATCTCCCCAACCCAAAGTTTTTTGTTTTGTTTTGTTTTGTTTTTTTTTAAGACAGGGTTTCATTGGGCAGACCAAGCTCTGCCTCAAGTGCACAATCCTCCTATCTCAGCCTCCTTAACTGCTGGAATTATAGAAAGCCTAAAATCAAGATTTTGGCATTTGTTGATACTGCAAAAGAAGCCACGTGATAAATATAAATGAATGAGGTGTGTTGGCATCTGTGCGTGGGTGAGCAGTGGCAATCCTCTGGTCCTGTGTTCGCCTTATAAAGTGAGCAGGGCAACCCTTTGCATGGAGCTTGGCCCTGGGGCCTTGAACTTTCTGTCTGGCTATTTATATAGAGAGCTTCATGGGTTAGGGTTTGACTCCACTGGAAGCCAGACGACTCTGCTGGGGGTCATCAGGTGGGTCAAAGCAGTAGGCTGTAAAAATCTAGAGCTCTACGTGAGAAAGCATTTCTGGGCAGAGTGTTTTCAAAACAACTTCCCAGAGTGTGATACATGGCACTGCGTGGCCCCAAGTGATGAGGCAATTACAGTGCTTGGAAGAGAAAATACATTTGTAACTGAGTCTGTCACACTTGAGCCTCTTTTGAGGGTGCCTGCAATACCTGGAGTCTCTGTCCATGAAATACTTCACATATATAAAAACCTATACATAGATCTGGGCGTGGTGGCGCACGCCTTTAATCCCAGCACTCGGGAGGCAGAGGTAGGAGGATCGCCATGAGTTCGAGGCCACCCTGAGACTACATAGTGAATTCCAGGTCAGCCTGAGCTAGAGTGAGACCCTACCTTGGAAAAGCAAAAAAAAAAAAAAAAAAAAAAAAAAAAAAAAAAAAAAAACTATACGTAATGTGTTGTATCCATGTAACAAAGACCGATCAATAACATGGGCATTTGTGTCCCCCAACTGGAGTGTCCTTTGAGATCCACTGGGTGCCCTTCAAGGGTCACATCTAGCTGACTCTCCCTGTCAGGAGGATCCACCATTCTGATTATTTCATTCCTTTCCTCCCTCCCTTCCTCCCTTCTTTCTTTTTCGTGTGTGTGTGTGTGTGTGTGTCCCTTGTGCATGCTAGGCAGGTACTCTACCACTGAGCCACACCCCAGCTCACTTTCACTTTTTACTTTAATACTGAGTCTCTCTAAATTGTCCAGGCTGTCCTTGAACTCACTCTGTATTCCAGACTGGCCTTGCACTTGAAACCCACCTGCCTTTAATCTCAAGGAACTGAGATGCCCGGCTTATGCAAGGTCACACACAGTGCTTGGCACGCAGTGGCACTTCCTGATCCATTGACCCCTTTGCACGGTCCTCAGACTGCCTCTGTCACGCTGTCCTGTTGCTGCTTGTGTCAGTGGCTGACTCCCACTGTGGAACTGTGGTCCCTCGAGGCCCAGGGACCGGTTCGGAAGCATCCTTGAACCCTCTGTACCCAGCATGGCGCTCGCCAGCTCTCAGGAGTATTTCTCTCCATCTGTGGTGGCCTCGCTGCCTGCACCCCAGGATGCTGAGCCTGTGGCTGCTCCCCAGAGACCACAGGTCTGCTGCAGCCTTGGCTCCGAGGCAGGAGCTTCCTTTCATGTTGGCTTCAAGAAAAAGGCTTCAACTGAGTTGTTACCTGCTCTGCTGATTGCATTTGCCACCGAAGTTCCACAGGAAACAGCTCTCTGGCACAGAGCGCCTCTGTGAGTGGTTTCACACATGCCAATGACAGTCTCCTGTGCCCGAGGGCCAGGAAGACCCCATCCTTCCCAGCATCCCCTCACCCCCAGCTATGCTCAGTGCCCAACTTGGGCTGTCCCCTGCCGAGCATGTCTCGTGAGTCCAAGCCGTGGCTGCTCTGGAGGCTTCGGGCCGAGCATCACATTACAGCGGGTCAACTTCACACAGCTCGGGGCACGGTGCCCTGACTGTCTTCCAGATGACCCAGTCCAGCCGGGAAGAGGGAGGAGGCATCGTGGGTTGATTAAGGACATGGGATCTTGTCCTCTCTCTGTCCTGACATCCTGAGGGTGTGAGCAGCCCTCTAACATCCAAACACTGGGCAGCCAGTGTCCTTCCTTTGCATTCGAATCAAAGATCAAGGGAAATCTCCATAAATCACCCCTACAGGCTTCCCTTCAGCTTGCATGGGTTTCAAGCAGGTTACTCATTCCTGTTTTAAAATTATTTATTTATTTATTTATTTATTTATTTATTTATTATTTATTTATTTATTTGAGAGAGAAAGAGAGTGTGTGTGTGCATGTGTGTGTGTGCGCGCGCCCACCAGGGCCTCCAGCCACTGCAAACAAACTCCAGATGCATGCGCCTCCTTGTGCATCTGGCTTACGTGGGTCCTAGAGAACCGAACCAGGATCCTTTGGCTTTGCAGGCAAATGCCTTAACTGCTAAGCCATCTCTCCAGCCCCAGTTTTTTTTTTTGTTTTTTTTTTGAGAGAGAGAATGGATGCACCAGGGCCTCTAGCCACTGCAAATGAACTCCAGACACATGTGCTTCCATGTGCAGCTGGCTCAAATGGGTTCTGGGGAATCGAACCTGGGTCCTTAGGCTTTGTAGGCAAGCGCCTTAACTACTAAGCCATCTCTCCATCCCACTCATTCCTTCTTTTAAAAAAGTTATTTTTAGCCAGTCATGGTGGCGCACGCCTTTAAAAATCCCAGCACTTGGGAGGCAAAGGTAGGAGGATCACCGTGAGTTCGAGGCCACCCTGAGACTACATTGTGAATTCCAGGTCAGCCTGAACTAGAGTGAGACCCTACCTCAGAAAACCAAGAAAAAAATAGTTATTTTATTTATTTGCGAAGAGAGAGAGAGATTGGGCACACCAGGGCCTCTTGTCACTGCAAATGAACTCCAGACACACATACACACACACACGCGAGTGTGCACACGTGCACACACACACACACACACCACTTTGTCCATCTGGCTTTACAAGGATACTGGGGAATTGAACCTCTAGCCTACACAGGACATAAGACTTTGCAAGCAAGTGCCTTTAACTACTGAGCGATCTCTCCAGCCTTATGGACAACTTTCATACATGATCATAATGTATGTTGATCATGATCCCCTCTTCTCTCATTCCCCCCGCCCACTGAACCTCTTCTTTCCAACTAGTCTCTTTTCTATTTTGATTTTTTTGCACTCCCCATCATCCATGATGGGATATTGATGGGCCCAATATTGTGCAGGTCTTGTGTGGGCAAAAGACTTAATCTTGTTACACAGCAGTACTCCTCAAAGAGACTTGCATATTCAATGGGTTCACGATAAGAACCCGTGCTTTTTTTTTCTTTGCAGAAATTGACCAATAAGTCCTAGAACTCATATAGAAATGTAAAGGGAAGCTAAAGACCAAAACAACATCAAAGAAGAATAAAAAGGGAAGCTGGGGAGATGGCTCAGCGGTTAAGGTGCTTGCCTGAAAAGTCTAATGACCCAGGTTCAATTCCCAAGTACCCATGTAAAGCCAGAAGCACAAGGTGGCATTTGCAGTGGCTAGAGGCCCTAGCATGCCCATTCTCTCTCTCTCTTTCTCTCTCTCTCTCTCTTTCTTTCCTTGAAAATTAACTAAATTAATTTTTTAAAAGAAGAAAAGCTTAGCTCAGAGGGAAGAGGGTTCCCTGCCCAAGCATAAGGACCTGAATTTGGATCCCTAGCACCCACATAAACGCAAGGTATGGTAGCACAAGCCTGTAATCCCAGCGCTGGGGAGGCAAAGCTAGGATCCCTGAGGCTTGCTGGCTAGCTAGTACAGCTGATTCGGTTAGGCTCTGGGTTCGGTGAGAGAATGTGTCTCAAAGAATTTGGTGGACAGCAACTGAGGAAAACACCTAATGTGGACTTCTGGCCACACATACACACATGTGCATGTAAAAAATCGAGTTAAAGCCGGGCGTGGTGGCGCACGCCTTTAATCCCAGCACTCGGGAGGCAGAGGTAGGAGGATCGCCATGAGTTCAAGGTTACCCTGAGACTACATAGTTAATTCTAGGTTAGCCTGGGCCAGAGTGAGACCCTACCTCGAAAAACCAAAAAAAAAAAAAAAAAAAAAATCAAGTTAAATAAAGTCATCCTTTAAATTGTCAGTTATATGGTAGATGAATTGTATGTGGATAAAGCTATGTTTAAAAATGAATGGATTATGGGCTGGAGAGATGGCTTAGCGGTTAAGGCGCCTGCCTCCTAAGTCCAAGAACGCTGGTTCCAATCTCCAGCTGTTCCAATCACCAGGTCCCACGTTTAGCCAGATGCAAAGTGACGCAAGGGCACAATGCTGCACTTGACCACAAGGGGGCGCACGCATCTGGATTTCATTTGCAGCAGCTGAGAGGCTGCTGGCGCGCCCATCTCTATCTATCTTCCTCTCCCTCTCTCTCTGTCTCTCTCCAAAAAAAAAAAATGAATGAATTAGATCCACATACATTCACCTAAGTAAAATCTCGAGAAAAAATGTGGAGGGTGGAAGAGCAAGGCGGAAAGGGAGTCATATGGTATGATACCATTTATGTGGGCTTTTAAAATAAAAAATATTGTATATATGTGTATATATATATATATATATATATATATATATATATATATATATATATATATTGTTTGGAGAAAGATATACTCTTAGTAAGATAAAACATAGATGGAGAGGATATACACCAATAACAGAATTTTCCCTTTCTCCCTATAAACTACCTTTAAAAATTGCTATGACTTATCTATTGCTTATGTTTAGTGCATGAGGAAATCCATATTTATATTCTTATGCCCTTTCTTTCTCAGATGCAAGGTGAGACGTCATATTTACTCTTCTGCGCTGTCTTGCTTTAGTTTCCCAGTATGTTCTAGAGATCACTTCAGAGTTGCTTCCCGGCTGTTCTGCGAAGGCTTTTTCATTGAGCTTGTTGGGGTTTGTGAGCAGGAGGAGGGCCCGCCATGGACGACTGCATGGAGACGCTGAAGGATGAGGAGGACGCCCTGTGGGAGAACGTGGAGCGCCACCGGCACATGCTCAGCCGCTACATCAACCCGGCCAAGCTCACCCCTTACCTGCGCCAGTGCAAGGTCATTGACGAGCAAGACGAGGACGAGGTTCTGAACGCCCCTATGCTGCCGTCCAAGATCAATCGGGCAGGTACCTTGGGGAACCCAAGGGGAGGAGAACCCCGGTGACCACACTGGGCCGCCCAGGACATGCCCTCCTTCCAGCTGTTCCAAATGGAGATTCTCTCGGTCAGACAGTTTCAAACAGAGGTCCATAGATGGGTGTTACATGACGTTTCCTGGCAAAGCATGAACAAACATGTATTCACCCCATATAGAACAGACCAAACAAACAGTTCCCCCACCCAAGCCTAGCTTGGATAAACCATGAGTTTATTGGGGTGGCTTTCAGGAGTGTGGGTGATTCGGGCAGCCACATTAACAATGGCCAGTCCCAGCATGAATGATGGCTCCTGAAAGCTGCGTCACCAGATGTCCCTGCACAAGTGACAAGCAGCTCTACCGAAGAACCCTCTCCCACAGCAGTCATTGATTGACTGCTTGTATAACCTTCAGGAGAGGCCTTGTGAATCTTGTAACTTGCATGATAACTTTCAGGTGTGTTTCATGAGCTTCCCTTCTTCTCCAAGGAGGGGACTATCTCCACCTAAAGAAAACAGCTACCCAACAGTCAACCACTGCCCTCCCCCACTAAGGTTTCAGTGTCCAGAACTCAGAATCCGTGAATTTGGAAGGGAGGGTTACAAACCTACCCTTTGTCACCTCCAACTATGAATGCCACTACTGATTGGTAAAGAGACCGCTCTGTGTCACACTGCAGCTTTGCAGATGTCTTAACAAACTGTTTACACTCATTTCTCCCTTGAAATAACAGCAGTTATTAGATCTGTCGAGAGAACTTGTTGCTTAATGCATTAATAAAGAAGTGCATTTATTACTGACTTATAAATTTGTTTAATATTTGAAAGCCATTTTGTTATAATTGATTTCTTTTGTAACCTGGTGTATTTAATCTGTTTAAAAAGTGTCATTCTGCTGGAGGCATGACTCAAAAGTAGAGCCCTTGCCTAGAATCCCCCAATGAGGGGCTGGGGGTGTGGCTCAGTGGTAGAGCTCCTGCCTAGAATCCCCCAGTGAGGGGTTGGGGGTGTGGCTCAGTGGTAGAGCTCCTGCCTAGAATCCCCCAGTGAGGGGTTGGGGGTGTGGCTCAGTGGTAGAGCTCCTGCCTAGAATCCCCCAGTGAGGGGCTGGGGGCGTGGCTCAGTGGTAGAGCTCCTGCCTAGAATCCCCCAGTGAGGGGCTGGGGTGTGGCTCAGTGGTAGAGCTCCTGCCTAGAATCCCCAGTGAGGGGCTGGGGGCGTGGCTCAGTGGTAGAGCTCCTGCCTAGAATCCCCCAGTGAGGGGCTGGGGGCGTGGCTCAGTGATAGAGCTCCTGCCTAGAATCCCCCAGTGAGGGGCTGGCAGCATGGATCAGTGGTAGAGCAACTGTCTAGCACATCCAAAGTATAATAATAATAATAATAATAATAATAATAATAATAATAAAAGATCTGATTCTGCAAAGAGGTCCACAGGGTTTCTAATAGTTCATAGAACATGTTCAGCTTGGGGCTGGAAGATGACTCATGGGGAAAAGCACTTGCCTTGCAAGCCTGTTGGCCTGGGTCTGATCCTGAGGACTTGTGTAAAATACCAGGCAGGAGGGCCCTTGTCATCCCAGCACTGGGAAGGCAGAGATGGAAGGATCCCTGGGGTTCACTGGCTAGCAAGCCTAGCCAAATTGGTGAACTCCAGGCCAATGAGAAATCCTGTCTCAAAAAGAGGTGGGTGGCATTTCTGAGGATACCAGCCAAGGGTGTTCCTTAGTCTCTACATATATGCATGCGTGTCTGCGTACACATGTGCACCCACACATGAGCGCATATACATACGTGCATGCACACCACTCACACACGTAACAGCCTTGTTTAATTTTCTGCCCGCACCTCCACATACATGCTTACATGCCGATCTTCGTGCATTGGCTCTGGGTGGCCCTGTGAAGTGGCCCTGTTTCTGGGAGCTCGGTTGAAAGGTTTGGACATCAGCCCACAGCATGGCCGACTCTGAGCCGCTCATATGCTCCCGCTCTCCCTTGCGTCCGTGGAAGACGGCTTTCCCCACAGCACTTAGCTGTCACTGTAGAACCCTTTCAACACAATGCGCCAGGCAGCTTCCACCAAGCAATCAGGGTGGACACACAATGAAACTTATTGATCATCCTAGGGAAAAGGTGGTAGAATTTAGTAACCTCAAGGGTAGGCATATCTGAAAGTGTTTAAAGAAAGACCCAGAACTATAAACAGGAAGAGGAATAGTAAGTATACGAAGCTTTTTTTTTTTTTAAGCAAGCCCAATAGACTGCCTTTTTTTTTCTTTCTTTCTGTTTTTCTTCTTTTTAATTTTTTAAGCAAGCCCAACAGACTGGCCTTTTTTTTTTCTTCTTTTCTTTTCTGTTTTTTTTTCTTTTTAATTTTTTTAATTATTAATTTTTTATTGACACCTTCTATACTTACATACGAAAAAATATGATATTTCCCTCCCCTCCCCTCCCCTCCCCCATTCCACTTTAGAACACCAATCTCCATCATATCCCCTCCCTTCTTTTTAATTTTTTTAGGCAAGCCCAACCGACTGCCTCTTTTTTTTTAATGCAAGAATGAGTGAGAGGGCTGGAGAGATGGCTTAGCGGTTAAGGCGCCTGCCTGCTAAGCCTAAGAACGCTGGTTCCAATCTCCAGCGGTTCCAATCTCCAGGTCCCACATTTAGCCAGATGCAAAGTGACGCAAGGGCGCAATGCCGCACTTGCCCACAAGGGGGCGCACGCATCTGGATTTCGTTCACAGCAGCTGAGAGACTGCTGGCGTGCCCATCTCTTATCTGTCTCCCTCTCTGTCTCTCTCTCTCTCTCTGTCTCTCTCCAAAAATAAATAAAATTAAAAATAATAATAATAATAATAATATCTCTTTAAAAAAAAAAGAATAAGTGAGAGAGAGGAAGAAAGAGAGAAAGAACTGGCACGCCAGGGCCTCCAGTCACTACAGTTGAACTCCAGACACATGCACCATCTTGTGTGCATGTACTACCTTTCATACTTGCATCACCTTGTGCATCTGGCTTACTTGGGACCTAGAGAGTCGAACATAGGTCCTTAGGTTTCACAGGCAAGTGCCTTAACCATTGTTGCAGTCAGGTTTGCATTGCTGGCAAAAATCACCCAACCAAGAGCAGCTTGTGGGACAAAAGGTTTATTTTGGCTTACAGACTCAAGGGAAAGCTCCATGATGGCAGGGGGAAATGATGACATGAGTAGAATGTGGACATCACCCCTGGCCAACATATGGTGGACAACAGCAACAGGAGAGTGTGCCAAACACTGGCAAAGGGGAGCTGACTATAACACCCATAAGCCCGCCCCCAACAATACACCGTCTACAGGAGGCGTTAATTCTCAAATCTCCATCAGATGGGAACTAGCATTCAGAACACCTAAGTCTATGGGGGACACCTGAATCAAACCAGCACACCAGTCTATACCCAGCTTTCTATATGACTGCTGGGGCTCAAACCCCGAGCCTTACACATGCTAGCCAACTGCTGTACCACTGAGTTACGTCTCCAGACCCCTCATGGTCAGTTTTACCGCTAGTCAGTTGGGAAGCTCCTGGAGGCTGCCGGCTGTGGCAGTACCGTCTATCCCAGTTCTCCTCATTCATGGAGGCTGTGAGCTCTCACTGACCCCTGCTGACAGCCTGACACTTTGATTTGCATTCTCTGAACCCCATGATATTCGGGAATGAGAGAATGCAGCGAGACTGTCTGTTGGAGCAGTTGAGACCACACAGGAGACTTGCATCCAGTCCCACGTGTGATCTGCTCATGGAGTGATCTGCTCTTCCCTCCTAGGTCGACTGTTGGACATTCTACACACCAAGGGGCAGCGGGGCTATGTTGTCTTCTTGGAGAGTCTGGAATTTTACTACCCAGAACTGTACAAGCTGGTGACAGGGAAGGAGCCCACCCGGAGATTCTCCACCATTGTGGGTAAGGGGCTTTGCTATCAGGGAAATTTGGATGCTAGTAAGAAGTGTGTGTGTGTGTGTCCCTCAGAGAGAGGCTTAAAGCTGCAAGTCTGTGGCATGCTGCTGGACTCTTGGCCTGCCTACCATAAAGGTAGGTGACTAAGGCCAACTGATATTGATTGATGATGACCAAAAGTACTGGAAGGTTCCTGGAGCACCCCCCAAAATGATGCTAGGGTGAGGCAGTCCTTCTACCCTCCAGATCTGGGTCTTGCCTGCTGTCATATTGACCGGTGGCTTGGGACATCCGCTGATCTTCCTCCTAAGCATTCTTTTTTTTTTTTTTGGTTTTGCGAGGTAGGGTTTCACTCTGGTCCAGGCTGACCTGGAATTCACTATGTAGTCTCAGGGTGGCCTCGAACTCTCGGCAATCCTCCTACCTCTGCCTCCCGAGTGCTGGGATTAAAGGCGTGCGCCACCACGCCCGGCCCTCCTAAGCATTCTTGAATCAGTTTTCTGTCTCCAGCCCAGACTCCACAGCTCAACAACTCCTTTCATCCATTCTGGGTTGGCTGTATACAGTCTCTCTTCTCCTCATGGTACTCTCCCCAGCTTAAGACCCAACACGCAGGTCTTTAATGTAAGCTGGACGTGATGGCACACGCCTGGCATCCCAGTATTCAGGAGGCTGAGATGTAGTGGATCGCTGAGAGTTCCAAGTCAGCCTGGAGATACAGAGTAAGTTCCAGGTCAGCCAGAGCTAGAGTGAGACCTTACCTTGAAGAAAAAATGAAAAGGACCCAACACAGAGACCTTTAACATGACCCACAAGGACCCTATGTGCTCCGGTTCCTCCCAGCACACTGTCTGCTTTCCTAAAGCATGCCAAGCCCCACATGTTCTTTCTGACATGCACTCCCCTCCCAAGCACTTCAGCTCATCCCTCAGAAACCTTCTCTAACACCCTCTGCTCACCACATTGGATCCAGTCCCCCACTCCACACTCTCATGAGCTCTAGACATGTACTTAATGGGACCCTCACAGACTCATCATATTTTTATGTGATCATTTTTTTGTTACGAGAGAGTGAAAGAGAGAGAATTAGCCTCCAGCCGCTGCAATCAAACTCCAGACACATGTGCCACCTTGTGCACATATGTGGCCTTGCACATGTGTCACCTTGTGTGTCTGGCTTAAATGGGATCCGAGGAATTGAACATGGGTCCTTAGTCTTCTCAGGCAAGTGCCTTAACTGCTAAGCCATCTCTCCAGCCCATGTAATTATTATTTTTTTTAATGCCTGTCTTTCTTACTAGTGAGTCTGCTGGGACCAAGGTTGTTTTACTCGGAAACACTAATGCCT
Source organism: Orientallactaga sibirica (assembly GCA_036365145.1). Taxonomy (NCBI): domain Eukaryota; kingdom Metazoa; phylum Chordata; class Mammalia; order Rodentia; family Dipodidae; genus Orientallactaga; species Orientallactaga sibirica. The sequence goes on along the minus strand of JAEOAD010001941.1, from coordinate 1,420,674 downwards.
AGTGCAGTAAGAGCTCAGTCAAATGTTGGTATCTGTGCCCAGTGGATCTGGCTTGTAATCCCAGTTACTTGGGAGACTTAGGTATAATGATCACAAGTTCAAGGCCTGCTCTGGGCAGTAATTTTGTGTGTAAGAATAGGTGTAGGGGAGGGTGTGTTGTGTGGTATATACAGATGCCTGTGTCTTTGTAGCACCCCAACACTCACCTGCAGCAGGGGACACTTGCCTACAGTGGCTGGAGCAGAACTTCAGATATCCTACTCCAACACTCTTCTACCCATTCTTTTTATTAAATATTTTTTTTTATTTATTTATGTGACAGAGAGAGAGAGAGAGAGGGAACACCAGGGCCTCTAGCTGCTGCAAACGAACTCCAGACATGTGTGCCCCTTTGTGCATCTGGTGTACGTGGATCCTGAAGAATCAAACCTGGGTCCTTAGGCTTTGCAGGCAAATGCCTTAACTGCTAAGCCATCCCTCCAGCCCTCTGCCCATTTTTTATTTGAGCCAGAGGTTTCTTACAGATACCAGAGCCTGCTGGTTGTTTTGTTTGTTTGTTTGTTTGTTTGTTTGTTTGTTTGTTTGTTTGTAGTGTGTGTGTGTGTGTGTGTGTGTATGTGTGTGTGCTCAAACAATTTCCTGGTCTCTGTTCCCTGTACGGACTATGGATTTAGGCAGTTATGCATGGCCAGGCTCAGCTATTTACATGGGTTCTAGAGATTCGAACTCAGGCAGTTTCAGGCCCCCGTAAGGCCCTCTCATTTGTGCAGGAAGCACACACTTAAGCATATCTCTGCAGCTCTGTCTCATAATTTGGTAAAAAAAAAAAAAAAAAAAAGGGGGGGCCTGGGATACCAGTTAAGAGTTACGGCTCAATCTCCAACCCTGAGAAAAGAAAAAGATGAGCTAAAATAAAATGCTAGTGAGTGACACTGGAGGCATGCCACCCGACCCACATCGGGTGCCTCCTCCCTCCCCACCCTGACAACGACCCCCTGTCCTCGGCAGTGGAGGAGGGGCACGAGGGCCTCACGCACTTCCTGATGAACGAGGTCATCAAGCTGCAGCAGCAGATGAAGGCCAAGGACCTGCAGCGCTGTGAGCTGCTGGCCAAGTCACGGCAGCTGGAGGATGAGAAGAAGCAGCTGACCCTGACCCGGGTGGAGCTGCTCACCTTCCAGGAGCGGTACTACAAGATGAAGGAGGAGCGGGACGGCTACAATGATGAGCTAGTCAAGGTCAAGGACGACAACTACAACATCGCCATGCGCTTCGCCCAGCTCAGCGAAGAGAAGAACATGGCCGTGATGAGGAGCCGGGACCTCCAGCTTGAGGTAGGGGTGTCCCAGGTCACAGCCATGCTGAGAGATGGGGAGGTGGTGATGAGAGCCGCAACCTCCAGCTCGAGGTAGGGGTGTCCCAGGTCACAGCCACACTGAGAGATGGGGAGGTGGTGATGAGAGCCGGGACCTCTAGCTCAAGGTAGGGGTGTCCCAGGTCACAGCCATGCTGAGAGATGGGGAGGTGGTGATGAGAGCCGGGACCTCCAGCTCGAGGTAGGGGTGTCCCAGGTCACAGCCATGCTGAGACATGGGGAGGTGGTGATGAGAGCCGGGACCTCCAGCTCGAGGTAGGGGTGTCCCGGTTCACAGCCATGCTGAGAGATGGGGAGGTGGTGATGAGAGCCGGGACCTCCAGCTCGAGGTAGGGGTGTCCCGGTTCACAGCCATGCTGAGAGATGGGGAGATGGTGATGAGAGCCGGGACCTCCAGCTCGACCTCCAGCCATGCTGAGAGATGGGGAGATGGTGATGAGAGCCGGGACCTCCAGCTCGAGGTAGGGGTGTCAGTCACAGCCATGCTGAGAGATGGGGAGATGGTGATGATGAGAGCTCGGGTACCCCGGGTCACAGCCATGCAAGATGGGGAGGTGGTGATGAGAGCCGGGACCTCCAGCTGTCCCAGTGTCCCAGCAGCCATGCTAAGAGATGGGGAGGCAAATGTCTCTGGGACTCAAGACCCCCATGCTAAGAAATGGGGAAGCAAATGTCTCTGGGACTCAAGACCCCCATAGAGGTATTGCAGGTGTCATAAACACACATGCCAGGGCTTTGTGCCCAGGTAGGTGAGGGGAGATGAAGGACGTGGTCTTGGGACTCTGGAGCCCACCATGCCTAAGTATTTGTGACTCAGTAGGGCTTAGCATCTCTGCTCAGCTACCTAGATCCCCTGTGCATGTGCAGCCATGCACGTGCCTAGATCCACTCCGCGCATGCATAGACACAAACATATGCACTGTGCCCTGCAAAATGAAGAGGAACGTGGGATAACCAGGGCCCCCAGCCCTGCCACTCAGGAAAATTCCTGAGAAAATAGACATAGCACCTGTTGAGTGTGGACAATGAACTCCTTTCTGTTACTATCCACCCGCCTTACCTGGATCCACAAAGCTCAACATGGTTCTGGACCCATGGGATAATCGATGTGTTTATCAGGGAGTAATCACCAGGCAAATTATTGACTTTGTCTGATGAGTTTACATCCTACGTGGAGAACTGAAAGGAATGAGTCAGGGTCTCAGCTCAGGCTGGCTTGAACTCACTGAGTATATAGCCGAGGCTGTTCTTGAACTCCTGATCCCCCTGCTTATGTCCACCGAGTACTGGAATTACAGGTGTGCACCACCACGCTCCGTTTTGTGGTGCTGGAGATCCAACCTAAGGCCTCACGCCTGCTAGGCAAGTGCTCTACCAAGAGAGCTACATCATCATCCCCAAGGAAAGAAATTTGCTTTACAAGCTGGGCATGGTGGCACACGCCTTTAATCCCAGCACTCGGGAGGCAGAGGTAGGAGGATTGCTGTGAGTTTGAGGCCAGCCTGAGACTACATAGTGAATTCTAGGTCAGCCTGGGCTAGAGTGAGACCCTACCTCACTTTAAAAAAAGGGGGGGGGACTCAGAAGGAGGCACATGAGCAAATATCTAAATAAAGGCATGCCAGTCAGGAAAAGAAACGCAAAGCATTGGCCCTCTCCCCAGAAGGGGGCATTTTGGCTTTTTTTCTCTTCTTTTTTTTTGTTTTTGTTTTTGTTTTTCGAGGTAGGGTCCCACTCTGGTCCAGGCTGACCTGGAATTAACTATCTAGTCTCAGGGTGGCCTCGAACTCACAGTGATCCTCCTACCTCTGCCTCCCGAGTGCTGGGATTAAAAGCGTGCGCCACCACGCCCGGCCCTTTTTTCTCTTCTTAAATGGCTGGAGAAACAGTGGGGCAGGAGCAAAATAAGGAAATGGCACACAAGATGGCAGGAGAGATGGCAAGGATCCAGAGCACAGAGGCACGGTGCGAACTTCAGGATTTATTCGCACGGTGATGGGAAGTTGCTGAAGGATTGAGAGCTGGAGAGCGACGGCTGATTTATATCTTAGAAGGATTGCTCTGGCTGCTGCGTGGAAAATAGTCTCTTGGAATATTTATGAAGCCCCTGCCATGTGAAAGGCTCTGTGCTAAGTACTGTAGGGGATTGTGGGGATAAATAATCTGAGACCACTCAGGTCACTACCAATTTAGCCAGGCAGACAGATCAGTAAACAACCCATGAGAATTCAGGTGGATTGAGTTGGTCAAGCTGGCAATAGGGATTTGATTCGGAGCATGAAACCAGGCACGGTGGTGTGTGTGCCTATAACCCCAACAGTAGGGAGACTGAGGCAGAAGGATTTCCAGTTCAAGGCCAACATAGGCTAGCAATGTGGAAAGTCTGAGGTCAGTATGGGTTACACAGTGAGACCCTGAATACAAAAAAAAAAAAAAAAAAGTATGAAAAAAAAAGTACGAGCTATGAGGTTTATAGTTTTAGATTCAAATTTTGACTTATGGCTTTACCACCTTACTTGGTTATAGCCTTAGAATTTTTTTATTTGTAAGTGCTAAGGAAAATGATATCTATAATATCTATACCCTAAGATTGCTAACTCTTTAGAAGAGGAGGCCCCATGTCTGTGTGGGACTTGGGATTTGGATCCAGCCCAGGAACATTTACGCAGGTTGATCTTTGAAACTGTTGAACAGGAATTGTTTGGCATGACTAACAGGAGGGGGGGCCATCTACTCAGGATTTGGGAAAATTAATGTGTAATGGAGACTTGGAAGTTTCTCTTAGAACTTTCCAGAGATATACTAATAATGAGGAAATACACCTAGAATCAAAAGAACACCAGAGCTGGGAAGATGGCTCAGTGAAGAAAGCACCTGGGTTTGGATTCCCAGCACCCATAGAAAATTCCAGGCATGAGCTGGAGAGATGGCTTAGCGGTTAAGGCTCCTGCCTGATAAGCCTAAAAATGCCCATTCAATTCTCCAGATCCCACATTTAGCCAGAGGCGAAGTGACACAAGGGTGCAATGCCTCACTTGCCCACAAGGGGGCGCACACGTCTGGAGTTTGTTTACAGTGGCTGAGAGGCTGCTGGTGTGCCCCTTCTCTGTCTCTGTCTTTCTGTCTGTCCCTCTCTCTCTCTCTCTCTCTGACTCGCTCCAAAAAAAAAAAAAAAAAAAAAAAAAAAAAAAGGAAAGGAAAGGAAAGGAAAAAAGGAAAGAAAAAAGAAAAAAAAAAAGAAAATGCCAGGCATGTTGACACGTATCTGTAGACCCAGCACCAAGGAAGCAGACACAGCAGGAGCCTCAGCTTGCTAAATATCTTGTCTAACCCAATCTTGTCTAGCTCTGGGTTCAGTGAGAAGCAGATGGCTCACTGGAGCCAGGCGTGGTGGCACATGCCTTTAATCCCAGCACTTGGGAGGCAGAGGTAGGAGGATCGCCATGAGTTCGAGGCCACCCTGAGACTACATAGTGAATTTCAGGTCAGCCTGGGCTAGAGTGAAATCCTACCTCAAAAAAAAAAAAAAAAAAAAAAAGATGGCTCATTGAATACAGTGGTTGCCATTCATGCTGGAGAATGAAAGTTCGATCCCCAAGCACCACATAAAAAGCCAGAACGGGGACTGGAGAGATTGCTCAGTGGTTAAAGGTACTTGTTTGCAAAGCCTGTGGCCTGGGTTCAACTCACGTAAAGCCAGATGCACAATGTGGCACATGCATCTGTAGTTCATGTGCAGCAGCAAGAGGCCCTGGGGTGCCCATTCTTTCTTTCTTTATCTCTTTTTTTCTCTCAAATAAGTGGATAAAAATATTCAAAAAATTTTTTTGAGTGAAAATAGACTTTATTACTCGGGGACCAAAGAGCATGTGGTAACCCTCCAAAGAAGCTCTCACTTTAAAATTTTTTGAGAAGCCAGAAGCTGTGGCAGCCTTCTGTGTGAGACAGGAAGCAGAGATGAAAATGGCCTAGAATCTCAAGGCAACATCAGTGTAGCGAGAAACCAGAGTGAGTAATGCTGCCTCAGATGAGGTAGGAAGGCAGAGGGTCCATCCGACGCTGGATCTCACACATGTGTTGTGATGCGCATGCACCTGTACTGGCGTGCCCATGCTACACACACACAAAAAACACACGTACATGAGTAATTTTCTAAGTAAAAACCGAAAAGTCACACACCTTTGGCTAACGTGGGCATTGCAGATTGATCAACTCAAGCACCGGCTGAACAAGATGGAGGAGGAGTGTAAGCTGGAAAGGAACCAGTCTCTGAAACTGAAGAATGACATCGAAAACCGGCCCAAGAAGGAACAGGTCTTGGAGCTGGAGAGAGAGAACGAGATGCTGAAGACCAAGATCCAGGAGCTGCAGTCCATCATCCAGGTGAGATGCTGGCCATCCCTCGCAGGTACGGACAGGGCGGGGCAGGTGCACCTGCCTGGGGCTAAATGTCAAGTCCCAGCTTAGCAGCTGCAAGGTCCCAGGCATGCGGGGCAGCACTGGGCACTGTTGTCTCCCCCTCTGTGAAGTAGAGGTCAGAGGAGGAACCCCTCATCAGAGAGGTGACATGATGAAAGATATTTTTTTTTTTTTGAGGTAGGGTCTCACTCTGGCCCAGGCTGACCTGGAATTAACTATGTAGTCTCAGGGTGGCCTTGAACTCACGGTGATCCTCCTACCTCTGCCTCCCGAGTGCTGGGATTAAAGGCATGCACCACCACGCCCAGCTTGATGAAAGATATTTTTAAAAGAAGAAGAAGACTTAATTAAGCCAGGCCTGGTGGTATAGGCCTGTCGTCCCATTGACTTGGGAAGCTGAAGTGAGAGGAATCAGAAGTTCAAGGTCTTCCTAGACTACAGAGTGAGCTCAAGGCCAATCTGGATACAGAAGCCTTGACTCAAAAACAAAAAAACAGTCTAGGGGTGTGGCTCAGTGGTAGAGCACTTAACTAGAACCCCCCAGTGAGGGGCTGGGGTGTGGCTCAGTGGTAGAGCACCTGCCTAGAATCCCCCAGTGAGGGGTTGGGGGTGTGGCTCAGTGGTAGAGCTCCTGCCTAGAATCCCCCAGTGAGGGGCTGGGGGCATGGCTCAGTGGTAGAGCTCCTGCCTAGAATCCCCCAGTGAGGGGCTGGGGGCGTGGCTCAGTGGTAGAGCTCCTGCCTAGAATCCCCCAGTGAGGGGCTGGGGCGTGGCTCAGTGGTAGAGCTCCTGCCTAGAATCCCCCAGTGAGGGGCTGGGGGTGTGGCTCAGTGGTAGAGCTCCTGCCTAGAATCCCCCAGTGAGGGGCTGGGGTGGGCTCAGTGGTAGAGCTCCTGCCTAGAATCCCCCAGTGAGGGGCTGGGGGCATGGCTCAGTGGTAGAACTCCCCTAGTGAGGGGCTTGGGGGCGTGGCTCAGTGGTAGAGCTCCTAGAATCCCCCAGTGAGGGGCTGGGGGCGCTCCTGCACCTGCCTAGAATCCCCCAGTGAGGGGCTGGGGCATGACTCCGTGGTGGCTCCTGTGGTCCCCAGAGCTCAGTGGTAGAGCTCCTGCCTAGAATCCCCCAGTGAGGGGCTGGGGCATGGCTCAGTGGTAGAGCTCCTGCCTAGAATCCCCCAGTGAGGGGCTGGGGGCGTGGCTCAGTGGTAGAGCACCTGCCTAGAATCCCCCAGTGAGGGGCTGGGGCGTGGCTCAGTGGTAGAGCACCTGCCTAGAATCCCCAGTGAGGGGCTGGGGCGTGGCTCAGTGGTAGAGCTCCTGCCTAGAATCCCCCAGTGAGGGGCTGGGGGTGTGGCTCAGTGGTAGAACTCCAGTGAGGGGCTGGGGGTGTGGCTCAGTGGTAGAGCTCCCCCCCCAGTGAGGGGCTGGGGCATGGCTCAGTGGTAGAACTCCTGCCTAGAATCCCCCAGTGAGGGGCTGGGGCGTGGCTCAGTGGTAGAGCACCTGCCTAGAATCCCCCAGTGAGGGGCTGGGGTGTGGCTCAGTGGTAGAACTCCTGCCTAGAATCCCCCAGTGAGAATCCTCCAGTGAGGGGCTGGGGGCGTGGCTCAGTGGTAGAACTCCCGCCTAGAATCCCCCAGTGAGGGGCTGGGGGCGTGGCTCAGTGGTAGAACTCCCGTCTAGAATCCCCCAGTGAGGGGCTGGGGCGTGGCTCAGTGGTAGGGCTGGGGGCGTGGCTCTTTTTTGCTCACCATGCTCTATATCCCCAACCTAGGCTGGCAAGCGCAGCCTCCCAGACTCTGACAAGGCCATCTTGGACATCCTGGAGCATGACCGGAAGGAGGCACTGGAGGACCGTCAGGAACTTGTCAACAAGATCTACAACCTGCAGGAGGAGGTCCGCCAGGCAGAGGAGCTTCGGGACAAGGTGGGAGCATCATAGAGTGTGGAGGGCAGCAGCCAGCCTGTCTGCCAGGGTCCCCAAGCTGGCTCCTTTTCCCAGCAGGCTGCACTGATATGTGTTAAAGGGACTCCCAGGGATTAGTGCTAACCCTGGTGTGAGCTGTGTCCAGCCATTGGAGTTTGTGTTTGTGTAGTGCATTCCCTGGCATTCCCTTCCTGGCCCAAGAAGCCATTGAGAGCAGGATGAACCCGCACTAAGTTTACGATCTGCTTGTGATTAAACAACCCCCTACTGTGGTCCCTTTCCGTCACATAGCTGGCTCTCATGGCAGTCCATATCCTGACCACACTGACTTAGGGAAGGATGAACCACCTCCGACCCCCAAAAACCAGCCACTAGCCAGGACCTATCCATGGCTCGCTGCACACATTGATTTCTGGCGTTGCTTGCAGTACCTGGAGGAGAAGGAAGACCTGGAGCTCAAGTGCTCTACCCTGGGGAAAGACTGTGAGATGTACAAACACCGCATGAACACCGTCATGCTGCAGCTGGAGGAGGTGGAGCGGGAGCGAGACCAGGTACAGGCACCACCTGGAGCTTGACACCCCATGTGCCCTCATGAACCCGTCTTTCCTGTTTCCGTTCCAAAGGCGAATTTTATCCCAAGAGGTAAAATTCAAAATCCACAGGCATTCAGGAACCACAGGGACCTTCACTGAGCCCCAGTGGCTCCCGTAAGAGTCCTAGTCCTTCAATACCTGTTTTTGTGAGGGGGGAAAAAACCGATGCAGATATGAGCCTGTCACTCATTAAGGTGTGTGCCCAAGGCAAGCTGTCCCCAAGATGGCTCAATTTTTACATCTGTGAAGTGGAAATCATTATCATAGCACCACCCCAGGGGGCAGGCTGTGCACTCCAGGTAGGTGTGCAATGGAATTCTTCATGGGATGCTGGGCACTCAGCAAGGGCGGGTTGCATAGCGCTGGCAGAGGAGAACACAGAAGGGAGAGATTGAAATGCCCAAGCGACTGGACTGGGAAATGTACTGTAAGTGGGGCATACTGGAGCAGGCGTGCAATCCCAATAGCGCAATCCCAAGTAGGAGGATTGTAAGGTTCAGAGCCAGCCCGGGCCACAGGGTGTGTTCAAGGCCAGCCTGGGTAACAATACTAAGACCCTTTCTTACAAAAAAAAAAAAAAAAAAAAAAAAAGAGGACTGGGGATATAGCTTAGCACTAAACCTCCTGCCTAGAATCCCCCAGTGAGGGGCTGGGGGCGTGGCTCAGTGGTAGAGCTCCTGCCTAGAATCCCCCAGTGAGGGGCTGGGGGCGTGGCTCAGTGGCAGAGCTCCTGCCTAGAATCCCCCAGTGAGGGATTGGAGGCCTGGCTCAGTGGTAGAGCTATTGCCCCCAGTGAGAAGTGGTAGAGCCCCTGCCTAGTGAGTGGGGGCTGGGGTGTGGCTCAGTGGTAGAGCTCCTGCCTAGAATCCCCCAGTGAGGGGCTGGGGTGTGGCTCAGTGGTAGAGCTCAGTGTGAGGGACTGGGGTGTGGCTCAGTGGTAGAGCTCCTGCCTAGAATCTCCCAGTGAGGGGCTGGGGTGTGGCTCAGTGGTAGAGCACCTGCCTAGGATCCCCCAGTGAGGGGCTGGGGGTGTGGCTCAGTGGTAGAGCTCCTGCCTAGAATCCCCCAGTGAGGGACTGGGGGCAGGGCTCAGTGGTAGAGCTCCTGCCTAGAATCCCCCAGTGAGAGGCTGGGAGCATGATTCAGTGGTAGAGCACCTGCCTAGCATGTGCAAGGCCCTAGGTTCAATCCCCACTACTGCCCCCAAAACAAGAAAAAGTAAAAAAAAAAAATCATGGAGGATCCCTTGGCTGAAGCCAGGATTTGAGGTGATGCGTATCACTGGACGCACTTTGATTAGGTTAAGGTGAACACCAAGTGTTTCCCCTGGCAGGCCTTCCACTCCAGAGACGAGGCGCAGACGCAGTACTCGCAGTGCCTAATTGAGAAGGACAAGTACCGAAAGCAGATCCGCGAGCTGGAAGAGAAGAATGACGAGCTGAGGATCGAGATGGTGCGGCGGGAAGCCTGCATCGTCAACCTGGAGAGCAAGCTCCGGCGCCTGTCCAAAGAGAGCGGCAGCCTGGACCAGGTACGCTGGACCGGCTGTGCCCGCCGCACCCCAGCTAATGACTGGCCAGGGCAGCCCCATCCCACACCACACCACTGTGGTAGAAGCAGAATATTAAGCTAGAGTGATAAACCATGGTTTCTAGGAAAGAATGGGCCAGGCTGAGTGTCAAACTTGGTGGGGGGGGGGGGGGAGTCCAAAGAAACAATGGCAACATTAGCTAACTGCCCCCCCGCCGACTGCCAGTTGCTTCTCATGGTCCTCTTCAACACTAGCATCCCTCTGTGCCCAGAGTCTGCCCAGGCACCTACCAGCCACCATCATCTGCCAGAACTTTGGAGACACCAGTCCCAGGACCAATGGCCAGGAAGCTGACGATTCTTCAACCTCCGAGGAGTCACCTGAAGACAACAAGTACTTCCTGCCCTACCACCCACCCCGGCGCCGGATGAACCTGAAGGGCATCCAGGTACCAGGGGCGGGTGATGGGGCCGACATCAGTGTGGGCTGAGATGCCAGTGCAGGACATCTTCTACCAGTGATGCCTGGGTTGGCTTGAGTCTTTAGGTACCCAGTGTGACTTGGCCTCCTTCAGCCCTGGACAGAAATCATGCCTTGATTATTTATTTTGACTATTTCTCTTTCTCCAGGGGGTGGGAAAGAAAGGAAGGAGAGAAAGAGAGAGAGAAGGAACTAGAGAATTCTCTCGAGATTCCCTTGCTTGTTCACCACAGCAGTACTGAGTGCAGCCATGTGCCAACTGCCACGTTAGCCCTGCCACCGTGCTTGGTACCCAGGGCAATCCCTGTGATGTGGCTGGTACTCAAAGGAGTACATGAGTGGATGGATGGGTACACTAGTGGTGGTGAGTGAAAATATGGATAGGTGATGGAGGGAGGAGGGAGGAAAGGGAAGGTGAGTGGATAGGAGGATGGATAGATAGTTGCATGTGTGGATGGATTAGTGAGTATATGGATAGATGGATTAATGGGTAGGTAGATGGGAGGATGGATGGATGGATGGATGGATGGATGGATGGATGGATGGATGGATGGATGGGTGGGTGGGTAGATGCATGGATGGGTGGGTGGATGGATGGATGGATGGATGGATGGATGGATGGATGGATGGAGGGATGAATGGATGAATGGAGGGTTGAATGGGAGGATGGATAGAGGGATGGATGGATGGATGGATGGATGGATGGATGGATGGGAGGGAGGAGGATGGATAGTTAGGGATGGGAGGATGGAGATGAGTGGATGTAGATGAATAGATGGATCAGTAGATAGCTAGATGAGAGGATGGATGGATGGATGGATGGATGGATGGATGGATGGAAGAATAGATTGATGGTTACATGAATAGGTGCTTGGGTGGGTAGATGGATGGATCAATGAATGGATGGGTGGATGGATGAGAGAATGGATTGGTGCTTATATGAATGGGTGAATGGGTAGTGGATGGATGGATCTGTGGATGGATAGGTGGGTGGGTGAATTCAACCATCTCATCAGAGCCTGATCACCTCTGCCCTTCCACCATCACGGGGGACTGACATTAGCACTAGGGACCAAAGATGGCAAGGCAGCTGCGTGAGAGCCCCAGTCTTTCCTGGAGGCCCCTACATCATGCACCAGCTTGGTGTGTAGTGCCCCTGCACCTTACTATCCAAGAACTGCATCACGGGGGCTCCCTGGGCAAACATTTGTCTGGCCCATCAGCTGACTGATCCAGGTTCAGAGGAGCCACCATGTCTTGCTCCAGCTGTGGGAGACGACATGGCGTATGTCAGTGCAGAGCCAGGCAGTCGCACGGGTCGGGAGGCAGGATGAGTGCACCCTGCTTTATTTTTTTCCTAAGTTCCAGTGACACGTGTCTAGGGCCTTGTTTGATTTGTGACCTCTATCTTGTATGTTCCCTCCCCCTCTCTTTCAGCTGCAGAGAGCCAAATCCCCCATCAGCCTGAAGAGAGCATCAGATTTTCAAGGTTAGCAAGATGCCCGGATCCCTCTCGTCCTTGCTCATCTGTCACACTGCCTCCCTCTCTCTCCATCTGTTTCTCCCGCGGCAGCAACCAACCCTGCAGGGTCGACCTGGGCTGGGACCCCTGGTGATTGGGGGAGGGGGAAACTAGGGGAGGCAGCATCTGCCAAATAGTTATTAATATTCACTGTTATCCCAAGTGCACAGTCAGCCTGGCTACGGGTGTGTCACCTCTGTGTCCCCTAGTGACCGAACTGGGTATCTCTGTTCATGGTATACCAGCGGAGGGGCCCTTGACCTTCCTAGGCCAGCAGTGCCTAGGTGTGTTTGAGACAGGTGTCTCTCATTGTTCACCACTGCATTTGTCAGGTGACCTTGAACTTCTGGGGATTCTCCCGTCGATTACACGCACACTATTGCATCCAGCATTATGTGGGTGCTGGAGGTCCACACTCAGGTTGTCATGCTTGCACAGCCAGCACTTCACCCACTGAGCCCCAGAATTCTTTTTTTTTTTTTAATTTAATTTAATTTAATTTTTTGTTTTTAGGTAGGGACTCGCTTCGCTCTAGCCTTGGCTGACCTGGAATTCACTGTGCAGACAGAATTTTTTTTTCCTAGCTTTAGCTTCACGTCTACTCTAGGAGTGATGATCAGTTTAGTGAGAATTTGCCAGACAAAATAGAGCACCTGCTATGTGGGAGGTGCTAGAAGGTTCTGGTATATATACCCAGGGCAGAGCCACAGTGAGGCGCCACCTCGGGAAGGAGTTGAGGCAGGTTCAGACATTTAATCTTGACCCGGAGAAAGGATGATGGCTCTGTGGGTAAAGTGCGTGCCTTACAAACATGGGGACCCAAGTTCCATCCCAGAATCCACATGAAAATGCCATGTGTGGTAGCATGGCCTGTAATCCCACTGCTAGGAAGGCTGAAACAGTCGAATTCTTGGAACTCCCTGGCCAGCCAGTCTAGCCTAATCGGTGAGCTCCATGCCAATGAGAGGCCTGTCCCAAAAAGAAAAGGAGGATGGTGGTTCCTTAGAAAGACACTTGAGGTTGTCATCTGGCCTCCACACACACATACAAAATTAAAAATAGTGGGCTGGGTCTAGAAAGATGGCTTAATCAGTTAAGGCACCTGCCTGCCAAGCCTAAGAACACCTGTTCGAATCTCCAGGTCCCATGTTTAGCCAGACACAAAAAGTGATGCAAGGGCGCAATGGTGAACTTGCCCACAAGGGGGCGGATATGTCTGGAATTCGTTCACAGCGGCTGAGAGACCACTGGCATGCACATTCTCTCTTTCACTCTCTCTTTCTCTGCCTCTTCCTGTCTGTCTCTGTCTCTCTCAAATAAAAAAATAATAATAGTGGACAGGAGAGATGTCTTAGCAGTTAAGGCACATGCCTGTAAAGCTAAAGGACCCAGATTCAATTCCCCATGACCCATGTAAAAGATGCACAAGGTGTAGCCAGGCGTGGTGGCGCACACCTTTAATCCCAGCACTCGGGAGGCAGAGGTGGGAGGATCGCCAGGAGTTCGAGGCCACCCTGAGACTACATAGTGAATTCCAGGTCAGCCTGGGCTAGAGTGAAACCCTACCTCGAAAAACAAACAAAACAAAAAACAAAAAAAAAAAAAAAGATGCACCTGGAGTTCATTTGCAGTGGCTAGAGGCCCTGGTACACACATTCTCCCTATATATCTGTTTCTCTCTCTCTTTCTCTCCCTCATAAATAAATAAATAAATAAATAAATAAATAAATAAATAAATAAATAAAATATTTTAAAATTTTAAAATAGGAAAAGGAGAATTTGGGTCAGTGGAAAGGAAGAGCAGAAAGAGTGGGCATAGCCCAGGAAGTACGTGGTGTGGAATGCTTCCGTGCCATCCTGGAACCCAGAGCAGGAATGTAGGGAGTGAGTGAGACCTCAGGTAGAGAAGGAACCACACAACTTGGAGGGCCCTGCTGAGAACATGGAATTCACTCTACCATGAATGAAGTGACTTGGGGTGGGGAGGGTGTAGACAGGAGAGGAGCCCAGCCCTGGTCCTTGGCTGGTCTCTAGGCGTTGAGACCAGGGAACCCAGCCTGGAGCCTGGGCCAGCTCTCTTATGGGTATATTAGATGTCTCAGTGATATATACAAAGTGCCTGCAGTCTGTGGGTAGCAAAAAGTATATTATCCCTGAAAGAAGAGAGGATGGGGCGGAGTTTTATAGTGCTCGCTGAGCCTGAAAGGCTACCTAGTATGAGGAGCTGGGGACCCAGGAAAGAAAAATGCAGGGTTCACCTCCAGTGATGCATGCACACACACAAGTGTACATACAGCAGGGTGCAGGTGGGAGGACACAGCTGTCACACCAGGGCTGAGAAGGGTGGGCATACAACCTCAAGAAACCCCTTACCAAGCAAAGGGCGCAAGAGAGGGTGACAAACTTATTCTCTTTTGTCACGGTCTGCCACCAGTACAGCTTGTTGAGTAGGGAAAGGTGGCACCTACTTTTTTTTTTTCTTTTTTCTGTCTTTAAAATGTTTGTTTATTTATTTACTTGTTTATTTGAGAGAGAATGAGTGCACTAGGGCCTCTTATGGCTGCAAATGAACTCCAGATGTATGCACCACTTTGTGCATCGGCTCTACATGGATCCTGGGACTCAAACTCTGGCCAGGAGGCTTTGAAACAAACACTTTTTTTTTTCACTTGCCTACTTATTTTTTTTTAATTTTTTAAAATATATTTTATTTATTTATTTGAGAAAGAGAAAATGGGCATGTCAGGGCCTTCAAGCCACTGCAAACAAATTCCAGTTGCATACATCCCCCTTGTGCAGTTGGCTTACATGGGTCCTGGGGAATTGAACCTGGGTCCTTTGGCTTTGCAGGCAAACACCTTAACTGCTAAGCCATTTCTCCAACCCAATATTTTATTTTATTTATTTAACTAAGAGAGAGAGAGAGAGAGAGAGAGAGAGAGGGGGGCAGATGGAAAGACAATGGGCATGCCAGGGCCTCCAGCCACTGCAAACAAACTCCAGACCCTTGTGTCACCCTGTGCATCTGGCATACATGGGTCATGGGGAATCGAACATGGGTCCTTTGGCTTTGCAGAAAAGCGCTAAGCCATCTCTCCTGAAGCAAACACTTTTAACCCCTGAGTCATCTCCTTAGTCCTTACGGATCGTTCCTGATGATCAGGTAACTCCAGTGTTTCTGCCCGAGCTTATGCTGCCTCGTGGTGGAGGTGGTGGAGGTTCCCTTCATAAATTGATCCCTGTGTAAATCTTCAGAAACAGTGGACAGTGGACACGACTCAGTTAAGGACAGGATAACAAGATTAACAAGACCAGGCCTCCTGCAGGGGAATAAGAAGGTTGGGTTGTTTGTGTTGAGAGGGGAGGGCATTAAGGAATTCATTTGTTTTGAACTTTACTATATGAACGTATTGCAAAATGGTCATAGTCTCATCAGTTTGTAATCTTTTTAAAAATGTTTTATTTATTTATTTATTTATTTGGGGGGTGGAGAGAGAGAGACAGAAAATGGGTGCACCAGGGCCTCCAGCCACTACAAACCAACTCCAGATACATGTGCCAATTTGTGCATCTGGCTTACATGGGGCCTGGGGAATCAAACCTGGGTCCTTTGGCTTTGCAGGCAAGCGCCTTAACCACTAAGCCATCTCTCCAGCCCAGGTTGTACTCTTATGTACCCTCTCCTCAACCGCCATTCCGCTGAGGACCCTTTTAAGGTTGTTACTCCTGTGAACAGCCTAGAGGGCACAGCAAGTCCATGCGACCCATGTTGTGGAGGTCTGCAGCTCCAAACAAGAGCTCTGACCTTCCCTCTCTCCCTCCCTGTTTTCTCCCCTCTCGCTTGTCTCCCGCCACTCTAATGAGGACAGCCAAGGGACACAAAGAAGACTACACAGAGGGCAGCCCCAGCTCCTCCGGTTCACTGCCCATCACGTGCTCCCTCTCCAAGATGGTGAGAGCCTGGGGCCTTCCTGATTCTTATTTAAAGATGTTTCCCTTCCCAGGCTTCGTATTGTATTCACACCTCCTTGCCGCCTCCTTTCCCAATTTAACACTCGGTGGGAGGAGGAAATGGGCCTCCTGGGGACTGTCACAAACAGCACAGGCAGCTGAGAACTCTGCCTGCAACTTCCCAGCCCCAGGCAACTCCAACTTGGGCAGCAGCTGACTGGGCAAGGGCCTCTAATGCCCCACCCTCACTCCCCTGACCCAGGCAAGGGTCCTAGCCACCAACCTGACCTCACTTCACCTCCAAGCTTGCAGCAGAGCTGATTAGAAACTCTAGCCTCTAGGGGTGCCCTGGGGAACCTTATCAGCTCAGCTTCCCAAATCAGGCCCTGGGGGTAGGATGACATTCTGTAATGAGTGAGCCTTGTCTGATTAACTCTCTGGACAAAAATCCAAGACAGGTTAGCCTGGCCAACAGCCCATACTCCTGTCTTCTGCTGCTCCCACCCACTCCTCTGCAGACCCTCCTTGTCCAAAGCAGGCCCATCCCGGTGACAAGAAGTCCAGCCAGCCAGTGCAGGGGTTACTAGGGCTGCTCAAAGGCCTCCCCAGATTCCCGCCTGCTACTCTCTGAGCAGATGTGGAAGCAGACGTGCACCCAGCTCTATGTCCGCCCCTGGGCTGAGCCCAGCCTCCTCCAGCCAAGGTCATTCTGAGGACCAGCTTGCTGCAACCATGTTGCCCACTCCAGTTGGGGCGGGAAGGACCCGAGTTAAATTGCGTCCCCGTGAATATAATATTTACGCCCTCGAAGGCCGGGCGAATGACTATCCGGTGGTAACACAGCTGTGCGGTGTTTGCAGTCCCCCCATCGCAGTCGCAGCAGTATCATGTCGATCACCGCCGAGCCCCCGGGAAACGACTCCATCGTCAGGCGCTGCAAGGAGGACACGCCGCCGCACCGGGGGTGAGTGGCAGGCAGAAGCCGGCTGTCTCCCTGCTGTCCTCACTAACTCCTGGGACCTCACTAACAGCCTAGAAAGAAAGGCAAAAAGTGGGCCGAATGTCTGGGTGAGGAAATCACCTCGAACCTGTGTCTCCTGGCACCACACTGCACGTTCCCAGCTCCCAGAGGTCCCAGAGATTGGGTTTTTCTCACCCGGACCGAGAGACAGAGAGACACCTGCTCCTCTCCCTCGAATCCTTTACCTCTGAGAACCAGCAGTGCGCAACAAAGTCATGTGACTTCGGGAGCTTGTGTCTCCTTCCCCCACACGTGTTCGCACACATTCACGCGTGCCCTTCCCGTCCCTTGCTTGTGTGTCCTTCACCCACCCGTGTTTGCACACATTCACACGCGTGCTCTTCCCGTCCCTTGCTTGTGTGTCCTTCACCCACCCATGTTTGCACACATTCACGCTCGTGCCCTTCCCGTCCCTTGCTTGTGTGTCCTTCACCCACACGTGTTTGCACACATTCACGCGTGCTCTTCCCGTCCCTTGCTTGTGTGTCCTTCACCCACACGTGTTTGCACACATTCACATGCGTGCTCTTCCCGTCCCTTGCTTGTGTGTCCTTCACCCACACGTGTTTGCACACATTCACATGCTGCTCTTCCGAGTGTCTCCAGCCCACGTGTTCGCACACATTCAAGCCCTTCCCGTCCCTTGCTTGTGTGTCCTTCACCCACACGTGTTTGCACACATTCTTGTGTGTCTCTTCACACACGTGTGCCCTTCCCATCCCTTTGCTTGTGTCTCCTTCCCCACACGTGTTCCCACACCCTTCCCGTCCCTTGCTTGTGTGTCCTTCACCCACACGTGTTCGCACACATTCACACACGTGCCCTTCCCGTCCCTTGCTTGTGTGTCCTTCACCCACACGTGTTTGCACACATTCACGCGTGCTCTTCCCGTCCCTTGCTTGTGTCTCCTTCCCCCACACGTGTTCACACACATTCACACACGTGCCCTTCCCGTCCCTTGCTTGTGTGTCCTTCACCCACACGTGTTTGCACACATTCACACACGTGCCCTTCCCGTCCCTTGCTTGTGTGTCCTTCACCCACCCGTGTTTGCACACATTCACGCGTGCCCTTCCCGTCCCTTGCTTGTGTGTCCTTCACCCACCCGTGTTTGCACACATTCACGCGTGCCCTTCCCGTCCCTTGCTTGTGTGTCCTTCCCCACCCGTGTTTGCACACATTCACGCGTGCTCTTCCCGTCCCTTGCTTGTGTCTTGTAGCATCGTCGAGGAGGACAATGAGAGCAGCGGGTTCGACGCCTTAGACCTTGATGGTGTGTACCGACCATGCCTGATAGGTGTCATGGTGCCTGGGGGAGGACAGGCTTTGTCTAAGGAGCAGCCTTGCACATAGTAGGCCTTCATGAAGTCATGGGGAAGGTATTGGAGTATGGGCTTAGGTTTACCTGTGGCTGGGCTATGACCCCAGCAGCAGAACAAAATGGAAAGGTCCGGGTTTTTAAAACAGTTCTAGGGCTGGCGGTGTGACTCAGTTGATAGAGTGCTTGCCCTAGCAGGCATGAAGACCTGGGTTCCAGCCTCAGCACATGGCAAACTGGGTATAGTGGTACATGCCTGTAATCTTAGCACTGGGGAGGCTGAGTCAGAACGATCTGGAGTTCAAGATTATCCTCGGCTATGTAGCAAGTTTGAGGCCAGTCTGGAATACACACCATCTTGTCTCAAAAAATAAAATGAAGGGCTGGAGAGATGGCTTAGAGGTTAAGCGCTTGCCTGTGAAGCCTAAGGACCCCAGTTTGAGGCTCGACTCTCCAGGACCCACATAAGCCAGATGCACAAGGGAGAGTATGCCTCTGGAGTTCGTTTGCAGAGGCTGGAGGCCCTGACATGCCCATTCTCTCTCTCCCTCCCTCTCTCTCTCTCTCTCTCTCCCTGCCTATTTCTGTATCTCTCTCTCTCTCTCTCAAATAAATAAGTAAAAATAAAATATTTTTTAAAAAGCAAAAAAAAAAAAAAAAATGAAATAAGAAGTAAGGGAGGGAGGGAAAAGAAGAGAAGGGAAGAGGGAAGAGAGAAGAAAAGAGGGAGGTGGAAATTTAGCTTAGTGTTAAACCACTTTGCCTAGCAAGGACCAGGGACGAGAAGGAAAAGGAAGGGCTCATTTCAAGAAGTGACAAGACAGGACAAGGATAAGAGCCTTGGGCTTGAATGACATGAAAATCAGTGTTTTATCCCCCATAATTAGAGGTCGAATCCAACTTACTGAGGACTAAGTTTGGAGAATGGTCCTTCAAGAATCCCCTGGGCAGCCGGGTGTGGTGGCACACGCCTTTAATCCCAGCACTTGGGAGGCAGAGGTAGGAGGATATTCGAGAGTTCGAGGCCACCCTGAGACTACATAGTGACTTCCCGGTCAGCCTGAGCTAGAGTGAGACCCTGCCTCGAAACACCAAAAAAAAAAAAAAAAAAAAAAAAGAATCCCCTGGGCAGAGCTGGAGCTACAACAGGGACACTGGGGACATGGATGTTGCTTTGGTCCTGAATAGACTTGCAGAGAGTTGGAAGTGCGGGTCTGGTCTCCAGGGACAGAGAGTACATGTATGGTCCCAGCCACTTGCCCCTCCCAACCAGAGTCCCACTCAGCCCAGCCCACCCTGCCAGCCTGTGCTATGTGCACCAGACACAGGTCCCTGATCCCACCTTCTTGCTGGAAAGAGACCATGGTGTTATGACTGTGAACTGGTGTGGGAGACAGGTGCAACAAACTGGAGGTGCCTGTCTGGCTAGATTAACAGGAGAGAGTGGGGGAGCTTCAAGACTTCCCCACAGCTCAGATGGTGCCAGTCAAGGGCGGGAGGTAGTGTCCCTCCACCCATGCAGTGCTGATGGCTCAGAACCCTCCTTGGTGTGTTCTGATGTCCATGGCCTTCCAAGCCCTACCTGCATACCTCTCTAGCTAAGGCAGATAAAACCAAAAGAGTAGATGCCCTCTCTAATTGGGGACCATCACACGCTACCAAGTGTTAAAGAGGTGTTAGCCGCTAATGGAGACTGGGTAATAAGAAGCTTTGAGAATTTGGGCAGGCTTCCACAGAACTGTACAGTGTCAGGGAGCAATATCCTTACAGAATCAGCCTTCCTTATCAGCCCTGAGCAAGAGTGGCACATCCCTCACCACCATGGCATTGTGCCAAGGTGCTCAGACTCTGGCTGAAGTAGGGGAAGATAGAAGGACCCCAGGCCCAGATATGAATCTTTAGGGGAACCCTAAAATAAGAAACCAAAGGCCTAATTCCAAAACAGAACTGGTGGGCTGGGGAGATGGCTCAGTGGGTAAAGTACTTGCCACGAGAGCATGAGGACCTGGGTTTTTTTTGTTGTTGTTGTTGTTTTTTTGGTTTTTCAACGTAGGGTCTCACTCTGGTCCAGGCTGACCTGGAATTAACTATGTAGTCTCAGGGTGGCCTCGAACTCTCAGCGATCCTCCTACCTCTGCCTCCCGAGTGCTGGGATTAAAGGTGTGCGCCACCACGCCCGGCAGGACCTGGGTTTGATCTCCAGCACCCACGTGAAAATGTCTGGCATGGTGGTACACACCTGTAATCCCAGTGTTGGGTACATGGAGACAGGAGAATCACTGGGGCTCGCTGGCCAACCAGTTGAACCTAATTGGTGAGCTCCAGGCCACTGAGAGAACTTATTTCAAAGGATGACACCCAAGGTTGTCCTCTGCCCCCCACATGCACACATGCGGACACATGAACACATATGCATCAAAACAAAAGGAAAACAAAAAAGGCAGGTAGAAATCTGCTTCTTTGTTAGCCACTTAAAATGCAAATAAAAGAGAGAGCTTAGGGGGCTGAGGAGATGGCGCAGCAGTTAAATGTGTTTGCTTGCAAAGCTTGATGACCTGGGTTTGATTCCCCAGCACCCACATAAAGCCAGATGCGCAAAGTGGTGCATGCATCTGGAGTTCATTTGCTGCAGCAAGAGGCCCTGGCAAGCCCATGGTCACTCTCTGTCTCTGTCATCTCTCTCTCAAATATATATATTTTTTTAAATAAAGAAAGGAAAAACAATAGAACTGACTACTTCTAACAGAAGCCCCTCTTTGCAAACAGAAACAATAATCTTATTTTTATTATTTTTATTTTGGAGAGAGAGAGAGAGAAGTGGCAAGCCAGGGCCTCAGCCACTGAAATCAAACTCCAGAGGCTTGCAACACCTAGTGGGCATGTGCGATCTTGCGCTTGCCTCACTTTTTGCATCTGGCTTACGTGGGATTGGGAGAATCGAACATGGGTCCTTAGGATTCGCAGGCAAGCCCCTTAACTGCTAAGCCATCTCTCCAATATTTAAACAATAATGTTAAATACAAGTACCTGGTAAAACTCCCTAATAAGAGAGGCAGGGGGATACCTATGTTCAACTTGGCCATCCGCCTCCATGGCGGGAACTTTGGAGAGACAGACAGGGAGGAATTTAGGGCTGTCGGGCTCTGAGCCCTGCATCTGGGTTCACCTCCTCTGGGTCACAACAAGTTGCGCCCAGGATTTCAGGGATGGCCCTGAATACTCCTCAAGTTCTCCTGGGTCCTGACAGTCCCTTGCTCCTCTGCAGATGACAGTCATGAACGCTTCTCCTTCGGACCCCCCTCCATCCACTCTTCCTCCTCCTCTCACCAGTCAGAGGGCCTAGACGCCTACGACTTGGAGCAGGTCAACCTCATGTTCAGAAAATTCTCTCTAGAAAGGTATGAGGATGGTGGCAGAGATGGGACAAAAGAGCCAGGGATGAAGGAGGCTGGGCAAGGGGCTCAGGGATAGGACAAAAGCGCTATCACCTCCTTACTCCCCTGCAGAGGGGACCATCTGCATGGCCCTGTGTGCTCTGAGACTGCACTGGGAATTGTAGCATCTCAAGTCACACGTACCTCCCTTTGTCCCCACTGTCCAGGGAAACAGGGAGGGTCCGCTTGCTCCTCCAGCCTGAGGCCCCAGCATCTGACCCAGCCATGCCAGCTATGACCCTGAGGCCCCTCCCCAGGCTCCTGGAAAGTCTCAGGTGCCACCCTTCTATTTTAGCCCAGATGCTTTGATAACCACTGCTTCATGTCCTGACTCAGGCCCTTCCGACCATCAGTAACTTCAGGAGGTCACCTACGGGGCCCGGGTCCTTCAGTGCAGCACGCAACGTTGAACGGTGATGGGCTCGTCACTCAGCTCACCCTGCTGGGCGGTAACGCGCGTGGAAGCTTTGTCCACTCAGTCAAGCCAGGATCACTAGCCGAGAGGGCAGGACTGCGCGAGGGCCACCAGCTGCTGCTGGTAAGGAGTATAAGGGGAGGCAGATTGTCGGTGACCCCAGGGTGCACCTCAATGTCAGAGTGTGCGCACATGCCCCAGCATACACATACTCCCAGGTGTGGACGGGAGGCACGTGCACCCTCCCGTACAGAAAATACCGTTGCTCCCCAAGAAAGACGCTTTTACTTCCCTGTGGGATGTGGTCTCAGCCCCACACACTTGCAGAGGGAACGAACTGGGCTGTCTTTGACCTGTAGCTGGAAGGTTGCATCCGAGGCGAGAGACAGAGCGTCCCCTTGGATGCGTGCACGAAGGAAGAGGCCCGCTGGACCATCCAGAGGTGTAGCGGCCCCGTGACCCTGCACTACAAGGTCAACCACGAAGGTAAGGTCCAGGAAGAACCCGTCGTATCTGGGCCAAGGGCATGATTCACACTCAGCTCATCCGTGTGAGGAATAAGCAACTCTCTGCCAGGCAAGTAATCATGCAAGCAGTCAGGGACCACAGCTTCTTTATGTCACTCAGGGCCAAGGTCACACACGCTGCTCCGGAGTCCCAGAGATCATGCTAGAGGCAGCAAGCCCAGCTTACCCTCTCCCTAGCCCAGTGACATTTGCCTGCCCCACAGAACCACATAGTATTTGTGGCCTTCTGTTCAGACAGGGGTTCCCTTGGCTTCAGGATAGATATCCTCGCCCTCCCTCCTCCTCGTCAAGGGATAATGTTCCCCAAGCTTTGTTCTCTTTGGCCCCAGATCGGATCCTCATTCTTGCCTCTGGGTTTTCCTGCCTGCCTGTCTCTGCAGCTGCGTCTTATTTTTAACCATGGCGCTCATGAATGTTGCAGCAAAGCATAAATAGCCGGCTTCTCGCACGCCTTCCCAGCAGTTCCTCCCTTCTCCTGCAGCCAGGTTTTCCAGCCCTGTTTAAAAAAAAAAAAAAAAAATCTCTGGGAGGCTGGGGAAATGGCTTCGTGGTTAAGGCACTTGTCTGCAAAGCCTAAGGACCCAGGTTTGATTCCCCAGAACCCACGTAAGTCAGATGCACAAGGTGGCGCATACATCTGGGACTTCATTTGCAGTGGCTGGATTTTTGGAGTGCCCATTCTCTGTCTCTCTCTCTCCCTCTCTCTCTCCCTCCCACTCTCTCTCTCTCTCTCTCTCTCTCTCTCTCTCTATATATATATATATATATATATATATATATATATATATATATATATATATGCCTTCCTCTCTATCAGATAAATATAAAAAATTCCCTGAGGAGATGGCTTAGCCAATAAAGGGTTTACCGTACATACAAGCATGACAACACCCACATTAAAATGCCCAACATAGTAGCACATGCCTGTAATCCCAGTGCTGAGGATTCAGAAACGGGAGGATCCCTGGGACTTGCTGGCTAGCTAGTCTAGCCAGGTCAGTGAGCTCCAGGTTCAGTGAGAAACCCTGTCTCAAAAAATAAATAAATAGGGCTGGAGAGATGGCTTAGTGGTTAAACGCTTGCCTGTGAAGCCTAAGGATCCCGGTTCGAGGCTCGAGTCTCCAGGACCCACGTAAGCCAGATGCATAAGGGGGTGCATGCATCTGGAGTTCATTTGCAGTGGCTGGAGGCCCTGGCGCACCCATTCTCTCCCTCTCTCTCTCTCTCTCTCTCTATCTGCCTATTTCTGTATATCTCTCTCTCTCAAATAAATAAATAAATAAATGAATAAATAAATAAATAAATAAATAAAAAGTAGAGAAGAAGACACCTAAATCCAACCTCTGACCTCCACACACATGGAAACACACATCCACACACACCTACACATACATGCAGCCATACGCATACATACAAACATACAGACACATGCAAAAAAAAAAACAAACAAACAAAACTGTGGGGATACCCTGACCTCTCCCTGGGTACACAGTGGCCAAATGCAATATGAGCAGCGCCCCCTGGAGCCTCACAGAGCTCAGATGCATGGGGGAGGTCTGGCCTGGTCTGTGCTGGGAAGGATTCTGACTAGGCACAGCCAGACAGGAATGCCTGTTCCCCTACACCCAGGCAGGAGGAGTAACCAACCCAGCTGGCTGGAATGTCCTTGGACTGTGGCATGGCCTGGATGACCTCGTGGAGGCCTGCTGTTAACACTCTATTTGTTCCCACTGTGTGAGCAGTCCGCTGCATGTGGGGTTCATTGAGGGATTTATATTATGTATTTGGAACACAGAAGTTCACTCCAAGTTTACAGCGTTCGTTGTATTCACATTAGTCTAAACGCTGCTCCCTTCCAAGGGTTTTGTACAAGTTTGTTCTGAAGGACAGTAGCGGGGCTGGGGAGATGGCTCAGTGGGTGAAAGTGCTTAACGTCCAAGAAGGAGGACCTGAGTTCAGATTCCCAACATCCACGTAAAAAGCCAAGTACAGCAACTCCCGCCTGTGATCCTAGCCCTGGGGAGGCACAGATAGGGGGTCCCTGGTGCTTGCTGGTTACCTACCCTAGCTGAGTCAGTGACCTCCAGGTTCCATGAAAGACTCTCTCAAAAAACAAAATGGAAAAGCCAGATGTGGTAGCACACGCCTTTAATCCCAGCACTTGGGAGGCAGAGCTACGAGGATCACCATGAGTTCAAGGCCACCCTGAGACTACAGGGTGGATTCCAGGTCAGCCTGAACTAGAATGAAACCCTACCTTGAAAAACCAAAATATATATATAACCAAATGGAGCCAGGCATGGTGGCACGTGCCTTTAAACCAAGCACTCAGGAGGCAGAGGTAAGAGGATCTCTGTGAGTTCAAGGCCACCCTGAGACTACATAGAGAATTTCAGGTCAGCATGGGCTAGAGCGAGACCCTGCCTTGAAAAACCAAAGAAAGAAAAGAATAGGAAAGAGAGAAAATGGACAGAGTAGAGAAGTCTGAGTACTCTACAGCAATGAAAAGGAATATAACAGCCACTACGAGGCATCATGATGAGTCTCTCTGACACCATGTTGAGCACGTGCCTGAGTTTGTACTGTTCTCGTACTACGAAGTAAGGTGACCACTCACCTAGGGTGACAGCTAAGCTAAGCGACTATGTTGGAAAATATGCTGACAGAGGGTTCAGGGTAGAGACTACTTATGTGCATACCATTGCAGAATTTCATTGTTACTAAGGACATTGTGGTTTACTATATATAAGTTACATAGCAACCAAAAAAAAAAAAAAAGATCAAAAAGTAGATGCGGGCCGGAGGGATGGCTTAGTGGTTAAGGAACTAGCCTGCAAAGCGAAAGGACCCAGGTTCGATTCCCCAGGACCCACGTTAGCCAGATGCCAGATGCACAAGGTGGCACATGCTTCTGGAGTTTATTTGCGGCAGCTAAAGGCCCTGGCATGAACATTCTCCCTCTCTCTCTCTCTGCCTCTTTCGTTCTCATCTATAAATAAATATAAAATATATAAAATATTTTTAAGGGCTGGAGAGATGGCTTAGCAGTTAAGGCACTTGTCTCCTAAGCCTAAGGAGCCAAGTTCGATTACCCAGTACCCACATAAGCCAGATGCATGTATCTGGAGTTCATTTACAGAGGCTAGAGGCCCTAGTGCACCCATTCTCTCTTCCTCCTTTCTCTCTCTCTCTCTGCCTCTTTCTCTCAAATAAATAAATAAAAGTAAAATATTTTTAAAATACATATTTTTAAGCCAGGCGTGGCGGTGCACACCTTTAATCCCAGTTCTCAGGAGGCAGAGGTAGGAGGATCGCCAAGAGTTCGAGGCCAGCCTGAGACTACATAGTGAATTCCAGGTCAGCCTGATCTACAGTGAGACCCTACCTTGAAAAACCAATATATATATATATATATATATATATTTTTTTTTTTTTTTTAAAGATAAACAAAGCCAGGCATGGTGGCACACGCCTTTAATCCCAGTTCTCGGGAGGCAGAGAGGTAGGAGGATCACCGTGAGTTCGAGGTCAGCCTGAGACTACATAGTGAATTCCAGGTCAGCCTGAGCTAGAGTGAAACCCTACCTCGAAAAACTTGGGGCTGGAGAAATGGCTTAGCAGTTAAGGCATTTGCCTGTGAAGCCAAAGGATCCTGGTTCGATTCTCCAGGACCCACGTAAGCCAGATGCACAAGGGGCACATGCATCTGGAGTTCATTTGCAGTGGCTGGAGGCCCTGGCGTGCCCATTCTCTCTGTCCGCCTCTTTTCTATCTCTCTCTCTCTCTCTCTGCTTGCAAATAAATTAAATTAATTAAAAAGAAAAACTCGAAAAATCAAATATATATATATATATATATATATATATATATATATATATATATAATACAAGTGAATCATGAAGACATAGCAATTGCAATAGAAATGTTAGTGATGATATTTGAGCTTCCCCGCAGCTTAGACAAGATGTGGGAAACAAACATGACATGACTGCTCTTGTCAGAAGGAAAACCTGCTTCAGGCCGCAAGCTGGAAGCAACCGTGACGACACGTGACCCTGGAGTGCGGAGTACTTTATGATGTGTGGGACTTGTCTCCTCTACAGGGTACCGGAAGCTGCTGAAGGAAATGGAGGATGGTGTGATCACATCAGGGGACTCGTTCTACATCCGGCTGAACCTGAACATCTCCAGCCAGCTGGACGCCTGCTCCATGTCCCTGAACTGTGACGACGTGGTACATGTCCGGGACACCATGTACCAGGACAGGCACGAGTGGCTATGTGCACGGGTTGACCCCTTCACAGACCAGGACCTGGACACTGGTACCATCCCCAGCTACAGCCGGTGAGGCCGGGCTCCAGAGAGGATAAGGGACACGGAGCGTCTGAGGGAGCCCTTGCACCCACCCAGACAGAGGGGCAGCCCCTGTACCTGTGGAACTATAAGGTCACAGTGCCTCCACCAGGCACTTTTCTGCTTAGGGTTCACCAACTCTGGAAGAATCCGAATTATGTCAAGTACCTCACCAGGCTCTGTGCTCTCTCCTTGTGGTCACTAGTGTTTCCTTCTCTTTGTTTTGTGGTGCTGGGAATGGAAGACAGGGCCTTTTGTATGCTAGGCAAGTGCTCTACCCTTGAGGATTTTAGGCAGGTGCTCTACCACTGAGCTATGCCCCAACCCCTCACTGGGGGACCCAAGGCAAATGATCTACCACTGAACCACGCCCCCAGCCCCTCACTGGGGGATCCTAGGCAGATGCTCTACCACTGAGCCATGCCCCCAGCCCCTCACTAGGGGATTCTAGGCAGGTGATCTACCACTGAGCCACGCCCCCAGCCCCTCACTGGGGGATTCTAGGCAGGTGATCTACCACTGAGCCACACACACCTCCAGCCCCTCACTGGGGGATTCTAGGCAGATGCTCTACCACTGAGCCATGTCCCCAGCCCCTCACTAGGGGATTCTAGGCAGGAGCTCTACCACTGAGCCACGCCCCCAGCTCCTCACTGGGGGATTCTAAGCAGGAGATCTACCACTGAGCCACGCCCCCAGCCCCTCACTGGGGGATTCTAGGCAGGTGCTCTACCACTGAGCCACGCCTCCAGCCCCTCACTGGGGGATTCTAGGCAGGAGCTCTACCACTGAGCCACGCCCCAGCTCCTCACTGGGGGATTCTAGGCAGGAGATCTACCACTGAGCCACGCCCCAGTCCTCACTGGGGGATTCTAGGCAGGAGCTCTACCACTGAGCCACACCCCCAGCCCCTCACTGGGGGATTCTAGGCAGGAGCTCTACCACTGAGTCACGCCCCCAGCCCCTCACTGGGGGATCCTAGGCAGGTGCTCCCACCTATCTGCAAGCCATAGACCCAAACTGATCCCTCCACTCTCCCACCAGGGCCCAGCAACTCCTCCTGGTGAAAGTTCAGCGCCTGATGCACCGAGGCCGTGAAGAGACGGACAGCACCCACCACAGCCTAAGAGCCCTGCGGGTAGGTCCCCTGCAGCTTTCTGGATGATGGGCATGGAGATCTGACCAGCTTCACCCTTCCTCCCCAAGTCTATCAAGCCAGATCCTAGAATGCATTTCCCAGGGCTCCTATTTGGAAGCAGGGGAGGGGAGGGACCGTGCCTCTGCTCTTCCCTCTCTGGTGTCTTTTAGAACCAGCTGCCTTCCTCCAGCCACTGGTGCTCCCCAGCTGCAGGTCTTTTATGCCACACTTCAGTCCGAGACAGTTTGGGGACGTGTGTCTGTACTATACTCATAGCTCCTACCAAGCCCTGGCTCAGCCGAGCTGATTGATAAACTCATTCCAAAACACCCTGCAGCCCGAAGAGCAGCTTTCAACCAGCGACCCCCGCGTCAGTCCCCGCCTCTCAAGAGCGAGTTTTCTCTTCGGCCAACTCCTCCAGGTAAAGCTCCCCCCAAGAGAGCAGGCGGGCGGGCGGGCAGGCGAGCAGCGGCATCTGCCACTTCATCACAGTGCACTGAAGTTCTGCTCTCTGCCTACTGAGAAGAGAAGCCAGTATGGAAATCACAAGTCTTTGTGTTTATACACCTCTGGTGACTTCTCACGGCGCCTCACATCTCCTGTCCCATTTCATCCTCCCAGTGACAGGTCAGTAGACAGACTCTGAGCCTGCTGGAAACAAATTCCACTTTCATAAAAGATTTGAGAAAACTTCTGGTCAAAAGGAGCTTAAACAATTTGGCTGCTAAAATATTAACCCAAGGACCAGCAGTTCTATATCAAGGAAAGAAAACAAACCTGCCAGGTGTCTAGTGGCCACGTCACTACTTCTGATGGCCACCATGAAACTTATATGAGCATCCTGGCAGCCAAAGGAGGGGGCGAGAAAAACCCAGCAGGTTCCTTAAATCCTACCTGTCTATGGGAATAGTTTAGCTCTTTGGGACTAGAAAGGACTTTTTTGCCCTTTTTGCTAAATTTCAAACGATAAAGAATGGTTTTGGTTTGAGGAATTTTTTTTTTTTCCTTTTTACATGGATTATACAAGTCTATTATGTGATGTCCCTCAGGGGTGATTTTGCATAGATACAGAAGCGGTCTGTGTTTTATTGGTAGTCAATAGGGGTAAAGGAAAGAACGTTAGAATGTAGCCCACGGGCATGAGCTTCTGTGAGCACTGCATTAATTAAACACCAACACAGCAAGGACCCACCCACCCCCTCCATCTAGCACTGTGGCCTTCAAACCCAGATGGACATAGACGGGTCACAGAGATGGCCCCAGGGTAAGTAGGAGGGGAGAACCTGCAGAGAGAACCTGAAGTCTTCTGTACCCACTTGACATTCAGGATCCGTGAGGATCTCATTCAAAGGCCAGAGGCCACTCCACGCAAGGGCTGGGCAAACATTGGTAGGAGGAGTGAGAGACGGAAGGTGTGAAAGTGGGGGTGCCCTCCAAGGGCTGTCTGTGAACTGCAGAGGGTCAGGCTACTCCCAGAAGCCCAAAGGATCATGGGGAGTACAGGGGGGGGCGGGGGGGGGGGATTGGAGGGTCCTGCACATGTATGCCCCCAGGGCTCCAAGCCAGGGTCCTTGTCAGCTATGCACAAGACAGAAGCTGTATTCAGAGTCCACACAGGAAGGTAGACAATTGGCCATAGACTCCCACAGGGGGCTCAGCGGGGAGCAGAGCACAGTCACTTACCCACTGATGTGTCCCAGAGCTCAAGGACTCGATCCACCCACCCAGGCTCCCCTGTTTTTACAGGAAAAACTGGGCCTGCACCCCCTAGGGCAGAACAAAGGCCTGGCTTGTCTGGCTGAAGCAGCTTGGTCTGGCTCAAAGCCAGGCAAAGGCCAAGGGAATTCATCTCAGCCCCGCCCCCGTCCTCCCTGCAGTTCGTGAGCAGGTCTGAGAACAAGTACAAGCGAATGAACAGCAGTGAGCGAGTGCGCATCGTCTCTGGGAACCCCCTGGGGAGCCCAGCTCGGTCCTCCCTGGATGTCACGAAACTCCTGGTGGAGAAGCACGAAGGTATGTGAGTGAGGACAGCCGGGCACCTTCGTGCAGTCTGGCAGGCCTGGTGGCTCAGGTCTGGCCTGGTCTGTCAGGTGCACATCCCTGCACCCCACATGAAGCTATGTCTATTCCTGTGAGGGATTTGGAAGGTCTACTTCAAGAGGCAAGCGAAGGCTGGAGGGATAGCTCAGCGGTTAAGGCACTTGCTTATGAAGCCTAAGAACACACATTTGAGTCTGCAGGTCCCACATAGTAGCCAGATGCACCACGATGCAAGTGTGCAATATCATACATGCACACAAGGGGTTGCATGTGCCTGGAGTTCGTTCACAGCAGCTGAACGGCCCTGGCGTGCCCATTTTCTCTCTCTCTCTCTCTCTCTCCCTCCCTCCCTCTCTCTCAAAAATAAAAGGGGGGGCTGGAGAGATGGCTTAGCAGTTAAGGCGTTTGCTTGCAAAGCCAAAGGACCCAGGTTCAATTCTCCAGGACCCACGTAAGCCAGATGCACAAAGGGCATTTGCATCTGGAGTTTTGTTTACAGTGGCTGAAGGCCCTGGCATGCCCATTCTCATTCTCTCTCTCTCCTCTCCCTTTCTCTCTCTCAAATAAATAAATTAATTAAATATATTTTATAAGACTGATAGAGAGGGGGAGGGGATATGATGGAGAGTGAAGTTTCAAAGGGGAAAGTGGGGGGAGGAAGGGAAGTACCATGGGATATTGTCTACAATTAAAGAAGTTGTCAATAAAAAAATAAAAATAAATAAATTAAATTAAAAATAAATATATTTTATAAATAAATAAATAAAGGCAAGAGAGAAGGCTGGGGAAATGGCTTGGTCAGTGAGGTGTTTGCCTCACAAGCATAAGGACTTGTGATAAACCAAAGAAATGATCCCCCAGTCCAATCAGTGAATTCACTGAGGTGACTCAAAGTGTCTCAAAGGCAGCTGCATCACCAAAGATCTCCCACCCCAGTGTGGATGACTCAGGAGAGTGGCCTCCCAGGAGGTCCTTGCTAAACATGCAGGCAACTACACAACCGCTGAAGCTTAGGCAAGGGACCTGGTCAGGCTTGTAATCTTCCTGAATCGTGTAAGTTTCTTACAACTTTTGCTAGCTTTCTAAATCTTGTCTGTTTCTTGTGGGTTTCATGAATCTGGGAGCCTCCTTGTTCTGTCTAAGAGGAAATGTTTCTATCTGGAGGAATCTGCTCCCTCCTCTGAGAAGCTGTCCTTGCTCTGCCAAGGTGACTACCTCAGTGCCTGGCAGGACTCAGACATGTCACCCTCCCAGTTGGTCCCCTCAGAGGCATGCCTGGGTGCCAGGAGCAATGGGCAGGCTGCCCAGGCCTAGATTAGCTGGTGAGATGTCACTTAGGGCCGTGAGGGTACTCTGCCCCAAATATGCCCTGGCACAGGACAGGGCTCTTGAAAGCTGCCTATTCCTGTCTCCTTACCCTTCCCCACCAATACCACCAGAGCTGGAACAACCCAGCGATCTTAGCAGGAACCTCAGCCTGATCCCCTACAGCCTCGTCCGCGCCTTCCACTGCGAGCGCCGCCGGCCCGTGCTCTTCACGCCGACCGTGCTGGCCAAGACGCTGGTGCAGAAGCTGCTCAACTCAGGGGGCGCCATGGAGTTCACCATATGCAAGTCAGGTGAGGAACGAACAGACGCACACCATGAGGAACCCATCACAGGGGCAACTCGGACTCCTCCCTTATCCTCCACTTCCCTCCTCCTCCTCTCTCTACTGCAGGAAGCCTGTTACACCCCTCTTCCCACTCCTACCCAGTGTTCCCTCAGAAGATAGCCCATCACTGAATGTAGCCACTGAATGTCTTTGTAAGGCTCTGTAGTCTCCTTCCTTCTCCTTCTGCATCATAGCTCCTTGAATACAGTAGTGGGTTGTTTTTTTTTAATCACATTTGTATTCCCAGTGTCTGACCCTTAGCAAGGTCCCACGGGTGGTTGAGAGAATGGATGAATGAGGTAGGCAGACGGATGGATTGATGGCAGGATGGGTGGATGGATAGGTGGGTAGGTGGATGGGTGGAAGTATGGATACATGGATAGTTGGATGGATGGATGGATGGATGATGGATGGATGGGTAGATGGGTGCGTAGATGGATGAATGAGTAGGTGGGTGGGTGGCTGATGGGTAGGTGAGTGGATGATGGGTGGGTGCATGAATAGACAGTATGTGGATGAATGAGTAGGTGGGCGGATGGGTGGCAGGTAGGCGGGTAATGAGTGAATGCGCTTCACGGTTGACTTGGTGGCAGGGCTGGCCCCCAGCACCAGAGTCGCTTTGTCCAATGACTGCTGAGAAGCCAGACTGGGAGTGTTTATTAAACCCCTGCTCTGTGGTCTTCTGTGGACAGTGTGAAGTGTGACTTTGGCCCGACCCTCAAGATGCTTCACAATCTAGTGGAGCAACTGAGACCCACTTCACCCTGGCCGGGCATGGACCTGACGGAGATTGAGTTCTGTGAAGCCCGGGAGGGGACAGACTGGGCCTGGAGTGGGCAGTTCACCTGAGATCACCCATGCCACCCTAGTAAGCAAGTCCTCTCTCTGCAGACATCGTCACCCGAGATGAGTTCCTCCGAAAGCAGAAGACGGAAACCATCATCTACTCCCGGGAAAAGAACCCCAGTACCTTCGAATGCATTGTCCCCGCTAACATCGAGGCCGTGGCGGCCAAAGTGAGTCAAGACCCCACCCAGCCATCTCTGTGAGGTCCCCCAGGCTGTGGACAAGGACGGGTGGCTTACTCTCCTCGTGTCCCTTCTCTCCACCCCTAGCCAAGGTTACTTTCCCCCTCCACCCCTTGTTCTCAGAGCTCTGATGTACGTGATTCGTATTTGGAACTGCCTTGTGTTTCTGCCAGCATCCGGATGCTGGTTCAGCATTGTCTAAGGATAGGTGTGTGCGTTTGTAATAACAAGGGCCAGAGATAGACAGCAAGCGTGTCAGGGTGAGAGACGGGGCACCAAGCAGGTGACAGGTATCACATCCACCCAACCAGGGGAAAGTGGGGCAGCTGAAAAGACCCAGGCAGCCATGCAGAAAAGGGACCATGTGTCACGCTGAGTCCCCTAAAGCTAAGCAAGGTGATGCTGACCAGCCCCAATCACTGAGTTCTTTCTCACCACTGGACTTGAGTGCTGCAGCAGATGAGGGCCAGGCTCAGCCCCGGGGACAGTGTCCCAGTGTCCTTGGAGATAGCAGGAGCTGGTAGTCCTTGCTGTCCAGCTGGACAGTTGCTTCCCAAACCTCTCCCCCTCCCACCCAGCCCTGTGTCACTGACATACAAGTGAAGATCCAGGTTTTCAGCCAGTCTGGCCTAGTTGGCTGTGTTTTTTTTTTTAATTTTTTTATTATTTTTTTAAATTTATTTTTGGAGAGAGAGACAGAGAGAGATAGACAGAGAGGGAGAGGGAGACAGAAATGGGCGCACCAGCAGTCTCTCAGCTGCTGTGAACAAAATCCAGATGTGTGCGCCCCCTTGTGGTCAAGTGTGGCATTGTGCCCTTGCCTCACTTTGCATCTGGCTAAACGTGGGACCTGGAGATTGGAACTGCTGGACATTGGAACCAGCATTCTTAGGCTTAGCAGGCAGGCGCCTTAGCCGCTAAGCCATCTCTCCAGCCCTGGCTGTGTTTTTAAAAGTTTAAACCAGGGCTGGAGAGATGGCTTAGCAGTTAAGGTGCTTGCTTGCAAAGCCTAAGGACCCATATTCGACTCTCCAGATCCCACACAAGCCAGATGCACAACATGACACAAGTGCCCAAGGTCGCACATGCGCACAAGAGGGCATGTGAGTCGAGTTCGATTGCAGTGGCTGGAGGCCCTGGTGTGCCAGTTCTCTTTCTCTCTCGTCTCTATTTCTCTGTCTCTTTCTCTTTCTCTCTCACCCATTCACTGCCAATAAATAAATAAATAAATAAATAAATAAATAAATAAATAAATGAAAATATTTGAACCAGATATACAGCAAGATTGAGACCAGGCTGTGCATGGTGGCACATGCCTTTAATCCCAGCACAAGGGAGGCAGAGGTAGGAGGATCACTGTGACTTCGAGGCCGCCCTGAGACTACATAGTGAATTCCAGATCAGCCTGAGCTAGAGTGAGACCCTACCTCAGAAAAAAACAAACAAACAAAAAAAAAAAAAGATTGAGACCAGTTTAGAATTAAGACCATATGACACCCTGCCTGAATAAACAAAAGACAAACAAGGGGCTGGGGCATGGCTCAGTGGTTAAAGGTGCTTGCTGTTGGCCCCAGGTTCAGTTCCCCTGCTTCCCACATAAAGCTAGACAAGAAACCCTGGTGTGTCCATACACAAGAAACCCTGGTGTGTCCATACACATATACACACGTATATGCATTTTAGGAAGCTGTGGTAGCTGAATGGAGAGAAAATGGTCCATCCCGTACTCCTTCCTTCCTTTCTTCTTCCATTTCCTTCATCCTTCTTTCTCGTCCTTCCTCCCTCATTCCCTTCCTCCCTTCCTTTCTTCCGTTGTGAGATACCATCTTGCTCTGTAGCTTTGGCTGACCCAGAACTCAGTCCTCAGCCCCCTGAGTTCTGGGGTGACAGGCATGTACTACCACACTTGACTTTTGATGAACCACCCCCGCAACTATATAGCTTAAGCTGACCTTGAACTCACAATCTTCCTGCCTTAGCCTCCCCAATTCTGGAATTACAGGGCTCTGCTACTATGCCTGCTTTTTATATTTGCTTTCCTCTCCCTCCCTCCCTTCCTCCCTCCCTTCCTTCCTTCCTTCCTTCTTTCCTTCCCTCCCTTCCTTCCTTCCTTCCTTCCTTTTAATTTTGAGGCAGGGAACTTACAGTGACCTGGAACTCCCAATGCTCCTGCTTCAGCCTCCTAACTTGTGGAGTCACAAGAGTGCTGTACCACAACACCTGGCTTTTTTTTTTTTTTAGATTTTATTTTTATTTATTTATTTATGCATGTATTAGGGAGAGGGAGGAGAGGGAGAGGGAGAATGGACACACCAGAGCCTCTAGCCACTGCAAATTCCAGATGCATGTGCCACCATGTACATCTGGCTCATGTGGAACCTGGAGAATCAAACCTGGGTCCTTAGGCTTCACAGGCATGTGCCTTAACCACTAAGCCATCTCTTCAGCCCCAACACCTGGCTTTTTGTGTTCTTTTTCTTGTGGAGTTTTTGTGGGGTGTCTTTTTGTTTTTTGGTTTTTGGTTTTTTTTTTAATATTTTATTTTTAAGCCGGGCGTGGTGGCGCACGCCTTTAATCCCAGCACTCGGGAGGCAGAGGTAGGAGGATCACCGTGAGTTCAAGGCCACCCTGAGACTACATAGTTAATTCCAGGTCAGCCTGGGCCAGAGTGAGACCCTACCTCGAAAAACCAAAAAAAAAAAAAAAAATTATTTTTATTTATTTATTTGAGAGGGAGAATGGATGTATCAGGGCTTGTAGCCACTGCAAATGAACTCCAAATGCACACACCACCTTGTGCATCTGGCTTATGTGGGTCCTGGGGAATTGAACTGAGGTCCTTTGGCTTTGCAGGCAAGCACCTTAACCACTAAGCCATCTCTCCAGCCCCGGTTTTTGTTTTTTTAGACAGGGTCTCACCATGTAGCCCAGGCTGAACTGGAACTCAGTCCTCCTGCCCTGGCTTCCTTAGTGCTGGTATTGCAGGTACACTTTCTGTTCCCATGAGGTCCACTTTCACTGTTTCATGGTGCAGCCTGTCGTGCATAGGGCTCCCATCCCCATGACACTGGGGTTGGGAGCCAGGCACTGTGTCTGGCTGGCCCTGGTGCCCACACAGCTGGGAAGACTGGGAAGGCAGGGTGCCATTGTTGATGGGCCACTGGGTTTGCAGAACAAACACTGTCTGCTGGAGGCCGGGATCAGCTGCGTGCGAGACCTCATCAAGTGCAAAGTCTACCCCATCGTGCTCCTCATCCGTGTCTGCGAGAAGAACATCAAGAGGTTCAGGTAGTGCCCCGCCACCCCGCCTGGCGCTCCATGCATCGCCCTCAACCCATCCTTTCCAAAGCCCTGGACTTCCAGTCCATGCCACACGTGACCCTGACTCACAGCAATAACCCCAGTGCAGCGGGACTGAGGTGGTTCACGTGTTTAACTGCCTGCAGATGGAAGGACATGTGCAAAAGGGCACACTCACACCCATATAGACGCATACATACATACATACATACATACATACATACATACATACATTTCTTTTTTAAAAAATATTTTATTATTTATTTATTTATTTGAGAGAGAGAGAGATACAGAAATAGGTAGGCACAGAGAGAGAGAGAATGGGTGTGCCAGGGCCTCCAGCCACTGCAAATGAACTCCAGATGCATGCACCCCCTTGTGCATCTGGCTTACATGGGTCCTGGAGAATCGAGCCTCGAACCGGGGTCCTTAGGCTTCATAGGCAAGCGTTTAACCACTAAGCCATCTCTCCAGCCCCATACATAAATTTCTTATGAGAAAGAGAGAGAATTGGTGTGCCAGGGCTTCCAGCCACTGCAACCAAACTCCAGACGCCTTAACCACTAAGCCATCTCTCCATAATAAAGTTTTTTGGGTTTTTTTTTTGGTTTTTTTTTTGTTTTTTTTTTTTTTTTTTTTTTTTTTTTTTTTTTTTTGGGTTTTTCAAGGTAAGGTCTCACTCTAGTACAGGCTGTCCTGGAATTCACTATGTAGTCTCAGGGTGGCCTTGAACTCATGACAATTCACCTACCTCTGCCTCCCAAGTGCTGGGATTAAAGGCGTGTGCCACCACGCCCAGCTCAAGTTTTTTTGAATATTAAAATTTTTAATCAATTCCACCTCGAGTTCAAAAAAAAACATTTTAAGAACTTTTTATTTATTTATGTGAGAGGGAGAGAGAGTGAAAAGCAGAGCGGGGGGGAGAGAGAGAATGGGCACACCAGGGCCTCCAGTCATTGCAAACAAATGCCAGACATATGCCCTTGTGCATCTGGCTTTGTGTGGATACTGGGGAATTGAACCTGGATCCTTTGGCTTCACAGGCAAGTGCCTTAATCAATAAGCCATTTCTCCAGCCCTGGCTAAATTTTTAAAAGAAGAAAGTAGTTAAAATGGTAAATTCTTTCTTTGGGTTTTTCAAGGTAGGGTCTCGCTCTAACCGAGGCTGACCCAGAATTCACTATGTATCCTCCTACCTCTGCCTCCGGAGCACTGGAACTAAAGGCGTGCGCCACCATGTCCGGCTTAAAATGATAAATTTTATATAAGGTATACCATATCACCATTAAAAATCACATTTTTGTCTTAAAGGCACATGCCTTTAATCCCAGGGCCTTGGGAGGCAGAGGTAGGAGGATCGCTGTGAGTTTGAGGCCACCCTGAGGCTACATAGTGAATTCCAGGTCAGCCTGGGCTAGAGTGAAACCTTACCTGGGGGGGTAGGGGGGAAATAAGTCACATTTTTAAAACTCCTCCACCAGGGGCTAGGGAGATGGCTCTGTGGATGAAGTTCCTCTACGTGCACACGCACTTTCACACACACAAATACATACCCAAACGCACAAAACAAAAAACAAGTGATCTCCATTTGAAGAACGTGAAGGGCACAGACATCAGACAGCAGCAGGCATAGTAATAGGTGTGCATGGCCATGTGGCCCTGGCAGGCAACTATGCATATATGTTTTGTCCTAGGCAGTGGGTATCAAACCCCACAGCCTCCCACCAACCCTTCACTCTTCTCCCCACACCGCACCCCCACCCCCATCCACCCTGCAGGAAGCTGCTGCCACGGCCGGAGACGGAAGAGGAGTTCCTACGCGTGTGCCGGCTGAAAGAGAAGGAGCTAGAGGCGCTGCCCTGCCTATACGCCACGGTGGAGGCTGAGATGTGGGGCAGCGTGGAAGAGCTGCTGCGGGTCCTCAAAGACAAGATCAGCGAGGAGCAACGCAAGACCATCTGGGTGGACGAGGACCAGCTGTGAGGCTGAGCCGGGGACCCAAGACCCCCCACCCCAGGCATGGGGCTCTGTCCTCGCACCATAGAGCCCCGAGAGAGGTCAGGCGCTGCTGGAATGAACAGAGATGGGCAAAGCCAGGACAGAGAGCCCAGGGCCCTGGGGCCTGAGGTCAGCAGTTCCTCGGAAGCCAGAGCAGCAGTTGAATGTAAGACATGGGACCAGTGCCCACCGGTGGCTGCCAGCAGGGGGAGGCCCCTGACAGCTGGGGCTGCTACTACCTCTGTGGACACGCAGATCCATGTCCCAAGCAGAAGTTTCCCATGTTATTATCTCCTTTGCATTAAATTTTTTCCCCAGTTCTTTGTTTTATTTTCGTGCGTGTGTGTGTGTGTGTGTGTGTGTGTGTGTGTGTATACTCATGTGTGCAGGTGCATATGGAGGCCAGAGGTCAACATGGCGTGTCTTCCTCAATCACCCTCCACCTCATTCTTTGAGACAGCATGGAGATTCATCTAGACTGGCTGGCCAGCAAGCCTCAGGGTTCCACCAGTCTCTGCCTCCCCAGCACTGAGATCGTAAGTGCATACTGCTGCCCCCAGCTTTTATGTGCTGGGGGTGCTGGGGATTCAAACTTGGGACTTCATGCTTACGCCACAAGCATTTCACCCACTGGACCATCTCTATCTCTTCCCAGCCCCAGTTCTTTTTTCCTTTTTTTTTTTTTGAGAGGGAGAGAATGGGCGCACCAGCAGCTTCTCGGCCTCTGTGAACAAGCACCAGACATGTGCGCTTCTTGTGGGCAAGTGTGGCATTGCACCCTTGTGTCACTTTTTGCATCTGGCTAAATGTGGGACCTGGAGAATCAAACGGACGTTCTTGGGCTTGGCAGGCAGGCACCTTAACTGCTAAGCCATCTCTCCAGCACCCTCTTTTTTTGCATTATATGTATGTGGTGTGTGTATGCATGCTCATATGTGTATACACACACCTCTAGATGCCCTAAGCCATCTCTTCAGCCCCAGTTCTTTATTTTCAATTGAAATCTTGTTGAGTTTTTTTTTGTTCTGTTTTTTGGGTTTTGTTTTGTTTTGTTTTGTTTTGTTTTGTTTTGTTTTGTTTTGTTTTGTTTTGTTTTGTTTTGTTTTGTTTTGTTTGAGGTAGGGTCTCACTGTAGCCCAGGCTGACCTGGAATTCACTATGTAGTCTCGGGGGGCTTCAAACTCATGACGATCCTCCTACCTCTGCCTCCAGAGTGCTGGAATTAAAGATGTGCGCCACCATTCCCTGATCTTGCAGTTTTTTTATGTATAATTTTTTTATTGACAACTTCTATACTTACAGACAATAAGCCATGATAATTCCCTCCCCTCCTCCACTTTCTCCTTCCCCAGCTCCACTCTCCATCATATACCCTCCCTCTCTCTATTAGACTCTCTTTAATATTGATGTCATCATCGTTTTCCCCCTATTATGAGGGTCTTGTGAAGGTATTGCTAAGCACTGTGAGGTCATGGATATCGAGGCTAATTTCTGTCTGGACAGTTGCAATGTAAGGAGTCCTATCCTTCCTTTGGCTCCTGCATTTGTTCTGCCAAGTGTTCTGCAATGGACCCTGAGTCTTGGAGGGTGTGATAGAGATGTTTCAGTGCTGGACACTCCTCCGTCACTTTTCAGCACTATGTTGCCTTTTGGGTCATCCCAAGGTCACCACCATCTGAAAAGAGAAAGTAGCATTAATATATGAGTATGAACATTAAGTGTGCTTACAGGACAGTTTGGTGAGCATAATATATGCATTTAGCCAGACAAAAGCAGACTTTATACCCCTAAGGCTCATGACCTCCCCCATCATAGGCTTTTGATTAGGTTTTTCAGAACCAGGCATGTGTTCCCTCCCATAGAGTGGGCCTTCAGTACAATTAGAGAGCAGTTGGTTTTCCCCAGAACAGACATGCCACTATTGCACTCATTCGGTCATTTGGCCTATCTGGCCAAACTTGAGGTTTCTAGTGTCCACTGTTTTCACTGCTGATGACTTCTGTCTCCCATACGGCTGCATGCAGTGCAGCTTTTTCCAGCTTTCAGTTGGCTGGTCTACAGGGAGAAGGTTTTCAGCTCAGCCCCAGCTTGATTTCTCAGTGACCTTGCCACCCAGGCATGTAGAGTCTTCAGCAACAGGGTTTTACCATCTATTTCTGGTAGGAAACCAAGGGCCTCGGCATTAATCTGTAATGTTTTGGAGGCAACAGGGACCTCCCTGGCCAAAAACTTACTGGAAAGTATCCCATCCCTGGCACTGACAATTTTCTAGTAACAATCCATGGCTTCTAGATGTGCAATTATCCCAAAAAGTAGGCTTTCGGCTGGAGAGATGTATTAGCGGTTAAATGCTTGCCTATGAAGCCTAAGGACCCCGGTTCGAGGCTCGATTCTCCAGGACCCACATAAGCCAGATGCACAAGGGGGTGCATGCATCTGGAGTTCGTTTGCAGTGGCTGGAGGCCCTGGTGCGCCCATTCTCTCTCTCTCTCTCTCTCTCTCTCTCTCTCTCTCTCTTTCCCGGCCTATTTCTGTATCTCTCTCTCAAATAAATAAATAAATAATAAAATATTTTTTTAAAAAAGTAGGCTTTCAAGGCCGGGCGTGGTGGCGGGTGGTCTTGAACGCCCTTTAATCCCAGCACTCGGGAGGCAGAGGTAGGAGGATCCTCCTACTCTGCCTCCCGAGAGTTCGAGGCCACCCTGAGAATACATAGTTAATTCCAGGTCAGCCTGGGCCAGAGTGAGACCCTACCTTGAAAAAACCAAGTGTCTTGAACTCACAGCGATCCTCTTACCTCTGCCTCCGGCGTGCTGGGATTACCATGCCCAGCCTTCTGGTGGCTTCTTTTTTTTTTTTTTTTTTCCTGAGGTAGGGTCTCACTCCCATTCCCTTCTAAACGGAACTTTTTACCCTGGGAACTCTGCACAGCTAATTGACCATATGTCCCAGCCTGGAATTCACTCTGTAGTCCCAGGCTGGCCTCGAACTCATGGCCATCCTCCTACCTCTGCCTCCCGAGTACTGGGATTAAAGGCGTGCGCCACCACGCCCGGCTCTGGTGGCTTCTTATTTGACTCGGATGAATAACATCATAGTCTCCTAGGGAAGGGTTCAACCCCACACGGGCAGCTGTGAGGTTCCACTGTACCCTTCACCTTGACTCCATTCTTGATGCCAGGACCTCTTACCCAGTATTTGTCTACACGCCACCTTTGCTCCCCTCTGTATCTGTCCCTACAGTGTCACCCTCCAGCTTAGGGGGTGCCTGTGGGATAAGGCAAATTAATTAATAAAAAGATAAAAGAAAAACCTTTCTTAATCATTTCAAATACAATGGGACATCCCTCTGCTGTGTTTCTGCTGCATAATCAAGGTATGGATTGCTTACAGAAGAACAGTGCTTAACAAAAGCCTGACAGCCTTAGCAGCTTCATTTTTTTAACTTTTATCTATTTTATTTATTTTGGAGAAAGATAGAAAAATGTGGGGGAGGGGGAGAAAATGGGCACACCGGGGCCTTCAGCCACCGTAAACAAACTCCAGACACATGCGCCCCTGTGCAGCTGACTTACGTGGATCCTGGGGAATCAAACCTGGGTCCTTTGGCTTCGCAGGCAAACACCTTAACCACTAAGCCATCTCTTCAACATCAGCTTCCAGTATTTTAAATTAGAAGACATATCAGCAACGTGACCTCCAGGGAGGCAGGAGCAGTGGTTGGGAAGCGACCAGGAGGATGTCCAGCCCCTGCCTCATGACCCTACCCTGCAACTGAGGCATCTCATTCGGTCAGGAAACTGGATACCTTTCAAAGCAGCAACCATCCTGGAGACAGTTAGCACAAAGTCTTCTTTTTTCTAGAACATTCTCTGGAAACAAGCCAGAGCTTGCTCGGGGCCTGGCGGGGCTGTGATTGCCCAGGTCCAGCTGTAGCTATTTAAGTCCAGATAAAGGATCTCTCGAGGAGCTGAGAGGCCGGAGGCCCCTTGGCTCCCACCTTGCTAAAGCATGAAGTGACTGTAAATTTCCCCCAAGCCAAGGCCATGGCACTTCCACTTAGACGCTGCACAGAGGGGACAGAGCTGACCAGGAATAAAAGCACCAGATAAAAGGTTTGCTGATTTATTTCTATTTATTTAAACTTCAGAAGGCCTAGGCTTGCTGAGCAGAGTAACCGAATGTACTTGCGTGGACTTTGAGGGGAAGGAATGTGTGTAGCAAAGATACATGAAAAGAATTAAGCCAGGCGTGGTGGCGCACGCCTTTAATCCCAGCACTCGGGAGGCAGAGGTAGGAGGATCGCTGAGAGTTCGAGGCCACCCTGAGACTACATAGTTAATTCCAGGTCAGCCTGGACCAGAGTGAAACCCTACCTCGAAAAACCAAAAAAAACAAACAAAACAATAAAAAGAATTAGAGGCCAGACGCTATATTTCCCTTAAGGGTTAATCAGGCTCCAGCCCTCAAGACTATGGGGCGGTTCCATGCTAATGAAGGTACTAGCAGGCGCCAGGGCTGGGAAGAGGTTCTGGTCTGGGGCTCTCACTTGGTGTGTGCGCGCATAGACTGGCACAGGGGCGCATCTGAAGATTTCAAAAGAGCTCCTGTGGTGTCTGTCAGCTGTAGGCTTCTACTTATTTATGACTCCCCATAGAGCTAAATGTGGTCCACATCACAGGTCCAATTACCCAACGGGGTTTTA
This sequence comes from Orientallactaga sibirica, assembly GCA_036365145.1. Lineage (NCBI taxonomy): Eukaryota > Metazoa > Chordata > Mammalia > Rodentia > Dipodidae > Orientallactaga > Orientallactaga sibirica. The sequence continues at coordinate 1,377,943 of JAEOAD010001941.1, read as the reverse complement.
AAAAGCTGGACTTTGCAGTTGGTGCCCACTAGGGCACAGGGAGGTCACCCAGGATGCACAGTGGGGCTCTGGCAAGATGCCCAGGCGACGAGCCACACAACTCACCATGAGAGGTGATGTCCTAAGGTCTCATTGTCCCTGCGGACATACACAAGTCTGGTTTTTCAGATGCCTGAAGGTCTGTCATCCCCAGAGGGTTAACAACAGCGCATTTGGTAAATATTAACAACTGTTGGGGGGGGGGGCTTGTTTTGTTTTGTTTTGTTTGTTTGTTTCAAAGTAGAATCTCTCTGTAGCCCAGGCTGACCTGACCCTCTGTAGTTCCAGGCTAGCCTTGAACTCACAGCAATCCTCCTCCTCCCTCTTCCTCTCAACCATTTTTGTTTTTTCAGCTCCCATCTTGTGCCAAACACTTTGTAAATAAATGTTATTTTACTTACTTACGTCCAAATGCTTCTCCATTTTATATCGGAGGAAACTGAGGCTCAGCGAGGTTAACATGGCCAAGGTCACACAGCTGCTGTTCTGGAACTGTCTACCCTGTTCTGGCTCAGTTGCCAACTGCAGGTTTCAGCTGGGGTCTTTGAGTTCTGGGGAGCCCTTGGGTCATGGCCCTTCACTGCACTGAGGAACTGAGGAAGGATGGGGTGTTCCAGGCAGCTGCTGGCTTGAGACAGGGAGACGGAGATTGTGTGGTGTTCTCTCTTGGATGAAGCACCCTGCTCACACCCCAGTAGCACCCTAGCTGTTCCTGAGTTTCCACCTCACCAGCCAACCATTTTGGGAAAAGCTGGCTGTCTAGCGGCCAAGCCAACAGAAGTCACTTTTGCCAGCTGAAGAGCCTCCCCCGTTATGCCCTGGGTCTCTTCCCTGCCTAGTACTGACTCACACCTCAATGCTGGGGCAGGGGCGCCATGGTACTCCAGGTTAGGAACTGGGCTGCAGCTCCCAGCTCTCCGGCCTCTGGGTCTGCTGTCCTCAGGGACCTTGCAAATAAGCCAGCCTGCCTGGCACCCTCACAGGGTAGACTCTAAACCCAGCACCTCATTATTCCCATCATGACGCAATTGACAGATGGGGAAACAGGTCAGGGAGGTGTGGTCTCACAGTGGGGAAGAGACAGTGCTGAGATTGGATGAGGAAACCTCGGACGGCTTTTCAAAGCTGCCTCAGTTTCCTTGGCCAGGGACCTCAGGAACCAGGCCAGGCTCCATTCCTAGGGTAAAGGTCAAAGTTAGAGAAGTGAGAGAGAGCCTGGCATGGGCATGTATGTCTGTCCTCCCAGTGCTTGGGAGGCTACGCGGGAAGATGGCTGTTAGATGAAGGTCAGCCAGGGCTATATAGTGAGTCTCCTGGGGGGGGGGGAGAAGGAGGAGGAGGAGAAGATAGAAGAGAAGGGAAAGGGGCTACAGAGATTGTTCAGTGGTTAAAGGCACTTGCTTGCAAAGCCTGATGGCCCAGGTTCAATTCCCCAGTCCTCACATAAAGCCAGATGCACAAAGGGTTGCATGCATCTAGAGTTTGCTTGAAGTAGCAAGAGGCCCTGCTATGCCCATTCTCTCTCATAAATAAATAAACAATTTTAAAAGAGAGACAGATATATAGATATAGATATATATGGAAAGAGAGAGAGAGGAGTACCCTGTGTTTGGAAGTGCAAGGGTAGGCTACAGATGCAAATTAAGACCTGGCTCTCCCCAGGTACCCCAGTGGCACCCAGCAAGTGATGGGCCCCACCTGAGGGACCCACGTTTTCTGCATTGCCCCCCTGCTGACAAAGCCCTGTGTCCCCAAGGCTCCTGAGTCTCATCTTCCTCCCACAGGGCCTCCAGAGGCTGCCAGGGCCTCAGCAGGAAGCTGGGGTTCCCACATGAGCAGAGGCGGCACCCACATGGGTTGGAGAGGAGGGTGCAGGGGGATGGGATGAGGGAGAGGAAAGGGACTTTTGGCTTTCTGGTTTGTTTGGGAAGGGAAGTCATGAATGAGGGGGCTGGGGGCTCACACACCCCTCCCCAGGCTGCTTTGAAGGCACAAGGTGCCTGGCTCAAAATCATATTGAAAGTTTCCACTTGTGCTGGGTGACTGGAAATGACCGTCCGTCGTATGGGAATTTCTTCTTACCGCATATCATGCTGGGCTGCGAGTGTGTTTTGACAGAGGCTGCACGCCTCCCCTGGCTCCTCTGATGTAGGGACAGCTGTAACATCGAGTTTGCCTCTGTATGAGGCTGAGAAAGATGGAGAAGAGGAGGAGAGAAGAAATGGGAAGACAGGAAAGGGAGAACCAGCCAGATAGAGCTCCTGAGAGTGCCCCTGCCTCTCACTGTGCCATGTCCTCAGTACCGGGTGGACGTGAGGCATCTGGTTCATAGGAAAGCCGTGTCCCAGCTGTGCTTAATTGTATATGACCTTACGGTGAGGGGGTCCTTGGGTGACATGGGACAAAGGGAATCCCAGAGATGGGAGCCGAGACAAGAGTTCCATCACTCATGGGAAATCCATTTCTTCATGTGACACACACAGTCACTGTGACCCCCCCCACCCCCAGTACAGCAGCATGTGAGAGAACTCCTGCATTGGAAGTTCATGACGCCGTGGTCCTTGTTCTCTTGCATGGGTTTCCCGGAACACAATGGGTCCACGACAGACCTGTTCCCCTTCCTTCCTTCACTGTGACGTTGGAAAGTGAAGTGATTAAGCCTCATACTCGCTCCCCAGTTGGTGGAGCCTTGCTGGGGGAGGTGTGTCCTGAGGGCAGACCTTGGGTTTTATTGGTCCAGCCTAGACTACTTCCACCCAGATATGTGACAGGATGTGTGCCAGCTTCCTGCTCCTGCAAGCTTTGCCCATCCTGATAAAAACTTCCCAGGCTGAAGAGATGGCTTAGCAGTTAAGGTGCATGCCTTAAGGACGCAGGTTCGATTCTCCAGGTCCCACATAAGCCTGATGCACATGGTGGTGCATGCATCTGGAGTTCATTTGTAGTGGCTAGAGGCCCTGGCATGCCCATTCTCTCTCTCTCTCTCTCTCTCCCTCTCTCCCTCTGTCTCTAATAATTAACCCTTTCCTCTCACAAGCTGCTTCTAATCAGGTGTTCTGTTCCAGCAACAAGAAGGTAACTATTGCACCCACTGCCTTATCACTCCCTGGCCACCCACGCTAGAAGCCTGCAGCTAGTCTTGGTCCTCAGCTACCCTGCCAGAGTCTGCCAGGCTATGTTATCCCCTGGCTTTTCTTTTGATACCCACTGGTGCCCACCAGGCCCACATCAGTTCCAACCCTTTGTTTTTTTGAGGCAGAGTCTCACTCTAGCCCAGGCTGACCTGGAACTCATTCTGTAGCCCCAGGCTGGCCTTGAACTCATGGTGATCCTCATACTTCAGCTTCTAGAGTGCTGGGATTACAAGTATAGCCCACCATGCCCAGGTGCCAGATCATTTTTGAGCAATGAGCCCCTGGGAATTTTTGAGCTATGGCAATCCAGGGACTCCTCCACTCTCTAGTAACTTTGTTTTTTAATATTTATTTTATTTTGAAGAGAGAGAGAGGGAGAGGAAGACAGATAGAGATGGGCGCGCCAGCAGTCTCTCAGCTGCTGTGAACGAAATCCAGATGTGTGCGCCCCCCTTGTGGTCACGTGCAGCATTGCGCCCTTGCATCACTTTGCATCTGGCTAAACGTGGGACCTGGAGATTGGAACTGCTGGAGATTGGAACCAGCGTTCTTGGGCTTAGGAGGCAGGCGCCTAAACCGCTAAGCCATCTCTCCAGCCCTCTCGTAACATTTTTAAAATATTTTTACTTAATTATTTGCAAGGATGGAGAGGGAGAATGAGAAGGGTGCACCAAGGCATCTTGCCACTACTAATGAATTCCAGATGCATGCACCACTTTGTGCATCTGGCTTTACGTGGGTACTGGGGAATTGAACCTGGGCCATCAGGCTTTGCAAGAAAGCTCCTTTAACCACTGAATCATCTCTCCAACCTTCCAATTACATTTTTAAATGCATAAGACAAAATGCATGGCATGACAAAGGAAATCAACTTTTTTGAAGTACAGTTATCAAAATATTTAAACAGCACATTCATAATCAGGTTATTTGGGGCTTTTTCATGAATTCGTTAAATAACAAGATTCAATAAATGCTCAAGCAATGGGGCTCACGGCTGTCATTTCTTCAAAGCTCTGAGGAGCAGAAACAGTCTTTCCACCCTTATGTTTTGTTTTGTTGATTTTTTGAGACAGGATCTGGCTCTATAGCCCAGGCTGGCCTCTAACTCACCATCTTCCTACCTCAGCTGGGATCATTGATACTGTGCCATCGTGCCTGGCTACCCTGGGTCTTAATGATGCAAATGTTGGGCTTGGAAAGATGGCTTACCCGTTAAGTGCTTGCCTGTGAAGCCTAAGGACCCCGGTTCGAGGCTTGATTCCCCAGGACCCTCGTAAGCCAGATGCACAAGGCGGTGCATGCATCTGGAATTTGTTTGCAATGACTGGAGGCCCTGGCATGCCCATTCTCTATCTATCTATCTGCCTCTTTCTCTGTCTGCCTGTCACTCTCAAATAAATTTAAAAAAAAATTTAATGATGCAAATGTCCCAGGGTCTCTGGCCTTCATTCATGATGGAAGGAAATGCCAGCTTTCAATGACAGGTTGGGGGAAATACAGATGCCATTTTTATAGTCAAAATTTACAGCCCTCCCTCTGCATCCCTCAACACAGAGCTGGGGAGGTGACTCTGTCGGTAGAGCATTTGTCTAGCATGCATGAAGCCCTGGGTTCCATCCTCAGCACCACATAAACCAGGCATGGTGGCATGCACCTGTAACCCCACCACGCAGGAGGTGAAGGCAGTAGGATCAGAAGTTCAAAGTCAAGCCAGGCATGGTGGCACACACCTTTAATCCCAGCATTCGGGAGGCAAAGGTAGGAGGATCGCCATGAGTTTGAGGCCACCCTGAGATTACATAGCGAATTCCAGGCCAGCCTGGGCTTGAGTGAGACCCTACCTTGAAAAACTGAAAAATGAAAAAAACTAAAAAAAAAAAAAGAAGAAGAAGAAGAAGAAGTTCAAAGTCCTCCTTGGCTATGCAGCAAGTTCAAGGGTACCCTATGTTGCACGAGATCCCGTCAAAAAGAAAAGGAGGGCTGTGGAAATGCCTCAGTGGTCAAAAGCACTCACTGCGCAAGTCTGACAGCCAGAGTTAGCCTCCCCAGAGCCCTTCTGAAGCAGGATACGGTGGCACGCACATCAGTCATCCCAGTGTGATTGTGACAATAGGCGGCATAGTGAACTAGCTAGCATGGCTTTTGCAACAGGACAGAGTCTCAAACAAGGTGGAAGGAGAGGCCAGCACTCCAAGGTTGTCCTCTTACCTCCACACACACACCTATACATACACATGCCATACACACATACACACACACACACAAAAAGAGAAATTAAGAAGAAAGGGAGGAGGCTGGAGAGATGGCTTAGCCATTAAGGCACTTGCCTGCAAAGCCAAAGGACCCAGGTTCAATTCCCCAGGACCCACGTAAGCCAGATGCACAAGGTGGTACATGTGTCTGGAGTTCGTTTGCAGTGACTAGAGGCCCTGGCACGCCCATTCTCTCTCTCTCTCTCTCTCTCTCTCTCTCTCTCTCTCTCTCTCTCCCTCTTTCTCTCGCCCTCGTTCAGATAAATAAAATAAATGTAAGGGCTGGAGAGCAGTTAAGGCACATGCCTGCAAAGCCTAAGGACCTCGGTTCAATTCTCCACATCCCACATAAGCTAGATGCACAAGGGGGCGCACACATCCGGAGTTTGTTTGCAGTGGCTGGAGGCCCTGGCACACCCATTCTCACTCTCCCACTCTCTCCTTCCCTCTCTCTGTCTCGAATAAATAAATTAAGGCACATGCCTTTAATCCCAGCACTCAGGAGGCAGAGGTAGGAGGATCACCATGAGTTCTAGGCCACCTGGAGACTACATAGTGAATTCCAAGTCAGCCTGGACTAGAGAGAGACCCTACCTCCAAAAACAATATATATATATATATATATATAAAATATAAAATGTTTTAAAAGGAGGAAGGAAGGAAGGAGGAAAGGAAAGGAGGGAAGGGCAGGTTTTGGGCTTCTGTCCAGGTGTGAAGTGTTATTGCAACCCTTGTGTTCTCACTGCTGACTCCAGCTGTGACTGTGTTCACTGTATGGCTGGGAGCTGCATTCAGGGTCGGCTCAGCTGTCCCTATTCCAGTGGGAGCCTGCCCTGAACCTCCATCTTTCCTTCCCCTCAAATCCTGGAGCCTAGAATATGTCAAAGATGGAAAGGCCAGAGCCCAGGACTAGTGCACACACCAGGCCAGCCAACCTCTGCACCCACCACTTAGAAGGACTGAAGTCTGATGTTGACAAAGGCCCCAAGCAGTGACACCAGAGCCCATAGTAGACACATTGTAGGCTCAGAGCTGGTAGAGGCTGAGGGTCTCGGGACGCAGGGCCCTCTCTACTGCCTCACAGGTGATCCTGACTTTGGACATGGCCAGGGGTGGGCTATTGGGACCTCAGTAGACAGGACTGTAGAGTGCAAGTCAAAACGGAAACCTCTGGAGCTGGGGATGTAGACTAGTGGTAGAGCCCTGCCTAGAATCCCCCAGTGAGGGGCTGGGGGTGGCTCAGTGGTAGAGCTTCTGCCTAGAATCCCCCAGTGAGGGGCTGGTGGCGTGGCTCAGTGGTAGAGCACCTGCCTAGAATCCCCAGTGAGGGGCTGGGGTGTGGCTCAGTGGTAGAGCTCCTGCCTAGAATCCCCAGTGAGGGGCTGGGGGTGGCTCAGTGGTAGAGCACCTGCCTAGAATCCCCCAGTGAGGGGCTGGGAGTGTGGCTCAGTGGTAGAGCTTCTGCCTAGAATCCCCAGTGAGGGGCTGGGGGTGGCTCAGTGGTAGAGCACCTGCCTAGAATCCCCAGTGAGGGGCTGGGAGTGTGGCGCAGTGGTAGAGCTTCTGCCTAGAATCCCCCAGTGAGGGGCTGGGAGTGTGGTTCAGTGGTAGAGAACCTGCCTAGAATCCCCAGTGAGGGGCTGGGGGCGTGGCTCAGTGGTAGAGCACCTGCCTAGAATCCCCAGTGAGGGGCTGGGGGCGTGGCTCAGTGGTAGAGCACCTGCCTAGAATCCCCAGTGAGGGGCTGGGGTGTGGCTCAGTGGTAGAGCTCCTGCCTAGAATCCCCCAGTGAGGGGCTGGGGGCATGGCTCAGTGGTAGAGCTCCTGCCTAGAATCCCCCAGTGAGGGGCTGGGGTGTGGCTCAGTGGTAGAACTCCTGCCTAGAATCCCCCAGTGAGGGGCTGGGGTGTGGCTCAGTGGTAGAGTACCTGCCTAGAATCCCCAGTGAGAGGTTGGGGCGTGGCTCAGTGGTAGAGCTCCTGCCTAGAATCACCCAGTGAGGAGCTGGGGGCGTGGCTCAGTGGTAGAGCTCCTGCCTAGAATCCCCAGTGAGAGGTTGGGGCGTGGCTCAGTGGTAGAGCTCCTGCCTAGAATCCCCCAGTGAGGGGCTGGGGGCGTGGCTCAGTGGTAGAGCTCCTGCCTAGAATCCCCCAGTGAGGGGCTGGGGGCGTGGCTCAGTGGTAGAGCTCCTGCCTAGAATCACCCAGTGAGGAGCTGGGGGCGTGGCTCAGTGGTAGAGCTCCTGCCTAGAATCCCCCACTGAGGGGATGAGGGGTGGCTCAGTGGTAGAGCTCCTGCCTAGAATCCCCCAGTGAGGGGCTGGGGCGTGGCTCAGTGGTAGAGCTCCTGCCTAGAATCTCCCAGTGAGGGGCTGGGTGTGTGGCTCAGTGGTAGAGCTCCTGCCTAGAATCCCCCAGTGAGGGGCTGGGGCGTGGCTCAGTGGTAGAGCTCCTGCCTAGAATCCCCCAGTGAGGGGCTGGGGCGTGGCTCAGTGGTAGAGCTCCTGCCTAGAATCCCCCAGTGAGGGGCTGGGGTGTGGGTCAGTGGTAGAGCTCCTGCCTAGAATCCCCCACTGAGGGGATAGGGGGTGGCTCAGTGGTAGAGCTCCTGCCTAGAATCCCCCACTGAGGGGCTGGGGTGTGGCTCAGTGGTAGAGCTCCTGCCTAGAATCCCCCACTGAGGGGCTGGGTGTGTGGCTCAGTGGTAGAACTCCTGCCTAGAATCCCCCAGTGAGGGGCTGGGGTGTGGCTCAGTGGTAGAGCTCCTGCCTAGAGTCCCCCAGTGAGGGGCTGGGGTGTGGCTCAGTGGTAGAGCTCCTGCCTAGAGTCCCCTAGGGAGAGCTACAGCCTTGACTCAGTGGTTGAGCACATGCTTAACATTCATAAGACATGGAGCCCTGAGTTCAATCTACAACACCACCAAAAAAAAAAGTTAAGTAGACCAGGCCCAGAACTCACCTCTGAAAGAGTTCTTTTGTCCTGTCCTCAGAGACCCTGGCAGTTCAAACAACTGCAGAGACACTCCTGTCACCATTTGCCCTTGGTGAGGGGGAGGGACATTACCCTGGAAATAGCTCAACCTGATCCTGGTTTTCCAGGAGTGAGGACAAAGGTGGTGGGAGGGTGGACATAGGGTCATGTTCCTTCGCTGCAGCTGTTTCTCCAGGGCTGGACAGGACGGCTATGGGGCTCATGCTAAAGTCCCAACAGGGCTGCTAGTCCAGCAGAGAGAGACTGGCCAGGACGCACAGACCCTGAAGCTTGCAGGACCACCTGCTCATTGCATTTGAAGCCCCAGTCCCTCTGGGAAAAGCGCCTTCTTCAAGACCACCCCTGAGGCAACTGCAGCTGGTATAGACAGAAGCCAGAAGTGGGTGCCGGGAAAGAGGTGCACCCAGTGCCCACGGACCTGGGAATCTGGGGCCAAGTCAAGAATGACGCATGATAGCTGATTGATCTGCCCGAAATGCATTGGCTATATCTGTTAACCTGCATTGTCCCACTCATTCTTTGTTATCATCACCAGCTGCAGGATTTATGGTTGTCCTCTGAATTACCATCCACTGCTCCGTTTTTTCAAGGGCTTTCTGTTCTTTCTAGCAGTGTGTGTGTGTGTGTGTGTGTGTGTGTGTGTGTGTGTGTGTGTTTCTGAAAAAGAAAAAGAACCTTTCTTGGAAGACTTCTAGCACCCTCTAGTGGTAGAAACAGCGTCACTGTGCTCTGTGCCGTGTGTTCCCTATACCATGAACGCGTGTTAGGGTGTACAGCATACATACTTGGGTATGTGTCTGCTGTGGCGCGTGCATGTGGGTTTGGCTATTGGCACTCGCAGATCTGCTCATGCTGGGACGCATGTGGGGTACACATGGGCACTGCCCCACATGCATGCCTAGATAAACCACTTTCACTTTTCCTCCCATCAGCCCCAGCCTCTCCAGGCTGTGACAGCTAGCTGCCCACCCCCACCAACTGTGACCCCATTCACATCTTCTCAAACTGTCACTGTCAGCCAGGCAAGCCCAGCCACCAAAGACCAGAGAGATGGGAGGTGGGCACAGGGACGTGAGCATGACCCTATCCCCTCACATTGAGTTCTGCAATCCTTAAGGAACATAGTCCCCGGATAGTAAGCTGTTCCCTGACCACAGAGACATGCCTTGAGCCTGGTCACCTCTAGGGCCACCACGTTGTGCACCATCTCGATGGAGCAAGGGGATGCTAGTTGCACTTCTGCAAACTAACACAAAGCCATCTTTGCTCCTGCTTGAAGCCTAACACATTAAAATCCATCCACCCCACCCCCAAATCTTAATGTTGTAGTTGCCTTTATGTTGCTGGAATCAAACATCTGACTAAAAGCAGCTTGTGGGAGAAAAGCGTTTTTTTTGGTTTTTGTTTTTGTTGTTGTTGTTGTTTTTGTTTTTGTTTTTTTGGAGAGAGAGGGAGAGGAAGACAGATAGATGGGCGCGCCAGCAGCCTCTCAGCCGCTGCGAATGAAATCCAGATGTGTGCGCCCCCTTGTGGGCAAGTGCGGCATTGCGCCCTTGCGTCACTTTGCATCTGGCTAAACGTGGGACCTGGAGATTGGAACTGCTGGAGATTGGAACCAATGTTCTTAGGCTTAGGAGGCAGGTACCTTAACCCCTAAGCCATCTCTCCAGCCCGAGAAAAGGTTTTATTGTGGCTTACAGTCTCGAGGGGAAGCTCCATGATGGCAGGGAAAGCATGGCATGAGCAGAGGCTGAACATCACCTCTGCCACAGCAGGTGGAAACAGCAGCAGGACAGTGAGCTGAACTCTGGCAAGGGAGAACTGCCTATAACACCCCTAAGCCCACCCCCAGAAATACACCTCCTCTCTCAAGGCTCCACTCCCAAATTGCCACCAGCTGGGGACCAAGCATCCAGAACACATGAGTGTATGGCAGACATCTGAGCCAAAGTGCTCTGTGGGAAAGAGAAATTACTTCTAGGGCTGAGAAGATGGCTTAGCAGTTAAGGCGCTTGCCTGCAAAGCCTAAGGACCCAGGTTTGATTCCCAGGACCCACATAAGCCAGACGCACAAGGTGACACATGCATGTGGAGTTCGTTTGCAGTAGCTAGAGACCCTGGTGTGCCCATGCTCGATCTCTTTCTCTCTCCTTCTTTCTCTCTCAAGTAAATACATAAAATACAATATTAAAAAGAGAGAGAGCTGGAAAGGCGGCTTAGCAGCTAAGTTCTTGTCTGCAAAGCTTAAGGACACATGTTTGAGTCTCCAAGTCCCACATAAGCCAGAATGCTTCCACAAGACTGGAGAGAGTGAGCCTAGGACCTCACTCACCTACCCTTGACTGCATACTTGTACACATGGCTCTGGTCTCTCAGCCTCTGGGTTCCTAGCTGTATAATGGGCACAGAGCTATAAGACTGGATCCCAGTACTGCACACATTCACACATTACCTATGGTTACCCTCATTTGCATACATTCCTGCAAAGGTGAAAAAAAAAATAGCCAATGAAAACTGATTTTTGGTGATTGGGAATGTAGCTCAGTTGGTAGAGTGCTTGTCTAATGTGCACAAAAACTTGGTTCCATCCCCATCATGTCATAAACCAGACATGATGGTGCACAAGTATAAGCTTAGCACTGGGGAAGTGCAGGGAGGAGGATTTGAAGTTCAAGGTAGGAGCCGGGCGTGGTGGCGCACGCCTTTAATCCCAGCACTCAGGAGGCAAAGGTAGGAGGATCGCCATGAGTTCGAGGCCACCCTGAGACTACATAGTGAAGTTCAGGTCAGCCTGGGCTAGAGTGAGACCCTACCTCGAAAAACCAAAAAAAATGAAGTTCAAGATAGTGCTCAGCTACATGATACATTTGAAGCCAGCCTGGGCTACCTGAGGTCCTCTCTATAAAACAAAAATGTAGCTTTATCAGGAAAGAAGGAAGGGGAGACGATTGCATGGGGGAGTGTGCAGGAAAGGGAGCTTCAGGAATATTTGTTGTGGCTTATTTATAAAATATGAAGAAAACTTACAAAGGCAATGTTAGAATTCATCAGAGGTGGGAAGCAAGAACGTAGCAGGTTTGTTCTGCTCCACTGGCATTCCTGGTATGCTTTAATTGATTCATAAGGAGACAATGTGGCTGAGTGTGGTGGGGCACACCCGTAATCCCAGCACTCAGGAGGCTGAGGTAAGGGGCTTGGAAGTTCAAGGCTAGCCTAGGCTACATAGCAAGACCATGTTTCAGTCAATCAGTCAGTCAATCAATAAGGGCTAAGGAGATATCTCAGGGGGTAAAGTGCTTCTGCCCAAGCCCACGAACCTGAGTTTAGATTCCCAGCACCCACGTAAAAGCTAGGTATAGTGGCACATGCTTATAATCCCAGTATTGGGGAGCCAAAGACAAGAGGACCCCTGAGGGTCACTGCCTAGCTAGTCTAGCTGATTTTTCTAGCTCCAGGTTCAGTGAGAGACTCTGTCTCCCATAATAAGGGGGAGAGTGACTGAGGAAGGCATCCAACATCGACCACTGGCCTCAACACATATGCACACACATGCGAACATGCATCTACACATGCATGCATGCCGTACACATGCATGCACACCGTACACATGCAGAAAGGAAGGAAGGAAGGAAAAAGGAAGGAAAAAAGGCAGGCAGGAAGAAAGGAAGGAAGGAGGAAAGAAAGGGAAAAGGAAGGGAAAAGGCAGGAAGGAAGGAAGGAAGGAAGGAAGGAAGGAAGGAAGGAAGGAAGGAAAAAGGAAGGAAAAGGCAAGGCAGGCAGGAAGGAAGGAAGATGAAGGAAAGAAGGAAGGAAGGAAGGAAGGAAGGAAGGAAGGAAGGAAGGAAGGAAGGAAGGAAGGAAGATGAAGGAAAGAAGGAGGAAGGAAGGAAGGAAGGAAGGAAGGAAGGAAGGAAGGAAGGAAGGAAGGAAGGAAGGAAACAAACAATAGGATGCAGAGGGGACTCAGACCCCTTCCAGGACTGCTAGGGTGCTGCCTGCTGCCCCACTCAAAGCATCAGACCAGTTGTGTCTCCATTGAAACTCAGGGGTCATCTTCCCCTTCCCAAAACTTGCTGGCTGACCCTTGCAAGGAGTTTGGCTCTCTCTAACGGTGTGTACATTGCAGCCACAGCCCACTGCAGCCTTAACAGGACTACAAGTTGAGCCCAGGGAATTTCCCAACATGCAATACACAGAGCGGTTTAGGGGTACTAGAATATAGTATTGTGGTGGTTTGAATCAGATGTCCCCCATCATGTATTCTGAATACTTGGTCCCAGAGCTGACGGCAATTTGGGAGGTGGAGCCTTGCCAAAAAGGAGGTATGCTGTCGGAGGCAGGCTTTGGAGATGTTACAGACAGCTCCCCCTTGCCAAAACTCAGCTCCCTCACCTGCTACTGTTGTCCACCTGCTGTGGCAGAGGTGATGTCCAGCCTCTGCTCATGCCACCCTTTCCCCGCCATCATGAAGCTTCCCCTCAGGACTGTAAGCCAAAATAAAACCTTTCCTTCCATCAGCTGCTCTCGGTCAGGTGCTTTGCCCCAGCATCAAGAAGGTGACTACAACAGGCGTGTATTATATATAGTATATGAGTGACATATGCGGCTGCGAAATACATTGGAGACAGATTAATTCTGTGTTCTCATCTATCATTGGTGAGCAATATAGGTTTCCTATAAATCATGGTGATACATGGTCTATACATAGTCCCTTCATTATTCGCCTTTCCTTTCTTTCTTCCCTCCCTCCTTCCTCCCTCCTCTCTATTCCTTCTTTCTCTCTCTCCCTTTTCCTTCCATCCTTTCTTCCTTCCTTCTACCTTTTTCAGAGACAAGGTGTTACCACATAACCCAGCCTAGCCTCAACCTCCTGACCATCCTGCCTCCACTTCCTGGGTGCTAGGGTTGCAGGACTCCACCACGCCTGGCTTACGATATTTCTCTTTACAAATCATTTGCTTATATTAAAAAAGAAAACAGGGGGCTGGAGAGATGGCTTCTTGGTTAAGGCACCCGCCTGCCAAGCCTAAGAACGCCTGTTCAATTCTCCAGGTCCCACGTTTAGCCAGACGCATAGTGACGCAAGGGTGCAATGCCACACTTGCCCACAAGGGGGCGCACACGTCTGGAGTTTGTTCACAGTGGCTGAGAGGCTGTGCCCATTCCCCCCCCCTCTCTCTCTGCCTCTCCCAAAAGAAAAAGAAAAAGAAAACAGGGTATGGAGGGATGGCTCTGATGGTAAAGTGCTTGATACACAAGTATGAGAACCTGAGTTCAGATCCCCAAGACCCATGGAAAGCTGTGATCTAGCACTAGGGAGGTGGAGACAGGGGCATTGCTAGGGCTTGCTGGCTAGCTGGTCTAGCTGAATTGGTGAGCTCTAGGTTCAGCAAGAGAACTTGTCTCAAAAAATAAGATGGAGGGGGCTGGAGAGATGGCTTAGCGGTTAAGGCGCCTGCCTCCTAAGCCTAAGAACGCCGGTTCCAATCTCCAGCAGTTCCAATCTCCAGGTCCCACGTTTAGCCAGATGCAAAGTGACACAAGGGCACAATGCCGCACTTGACCACAAGGGGGCGCATGCATCTGGATTTCATTCACAGCGGCTGAGAGGCTGCTGACACTCCCATCTCTATCTGTCTCCCTCTCCCTCTCTCTCTGTCTCTCTCTGTGTCTCTCTCCAAAAAAAATAAATAAATAAGATGGAGAACACCTGAAGAACACACCCACTACTGACCTCTGGCGCACACACACACACAATGGTTGTACATGTATATATTGTATAGAATAAGGTGTAGTCTAGGGTTTAGATGAGTGCTGGTGGAAGTTCTGTGTACCCAGCCAGGTGTCCAAGGGGCACTGAAGCCCACCTTTTTTTTTCTATACATCAAGGAACAAGGTGCTTGTTAAAGTACATACAGTGGTGGAATTAGAAGTCTGGCATACATGGATGACTCTGTGTGTGTGTGTATGTGTGTGTGTGTGTGTGTGTGTGTTTGCCTCAACTTAGGTGCAGTCTCTCTCTCTCTCCTCTACCCCCTTCATTCATTCCAAAGTAACTACAGATCCCTCCCAATCATGCCTCTGGGCTGGCAAGTGCCTCTCTCTACCAGGATCTGGGTCTCTCCACCCAATACATCGAAATGTGGGCTAGGCAGAGGCACAAAGTGACACACGCATCTGGAGTGGCTAGAGGTCCTGGTATGCTCACTCACTCTCTCTCTCAAATCAATAAATTAAATATTTTCAGAGGAGGGCTGGGGTTGTAGCTCAGTGGTGAAGCACCTGCCTAGAATCCCCCAGTGAGGGTCTGGGGGCGTGGCTCAGTGGTAGAGCTCCTGCCTAGAATCCCCCAGTGAGGGTCTGGGGGCATGGCTCAGTGGTAGAGCTCCTGCCTAGAATCCCCCAGTGAGGGGCTGGGGTATGGCTCAGTGGTAGAGTCCTGCCTAGAATCCCCCAGTGAGGAGCTGGGATGTGGCTCAGTGGTCAGAAATACACCTCCTCTCTCAAGGCTCCTCCCAACCACCAGCTTGCATTGAGTGTATGGCAGACATTCCAAAGTGCTCAGTTACTTCTAGGGCTGAGAGCAGTTAGGGTAAGCCAGGCTGACACATGCATGTGGAGTTCGTTTGCAGTAGCTAGAGACCTGGTGTGCTGGCTCTTTCTCTCTCCTTCTTTCTCTCTCAAGTAAATACATAAAATACAATATTAAAAGAGAGAAAGGCGCACACATTCTTGTCTCTGCAAAGCAAGGACAGCTCCAAGTCCCACATATGCTTCCACAAAGACTGGAGAGAGTGAGCCTAGGACCGCACTCACCTACCCCTTGACTGCATACTTGTACACTGGTCTGGTCTCTCAGCCTCTGGGTTCCTAGCTGTATAATGGGCACAGAGTTATAAACTGATCCCAGTACTGCAGACATTCACACATTACCTATGGTTACCCTCATTTGCATACATTCCTGCAAAGGT
Source organism: Orientallactaga sibirica (assembly GCA_036365145.1). Classification (NCBI taxonomy): domain Eukaryota; kingdom Metazoa; phylum Chordata; class Mammalia; order Rodentia; family Dipodidae; genus Orientallactaga; species Orientallactaga sibirica. The sequence continues at coordinate 1,362,557 of JAEOAD010001941.1, read as the reverse complement.
GAAAAAAATGCCAAAAACTGATTTTTGGTGATTGGGAATGTAGCTCAGTTGGTAGAGTGCTTGTCTAATGTGCACAAAAAAACTTGAGTTCCATCCCCATCATGGGATGGTGCACATGTATGCTTAGCACTGGGGAAGTGCAGGGAGGAGGATTTGAAGTTCAAAGGTAGGGTAGGCTACATAGCAAGACCATGTTTCAGTCAATCAGTCAGTCAATCAATAAGGGCTAAGGAGATATCTCAGGGGGTAAAGTGCTTCTGCCCAAGCCCACGAACCTGAGTTTAGATTCCCAGCACCCACGTAAAAGCTAGGTATAGTGGCACATGCTTATAATCCCAGTATTGGGGAGCCAAAGACAAGAGGACCCCTGAGGGTCACTGCCTAGCTAGTCTAGCTGATTTTTCTAGCTCCAGGTTCAGTGAGAGACTCTGTCTCCCATTATAAGGGGGAGAGTGACTGAGGAAGGCATCCAACATCAACCACTGGCCTCAACACATATGCACACACATGCGAACATGCATCTACACATGCATGCATGCCGTACACATGCATGCACACCGTACACATGCAGAAAGGAAGGAAGGAAGGAAAAAGGAAGGAAAAAAGGCAGGCAGGAAGAAAGGAAGGAAGGAGGAAAGAAAGGGAAAAGGAAGGAAGGAAGGGAAAAAGGCAGGAAGGAAGGAAGGAAGGAAGGAAGGAAGGAAGGAAGGAAAGGAAAAAGGAAGGAAGAAAAAGGGAAGGCAGGCAGGAAGGAAGGAAGAAGAAGGAAGGAAGGAAAGAAGGAAGAATGAAGGAAGGAAGGAAGATGAAGGAAAGAAGGAAGGAAGGAAAGAAGGAAGGAAGAATGAAGGAAGGAAGGAAGATGAAGGAAGGAAGGAAGGAAGGAAGGAAGGAAGGAAGGAAGGAAGGAATTTAGGAAACAATAGGATGCAGAGGGGACTCAGACCCCTTCCAGGACTGCTAGGGTGCTGCCTGCTGCCCCACTCAAAGCATCAGACCAGTTGTGTCTCCATTGAAACTCAGGGGTCATTTTCCCCTTCCCAAAACTTGCTGGCTGACCCTTGCAAGGAGTTTGGCTCTCTCTAACGGTGTGTACATTGCAGCCACAGCCCACTGCAGCCATAACATGACTACAAGTTGAGCCCAGAGAATTTACCAACATGCAATACACAGAGCGGTTTAGGGGTACAAGAATATAGTATTGTGGTGGTTTGAATCAGATGCCCCCCATCATGTATTCTGAATACTTGGTCCCAGAGCTGACGGCAATTTGAGAGGTGGAGCCTTGCCAAAAAGGAGGTATGCTGTCGGAGGCAGGCTTTGGAGATGTTACAGACAGCTCCCCCTTGCCAAAACTCAGCTCCCTCACCTGCTGCTGTTGTCCACCGGCTGTGGCAGAGGTGATGTCCAGCCTCTGCTCATGCCACCCTTTCCCCGCCATCATGAAGTGTCCCCTCAGGACTGTAAGCCAAAATAAAACCTTTCCTTCCATCAGCTGCTCTCAGTCAGGTGCTTTGCCCCAGCATCAAGAAGGTGACTACAACAGGCATGTATTATATATAGTATATGAGTGACATATGCGGCTGCGAAATACATTGGAGACAGATTAATTCTGTGTTCTCATCTATCATTGGTGAGCAATATAGGTTTCCTATAAATCATGGTGATACATGGTCTATACATAGTCCCTTCATTATTCACCTTTCCTTTCTTTCTTCCCTCCCTCCTTCCTCCCTCCTCTCTATTCCTTCTTTCTCTCTCTCCCTTTTCCTTCCATCCTTTCTTCCTTCCTTCTACCTTTTTCAGAGACAAGGTGTCACCACATAACCCAGCCTAGCCTCAACCTCCTGACCATCCTGCCTCCACTTCCTGGGTGCTAGGGTTGCAGGACTCCACCATGCCTGGCTTACGATATTTCTCTTTACAAATCATTTGCTTATATTAAAAAAGAAAACAGGGGGCTGGAGAGATGGCTTCGTGGTTAAGGCACCCGCCTGCCAAGCCTAAGAACACCTGTTCAATTCTCCAGGTCCCACGTTTAGCCAGACACATAGTGATGCAAGGGTGCAATGCCACACTTGCCCACAAGGGGGCGCACACGTCTGGAGTTTGTTCACAGTGGCTGAGAGGCTGTGCCCATCCCCCCCCCTCTCTCTCTCTGCCTCTTCCTCTCTGCCTCTCCCAAAAGAAAAAGAAAAAGAAAACAGGGTATGGAGGGATGGCTCTGATGGTAAAGTGCTTGATACACAAGTATGAGAACCTGAGTTCAGATCCCCAAGACCCATGGAAAGCTGTGATCTAGCACTAGGGAGGCGGAGACAGGGGCATTGCTAGGGCTTGCTGGCTAGCTGGTCCAGCTGAATTGGTGAGCTCTAGGTTCAGCAAGAGAACTTGTCTCAAAAAATAAGATGGAGGGGGCTGGAGAGATGGCTTAGCGGGTTAAGGCGCCTGCCTCCTAAGCCTAAGAACGCCGGTTCCAATCTCCAGCAGTTCCAATCTCCAGGTCCCACGTTTACCCAGATACAAAGTGACGCAAGGGCGCAATGCCGCACTTGACCACAAGGGGGAGCATGCATCTGGATTTCGTTCACAGCGGCTGAGAGGCTGCTGGCGCTCCCATCTCTATCTGTCTCCCTCTCCCTCTCTCTCTGTCTCTCTCTGTGTCTCTCTCCAAAAAAAATAAATAAATAAGATGGAGAACACCTGAAGAACACACCCACTACTGACCTCTGGCGCACACACACACACAATGGTTGTACATGTATATATTGTATAGAATAAGGTGTAGTCTAGGGTTGTAGATGAGTGCTGGTGGAAGTTCTGTGTACCCAGCCAGGTGTCCAAGGGGCACTGAAGCCCACCTTTTTTTTCTATACATCAAGGAACAAGGTGCTTGTTAAAGTACATACAGTGGTGGAATTAGAAGTCTGGCATACATGGATGACTCTCTGTGTGTGTGTGTGTGTGTGTGTGTGTGTGTGTGTGTGTGTGTGTTTGCTTCATCTTAGGTGCAGTCTCTCTCCTCTATCCCCTTCATTCATTCCAAAGTAACTACAGATCCCTCCCAATCATGCCTCTGGGCTGGCAAGTGCCTCTCTCTACCAGGATCTGGGTCTCTCCACCCAATACATCGATGTGGGCTAGGCAGAGGCACAAAGTGACACACACATCTGGAGTGGCTAGAGGTCCTGGTATGCTCACTCACTCTCTCTCTCAAATCAATAAATTAAATATTTTCAGAGGAGGGCTAGGGTTGTAGCTCAGTGGTGAAGCACCTGCCTAGAACCCCCAGTGAGGAGCTGGGGGTGTGGCTCAGTGGTAGAGCTCCTGCCTAGAATCCCCCAGTGAGGGTCTGGGGGTGTGGCTCAGTGGTAGAGCTCCTGCCTAGAATCCCCCAGTGAGGGGCTGGGGTATGGCTCAGTGGTAGAGTCCTGCCTAGAATCCCCCAGTGAGGAGCTGGGATGTGGCTCAGTGGTAGAGCTCCTGCCTAGAATCCCCCAGTGAGGGGCTGGGGGCATGGCTCAGTGGTAGAGCTCCTGCCTAGAATCCCCCAGTGAGGGGCTGGGGGCGTGGCTCAGTGGTAAAACACTTGTCTACATTCCCCCAGTGAGGGGTCTGGGTGTGGCTCAAGGGTAGAGCACACATGCTAACCAAAGCATGTCCAATGGCAGCAGCATCCAGCCCCTCGCAAGCCCTCAGAAAGGTTATACTCTCATTGTCATGAGTGGCCAGGGTCTGGTTTGTGACGTGCTCCACTACACAGCTCAGCTTGACCTGGAACTTGCTATGTATCCCAGGCTAGCTTTGAACTGATTGAGATCCTCCTGCCTCAGCCTCCTGAGTGCTGGGATGACAGGTGTGCACTACGACATTAGAGCCTGCCTGGCTATAGCAGGGACTCTAATGTATCATTTTAAGGGGAACCTGGGAGAAATGAAGAAGCTGAGGACCCCAGTGAGCCCCAATAATCACTGCCCTTCCCCCCTTTCATCAGCATCCTCTCTGTACCTAGTAAGGCTCCAGCACTTACAGAGGAAGGAAGGGGAGCCACTGGCTGAGCTTCCAGAAGGTCCTAGCTGAGGGGCAAAGAGTAACCTGACAGAGGAACAAAACCCCTTGTCCAGAGCCCATGACTGGCAGGACTTTGAAATTGGGGGATGAAGCTGGGCCTGGTAGCACATGCCTGTCATTCTAGCATTCAGAATGCTGAAACGCATTGTGAGTTTGAGGCCAGCCTAGGGTACGTAGCAAGTACCAGACCAGCCAGGGTTACGTAGGAAAACCCTGTCTCAAAACGGGGACCAGAGCCGGGCGTGGTGGCGCACGCCTTTAATCCCAGCACTCGGGAGGCAGAAGTAGGAGGATTGCCGAGAGTTCGAGGCCATCCTGAGACTACATAGTTAATTCCAGGTCAGCCTGGACTAGAGTGAGACCCTACCTCGAAAAAAAAAAAAAAACGGGGACCAGAGGCTGGGGAGATGGCTCAGTGATTCACATAAGCATGAGGACCTGGCACCCACGTAAAAGCCAGGTGTGGCAATCAATACACATGCCTGTAACCCCAACACTGGGGGGACAGAGGTGGGGGGATTGCAGAGGTTTGCTATCTAGTGTAGTCTAATTGGTGAATTCAAGGTTCAGTGAGAGACCATGTCTCAAACCATAAGGTAGAAGGGGCTGAAAAGATGGCTTAGTGGTTAAGCGCTTGCCTGTGAAGCAGAGGTTTGCTATCCCCAGTTCGAGAATTCAAGGTTCCCAGGACCATAAGGTAGAGGGGCTGAAAAGATGGCTTAGTGGTTATGCACGAAGTGGACCCCAGTTAGAGGCTCGCATCTGGAGTCTGGCTAGTGGTTAGTGGTGCATGCATCTGGAGTTCGTTTACAGTGGCTGGAGGCCCTGGCGCACCCATTCTCTCTCTAGCTATCTGCCTCTTTCTCTCTCTCTCTGTCCCTCTTGAATAAATAAATAAACAAACGAAAGTTTTTAAATAAGGTAGAGGGACTGGGGAGATGGCTTAGTGGTCAAAGGCTCTTGCTTACAAGCCTGTGGGCCCGAGTTCAATTCCCCAGCACCCACGTAAAGCTGGTTGCGAAGCGGCAACACATCTGTGATTCCAATGCACCTGTAAGGGGAACAGAGCCAGGAGAATTGGGAACCACAGGGACAGCTAGACTGGGGCACAGGCAGCAGCAAAAACAACAGGAGACCCTGACTCACAAAAAAACGGCAGAAGAGAACAAACACATTGGGGTTGTCCTCTAATCGCCACACATGCCCCCCACATACACACACAAATATTTTTTTTTTTTTTTTTTTATTATTTTTTATTTTTTGGAGAGAGACACAGAGAGAGACAGAGAGGGAGAGGGAGAGGGAGACAGATAGAGATGGGCGTGCCAGCAGTCTCTTAGCTGCTGTAAACGAAATCCAGATGTGTGCGCCCCCTTGTGGGCAAGTGTGGCATTGCGCCCTTGTGTCACTTTGCATCTGGCTAAACCTGGGACCTGGAAATTGGAACCAGGTTCTTAGGCTTAGCAGGCAGGCGCCTTAACCAATAAGCCATCCCTCCAGCCCACAAATAATATTTTTTAAATATTGTTTTATTAATTTGAGAGAGAGAATGGGCATGCCAGGGCCTCTTGCCACTACAAACAAACTCCAGGCACATGGGCCACTTTGTGAGTCTTGCATTACATGGATACTGAGGAATCAAACCCAAGCCAGCAAGCTCCTTTAACCACTGAGTCATCTCCACAGTTCTAAGAAAAATAATTTTTAAAAGGCAGGAAGAGATTGAGGAAGTCACCTGGCATTGACCTCTGGCCTCTATGCACAGGTGTGTGCACACCTGTACCCATGTGTGCCCATATGCATGCAACACACACACACACAAAGAAAAACAGAAAAAAAGGGGCTAGATAGATGGCTGGGGGGCAAGCTACTAGCCTGCAAAGTCTAATGATGACCCAGGTTCGATTCCCCAGTACCCACATAAAGCCACATGCATGTGGAGTTTGTTTACAGCAGCTAGAGGCCTTGGTGAATCCATTCTCTCTCTCTCCCTTTCTCTCTCCTTCTTTCTCCCTCTCTCTCCTCTTGCAAATAAGTAAAAAAGAAAATAGGGCCGGGGAGATGGCTTAATGGTTAAGGCACTGCAAAGCCTAAGGACCCATGTTCGACTCTAGATCCCACGTAAGGCAGATGCACAAAGGTGAAGCAAGTGCAATGTCACACATGCCCACTAGGTGGCGCAAGTGTCTGGCACTCTATTGCAGTGGCTGAGGCCCTGGTGTGCCAATTCTCTTTCTCTCTCTCTCTCTCTGTGTGTGTGTGTGTGTGTGTGTGTCTCTCCTCTCACTCTAAAATAAAATAAATAAATTTTAAAAGAAACAAAGTTTAAAAAAAAACAGAAAAAGGATTTGGGGAGTGCCAGTCCCCTAGTAATGCCCCCACTCTTTCCTATAGGATTTGACTGCAAGCTCTCTTAGCAGAGGGTCCTCTGTCCAGGGGCTGAGCCCACCTTTCTCAGGCCCACCCAGGCCCCCCACTGTGGGCTGGGATATAAATTAAAATTCAATTTCATTAGGGCTGGTAAGCAATCAATCCCTGGCTGGGCTAACAATGCCAGGCAGGGGGCCTCATGCCACCCACGGCTGTAATTCACTCGGCCTCCCCCACGCTTGTTCACAAACTGCTAGAGCTGCACTTTCTGGCCAAATTTATGGTGTTGGCAGCGTCTGGGGCCTGAGTTACAGCTGCAGGTTTGATCCGGGACTGCATTATTCTGCATCTAATCCTTACGTGTGACAGCCAGGGAGAGGCCTGGTGTTCTCCCAAACCAGGCATTGTCCTCTGGCCAGCCCAGCTCCAGAGGAGGCCAAGGGTCCTGGGCCCAGACCCCCAAGCTGCCCACGCCCAGGCAGGACAGCTGCGATCTGAAAGCTGAGTCCACATTGGCGTTCACACGGCCAAGCACTGTTGCATTGAATACAGAGAAAAAAAGAGAGATGAAATCTATGTCACAGACTGGGAAACTGAGGCATGGAGAGGGCATCTGAAGGCCCAGCAAGCGGACCATGAGCCTATGGTTCACAGGGTATGCCACTTGTGTCCTTGGGTCATGATGAAACTTTGCTACAATAGCCCAAAATCAGAAAATAAAGGAGATTGTGCCCAGGCGGCAGGACATACGGATGAAGGAGTCCACGCACTTTTGCTTGTAAAGAGACTGACGCATCTCCATTTGCAGCCCTGGGCTGCAAAGACGCCAAGCGGAGCTGGCAAGGTCAACAGCGTGCATGGCGCATTCATGAAGCAGGCAGGAATAAACATGAGGTCTGTATGTACGTGGAAAATTCTAGAAATATACATTCTATCCTATTACCTTTGTTTGTTTTTTTTTAATTTGGCTTTATTTTTTTATTTTTTATTTTTTCTTATTTATTTTATAGGGGGGGAGAGGGAGACAATTGGCATGCCAGGACCTCTAGCTACCTCAGTCAAACTCCAGACATGCGTGCCATCTTGTGGGCATGTGTGACCTTGTGCATGTGTGTCACCATGTGCATATGGCTTACATGGGTTCTGGGGAGTCAAACCTAGGTCCTTAGGCTTTGCAGGCAAGTGCCTTAGCTGCTAAGCCATCTCTCCAGACCTTTTTTTTTTTTTAATTTTTTTTTGTTTGTTTTATTTATTTTTGGAGAGAGACAGAGAGAGAGAGGGAGAGAGATGGGCGCGCCAGCAGTGTCTCAGCTGCTGTGAACGAAATCCAGATGCGTGCACCCCCTTGTGGTCAAGTGCAGCATTGCGCCCTTGCATCACTTTGCATCTGGCTAAACATGGGACCTGGAGATGGGAACTGCTGGAGATTGGAACCAGCGTTCTTAGACTTAGCAGGCAGGCGCCTTAACCCCTAAGCCATCTCTCCAGCCCCCAGACCTTTTTTTTTAAGGTAAGGTCTTACTCTAGCCCAGGCTGACCCTCTAGTCCTAGGCTGGCCTTGAACTCACAGTGATCCTTCTACCTCTGCTTCCCAAGGGCTGGGATTAAAGACTTGCACCACCAGACCCAGCTGCTTTTTTGTTTTATTTTCAGACAGGGTCTATGCACCCCAGGCTGGCCTTGGATTCATGGAAATCCTCCTGCCTCAGCCTGCTGAGTACTGGGATTATAGGTGTGAGCCACCACATCTGGCTAAGGATGAGTGGGGCGGGGAGGCAGAGCAAGGGTGTGCTAGACATGAAACCCAAGCCTCACACTCGCTAGGCAAGTGCTCTTCCCAGCCCAAGATTTGTGTTTTTTGTTTTGTTTTGTTTGTTTTTTATGTCTCCACCCCCTATTTTATATATATTTTTTATTATATTTTTTATTTATATTATTCTGATTTTACATTCATAGTATTGGTTCCATTGTCCTCCTGTCCTCCCTCTTCCAAAGGGACCCTCATCAATGGGGAATGTGGGTCATGCATTGTGGGGGTAGTCAAGAGTTCTGGGGGATAGGCCCCAGTCTCTATGCATAATGCCCCAACTTGTGACTCTAACAATCTTTCCGCCCCCTCTTCCACAAGTTTCCCTGAGCCACATTGGGGTCATTTTAGTTCTGCTTCAGTGATGAGGTTTTGGGAGCTTCTGTGTCTCTGGATATCTGGCTTAGTTGGAGTTGGATGTTCTCTGTGTTTATCTCCTTCAGCCTTTTTCTGGTGTTGTGATCGCCATGAACGCTGAACTCTTGCCCTTCCCCTGCGTTGTTCTGTGGTTTCAGCCGGGGCCCTGGTGAGGTGTGGTTAGCTGATCCTCCCTTCAGGTTCCTTGTCCACCTGAAAAAAGATAAGCAAATTCTCCAACGGAGAGAGAAGTTAGTACTAGATAGAAGGGATAACCATATATGTTTTGGAGGGAATTTTATATGCGTTGGCTCTCTTCTAGCCCACATCTTCACGGCCCCTACATATCCACCTAACACCAGACTCCCTTGCCCTGAGCCCCCTTAAAGTCAGTCTATGCCATGTGACCCAAGGGATAGGGTCACTGCCTAAGTCAATAAAGAGCTGACTCCCCAGCCCTCTCTCCAATCACAGACAGCAGTGAAACCAGGCACCAAGAACCAAAGAACAACTGTCCTGGAGCTGCAGGACCTACAGTCAACCATGTATGACTAAGACATGCTGGTGACCTGAGAGCTTATTCCCGCCACAGAACTGCAGCCTGAGCTGATGTGACATTCACAAGAGGGTCTAGGCAGGAGCTCTACCACTGAGCCACACCCCCAGTCCCTCACTGGGGGATTCTAGGCAGGAGCTCTACCACTGAGCCACACCCCCAGCCCCTCACTGGGGGATTCTAGGCAGGAGCTCTACCACTGAGCCACGCCCCAGACCCTCACTGGGGGATTCTAGGCAGGAGCTCTACCACTGAGCCACACCCCAGCCCCTCACTGGGGGATTCTAGGCAGGTGCTCTACCACTAAGCTTTATCCCTAGCTTTTATCTACTTTTCTAAAATGTTTCAAATATTTATTTGTAAGGAGAAGGGGAGAGAGAAAGAGAGAGAGAATAAATGAGAATAGGCATACCAGGGCCTCTAACCTCTGCAAACAAACTCCAGGTGAATGTGCCACTGGCTTTACATGGGTACTTGGAACCAAACTCAGTCTTTAGGCTTTGCAGGCAAGTGCCTTAACCACTGAGCCACCTCTCCAGCTCCAAACTGAGAGGTGTTTTTTTTTTCAGTGCTGAAAATCAAACCCAGGGTCCCACACATTCTAGGCAAAGGCCCTACCACTGAGCCACACCCCAGCCCCTCACTGGGGGATTCTAGGCAGGAGCTCTACCACTGAGCCACACCCCAGCCCCTCACTGGGGGATTCTAGGCAGGAGGTCTACCACTGAGCCACACCCCAGCCCCTACTTTTTATTTTGAGATAGGATCCCACTAAGTTGCCCAGGCTTTCCTTCAGATCATTCTATAGCCTAGGCTGGCTTTGAACTTGCAGTCCTCCGTGCCTTGGCCTCCTGAATAGTGGAGATACATTCTGAGAATTATTAATTAAATACTGGAAATAGACCTAGGTATAGAAGAATGGCAGGCCAGTAAGATAAGAAAGGAAACTGAAGCCGGGCGTGGTGGCGCACGCCTTTAATCCCAGCACTCAGGAGGCAGAGGTAGGAGGATCGCCACGAGTTCGAGGCCACCCTGAGACTACATAGTTAATTCCAGGTCAGCGTGAGACCCTACCTTGCAAAACCAAAAAAAAAAAAAAAAAAAAGAAAGAAAGAAAGAAAGAAAGGAAACTGAAGGGCTGGAGAGATGGCTTAGTGGTTAAGGTGTATGTCTTTGAATCCTAAGGACCCCGGTTTGAATCTCCAGGTCCACGTAAGCCAGATGTACATGGTGGCACATGCATCTGGAGTTCGTTTTCAGTGGCTAGAGGCCCTGGCTCGCCCATTCTCACTCTCTCTCTCTCTCTCTCTCTCTCTCTGTCTCTAATAAATAAATAAAAATAAAATAATTTTAAGAAAGAAAGAAAGAAAGAAAGAAAGAAAAAGAAAGAAAGAAGAAAGAAAGAAAGAAGAAAGAAAGAAAAAAGAAAGAAAGAAAGAAAGAAAGAAAGAAAGAAAGAAAGAAAGAAAGAAAACCAAAGAGGGGATTCCAGGGAGGACCCCACATACACAAGGGCATGGGGGCAGAAAGGAGCCCAGAACCGCCTGGTTGAGGAGTGGGGAGAGATAAGCCTGGGAGATGCAGAGCAAGCCTGCCACCCATCGCACTTTGCTGAGCAGTAATTGAATGTGACCCACAGTCCCTACTCTGTGACATGATAACCTCAGAGACGGGTCCCCAGCCTGGAAGTTCACATTGGCAGGGCACGGGCATGAGCTGGCTCAGCTCCGCAGACAGCAAGCAGACAACCTCTCCTCTCTCTCTCTCCAGCTGGGTCTCTCCCGATGGCCATCCTTCCTGGCCCTGGGTGCCCTCTGATGAGAAGGGGACAGGGGCTCCCTCTTCAGCTTGCTCACCCAGCCTCTTTGTGAATCGAAATGTATTTTTTTTTCTTTCCTAATTAACTCCCTGCCACCCTGCTTGCAGTAAAGACTGATTTATTTCCGCCTTTTTGCATTCAGGCAGCGAGCTGTTTAATCTGAGCTGTGTGGACTCCAACACCCCATCTCAATGAAACCAAGATCCCTCATCTTGCTAGCGTCCTGCCAGCATCTTCCATCTTCCTGCTGTCCACAGCTCTGCTGGACAGGCTGTGGCTGTAGCTGTAAATCATGCGGACTCTTTTATCATAATACCCTTTGCCCTTTGGCCACACCTGTCAGCGTGCTTGGGACTCCAAATACCAAGCATTGTTTGTGACTCATTTGCATAGGCAAACCTGGCCTTGGGTTGAGGCTAGTTCCCAGAAACACTGGGATGTCGAATCACCCCCCAGCCAGGCCCACGCCTCGGCCATTCTGCCCTCCGCCTGTGTCCCCACAGCCAGGCTCACAAGCAGTTTCTCTCTCCTCGTGGATCTGTGAAAGGGGGCCAGCTTCTTCTGCCATTGATAGAACCTCCCCTGGATTTGTAAGTTGAAATTAATCTGCAACTTCCATAAACTGTGTCTGATTGGATGTTTGTCCCAGAAACGTGGAGCTGATTACAACAGAGGGTCCAGTGACTGTTGCCGTGAAATAGCTTGTATGGTCATTCTTTATTTTTCATTTCTTTTTCTTTTCTTTCCTCTCCTCTCCTCTCCTTTTCTTTTCTTTTCTTTTCTCTGAGATAGGGTCTCACTTCAGCCCAGGCTAACCTGGAACTCACTATGTAGTCTCAGGGTAGCCTCAAACTCATGGTGATCCTCCTACCTCTGCTTCCTGAGTGCTGGAATTAAAGGCGTGTGCCACCACGCCCGGCTTATTTTTCATTTCTTTATTAACTTTTTTTTTTGCATGTATGTGTATATGGTATGTGTACATGTGTGCATGCATGTTTGTATGTGTGTAGGCACATGTATGTGTTTATGTGTATATGTGGATGGAGGCCAAAGATTGAGACTGGCCATCTCCCTCTATGACTCTCCACTTTAATTATTGAGTCAGGGGCTGTCACTGAACCTACAGATCACTAATTTGGCTAGTCTACTTGGCCAGCTTGCCCTGGGGATCCACCTGTTTCTGCCTCCTGAGTGCTGGGATTATAGGTGGGCACAACCACACCTAATGTTTACATGAGCACTGGGGATTAGAACTCAGAACCTCACTGTAGCAGACAGCTTCAGGTTCGCTGAGATGAACTTCCAGACCAGGCACAGTTATGGAGGAAAGGGATATTATTTATTGAAGCTTACAGATCCAGGGGAAGTTCCATAATGGCAGAAGAAGCGGTCTGCTCTCACATGGCCAAGCAGAGAGAGCAAAAGCCCCAGCCACATAGCACACAGAGCAAAACTACTGCCAAAAGTCACAGCACACTTCAGGAACTCCTACTGGGCACACTTTGCATATCTTTACAATGGAATCTCAAACCCTCACCACACCTTAAGACCAGCCCCCAGTGACATTGCCTCTAGCAAGGTGATTACAGATGCAAACTATAAAGTAATAAAATAATGAATATATTGGGGGCCATATATTCAAACTACCACACTCACGCTTGTGCAGCAAGCGTTTACTGACTACATGCGATCTCTAAAGTAGCTGCGCTAGACCCTTTTCTTATTGTTATGACAAAGTACCTGCTGAAGCAACTTCAGGGAGAAAGGGTTGAGCTTGGCTCACGGTCTGAGAGTACAGTGTCATGGTGGGGAGGCATGTGAGAGTGCATGGTTCTGGAAGTGTGTGGTTGGGGTTCTTCACATCCTGTGGACCAGGAAGCACAAAGTCTGGGGCTAGAAGTGGGGGGTTAGGCTATGCCCACAGATTTCTACTTCTTCCAACTAAGTCTTAACCTCCAAAAGCCTCCTGTAAGTAAGGGCTTCCACCAAAGACCTGATGTGCTCTGAGTCTCCATGGACCAGTGTCTGGTGTGACCCCAGGAGCCAAGCTCAACCTAAACCCTACGCATGCGGAATGAGGAGACTGCACTTGGCCAGTGGTGTTTCTCAGACATGAATGAATGCACTGGAAAACTTGCAAACTGCACATTCTTGGATTCCCCTCCAGGCATTCTGATCATGCTGGTGTAGGTAAAGCTAAGAATCCATGTTTCTCTTAATGGGCCGTGTGTGTGTGTGTGTGTGTGTGTGTGTGTGTTTGCAGGTGTTTGCAGGTACACGTGTGCCTGTGTGTGTGTGGAGGCCAGAGGTCAGCATGGCGTGTCTTCCTCCAATGCTCTCCACCTTATTTGTGGAGACAAGGTCTCACTGAACCTGGAGCTCACCAGTTCAGCTAGACTAGCTAGATCAGCAAGCCTCAGGGGTCCTCCTGTCTCTGCCTCCTCAGCACTGATACATACACACATGCCCACACACAACAACAAAATTAAAAAAAAAAAATTAAAAGGTAAAGAAAGGCTAGAGAAGGGGATATGATGGAGAGTGGAGTTTCAAAAGGGAAAGTGGGGGAGAAGAGAAGTACCATGGAATATTGTCTATAATTAAGGAAGTTGTCAATAAAAGAAAGAAGAAAGAAAGAAAAAAGAAAAGAAGGAAGGAAGGGAGAAAGAAGGAAAGAAGAAGGAAGGAAGGAAGGAAGGAAGGAAGGAAGGAAGGAAGGAAGGAAGGGAGGGAAGAAGGAAAGAAGGGAGAGAAGGAGGGAGGGGAGGAGGGAGGGAGGGAGAGAGGGAGGGAGGAAGGGAGGGAGGAAGGAAGGAAGGAAGGAAGGAAGGAAGGAAGGAAGGAAGGAAGGAAGGAAGGAAGACAGGCTAGAGAGATGCCTCAGTGTTTGCCTGCAAAGGCTAACAACCACAGTTCAGTTCCCCAGTACCCACATAAAGCCAGATGCACAACGTGACGCATGCATCTGGAGTTCATTTGCAGTGGCTGGAGGCCCTGGCATGCCCATTCTCTCTGTCTGTCTCTCTTCTATCTCTCTCTCTGCTTGCAAACAAATAAATTTAAAAAAAAAATTTTTTTAAAGGAAAAGAAAACCACAAACCTGGCTTTCTTTCACTGAGATGTGATGCAAGAAATGTCATATCCTCCCACAGAAGCTAAGAAGCTTCCAGAACTCAGCTCTGTAGGCTGAAGAAACCTAGCCACAGGAAGATCTGGAGGGGACCCCCTAAGGCTTGAAAGTTTGCATCCCAAGCTCTGGTAAAGAGAGCAAGGTCAGGCCACTGGGAACAGAGGCAGGGGACTGCTTGCTCCCTGGGGCTGTCTGAGCCCTCCACTTGTTTACTCCTGTAAACTGAGAGAGTGTGTCTAGGAGGCTGATACTGATGAATGGCCCTGTCCAGCAGGCCTTTCCCAGGCGGTCAAGGCCAAAGCAGGTGGGTGGAAGGCAGCTTTACTCGATGGATGCAGGTTATAATCCCAGCCAACAGCATCCATCCCTGGTACACACACACACACACACACACACACACACACACACACACACATCCTGCACAGCTGCCCAGAACTGAGAGATGGGAACCAGTCTTCAGCCCACGGTGCTGGTCACATCTGCCTGGTTCCAGGGGAGAAAACCTAGGCGCTAATGAGAACAAATGGCACCCGCCCCCAGAAAACTCAAAAGATTTCCCCCATTGCCCAGAACAAGAACTCAGACCATCAGCGGTTTCCGCGTGTGGCGCGAGCGCACCCTAGTGGTTATGCGTGAAATTGCAGGTCTTGTCCTCCAGCAAAGGGAAGCCCCAACCTCAACCCCGAGGTTCGCCCGGCAAAAGCGGCTCCGTTTGTGCCTGAGAACCTGGCCAGGATGCATATGTACGAGGCCGTGCCTCTCACCCAGAAAATCATTCACACTTCACTGGGTACGTTACTGAGTAATGGACCAACAACACGGCCACACGCTTGGTTTCATGAAGGTTGCATCCTAAGACCAAGGTGGAAAATAAATATATATGTAAGAATGCTAACTTTCAACTGTCCAGACAGAAATTGGCCTCGATATCCATGACCTTGCAGTGCCTAGCAATACCTTCGCAAGACCGTCATAATAGAAGAAAAAGATGATGACATCAAATTAAAAGAGAGACTAGGGGCTGGAGAGATGGCTTAGTGGTTAAACGCTTGCCTGTGAAGCCTAAGGACCCAGGTTCAAAGCTCGATTCTCCAGGACCCACGTAAGCCAGATGCACAAGGGGGCGCATGCATCTGGAGTTCGTTCTCAGTGGCTGGAGGCCCTGGCTCGCCCATCCTCTCTCTCTCTCTCTCTCTCTCTCTCTCTCTCTCTCTCTCTCTGCCTATTTCTTTTTTTTTTTTTTTTTGGTTTTGCGAGGTAGGGTCTCAGTCTGGTCCAGGCTGACCTGGAATTAACTATGTAGTCTCAGGGTGGCCTCGAACTCTCGGCAATCCTCCTACTCTGCCTCCCGAGTGCTGGGATTAAAGGTGTGCGCCACCACGCCTGGCTTTCTGCCTATTTCTGTATCTCTATCTCTCTCTCTCTCTCTCTCTCTCTCTCTCAAAATAAATAAAATAAAAAATAAAATATTTAAACAAAAAAATAAAATAAGAGAGACTAATGGAGAGAGGGAGGGGATATGATGGAGATTGGAGTTCTAAAGGGAATGGGGGGAGGGAAGGGAAATAACATGCATGCATTTTTTTTTTGTATGTAAGTATAGAAGTTGTCTCTCTATATATATAAAAGAATGGCAACTTTAAACCTGGCGTGGTTTATAAATGCCTGAAATCCCAGCACTGGAGAAACTGAGGCACGAGGAATATGAGTTTAAGGGCAGCCTGCTCTAAGTAGCCAGGCCCCACATTGAAATTTTAAAAGTAGGTCATTTCATATAGGGTTTATTTTTTTTTTGTTTGTTTGGTTGGTTTTGGTTTTTTGAGGTCTCACTCTACAGCCCAGAGCAGACCTGGAACTTACTCTGTAGTTCCAGGCTGGCCTCAAACTCACAGTGATCCTCCTACCTCTGCCTCCTGAGTGCTGATAATAAAGGCGTGCGCCACCATGCCTGGCTTTCATAGGGTTTTAAGTGTTATGCAAATTCACAAAAGTTTAGAAATACAGTCCAAAATCTCTCTGTGTGCCTCATCGCAGCCTCACCTCCAAACACTCACAAGGCCTAACCTAGCCTCATGGATCCCAGCAGGTCCTAATGCACAGGTGCCATCCACTCTCCAGGGCCTTGGTACATCCTGTTCAGTCTTCAGTGCCCTGTCTACCTCTCCGCCCCTTGCCCATTACAAAACTCAGTGGTCATGTCTTCCATGAAGCCTTCCCTATTTTAACTCCAAGGGCAGAATTAACACAAACTCCTAATGTTAGGTTTTTCTTTTTATAGTTCTGAGGATTGAACTTTGCATGTGCTAGACACCCTTAGCCCCTCACTGGGGGATTCTAGGCAGGTGCTCTACCACTGAACTACATCCCAGCCCCTCATTGGGGGACTCTAGGCAGGAGCTCTACCACTGAGCCACGCCCCAGCCCCTCACTGGGGGATTCTAGGCAGGAGCTCTACCACTGAGCCACACCCCAGCCCCTCACTGGGGATTCTAGGCAGGAGCTCTACCACTGAGCCACATCCCAGCCCCTCACTGGGGATTCTAGGCAGGAGCTCTACCACTGAGCCACACCCCCAGCCTTTCACTGGGGGATTCTAGGAAGGAGCTCTACCACTGAGCCACACCCCAGCCCCTCACTGGGGAATTCTAGGCAGGAGCTCTACCACTGAGCCACACTCCCAGCCCCTCACTGGGGGATTCTAGGCAGGAGCTCTACCACTGAGCCACACCCCCAGCCTTTCACTGGGGGATTCTAGGAAGGAGCTCTACCACTGAGCCACACCCCAGCCCCTCACTGGGGAATTCTAGGCAGGAGCTCTACCACTGAGCCACACTCCCAGCCCCTCACTGGGGGATTCTAGGCAGGTCTCTACCACTGAGCCACACCCCAGCCCCTCACTGGGGAATTCTAGGCAGGAGCTCTACCACTGAGCCACACCCCCAGCCCCTCACTGGGGGATTCTAGGCAGGTCTCTACCACTGAGCCACGTTCTCAGGCCCTCACTGGGGGATTCTAGGCAAGGTGCTCTACCACTGAGCCACACCCCCAGCCTTTCACTGGGGGATTCTAGGCAGGAGCTCTACCACTGAGCCACACCCCCAGCCTCTCACTGGGGGATTCTAGGCAGGAGCTCTACCACTGAGCCACACCCCAGCCCCTTCACTGGGGGATTCTAGGTAGGTGCTCTACCACTGAGCCACACCCCAGCCCCTCACTGGGGGATTCTAGGTAGGTGCTCTACCATGGAGCCACACTCTAGTCCCTCACTGGGACATTCTAGCAGGTGCTCTACCACTGAACTACACCTCAATCCCTCACAGGGGGATTCTAGGCAGGTGCTCTACCACTGAACCAGCCGCTCCCCCCCCCCCGCCCCGGCCAGCCCTACCTGTGAACTTTATTTGGACCCCTGCAGAAGGGCAGAGGAAATGGCAACTATAAGTATCAACTCTGGAGTCCAGAAGAGTTAGTGTCTCAATCCTGACTCTGCCACTTTCTAACTTTTCTCAGCCACCATTTTCTTAGAGAGGGAAAATGGGAATTATAACAGAGCCCATCTAAGAAACACTCTAGTCAGTAGAGTGCTGAAAGCATGCCCTGGCCCTGAGGAAGCACTTCTCATAAACCCTGTAGCTGGTGCTAGGACTGTACAAAAGTTCAGCCCACTCAGGCTTGTTGTCCTTTTAGGCTGTGTCTTGCTGCAGGCCACTCAGTTGAGTGGACCTCTAACCATCACCCGCCAACTGACATCTAAGTCTCTCTCCCAGCTGGAGGCAGAGTGGTCATGCAGCCATCAGCAAACAGGATGGGAGATGCCAACGTCTTACTTTCTTTTGTTTTTGTTTTTCAAGGTAGGGTCTCCCTCTAGCTCAGGCTGACCTGGAATTTACTATGTAGTCTCAGGGTGGCCTCGAACCCACAGTGATCCTCCTACCTCTGCCTCCCAAGTGATGGGATTAAATGTGTGTGCCACCATGCCAGGCTCCAAAGTGTTACTTTGGATGAAGCAATGCCCCAGAGACAGAGTCAGGTATTTTTCTCGCTCTTTTTTTAAAATTTAATTTTATTTTTATTTATTTGAGAAAGAGAGGCAGATAGAGAGAATGGGCACACCAGGGCCTCTAGCCACTGCAAACGTACTCCAGATGCGTGCGCCACCTTGTGCATTTGGCTTACATGGGTCTGGGGAATCGAACCTGGGTCCTTTGGCTTTGCAGACAAGCGCCTTAACCACTAAGCCACCCCTCCAGCCCAAGACGCAGGGTATTTTCTCCTCCACCTTTTCTCCACCTGTTCTCTTTGCCATCAGTCCCCACTCTCCTTTCCCTCCATCTCCTTCCCCTCTTCCTCCTCCCCCTCCTTCCCCTTCTTTTTCTTTTTTTTGGTTTTGCAAGGTAGGGTCTCACTCTGGTCCAGGCTGACCTGGAATTAACTATGTAGTCTCAGGGTGGCCTCGAACTCTCGGCGATCCTCCTACCTCTGCCTCCCGAGTGCTGGGATTAAAGGCGTGCGCCACCATGCCCGGCTCTCCTTCCCCTTCTTAATATCCTCTCTCTCCTCCTCCCCCTTCAACATTCTCCCCATGTTTTCCCTCCCCTCCTCCTTGAGCTATTCTCCTCTTCCTCGCCCTCCTGTCTTCCTCGCTGTCTTTCTCCTCCCCCTCCTCCTCTCCTTCCTTCCTTCCTTGCCATTCTGACTCCGTATCCCCTCCTCCTCTTCCTCCTCAGCCCTAGCTGGCTGCACTATGGGAGGGGACAAGATGACCATGAAATTGGATCTAAAGATGGAGGTTTTAAACTCCACCAAACCAACCGTTTGATTTCCCCAAACGTCCAGGCCTTAGGGAGATGACAGAAAGCCAAGATTGGACAGGGCAAGGTCAAAAGACAAGTGAGTCATCAGCAGGGAGAAGACGGACATTTCCTGTGTGTCCCCACAGAGGTCAGAGCTGTCCACACGCAGGCTGCTTGCTGGTGCTAGGACCAGCTGTCCCCCCTCCCTGGGGCACTTGTGGCCCCTAGCCTGGGAACACAGGGAGGCCTCAGCTGAGGGCTGATGGCCCAGCCTCTGTCATCGCCTGCCCTGCCCAGAGCCCTCAATCTCAGCAGACTTAGCTGGTACCTGGAAGGACCCCAGCATCTTGCAGTTATGGATGCTTCTAAACAAGGAGTCCTGGATTTTCATTTTTTTAATTTAATTATTTTTATTTATTTGAGGGGGGCACATAGAGAGAGAGAATGGGCACATCAGAGCCTCCAGCCACTGCAAACAAACTCCAAACACATGCACTACCATGTGCCTCTGGCTTACGTGGGTCCTGGGGAATCGAACCTTGGTCCTTTGGCTTTGCAGGCAAACACCTTTAACCGCTAAGCCACCTCTCCTAGATTTTCATTTTGTACAGCCCCACAGACTACATTGTGACTCTTACAGGCTGTATCACACATAGATACTATATTAGACTCCATAAGCCACAAATGTTACAGAACAGGGAACTCCGACAAGACCATCTTGTCCACAGTGTGTGGCTGGTTCACTCCTTTAATCCCAGCACTCAGGAGGCTGAGCTAGGAAGATCGCTGTGAGTTCAAGGCCAGCCTGAGACCATAGAGTGAGTTCCAGGTCAGCCTGAGTTACAGTGAGACCTTAAAAAAAAAAAGTTCAGGGCTGGAGAGATGGCTTAGCAGTTAAGGCACCTGCCTCCTAAGCCTAAGAACGCTAGTTCCAATCTCCAGCGGTTCCAATCTCCAGGTCCCATGTTTAGCCAGATGCAAAGTGATGCAAGGGCGCAATGCCGAACTTTCCCACAATGGGGCGCACACATCTGGATTTCGTTCTCAGCAGCTGAGACACTGCTGGCGCGCCCATCTCTATCTGTCTCCCTCTCCCTCTCTGTCTGTCTCTCTCTGTCTGTCTCTCTCCAAAAATAAATAAAATAATAAAAAATTAAAAAAAAAAAAACCTTCATTACAAGATAACTGTTGTGATGCTCCCAACGTTAACGGAGAAGGATCACAAATTCCAGACCAGCCGGGTCTGCATAGTAAAACCCTCATTCCTGGCCCTTATCAAACTTCAAACTACATGTGCAAATATATGTTTCATGTCTGTCTCTTCCCAAGGTCAACCATGAGGCAGGGTCTGTGTGCAGCTAGGTGGGGCTGGAGCCTCTGTGGCTGTAGCTAGAAGGCATTCCAGCATTAGCTGCAGGGCAGGGAGGTGGAAGGAAGGATAAATAAAAGAATGGGGGCAGAGAAATGAGGAAATGGATGGAACGATGAATGGATGAGTAGATTGGTGGGTGGCTAGATGGATAAGTGGATGGTTAGGTGATTAGGTGGATGGATGATAGGCACATGAGAGGATGGGTGGAAGGATGGATGGATGGATGGATGGATGGATGGATGGATAGATGGATGGATGGAAGGAAGGAAGGAAGGAACGAAGGAAGGATGGATGGATAGATGGATGGAAAGAAGGAAGGAAGGGTAGGTGGGTGGGTGGGTGGAAGGAAGGAAGGAAGGAAGGAAGGAAGGAAGGAAGGAAGAATAGGTGGGTGGGTGGATGGATAGATGGGTGGATGGATGGATGGATGGATGGAAAGAAGGAAGGAAGGAAGGAGAAAGGATGGACAGATGGGTGGGTGGGTGTATGGAAGGAAGGAAGGAAGGATAGATGGATGGGTGGGTGGGTGGGTAGATGGAAGGAAGGAAGGGTGGATGGATGGATAGGTGGATGGATGGATGGATAGATGGATGGAAGGATGGATGGGTGGGTAGATGGGTGGGTGGATGGATGGATGGATAGATGGATGGAAGGATGGATGGGTGGGTAGATGGGTGGGTGGATGGATGGATGGATAGATGGATGGAAGGAAAAATTGATGGATGGATGGATGGATGGAAGGAAGGAAGGAAGGAAGGAAGGAAGGAAGGAAGGAAGGAAGGGAACAGGTGGATGAAAGCTCAAGTAGTTGGATGGATAGCCAGCAAGCATAATTCCTTGAGGCCTAGGGAGCATTACCAGGGACCCTCTCTTTCAAATGAGTCTGTTCCTCTGGAATCGGACACGAGACCCTGCAGGGTGCTGTCAGCCATGTGTGTGGAGATGACTGCTGTCCACCAGGCTGATTATATCCACAGTCAGCACATTCATGAGGAAGAGCTGCTCGCGGGACCCAGGCCTCATGCTCAGAGGCACTTCCCTGTTTGCTTCTGTTCCGCTGTGTGGATGCTGGAGTTTGGGCCCGAGACTTTCTCACAGGCGAAGCACGTGCTTCACCCTCAGCCCCACTTCCCTGTTTGAACCTAGACTCCGCTGACTTGTCCCACAACCCCAGGAGAAGTATATATGTATATTTTTTCATTTGTGTTCATATATATATATATATATATATATATATATATATATATATATATGCACCAAAGGAGATTCTGAGAACCAAATCGGATGTGGAGAGCTGGACAATTTCATCTCAGGCTCTGAAAAAGGCTCAGATAAGCAGATCTGTGTTCATATCTCGTCCTTGGCAGTCACGGGTTGAACCTTCCACAGAACTGCCCGTGAGGTTCAGGCTGGGTGCTGGGGTGCCTTTTGGGAACACTGAAGAAAGCCATCCCAAGCATTTCTGATGCACATTGAGGTGGCTAATGTTCATGAGGCGGGGTCACAGTGCCCAGACACTGCATCAAACGTGGCTCTGCATGTCTCTGGTATATGCGTTTGGATGAGATGGACCTTTGAATTGGTAGGCTTAGAATAGAGGACATTTCCCCATCATATGGGTGGGCCACATCCAGGCAGCTGAAGCCTTACAAAGATCAGACTGACCTCCCCTGAGAAAGAAAGACTGCTCCAGCAGATGATTTTGCACTTGATCTCCAACATCTGCTCTTCCGGGTCTCCACCCTGCCGCCCCTCACTACAGATGCTGGCTGCACTTACCAGCCTCCACAGCTGTATTAGCAAATATCTTAAAATAAATCTCTTTATGCGTATACACCCAGAGATACTCACACCCATCCTATTAGAGAACCCAGCTAAGGCAGGAATTTATTCCAGAACCTATATGTTTCGGTTCTTTCTCTCTTCAAGCTGTGTGTGGTTGTGACCAAAGTATCTGAGAGGACACCTTAAGAGAGGAAAGATTTGAGGGATTCTGTTTGTTTTGGGTTTGTTTGTTTTGTTTTGTTTTGAGGAAGGGTCTTGCTCTAGCCCAGGCTGACCTGGAACTGTGTAGTCTCAGGCTGGCCTCAAACTCATGGCAAATCTCCTACCTCTGTCTCCTGAGTGCTGTTACTAAAGGCATGCGCCACCACTATGCCCAGCCAAGATTTGGTTTTGCTTATAGTTTCAAGGGCTCCGTGCACAGTCACTTGCACCAGTCACTTGGGTAGAATGTCATGGCAACAGATGCGTGTTGTGAAGGAGAGCTGTTCACTTCAGCCAAGAGGCAAAGACAAGAGTATAGAGGAGTAAGCCAGAGGGGTGAATGAGTGGTTGGATAGGTGCGTGGAGGGATGAATGCTTGTGTGGGTGGGTGGTACATGAATGCATGGATGGATGGATAGATAGATGATAGGCAGGTAGATTGATTGATGGGTACGTGGATGAATTGGTAGGTTGATGGGTAGAGGGATGGATGAATGGATAGATAGATGATAGATAGATAGATGAGTGGATGAGTGGATAGTAGTAGTAATTTGAGTCAGATGTCTCTCATAAACTCATGTGTTTTGAATGCTTGGTCCCCAGCGGGTGGCAATTTGGGGAGGTGGAACCTTCCTGGAGGAAGTGTGTTGGTTGGGGTGGACTTAGAGGTTTTAGCTCACTCTTGCTGCTGTCTCCCACCTGCTATGGCAAGAGGTGATGTCCAGCCTCTGCTCTACCATCCTGTCCCTGCCATCATGATGCTTCCCTTGGGACTGTAAGCCAAAATAAACTCTTTCTCCCATCATCTGCTCTGTCCCAGTAGTGTGAAGGTAACTATAACAGATAGATAGGTTGGTAAGTGGATGGATGGATGGATGGATGGATGGATGGATGGATGGTAGGTAGATGGGTGGGGTAGATGGCTAGATGAATAGATAGGTAGATGAGTATGTGAGTAGGTGGGTGGGTGGATGGATGGATGGATAGATAGGTGTAAGGTAAATATATGGATGAAACTTACTGACAGAGCACTCGCCTAGCATGTGCAAGGTCCTGGGTTCAAACTCCTATAACACAGGCATACATACACACACACACACACACACACACACACACACACACACATAGTGCTTTCTGAAAGAGGACAATGGGTTGGAGAGATGGCATAGCAGTTAAGGCATCTGCCTGAGAAGCCAAAGAACCCAGGAAGGATATAAGGAGCCCTTATTCACTGTTGGTAGGAATATAAGCTGTATGGTGATTCCTGGGGGTAGGGAAGCAATGACAACAACAACAAATAGAAGCCGGGAAGTCAATCCAGCACTTGGGAAGCTGAGGTAGGAGGATTGCCATAATATTGTGTGACCCAGATATACCACTCTTGGGTGTATACCCAAAGGATTCTAAGTCAACAGACCACAGAGACACTTACATATCTATGTTTAGTGCTGCACTAATCACAATAGCTAAGAAATGGAGCCAGCCTAGATGTCCATCAATAGGTGAACTATATGCAGCTATAAAGAAATGACATTTGAAGCTGGAGAGATGGCTTAGTGGTTAAGCACTTGCCTGTGAAGCCTAAGGAGCCTGGTT
Source organism: Orientallactaga sibirica (assembly GCA_036365145.1). Lineage (NCBI taxonomy): Eukaryota > Metazoa > Chordata > Mammalia > Rodentia > Dipodidae > Orientallactaga > Orientallactaga sibirica. Next base: position 1,338,700 of record JAEOAD010001941.1, on the reverse strand, counting down.
CAAGGCTCAATTCCCCAGTACCCATGTAAGCCAGATGCATAAGGTGGCGCATGCATCTGGAGTTCATTTGCAGTGGCTGGAGGCCCTGGGGCACCCATTCTCTCTCTTTCTCTCTCTCTCTGCCTCTTTGTCTGTCACTCTCAAATAAATAAAAACAAACAAAAGGCTCAAAATTGAAGAAAAAGATGATGACATCAAATTAAAAGAGACTAATGGAGAGAGGGAGGAGATATGATGGAGATTGGAGTTCTAAAGGGGAATGGGGGAGGGGAGGGAAATATCATGTGTTTTTTTGTATGTAAGTATAGAAGTTGTCAATAAAAAAAGTAATAATTAGAAAAAAATAAAAGATATTTATTTTTTTAAAAAAAGGAAGGGAGCCGGGGTGGTGGTGCATGCCTTTAATCCCAGCACTCAGGAGGCAGAGATAGGAGGATCGCCATGAGTTCAAGGCCACCCTGAGACTACATAGTGAATTCCAGGTCAGCCTGAGCCAGAGTGAGACCCTACCTTGAAAAAAAAAAGGGGAGAGGGCTGGAGGGATGTCTTCGCAGTTAAGGTGTTTGCCTGCAAAGCCAAAGGACCCAGGTTCGATTCCCCAGAACCTATATTAGCCAGATACACAAGGGGCACATGCATCTGGAATTCGTTTGCAGTGGCTGGAGGACCTGGCACGCCCATTCTTTCTCTCTCTCTCTCTCTCCCTCTTTCTCTGTCAAATAAATACACAAAAGTAAAATATTAAAAAAATAAATAAAAGGTGTGTGTCACCACACCCAGGCTTACTTCAAACCTTTTTTTTTTTTTTTTTAAATAAAAAAGGAAGAAAGAAATGACATTTGAACTGGGAATGGTGGTGCACACCTTTAATCCCAGCACTCAAGGAGACAGAGGTAGGAAGATTGCTGTGAGTTCAAGGTCAGCCTGGGACTACAGAGTGAGTTCCAGGTCAGCCTGGGCTAGAGTGAGACCCTACCTCAAAATACCCAAAACTTTTAAAATGGGGGTGGGGGCTGGGAGAAATGGCTTAGTGGTTAAGGCGCTTGCCTGCAAAGCCAAAGGATCTAGATTCAATTCCCCAGGACCCATGTAAACCAAATGTACAAGGTGGCACATGCTTCTGGAGTTCATTTGCAATGGCTGGAAGTCCTGGTGCAACCATTCATGCTCTCTTGCTCTCTCTCTCTCTCTCTCTCGCTCTCTCTCTACCTCTTTCTCTCTTAAATAAATAAAAATTGAAAAAACGAAATAACATTTGCAGGAAAATAGACAGAACTGCAAATCACTACATTAAGCAAAACAAGCCAGACTCACAAAGACAAATACTGCATGTTTTCTCTTACATGTGCTATCTAGAAAAAAAAAAAATATATATATATATATATGTATATATATATATATGATGTGTGTGTGTGTGTGTGTGTGTGTGTGTGTGTGTGTGTGTGTAAGTCAGCAAAACTAGAAAGGAGAACAAGAGAGGGGAGGAAGTCATCTTAAGGGAGGTGGAAAACAGAGAAGGTAATGGAAGATATGCAACCAGAAAACAGAAGTGGGGACTAACTGGAGGAAGTAGGGAACCAGCTGGAGGGGGTACTGGGGAGGCCAGTGAGGGAGAGGAACTATTTTGAGCAAAGTATATTAACTCATAGGTATGAAGATGCTATGGGGGTTGGGGGAATTAGCTCCACCGGCAGACTACTTGCACGAAACCATGGGTTTAATCTCAACACTGCATAAATTAGAAAATAGTGGCACAGGCCTGTAATCCCAGCACTTGGGAGGTGGAGGCAGGAGGATTACAAACACAAGGTCATTGTGATGGTTTGACTCAAGTGTCCCCCCATAAACTTAGGTGTTCTGAATGCTAGGTTCCCAGCTGGTGGCAATTTGGGAATTAAAGCCTCCTTGGAGGCTGTGTATTGTTGGGGGTGGGCTTATGGGTGTTATAGCCAGCTTCCCCTTGCCAGTGTTTGGCACACTCTCCTGTCACTGTTGTCCATTTGATGTTGGCCAGGAGGTGATGTCCACCCTCTGTTTGTGCCATCATTTTCCCCTGCCATCCTGGAGCTTCCCCTGGAGTCTGTAAGCCAAAATAAACCTTTTTTCCCCACAAGCTGCTCTTGGTCGGGTGATTTCTCACAGCAATGCGAACCTGACTGCAACAGTCATTATTAGCTGCATACCAAGTTTGAGGCCAGCCTGAGCTACATGAGTCCCTGTCTCAAGGCAAAGAGCCAAAGTCAAACCCATTTCTTTACATGCTAACCTAAAAAAAAATTATATATACATTCATGAAAGTAGAAGGGGGAATTGTTTGTGGGAGGAAGAGGGCCAACAGAATTAAAAAGGGATGCAGGAAAGCCGATGGGGAGTAAATATGAGTCAAGCACATTATATACCTAACAGAAACATCATAGGGAACTCATGTTCAACTCTCCAGGTCCCACATAAGCCAGACACAGTGACACAAGCGCATAATGTCACACATGCTCACAAGGGGGTATAAGCATCTGGAGTTCGATTGTAGTGGCTGGAGGCCCTGTTATGCCAATTCTCCCTCCCTCTCTCTCTCTTTCTCTCTCTCACATAAAAAAAAAAAGACCAGCCAGGCATGGTGGCGCATGCCTTTAATCCCAGCACTTGGGAGGCAGAGGTAGGAGGATCGCCAAGAGTTCAAGGCCACCCTGAGACTACATAGTTAATTCCAGGTCAGCCTGGACCAGAGTGAGACCCTACCTCAAAAGACCAAAAAAAAAAAAAAAAAAAAAAAAAAAAAGACCAGTTTAGCCAGGCGTGGTAGTGCATACCTTTAATTGCAGCACTCGGGAGGCAGAGGTAGAATGATCGCCATGAGTTCGAGGCCATCCAGAGATGACATAGTGAATTCCAGGTCAGCCTGGGCTAGAGTGAGACTCTACCTCAAAAAAAAACATTAAAAGAAAAAAACAAAAGGGCCAGTCTGTTGGGCTTGCCTCAAAGAAAAAAAAAAATTTAATTCTGCCTGGTGTGGAGGTGCACACCTTTAATCCCAGCACTCGGGAGGCAGAGGTAGGAGGATCACCATGAGTTCAAGGCCACCCTGAGACTACTGAATGAATTCCAGGTCAGCCTGAGCTAGAGCAAGACCTAACCTTGAAAGAAAAAAAAAATCAAAAAAAAAAATCTAAAAAAGTCGGGCGTGGTGGCGCACGCCTTTAATCCCAGCACTTGGGAGGCAGAGGTAGGAGGATCACCGTGAGTTCGAGGCCACCCTGAGACTACATAGTTAATTCCGGGTCAGCCTGGGCCAAAGTGAGACTCTACCTCGAAAAACCAAAAAAAAAAAAAAAAAAATCTAAAAGCATAAATAACTTTTTCTTTGTTTTTTGAGGTAGGGTCTCTCTCTACTCTATCCCAAGCTGATCTGTAATTCACTATATAGTCTCAGGCTGGCCTCAAACTCACAGCGATTCTCCTACCTCTGCCTCCCAACTGCTGGGATTAAAGGTGTGCACCACCACTTCCTGGGAGGCAGGAGGAGGGGAGAGAATAGGCACATTAGTGGCTACTTTACGTGAGTACTGGGGAATTGAACTCTGGTTGTTAGGCTTTACAGGAAAGTGCCTTAACTACTGAGCCATCTCTCCAGCCCCAAAAGAATTTTTTTGTTGTTGTTGGTTTTTTGAGGTAGGGTCTCCCTCTAGCCCAGGCTCAACTGGAATTCACTGTGTAGTCTCAGGATGGCCTTGAACTCACAGCAGTCCTCCTACCTCTGCCTCCCAAGTGCTGAGATTAAAGGTGTGTGCCACCACGCCTGGCTCAAAAAGAACTTTTTCTTTTTCTTTTTTATTTTTCGAGGTAAGGTCTCACTCTAGGCCAACCTGGCCTGGATTTCACTGTGTAGTTTCAGGGTGGCCTCAAACTCACACAATCCTCCTACCTCTGCCTCCTGAGTGCTGGGATTAAAGATGTGCACCACCACACCCAGCTTTTCCAAAAGTACTTCTTTTATGTGGGGGCGGGGGAGAAGAACCAGCCAAGAAGAGAGGGTGCTCCTGTGGTGTTCCTGTCCCTGTCCAGCCCCACACCTGCTGGGCTCACTGTAATGCCCAAGAGCTTCAAAGGACCCAGCAGAGATCCACAGACGAAGATGAGATCCAAGGCTTTCTGATTTTAACAAGGAAATATGAGGCTCTATTTTCCACATGGACTTCAAGAGACTTGAAGAATATGACACCCAGTCTATGTTTGCTGGTGCTTTTTAGTTTTTGTCTTCGCATGGGACGAACATGGAGGCAGCTGTCAGAGTAGGTGGAGCCACCAGGGCAAGCACAATGACCCACCATGGAGCACAGTCTCTCTGGAGACATCTCAGAGCGGCTTGCAGGGACCAAGATGGCTGCAGTTACCCAGATGCTGGTCACCATGGCAACAGAAATCAAGAGGTAAAATCAACACTTCACTGTTTATTTCCAGCAACAGGTAGATCCAGTGAGAATTTAGGCTTAATAAATTATCGTGCTTTCCCCCAGCCCGCACTGACCGGGTCAAGCTCTCTGTCTAGGTTCTGCAATTTGCTACCCATATGTCCCCTAATGATCTACTTAGATGATCCACTGGATTTAGCTACTTCCTAGCCTCTCTCCCAGCACTGTGGAGAGGGCAGACGACATGAGATATATAGTGTATGTGGAAGCAAACTTATAGTGTGCAATATAAATGTAAGGGTAATTAAGAGATTATTATTGAGGATACAGTTAAGCTTGTTTATTCCAAATACTTTAGCCACTTGACTAATGTGAAGGATATGGCCAGAGACCTTGTCAAATTTCCAAATTAGATGCTGTCAGCAGTATATGATTTCTCCCATAAAATGCTATAATGTGTCACTAAAAAACACAAGTGATCCTTTAAAATATTTAATGATCATATAAACACAGGCACCAAACTATTTATAAAGACAAAGTTATTTGTAAGTGCTGTGAGGTGCACTCGCTGAAACTGAATTACATCTTAATTTATTTATTTAAAAAATATTTTTATTAGGCCGGGCGTGGTAGTGCACGCCTTTAGTTCCAGTACTTGGGAGGCAGAGGTAGGAGGATGGCCATGAGTTCGAGGCCACCCTGAGAATACAGAGTGAATTCCAGGTCAGCCTGGGCTAGAGTGAGACCCTACCTCGGAACACCAAAAAAAAAAAAAATTTTTTTTTAACTTTTTATTTTTTAGTTTTTTTTTTTTTTTTTTTTTTTTGGAGAGAGACAAAGTGGGAGAGAGAGAGAGAGAGAGAGAGAGAGAGAGATGAGAGGAAGCAGCAGTGTCTCAGCTGCTGCAAACGAAATCCAGATGTGTGCGCCCCCTTGTGGTCAAGTGCGGCATTGCCCCCTTGCGTCACTTTGCATCTGGCTAAACGTGGGACCTGGGAGATTGGAACCGCTGGAGATTGGAACCAGTGTTCTTAGGCTTAGGAGGCAGGCGCCTTAACCCCTAAGCCATCTCTCCAGCCCCAAAAAATTTTTTTATTTACTTAAGGGTGAGAATGGGTACACCAGGACTTCCCGTCACTGCAGACAAACTCCAGATCATGAGCCATTTTGTGACGCTGGCTTTACATTGGTGGCTTGGGAATGGAACCTGGGCCATCAGGTTTTACAAGCAAGCACCTTTAACCTCTAAGCCATCTCTCCAACCGCCCTTAATTTTTTTAACTGAATAAGGAATGAACTCTGGTCTTAACTCCACAGTCCCCTTTCCAAGGGTTCAGATTTCCCTTTTTTTGTGTGTGTCTTACACTGGCTAAGCTAGGCATGGTGGTGCACACCTGTAATCCTAGCCGTTGGTAGGTGGAGACAGGAGGACCAAAGTGCAAAGTCAGCTTCAGCTACATAGTGAGTTTCAGGCCAGCCTGGGCTATGTGAGACCCAAAAAGTGGTCTTTGACCTCTTTACTTTGTCTTAATTTGCCCATTTTAAAAACGTGTGTAAGTGTGGGGTGTGCATGTGTGTTTCTTTGTAGAGATGTAGGTGTGTGAGAGGGTGTGCATGTGGAGACCAAAGGTCGCTATAAGGTATCTTCCTTGATCACTCTCCACCTTATTTACTGAACACTTGAACCCAGGGCTCACTGATTCAGCCAGTCTCAGTCTTATCCCTGCTCCCCAAGCCCTGGGATTACAGGCACAGGACCACACCTGCCGTAGTTTGCACAACAACCCATCTCCTCAGTCCTCCTCTCCTTTTTTTTTGAGACCTAGCCCAAACTGACTCAAGATTCTTCTGCCTCCCTGAGCATTGGGATGCTAGGCCTGTCCACCATTCCTACACTTCTGTTATATTAGTGATTGGCTTTTCTTTCTTTTCTTTTTTTTTTTTTTTTTTTTTTGAGGTAGGGTCTCTCTCTAGCCCAGGCTGGCCTGGAATTCACTCTGTATTCTCAGGCGATCCTCCTACCTCTGCCTCCCGAGTGCTGGGATTAAAGGCATGCGCCACCACACCCGGCATGATTGGTTTTTCGTTGGTGGTCATTGTCGCAAAGAAAATCAAAAAATATATATATATAATTTATTTATGTGTGAGAGAGAAATAGATGGATAGAGAGAGAATGGGGATGCCAGGGCCTCTAGGCACTGCAAACAAATTCCAGACACATGTGCCATCTTGTGCATCTGGCTTTACATGGGTACTGGGAAATTGAATCTGGGTCCTCAGGCTTTGCAAACAAGTGCCTTAAGAGCTCTGCTATATCTCCAGCCCTGGACAGATTGTTCAACGATTAAGTTGTTTGCCAACAATGCTCTTTTAAATCATTTTCAAAGATTACAAAATATTGGGCAATGTATTGACTGCTAATTGTTACAAATTCCTGCCACAAGGTGCAATGTCCAGCAATGACATAAGCTACACAAGGCCCTTGGGGGGCATTTCCATCCCATAGTTACATCTTTTTCTTTTGTTTGTTTGTTTGTTTGTTTGTTTGTTTGTTTGAGGCAAGTCCAACAGACTGGCCTTTTTTATGTGAGAGAAGGAGAGAGAGAATGAATTGGTGTGCCAGGGCCTCCAGTCACTGTAATCAAACTCCAGACACTTGTGCCACCTTGTGCACATGTGCAACCTTGCACACTTGTGTCACCTTGTGCGTCTGGCTTACGTGGGACCTGGAGAGTTGAACGTGGGTCCTTAGGCCTTAACCACTAAGCCATCTCTCCAGCCCCATAGTTACATCTTTGAACATCACAGTTTCATTCTATAAAGTAGGGACTCCCTTAAGTCTCCAAACTGGGATAGCAGCATCTTTTCATTCTTCCAGTTCCTCTCCAGAATTTTCTAATAGCTGTCTTCAGAATTATGCAAAAAATTATTTTTAAGCCGGGCATGGTGGCGCATGCCTTTAATCCCAGCACTCGGGAGGCAGAGGTAGGAGGATCGCTGAGAGTTCGAGGCCACCCTGAGACTACATAGTTAATTCCAGGTCAGCCTGGACCAGAGTGAGACCCTACCTCGAAAAAACAAAACAAAAAAAAATTATTTTTAGAACTTAATGGAATGAAATTCATTAATCACTTTTTTTTTTTTTTTTTTTGAGGCAAGATCTCAATCTAGCCTACAGTGACCTAGAATTCACTCCATAGCCCAGACTGGCCTCAAACTCATGATGATCCTCCTACCTCAACCTCTCCAGTGCTGGGATTAAAGGGATGAGCTGCTCCACCTGGCTGACAAATTACTTTTTATTTATTTTTTTATTTATATTATTCTAATTTTACATTCATATTGGTGACTCCATTATCCTCCTCCCTCTCCTCCCCCTTCCAGAGGGACCCTTATCAATGGGGAATGTGAATCATGTATTGTGGGGGTAGTCAAGAGTTATGGGGAAAGGCCAAGTCTCTGTGCTTTATGACTCAACTTGTGGCTCTAACACTCTTTCCGCCCCCTCTTTCGCGAATTTCCCTGAGCCACATTGGGATCATTTTAGTTCTGCTTCAGTGATGAGGTTTTGGGAGCCTCTGTGTCTCTGATTATCTGGTTTAGTAGGAGTTGGGTGTTCTCTGTGTTTATCTCCTTCAGCCTTTTTCTGGTGTCGTGTTCACCATGAAAACTGTACTCTTGCCCTTTTCCTGCATTACTCTATGGTTTCAGCTGGAGCCCTGGTGAGGTATGATAGACTGATCCTCCCTTCAGGTTCAGCATCCATCTGAAAAAGATAAGCAGATTATCCAACGGAGAGAGAAGTAAGTACTAGATGGATGGAATGGCCCTAGATATTTTAGAGAGAATTTTATATGTGCAGGCCCTTTCCTAGCTCATATTTATTTATTTATTTATTTATTTAAGAGAGAGTGAGAGACAAAGGCAGATAGAGAAAGAGAATGGGCGTGCCAGGATGTCCAGTCACTGCAAAAAAGAAAGAAAACTCCAGACACATATGCCACCTTGTGCATCTGGCTTCCCATGGGTACTAGGGAATCAAATCTGGGTCCTTAGGCTTCACAGGCAAGTGCCTTAACCGTTAAGCCATCTCTCCAGCCCCAAAATCACTTTTTAATTGACTATACCCCTCTCTAAGTAGAATCAGAAGGGTAATAAAGAAAAAAAAATCACCCTTCTAGCATGACCTTGTGTGACATTGGTCAATAGTTTTTTGTTTTTTGTTTTTTGTTTTTGAGTTCTGTACCTGGTTAAAAATGTCTGGAGAGATCATTGAATGTTGCCTATGAAGCCTAAGGACTACTTGGTTAAAAATGCACAAGGGGGTGCATTCTGGGTTCGTTTGCAGTGGCTGGAATGCACCCATTTATTTTTTTCTCCCTGCCTATTTCTGTATCTCTCTCTCTCAAATAAATAAATAAATAATAAAATATTTTTTTAAAAAATGGGATTTGGGGCAGAATACTTTTTTTTTTTGAGAGAGTCTATGTAGCCTAGGCTGGTCCTGAACTCCTTAGGATGCTCCTGCATCTGCCTCCCAAGTTCTTGACTTACAAGGATGAGTCACTCTACCTGATCCTTTTTAGTTCGTTTCTTAGAGAGATTCTCAGTGTATAGGCAGTCTGGCCTGGACTCACTATGTAGCCAAACCGCCATGAACAATCCTCTAGATTCAAACCTCATTCTTTCCACTCGCTATTCCACATTAGACTCTTGGGAGAGTTTCATGAACCGTATTTTCAAAAGCCTCCCAGAGGCCCCAAGCAACTCTTTTATTTATTTTTCTTTATTTTTGGGACCAAAGGTGGCCTTTGCCCTCCAGTGTTTCTGGAAGGAAATGGCTTAGAAACACCTTTCTTTGTAAACATCAGAGCAGCCAGACCTCTTTAGAACCTCCCAGCTTTCCGGCCACGTCCTTGGCGGACTCCGGGTGGATCCAGGTCTCACGCAACCTGGGAACCAAAGCAGACTCCCTTATGTACACCTGGCACTTCTGGCCACGCCCCATGTTGCCCAACCACCAATCCCGAGCCTGTTCAGTATGATTGACGCACACTCAGAGCGAGTAGAGTTGGCCGTGGAGGACGGCTGCTCCGCCTCCCATACGACCCCGCCTTCCTTTCATTCTGCAAGAAAGAAGCTCGCCCAAGGGTCCAATGAAAAGCGCCCTTATCCCAGAGATCCCGCCTCTTTCGGCGCAGGCTCCGCCCCCTCAAGTGGGGGAGTGTGCGGCAGGAGTGCCCGCCCCTCCGACGACGTTTATCCAATCAGAGGTCGCGCTGCGTCGGACGGAAGGCCGTGGAGCCAATCCTCAGGCTCTGGCGCGGCGTCGTCCCGCCTTCCGCGCCCCCTTCAAGCCGGCTGGGTTGAGGGTGAGCGTCCGGGCGGCGGCGACGGCGGCGGAAGCGGACGCGGCCTGAGGGAGGGAGCGGCGGGCGGGGCGGCGTTTAGCCCCGGCTCGCCCGCGCCGGCGGGGAGCGTCCATGGCGCGCGGGCCCCGGCGGGGCGCGGCGGTGGCCTGAGGGGCCATGTCCGGGGTGGTGAGGACCCTCAGCCGCTGCCTGCTGCCGGCTGAGGCCGGGGCCCGCGAGCGCAGGACGGGCGCGGCGCGCGACGCGGAGCGCGAGGCCCGACGGCGCAGCCGCGATATCGATGCGCTGCTGGCCCGGGAGCGGCGCGCCGTGCGGCGGCTCGTGAAGATCCTGCTGCTGGGCGCGGGCGAGAGCGGCAAGTCCACCTTCCTCAAGCAGATGCGCATCATCCACGGCCGCGAGTTCGACCAGAAGGCGCTGCTGGAGTTCCGCGACACCATCTTCGATAACATCCTCAAGGTGACGCGCGGCCCCGCCCCCTCCCCTGCACACCTGCCGCCAGGTCGGGTGCGGGCCTCTGACCCCCTCCCCCCATCCCTTTTGCCTCCCCGGATGGCCTCCTGGACACCTTGTCTCCACGGCCAGGTGCCCCTGCTCTTCTAAAGGGGGAACTTCAGAGACACTGTGGTCACACACACACACACACACACACACACACACGCCCTGTCGCCGTCGGCTTTGTCAAGTCCTGGGGATTTGGGGACCGTGCCAAGTGCAAGTTGGGCTGCTGCTTGGGGATTTGGAGATGGAGGGCCCCGGGGACTGTCTTAGGGCTGGAGGAAGTCCCCCTTGGACATGTGGGGTGAGGGTGCCTAACTTTCCCTTCCTCCCAGCCAAAGCCCCTAATTTGCAGTGTACTTTGGAGGGGAACCCGATCCCAGACCCCATTCTTATTTGTTCATTTACTGATTTATTTTGCACATGGTGGCGGGAGCAGGCACGCCAGGGTCTCTTGCCACTGCAAACAGTACCCGTGCGGCTTCATGTGGATGGCTTGGGAATTGAACCCTGGGCCAACAGGCTTTGCAAACAAGCGCCTTTAATCAGTAAGCTATATCCCCAGTCCCCCAGACTTCATTTGTTTTTCTCCCCCATTGGAATGGCCTTTATTGAGATCCCACCAGCTGCCCAGCGTGCTTCTGACATAAATCGCCTCCTCCTTGGCAATCTGGCCGTGTTTGAGTGGCCCGGTGCTTGCTTGTTCCTCTTCCATGGTCTGGAAACTGCCCTGGCCAAACTTGGAGGTGGTGTCCATGATGAATTTCAAGTCAATTTCCTCCAGAGCTCAACTTTATTTTAAATACTTTATTTTTGAGGAAGAGACTGAAAGAGAAAGAAAAAAGAAAAGAAAGATGGGCCGGTTGTGGTGGTGCACACCTTTAATTCCAGCACTCAGGAGGCAGAGGTAGGAGGATTGCATGAGTTTGAGGCCACCCTGAGACTACATTGTGAATTCCAGATCAGCCTGAGCTAGAGGGAGACCCTACCTCGAAAAAAAAAAAAAAAAAGGAAGATGGGCATATCATGGCATCTTGCTGCTGCAAATGAACTCCAGGCACACGCACCACTTTGTGCATCTGACTTCGGGTGGGAACTGGGAATTGATACCCAGACTAGCAGACTTTGCAAGCAAGCTCCTGTAACCACTGAGCCATCTCTCCAGCCCGAGTTAAACTTTTTGAAACTGGTTAGTAGGGAAATTGTGCACAAACACCAAAGTGGACAATATGGGATAAAGAATTGGTTGGGTAGTCACCTCCCACTGTCATCAGAGGTCAGTCCTGAGCCAATCTTACTCACCTCTCATGCCCTGGGCTCTAAGCAAATCTATACCAGACGTGGTATAGTTGCCTTAGAAAACATTTTGGTACCTCCACGAAAAGGTGAACTCTTGTTTTGAAAACATAAGCATCTTGCAACCAAAAAATAGGGCTGGGGATGTAGCTCAATGTTAGCAATTACTTAGCATGCATAAGACCCTGGATTCCATTTCTTGTGCAACCACGCCCCGTCCCCCCAAAAAAGAAGGAAAAACTTAAAAATCAGTAGTAACTCTTTAATGTTCACTCACCAGATATCCATCCAGTGTACAAATTTCCTCCCTTATTGCATAATTTATTTTTATAAACCAGATACAGATAATCCTTACGTCTTTGCCAGTCTCTAGATTCTATATCTTGCTCCCAAAGAAAGATCTACAGAATAAGGACAGAGTCTGCTCTGCATCTAGATTGACTTTTCTCTGGGTTTCTTATCCCTCCCCTTCTCTTTGCCCACTCCTCGCTTTTTCCCAAGCCCTTTTTAGGGAAAGCCAAATTATAGGTCTGAGGAAAGCTGTCCCAAGCAGAGAGGTTTGTCATACCAGAAAACCTGCTTGGAGACTAGATTTTACAGTGCCTGAGGGGTTTTAAATTTAGCCAAGGGACACAGAAACCCATGTGGGGCTTGTCTTCCCCTATGTAGGGGGGCCATGCTGGAATCCTGGGAGCCAGACTTACAGGCCATTACTACCACTGATTTTCACAGATTCTGCACATGGCTCGTTTGTGATAGTGATGGGAAGAAAATAACCTGAGCAAACAGTGCGCCATTCTTTTCAACTCTCAAAGCCTTGCTCTGGCCAAATACTTCATAAACCTTAAAGACAGGTGCCCAAAGCAGCATTGCCAAATCAGGGCCAAGTGCACCTGATCTTGTTCAAGGCCCGCCTTCTGACTAATCCTTAAAGGAGTCTGATTTTTTTGCCCCCACCTCAGAAGCAGGCAGGCTTGGCTGGTTCGGCCTCTTCCAACTTGGGAGGGAGCAGCGATACTCAGAAGCACAGGTCGTCTTTGGTGTGTCGAGTGTGTTATAGAAAAGACAGTCTGAATCTTCCTGATGTTTATGAATGTTAACTCTCACTGGCTTCCTAATCTAGAAACAAGATTTGTTAGCTAGTGTTCTGCTTTCCTCCTCAACTTTTTTCCTCATTGTCTTCCCATATTAAACTCACTGTCTCTGATGGGAGCATTGCAGTAACTAGTTAGAAATTTATCTTTCAGTTTTCCACAAAAAAAATCTTCCCCTCATTCCCATACCTGGTCACTTTGGAAAGAGATTCTTTTTTCTCTCCCCCCCTTTAAAAAACTTTTTTGTTTATTTTTATTTATTTATTAGCAACAGACAGAGAAAGGGAGAGAGAGAATGGGCGCACAAGGGCCTCCAGCCACTGCAAACGAACTCCAGATGCATGCGCCACCTTTGTGCATCTGGCTTACATGGGTACTGGGTAATCGAGCCTCGAACTGGGGTCCTTAGGCTTCACAGGCAAGCGCTTAACTAAGCTATCTCTCCAGCCCTTTTTTTCCCCTTTTTTATGAAAGGGAGAGAGAAAATCAGTGTACCAGGGCCTCTTGCCACTGCAAATGAACTCCAGAGGCACGTGCCACTTAGTGTATCTAGTTTTTTTTTATATATTTTTTATTTTTATTTATTTATTTGACAGAGGGAAAGAAGTGGAGTGTGTGTGTGTGTGTGTCAGACTGAGAGAGAGACAATGGGCACGCCAGGGCTTCCAGCCACTGCAAACGAACTCCAGATACATGCGCTGCCTTGCGCATCTCGCTTACGTGGGTACTGGGGAATCGAGCTTCGAACCAGGGTCCTTAGGCTTCATAGGCAAGCGCTTAACCGCTGAGCCATCTCTCCAGCCCCTAGTGTATCTAGTTTTACATAGGTCCTGGAGAATTGAACCTGAGTGGGCGGACTTTGCAAAAGGCACCTTTAACCACTCAGCCAGCCATCTCCCCAGCCCAGAGATTCTTTTTTTTTTCCAAAGCAGGGTCTCATTCTAACCTCGGCTAACTTGGAACTCACTCTGTAGTCCCAGGCTGCCCTTGAACTCACTGTGATTCTTCTGCCTCTACCTCCCAAGTACTAAGATGAAAGGTATGCACCACCACACCCAGCTGAGATTCATAATTATTTAATTGTTTGGCCTATTTGAGACAGGATTTCACTATATAACTCAGGCTGTCCTCAAACTTGTGGCGATCCTTCTGCCTCAACCTCCAGTGCTCTGGGATTACAGGCGTGCACCACCACACCCAGCTTGAGACTTTCTAAATAAATTGCTTTGTAGTGGCTTTATTTCAGACATCGAATGATACTGGTAAGAATAATATTTACACAGAGATTGAGTGCCAGCAGGCTATTTTTAAAGCACTGTGTGCTTTGTGCAGAACTGGAAACCAAACCTCGTGAGGTTGTTTCCCCCACACTAGGGATCAAACCTAGGGCCTTGTACATGGTAGGCATGTGCTCAGCTACTGAGCCATAGCTCCATTTCCCCTTTAACTTTAAATTGAGATAATCATAGAGTTCTCTGTGCTTGTAAGAACAATACAGAGATCTTACATATGCTTGACTCACTCCCTCAGTGGTAATATCTTGTAAAACTACACTACAGTCTTACACCCAGGGTACTGACATCTTAACAGATAACATTGCTGTCATCTCTTCTCTTGTCCTTTTGTAGACACTCCCTCTCCTCCACTACCTCCCCACCCTGGCAATGACCGGTTAGTCCTCCAATCTATAATTTTGTCATTTTCAGAATAGTACAATAGAATGTGATCTTTTGGAATTGGCTTCTGTCAGAACAGTTCCCTGGAAATTCTTATGTAAGTGGTTGCATATAGCAGTCATTCCCATCTTTTTATTTAATTGTTGAAGGATGGCTGGGGTGTTTCCAGTTCCTTCCTGTTGTGAATAAATCTCTTCTGAACATTGAGCATTCATGAACATACTTTTAGGCTTTTGTTTAGGTTTTGTTTTTTTTGTTTTTTGTTTTTTTTTGAGACGGTATTATGTAGCTGGGGCTGGCCTTGAACTCCTGATCCTCCTGCCTTCTCCTCCCCAAGTACTGGGAATTTAGGCAAGCGCCACCACACGTGACTTCATGTGCATGCTTATGTCTGTGCATAAGCTTTCATACAACTAGGATAAGTTACATGATTAATTTTATGAGAACCTGACACAATTTTCCAAGTGGCTATATCATTTTACATTTTCACCAGCGGTGTGTAAAAGATCCAATTTCTCTGCCATCCTTGCCATCCATGCCACTGCTTGTTATTTCAGCAATTCTTGCTATAATGATGTCTTGTGTTACTTTGCATTTCCCTGATGATGGTGAGCATCTTTTAATGTGCTTATTTGCCATTCATTTACCCTCCCTGGTAAGATGTTTCATTGTGTTCTTGTCCACCTTCTAACTAGGTTGCTTGTGTTTGGTTGTTGAGTTTGGGGTGCTCTTTATATGTACTCAGTACTAGTCCTTCATTTACATATGGCATGTGTCCTTTCCTACATCTGGACTTTGTCATCTCATCTACACTGGCAGTGTTGCAAAGAAGATGCTTATTTAAGCAAGATTGTTTATTTTTCCCTATATGGATCATTTTTCTGCTATCAAGTATAGGAATTTTAAAAAATTGATTAGTGCATGTGTGTTTGTGTGTGTGTGAGAGAGAGAGGGAGAGAGAAAGGGGGAGAGAGACTGCGTGTGCGAGGGAATGTGATTGCCCCAGCACATGTATGTAGGTCAGAGGACCACTTTCAGGGCAGACCTCTGCCTTTCCACTCATTTTGAGGCAGGACTTCTTGCTCTTCCCGCCATGCATCTGCCGCCCCCACAGCTTTCAGCTTTTTATGTGGAGTCTGGGATTGAACTGGGATATTCCCGCTTGAGCTATGAGAACTTTATCTACTGAAACATCTCCCCAGCCCGTCTAAGAATGTTTTACTTAGTTCTAGATCTCAAAATTTTTTCTCTAAGGATTTTGTAGTTATATATCTGACATTTAAGTATGTGCTCTATTTTGAGTTAATTTTTACATAAAATAGGTGGTTTAGATTGAAGTTCATTTTTAATTTTTATTTATTTATTTATTTGAGAGTGTGGATGCACTAGGGCCTCCAGCCCCTGCAAACAAACTCCAGATACATGAACCACTTTGTGCATCTGGCTTACGTGGGTCCTGGGGAATCAAACCTGGGTCCTTTGGCTTTACACACAAGTGCTTTAACTGCTAAGCCATCCTTCCAGCCCCTGAAGTTCATTTTTTTCAGCAGTGAATTTCCAGTTATCTCAGTACTGTCTGTTGAAAAGACCATTTTGCCATTGAATTGCTTTCGTGCCTTGGTCAAAATTAATTGAACGTGTTTGTGCTCGTTGTTGTCCTTCTGCTTTGTTGGTCTGCGAGTGTGTCCTCATGCCACTGTCACGTGGTTTTGCTCACTATGGCTGCTGATGTTGTCCAGTTAGTTCAGAACCTGGCCTTTTTCCCAAGACACTTTATAAATTATCTGTGTTGAAACCTTGCTAAGATGTTAATAGTAATTGCTTTCAACCTCAGGTCATCTTGGAGAGAGCTGACATCATGACTGTTGAGTTTTCTAATCCAGGAACATAGTATGCTTTCATTTAAGCCTCTTATCTCGTTCACCAGCCTTTTCCACTGTTAAGCACATGGGTCCTGTACATTGTACTAAGTTCACAGCTGAGTTTAGTTCTCTCTAAAGTAATTATAAACCGCTTGTGCCTGTGCTTCCAGTGCCCAGGTGCTTGTTGATAACACAGTGGCTGTCCTGCTGAGCACAGTGTTCTAAGAGCTTTCCTGTGGCTCCTGGGCAGTCTATGGAGACCATCGAGTTTCTGCAAGTTAGAGTGGGTTGAGTTTTTTCCCAGGAAGTACCTGTCTTTTCTTTCTTAGTTCACTGCAGTAGTTAGAACTCTCCGTGCTGTGTTAAGATGCTAAATCCTGAGGCTTCTGTTTCTTCCCTGTCTTGGATCATATTGTCTTCTCTTTTTAAAAGTATTTTATTAATTTATTAATTTATTTAAGACAGAGCACGTGCTAGAGGGAGAAAGAAAGGGCATGCCAGGGCCTCTAGCCACTGCAAATGAACTCCAGATACATGCTCCACCTTGTGAAGCTGGCTTTATGTGGGTACTGGGGAATCAAACCTGGATCTTTAGGCTTCACAGGCAAGCGCCTTAACCACTAAGCCGTCTCTCCAGCTCGGCTCTATTTTTGTTAAATCTTCCTAGTGGCTTACCAGTTTCATTAATTTTTCCTAACCAAAAATAACCAGCCTTTTCCACTAATTTTTTTCCTGTGATTTCCAGTTTGTGGTTTTATTTTTAATTCTGTGTTTTTTATTGTTGTTGGTTTAGTTTTGATATTTCTATTTATTTATTTACTTATTTATTTGCAAGCAGAGAGAGACAGAGACAGAGACATAGAGAATGGGTGCACCAGGGTCTCTTACCACTCCAAATGAACTCCAGATGCAGGTGCCTATCTGTGCGTCTGACTTTATGTTGAGTAGTGGGGAATTAAACCAGGGCCAGCAGGCTTTGTAAGCAAGCACCTTTAACCAGTGAGCCATGGCCCCAGCCCCTGTTATTTATTTATTTATATTTATTATTTCAAAGGGGGAGAGACAGAAAAAGGATTAGCACGCCAGGGCCTTAGCCACTATAATCAAACTCCCAGACACTTGTGCCACCTAGTGGGCATGTGCAGCCTTGCACTCGCCTCACCTTTGTGTGTCTGGCTTACCTGGGATCTGGAGAGTCAAACATGGGTCCTTGGGCTTTGCAGGCAAGTGCCTTAACCTCTAAGCCATCTCTCCAGCCCTAGCCCATATTTTTGTTGTTTTGAGACAGTTCCTATAGCCCAGGCTGACCATGAACTTGTGCTAATCCTCCTGCTTCAGCTTCCTGAGTACTGGACAAGAACCACCACACCCATATTTTTGTTCTTTGCTCTTTCTTCCTTATGTTTGCTTAGGGTTTATTTTGTTCTCCCCCTGGTTTCTTGAGATAGAGACCTAGATTATTTATAGGACCTTACCTCCTCCATGTGTGAGTCATAGGAC
Organism: Orientallactaga sibirica; assembly: GCA_036365145.1. NCBI lineage: Eukaryota > Metazoa > Chordata > Mammalia > Rodentia > Dipodidae > Orientallactaga > Orientallactaga sibirica. Next base: position 1,320,996 of record JAEOAD010001941.1, on the reverse strand, counting down.
AATTTAGTGTCAGTCCTCATCTTCTGCCTTGTTTGAGGCAGGGTCTCTTTGTTGTTTGCTGCAGCAGATGCCAGGCTATCTGTCCTATGAGCTTTCAGGGATTTTCCTGTCTCTGCCTTCTATCTTGCCATAGAAGCACTGGAATTACAAATGCTTGCTATTGCATCCAGCTTTTTATGGGGTTTCTGGGGACCTGAACTCGGGTCCTCATACTTGCACAGCAAGTGTTTTACCCTCTAAGCATTTCTTTATGCCCTTGTATTTTTTGAGACAGGATCCCATGCATCCCACTTCTCAAACTTACTGTATAGCTGAGGATGACCTTAAACTCCTGATCCTTCTGCCTTTACCTCTAGCATGCTGGCAGGACAGGCATGAGCCACCACAGCCAGTTCAAAATATTATATCCTATTGTTTCTTCCCTTTCTGTTTTTAAGTGCTGGGGATGAAACGTAAGGCCTCACATACATTAGGTAAATGCCCAACTACTGAGCTCTGTCATACCCAGCCCAGAACTGTGGTGACGCCTTGCCTGTGTTCATTGAGCTCAGGGTCCTTGCTGAGCTTCTCTTTAGTAAGTAGTCTTGCCCATTACTGAGAATGGGGTCTTGAAACCCCCAACATTGCTGTGGATTTGTCTGTCTTACCTGTAGATCTATGTTTGCTTTGTGTAGTTTGAAGTCCTGTTGTATGATTACATAAATGTTAAAACTGTGAAGTGGATTCCTTCTGAATGTGTGCAGCTCTCTTACCATTGTAAAGTCAAACCTTAGGAAGCCAGGGAGCTGTCTATGGTAGTGTTCCTTGCACTGGTGTCTGCCTTGTCAGATACTGTTGTGGGCCACAACAGTTCATGAACGCTTTCATGGTATCTGTTTTCCCCATTCTTTCACTGCCAGTCTTCTCAGGTTTGTGTGCGCATGCACACATCTGCTGCTTTTATTGAGACAGATCTTACTATGTAGCCCAGGTTGACCTCAAGCTCATGGTGATCCTCTTACCTCAGCCTCCCATGCACCGGGATTTTGGGCATGCCCCACCATGACCACCTCTTTTTTTTTCTTTTTGTTTTTCCCACCTCTCCTTTATCTGGTGATCCTCTCTTCTTTCTGAGATAGCATGCTTTCTTCTGTTGCCATTATTCTCCTTTATAGAACTCCTTTTAGCCTGCAACAGATTCTCTTAGCTTTCTTTTGTCCAGGAATATCTCATTCATTCGAGAGAGAGAAAGAAAGAGTGGGTGCACCAGGGCCCCTTGCCACTACAAATGAGCTCCAGATGCATGCGCCACTTTCTGTATCTGGCTTTATGTGGTACTAAGGAATTGAACCTGAGCTGTCAGACTTTACAAGCAAAATGCCTTTAACAGTTGAGCCATCTCTCCATCCCATCCTACAGGAATAACTTTGTTCCCCTTCATTCTTTTCTTTCTTCCTTTTTCTTTTCTTTTTTTTTGGGGGGGGAGAGAGATAGAGGCAGAGAGAATGGGCACACCAGCGGCCCTCAGCCACTGTGAATGAACTTCCAGATGCATGCTCCCCCTTGTGGCAAATATGCAACATTGCACCCTTGCGTCATTTTTTGCGTCTGGCTAAATGTGGGACCTGGAAGTTTGAATGGGCATTCTTAGGCTGGCAACTTAACTGCTAAGCCATCTCTCCAGCCCTCCCCTTCATTCTTTTTTGTTTGTTTGTTTGTTTGGTTGGTTGGTTTTTCAAGGTAGGGTCTCACTCTGGCTCAGGCTGACCTGGAATTCACTCTGTATCCTCAGGGTGGCCTCGAACTCTCAGCAATCCTCCTACCTCTGCCTCCCAAGTGCTGGGATTAAAGGCATGCGCCACCACGCCCGCTTCCTCCCCTTCATTCTTAACGGCTGTCCTCACTGTAGAACTCACTGTTGACACTTCTTTCAGTACTTGAAAAATGCACCGTGTTCTGGCCCTTCTTCTTCAGGGGACTCACTGTCATGAGTTGGTTTTCTTCTTGAATGCTCTGTTTTCTCCAGCTGTGCTTGTGACTCCCCAAGTCCTTTAGCATTCAGATACCCAGCCACAATTTTTTTCCACCTACAATCCTACGTTTCCTTCCATTTATTTATATTGATCATCTTTTTAGTCTACAAATGACCTTTCCCCCAACCCCAGATTCGAGGGTTGCAGGCACTATCTCATCAAATCCTTTTTCAGCTTTCCTCACTGCCTCCTTGCTTGTGGAAGTCTATTGACAGAGGTGTTTGCTGTCCCTGTCTCCCTCCCCCGCCCCGCCCCGGCCCCAGCGTGCTGGGCAGGACTTGCACACTGAGCACCTCTCCAGCTGCACTGTGTTCTTGACCTACAGGTCCCCTTGCTGTTTCCTTACTGAGCGGGGCTGGCCTAGGGAGGGTCCCCAACTACCTTCTTTGTCCTTGGCCCTGGCTGAGGGCAGAGGCTCCTGACACTGTCCAGTGCAAGAATGGGAGCACCCTGTCAGGCAGCAAGTGGGAGGTGAGTACTCTGAGTTCCTTCTAGAATCCCCTTAAAATTCATGTGTTTGATATTTTTGAAATTGTGTCAGAATAGCTCCACCTGGGAGGAGCTAACACCCAGCCTGGATTAGTTTCACGTTGTCTCTGCTCTGATCTGTGTGTTGTACTCAGTTCAAGAGCTTCGTTAATTATGGTATTGCACATGCAGCTCGAAGCCTATAAGCTGTTTGAAGGTTCTTTGTTGCATGGCCTAGAGATCATGACACCATCGCATAATTGTGCTGGTGTCTTGTTAACACTCCAGCATAGACCTGCTTTATGTGTGCATACTTTGCTTTAGAAACTTCCTGAAGAATTACACGATTGGAGTGGGTGGTGTCTTTGACACTGAAACAAAAACATTTACAATATATAGTGCATTGTGTAGGTGTTGGTGAGGAAGCAATATTTACTTAATGAATATTATCTATCCCAGTCCTTCAGCATCCACTGAGTTGTGCACGTACAGCACAAGTAACTTTACAGTATGTTGGTGCCCCTTCTTAAATGCCACTGTGGAGGTGAAGGGGTGATACCTCTGGAGAAGTCATCTGAAAGGTCTTTGAAGGCTCTGTGAGATCCCAGTAAGTGGAGAAGAGGGATATACAGATGAGACCATCACAGTCCTTAGGAAAAAAGAAGTCCAACAAGCCAGGACATTGAAGAAGAATCAGCACTAGGTGGGACTTCTAGTCTAGTCCAAGCCATCAGTGCAGTGGCATGCTGTGCAAAGTACTACAGCCACAATGCTAGTTGCAAGCTGTGAGCTTCTCTTTTCTCTGTATCCATCCCACCCCCGGACCCCCAAGACAGGCTGGACTTGAATTCACTATATATGGGATGATGACCATGAACTTCTGATCCTCCTAACTCCATCTGAGTGCTGGGATCACAGCCTGCCCCACATTCTGTTTATGCAGTGCTGGGATTGGAACCAGGGGCTTCGTGCATTTTAGGCAGTCACTCCACCAACTTGGGGCTGCATCCCCAGCCCACTAAATAGAAAGCTGTGGTCTTTCTAGTAAATTCATACACATACATGCAGTTTTAAGGGTTTCCCCTTGAAGTCCCCGTAGACTGTAGATTACAAATTTTTGTTAATGGTTGCCTATCAGAAGCAGATGGTAAGACCCTATTGCTGAAGATACCATGTGCTTAAATTGAGGACACTAAGAAATCAAGCTGGAACTGAGCTAGAAGCCTCCTCCCTGCTGGATAGCTGTCATGATGCTGGAAAGTGCTATGGAGGCTGTTGGGGAAGAAAAGTCATTAGTGGTCTTAACCAGCAGTGGACCCTGCAAACTACCCAACTGACCACCCGGACACGATGTGCACTGGTGCAATGTGGCATGACTGTTACAAGAGTAACCAGCAGCTCTCTTGGTTGGATTTGAGGCCCACTCCATGAAAGTGAATTCATGCCTGCCTCTGAAAGCCTAGTCAAAAGCCTTGGGGGAGGGGGGGAGCAACTACTTTTGTTTGGCTAAATGGAGATGTTGTGCTCATCAAATTGCCTTCTACATATTTATTTATGCTTATGTTCATGCCCATATATTAATGCCATGCCCACATGTTAATGTTACTCTCACTTTTTTTGTTGTTGTTTTGTTTTTCAAAATAGGGTCTCTCTAGCCTAGGCTGACCTGGAATTCACTATGTAGTTTCAGGGTGGCCTTGAACTCACAGCGATCCCCCTACCTCTGCCTCTCATATGCTGGAATTAAAGATGTGCTGCACCTTTCCTGGCTACTCTCACTTTTGGTTGGAGATTAGTGCAGTTATCACCTTTTTAAAGAGAATCTCCTTTTTACATTTGTTGGTGACTACTGGGAAGTCTCAAAACTTGTCATAGTTCTGAGAAGTAACAGTTGAGTGCTCAGAACTAAATGAGACCTCTCTGTCACCCCTCCCAAGATTCAGAGAACATTATGGAAGAAGAGGTGGGGAAAAAGTCTAAAAGCCAAAGGATGTGACGGAATGCTTTGGAATGCTGTCTTCAAGTGGCCGTTGCTTCATGATCTCACAACAGCTGTCATTACCTGCACAGACCTGTACCATATTGGACACATCCACATTCTATCATGGATGGTGGAGGAGCGGGGGAAAGGCGACTAGTTGGGAAGAAGAGGTTCTGTGGAAGAGGGATAGGGGGACGACAGAAGGTATTGGGGGAGGGACTGGGGAAATGGCTTAGCAGTTAAGACATTTGCCTGCGAAGCCTCTGGGTTCAATTCCCCAGAACCCACATAAACCAGATGTACTAGGGGGCTCATGCGTCGAGTTCGTTTGTAGTGGCTGGAGGCCCTGACGCGCCCATTCTTTCTCCCTGCCTCTTCCTCTTTCTCTCTCTCTTTCTCTCTCTCTCAAATAAATAAATAAATAAATAAAATATTTTTTTAAAAGAAGGTATCAGGAGGGTGTTATCAAAATACATATTCATATGTATGAAAATTGTCAGTTGTAGGCTAGGCAAGACTATGTTAAAATTTGAAGTTTTTTTCAAGGTAGGTCTCACTCTAGCTCAGGCTGACCTGGAATTCACTCTGTAGTCTCAGGGTGGCCTTGAACTCACAGTAATCCTCCTACCTCTGCCTCCTGAGTGATGGGATTAAAGGCATGTGCCACCCCACCCGGCAATTTTTTTTTTTTAAGAATTATTTTATTTTAATTTTAGAGCTTTTAGCTAAGCTCTTTTGGATTCTGAGGATACCTCCTCTGCTGGTTTGTGTTTTCAAGCACGTTGAAACTCCTAGTCCACTGAGGAGGCAGGGCACGGGTGCTCAAGCAGAAGTCCAAAGCCAGCTTCTGGAGTATTGCTGTCTTCTCACTGCCTTGTTGTCAGGTTGCACTGTGAGCAGATTGACTTTTACACCTGGACACACGTGGCTGGCTCTTTTGCAATGCCCCCAAGCAAAGACATTTTCTTTGTCAGAGATTCAGAGCCATGAGTGCTCTACCCTGCAGTGTCCAGTTTACATGTCGGTTCGTGGCCTGCGGTCATCTCTCTTGTGTCGTTTAGAATAAAGCTGTGCTTGGTTCTGGATAATGTTTTGTCCACACAGCATTAAGATTTTGTGATGGCATAGTCAGCCTTGGGTCTGAGGATCTTTTTGCCTTTTTGGTTGTTGCTGGTTTGTTTTTAAATATTTTATTTATCATTTAAGATAGAGGCAGATAAAGAGAGAGAATGGGTATATCAGTGCCTCTAGCCACTGCAGACAAAATCTAGACATATGCACCACCTTATATGTCTGGCTTACATGGGTATTAGGGAATCAAACCTGGGTCCTTACTTAGGCTTTGCAGGCAAGTGCCTTAGCTGCAAGACAGATAGTGAGACAATGGGAACACCAGGGCCTCTAGCCACTGCAAACAAAATCCAGACACCTGAGCCACCTTATGCGTCTAGCTTACATAGGTACTGAGGGATCAAACCTGGGTCCTTAGGCTTTGCAGGAAAGTGCCTTAACTGCTAAGCCAGAGGAAAAGAGAGTGAGAAAGAGAGAATGGGCAGGCCAGGTCCTCTTAGGCACTGCAAATGAACACCAGACACCTTGTACATCCGGCTTTATGTGGGTACTGGGGAATTGAACCTGACTCTTTTGGCTTTGCTGGCAAGTGCCTTAACCACTAAGAAATCTCTGTAGCCTTGTTTTGTTTTTTGAACCCTTCTCAGGCTGGCCTTAACTTGAGAGGTGCCTTTGCTCCTTAAGAGATGGTCTCCTGGCTCCACATTCCATTGTTGTAGGTACATTAAGATCACAGATGCATGTGTCACTTTGGCTTACATGAGTGCTGGGGAATTTAACTCAAGCCAGCAAGCTTTCTTTTCTTTTCTTTTTTTTAATATTTTATTTTTATTTATTTATTAGAGACAGAGAGAAGGAAAGAGAGAGAGGAAGAGTGAGAATGAGAATGGGCGTGCTAGGGCCTCTGGCCACTGCAAACAAACTCCAGACGCTTGTGCCCCCTTGTGCATCTGGCTTACGTGGGACCAGGAGAATTGAACCGGGGCCCTTAGGCTTCACAGGCATGTGCCTTAACCACTAAGCCATCTCTCCAGCACCAGCAAGCTTTCTTGCAAGCAAGCACCTTTAATCATTGAGCCATTTTCCTTGCCCCATGGATGATTTAGCCTAGGCTGATCTGGAATTCACTATGTAGTCTCAGGGCGGCCTTGAACTCAGTGATCCTCCTACCTCTGCCTCCTAAGTGCTGGGATTAAAGGTGTGCACCACCATGCCTGGCCTGATGGATGATTTTTAACTCCTGATTCTCCTGCCTCTACTTCCCAAGTACTGGGATTACAGACATACACTAAGACAAGGCTTTTCCTATCTCTGGGATTTTTTTGAGGTAGGGGCTCACTGTACACCAGACTGACCTGGAACTCACTGTGTAATCTCAGCCTGGAAACTCACAGCTATGCACCTACCTCTGCCTCTCTAGCGCTTGTAGGCCACTATGCCCAGCTCTCTTATCTCTTTTATTAAATAGAGATTTAAAGTAGAGCGGTAATTACAGGGTAATCTTCAACTCAAAGGAGCTGATGTTGTGAAATGGGCCTGGTGTCATCTCTAAAGATAAGCTGATTCCTTTCATGCTGTCACTTGTTTGTATCTAAACAAAACAGTCAAAGACTGAGCCGTGTAGTGATGCACAAGAGACAGGGGCAGGAGGATCACTGTGAGTCTGTGGCCAGCCTGTTCTACATAGGGAGACACAGCAGATTAATGCCATAGGTGTCCTGGTGGCGGGTGCTCTGTGATTGTGCCTGCTTGTGGGTATCCCAGCATTGTACTTGAAGCAGCAGAGGAGCTCTCACTGTGACCTGGGAGGGTCCAGTCTGTAGGGGCCATGCTCTGTGTGTGGTCTTCAGCCCTCTCATGGAGTTTAGCTCCTATGTGACTTATCTCTGGGGACAGGAAAGACTTGGGAAGACAGAGGACAGGAAGCTGCAGACCACTACATTTGTCCCCAGGTGTCTGATGAGAGCAGTTCAGCACTGCTTTGGGACAGGTGCAGTGTCCCATCAGAGAAGCCCAGGACAGTGCTGGTCAGGGTGGCACACCTCCACAGTTGCTGCCAGCAACACACCAGATGACATGAATTGGTTAATTTTTGATGTAAAACTGTTTGTCTTGTGGCTGATGTACATAGTGTTCCAAGTGAAAGACTCAGCATGAACTCAGGAAGACAAGGGAGTCAGGAAAGTCCACCTCACTTCCTGCTTCCTTTCCTGGTAAAGGGATGAGCTGCTTGAGACGTGTTAGCCCAGTGTAGTGGTGCACACTCAAGAGGCAGGATGACCAAAAGTTCAGCATCAGCCTGGGCTACACAGCAAAACACAAAAAGCAAGAAACAGACAGACATGGTTTTTGCTCTGTAATACTTACAATAGGATTTTCAGTGTGTGTCTTCCGGTCATACTCACTTTCAGATCGACAGCTCTTGTCCCACACAAGGTGGCTAATACCTTTATATTCTTATGGCCACGTAATTGTTTTTTCAAGGAAATGTAATCTCGTAATTTTAGTTCTAGGTTGAGGAAGAGGGCTTCCCCAGGGTCCTAATCACTTGATGAGATAGATGGCCATAGGTAGAAAATCCTGTGAAAATCAGTGGTGTGGAATGGCCAGAGAGAAACTCCCTAGGAGGTTAGCTGGTCAGAGTGGAGAAACAGAAATCTAGTCATTTGCCTCCTTATCAGTGCTTATTTGGCAATGAAATGGGAATTTGGGGGTTCCTTGCCAATATACCAATAAATTTAGGGTGCCCTGGATTCTTACCTTATGAATTTAAAGAATTAAAATCTATAGACCAAAGAGTAAGGTTTAGAGAGACTTTATTAGATTAAGAGAAGGAAGGACAAGAAAGTGCAAGAGCTGCTGCCATGTGGAGGGCAGGAGGGTGTAGAGAGCCCATGTGGGAGTGGGGGGGGGGTCTCCCCTGGTCTCAGAACCTAGAAATTCAGGATCTAGCCAAGAGAGCTTGCCCTCCTGGTAAGGGTCTGTTTATAACTTTATTGTGGTGGGCTTCACCTTCAGGCTCAGGTGCCAGAGTAAGGGCTGATTGGATTGGGCTCTAGGGGCTGGCTCAAGAAGAGGCCAGCCACAATGTCAGGATCAGATTTTGAGTCTAGAAAAGGGAAACTTCATCCCATGGAGGGGCTTAGGTTGTTCTTGGAAAAGCAGGCTAGGTACACTAAGTGGCACACGTGTCTGGAGTTCATTCACAGCAACACCCATTTTCTCCCTCCCTCTCCCCCTCTCCCTTCCTCCTTCTCTCTTTTCCCTTGCAAATAAATAAAAAAAGAGGGCCAGGTATGGTGGTGAATACCTTTAATACCAGCACTTGGGAGGCAGAGGTAGGAGGATTGCCATGAGTTTGAGACCACCCTGAGACGACATAGTAAATTCCAGGTCAGCCTGGGCTAGAGTGAGACCCTACCTCGAAAAAAAGAAATGACAAAGAAAAAAGAAAAACATGTCTAGGGAGCTCCTTTAGGCAAGAGATAAGAAGAAGCCAGCTTCTCCAATCTCTAGCAAAATGGAGATGCAAGGGCAGACTAAGACATTCCTGCCTTTGCTTTCAAGGACCCAGTCACCCTAACTGCCTCAGTAGAACTTGAAGTAATGAGAGTCATCTTTTAAAATATTTTTATTTACTTATCTATTTAAGAGAATGGGTGAGTACAGGCACACCAGGACCTCCCACCACTGCAAACAACCTCCAGACACATAGGCCACTTTGTGCATGTGGCCTTACGGTGAGTTACAGTTGCCTCCCACTGCTGGACAGACATCCGACCAGAAAGGGCTTATTTCAGCCTTACAGAAGATAGGGAATGCCATCAGTGTTGGAAGAGGCCGGCTCATTTCCATAGATACAAGCAGAGAGACTGTCAAAAGCTGTAAACACTAACAACCAGCCAGAGCTCCAAGCTACACACCTAAGCCTTGGCAAAAGCACCGCCCCCATGACACGCCCCCAAAGCAGGTAGGAAGTTTAATCTCTTTATTTATTTATTTATTTATTTTTATTTGAGAGAAGGAGAGAAAGAGAGAATGGGCATACCAGGGCCTTCAGCTGCTAAAATGAACTCCAGATACATGTGTCACCTTGTACATCTGGCTTATGTGGGTCCTGGGGAATCAAACCTGAGTCCTTTGACTTTACAGGCAAGTGCTTTAACTGTTATGCCATCTCTTCAGCCCAGAAGTTTAATCTTTTTAAATTTTTTTTTATTATTTTACTTATTTTTGGAGAGAGACAGAGAGGGAGACAGAGGGAGACAGACAGAGATGGGTGCTCCAGCAGCCTCTCAGCTGCTGTGAAAGAAATCCAGATGTGTGCCCCCCTTTGTGATCAAGTGTGGCATTGCACCCTTGTGTCACTTTGCATCTGGCTAAAGGTGGGACCTGGATATTGGAACCGGGTTCTTAGGCTTAGCAGGCAGGCGCCTTAACTACTAAGCCATCTCTCCAGCCCAGAAGTTTAATTTTAATCAAAACTGCCTGAGGCTGGGTGTGGTGGCTCACCATGTGGTAGGTGGATCACCATGAGTTTGAGGCCACCCTGAGACTGTATAGTGAATTTCAGGTCAGCCTGGGCTAGAGTGAAACCCTACCTCAAAAAAAAACTGCCTGAGTCCATGTGGCTGTATATTCAAACCCACCATACGTGAGTACTGAGGAATCTTCTAACCCTGGCCATTAGACCTTGAAACCAAGTCCCTTTAATTTTTGACTCATCTCTCTAGCCCTGAATTCAACTGACCAGTTTTTAAAAATATTTTTGTTTGTTTATTTGAGAGCGAGTGTGTGGGTGTGTGAATGAGTGAGAAAATATGAATTAATATGAGCAATATGGGCACACCTACACCAGGGCTTCTTGCTACTGCAAATGAACTCCAGACTCATCCACCACTTTGTGTCTGGCTTTAGGTGGGTACTGGGGAATCAAACCCAGGCCAGCAAGCTTTGCAAGCACATGCCTTTAAACACTGAGCCATCCCCCAGTCTAAAACATACCAGGACAATACAGGCCAGTGAGAGCAGGTGTCTCATTAGAAGTAATCATCTTGGAAAACTCGGGCAACAAGTACCTGAGTGGTTGGGAGCAAGACAGTGTGGGCACTGCAGATGGCAAACACTGAGTACAGAAGGAGGAAACACCCCTGTGCCAGAAGCGTGCATTCTTTTTTCAGCACCTTCACTATCTGTGTTGGAGCCTCTTGAGTGACCCTGTCTGTGTAGAATGGGGGCTTCTCGTGGCTTCTCCCACTGCTTCTTGGTCCCATGTGCCCAGGGAAAGAAGGTGACTTGCTGGACCAGGTGAGTGTGGGAGGACACATGGGCAGGCAGAGCTTGGCTCTCTCTCCTTGGGAGCAGCCTGCTCACAGGGAGCACAACGTCTGTTTGCCTGTCGTCAGCTTGGGCTCCTTGCCTGTGTCCACCTGCAGATGCAACTCCTAGAAGACACCAGTATTTCTCTCTCCATCTGATTGACTACTGGATTTTTTTCTTACTGTTTATTTCTGTTTTATCTTACTGTTTTGAGGTAGGGTCTTACTATGTAGCACAAGCTGGCCTTGAACTTGAGATCCTGCCTCAGCCTCTCTCTGCTGGGATTACAGGTATACATTACCACACCTTGTCCTGACTCCTGTTTGGATTTCCAAATCCAAAAATTAAGACTGATGTCTGTTGTACCCAAGGCAGAGAGATTCCAGGGTTGGGTAGCATTCTGAACATGCTTGCTAACAACCTCTAATCTGGGGAGAAGGAGAGCCAATGATGTGCATAGAAGGCCAAGACAAGTCAGTGGGGCTAGGAAAGGGAGGTGGTTCAGCAGTTAAAGCACTTACTTGCAGAGCCTGCTGGCCTGAGGTAATTCCCCAACACCCATGTAAAGCTGGGTGCAAAGTGGGCTGTGACCCAAAGCCACAATCCAAGCTCCAGGGCCAGCAGTTTCTAGTCTGTCGGTTCATTTGCAGGGACAAAAACCTGGTCTCCAAGAACAAGCATCTTAAAAGTTGTCCTCTGACCTCCAAATGCACACGCACATGTACACAACATAAATATTTTTTAAAGCAAGGGAAAGCTGGGCATGGTGGCATGATTTCTGTGAGTTCAAGGCCATCTTGAAACTACATAGTGAATTCCAGCTCAGCCTGGGCTAGAGCAAGACCCTACCTCAAAAAAACAAACAAAACAGAAAAGCAAGAGACAGGTGTGGAGAGTATACTGTCTGCAGAGCTACGGCTGAACCCAAGGTCGGGGCTGGGGTGAGCTTCAGGTCTAGGACACTAAACAGGATTGAGGGGAACACCACTTACCAAACCAGCACACAGCTCTCTCCACCTCCTTCCTCAGCCTCAGACTGGAAACAGTGCAACAGACTGCAGCTCTGAGCTGGAAGTGGTGGTAAGGAAGCTGGCCTAGAGCACTTCCCTCTCTGTGGAGAACCAGGCACAGGAAAGTTAAAAGAAAATGGAGAGATGGTTTAGCGGTTAAGCACTTGCCTATGAAGCCTAAGGACCCTGGTTCAAGGCCTGATTCCCCAGGACCCATGTAAGCCAGGTGCATAAGATGGCACATGTATCTGGAGTTCATTTGCTCCAGTGGCTGGAGGCCCTGGTGCACCCATTTTCTCTCTCTCTCTTTCTTTGTATGTCACTCTCAAATAAATAAACACAACAATTAAAAAAGAAAGAAAGAAAATGGCTGGGTTTCCCTGTAATCCTAGCACTGAGAGGAGGGTGGCTTGACTTCCAAAGTGAATTTAACTGTTTCAAAAAGAAATGGTAGTAGAACACTGTTGTCCTTGCATGATGTGGCCATTACCTTCTTGAAATCAGAGTGGCTGTGACGACCTGAAGAGAGCTCTCACAAGATCAAGGAGTGGGGGATGGACTATCAGACCCTTACCTGAAGTTCCAGCCCCTCCCTCCTGCCTCCCACCCCATCTGCATGTGATCCTGCCTTAGCTGCACGTGATCTGGAGGTAGAAGGCTAACTTAAGGGGACTCCATCTATGCAGCTTTGAGAGGTGGTCCCCCATGCTCTAAGTAAGTCCAATAAACCATTCAGAGAGAGGAAGAAAACAAAAGGAATTCAGGGCCAACCAGAGCTACATAGTGAGACCCTGTCCCAGAAACCCAAGGGCTGGGAAATGTAGTGCAGAGGTGGAGTGCTTGTCTAGCATGTATAAAGCCTTAGTTTTAGGAGGAAGGAGTGCAAAAGTATGAAAACCAAGCCTGGGAAAGAAGGAAAACTGGGGCAGGTGGGTGTTCTGTGTCATATAAGAATGACAAGTGTATAGATCCTGTACCTTGTAAGCTCAGGGCTGTAATGACATAGGCTAGAAAGATGGGTCAGCAATTAAAGGCACTTGCTTGCAAACCTGATGGCCTGTGTTCAATTCCCCAGCACCCATGTAAAACCAGATACATATAACACATGTCTGGAGTTTGTTTGCAGTGGCAGGAAGCCCTGGAATACCCATTCTCTCTCTCTCTCCCTTCTCTCTCTCTCTTTAACAAATGAAAAAATTTTTTAAATGACAAGCACATACATCCTGCAGTATGTGAACTTGGGGGTGTGATGACATGACATTCTGTGACATATAAGAATGACACTCTAAATAAAAAATAATGAAATGGGAAAAAAAGAATAAAATGGGCTGGAGAGATGGCTTAGTGGTTAAGGCACTTGCCTGCAAAGCCTAAGGACCCAGGTTTGACTCCCCAGAATCCACATAAGCCTGATGCACAAAGTGATGCGTGAGCACAAGTTCATGCATGTGCACCCGTCTGGATTTTGATTGCAGTAGCTAGACGCCCTGTAGCACCAATTCTGTCTTTCTTCCTCCCTCCATCCCTCTCCCTCTCGCTCTCATAAAAAATAAATAAAAGGGCTAGAGAGATGGCTTAGCGGTTAAGGCGCCTGCCTGCTAAGCCTAAGAACGCTGGTTTCAATCTCCAGGTCCCACGCTTAGCCAGATGCAAAGTGATGCAAGGGCGCAATGCCGCACTTCCCCACAAGGGGTTCATTTGCAGCAGCTGAGAGGCCACTGGTGCACCCATTTTCTATCTGTCTTCCTCTCCCTCTCTGTCTCTCTCAAAAATAAATAAATAAATAAATAAATAAATAAATAAATAAATAACGACAAGCTTATAGATACTGCACCATTTGAGCTCAGGGGTGTGATGACATGCTGTGAGCTAAAAAGAGGATTGCAGAGTTAACAAGATCAGTTGGAAATGCAAGTGACAGCCCTATGGCTCTCCTAAGTCAGGAACCAGAAGGAAGGCTTAGACCCAGCTGCAGAGTAAGCTGTGGGGGAGGGGCTTTGGGACATCTGGATTCCCACAGGTGTTTCCTGTGAAGTGGCCCTGATGTCATGGCTCAGGGAAGGCTAGGGCTTTCCTGTCTGCGCCTCAGTGTGTGTGTAGGTGGGGGGAGGACTCACCACTTCTAGGGCCCCTTTTCTCATCTCTGGCCATGACCTGTTGTAAGGCTTCATGTCTCTTGTTCTTGGCCTTCTGGGTAATCTCTGCTGTGGAACCTTGTCACTGAGAACTAGAACTACATTGTCCACTAGAGAAGGGCCTGTCTGAGCAGTGTGCCCCTTTGGCCACCTGCTTGGGTTGAGGTCCTCTGGAGCAGGAATTATTTCATTGGTTTTTTGTTTTGTTTTTTGTGGTAGAGTCTCACTCTGGCCAAGGCTGACCTGGAATTCACTATATAGTCTCATGGTGGCCTCAAACTCTCGGCAATCCTCCTATCTCTGCCTCCCAAGAGCTGGGATTAAAGGTGTGCACCATCACGCCTGGCTTACATCAGTTCTTTTTAACCTAGCTACCTCAGGTAGATGTAACAAGGAGATGAGGTGACAGGAACAGGGACAGGCTCTTGTACCAGCTATGGTGAACAACTCTGGCCTTGGCTCCATGGAATGATGCCTAACATCTTATGTGCAGCTGTGCTGTTTTCTCCAACCCTCACCCCCACTTTTTTGTTGTTGATTTGTTTGTTTGTTTTTGAGGTAGGGTCTCACTCTAGCCCCCAGAACTCACTCTGTAGTACCAGGCTGGCCTCAAACTCACGGTGATCCTCCTCCCTCTGCCTCCTGAGTGCTGGGACTAAAGGTGTGCACTACTACACCCGGTTCCTTGTCACAACAGCTGAAGGCTCACATGCTTAGCAGACAGCTTTTGGTTCACTGAGATGAACTTCCAGACCAGGTACAGTTATGGAGAAAAGGATATTTATTATAGCTTACAGATCCAGGGGAAGTTGCATAATGGCAGAAGAAGCTGGCCTGTTTTCACAGGACTAAATACAGGGAGAAGCCAAAAGCCACACAGCACACTTCAGGAACTCCCGCTAGGCACACTTTGCATATTTTTAGATCGAAATCCTAAACCCATCACCACACCTTAAGATCCGCCCAGTGACACTGCCTCCAGCCAGGTGGCTGCAGATGCAAACTATAAACTAATAAAACACTGAATATATCGGGGGCCATCTATTCAAACTACCACACATGTCAAACAAGAACGTATAGCCACCAGCCCTGGGTAACACCTAACTGCTTGCCTGTGGTGGTGACCGTGTTGTCTCCTTAGGCTTGGTCTTCTATGACACTGGAGCATTGCAGAAAAGCCAGCCTGCTGTGGCAGGACACAATGCCACCCAGAGGGAAGCACGCAGTCAC
The DNA here is from genome assembly GCA_036365145.1 of Orientallactaga sibirica. Classification (NCBI taxonomy): domain Eukaryota; kingdom Metazoa; phylum Chordata; class Mammalia; order Rodentia; family Dipodidae; genus Orientallactaga; species Orientallactaga sibirica. The sequence continues at coordinate 1,305,770 of JAEOAD010001941.1, read as the reverse complement.
AGTCACACACACACAATAGTACAAGTACTGTATCCTGTTTTTTAAGTCGTTTCTTTCTGTGGTATGATAGTGGACTTCCGTGTTAGCTGTATGTTGCACAGTAAGCACTTTTAGACAGACATTGTTGGTGGCAACAGCTTGATGGTGTGAACCCCAGGGAGACAATGCACCTCCCCCAGTGGCCAATGCCTCTGCTCCTGTCCGTTCCTCTGCAGTTACCGGAAATTTTCATCTTGAATTGTAGGTGTTTTAACTTAATTTCTGGCTAGGATCCTGTATTGGAATTTTTGTCATCCCGAATATTTTCAGAATTTGTAAATATTTGCCAAACCAACCACAGCATCTTCAGCATTTTTTTAATTGGAAACTTGTCTTCATTCTTGGTGACTTGCCTGAGCTCCCATACTCCCTCTCCCCTTCCCCGTCTCATATCCCATTAGTAACAGCCTACACTATACCTGTTACAATTGATGGGCCAGGACTCCCTCTCTAACCCAGGCTCGCCTCAAATACATGGTGATTCTCCTACCTTGGCCTTGTAAGTGCTAGGATTTCAGGTGTGCCTAACCACACCCACTAGTACTTTTCTTTTTGACTTCTTGTCTTTCACTTCCTCTTGTTGAAAAGACTGTGACAATACAGCCTTTGTGATGGTCCTCATTTGTGTGCATACTGTATTTGTGATGGGCATTCAGATATCAAAGAATGGGGAGTATATGATAATTCTGTGTGAAGGGATAGATGCATATGTGTGTGCATGTATATGTGATGATTTTAAAGAGTTAAATTGTAATTATTTTGAAGAAAATTTAGGAAATGTAAAGTCTTAATGGGAAACCTTCCAAAGACTTTCAGCTGTTCCCATCTCCACAGCCACTATTCTGTGGTGTGTCTATGCATTTCTTCCTGGGTGTCCTGTGTGCACACCTGTCCCAGAAACCCCAGACATTCTTCTAATGCTGTTTTCCTGCTGAAGAAATTACAGTGGACCGTAATCTCTCTGTGAGGTAGAGAGAGCACTTGCAATATGCATGTACACAGGCGCATAGGTGAGATGCATGCACATGTGGAGGACAAAAGAGGACAACTTTACAATGTCTCTCCTCAGACAGCACGTTTTTTTTTTTTTTTTTTTTTTTTTTTTTTTTTGGAGAGAGGGTAGAGGGAGACAGAATGGACGCGCCAGCAGACTCTCAGCCTCTGTGAACGAACTCCAGGCGTGTGCGCCCCCTTGTGGGCAAGTGTGGCATTGTGCCCTTGTGTCACTGTGTGGGACCTGGAGAATTGAACGGGCATTTTTAGGTTTAACAGGCAGGCGCCTTAACTGCTAAGCCATCTCTCCAGCCCCAGCATAACACTTTTTTAAAGAGAGGGTTTCTCAGGCCGGCCTGGAACTCTTACTCGGGGCAGAGGTCTTCTCTTGAGTTCAAGGCCACCCTGAGACTGGAAGTTAATTCCAGGTCAGCCTGCGCCACCAAAAACAAAAAAAAAAAAAAAAAAAAAAAAAAAAAGAGGGTTTCTCATTGGCCTGGAACTCTTAGGGGATCGTCTCTCTCCACCTTCCCAGAGCTGGAATTATAAGCGTTTTTTTCTTTCTTTTTTTTTTTTTTTTTTTTTTTTGAGAGAGAGAGAGAGAGAAACAGAGTAAGTACGGATACACCACCAGGGCATCCTGCCACTGAAAAGGAAGTCCAGATGCATATGCCACTTGGCGTGTCTGGCTTTACATGGGTACTAGGGAATCAAAACCTGGTCTTCAGTCTTTGCAAGCAGTTGCCTTTAACTGCTGTGCTGTCTCTCCAGGCCCCAGCCCTTTTTGTTTGTTTCTGTTTTGTTTTCTTCCCCTCCCCAGGCAGAGTCTCTCTCTCTAGCCTCTGTAATTCCAGGGTGGCCTAGAACTCAACAGTGATCCTCCTACCTCTGCCTCCCAAGTGCAGTGATTAAAGGCATGTGCCACCATAGTGCTTTTTTCTTTTTTTAAGTGGAATCTGGGTATTGAACTCAAGCCTCATGCTTGTAAGACAAGCACTGTATCAACTGAGTTGTCTGTCTCCCCTGCCCTTTAAAAAAATTTTTTATTTTTATTTATTTTATTTGAGAGCGACAGGCAGGCAGAGAAAGAGGCAGACAGAATGGGCGCACCAGGGCCTTTAGCCACTGCACACGAGCTCCAGATGCATGTGCCACCTTGTGCATCTGGCTTAGTGGGTCCTGGGGAATCAAGCTCGAACTGGAGTTCTTAGGCTTCACAGGCAAGCACTTAACCACTAAGCCATCTCTCCAGGCCCTTGTTAACTTGTGTTTTTTGTTTTGCTTAGAGACAGAATCTCACTGTGTAGCACAGTCTGACCTGGAACTAAGTAGCCAAGGTGACTTGAAACTCATGCTTTACCTTGGCCTCCAGAGTACTGGGAGGGATTACAGGCGTGTGTCCCCATGCCCATCAAAACAGTAAGTTTTAAGGCAGAGATAACTGCAGTAGCTGTGCTGTCCATCAGCACATGACAGTCTCCCTCTCTGCCAAGATCCTCTCCTTCCTGCACCTTCTCCTTCCCTGCTCTGCCCTTGCTCCACTACCTAGCTTCTTAATGTTATCAAATAAATTCACCCTTCCTGACTGCTGTTTAAGAAGGGGTACATGCCTGCTTCTGTCTGTCCTTCCTGCACTCCCTCCATCCTCTGCCTGTGCCGTGCCCCCACCCCCACCCCAGGGCTGAGCTGAGAGATAATAGCTGCAAGTTTCCTGCTTTCTGGCTGTTGGGCGGTAGTGGGGAGTCCTGGCAAGGGATCAGAGGGAAGAGAAGGAGTCTTTCCGGTAGTATTTCTTGTAGTTCTCGCACCTCCCCCTCTGTGTTCACTAATTTGTGTGTGCTGTTTGCTTCCTCAGGGGCACCAGATGGATTTAGTGTAGGCTGGCATAGTGTGACGATCAAAGGTGGTCATGAAGACTAGTTCGCCACCCAGGGCAGGTTTAGGAGCTGGCCAGGCAGGCATCTGTCCTCTTTAGACACATGCCCAGAGGGGCTGGAGCCTCCTTGCTTCCCCTTGGTTACCATGCTGCTTGAGTGGCCTGTCACTCTTTCTAACACAAATTGCAGCTCAGGAGCCCTGGAGCAGGGCCTGGAGCCCACAGTTCTGAAAGCTCAAAGCTCCTTCCCTGTGAGGAGAAACCGGCAGCAGCCTACAGGCAGCAGTCAGGGATGACCAGTGAGACGCCAGCACGTGGTCTTAAACCAGTCCATCAGTGGGTGCTTACTCAACACATTTAGTGTGTAAGAGATGCAAAACAAGCCAGGCATGGTTGGTACATGCGTGTGATCCCAGCAGCACTCCAGAAGCTGAGGCAGGAGGATTACAGGTTTGAGGCTATATAATGAGACCTTACGGGGTGGGGGGCAGAAAGAGAGAGAAAGGGAAGTCAAAAACACAGTGGCACACACTTTTAATCCCAGCACTCGGGAGGCAGAGGTAGGTGGAGCAATGAGTTCAAGACCACCATAGCCTACATAGTGAATTCCAGGTCAGCCTGGGCTAGAGCAAGATCCTACCTCAAAAAACTAAATTACGAAAACAAAAAGCCCACAGAGGACCAGCACAACAAAGTAAATCTTAACAAAATGTTAACAGGTGAGGAATTGGTCAAAGGAAAATGGGCAAGGCTAGGAAGTGTGAAGACTGTAGAAATATCACTGTTGATGTGATGTCTGAGCAAACCAAGAGGGTGGGGGACACTGCCAGTGCAGGGCTGGGGCATCGTAGGAGAGACCCACAGGAGCCAGTGTGCCAGCATTAGGGGAGGGCAGATTCCATGGGCCTTGGAGGCCACTGGAAGGATATAGCTCCAGATCTGAGTGGCTCAGGCTCTTTGGAAGGTCTCATCAGAGGAGTGACAATGCCCAGAGGCTTGCTTTGGCAGCTGGCACTGGAGGGAGACCAGATGGCACAGAGGCTCTGGTTGGGGGCTGTGGCTGTGGGAGAGGAGATGGGATGAGGGCTGGAGTCTGGAAGTGTTTTCAGGGTGTTGATGTTGAAGGTAGTATTCCAGGATTTGGAGTCATGATTGGAAGTTTCATTGCAAAAGGGAGCCAACTCCTTTTAATTTTTATTATTATCTACTTGGTGGGGGGGTATACGTGTGTATATGTATAGATGTACTTGCAGGCGTATGGAGGCCAGAGGAGAACATTGGGTGTCCTTTTTCTGTTGCTCATCAGTGTATTTCCTTGAGATGGTCTCTGAACACAGCTATGGTTTTTCCTGAGTCCCAGTGACTCTCTAGTCCTCTCCCCCCAGGACTGGAGTCATAGCCACGTGTGGCCATGCCCAGCTGTGTATGTGAGTCCTAGGGAATCAGACGCATGCAGGGTCAGGTCTTCATGCTTGTGGCAAGCACTTTTACCTACTGAGCCATTTCCCTAGCCCATTTTGACAATTTTTTTGAGTTTTTTTAATTTACTTTTTATTTATTTATTTTTTTAATGAAACATGCCCCATCTTGTGTGCATGTGCCACCTTGTGTGCTTGCGTCACTTTGTGCATGTAGCTTACGTGAGACCTGGAGAGTAGAACATGTGTCTCCTTAGGTTTCTGGGCAAGCTCCTTAACCACTAAGCCATCTCTCCAGCCCTACTTTTTAGTTTCTTAAATGTTTTGTTTGCATGTGTGTATATGTATGTATGGGCACAGTAGGGTCTCTTGCTGCTTCAGACTGCAAACAAACTCCAGTTATATGCACTCAGCTTTATATGGATGTTGTGTGTAAAAAAATAAATGGGGGCTGGGGAAATGGCTTAGCGATTTAGGCACTTGCCTATGAAGCCAAAGTACCTCAGTTCTATTCCCCAGGACCCACATAAGCCAGATGCTTAAGGTGGCTCATGCATCTGGAGTTTGTTTGCAGTGGCTGGAAGCCCTGATGTGCCCATTCTCTCTCATGCATGCGCTCTCTCGCTATCTCTCTCTGCCTCTTTCCCTCTCTCAAATAAATAAAAATTGGAAAAAAAAAAGTTTAAAACAATAAATTAAATGGTAAGGCTGGAGAGATGGCTTAGTTAAGGCACTTGTCTGCAAAGCCTAAGGACCCAGGTTCGATTCTCCAGGATGCACATAAGCCAGATGTACAAGGTGGCCACGTGTCTGGAGTTCGTTTGCAATGGCTAGAGGCCCTGGCATACCCATTCTCTCTCTCTCTCTCTCTCTCTCTCTCTGTCTCTGTCTCTGTCTCTGTCTCAAATAAAAATAAATTTTAAGAATTAAAAACAAAAAAGTAAATGGTAGTGGGTGGTGTATACAGACATTAGGTAAAATAATGAGTATTCATAATGAGTGTAATACTCAAAATAATATATATAAATAAAAAATAGCTATAGAGGGATTTTTCTTTCTTAAAAACTTTTTACTGACAACCTATTTTTTCCACTTTTTTCTACTATAAAATGCATATTGCTTTCATTAAATAAAACTTTTTTAAAACTTTGCTTCTTTGTATGTGTAATTTTACTGCGTGTCCTTTATTCCACCCCATTCACTCATTCGTGTTGCGGTTTTTGTGGCAGCACATGTTTATTCATAGTCTGTCTGAAATGTGTACTCATGACCTGTCCAGTAGTAGCATCTCAGTACTCCTCATATGCCTAGAAATTTTAAATGATCCAGGCAACTTCTGAAGATGAAATTTCAGATCTTCATCCAGGACATCCTTTGTCTTCCCAAATGTCATTTATCGAGTAGCAGTCAGCTTGAAGCATCCATCTCCCACTTACAACGTTGGTGATGTTCATTCACTTTGGACCAAGTCGTGTAGGAGGCCTGCACCTCACATAGCATGTGGCATCCACTGACCCACGTCACTAGCAGGGTAGGCAGAGGCAGGTACACATGGACCTGTCTGCTCACATGGAAGAACTCTGATGATGCGTAAACCCTGCTGCCTTCCAGTCACAAAATCTACTGTCCCATGTTTTGGGAGTTGGCCCTCAGGCCTGAGGCAATGGTGCTTGTCTGCCCCCCACCCATTGGTACTGGGGAGGGGGTGGCATAAGCCCCGCCATGACTGAGGAACCAGCTTTGTGTTGTCTTTATTTTTTTTTTGTTTTATTTTTATGTATTTATTAGCAACAGAGAGAGAAAGAGGCAGAGAGAGAAAGAGAATGGGTGCACCAGGGCCTCCAGCCACTGCAGATGAACTCCAGATACATGCGCCACCTTGTGCATCTGGTTTACATGGGTCATGGGGAATCGAGCCTTGAACTGGGGTCCTTAGGCTTCACAGGCAAGTGCTTAACTGCTAAGCCATCTCTCCAGCCCTATTTTTTTTTTTTTTTTTTATTTGAAAGAGAGAAAGGGGCAGAGAGAGAGAATGGGCACACCAGGGCCTCCAGCCACTGCAAACAAACTCCAAATGCATGTGCCCCCCTGTGTATTTGGCTTATATAGAGCCATGGGAGTCAAACTGGGATTCTCTGGCTTTGCAGGCAAACTCCCTAACTTCTCTAAGCCATCTCTCCAGCCCCCCCCTTTTGGGGGTGGGGTTGAGGTAGGGTCTCGCTCTAGCCCAGGCTGACCTGGAATTCACTATATAGTCTCAGGGTGTCCTCAAACTTAGTGTGATCCTCTTACTTCTGCCTCTCAAATGCTGGGATTAAAGGCATGCGACTTGTGTTGCTTTTCATAGATCTTGTTTGTTTGGTTTTTTTGAGGCAGGATCTCACAGTGTAGCCCGCATTGGCCTGGAGCTTGCCCTCCTCCTGCCTCAGTCTCCCAGGTGCTGAGATTATAGGAGCACATCCCTATGTCCCACATACTTTATAGATATGAGTATGTAGTTTTACTTTATTATGTCTGAAGCATGCCTGTTAAATTTAGTTTAATTTTGTTTGTCTAGCCAACTAGAAAACAGCCTCTTTTGAAGTTGAGATTGCCTTTCGATTTTCTCTGCCTCTCCAGCGGGTGACAGGCCCTTCCAAGTGCTTCCAAGGGAATTGTTTAAGTCTTTGAATCATGCCTGCTTCTTCTAAAACAGCCTTATTTTCCCAAGTCTGCAGTTTTATTGTTACCCTGGTTGAAGAGCAGAGGGTGAGTGTGATGCTTTGAGAGCACGCCCCCATACTCTGTTCCTGTCACCTGCCCTAAGCACTCTCCCCCAGGACTGCCAGATTCTGAATATGAGCAATAGAAGTTGTAGAGTCTGGAGCCGTGTTCATCCATATTGCTATCAGTTCTTCTGTGAGATAAGCAGCCTGTTTTTAGAAATCATTCCCTCTAGTCTGCAGTTAGGAAACGGGTCCCTTGGGCTTGTTTGTGCATTGTGTGAAGTGTGGAGGAGTGCTCACAGGGCCTGACCGGCACTGCACCGCACTGCACTGCACTGCACCCAAAAGTACAAAGGGCCCCTCCAGCAAAGCCTGCCCTACATGGCTCAAGCCCAAACCTTCTGTTAACTAACCCCACATGAAGAGCCACTGTCCAGGCTGTGGTGGTCACCAATAACTTGTGCTTCTGAAGAATGATCTGACCCTAATCTTTTTTTTTTTTTTTTTTTTTTTGGTTTTGCGAGGTAGGGTCTCACTCTGGTCCAGGCTGACCTGGAATTCACTAAGTAGTCTCAGGGTGGCCTCGAACTCTCAGCGATCCTCCTACCTCTGCCTCCCGAGTGCTGGGATTAAAGGCGTGTGCCACCATGCCCGGCTCTAATCTTTTTTTTTAAGCATTTTTTATATTTATTTTTATTTTGGAGAGAGAGAGGGAGAGAAGACAGATAGAGAATGGGCGCGCCAGCAGTCTCTCAACTGCTGGGAACGAAATCCAGATGTGTGCACCCCCTTTGTGGGCAAGTGCGGCATTGCGCCATTGCATCACTTTGCATCTGGCTAAACGTGGGATCTGGAGATTGGAACCAGCATTCTTAGGCTTAGCAGGCAGGTGCCTTAACCGCTAAGCCATCTCTCCAGCCCCTGACTCTAATCTCTTAACCTGTATTGGATTCCAGTAAATGTGAGGTTATGGGGTGGCAAAGGAACTGGGTGTCAGTTCCATGGAGTGTCATTTAGTTAGGGTTCTGAGGTGTGGGTTTGGCAACTAGAGAGAAGAGAGAACAAAGAAACTCCAACAAAACCTGGAAATACAGTAAAGAAATAGAAGACCCTGCAAGGAAACAGGTCAGAGAGTCACTTCTGGTCATAGCTTCAAAGTGGTTTGTTTTTCATCACCAGGGCCTTGTACAAGCTAGGCAGCCACTCCACCACTGAGCTCTACTCCCAGCCCAGCTAAAAGGTGCTGAACAAAGACTGGCAACACTGAAGCTAACATCTCTTGGCTAGCTTTGTCGGTGTTGGGGCCTGGGGAAAAGGCTCGGTGGTTAAAGCTGCTTGCCTGTAAAGCTTGCCAGCCTGGGTTTGATTCCTCAGCACTCACATAAAGCCAGACACAAAGTGGTGTGTGCCTTAGATACACACAGGGTTGATGTGAATCACCCTTATTTATGTGCACATGATATTTATTTGTGTTCATGTATGTGTGTGAGCGTTTTCATATGTGCACATGCAACTAGAGGCCAGAGGACAACTTGGGTGTAGGTCCTCAGGCACTGTCAACTTTGTGTGTGTATGGGGGGGTAGTATGTGTTGTGGTGTTTGTGTATGTCTCTTATATTCATATCTGTGTGCAGGTGCGTGTGCACATGTGAGAGGCCAGAGGAGAATGTCAGGCATACTCCTCCATTGCTCATCTGTATTGTTTCATTGAGACAGTCTTTCACTAAACCTGGAGTTTCTGGGGGTTTTTGATCAGACTGGCTGACCAGCAAGCTCCAGGGATTCTCCTGTCTCTGCTCCCCTCCCTCAGAACTGGGTTAATGGATGTTCATGTCCATGCCTGGCTTTTTACATGCTGGGGGTCTAACTCAGGCCCTCATGTTTGCTCCGCAAGTGCTCTTAGCTGCTGCCATCTGCCAGCCATCCACCTGTTTTTGAGACAGGATCTTTCATTGGTCTGAGGTTCACTAAGTGGCTAGACTGGCTAGCCATTGAGCTCCATGGATGCACCTTTCTCTGCCTCCTTAGTACTGGGATTCACAAGCATGCTTCAAGTTGTTCAGCTTTGTACGTGGGTTCTGAAAACTGCGCAGACTCAGATCTCATGCTTGGTGCCAGGTACTTCACTGGTTAAGCCATCTGCCCTGCCCAATATGATATTTATATCGTGTTACATAGTGCTAGGCAGTGGAGCCAGAAGGTCAGTCCTGGGTGGATATAGGGACATGGTTTAATTCCCCTGTATCCCTGGCACACAGTAGGCACTCAGATATTTGTTGGATGTATAAATACTTCCAAAGGAAAAAAGTCTGGGGCTGGGGAGATGGCCTAGGGGTTAAGGCACTTGCCTGTGAAGCCTAAGGACCCTGTTCAACTCTCCAGATCCCACGTAAGCCAGACACACAAGGTGAGGCCAGCGTGTAAAGTCACAAATATGCACAATGTGGTGCAAGCATCTGGAGTTCAATTATAATGGTTGGGGCCCTGGCAGGCCAATTCTCTTTCCCTTCCTTACTCCCTTCATTCCCCCACCCTCGCATAAAAAAAGGAAAGGGAGTCTGAAGGAACTTAAAACCCAAGTTTAATATTGGTCTTGGTCTTGTAAACAAAATGTTGTGTCCAATAACAAGAATGTTGGGATCCTATGTGCAGGAGCACAGTCTAACTTTGTGTTTCCTGGCCATCAGCCCTTTGCTGGCAGACTGGCCCAGAATGGAAAATAGCTCACTTGCCATTGTACTGGGTTGTCTTACTAAGGTGGAGGGACAGTGGAGCTGAGAGCTCAGCAAAGTAGTGTCACTGGAGGGATTTCCATTGTCCTTTGGAACCTTGCTCAGGGTGGGTTATTTTGCCTCGGACCACCCAGGGAGTCAGTGGGGATCTGCCAACCTCCTTTCCTTACATAGTCATTCATAGAATTTGGGAGTTTGGTGAGCAGATGGTAAAAAAGTAGATCTGTATTCATGACTCTGGAACTGCTGTGCTGGGGACTGGCACCATTTTCCCACCCTAGTTACTATTGATGTAGTTAAGAAAAGCATTTTAACAGAAAGGGAGTGACTTCCCTAGAGCTTCATCTGTACTGGTTAGACTCTGGGAGCTCTTCCTCCCGCTCTCCTCGGGGCGCTGGGGAAGAAGCTTCTCTGTACTCCATCTTGTTTGCCCATTTATTGATTATATTATTTGGCTCTATAGCCTTTGATGTTTTGTGTTCCTTATATGTTCTAGATGTTGATCCCCATCAGATGGGTGTGTGTGTGTGTGTGTGTAATCTAGCAAAAGATTTTCTCCCATACTAAGGCTGTCTCGTCACTCAGCTCATGGTTGCTTTGCTACACAGAAGTTTTGGGTGACTGCTTTTAAGTGACAGGTTTGCTCTGCATGTAAATAGTATTCTTGTGTGTGTGTGATATACATGTGTGTATATGTGAGTGCATGCAAATGCACATGTGTGAATGTGGAGGTCAGAGGTTGATATCAGGGGTCTTCCTCTGTAGCTCTCGACCTTATACTTTGAAACAGGGTCTCTCACTGAACCTAGAAATCACTGATGCGGTGAGACTAGCTAACTAAAGAACCCGAAGACTCCCTGTCTCTGCCTTCTCAACCGTTCATGCATTCATGCAATGCATGCCCAAGAGGGAGGTACTGTTCTCAGCACTGGGAAGATGATAGGAGTTGGAGCCTTGGCCGCCATGGAAGTGACACTCTTGAGGCAGGCAGCTGAGGGACAAGTAGTGAACACTGCAGCATGTGAGCTGGGCATGGTGGCATGCCCCTGTCATACCAGTATCTGGGAGTCTGAGCAGGAGGATCACAAGTTCCAGGCCAGTCTTTGCTACGTGGCAAGATTCTGTTTCAAAAAAAAAGAGAGAGAGAGAGCCGGGCATGGTGACGCACGCCTTTAATCCCACCACTCGAGAGGCAGATGTAGGAGGATCACTGTGAGTTTGAGGCCACCCTAAGACTACATAGTGAATTCCAGGTCAGCCTGAACTAGAGTGACACCCTACCTTGAAAAACAAACAAACAAAAAAATGAATAAAAGAATAAAAGAAACAAGTAATGTCAGGTGATATGTGGACTGAAGAAAAATACACAGCGCAAAGGAGTTGTGCTGTTACCTGGCCTGTGCTGAGCGTCCTGGCTGGAGATCCTGACCGAAGACTTCAGAGGAAGCAGGCCACAGGGGAGCTGCAAAACCACTTTAGGCAAAAGGAACAGGAACTGGCTGCTAGGAGGAGGGAGTGCCTGGCAATTGTAGATGGCTGAGGCCAGCCAGCAGACACAGGGCCAGAGAGACATTGTAAGGATTTTCATTTAAGATAGAATAGACACATACATGTCATCCCAGCACTCAAGAGGCAGAGGCAGGAGGATCATGAGTTTGAGGACAGCCAGGGCTATGTAGCAAGACCTTGTCTTACCAAAAAAAAAAGGGGGGGTTGGAGAGATGCCTCAGTGGTTAAGTTGCTTGCCTGCAAAGCCAAGGACCCAATTTCCCAGTACCCATGTAAAGCCAAATGTACAAAGTGGCACATACATCTGGAGTTGGTTTGCAGTGGCTAGAGGCCCTAGCGTGCCCATTCCCTTGCTCTCTTTCTCTCTACTTGCAGATACATTATATATAATTAATAATATATCTCATTTTTATTTTTTATTTATTAAAGATTGAGAGAGATGGTGGCGCATGCCTTTAATCCCAGCACTTGGGAGGCAGAGGTAGGAGGATTGCTGAGAGTTCAAGGCCATCCTGAGACTACATAGTTAATTCCAGGTCAGCCTTGGCCAGAATGAGACCCTACCTCGAAAAACCAAAAAAAAAAAAAAAAAAAAAAAAAAAAAAAAAGATTGAGTGAGAGAGAGAGAGAGAGCAGGCATGCCTGTAGCCATTGCAAACTCCAGATGCATGTGCATCTGGCCTACATGGGACCTGGAGAATAAAATTTGGGTCCTTAGGCTTCACAGGCAAGTGCCTTAACCACCAAGCCATCCCTCCAGCCCTATAATTAATAATATATATTTTTTTATTTTTGGAGAGAGACAGAGGGAGAGGGAGACAGATAGAGAATGGGTGCACCAGCAGTCTCTCAGCTGCTGTGAACAAAATCCAGATGCATGCGCCCCCTTGTGGGCAAGTGCAGCATTGTGCCTTTGAATCTGGCTAAACGTGGGACCTGGAGACTGGAACCGGCTTCTTAGGCTTAGCAGGCAGGCTCCTTAACTGCTAAGCCATCTCTCCAGCCCTGTAATTAATAATATATTATTAAATATATTTGGACTTCAGGGTAAGCTCAGTGGTAGAGTTCTTGCCTAGCACATGTTCGGCCTTGGCTTCCATCTCCACCATTTCAGAAGTAGTTAATTAAAATGGAATATAGGGGCTGGAGAGATGGCTTAGTGGTTAAGCACTTGCCTGTGAAGCCTAAGGACCCTGGTTCGAGGCTCAATTCCTGAGTACCCATGTAAGCCAGATGCACAAGGTGGCACATGCATCTGGAGTTCGTTTGCAATGGCTGGAGGCCCTGGTGCATCCATTCTCCCCCCCGTCGCTCTCAAATAAATAAATAAAAATAAACAAAAAATTTTAAGAAAAAATAAAATGGAATATAGTGGGAAGCCATTTCCAAGTTCAGTATACAAATGAACTGATACAGCCTGTGCTTCTAAGGAGTGTCTGCTAAGCGGGCAGTGCTAAGCAGGCAGTGCTGACCGTGCATAGCAGGTGGAGATGCCGGTGAGAATGAGAGCAGGTCCATCACTCGGAGGTAAAATGGTCCAGACTTGCCACCCTAATTGTTTAGGCAGGCAGATGTGCATACATGGCACAAAGGTATTTGAATGCCTTCAGAAGTATCCACTTTCTCACCTGTGAAATGGGTTACTAATTGTCACTGGTGGTTGCTCTTAGGATAGAAAGAGTCATTGCATGCCAGGCTTGTGCTTGTACATAGTCAGGGCCCTGTTCATGTTAGCCTTATAATTATTCTTCCTACAACTACTGTTGACTTTTGCCCAGAAGCAGCTACTCCCATGGATCTGAGGTTTATTCAGTCGGTGCTTTTTATTATTTTTTTATTGACAACTTCTATACTTACATACAAAAAAATGCATATTTCCCTCCCCTGCCCCCATACCCCTTTAGAACGCCAATCTCTATCATATCCCTTCCCTCTCTCCATTAGTCTCTCTTTTAATTTGATGTCATCATCTTTTTCTTCTATTATGAGGGTCTTGCGAAGGTATTGCTAGGCACTGCAAGGTCATGGATATCGAGGCCAATTTCTGTCTGGACAGTTGTGTTGTTGGCTCTTCCATTCTATGCGCCCCCTCTTCCGCAATGGACCCTGAGCCTTGGAGGGTGTGACAGAGGTGTTTCAGTGCTGGGCACTCCTCCATCCCTTCTTCTCAGCACTATGTTGCCTTTTGGGTCATCCCAGTGGTCATCGCCATCTGAAAAGAGAAGCTTCTCTAACCAAAAGTGAGAGTAGCGTTAATATGTGAATATGAGCATTAAGTGTAGTGCTTTCAGGGCAGCTTGGTGGGAATAATATATACATTTAGCCAGACAAGAGCAGGCTTTATACCCGTAAGGCTCATGACCTCCCCTGCCATAGACTTTTGCTTAGGTTTTTCAGTACCAGGCATGTATTCCCTCCCATAGAGAGGGCCTTCAGTCCAATTATGGAGCAATTGGTTACCCCAAGAGCAGACATGCCACTATTGCACCCATTCAGTCATTGGGCCTGTATGGCCAAACTTGAATATTCAGTGTCCACTGTTTTCACTGCTGATGTCAGTCTGTGCTCTTTGTATATATGTGCAAATGCACATGCCCTATGCACACACTTGGGGAGGCCAGAGGAGAAAATTGAGTGTCGTCCTCTCTCTCTCTCCTGCATGGTCTCCTTGAAATGGAGTCTCTCACTTGAACCTGGAGCCGCCATTTTTAGATTAGACTGGCTGACCAGTGAGCCCCAGTGACACTCCTGTCTCCACCCACCTCAGCACTGGGGTTACAGGCATGCACAGCCATGCCTGTTTTTTTCTGTGAGTGCTGGAGTTGAATTCAGGTCCTCATGCTTACACTGCATGCTAACCTGCTAAAATTTCTTTCCAGCTCTATGTGTGTCTGTAACATACATGTGTGTGTGAAGAATTTAGATAAATGATACCATTTTGAACATGGGACTTGAAAAACTGATTTTCTCAGCCTTATTTGCATCTAGGCCATGTTGTACATGGAGATCTGGTGTGTTTGCTTGGACCCTCAGATGGCTTACCACAGTTGCTATCTGTTCCCCTCCCGTTGTACAGTCAGATGGTTTACCACTGCCTGTGGCTGACAGAGCTGTACTGTGTCCTTGTCCACATCCCCATGCTCTGCAGCTGGCTTAACCAGTGTTGTCAGGGCTGCTTGTCAAGAGAGGCCTTGGTGGTCTGGAGAAATACACAACTTATGGTAAATAATGAATACAGCAGATAGATCCTTGGGACTTTCTGAGTATGTATACTGCAGGAAGGAGCCAAGCACAGTGTGCCCAGGAGTTCTTTCCATCAGAGGTAGACGTGGCAGTGGTGAGGGAAGGAGTTAGCTCACTGTCCTGGAAACAGCACTCGGGAGGGCCTTGTGAGGAAGCACCAGTGTGAGCTGATCAGGAAACGGGGAGCATGGAAGAGATGTGGGCAAGGCTCTCAATCAATTCAGGGGCTGCAGAGTTCTCTGGTTGTCTAGCTCTCGGCCCTGGATGACTGAGGCAGAGGAATATGATTTCCAGGGAACAGGCCAAAAGGAGTCTCAAGGCTGTGGCTCTTCATTAGCTGGGTGGGTATAAAGGGTTCTCACAGCAGAGTCCATCCTATCCCTGGGAGGGGCAACATCTCCATCAGCAACACCCCAGGTGTCACAGCACCATAGATGCAGAAGTAGGAAACAATACAAGAAGTGATTCAAAATTCAGGACTGAAGAGATGACTCAGCAGTTAAAGGTGCTTGTTTGCAAAGCCTGCCAGCCTGAGTTCCATTTCCCAGTACCCACATATGCCAGATGCACAAAGTAGCACATACATCTGGAGTTGTTTGTAATAGCAAGAGGCCCTGGTGTACCCATTCTCTTCCACCTTCCTCACCCCTTCCCCTTCCTCTTCCTGCTCACCTCTCCTCTCCCCTACCCCTTGCAAGTAAATAAATACTTGAAAAAAAAGGATAGGCTATGTATTTGGAAAACTAAAAAAAAAAAAAAAATGAAATGTACCATTTTGCTATGAAGCTCCTGGCTGCACTGGTCAGGATTGGACTGTGAGACTGTGCTAGGGGAAGAGCTTGGCTTGGTTCCAGTCCAGAGACCTTGAATCCAGAGGTCTGAAGTCCAGAGTGTCATACTCCCCAGCCAGGTGATTTTGAGAAGCCCGAGCCTGCAGGGAGGGCTCCATTTACCTGCTTGTGAGGATCACTGATAGCTATATTCACCTGGGGAGGAGCAGGAAAGCAAAGGCCCTGGGGTTGGCTGTAAAGAGCAGCCACTGAGTATGGAAAGACGGAGCTGTCTTTCAGGTCAGGAGGCGCCATCAAGGGTATTCTGTAGGGACCTATGTAACAAGAGAGACAAACTTCTACAGTTCTACTGATAAAATTCAAAATAGGATGATGGCTGGGCGTGGTGGCACACACGTTTAATCCTAGCACTCGGGAGGCAGAGGTAGGAGGATCGCCAAGAATTTGAGGCCACCCTGAGATTCCACAGTGAATTCCAGGTCAGCCTGGGCTAGAGCAAGACCCTACCTCGGGGCGGGGGGGCATAAAAAGTATGCTGGCAGGAGAGCCCAGTTTTTTATAGTTCAAGGTTACCAATGAGTATGGAATTCCTCCTGATGGGGGACAACATTTCATTGGGACAGAAAGATAGTTTCTGACCATCCAGTCAGTGGCAGACATTCATCAGCCATGCTATCCCTAGCTCACAGGCCAGACAAAACCAGGAGATGGTGGGTCTGACCCACCTGTCATACTCTCACACACACACCCCCCCCCAAGAGATGAGTAGACTCATGTGTCCTGGTCTGAACTCAGATCACCAGTAGTCCCCAACCCCCACCACCTGTAGTTCTTGACCAAGGATGGTATGGGGAGAGACTTTAATTCTATCATTTGGTTCTGCGATAGTACGGTGCTGACTGCTCATAATGCTCTGAGGTTTGGATTTCCCCCTTAAATTCAGAGTGAATTACAGGTTTCTGAGCAATGCACAGCCCTCAAGATCCCTGAGAGATAATCTCAGGTGACCTCAGAATGAGGGGGTCAGAGCATCTGCAAACACAACTTCCTGCAGTCCTGGCTCTCTCTAGACCTGGTGTTGTATGGTGGCACAGAGGCAAGTAGAACCCTCAGTTTTGTAGTCATCTTGGACACTGGTGAGCAGATCTGAAAGCACCTTTGTCTTTTACACGAGAGTAAACCAGGGACCAATGCCAGTTTCCAGATGGGCAGTCTCTGTGCCTTAGCAGAGGTTTCCCTAAGTGCTAAACCCAAGGTCTCGCCCACTTTAAACAAGCACAGCTCACTAAGCTATACTCCCACCCCTTAAGACTTTGACATTATCTCTGCTATTCCCGAAAACAGGGAGAAAGTCTGAAGACCCCATGATGCTGAGGCTGCTGCCGTCACCCTATGCCCACCCCTGCTGTGACATCTTTCCTTCCCATACTCATGCCTCTCCAAGGTTGGGGTTGTTGTTTTGTTTTTGTTTTTGTTTTGATTTTTTTTTTTTTGAGAGAGAGAGACACAGAGAGAGGGAAGGATACAGAGAATGGGCATGCCAGGGGCCTCTTGGCCACTGTGAACGAACTCCAGACATATGCACCCCCTTGTGGGCAAGTGTGGCATTGTGCCCTTACGTCACTTTGCTTCTGGCTAAACATGCGATCTGGAGGCGCCTTAACTGCTAAGGCATCTCTCCAGCCCTTGTTTTTTATTTTTGAGGTACAGTCTTTGCTCTAGCCCAGGCTGACCTATAATTCACTATGTAATCTCAGGCTGGCCTCAAACTCAAAGCAGTCTGCCCACCTCTGCCTCCCAAGTGCTTGGGATTAAAGGCATGCAGTACCACACCCAGCTTCTCTCCAGTGTTTTAATTTGACAAAAATGCAAAGCCTACTAGATGCTTGCTGTGTGCTGGCTGCTCTTCATGTTAAGGTCAGCTTCAACAGCACTCGCTTTCTGGCCTCTTTGACAGCCTGTTTCCTGGCACAGGCTCCTCCTCACCAACATGTTTCTGTGTTGTGGCAGGGTTGGCCTGCCTCTCTGGACCACTGTGGCTCGTCCCCTTCACAGAGTCTAACCATACCTGGCTCGGTACTACAACAGTTCAAGGCACGGGTGTCTCTGAGGGTCAGTGATGTCCTGTCACATGCAGAATGCTGCTGTGGACATGTCAGGGGCACCATAGAAGGGTAATGTATATTTAAGTATATAATCCCATTCCAATAGAGAGGCCTACACATCACTTCAGAGCCCAATCAGAGGAGGGCATATAGGGTGATCCTTTCCCCAGGGGTACACACAGGTTGGTACACAAGTGCTTCACAGTGCAGGCAGACTTGGCACACAACTTTTAGCTCTGAAATTCTGTACATTACAAAAAACCAGACAGAGAAGAGAAGTCAGGAGCTGTATGGGATGAGTCACAGTCGACCAAAGCCCCACTGAGCCATCCTTTTGTCCCCTCAGAGTCCTGGTGTGTGACATTGCAGTTGTATGTGAGCTTGGATGAAGATGAGGAGGCTTTACTCTGATGTCTTTAATTCAGAGTGTTGGAATTTTTGCTGTTGTATGGTGTTTTTTTAATATGTATTCATTTATGAGAGAGAGGCAGGTGAGAGAAAGAGAATAGGCGTACCAGGGCCTCCAGCCACTGCAGATGAACTCCAGGTGCATGCACCTCCTTGTGCATCTGGCTTTTGTGGGTCCTTAGGCTTTGCAGGTAAGCATCTTAATTGCTAAGCCATCTCTCCAGCCCCTGCTGTGTGGTTTTTAAAACAGGGTATCACTGTACCCAGGCTGGTTTCAAACTCGCAATCCTCCTGCCTCAGCCAAGTGCTCAGATTTACAGGTGTGCTCCACTAAGCCTGGTTATTAGGATTCTTACATTGGTGTTGGCACATGGTTCAGGAGCCACTCGAGCTAGAACTTAATGTAGCTGTTTAGAGTCCCTAATTGCACTTGGGATCACTGGACAGGGTAGAATCTGACTTCAGTTCCCAGACAGCACTTATCCTTATCACTGCCTGGGAGGGCTCTCCAGGGAAACAGCCAAAAGGATGTAAAAGAGTTTACATGTGAGGAATTGGCTCCACGGTTTTGGAAGCTGAGTAATGTGCCATCTGGAGACACAGGGAAATGGGTAAAATCCAGTTTGAGTCCAAAGGCCTGTAAACCAGGGGAGCTGGGAACTCCAGTCTGAGGGCAAGAGCAAGATAAGTGAGCAGCAAGGAGGCAAGTCTCCCTCTAATACCTCTTCTCTGTTCAGGATGTGGATGCCACCCACATGCAGAAGGCTGTCTGTTTACTGAGCCCCCACCTGAATGCTGATGTCATCAGAAACACCTAGGAACCGTGGCTCATCCAGGCACCCCAGCCAGGTCATTTTGGCACATAGATTTAGCCACCAGTCTCTGTCCTCAGCTTATAGGCCTGGTGTTGCAGACAAGCAAACCTAGGCTTGACCCAGTTCTGAACCTCCTCACTGAAGCCTGTTTCCTGCTCTTCCAGTCCCATCCGACTCCTCCCAAGGGACATTGGCCTCCTCATCTCTTGTCTTTTATCTCCTTCAAAGACTCACCAGCTCACCAGGCTCACATCAGAGAGCTGTCCTAAAATGCTGGTCACTTTGTCTCCAGCTTCTCACTCCCTAAGGTCTGGGAATATAGCATTGTCCACTTCCTATACAGTGTCCCTCACTCCAGGGTCAGTCAAGGATCCTTGGTGCCTGTAGTGCCCCTGTGCCCAATGAAGTCCATACCATGGGCATGCCTAGACTTAAAATACAAATGTCACCCTATTGAGAACAGTCTTGTCTCATCAAGCCTGCAAATATTTACAATTTAGAAACCTTTTTTCATCTTTGAGCTAGAAAAATAAACGGCAACCTTATTAGAAGTGAAGTGATCACATTTGCAGGTCACAGGTTCTTAGTGAATTATGTATTCATCTTAAACCATTCAAGAAAAGCCAAAGAGTTGTACCTTGTTTCCCAGCTTTATCTTTTTTTAAAAAACTATTTTTAGGGCTGGGTGTGGTGGCATGCACCTTTAATCCCAACACTGGGGGGAGGATCACTGAGTTCAAGGCCACCACCCTAAGACTACATAATGAATTCCAGGTCAGCCTGGGCTAGAGTGAGACCCTACCTCGAAAAACCAAAAAAAAAAAAAAAGATGTATATACATATATGAACTGGAGAGATGGCTTAAAGGTTAAGGCACTTGCCTGCAAAGCCTAAGGACTGAGTTTGATTTCCCAGTACCCACATAAAGCCAGGTGCATTAGATGTCGCATGTATCTGGATTTCATTTGCAGTGGCTAGAGGCCCTGGCACGCCCATTCTATCTGCCTGTCTCTGCCTGCATGTCTCTCCTCTCCTCCCACCTCCTTTCTCAAATAAATAAATTTCTCTCTCTGAGTGTGCGGCACCAGTCCTGACCCTCTGATTGTAACAGAGCCCCAAGGGTAAGGAGTAGAGTTTGATATGTCCCTGAGAGTTCTTGCTAAGGAGCTAAGCAGCTACACTCCCTTGTGCATTTATGCCTAAGACTTGCCTCCTAACTTGACATGCCTGGTATGATGTCTGGTGGGCATCTGTGTAGTGAGGATACTGAGCTTTCTGATGTACCAAGTACACAAGCCATTTGTGCTATTACCCACTGTTGACATGGTTTCTTCCATGGTTTATCTTTCAGGTTTTCCCTAGTCAGTGCATCTTACCAGATTCTAACTTTCTACCTGATTGTTTTTTGCGGTGCTGAGAATAGAAGCCAGTACTTCACACCTCCTGGGCCAGAGTTCTACCACTGAGCTCTGTATACCCTTTCTCCTACCAGACAGCTCTAGAGGCAAGAAAGGAGGCTGAGCACCCTGGTTCCTCCTATATGCTTTTTTTTCCTTTTTATTTATTTATTTAAGGCAGAGAGCGAGAGAGAAATGGGCACACCAGGGCCTCCACCCACCACAAATGAACTCCAGACACACTCCACCTGGCATGCATCTGGCTTATGTGGGTCCTGGGAAATCAAACCTGGGCCCTTTGGCTTTGTAGGCAAGCACCTTAACCACTAAGCCATCTCTTCAGCCCCCTCCTAGACTCTTTCTAATGCTTCACTTTTTGTTGTTGTTGTTGTTTTGTTTTGTTTTGTTTTGGGTTTTTTTTGTTTGTTTGTTTGTTTGTTTGTTTGTTTGTTTGTTTGTTTCTCGAGATAGGGTCTCACTCTAGCCCAGGCTGACCTGGAATTCACTATGTAGTCTCAGGGTGGCCTTGAACTCACGGCAATCCTTCTACCTCTGCCTCCCGAGTGCTGGGATTAAAGGCGTGTGCCACCACACCCAGCTCACTATTTTATTTTTTGTTTAAAATACATCACATCTTAAAAAAATTTTTATTTATTTGTGAGAGAGAGAGAGAGAATGGGAGCACCAGGGCTCCAGCCACTGCAAACAGACTCCATACTCATGTGCCTCCTTGTGCATTTGTCTAACCCACATACTGGAGAATTAGACCCGAGTCTTAGGCTTCGCAGGCAAGCCCCATAACGGCTAAGCCATCCCTCTTATTTTTTTTTTTAAATTTTATTTTTTATTGACACCTTCCATAATTATAATAATAAACCCTGATAATTCCCTCCCCTCTAAATTGGTCTCTTTTATTTTGATGTCATCCTCTTTTCTTCCTAATACGAGGGTCCTGTGTAGGCAGTACCAGGCCTTGCAAGGTCATGGATATCTATAGAAGAGTGCATTGTAAGCAGTCTTACCCTTCCTTTGGCTCTTACATTCTTTCTGCCACCTATTCCACAATGAACTCTGAGCCTTGGATGGTGTGATAGTGTGTTTCATTGCTGGACACTCTTCTGTCCTTCCTCTCAACACTTTGCTGCCTTTTGAGTGATCCCAGAGGTCATCACCATCTGAAAAGAGAAGCTTTTCTAACCAAAAATGAGAGTAGCATTAGTATGTGGGTATGAACATTAAAGTGCTTACTGGGCAGTTCGGTAAAATTAATATATGCATTTAGCTAGCAGGCATCACACTCCCTCAGGCTCATGACCTCCCTTGCCATAGGTGTTCAGTACCAGGTATGTATTCCCTCCTGTGGAGCGGGCCTCCTGTCCAGTTAGTGGTTGGTTTCCCCCATAACCAGACATGCTACTATTGCACCCATTGGCTTATATGGCCTGGCTGTCCAAACTTAAGGCTTGCAGTGTCCCAACTGTTGTTTATCTCCACTGATGACTTTTCTCTCCCATAGGGCTGCATGCAACGTAGCTTTTTCCAGCTTTCTGTTAGCTGGTCTACAGGGAGGAGGTTTTCAGCTCTGCTCCAGCAAGATTTCTCAGTGACCTTGCAGTCCAAGCTTCAGCAATAGGGTCTTACCATCTATTCCTGGTGGGAAACCAAGAGCCTTCGCAATGTCCTAGGGGCATTAGGGACCTCCTTGGCCAGCAGCTCACTGGAAAGTATCCCATCCCTGACACTAGTACCACTTTATGGCTCTGGGTACACCATTGTCCAAAAAAGTAGGTTTCCATATTACTTATTCATCCTCCCCCAGTAATCTGTTCATCTATTTACATATATACAATACCATCCTCTTAAGTTCTTCCTTCTCCTCTCTCCCTTATAGCCGCCCCTTTCTGGCCCCTGCTACCAGTTTTTTTGTTTGGTTGGTTGGTTGGGGTTTTTTGTTTTTTTGTTTTTTTGTTTTTGAGAGAGTCAGAGAGAGAGAGAGAGAATGGGTGTGCCAGCAGCCTCTCAGCCGCTGTGAACGAACTCTAGACATGTGCGCCCCCTTGTGGAAAGTGAAACATTGTGTCCTTGCGTCACTTTGTGTCTGGCTAAATGTGGGACCTGGAGAATCAAACGGGCATTCTTAGGTTTAGCAGGCAGGCTTAACCACTAAGCCATCTTTGCAGCCCTCTGCTACCAGTTTTTATCTCAACGCACATACAAGTCCAAATATCTGTAACTAGGATCCACATATGAGAGGGAACATTTGGCATTTCACTTTCTGAGACTGGGTTACCTCACTTAGCATAATCCTTTACAGACCCATCTATTTCCCTGAAAACTTCATAATTTTATTTTTCTTTACTGCTGAATAGAACTTCCTTGTATAGGTGTACTGAATCTTCATTATCCATTTATCAGTTGAGGGACACCTAGGCTGGTTCCACTTCCTAGCTATTGTGAATAGAACAGCAATAAATATGGATGTGCAGGTATCTGTAAGGTAGTGTGATGAGTCCTTAGGATATATGCCTAGGAGTGGTATTGCTGGATCATATGGTAAATCGATTTTTAGCTGTTTCAGGAACTTCCACGTTGATTTCTACAGTGGCTGTAACAGTTTACATTCCCACCAGCAATGTACAAGGGTTCCTCTTTTTCCGCATCCTCACCAGCATTTATTTTCATTTGTTCTCTTGATCATAACCAATCTGACAGGAATGAGATGGAATCTCAAAGCAGTTTTAATTTGCATTTCTTTGATGGCTAAGGATGTAGAACATGTTTTTAGATGTTTATAGGGCATTTGTATTTCTTTGGAGATCTCTATTTAGTTGCATAGCTTTTTTTTTTTTTTTTTTTTTTTTTTGGTGAGGTTAGGCTCTCACTGTAGGTGACCTGGAATTCACTATCAGGGTGGCCTCGAACTCATGGCAATCCTTCTACCTCTGCCTCCCAAGTGCTGGGATTAAAGGTGTATGCCACCATGCTCGGCATAGCCCATTTTTAAATTGGATTGTTTATTTTTTATTATTTGGTTATTTTAATTATTTTACTTTAATTGTTAATTATTTTAATATCCTGGATATTAATCATCTGTCAGATGTGTTATTGGCAAAGATTTTCTCCATTCTGTGGGTTGCCCTTTTGCTTTATTCACAGTGTCCTTTGCCGTACAAAAGCTGTTTTGTTTTGTTTTTGTTTTTGTTTTCTTTTGTTGTTGTTCTTTGGGGTTTTTTTGTTTGTTTGTTTGTTTGTTTGTACTTGGTTATTTGAGGTAGGGTCTCACTCTAGCTCAGACTGACCTGAGGTTAAGGTGCCAGATGTGGCTCTTACATTGCTCCCCAAGTAACAGCAAAAGTGACGTTGGGGGTTGAGTTTGCCTGCTTTGCAAGTATTCCAGTAAGTTGGGTGGAGCAAATTACTGGCAAATTCTAAATTCAACTGAGCAGTGTACATATTTGTGGTGGTTTGATTCAGGTGTCCCCCATAAACTTAGGTGTTTTGAATTGAATGCTAGGTTTAAGAGATTTAATGGAGATTTAAGAATTAAAGATTGATGCCTCCTGGAGTTTCCCCATGCCAGTACTCTCTCCTGTTGCTATTGTTCACCTGATCTCGGCCAGGAGGTGATGTCCACCCTCTGCTCATGCCCTCATTTTCCCCTGCTATCATGGAGCTTCCCCTGGAGTCTATAGGCCAAAATAAACCCTTTTTTCCCCACAAGCTACTCTTAGTTATGTGATTTCTGACAACAATGTGAACCTGACTGCAACAATATTCAGTCAAAACCAGCAGTATTTAACCGGAAGTATTTATGCAAGAGTGGGGATTAAAACAAACAGATAATTGAATAAAGCCAAAGTTCCTAACAGTGTGTGTTGCCCCACTCTCTTAATCCTGTCTACTGGGAAGCAGATTTCTGGTCCTAAATGGGTTTCAGGTCAGCCTGGGGCCAATTGAGACCCTGCCCCCAATAATGACAGAAGAAAAAGACAAAGGCACTGTAAATCAAGAAACATCAAAGGCAACAATAGTCAACACCAAAATATAGTTTATTTGTGTATGGTACAGCTGTCCAAGAACACATCAGTCAGATTTCACACATAACCTGTCCTGACAGGGAAGGTGAGATTAGCACTTCCAGTGCAGGCAGATATACCTGGCTTTGTGCAAGTAGGCCCTGTTACCTTTTGGGATGGATTCCAGTCTCACCAGTGCTTAGTGCCTACCTGGATCCCTCTGTGTTGTGCTGTGGACTTGGTTAGGCTGCTTGGGTCGCTGGATCTGGTGTGCTGATTTCCCATGCACTTGGGGAGGTGGATGGCTTCTCCAGTGATTCACAGCACTCTTCTTTTCTACTTGACAGACATTAGCTGATGTTAATTCTCCATCACGTTCAACTTTCCTGATTCTGAACTATCTCAGAACTCAGACTAACTGCTTTTGTGCCTTGAAAACTATTGGCTGTGCCAATTCTTTCATTGGAAACAAGAAACTTTGAATGCTTATGACAGACATTTTGATTACTACTTACCTTATTATTTTAACTGTGTATTACCTAACAATGACTTTTATTAATAAGATTTAGAAATGAATATAAAGATTGAATATAAAAGCTTGTTGGATGGATAAAACTCAGATATCTGTTACTTTTGTATGTTTTTTCTAATTTGAGTTGTCAGAATAGATTTCTCAGATCTGCTTCCTTTTCACTGTTGATGCAATTTCTCCTAAACTGTGGTCTAAGGATGTCACTTGTAGATGATGATGGAGAATAATTTTAATTAAAAAATATATATAATTTGAGGGCTGGCTTGGGGCTCCTAGGCCCTACGAACTTGCCTTGGAAGCAGGCCCCTAGCCTCGCCTTCCTGAGTGAGGAGCCCTAGGTCACCAACTCCAAGGTCCCCCGCTCTGAAGGGTGCATGCACGGAAAAGGTAGCAAGACCCAAGATAAACTACCCCTTGCGCTCCAGCCATGCCACAGCTGAAACCATAAAGGAACTGAGGAGATGTGCAAGAGTGCTGTTTCCATGGCAAATCTGATAATCAGCACCATGGTGTAGGAGACAAGACATTGAAGATTCTCAACACCTACCAGAGCAGAGATCGAGGCTTCTAAGAACTCATCACTGAAGTAGACTTAAAACTCGCCTACCAAGGCTCAGGAAATTTTGTGGAAGAGAGGGCAGAAAGATTGTAAGAGCCACAGGTTGAGCCATCATGCCCAAAGGCATTCCCTCCCACAAAAAAATATCTGACTTCTGTTTCCACAACGCATAACCCACAACCCCATGAGGAATACCTGCAACCCCACTGAGGAGGGTCCCCAGTGGAGTGGGGGCAGAGACCAGGGAAAAGAGGGTACCAACACATGATGTATCCATACAAAATATGTTGCTAACAACAATAACAGCTATAAGCCTGAAATAAACCATTTTCCCATAACAAAAATTAGTAATAATATAATTTGTGGCTGAGGAGATATCTTGGTTAAAAGTACTTGCTGTGCTGTGCTTGTGTAACCCAAGATCTGGCCCCCAAAACCACATGAAGCCAGATGCAAGCAGCATGTGCATCTGTGACCCCTAAGTGCAGGGGGAGCAGAGACAGGAAAACAGGAAATTCCCAAAGTTCACAGGCCAGTTATTCTGGCCTTCACAGAAGCAAACAACCTGTCTCAAGGTAGAAGGAGAGGACCAGCACCCTGAGGGTGTCCTGACATGTGTATACGTGCACACACACACAATTTGGAAAATTAAGGACAGTGAAAAAAGCTATGAAGTATAAATGTGTAAATAATATAATCTTTCTGGAGAGTTGTTTAGTGCAACTTAACCAAAGCAAAATGTGTTCCAGCAATTCCATAATTTAGGAACAATTTCATAAGAAAATAGCTGTGAGCCTACACACATGATCGAGGCCACATATGGGCCTGCACATGTGATCGAGAGGTTACTTGCATGGTCCATTGTACTTTCCATCCACTGTAACAATTTATGGTTCTAAAGTAAAGATTCATTTATCCAGAGCATGTCCCATAAGCTGGCTAACTATGCAGCCAGTTTACAAGCTTTAAGGTTTGACATATTTAGCGACATGGAAAGTGGTTATGGCATATATTTATAGTTTGTTTATGTCCTTCAAGGGACATAAAGTGTTTGTACTCACAAAGTTTCTTTGAAGAACGAGACAAATAACAACCCCAAAATGTTAATAAAGGTTGTGCAGTGATGCTTAAAAAAAAAACTTTTATTGATTTGAGAGAGAAAGAGGCAGTGTATATAGAGAATAGGCTTGTCAGAGCCTCTAGACACTGCAAACAAACTCCAGATGCATGTGCCACCTTGTCCATCTGGCTTTCATGGGTACTGGGGAATTGAACCTGGGTCCTTAGGCTTCACAGGTATGTGCCTTAACCACTAAGCCATCTCTCCAGCCCCATGATGCTTTTAATGATTTACTTTTCTTTCTGTATTTCCTCCATTTCTCCACACTGAAATATATTATTTGTAGCCAAGGGTGGTGATGCACCCCTGTAAGGCAACTTCAAGGTCCGCTGGGACCACAGGCTGAGACTTTGTCTCAGAAACAATGACAGAAGCTGGGTGTGATGGGCCATGCCTTTAACCCCAGATGCAGAGGTAGGAGGCCAGCCTAGGACTACAGAGTGAGTTCCAGGTCAGCCTAGGCTAGAGTGAGACTCTACCTCCAAAAAAAAAAAAAAAAAAAAAAAGACAGAAACATAAACCATACACCATCTGTGTAATCAGAGACAAATCCCCTCTTTTGGACCTGTCACATAGCAGTGCTGGCCAATAGAAAAGGAATGTTGGCCACACATGAACTTAATACTTTCTGGTAGCCACGTTAAGGAAAGCAAAAGCAAACAGAATTGATTTGATTTGTATATTTTCTCTAAGCCAGTATATCCCAGGTGATCTAACTCCTAACATGTAGTCAGATGTTTCATTTACTTTTCACATTGTCTCTGAAATTCAGTGTGTATTTATAATGCACCTTACCTTGGGTTGACCCCATTTCCACCACTCAGTACCACTGGGGTGAGCACAGGACAGGGCAGCCTTGGATGCTCTCTGCTGCTTAGACAACATCCATGAGGACAGTGGGTTTGGTTTTGTTTGACACAGGGTATCACTATGTAGCCCAAGCTGGCCTCAAATTTGCAATCCTCCCACCTCAGCCTCTTAAGTGCTAGAGGAAAATGGGTGTGTTGTTGTTGTTGTTGTAGTTTTAATGGACTAAAGTGGAAACTAAAGTCATGGACTGTCTTCGGATTTATCCAGGCTTACAGCATATCCATATGTATAGATTTCAGTTGCTGTTTTGTAAAAAGCTCCTGGAGAATACCAGAAATGGGGGGTCTGCAGAGGTCAGCTTGGATCTGGTTCTAGTCCCAGCACCCACTGTGGACCTATGATAGGTAGTGGCCAACCAGGCATCTTACACCCTGGCCTCTCCCTCCACTTGCTTTCTTCCCCCAACAGTCCCACTGCAGCACAAATGAGGGCTTAAAAATTCCAAGCTTGTATTTGCTTTAAAATGAACATAATCCTTTTCAGTCCACAGCCTTTTAACCCTCTCCTCTCTACACAGTGTCCAGCATGAAGCATGGCCAGTGCAGTGCCTTTTCACAGCTCCTGTAACTGCACTTTGCCTCTTAGACTGCCATGAAGGTCACGTACACACAACCTTCTCACTCTCCACATCTCCACCAGTACATGAAGGCTCTGTGGCGAGGCTTGCATTCACTGTCACTTTTGTTCTGTGTTTATAATACCCCAATTGGGCTGGATAAATCAGAAGGTTTGTGCATGCTGGGGGTGTGGCTCAGTTGGTGACACATGCTTGCAGTTGGGAAGCAGAGGCAGGAGGCTCAGGAGACCAAGGTCATTCTTGGCTGCATAGAGAGTTCAAGGCCAGCCTTGGCTACACAGACCTGTCTCAAATAAGGGCTGGAGAGATGGCTTAGCGGTTAAGGCATTTGACCCATGTTCAACTCCCCAGATCCTGTTTAAGCCAGACACACAAGGTGGCACACACATTTAGCGTTAGACTGCAGTGGCTGGCGGCCCTATTGCGCCAATTCTCTCTCTCTCTCTCTCTCTCTCTCTCTCTCTCTCTCTTGCTCTCATAAAAAAGAAGCAGCAGCCAGGCGTGGTAGTGCATACCTTTAATCATAGCACTCAGGAGGCAGAGGTAGGAGGATCGCCATGAGTTCAAGGCCACCCTGAGAATACATAGTGAACTCCAGGACAGCCTGGGCTAGAGTGAGACCCTTCCTTGAAGGGGAAAAAAGGCCATTCTGTTGGGCTTGCCTCAAAAAAGTAATTTAATTAATGAAGGAAATTAAATAAGGAAAAAGTATCAACTGTGGTCCTCTTCTGCATCTTCAGGAAAGAAACATGATGGTTCTGTGTTCCAGGCTGACCTTGTCATCCAAGATCCCAATTTATGGGCCACAAAGCTGCCTCCGAGGACCAGGATCTGGGCATTTTCCATACCTCCTCATAGCTCCTTGTCCTAGGGTTTGACACAGTGGACGCAGAGAAGGACAGGCTCGCAGCAGCTATCAACCAGAGCCTGGCCATGTGGCTCTCACACTTCAGTCCACAGAAAATGAAGTGTGTGTACACGCACATACACATGTACTCAGACACACGTACGTAGCCACCACATGCAGTGCTCTTTATTATATATGGATATGTATTTTACCTCACACAACAATATTATTCTGTAATAAACTTACCTTTACTCCTTATAGCTTATTCAGATATTTACTGTTTCTTTCTTAATACCATGTAGATATTCATAGGCGAGATTTTGGAAATCATGAGCATGGTGTGATATGCTCATCCATGTTTGCAGGCGTTTTCCCTGGGGGTGATGTTCAGTGTTTGTTGATTCTCTTGTTTCTCAGTTTTGTGTGTACTTGCCAGGTGGGCTTTATTCCCCTCCTTTTCCCCTTCATAGCAGTCAGTGTTTGTAATATTTAGTGAAACATTTAGTGGGAGAAAATTCCAAGGTTTCTAGCTTGACACCGGGGAATAGAAGAAGCTCGGCCTGCGAATAGCTGCAGGAGGTGACATTAAAAGTTTCTGTATCTTCGGGAGATCTGAGGAAATCTAACCTGATGCTGAACTCCTCTCCCCACTTTCTTTTGACTTTCAAGAAACCCTTTTCTAGGGCTGGAGAAATGGCTTAGCAGTTAAGGCGCTTGCCTGTGAAGCCTAAGGACCCAGGTTTCATTCCCTAGTACCCACGTAAGCCAGATGCACAAGGTCTGGCATTTGTTGGCAACAGCAGAGGACCCTTTTATAAACAACCAAAGAACCCTGCTTTTCCTGAGCATGTTCTAAACCCAGAGTTTTGCCTGGAATTTCCAATGACCAAGTAAATTAAATTTGCCAAAACCTCCCTCACACATCCTGCTGGCTGCTTCCCTGCTTGCGCTGGCTTCATGTCTAGTGTTGTCATGTCCCTTCCTGTGTTAGACTCCTAGTTGGGACACGTGGCCACCTTCTGTGGCTGTCCTGCCTTAAGTCACTCCTCTGCCAGTGCCCCCATTCCTTGTGGACCTGGGGGTGGAGCTCTAGCCTCGTGCTCCTTTGCTTGTCCCCATTTCTAAGGGAAAAAGTTCCAAATGTCTTCAGTGCCCTAGTCTGACTTGAAACTACTATTCCTACCATCTGTAACATTTCTGGCTATCCCTTCTCAGTGTTCTGGCCTTCTAATCTCTGCACTCTCACCTGATGCTTGCTCTGTCCTGCACCCTGGAAGCAGGAGCCACGTAGCCTCTTGGATCTTTTCCTGCTGCCTGGCATGTTCTTTGCCCAGCCCTTGGTATAGCTGCTGCTAGAACTCTAAGTGGCTTTCCTTGCATCATGGTGGGTCTTTGCCTGGTCCAGCCATGGGATAGCTGTAGCTTTCCTTACATCATGATGTGTGCCTGTTTGTCCCAGAAAGCAGTTATGGTAGGCAGAGCCTTTGGGCCAGGGCACCCGTTGCCAATGGATGGAAGCTGCGAGATGCACTGGCTGCTTCCACTCTTCTTTCTCACTCTCTTCAACCGACCTTTCAGTGTGAACATCCCAGCACTGGATTTCAGAGAAAAGCCAAGAGGCGCTGTCTCTGACCGCTGGATTCATTAACTTACAGAAACGCATCCTGTTTACATTTCTGGCAGCCTTTCTTTGATTTGGATGGTAGCCAGAGGCAAGCAGCTCGCCTCTGGGTTTTTAACCACCAGCTTCCCAAGTGCACATGCGCCATGCAAACTTGTCCTTTATACCACTGCCGCCTCCAAGGCTCCTTACTTGCATCTGATGTCAGCTTAGCTTTATTGTGTATTTTGGGAATGTTCAAGTCAGGAGTGACCACTCTCTAATCTAGAAAAAAATGGTTTGATCAGGGGCTAAACTCTCTAAATCTATTTGGACCTGAGATAACAAGATTTGCAAGCTTTGGTCCTCATCCAGAAAAACCAACCCGTCCCCCAAACCCACATCCACAACTGACAAGGGATCTCTTCTGACCAGAGTTCACGCTGCTGGATTTATAAGTTGTCTTAAGTATGATCTGAGCAGCTGGAGAGGTTATGGTGCCCAGATGAAGTCAGCACACGTGAACAAGACATGTGGTTGTCAGCACCATTAAAACTTGAGCCCCTGTTACTGAGAGCGGAGCTTCTCCACTCAGTCTGTCTTCATGCTTTTTTCCTTAGGTATGTATGAGCTCACTTAGCTTCCTTATTTTAAGAAATTGATCTTTTACTGGAAAAGACAGAAGCAAGATATTCTATTATCCTGCTCTTAAAGTTTGCTGCATCTTGTACTAGTATTTCCTCCCCCCATCCTGTTTTGTTTTGTTTTGTTTTGTTTTGTTTTGTTTTGTTTTGTTTTGTTTTGTTTTGTTTTGTTTTGTTCTGTTTGTGGGCAACAGGGTCTCACTAGATAGCCCAGACTCACCTTAACTCCTGATCCTCCTACTTCAGTCTCCTGAGTGCCGGGACTACAAGTGTGAGCCACTACGCATGGCTGCTCTTAAAAGTACTAGAAACTCCTCAGCTCGGTGCTGGCGCTGCACAGTAAGCACATTGTTGTCTAAGACCTTGACCCCTTTTCCCTTCTCTCCGTCTCCCTCTCTCAACACATGCAGAAGTTCAAAGTAGAAAACCTCCCTAGAACTCACTTTGGGTTTGCAGAACAAAGTTAGCATGGAGTATTTGACTTGAATAATTGAAATGCACAAAAGAGAGGCACCTTTTTCTTGATGCCTTTTTCCTGCAGATGAATGAAAAGATAGAGAAAACAGACTCTAGTTTCAGCCGTGGGATTCAGACTCTACTCATTTTTGCCACCTGCCTTGCACTTGACAAAGAAGTAAGGAACTTTCTTCGTGGCTGTGTTCATTTGCTTGGAGCAGCCCCAGCTTGCACTGGTAACCTGGTGCAGAGGGATGCCAGACTATGTTAGGTAGCTGGTCTTGTATGTGTGTCTTAAGCTAGTGTTCACCTCAGCAAGGAAGGCCTAGTTCACTGTTGGAAGTAGTCTTCATAAATGACCCATAGGTTTCTGAGTATAGATACATAAAAATGATACTTCTAGGGGTTGTAGAGTTCATTGGTGTTTTTCTGATTTTTGAGATAGATCATCCCTATGTAACCCAGGCTAGATTTGAACTTGATCTTCCTGTGTGCTGAGATTATAGATCTGCTTCATTACTCTGTCTGGGGTGATTACACACCTTGTAATCCCAGCATTCGGAAGGCAGAGGCAGGAGGACTTCTGCATGTTC
This sequence comes from Orientallactaga sibirica, assembly GCA_036365145.1. NCBI lineage: Eukaryota > Metazoa > Chordata > Mammalia > Rodentia > Dipodidae > Orientallactaga > Orientallactaga sibirica. The sequence continues at coordinate 1,273,925 of JAEOAD010001941.1, read as the reverse complement.
AGAATCTTATGTCCTGCATATTAAAACCCTAAACCAGGCATGGTGGTACAATCCTTTAATCCTAGTGCTCGAGAGGCAGAGGTAGGTGGATTGCCGTGAGTTCAAGGTCATCCTGAGACTACAAAGTGAATTCGAGGTCAGCCTGGGCCAAAGTGAGACCCTGCCTCGAAAAACCAAAAAAAAAAAAAAAAAAAAACAACCAAAATGATGATGATGATGATGATATACACACACACGCACACACAGTAAAACCCTGTCTCAAAAAAAGGGGGGTGGTGAAAAGATGGCTTAGTGGTTAAGGCACTTGCCTGCAAAGCTTAAGGACCCAGGTTCAATCTCTTGGTCCCACATAAGCCAGATGCACAAAGTGGCACATGTGTCTGGAGTTTACTTGCAGTGGCTAGAGGCCCTGGCCTGCCCATTCTCTCTCTTTCTCTCCCTCTCTCTGTCTTTAATAAATAAAAATAAATTTTTAAAAAGACTTGGGAAGTCATATTAAACAAACAAACAAAAAACAAAAAGCCAGATGCTATGCTAAGTTTCACAGTGTGGCTACCATCTCCATTGGTAGGTGATTGACTTTCTGATCTAGGGCTGGTGGAGCCTGAAACCTGTCCAAGCTATCTTTGCCAAGCTCACGCTGTATTGCCTTCATGACAGGGGTCTCCCTTCTGATTGGAACAGAGGGGCCAGGCCAACCCAGACACATAAGGTGAAAATAAGACTCAGCTCTGTTTCATTAGGTTCTTGAGCCTCTGGGCCTTTGGGAAGGGAGGACACTGGTGTGGTTTAAGTGGAAAGATAGGAAGGGCCCAAAGGAAGGAAAGGAAAGGAAAGGAGGGCTAACCCAGACAGCTTCCCAGGAGGGGATTTAGGTCCACATGGAGCCTTACCTTTCCTGCTTTCTCTTCCTATGACTGCTCATCACTCCCTTTCCATGCCACATTGGTGGGACATAAATTGATGTGATTGCTGGTGAACTTTCTAAAACCTTTTTATTTTGAAATAATGATAGGTTTGCAGGAAGTTGTAAAGATAGTCTGGAGAGGTATTGCCCAGCACTCCCCACAGCTATGACACATGTAATTACAGTACTGTAGCAAAGCCAGGAAACTGACAAGGGGACAGCGCAGCAAGGGTGACCACCAGGCAGGACTACAGGATCTCCTGCCATTCTTTGTTGGCATCCCCCTAACTCCTGGCAACCACCAGTCATTGTCCATTGCTGTAATACTGTCATTTCAAGGATGTGTTTTAAATAGAATCATATAACCTTTTCAAATTGACCTTTTTCATTTAGAATAATGTCCTTACAGCCTTCCAGATTGCTGTGTGTCAAGTTCATTCCATTGCTTTTGTTACCCTGCAGTATGCTGAAGCTAGAACTCGGCCTCCCGCATGTTAGGCCAGCACTCTACCCCAGCCACACCCATTTTTATTTCTGAATAATATCCCAAGAAGGTACTACATTCCCAGTTCATGGATGTTACGTTATGCTACTGAAACTCTGGTTTTTGTTCCTCTGGGATGAATTTTGGGAGCGAGGTTGCTGGGCTGTATAGTAAATGAATGTTTAGGCTTTTGATGTATTTTTTAGAGACACACGATCCACACATGATCATCTTAGACATGAGCATATTTTGATTCTGGCATTCAGCCCCTCACCAGCAGGAACTGTACAGGCCATCTGTGGCCTAAGACACAAGTTTTAACCCAAGAAGCCTGCCAGAACATTTCAGCAAAACAGCCGAGACTTCTGTCTGCTTGCTGAGTAACCAGGAAACAGCCATGTTTCCACCCTGTAGCATGGCATATTGTTTAATTCCACTCCGGTGTCCATGTCCTCACCCTCTCAGTGCCCCGGTCATGAGAGTGGTAACAGGTATGTCATAATCCAAGGCAGTGCCCTGCTTGGCCTAGCACTAACCATTGTACCAACACCCATTTGCCTGCTGTCTATGCAGATTCTCTTCATGAACGTTCTTTATTCTTCTAGACACAAGTCCTTTATCAGCTATGTAGTTGACAGATGTTTTTCCCAGACTTGGTAGAATGACAGAATGGGCCTGGTCACCACTACATGTGGCCCAGTGGATCAAGGCAGGAGGTACCTGCTCAGTGAGCGTCCTGCCACAGGCTTGGGAGAGGGTTCTTTAGATAAAGGCTAACTAGAACCATGGAGTCATGCACTTTACGTGGGTGACTTGGGCTCATGTGCATTATATGACATAAGGCCATTAATTTTTTAAGAAGGGTAAGTGCCACATGGGCAGCAGTGGCTCTGCTTGTTTTTGGGACTTGTGGCAGGTCAGCTGGACTGCCTTTCCATTCCCCCACCTTCCTTGTGTCTCCGCTAGTCTGCCCAGTACTCACTGCCCAGGAGAGAGCTCAGTGAGCCTCGAGCATCAGCCTTGCAGGTTTTGAAGTGGCCATCTGAGATGATGACTCAATCCGTGGAGCTCTTCCAGGCCAGGCAGTCCCTAACACTCTTTTATTTAGGCTCTTTCTCCATCCCCTTGACCCTGTCTGTGAGGGGAAGAAAGGGCAGGAAAATGCTAGCTTTATTTTTAACAGTGAGGAAATAAGCAAAAGAACGGAAAACCATTTCTCATCATTATAAACAGTGGCGGCATTAGAGACATGGCCCTGGCCTGCCCCTTGGGCAGCCTCAGCTCATGTTGTGGCCAGTCTCTTCATGTCTCTGGCTGCTTACTGCCCTCCTGTGAGTGATTTTCTAACTGTTTTAAGTTGGGACAAGCAGTTGCATCTTGGTGTAGAGAGTTTGGGGCAGTGGAGGTAGTGACAGTCCCAGGAATTGTTTTCATGGTGGTCTGTCACTTTACCATCTCTCCAGTGAAATTTGCTGACACATCACTGCTTCCTCTCCCACTCAGCCATCCCTTCCCAGTGCTTTCACCAGGGTGCTGGAAAAGGTACTCCATGCACACCCATACTTGTCTCCATAGGCTGTGCTCCCAGAGCGTAGACACTCATGCCAAGAGCCACACATCTGCTGCAAACTTGACCGTATGCTGGTGTTCTGCCTGTGTCGACCAGAACCCACAGGGAGTATCTCTGTACTAGTCTCAGAACACAGTTAACCCCCTTCCTGTCTCTCTTTCAGGGCTCGAGGGTGCTTGTGGACGCACGGGACAAGCTCGGCATTCCTTGGCAGCATTCTGAAAATGAGAAGCATGGCATGTTCCTGATGGCCTTCGAGAACAAGGCAGGGCTGCCCGTGGAGCCCGCTACCTTCCAGCTCTATGTCCCCGCCCTGAGCGCACTGTGGAGGGACTCCGGGATCAGGGAGGCCTTCAGCCGCAGGAGCGAGTTCCAGCTGGTGAGGGAGCAGTGCTGACCTTGAGAATTTCCTTCATAGATCAGTGGGTGTGGTGTCACAGGCAGAGGCCAGGGGTCTGAGCTCAAGGCCACCCTGGGCTGTATAGGGTACCCAGACTCAAACATCAACAAAAAGTGTGTAGAACAGAGGCAGGCCGCGTCTTGCATAAATGCTGATGTTAATCAGAATACATTGCAGAGGCCTACTCATTTGCAGGTTTGAGACAGGCCACAGCTCACTCAGGCTGACAAGTTTCTTGTTGTTTTGGTTTTTCGAGGTAGGGTCTCACTTTAGTCCAGGCTGACTTGGAATTCACTATGTAGTCTCAGGGTGGCCTTAAAAACTTACGGTGATCCTCTACCTCTGTCCCACAAGTGCCGGGATTAAAGACGTGCACCACCATGTCAGCTGTAAGAAGTCTTTTCCTTCAGGGAACACAGAAAGTTCTTAAAAATCTTCAAGACTGGGGCAGCTCAGAGAACGCCAGGTGATTTCAGCCATGATAGGAAAACAGCTTCCCAGCCTGCTCAGCCTACAGCCGTCTGACCTGCTAGTTGGTCTCTAGGTTTGTTCTGTCCTCTTCCAGGTCTGTACATTCTCAGAAAGACTGGTCGTTTTAGCCATGCAGGCTGCTGAGGACACAAGTCTGTAGCCAGAAAATGTGGAGTATTCTGCTGTTTGCCTTGTGGTTTTTCCTGACACTGACAGTCCCAAGTGAAGTGTCATGTCTCCAATAAGCTGACGTGCTCAGATGACCTCCATGCTCCCCAGCGTGTCAGAAACACTGCTGGCCTTCTCATGACTTCACCCCTGGTGACCCAAAATCCCAAGTGGTGCCTGTCTTTATGGTTTTGCTGTAATAGTTACTCTTAAACAACATGGTTGAGTTTTCACCGACTTTCAAACTTTGTATAACTGGTTTCTTCCTGCATGTTTTCTTCTGTGACTTGCTCTTCCACTTGGAACATGGGAATTTGCTCACCATGGTTCTTTCCTTTTCACTGTCATCTAATGTTCCCTTGGGAACATTCATCCCTTCTCATTGCTGTCCTGAACTGTTTCCATGTATTGCTTTACAGAAGCCACTGTGACTTCTTGTCTCTCTCCAGGTGAACATGTTCAAGGTCTCTTCAGATGCCTATTTCAGATAATTGCCAGGTCAGGGGGCGTATTTACCGTCAAATAGAAAAGCTGATGCCAAGTTATTGTCTAAAGTAGTTGTGCCAGTTGGGCTGCCACCCACTAAAGAATTGCAGTGGTTCTTCCTACAGGCTGGTATTTAGTGTCATCAGACTTAAATGGTTTAATTGTTTCTCATTATGCTTTCATGGAAGTTGCTCTGAGTTTGTTGGCTGTGTTTTCTCTTCTGGAAAATACCTGTGCATGTCTCTTGCCCACTTCTTCCTACTTGAGTTATTTGTGTTTTCTCCTGTATCTGAGAGCTTCTGCAGGCAGTCCATTCATGATTCCTTCAGTTCACTTCCCACATTAACATCTCACACAGCCACAGTACAGTCCTTAACCCAGGGAGTTTGCGTTAATTAAGCAGTAGACCTTACTTAGATGTAACTCATTCTGCCTCCCATGACCCCTTGCTTTGTTCTTCATGACCTGGACACCTAAAGACCACTGGCCAGGTACTTTGTAGAATGCTCCAGACCAGGTCTCTCCAGAGTTTGCTCATCATCAGAATGAGGTAATGCAGAGCAGGCCTGAGGGTATATATGTGAGAGGCTGAGGCAAGAGGAACATGAGTTCAAGACCAATCTAAGTTCAAAAATAAAAGAGACAGGCGTGGTGGCACACGCCTTTAATCCCAGCACTCAGAAGGCAGAGGTAGGAGGGTCACCATGAATTCAAGGCCACCTGAGACTATACAGTGAATTCCAGGTCAGCCTGAGCTAGAGTGAGACCCTACTTCGAAAAACCAAATAATAATAATAACAACAACAATAACAATAATAATAATAATAAAGTTTTTTTAAAAGAGTGTATTCTTTGGCAGAAAAACCATAGCAGTGGTATTGTGCCCCATGCAGAGTTCTGTGTCTGGAGGTGTAGGTTTGTCCAGTTCCTGGTGATGAGGGCAATAGTACTTGGTAAAGGCTGTGTCTGCTGCCTTCTCCCCTCAAAAGTTACACTTCTCTGCATCCCTGGTACATGTCTTAGAAGACAGCTACAATATGTGTCGTTCTTCTCCTCAACCTTTTACCCACAAATTTTAGTCTGGGGAATTTACAGATGGCATGTTTTTCCCCTCGAGACAGTCTCACCATGTAGCCCAGGCTGACTTCAAATGTATAATCCTGCCAAGTACTGGTGTTGCAAGTATGTACCACCACGCCGGCAAGGGTGACACTATTGCTTACCCCGTTGCCCATTCACACATTATTCTCAGGTTAACTTTGACAGAATGAAGTATATGCGCTAGCATCTAAGAAGCAACAGGCCTTAAATCTGTTAGGATGTCAGTGTGGAGCTGTGTTAAATCTCCATGTGGCCTCTCGTGGTCTGCAAGAGGAGAGTCAGAACTGAAACTGGAAATGGCTGCCCTCATACAGGCTTCCCAAAGAAGGCAACATAAACACTAAGAACTGTTTCAGCCACCGTTGGAGGAGTTCGTGTGGGGGCCTCTTGTCAGGTGCCATTTGCCTTGACCCACTGGGGAGTGTCTTAGAGCTGGCAGGGACCCCTAGCTTAGGAAGTCAGCCCTGTATTGTTTCAGGTTTGGCAGTTAGCCCAGAGAGGTTGCGAAGTAGCCAAAGTGGTAATTACCTAGAAACATGGGCTTCAGATTCCAGTCTGCTTATTTCTCCATCCATCCATCCATCCATCCCTCCATCCATCCTTCCTTGCGACATGCATGGAGCACCTGTCTTGTGCTAGGGATAGAGCAGTAAGACCAAAGCTGTGTCTGTCCCTAGAGCTTTCAATCTGGATATAAGCTTGGCTTGTGGTCAGGGTGAGGTTTTGCCAGGCCATGGGTTAGCAGTTGTCTCTCTTTTTTCGCATTACACATGCTTTTAGAAGCTATGGTTTCAAGGCAGCTGTGTGTGTTTGAAAGACAATAGTGTCTGAAGCAAGTGCAACAGTGTTGGGGTCTTGTTTATTGGGTGGCAGGTACCTCAGTGTTGTCCTATACTCTGTCCGTTTCTGTATTTTTCTTTTACAAAAAAGTGGTGGCATTTTATTAAAGTGGCAGCCAGTAGGCCCTCAGTCATCACTGAGGGTGCAGCAGGGCATGGCCATCTCCTTCCCTGGGCCATGTTCTAGTGACTTGTTTGCTTTCTTTCCCTCCTCACTGCTCTGAGAACTGCTTCAGCCATGTGGTGGCTTTCCCGGTCCCTCTGTCTTCTCACTGTCCTTCCATTCCAGCCAGAGTCGGTACAGAGAGGAAGAGAAGAGGCTGGCTCCGATGACCATCTCAATGACAACATTCTCCAGGGAGAGTGGCACATGAGGGTCTTCCCCCTCCAAAGAGGAGGCAGCATTGCATCTCCCTCTGTCCATGGTAACCACATGCACACTGATGTTCACTGTCATTCACATGCTTGTGGCTCAGTGACAAGGGAGAGTAACCTTGCAATACTAGCTTTTATTATTTTTATTTTTTATTATTTGTGTGTGTGCGTGCCCATGCCAGGGTGCACCTGTGAAGGTCAGAGGACAACTTCAGGATCTTTACGTGTCCACCTCCACTGTGGAGTCTCACTCTGCTGTTCTTTGCTGTGCTCACCACAAGCTTCCTAGAAATTGTCCTGTGTAGACCTCCCATCTCACCAACAACATGCTGGACTGCAGAAGCCCACCCCAGCTTTTGGGATTGAATTTGGGTACTCCAGCTTGAGCTGCAAGCTCTTTATTCAATGAGCCATCTCCTTGGCCCCTAGACCTCAGCATTTTTTTTTTAAATATTTTTTATCTTCAAGCAGAGATTAAATAAACAGAAGACAGAACAGATACACCCAGGCCTCCAGCTGCTACAAGCAAACTCCAGATGCATGTGCTACTTTGTGCATTTGACTTTATGTGGGCACTGGGGAATCAAATTTGGGTCATTAGGCTTTGCAGGCAAGTGCCTTAACCTCTGAGCCATCTCTCCAGCCCATACCTCAGTTTCTTTGTTTTGTTTTTCAAGTTTTTCAAGGTAGGGTCTCACTCTAGCCCAGGCGGACCTGGAATTCACTCTAGTCTCAGGGTGGCCTACCTCAGCCTCCTGAGTACTGGATTAAAGGTGTGCACCACCACGCACAACTTAGATCTCAGCTTCTTAAAGCACAGTGAAGGAAGGTATAACAGGACACTCATCAAAGGTGGCTTTCTTTTTGTTGGTAGCAGGGTCTTACATAGACCAGGTTGGCCTCAAATTCCCTATGTAGCTACAGATAGTCTTGACTTCAGATCATCCAGCACACCCCAAGTGCTAGGATGACACATGTGAACCACCACACCCAGGTTATGTGGTATTGGGGATGGACCCAGAGTTCCTGTTTTATGGCTACATTCCCAGCCCCCACAGAGAGGGGGAGTTGTCCTAAATAGAACACCTGTAGATGTCTTCTTACCTGCCTTCTTTTTACATAAAAGTGAATGTAGTTTTTTTAAGCATGGCATGCAAATTATCACTTACTAATGTGTGTGCAGTTTAGCTCATGGCCAGTGTTACTGTAAAGGAGCTACTTTCTGTTATACTGATTAATATGGAACTCTAGCTCATGAGAATAGTTTAGCCTGGGTAGCAGTTGGTCTCTGATGTCTACCCCTGCCCTAAATGTGGCCCTGGTTCCATTCCCCAAGACACATGTAAGCCAGATATACAAGGTTACGTGTGTGTTTGGAGTTCGTTTGCAGTGGCTGGAGGCCCTGGTGCGCACTCTCTCTCACGCACTCACGCTCTCTCTCTCTGACTCAAATTAATAAAACTTAAAAAATAAAAAAAAATTTTAAAAAATCTAATTGAAGATATGTAGGCTACAGGAGGCATAAAGGGAAAAGTCTAGCTGGAAGGAGCCAGAGGAGCTGTTTTTGAAGTGTTAAAGATCAGAAGGGATGCACCAAGGCAGAGTGAGGTGGCAGAGGGGTAGACAAAGCTGGGACCTGGGAAAGGCCTGGACAGCAGCTGAAATTGCTGCCCTTGGGGCTAGGCAAGGCTGTGAGGGCCACACACTACCTGGTGTGCCAGCCATGTGAGTGGGGCCCAGCTCAAGCTGGCTTCATCCATAAAGAGACTTTATTGACTAGAAGCTGACAAGGTCCAGATGTTGGAAGGCATCACAAGGACACAGTTCACACATTAGACTGTTCCTCACTCTATGGCACTGAGTCATTTGGCCTAGTTTCCCCTCTGTCTGTCCAGTGGTGGTGTCACAGGGCTCATCAGTACACACCACCAACTGCACCTGGACTCACACGGAGGGAGGGAGGGAGGGAGGGAGGGAGGGAGCAGCCTCTTGGCATGGCAGGTGGTGGTTCCCCAGGCTGCACACTGTGCAGTGTGGACTCAGCTACAGACCAGGAGGTAGCTCTGAGGTGGTGGAAGCAGAAAACACCCAAGCTGAGCTCCCTCCACTGAGCAGGGCAGCTCTGTCACCCTGTCCCCAGGCAGGGAGCCGGCACCTGCAGCAGTGGTTGCCACATGTCACAGGGCAGTTTCTAAGTGTCTTGGATGAGCCCTCTGCCTCTGATCTACTCCATTGTCATTCTTGCCATGTTTCTTCCCCTCACACCCCCGAGAGCAGCCTGGCAAGGGCACTGGGTGCAGAAGTCATTCATAATGCTTCTTAGGCTGTGGCCACGAGCTTGGTTAGATGGAGCTTTTCCCACTCAAATGAAGCAGTTACCCCTGGGATTGTGCATCTGTCCGGTCCTCTCTGGTTCTCCTTGTGACCATACCAGATGAGCAGTCACTTGCCCTTCCTTGGACCTGCTGCATGTGGGGGGCCAGCCTCCTACCCTCTCCTCAGACACTTCCTGAGAGGAGTCATCACTTTTCTCCTTGCTGCTCATGTTTCAGAGAGGCAGGGCACTGTGCTCTCCAGAAGGTTAGTGTTGGGAGGTTCGGGTGGATGTGCTGTGTTACTGCACTGGGCTTCGTGCCTCTCAGCCATCAGGGGATTGTGCTGATTACAGAGACAATTCTGTCAAGTCTTTGGAATGTCACTAGAAAAAACTAGGTGGGCAGAGTGCAGTTTATGTAGCCAGACTGTCTGTCTGTCTACCTATCAATTAATCTATTTTTGCAGTGCTGAGGATAGAACTAGCCAGGGATGTATGCTAGCACTCTTCCACTGAGATGTATCCCCAGCGCTATTCTGTTTTTATCTTGAGACAGGGTCTCACTAAGCTGCCCAGGCCTCACTTGAACTCATTATGTAGTGCAGGCTGGTCTTAAAGTACAGTAATGCTCCTGTCTCAGCCTTCTGAGTAGCTGGGATAGTAGGCCTGTGCTACCAGACCTGCGTCCAGGTGGGTTTTAACTGTGGAGAAGAGACAGAAGCGTTACCCACCAGGGCTGTTGGTGGCTATGCTGTCTTAAGACCTCTGTGTGACGAAAGGGAGCAACAGCGAAGCGGGACCCACACCAGGCGCTGCAGCAGCTCTTTCCTGAAACTACTCATGCGGTCTTCACGGGTGCAGTCTGTGCCACAAAATCTCCAGGTGAATGGCTTTAGCACACACCAGGCTGGCTTGTTCATGTCTCTGTTGCCCCCTCTCCTCCCATCAGACTGGCCTTGAATTTGGACATGCGCCACCATACTGCATGCTAACAATATTTTAATTTTCTTGCAAAATACTTTTCCTTGAATTTTTTCTCCCTGTTCCTCCCTCCGTGTGTGTGTGTGTGTGTGTGTGTGTGTGTGTCTTTCTGTGATGTTCTCTGAGGCTACATCAACAAAATGTCTTGTGCATTTTCTGTGAATATTGCATTGTCCTGAGAAATCCCAGTGCGGTGACTTCTTGGTGACCATCTGAGCTCCAGAGAAGTTGTGTTGCAGCTGGACACTAGGAATAACCCTAAGCAACATCAGCACCCACCAGTTGGCAGATTCTATACTGGGTTGCCTCAGCACAACCTGGGTCCTGAGCTCTGTTGGTCCAGCTTTCTCAACAGTCACCACCATCTCTGGGCTTCTTGGATGTCCTTGCTCTTTCTTCTGCTCTGGAGACCTCCCGCGGGCTTGTTTGTTTGTTTTTTTTAAAGACATGTTCCAATTCAGGCTCTCATCTAGATGGATATGTTGTTCCTGTCAAAGTGCTGAGAATAAGTGACTGTTGCGTGTTAGAGCTAAATAAGACATCTCTATCACATCTGCCAAGGCTTAGTGACCATTGCAGAAGGAGGGCAGGAAAGTGGATGGGGAGGAGTGCTGTGGAACACTGTCTGCCAGACATGACATGGCCATTGCAGTCATGGCCTCACAGCTGCTGTCATTACTGACACAAGACCTGCAGAGTATTGGACCCATCACTGCATCTTCAATGATGGAGGAGGGTGAAACAATCAAAATAGAGGAGGGACCAAATCTTATATGTGGAGAGCAGCTAAGGCCTGAGGACGTTTGCCTGGTGAGACAAAGCTGGAGACAGCCTGGCCCAGAGAGAATGCAGAGCCTGCAGCCCGGGTAGTTCTGCTGACCTGGGTCTTGAGCCCAATGCTCTGGAGTGGGACTTGAGGCTTCTGTCGTGGTGGCTCTGTCCTGGAAAATCAGCATTGAGAAGCTGAGATGTGTGCTGGTCTTGAATCTTGCATGTGTTCCCGCTCTGGTTGCACCTTCCCCTTGGTTTCATTGGCCATGTGGAACAGAGCATACACTTGGAGAAGGAGTGAACCCTATGGGAAACAAATGCAATGTCATGTGTCTCATCACAGATTCTTCTGGGATGTGTTGCCATAGAGCTTACCTCTGGAGGGCTTGTCAGCCACTGACAGAGGCCCTGGGAGAAGTGAGATACTTAATAGAATTAATCATGAAATATTCTGCAGTATAAGAAACCCCAAGGGGAACAAATAAGGGCTTAGATTACATACTTAAGTATGCCATAAGTCAGCATGAGTAGAATTGGCAAGTGTCAAGTTTGTGGGGCAAGTTCATCATATAAAAATGGTACTTTGGGGGCAGGCGTGATCCCTGTCATCCCAGCACTTGCGAGGCCTCCCTGGGATATATAGCTAGACCTTGTCTTAAACAGATGACATATGAAGGGATTGTGTGTGAGAGAGAATGGGGAAACAGCTACAGGCTACCTGAGCAAACAATCCATGAGGAATTCACACCCCACATATACCTTTCCCATAGAAAACTGAATGAAAGAAGAAGGAAAGGCCCCAGCCTTACTCTTTTTTTAAAAATGTTTTTATTGTTACTTACTTATTAGCAACAGATAGAGAGAGAATGGGCACACCAGGGCCTCCAGCCACTGCAAACGAACTCCAGATGCATGTGCCCCCTTGTGCATCTGGCTTACGTGAGTACTGGGGAATCGAGCCTCGAACTAGGGTCCTTAGGCTTCACAGGCAAGCGCTTAACCACTAAGCCATTTCTCCAGCCCCCCCAGCCTTACTCTTAATTATTAATTTCAGTGCTGAGGAAGGACCCCAGGACTTCACTCTACCACTGAGCTATATCCGCAGCCCAGGTAGTAACGTTACAGAATGCTCCTGTGAGCTGGTGGGTTTGCAGGAAATTAGTATCCTACCTAAGTGGTAGGAGTGGAACAGTGAAGCACTGTGTTTGGGGTAAAACATATTCTGGCCACTAACAGTAATTCATCACCCAAGGAATTTATCCTAAAATGATAACCGTGAAGTTTCTGGTTTCTAGTTACGGAGGGTTTGTTATCCAAAGACCTGCTGGGGATAATTGGAAATGCTAGATAAGAGGTTAAAAATAGCATTACGAAAGCAGCTCCATGCTGGCAGAGTGGTAAGAGATGAGAGCTCTTAAAGGTGGTGGGCCTGGCAGCCTGGCTTTCCTGAGGTATTTGCAGTCTGAACTCTGCACATGAGCTTGGATTTTTGGCAGATCTTTTGGGGTCTCCAAAGGGGGTGCAACTAGACATGGTGGTACCTACCTGTGTATTACATTCATACCTGGACACTGAGGCAGGAAGATTGAGGCCAGCCATCCAGGGCTAGAAAACCTTTTCAAAAGAAAGAGGTCAGGCTGGAGAGGTGGCTTAGCAGTTAAGGCCTTTGCCTGCAAAGCCAAAGGACCTCGGTTCGATTCCCCAGGACCCACGTAAGCCAGATGCACAAGGGGGCGCATGCATCTGGAGTTAGTTTGCAGTGGCTGGAAGCCCTGGCTCACCCATTCTCTCTCTATCTCTCTCTGCCTCTTTCCCTCTCACAAATAAATAAATAAAAATAAAAAATATTAGAAAGAAAGAAAGAAAGAAAGAAAGAAAGAAAGAAAGAGGAAAGAAAGAAGTCACTAGAGAGATGGCTCAGCAGTTAAGGCACTTGCCTGTAAAACCTAGGGACCCAGGTTTGATTTCCCAGTACCAGCATAAAGCCATATGCACAAAGTGGCGCATGCATCTAGAATTTATTTGCAGCAGCTAGAGGCCCTGGCACACCAGTTCTGTCTGTCTCTTTTCTCTCTATCTCCCTCTCCCCCCTCCCTCTGCTTGCAAATGAATAAATTTTTTTTTTTAAAAAGGGGGCATTGGTGGTATAGTGGTGAACATAGCTGCCTTCAAAAAGAAAAAGCAGAGGGTAAAAAATTTATATTGTCAGAGGTAGGAAGTCTGCTCAAAATCCATCATGAGCCAAGGTCTCAGAGGGAAGGAAGGGGGAACCAAAAGCTAATCCACAAAAGGGGGAGAGAGACAAAGTAAAAGCTCTCCCCAGGTTGGCTGATCTGGGGTCAAAGAAGAGCAGTCTCAGCCCTAAGCTGTGGGTTTAAAGTATCACCACATAGATAACAGTGTACCAGCTGCCTGATAAGAGCAAACAGAATGCTCTAAACACAACACTTGAACCTGCCTGCTGTTGCCTGAGGACATTGGAGCCCTAGTGCAGCCTCCGGGAATCAGGGTAAGGAGCACAGCTCTCACACCGTGGACTAGCAGGCCCCATAGCAGTGCTGTGTTTGCAGAGATCAGTGGGGAAGGCTGATGCCGCTGGTGCAAGAGACATTTTACAATCTTATAGACAGTTACACAGAAAGGTAGAAATGAACTTGCCAGGGGTTGTGGCCTAATGGCTTTCTTCCCAAAGCTACAGGGAGTCTGGAAAGAGCAGAGTGATGCCTGGAGATGGGTGTATGAGAGTGAAGCTCCCAGTGTCAAGTCACGTACAGCTGAGAGAAGGGAGAGTTGAAAAGAGCTGCAAGCACACACCTGGAGAAAGGAGTCATAACCTGGGTGTAGTGGCGCACACCTTTAATCCCAGCACTCGGGAGGCAGAGGTAGGAGGATCGCTGTGAGTTCAAAGTTAGCCTGAGAATACATAGTGAATTCCAGTTAGCCTGGGCTAGAGCGAGACCCTACCTCAAAAAATGAAAAGAAAAAAAAATGGAGTCATAAGGACTAAACTGAGTGGGAAGGAAAGGGATTCCAGGGAGAAGGTTTGAAGCCCAGAAAGAGTGTTCACAGCAGCACTACTCATAGCTAGAAACAGCCCAGATGTTCCTCAGTGGTAAAACGAGGAGATGCATGGTTTTTTATCCATACAGTGAGAATGACCCAAGAGACTGTTCCTTAGCAATGTAGTGTGTCCTGCACATGCTCATAATGCTGATCCAAAGACTTCAGAACGGAAGACGCACACACACACACACACACACACACACACACATACATTCGTGCTTTCACGAGTATTTCATGTGGATGCGCGATTGTACTGAAGATCCAGTCACGCTGGAGGAATGCCTCCAGTACAGGCTGGAGAGTAAAGCGACACTCCCAGTGTGGAGATAGATGCAGCTTACTAGAGAAAGACAGTGTATGAGGGGCTTCCTGGTGCTGGTCACGCCCCACTTCTTCCCTGCCTGGGCTGTTGTGTCAGTGTATTTGTCTTTTGTGCACTTTACAACAGTGAGAAACATTGAAAAGGAAATACAGCGAGGTGACTGTGCACAGATCATTTGTAAGGATGAACTGTGTTCTAGGAAAAGAAACAAAAGGAAAGTAGCTGAAACACTGGCTAGGAGAGGTTGGAGTGACTGGGTTAGATTGCTGACATCATGATGGAATAGTAAGACTGAGGGAGGGCTCTATGTGTAGTGAGTCCCGGGTCCAGCAAGAGAGGGCAGAGGAGGTGTTTAGAAAGGAAATGGCACCTATGCCCAGGGCATAGACAGTTAAGCATGGTATAGATGTATCCACTGAACCACCCAGCTGTTCTTTACTTTCCGTGTCTACAGTCACAAAACCATGTATTTTAAAATTATTATTACACTGTGCTGCCCAGGCTGGCTTCAGCCTCTTGGACTCTTAACAATCCTCCTGCCTAAGCTTCTCAGGTAGCTAGTAATGTAGGTATGCACTGCACACCCAGCTCTAGATGATTCTTTTTTGTTGTTGTTGTTTAGTGAGAGAATTGGTGTGGTGGGCCTCCAGCCACTGCTATCAAACTGTAGACACATGTGCCCCTTGTGCGCATGTGCAACCTTGCACAATTGCGTCACTCTGCATATGGCTTATGTGGGACCTAGAGAGTCGAACATGAGTCCCTAGGCTTCGCAGGCAAGTGTCTTAACCACTAAGCCATCTCTCCAGCCCTATTACTATTTTTTTGTGTGTGTCTTTTTCTTTTCCAAGGTAGGGTCTCTCACTCTAGCTCAGGCTGACCTGGACTTTACTATGTAGTCTCAGGGTAGCCTTGAACTTATAGCGATCCTCCTAGCTTTGCCTCCCGAGTGCTGCGATTAAGTGTGCCACCATGCTCAGCCCCATTCTTATTTTTTTAATTGTACTGAAAACAGTTTTTGTACTGAAAATTGTTTTTGTTATAAAACCAAAAATATGTTTTTAGGATGGATTATAAAATCAGTCGCCACAAAACCCTGTTCCTTGTTTCCTGGATTCCCTGTGTCATTTCTGAAAGCAGGTGTGAGTCTTAACTAGCCTCTGCTAGCTCTGATGTGCTCCTGCTAAGAAAGTTCCAGGGGCAGAGGCCCAGAAGCCCAGCCCTTTTTCCACCTCCTCCTTCCATTCAGTGGCCTAGTCTTACCTCAGCAAGTAGTCAGCAGAGCCCCCAGAGTGGATCCTTGGACTCTATGTCACCGAACTGCCTTGGCTCAGTCATGCAGAGCAGCAGCCCCTCCTTCCAGGGGGACCATGGAGGTGTTAGCCGGGCCGGCAGTGTTTGCGTAGGACACTGCTCTGAATGACCTTGTGCTCCACCTGCCCTGTGAGTACCAGTGCAGAGATTCCTGACCTTCCTTGGTCCATCACACCGAGTGTGACCCTGTCCAGGGATCAGAACTGCTCTGCAGCTCTATGAGTGGTAAAGTCAATGTGTCAGGAAAGAAAGTAGACTCTTTTTTTTTTTTTTTTTTTTTTTTTTTTTTTTTTTTTCAAGGTAGGATCTCACTCTAGCCCAGGCTGACCTGAAATTCACTATGCAGTCTCAGGGTGACCTCGAACTCACAGCTATCCTTCTACCCTCCCAAGTGCTGGGATTAAAGGCGTGCGCCACCACACGGCCAAGAAAGTACACTTTAACCTTGGGGTAAAAGATTCTGCTAGGAAGTGGTAGGGAGGGACACTGTCTTTGATAAAATCCCAGTAATGGCCTTTGAAAGCTGGTGGCTCAGGCCTCTCATCTCAGCACTGGTATGTGTGTGGGGGGCGGGGGGAACATGAGGTAGAAGGATTGCCATGAGTTCCAGGCCAGCCTAGGCTAGAAAGCTAAAGGGGGTATGTTCCTGTTCTGGCATCCTTTGCAAAGCCCTCTGAGAACTCTGCATGTTTGTCAGACAGACATGCCCTTTTCCTTGTTTTGTTTTAACTTGTAGTGAAATACACCTTCTTCTGTTTGCAATTGCTTCCCACCAGCCCTTCTAGCACAACGATATTAACAGTTAAGTGACATGTCCCTGTGGGTCTTTGGGAAGTACAGGTCAAGTGGCAGAGCTGACTTTGTACTTCTGCAGGAGGGGAGGGTCTTTGCAAAAGAGAATGCACTTGTGATTCACCATTTTACCACAGAATGATAGAAAACATCTAGAATACTTCAGAAGTTCTTAATCAGCTTTCTAAATTTCCTTCTTGTGAGGTCAAGGTTTAGATGTGAATTTGAGTTGTTATTCACTAGCCTTTCAGATACTGCAGTAGCATTGTTGTCTGTTTTCTGTCCTTGCTCAGCTACTGTAACAAAACTGCCACTGACTGGGGGTGGGAGCCACAGAGTTCATTTCTCACAGTTCCAGGCTCCTGGAGAGTTCCCCCTTAACTCCTTGCCGTCTTTTTTCAAAACATTTATCTATCTATCTATCTATGAGAGAGATTGAGAAGAGAGAGAATGAATGCTCTAGGGCCTCTAGCCACTGCAAACGAACTCCAGGTGCATGCACCACCTTGTGTATCTGGCTTACGTGAGTACTGGGGAATTGAGCCTGGATCCTTAGACTTCCCAGGCAAGTACCTTACCTGCTAAGCCATCTCTCCAGCCCTTTCCCTCCCTTCTTTTATGGAGGCAATGATTAGAAAGCCTTGGTGTCTCTTCTTACCAGAGCACTGGCCCATCACAGGGCTCCACCCTCACAACTCATCCAACCCTGGTTGCCTCTCATGGACCTTGTCTCCTAGTACCATCCCACTGGGAACTAGAGCAACAGTGTAGAAATTGAGAGATGATCATTGAGCCTACACCTGCACTTTGCTTTGGTGACCTGCTGCAGCAAGTAGCCTCACCCTCCATCCAGCTCCAACAATGCAGCCTCACCCCTCTATCCGGCTACAACAGTATAACCTCACCCTCCATCCAGCTCCAACAATGCAGCCTCACCCCTCTATCCGGCTACAACAGTGTAACCTCACCCTCCATCCAGCTCCAACAATGTAGCCTCACCCCTCCATCCGGCTACAACAGTGTAACCTCATCCCTCCATCCAGCTCCAACAATGTAGCCTCACCCCTCTATCCGGCTACAACAATGTAACCACCCCTCCGTCCGGCTGCAACAATGTAACCACCTCTCTGTCCGGCTGCAACAATGTAACCACTCCTCCGTCTGGCTGCAACAATGTAACCACCCCCTCCGTCTGGCTGCAACAATGTAACCAACCCTCCATCCAGCTGCAACAATGTAACCAACCCTCCATCCGGCTGCAACAATGTAGTCTCACTCCTTCATCCTGCTACAACAATGTAGCCTCACCCCCTTCATCCTGCTGCAGCATGTAGCCTCACCCTCTGGCATCTGGGATGACTGAGCTGAGAGACACTGTCTTTCCATGTGTGTACACAGGCCACAGTGTACATGTGGTCAGAGGACAAGCTCAGGGTGCTGGTCTCCTTTCACCTTGAGTCAGGGTTGGTTTTGTTGCTTTGGCCACTGGGAAGGCCAGACTATGTGACATGCAAACTTGGGATTCTTCTGACACTGCATCCCATATAAGCATGTGCCACTTTGAATCAGTCTTGTGGATGCTAGGACTCGGCGCTCCAGTTGGCAGGCTGTGGAGCAAGAGCCTTTAAAACCACTGGGTTCGCCGGGCGTGGTGGCGCATGCCATGAGTTCGAGGCCACCCTGAGACTACGTAGTGAATTCCAGGTCAGCCTGGGCTAGAGTGAGACCCTACCTCAAAAAACCAAAAAAAAGAAAAAAGGAAAGAAAGAAAAACTCTGGGCTCACCTTGTCACACCGCTCATAGTCTGTCCTTTGATCTCAGCTGCTGGTCCTCCTCTTTGTGCCCAAATTTTAGGATCTGACAGTGCTGTTCAGTTACATGATCCAGCAGGGTCTTGGTCAGATAGGAAGGGTGACATGGGAGCTGGATTTGGGAGCTATGCTTGCTGTCAGGTCAAACACTATATTCACCATGAAACCCTCTTTGCCAGATAGGCTGAAGTTCAGACTGCCTGTAGTTCTGGCCTGTAGTTCTGGCTAAGGTATAAGCCTAGTGACAAGTTCTTGCCTCACGGTCATCCCTGCAGTGGCTAAGGCCCTGGCACACCAATTCACATTCTCTCTCCCCTCTCAGTAAAAACTTTTAAAAGGGGCTGCAGAGATGGCTTAGCAGTTAAGGCGCCTGCCTGCGAAGTCTGAGTGCTTGTTCAAATCCCCAGGTCCCACGTTTAGCCAGATGCAAAAGTGACACGAGTGCAATGTCGCACATGCACACAAGGGGGCACATGCATCTGGAATTTGTTCACAGCAGCTGAAAGGCCCTGGTGTGCCCATTCTCTGCCTCTTCATCTCTTTGTCTCTCTCAAATAAATTTTTAAAATCCTGTGGGGGACATATATTCACATTCAAACCACAACAAAAGCTAAGTGGAGCACAATTTGCATGTTGTAGCTCCTGCACTTCCCTTGGGTTTTAGTAATTTGATTTACTGATTCTGTTCACTGTTCATTTGTTCTGGCAAGAAATCATAGCCTGATGCCTGCCATATTCCTTGTCTATGCTTCTGTGATCCTGAAACACTGACCAAATTCTTCATGACTCAGTAGCATTTTAAAAGGCAGCACAGGTACCTTCTGCAATTCTGATTTGTAAGGATCCTGTACCCAGGGGCTCCAGTGCTCAGTGGAATCTGCATATCACATTGAATGACCATTCAGACCTGCCGCCACTGTCCTTTAACCAGCTGAGCTGCGTTGGAATTGGCAGGATCTAGGCTTTGCCTAGCCAACAATCTGCATTTAAAATAGGTTCACGTTTGTAAGTGAAAAGGGACCCTGCTAAGTAATCTTGCCAAGAGAGCAGGATTACACTAGCACTTGCCAGGGTGACTGGGCATATGGTTGTCCTAATTGTAATGTGTCATGGCTGAGAACTTCTGTGAAGTCTTAGATTTGAAACTTAGTTATTTGTTACTATCTGTGCAATTTGATGTTATTAGGAACAGTTTCATTTTCAACATACTATTATGCCAATCTGTAGTTAAAATTGCTTTTTTCATTTGTTTTTTCAGTACTTGAATCTAGGGCCTTGCACCCTATCATTATGCCACATCCCTAGCCTCTGAGTTGAACCTTACATGTCACCAATATCCATTTTAGTGTGTTTTTTATTCTTTTTTTTTCTTTATAAAACTAGCATAAATATGAAAAGGTGTTTAATCAACAACCTCCAAAATAGGAAAAAAAAAAAAAAAAAAAGGCTAGACTTCATTGAAATGTTTTACGCATTAAATGGTGGTAGGAGAGGTGATAATATTAAGAATAGTGTTATAGTTAGCTTCACGTTGCTGAGATAAAACACCTGGCCAAAAGCAGCTGATAGGAGAAAAGGTCTTTGGCTTACAGTTTCAAGGGGAAGCTTCATGATGGCAGAGGAAAGCATGGCATGAGCAGAGGCTGGACGACACCTCTGCCACCACAGGTGGACAAAGTGAGTCAGTCTCTGGCAAGAGGGAGGGAACTGGCTATAACCATAGCCCTCCCCACAAAACACACCTCCTCCCACAAGGTTCCACTTCCCAAATTGCCACCATCTGGGGACCAAGCATTCAAAACACACAAGTTTATGGGGGTCATGTGATTCAACTACCACGACTAGCCAGTGTAGTGTGAAAAAATAGATACCTTAGGACCTTGTGCACTGGGATTTGAACCTGTGTTCTGTGCTCGGGGAAGCAGTGTGGCAGACTGTTGAGCTCTTTCTTCTCTGTCCACGCCCTGGCCTAGCAGTTCTACTTAAGGTGTCTTTCATAGCAATGTAGACGCGCCTGTCCCAGAAGTGTGGTGCATGCAGACAGTTACTGTCACAGTGGAGGCACAGCCTGTGTATGTTACTATCCATAGATTAGCATATTTGATTATAACTTTTTTGAATTGGGAGTTCACCTTGGTGCCCAGACTGGTGTCAAACTGTGGGCTCCAGCACTCCTCCCACCTCGGCCTCCAGAGCAGCTAGAGCACATCTTCACTTTTGTAATTTGTAGCCCTGTACCACCTGCCTTCTCTAAAATACGGAATAATATTCCTCCTCCCTTCCTCTGCCTTACTACCAATCTGATTTGAGATGGGCTCACATGTAGCTAATACTGGCCTTGAACTTCTAATCCTCTGACTTCTGTCTCCAGCTGGGATTACAGGTACACACCCTTCACAAAATCTGAAATTTTCTGAATCTGAAAACATACCTGATGCCAAGGGCTTCAAAGTAAGGGATTGTAATCCAAATGAAGAAGTGAGGTGGAGACTGGTGGGCGGAAGCACAGGGAGTTTGGGATATGACACCAAATACTCGAGCAGCAAAAGAAGAGATACAGGGCTGCAGGACACCTAAAAATCTGTGCATCAAAGAACACAAGGTAACCTTGGAATGGGAGAAACTGTAGATCATATGTCTGAGACATGGTCAAGGAAGACTACAAAGTCTGTAACTCAACAAAAAATTAAATAACTCAATTTAAAGGGGGCACATGCATCTGGAATTTGTTCACAGCGGCTGAAAGGCCCTGGTGTGCCCATTCTCTGCCTCTTCATCTCTTTGTCTCTCTCAAATAAATTTTTAAAATCCTGTGGGGGACATTTATTCACATTCAAACCACAACAAAAGCTAAGTGGAGCACAATTTGCATGTTGTAGCTCCTGCACTTCCCTTGGGTTTTAGTAATTTGATTTACTGATTCTGTTCACTGTTCATTTGTTCTGGCAAGAAATCATAGCCTGATGCCTGCCATATTCCTTGTCTATGCTTCTGTGATCCCGAAACACTGACCAAATTCTTCATGACTCAGTAGCATTTTAAAAGGCAGCACAGGTACCTTCTGCAATTCTGATTTGTAAGGATCCTGTACCCAGGGGCTCCAGTGCTCAGTGGAATCTGCATATCACATTGAATGACCATTCAGACCTGCCGCCACTGTCCTTTAACCAGCTGAGCTGCGTTGGAATTGGCAGGATCTAGGCTTTGCCTAGCCAACAATCTGCATTTAAAATAGGTTCACGTTTGTAAGTGAAAAGGGACCCTGCTAAGTAATCTTGCCAAGAGAGCAGGATTACACTAGCACTTGCCAGGGTGACTGGGCATATGGTTGTCCTAATTGTAATGTGTCATGGCTGAGAACTTCTGTGAAGTCTTAGATTTGAAACTTAGTTATTTGTTACTATCTGTGCAATTTGATGTTATTAGGAACAGTTTCATTTTCAACATACTATTATGCCAATCTGTAGTTAAAATTGCTTTTTTCATTTGTTTTTTCAGTACTTGAATCTAGGGCCTTGCACCCTATCATTATGCCACATCCCTAGCCTCTGAGTTGAACCTTACATGTCACCAATATCCATTTTAGTGTGTTTTTTATTCTTTTTTTTTTTTTTCTTTATAAAACTAGCATAAATATTAAAAGGTTTTTAAACAACAACCCCCAAAATAGGAAAAAAAAAAAAAAAAAGGCTAGACTTCATTGAAATGTTTTACGCATTAAATGGTGGTAGGAGAGGTGATAATATTAAGAATAGTGTTATAGTTAGCTTCACGTTGCTGAGATAAAACACCTGGCCAAAAGCAGCTGATAGGAGAAAAGGTCTTTGGCTTACAGTTTCAAGGGAAGCTTCATGATGGCAGAGGAAAGCATGGCATGAGCAGAGGCTGGACGACACCTCTGCCACCACAGGTGGACAAAGTGAGTCAGTCTCTGGCAAGAGGGAGGAACTGGCTATAACCATAGCCCTCCCCACAAAACACACCTCCTCCCACAAGGTTCCACTTCCCAAATTGCCACCATCTGGGGACCAAGCATTCAAAACACACAAGTTTATGGGGGTCATGTGATTCAACTACCACGACTAGCCAGTGTAGTGTGAAAAAATAGATACCTTAGGACCTTGTGCACTGGGATTTGAAACTGTGTTCTGTGCTCGGGGAAGCAGTGTGGCAGACTGTTGAGCTCTTTCTTCTCTGTCCACGCCCTGGCCTAGCAGTTCTACTTAAGGTGTCTTTCATAGCAATGTAGACGCACCTGTCCCAGAAGTGTGGTGCATGCAGACAGTTACTGTCACAGTGGAGGCACAGCCTGTGTATGTTACTATCCATAGATTAGCATATTTGATTATAACGTTGTTGAATTGGGAGTTCACCTTGGTGCCCAGACTGGTGTTAAACTGTGGGCTCCAGCACTCCTCCCACCTCGGCCTCCAGAGCAGCTAGAGCACATCTTCACTTTTGTAATTTGTAGCCCTGTACCACCTGCCTTCTCTAAAATACGGAATAATATTCCTCCTCCCTTCCTCTGCCTTACTACCAATCTGATTTGAGATGGGCTCACATGTAGCTAATACTGGCCTTGAACTTCTAATCCTCTGACTTCTGTCTCCAGCTGGGATTACAGGTACACACCCTTCACAAAATCTGAAATTTTCTGAATTTGAAAACATACCTGATGCCAAGGGCTTCAAAGTAAGGGATTGTAATCCAAATGAAGAAGTGAGGTGGAGACTGGTGGGCGGAAGCACAGGGAGTTTGGGATATGACACCAAATACTCGAGCAGCAAAAGAAGAGATACAGGGCTGCAGGACACCTAAAAATCTGTGCATCAAAGAACACAAGGTAACCTTGGAATGGGAGAAACTGTAGATCATATGTCTGAGACATGGTCAAGGAAGACTACAAAGTCTGTAACTCAACAAAAAATTAAATAACTCAATTTAAAAATGAGCAAAGGACTTGCACAGATATTTTTGATGTGCTTGATGTGACTGTGGGTCAACATGACTGCCAGAATCCCAGGTCAGGAGGCAGAGATGGGATGGCGCCGAGTTTAATCCCAGCACTGGGAGGCAGAGATAGGAGGATGCAGCCAAAACCCCAGTGAGTTCAAGGCATCACCCTGAGACTAGCATAGTGAATTCCAGGTCAGCCTGGGGCTGAGGCAGAAAGAAGGATCAATGTGAGTTCGAGGACACCCTGAGACCTCCAGGTCAGTCTGGGGGACACACAAAAAAACCACTATACTGGGACCCAGCAGTCCCACTTCTGGGTGAATACCCCAAAGAACCAAAAACAGTGTCAGATATAACATAGTCGCCCAAACTGGGAGCACCATCAGCAGATGAGGGAATATACAAAATGAGGTCTGTCATGCAACAGAAGAGTCTTCAGTCTCCAAAGCCATAGAAATGAGCCCAGGTATGCTGGCATGTGCCTGTCCTCCCAGCACTCAGGAGGCTGCGACAGGAGAATCACCAGTTCAGGGCCAGCCTAGACTATGTAGAGAGACACACAAAAGGGTAAGTGCTTTGTTTATAACCTGGATGAAATTTGAAGACCTGATGCTAATGGAATAAGCCTGTGACAAAAGGATGAGTGCTCAGGTGAGCCTATTCCGTACTCCAGCTTCATAGAGACGCTGAAAGGCTTCACCAGGGGGAGAGAGCAGGGAAGGGCTATTCAGTGAGTGCAGCCTTTCTGGATGTGTGTGTGCCCAACCTAGCTACTGTACCAACCAAACACTTAAAATAGTCGAGTGGTAGCTTTATGTGTACGTGGTATCAAGGAACAGAACATTCTAGATGCGCTGTTGCTATGATCTTCACCTTTAATGTGGAGTCAGGCTCACAGAGCACACCATCCTCTGCTTGCACATTCGGACAAATCTTGGACTGATCTGTGCCATCAGCCTGCAGAACTTGATGGGTTGTTTTTCTCCTAAATTATAACACAAGTAGAGATCAACGCTGAGATCAAGGCTGAGGTTTGGAAGAGTTGTGTGGGTCCTTGGAGGAAGGCAGGGTTTTCATTTCCTTCATGACACAGAGGAGATTATTGCTTTCCACCACACGAAGTATGGTCGGCCTCCTCAATGTTATGCATTCAGCCTGGACAGAGAGAGCAGTTAAAGTAATGAATGCTTCCCTGGCCTCTAAGGATTTCATTCACTTAAGAGGATTGGGCCAGAGCAAGTCCAGCAACCATTAATCTCTGCATTCCCTACAGGACCCGCTGGTGCATGCTGGCAAGGGAGGGGAGGCTCTGGGGCTGCTCTGTACCAGCTGGGGCTGAATCCGCCAGGGTTTGCTCAGGAACAAAGAGAGCACCAAGCACCCAGGAGGAGCCAGCTGGAGTAGGCCCCTCCCCGCTGAGATCAAGCTTGCTGATGGACCGTCCATACTTACCCTTAGCACAGAAGCAAGGCAAACCCTGCTGCCCCCACCCCCAGCGCCAGAGAACAGTCTGCATTGTGAGGTCAAGGCTGAGTCCCAGCACAGGATTGTGAAAACTGTGCTTGAGGTGGTGAGCCCCTAGCCTCCAGAGTCACAGCTGTATTGTGGTCAGAACAGTCCCAGGAACCTTCTGGAAAATTGCAGGCCAGCCTCCCTCAGAGCCTTGTGCTCTTCTAGGAGAGCTGGACCCCATGGCCCCAGACAAGCTCTGTTCCACTTGTGAGGGCTGGAGAGTAGGGAAGGAACTCTGTGGACCTGGCTCCTAGAGGGGCTGAGACTAAGCGGGCAGAGTGGGGCTGGATCTGCCTGGCCTCCTTATCTGGTAAAAGGACTTCAGGGAGTGAGCTAGGAAGCATTCAAATGACTTCAGTTGGGAAACACTCTCACAGTGTGCCCCATTCATTTTTTTTTGTTTGTTTGTTTGTTTTTTTTGCTTTTCGAGGTAGGGCCTAACTCTAGCCCAGGCTAACCTGGAATTCACTATGTAGCTCAGGGTGGCCTCGAACTTGGCGATCCTCCTACCTCTGCCTCCTGAGTGCTGGGATTAAAGGCGTGCGCTAACACACCCGGATTCCCCGTTCATTTTTTAAAATAATTTCTTTTTATTTATTTGAGAGAGGGAAAGGGAGAGAATGGGTGTGCCAGGGCTTCCAGCCATTGCAAACAAACTCCAGATGCATGCACCCCCTTGTGCATCTGGTTTACGTGGGTCCTGGAGAATCAAACCGGGATCCTTTGGCTTTGCAGGCAAGTGCCATAACAGCTAAGCCATCTCTCCAGCCCCGCCCCCATTCTTTTTTTTTTTTTGGTTTTGCAAGGTAGGGTCTCACTCTGGTCCAGACTGACCTGGAATTAACTATGTAGTCTCAGGGTGGCCTCGAACTCTCGGCGATCCTCCTACCTCTGCCTCCCGAGTGCTGGGATTAAAGGCGTGTGCCACCACGCCCGGCCCCCCATTCATTTTTATGCTCACATTCACCAACATACAATGTCTCCAATTGTTACTTTATAATTTTTTGATTTTTCTGTTTTGAGATAATTTCAGACTTATAGAAAAATTTCAAGAGCACTCCAGTCTGCCTGCCCCATACCTCCCTCCCTTGTAGTATTTTTTTCTCAATTGTGTCTTTTAACCCTGCCTTTCTCCCACTTCAGAACTGTAAGAATTGAACATCCTGACAAACTTCCAACCAGGAGCCAGAATTTTAACTGACAATCCCCTCTATTTCACAGCCCTAAAGAGAAGTATTCCCCCTCCAACCCCGCCCCCCCCCCCATCTGTATCTTACATGAAAGATTCTGACAGTAAATAAATTTGAGCAGGCCTGTGCTGGCACCAGTCCAGTGCAGGACAGACTTCATTTCCACCAGACATTTCTTAAGGAAGTAGCCAGGATCCCCCCCATAGCAACAGACTACAGCTCACCCTACCTTTGCGGGTGGTGGGGGCTCATCAGCCAGCACAGGGGGAGGGGCTGGCCCTACCCTCTGCTCCAAGGACCTTTGAAGGGAACTTGCTAGAGCCTGTAGTTCCATCTAGGGATCTTACCCAGTTTTCTTTTAATTGATATGCTGGGTCTGTTTAACTTCCTGCTGCTATTTTGTTAAATAGCTGTGGTTTAATAAAGATGAAAACAGCCCTTAACAGACCTTATAATTGGAGCTTTCCTGCCCTGCATGCTTTGAGCCTCTGAAATAGATCTTAGCCCTGAACCAGCCTGAGGTGCTCAGGAATTGTTAAACGGGGATGATTAATCCTCAGTGTGTGCAAAGCAGGAGCAGTCTTGAGTAAATAAACTGCTTTTATGGAAACTTTTTTTAAAGCATACAATCCCAGGACTTTCAGTAAATTTCCCAAGTTATGCAAACATCACCAGAAACCCCTAGTGAGGTCCATCCTGTCCATCCACTCTGACCCTGCTTTCATCCCCTGAGCTACTGTCTGCAGCCCTCCTGGGTACTTCCTGCAGGCACAGCCTTTGCACCTGGCTTCTTTGTCTTAGCATAATGTGTTTGAGGTTTTCTTGTAGGGATAGTGTACCATTCATCTTTTCTCAAGATTTCCTGCATTTTTGTTGCTGAATAGTATTTTATTGTGTAGATGCAGTGTGTGTGTGTGTGTTTGTTGCTAAAAATTGAGCCTTGTACATACTAAGTAAGCGCTCTGCCTCTGAGCTGTACGCACAACCCAGGATGAACCAGATTTCATCTACTAAAAAATACTACTGCTGTTGGGGCTCAGGATATGGCTCAGTCAAGTGCTTGCTTTGAAAGCATGAGGACCAAAATTTAGTTCCCAATACACACGTAAAAACAATCACAGTAGCACACACTCATAATTCCAACATTGGGGAGGCAGAGACAGGAGGCTGGGACTTGCTGGCCAGCCAGTCTAGTCTAACTGGTAAGCTCCAGGCCAGTGAGAGACTCTGTCTCAAAAGGGTGTTCTCTGGTCTCCACATGCATGTGTACACGCACACACAACCCAAAAATAATAAAATTAAGGCTGGATGTGGTGGCACACCCCTTTAATCCTAGCACTTGGGAGGCTGAGGTAAGAGGATC
This sequence comes from Orientallactaga sibirica, assembly GCA_036365145.1. Classification (NCBI taxonomy): domain Eukaryota; kingdom Metazoa; phylum Chordata; class Mammalia; order Rodentia; family Dipodidae; genus Orientallactaga; species Orientallactaga sibirica. The sequence continues at coordinate 1,246,734 of JAEOAD010001941.1, read as the reverse complement.
ACCACAAGTTCAAGGCCAGCCTGGGCTACAGAGAGTTCCAGATCAGCCTAGGCTAGAGTGAGACCTTACTTCAAAAAGTGAAAATTAGGGCTGAAGAGATGGCTTAGACGTTAAGGCACTTGCCTGCAATTTCAAAGGACCCAGGTTCGATTCCCCAGTACCCAGATGAGCCAGATGCACAAGGTGGCTCATGTGTCTGGAGTTTGTTTGCAGTGCCTCTCTTTTGATAAATAATTTTAAAATTTCCTTAAAGATGATTTTAAAAATGAAAAATAAATAGAAATAATAATAATATGCTTCTATGAACATTCCTATGCCACTTTTTTATTTTGGGCTGGAGAGATGGCTTAGTGGTTAAGGTGTTTGCCTGCAAAGCCAAAAGATCCAGGTTCGATTCCCCAAGACCCACATAATCCAGAGATACACAAGCTGATGCATGTGCTTTATTTGCAGTGACTGGATGCCCTGACTGTGCCCATTCTGTCTCCTTCCTTCACCCTCTCTCTCTGCCCTCCTCCCTCTTCCCTTGTCTCTCAAATAAATATATATATATTTTTTTAAAAATTTTTTGAGCCAGTCTCCACTCTACTCAGGCTGATGAGGAACTCACTCTTGTCCGGCTTCAAACTCATGGTGATCCTCCTACCACAGCCTCCCAAGTGCTGGGAATAAAGGTGTGTATCACCACGCCCAGTTCCTAAATTTTTATTTTGAGAGAGGGTCTCCTTACTTGCCCAGGCTGGCCAACTGTCCACAAAGGCTTTGAACTTTTGACTCTTTGCTTTAGTCTCTCAGGTAGTGGGATGACAACTGTGTGCCACCAGGCCCATATTGTTATGCAGATTATTTAAATGAAAGATAAACGTATTAATATTGCCAGCCAACCCCAATAATCCTAACGCCTCCCCTCCCCACACCAGCACTAGGATTAGGTGTACGTGAATGCGGGCTGGGGTGTGGGTCCTGGCAGGTACTTGACCTGGTGCACCAGATCCCCAGCCCCTCCTTTTTTGTAACCTATATACTTTGGCTTCTCAAGGAATGTTGTCTTCTAATAAGAAACTTTCTTAACTTTAGGGTAAAACATGACAGAATAGGGTGTTTTCCCTGACCAGCTAATATGTGAGTGTGAAGAAACCAAAGCTTTGTGAAATGTAACTCACTTCGATTTTCCAAGTTGAAAATTTTTCCAGAAATGTCAAGCAAAGTTCTCCGAGATGGTGGAAAACATGTTGCTCTGAGAGGATATTTATTGACACCTTTCAAATGTCCCCTTTATCCAAAAAGTTCCTGCTGCTCAGGCTGTGGGTAGCTGACGTTTTGCCCGGCGTGGTTCCTAAACAAACCCCTAGTGTTGCTCTAAGGAGATAGCCCAGAAGTGGCCTGACTTTGTGTCTGGGTGTTCAGACTGTTCCATGAAGGGCTTGCTCCTAGGTGGCACTGCACTGAGAGGCCCAGTGTCTAAACCCTTCCATGCCTGGCAATGTTGGTTTGGTTTGAAACAGTCCTGCTGTGTAGCCCAGGCTGGCTCCATACTCACTATGTAGCTCAGGCTTGGCTTGGCACCAGTTCTTGAAGGAACATTGCTGACTGGCTGTGTATTTCACACCCATGTTGTCATTCAGCCTTTGATTTCTGCTGGGTGACACGGCCTCCACAGGGGATCAGCCAGGTTGTGCCGTGTCAAAGTTGGCTCTGGTGACAGGTGACCATAATGGTGGCTTTGCTTCATCTGATTTGCTTTGTATGGTCTTCCCTGTGGCCAAAGTTTGCTAACATGATTGATTTGTAAGTTAATTTGGAGCAGTTAGTGAGAAGCTGATTGTGGTGGCACAAACCTACAGTCCCAGTACTTAAGTGGCTGAGGCAGGAGGATCACTGAAAGTTCAAAGCAAGCCTGGGCTACATGGTGAGACCTGATCTCAAAAATACCAAAAGAAGGATTGCCGAGAGTGCAAGGCCGCCCTGAGACTACATAGTTAATTCCAGGTCAGCCTGGACCAGAGTAAGACCCTACCTCGCAAAACCAAAAAAAAAAAACCAAAAGAAAAATATCAGATCTTCTGTTTGATGCTTTTATTGAGAAATGTAAATGTCTTCAGTTCACCTTTGTCCAGACTTCTCTTTATGGTGGAGAAAGGGGGAACTGGAAATTGAACCCCGGGCTTCATGCATGCTCATACAAAGCAAGCACTCTACTACTGAGTTATGCTCCTGGCTCCCTCTTGACTTCTTGAAACCAAGCAGCGTTGTATAGCCCAAGCTGGCCTCAAATTTGTGATCCTCCTGCCATGCACCAGCCATTCATGTTGAAACACTGCTTGGCACACATGGGTCAGCATGTGCGTGCACAGCCTTAGCCTCAGAAAATGGCCCTGCAGGGGTGGAAGGAATTTGGGGCAGCTTTATCAGTCAAGGCCTTGACTCACCGTGGGTCAAGCAAAGGAAGCCTCCCTTGGAGGGCCACCTGTGTGGGGCTTAGCACTCTGCCAGGGAAGCCATCGTGCTGGCAGGTACACACTGCCACTCATGGGCAGAGAAGGTCATGTGTATCTGCGTCTCATAACCCTATTCATGAATTTCCTTTGCTGATTACACCACTGTGTTTGTGGAGTGTTGGAGGCAAGACTCATGAAATCCTGCGAACCTCTCGGTAGCATTGAGAAGGAGAAAAGAAGGGGCTCTCTCGCCTTGTCCTTCCACCCCATCCAAGCTCAGAGTGCTGGGGCAGGGAGGCTGGGTAGTGAGTACCCCACAGCCTGGCAGCCATAGCATCAGCCCAAAAGGCACAAGGGCTCTTCTTAAGGAGCGGGAGGCCCAAGCAGTCCCACAAGGGAGCCTGCCTCCCGGTCCTCAGCCTGCCCTCCCAGATGGCCACACATTGGCTGCGCAGCACAGCTTGCCCAGAGTGCTGCTCCCGCACTGTGGGTGACTCAGCATCTGGCAGACCGAAGCCCCTTTGAGCCCTTGTCTTTCCCTTTTGTTCAGCCTGGAGTAAGGGGACAAGACCCAGCCCATCACATCCCACAGGAAGGCACTGTGACCCTTCTCCCTTCGGCTCACGCCCACCACTGAGTAGGCGTGACTTCCACACAAGAGGCCCTTCCTGCCTCTGCTCTGACTCTAGGGCAGTCAGGTCTTCTCAGTACTGGGGCCTGATGTTCTCGTTGCACTTACTCGGTAGGCAGAAAGCATGGCTACTAGCTTGTGTAGTCCCCAGTTCTGTGGCTCATGCTCTGCCTAGGTGGCCAGCTAGGCGAGGAGGTTGAATGTTGGGATTCACTAGTGTCTTGACCATGGCCAAGCTTCTAAGCTTTGGTTTCTTCAACTGGAAGATGGAGTTCATTGTGCCACGTTTGGATTAAATAAGATAAATTGTGGACTGGAGAGATGGCTTAATGGTTAAGGCACTTGCCTGTGAAGCCAAAAGACCCAGGTTCAGTTCAATTCCCCAGGACCCATGTAAACCAGACACACAAGGTGGCACATGCATCTGGAGTTTGTTTGCAGCAGCTGGAGGCCTGACATGCCCGTATTCATTCCCTCCCCCCCCTCTTGTGTGTGTGTGTGTGTGTGTGTGTGTGTGTGTGTGTGTGTGTGTTTTACTAGGGCATGCAACCCAGGGCCTTGCTCATACAAAGCAAGTATTCTACCAGTAAGCCACATTGCAAGCCCATGGCATTTGTGACAGGGTTTCACCCAAGCTGGTCTTGAACTTTCTTTAAATATATATTTTTTAGGGCTTCAGAGATGGCTTAGCAGTTAAGGCACATGCCTATGAAGCCTAAGGACTCTGGTTCGATTCTCCAGGTCCCACATAAGGCAGATGCACAAGGGGATGCACGCGTCTGGAGTTCATGTGCAGTGGCTAGAGGCCCTAGCGTGCCCATTCTCACTCTCACTCTCTCTCTTTCCCTCTCTCTGTCTCTGATAAATAAATAAATAAAAATAAAATCTTTTAAAAAAATTATTTATTTATGAAAGAGAATGGGAACACCAGTGCCTCCAGCCACTGCAGACGAATTCCAGATGCATGCTCCCCCTTGTGCATCTGGCTTATGTGGGTCCTGGAGAATCAAACCGGGATCCTTTGGCTTTACAGGCAAGTGCCTTAACCTGTTAAGCCATCTCTCCAGCCCCTGGTCTTGAACTTTTTTTTTTTTTTTTTTTTTTTTTTTTTTTTTTTGTTTTTCGAGTAGGGTTTCCTCTGGTCCAGGCTGACCTGGAATTAACTATGTAGTTTCAGGGTGGCCTCGAACTCTCAGTGATCCTCCTACCTCTGCCTCCCGAGTGCTGGGATTAAAGGCGTGCGCCACCACGCCCCTGGTCTTGAACTTTTGATCCTCCTGCCCCAATCTCCCTAGTGCAGAGATTATAGGCATGCACCACCATGCCTGGCTGAGGGTCCATTATTAGAGGTTATCATCCTTCTGAGTGACTGATGTGCTCTGACCTGGCCACATGCCTCACCTCATCTGCTCTTTTGTGAATCAGTAGCTGCTGGGCTGTTACTAGTAGGGTGTAACTCAAAGCCCTCAGAAGATAGAGTCTCTTGATTGGCTTGGAATTCACCAAAACAAGCTAGACTGGCTGGCCAGTGAACCCCAGGGATCTTACAAGTTCATACCTCTACACCGGCTTTTTACTTTGTGTTGTTTTTTTTTTTTGGGGGGGGGTGTTTTTGTTTTCAAGGTAGGGTCTCACTAGCTCGGGCTGACCTGGAAATCATTCTGTAGTGTCAGGATGGCCTTGAACTCACAGCAATCCTCCTACCTCTGCCTCCTGAGTGCTGGGATTAAAGGCATGTGCCACCACGCCTGGCCTTTTTACTGTTTACATGGTGACTGGGGGTTGAACTCGGGATCCTCATGATGTGAGAAAGCATTTTACCTGCTGAGCTGTTTTCCTTATGACAGGATTAAAAAAAAAAAACATACCGAGTCAAATTCTTTGATAGGTAGGAAGACATTTATGATGGGCCAGCACGCCTATAACCCCCTCAGTCAGGAGGCTGAGGCAGGAAGATTGTTATGAGTTGGAGGCCAACCTGGATTACATTTGGGAGAAAAAGAAAAAAAAACAAGGCCTAGGAATGTAGCTGAGTTAATAGAGTGCTTTCTACCTTCCACAAAGCCCTGGGTTCCTTCCCAGCACTCAGCATAAACTGGACATGCCTGTAAATCCAGCAGTCAGGGTGGGTGGATGTAGACAGATCAGATCAGGGTCATCCTGAACTATATAAGACAGATGGCTTAGCAGTTAAGGCACTTGATTACAAAGTTTGACAGCCTAGATTCAGCTCCCCAGTACCCATTTGACACAAAGTGGTACATGAATCTGGAATTTGTTTCCAAGTCAAGAGGTCCTGATGCACTCATATTTGTATTCTTCCCTGCCCTCCTCCTTCCCTCACTCTCTTCCTCCCTGTGGCAAATAAATAGATAAATAATATTTTTTTAAAAAAAAATGGTAAACAGGACCTGGGGAGATGGTTCAATGGGTAAAGTGCCTGCCACACTGAGTACCTTGAGTTCAGATAACCCAGACCTCACATTTAAAAAAAAAAAATAGCCGGGCATGGTGGCACACACCTTTAATCCCATAAATCGCTGTGAGTTGAGGCCACCCTGAGACTGCATAGTTAATTCCAGGTCAGCCTGGGCCAGAGTGAGACCCTACCTCAAAAACAAACAAACAAAAAAAAAAAGCCAGAAGCCATTACAGGTTTCTGTGATCCTCCTAGCACATTGATGGTAAGATGAGTGGCAGAGACAGGAGAATTTCCAGAAAACTCTTAGACTAGCTTTTCTGGGGAACAGATCAGTGAAAACAAGAATTAGAGCTGGGCGTGGTGGCGCACGCCTTTAATCCCAGCACTTGGGAGGCAGAGGTAGGAGGATCACCGAGAGTTCGAGGCCACCCTGAGAATTCCAGGTCAGCCTGGACCAGAGTGAGACCCTACCTTGCAAAACCAAAATAAATAAATAAATAAAATTTTAAAAAAATTAAAGACTGCCTTAGACAAGGTGGAAAGTGAGGACTGACCCCTGAAAGTTGTCCTCCGGCCTGCAATGCATGCCTGCACACACGGAGAAAGCAATAGCTAAAGTTGTAGAATCAAGTAAAAGTCAGTGAGTGTCAGGCTGGGAGAACGGTTTGGAGGCACGTCCCCTGAAATGGGGATTGTTTCTGCCTGAGAAAGGAACTCGAGGAGGCAGCCATGTCTGTAGGACCATGCCACACACCCCAGAGGGCAGGCGAGAGGATGACCTTCTCAGCTGTCTCTTTCCAGCTGACCTCAGTAATGCCAGGTAAAACAAATAAGCCTTGGCCAAGTTGTACTTTCCCTTTGTCATATCTCAAATCCTGTCCTCACTCAGCTGTCCCAGAATCCCAAACTGCCATTTGAATGCCAGCCCACCAGCCTGGGGGCAGCCTTGGGCCTCCAGCAGTGTTGTTGCTGCCTAACAGGGAAACCAACTCAAAGAGGCACCCTTAGCAACAGAGCTGGGGTTGAATGGAGACTCAACAAGTGGTAACCCAAGAGGACAGGGCAGGCACACTGCTAGTCCAAGGTTAAAGAGAGAAGCCAAGGCCTGCTGCCTCTGTAGATGGTACTCTACCATGTCTCTGTAAGAAGAGGCTAAACTTAGCTCCAAGTGTGAGCTGCCTGTGGAAGGAAGTGAGAACAGGCATGGGGGAGACCTAAGAGGACTGTGGCAGCTTGTGGTGGTGTAGGGAGTGCATGTGTGCTTGTACATGGGTGTGAATGGGTGTGGACGTGCCTTCCCAGGCTCTTCCCTGAGGCCACTGATCTGACGTTATTCCTCAGGTCTTTGGAATAAAGAAAAAGGCATATGGAGGAGGGGTGCAGGCTGGAGGCTGGGGGAGTTAAGCTGTCTAGGACTGTCACAGTACTGTGGTTAGCCATGCGGGTTTACCCTTGAATCAGTGTAGAGCTGACTCAGATGCTGATCAAGTGGTTTGCGCTCCCTCAGACTTAGGAGGACACATATATTGGATGCCAGAAAGGCAGTACTTAAAGAACGCAGGAGGATCACCAGATCTGGGCCAAATAGTGAGACCTGTCTTAAACAGCCTGATCATATACAGAATAAATTAAAAGGGATGGCATAGTCAAATTGAACTTGTTCTAGGAATGCAAGTTGACCTGTCATAAAAAAGTTAATATAGGGAGCTAGGGAAATGGCTTAGCAGTTAAGGCGTTTGCCTGCAAAGCCTAAGGACCCGGGTTCAATTCCCCAGGACCCACGTAAGCCAGAAGCACAAGGGGACACATGTACCTGGAGTTTGTTTGCAGTGGCTAGAGGCCCTGGCACGCCTTTCTTTCTCAAATAAATAAATAAAGTAAAAAGAGCCAGGCATGGTGGCATACACCTTTAATCCCAACACTCAGGAGGCAGAGGTAGGAGGATCACAGTAAGTTTGAGGCCATCCTGAGAATAAAATTCCAGGTCAGCCTGGGCTAGAGTGAGACCCTACCTTAAAAAAGAAACAGGAAGGAAGGAAGGAGGGAGGGAGGGAGGGAAGGAAGAGAAAAGAGGGAGAAGGGAGGGAGGGAGGGAAGAAGGGAAAAAAAGAAAGTAAGTTATAGGGCTGGAGAGATGGCTTAGCAGTTAAGGCGCTTGCCTGCAAATCCTAAAGACCCATGTTCAGCTCTCCAGATTCCATATAAGCCATACGCAAAGGTGATACAAGCACAAGGTCGCACGTGCGCATTAGGTGGTGCAGCGTCTCGAGTTCTGTTGTGGTGGCTGAGGTCCTGGGCGCCAATTCTCCCTCTCTCTCTCTTGCTTGCGCTCTCTTGCTCTCTCTTAAAAAAGTTAATGTAACTTACCACATTGTAAAAATGGAAAGGTCAGCCAGGCATGGTGGTACATGCCTTTAATCCCAGCACTCAGGAGGCAGAAGTAGAAGGATAACTGAGAGTTTGAGGCCACCCTGAGACTACATAGTGAATTCCAGGTCAGCCTGGGCTAGAGCAAGACCCTGCATCAAAGACGAAGAAGAAGAAAAAAAGGAAAGTTGGGCATCTGTAATCCCAGTACTCAGGAGGCTGAGGTGTGAGGATCCAGGCTAGTCTGGGCTACATAGCAAGACCCTGTTTCAGTGGGGCAAGGGAAAGAAAGGAAACGATCACTTTCTTCCTTAGAAATCCTAACCCACTTATAATTTACTATCTCCATAGTCATCTCCCTGCTTCATCAACCCTCCCCCATGCAGACATGAGCACAAGAAAGAGCTGGCAGCCAGCCTGCAAAGCCTAACAGAGAACATACTTCCAGCTGTACAGAACGGGGATGTTGGGATGTTCCCCAGCCTTGAGGTACCAGGTTGTTTTCTGTCTTAAGAAAGTGTGTCACTTCTGGCTGAAGAGATGGCTCAGCAGTTAAGGTGCTTGCCTGCAAAGCCTAAGGACCCAAATTCGATTCTCCAGTACCCACATAAAACCAGATGCACAAGGTGGCACATGTATCTGGAGTTTGTTTGTTTTTTGTTTGTTTTTTGGTTTTGCGAGGTAGGGTCTCACTCTGGTCCAGGCTGACCTGGAATTCACTATGTAGTCTCAGGGTGGCCTTGAACTCTCGGCAATCCTCCTACCTCTGCCTCCCAAGTGCTGGGATTAAAGGCGTGCACCACCACGCCCGGCTCTGGAGTTTGTTTGCTAGTGGCTAGAGGCCCTGGCATGCCTGTTCTTTTCGTCTCTTTTTCTCTCACTCTCTCAAATAAATAAAATATTTTAAAAGAAAAAGGAAAGTACGTCATTTCTGTGAGTTTGTAGTCATAGGACAAAGCCACTTTTGCTTCTGGCCTGACAGTGTGCTTGGCAGAGAGGGAAGCAGTGAGCCAGGTCATGGGGTCTTAAGAGAGGAGGCAGACTGTGTGCAGGGAGACCCACATAACTTCAGAAAAGCTTCTGGGAAGGCTGAAAATTGGTTGTCAATGTTCTTCAACTGTTGACCCATTCTCCACTTCTCTCTGCCTCTGCCTGCCTCTCAGGCTTTTGAAAAATTTGTGAAATAGGGCTGGAGAGATGGCTCAGCAGTTTAAAGCCTTGCAAAACCTGACACCTAGGTTGATTCCCTGTACCCACGTAAGGCCAGATGCACAAAGTGGTACTCAATGAGTCTGGAGGCCCTGGTGTGCCCATCCTCATTTTCTCTGTGTCTCACTCAAATAAATTAAAAAAAAATTAAGCTGGGCATGGTGAAACACATGTTTAATCCCAGCACTCAGGAGGGTCACTGTGAGATCAAGGCCAGCCTGGGACTACAGAATGAGTTTCTGGTCAGCCTAGGTAGAGCAACACCCTGCCTCAAAAATATATTACACACACACACACACACACACACACATATTATTTTTATTTGCAAGTACAGAGAGAGAGAATGGACGCACTAGGGCCTTCAGCCACTACAAATGAACTCCAGATATGTGGGCCACTTTGTGCATCCAGCTTTACATAGGTACTGAGGAATTGAACTTGGGTTAGCCAGGTTACTAGGTTTTGCAGGCAAGCACCTTAACTGTTAAGCCCAAAAAGTATATTTTAATTTGTGAAATATATAAAAGAATATAGAATAAAAGAATATAGAAATGTTATTGGCAGCCGGGCGTGGTGGCGCACACCTTTAATCCCAGCACTCAGGAGGCAGAGGTAGGAGGATTGCCATGAGTTCGAGACTACAGAGTGAATTCTAGGTCAGCCTGGACTAGAATGAAACTACCTCAAAATAAAGAACGGGGGGGGGGGGAGAGAAAGAAAGAAAGAAAGAGAGAGGACAGAGAGAGAGAGAGAGAGAGAAAGAAATGTTATTGGCTGGGTGAGTGTGGTGATACATGCCTATAATCTCAGCACTCAGCAGGCTGAGTAATGCAGGTGGATTACTGTGAGTTTGAGGCCTGCCTAAGCTTCAATATACACTGGTGTGGGGGTGCATGCCTTTAATCCCAGCACTCGGGAGGCAGAGGTAGGAGGATCACTGTGAGTTCGAGGCCACCCTGAGACTACATAGCGAATTCCAGGTCAGCCTGGGGTAGAGTGAAACCCTACTGTGAAAAAAAAAAAATGCAGGTCAAAATCCCAGTGAGTTTGTACAGCGTCAGAAGGAAAGCAGCTAGCCGGCGTGGTGGCGCATGCCTTAATCCTGGTACTCTGGAGGCAAAGGCCTCCTGTCTCAGCCTCCTCAGTTGGGATTACAGGTATGAACCCTCACACGTAATTGTTTTTTTGTTTTTTTTTTTTTTTTTTTTTGTTTTTGGTTTTTCGAGGTAGGGTCTCACTCTAGCTCAGGCTGACCTGGAATTCACTATACAGTCTCAGGGTGGCCTCGAACTCACGGCGATCCTCCTACCTCTGCCTCCCGAGTGCTGGGATTAAAGGCGTGCACCACCACGCCCGGCCACGTAATTGTTTTTTAAAACAAGGTCTCATAGGTAGCCCATGCTGAAACTTGCTATACAGCCAAGGATGACCTTGAACTCCTGATCCTCCTGCCTCCACCTCCAGAATGCTAAGATTACAGGTGTGCACTACCACACCTAGTGGTTTATGTAGTGTGTAACCCAGGGCTTTCTGCATGCTGGACAAGCGCTCTATTGACTGAGTCACACTCCAGCCCTCAACTAAATTAAAATAATGTAAACTACAATGGGCCCTGTCTCTTTGTACTTTGCTTTTTGTTTGTTTGTTTGTTTTTGTTTTGTTTTTTCAAGGTAGGGTTTCACTGTGTTTTTCTCCTTGACAGGGCGAGTCAGTGAAGTACTTCCTGGACAACCTGGACCGGATCGGCCAGCTGGTGAGTAGTAGCACCCATCTCCCCAAGACCTGTCATGGGCTCCTGCTCAGAGCCACTCTGTTCTTGGGTGAAAGGTAAACTGCTGTGAGGAAAACCCCTGACTGCAGCCTGTGGTGCACTCACACATGCGCACGCACACACGGAGAAGAGAGGGAGGAAGGACTTGCTCAAAGAGGGCATAGAGTTCTCTGATCTCCATACGCATGGATACACTCACTATCTCTCTTAAACAAATGAAGCCGCGTGGTGGCACATGCCTTTAATCCCAGCACTCGGGAGGCAGAGGTAGGAGCATTGCCATGAGTTCAAGACTACATAGTAAATTCCAGATCAGCCTGGGCTGCAGGGATACCCTACCTTGAACCCCCCCCCAAAAAAAAAAAGAAGAAGAAAAGCCAGGCATGGTGGCACACGCCTTTAATCCTAGCACTAGGGAGGCAGAGATAGGAGGATCCCTGTGAGTTCAAGGCCAGCCTGAGACTACATAGTGAATTCCAGGTCAGCCTGAGCTAGAGTGAGACCCTACCTTGAAAAAACCCCACCAAAAGAATGAGAAAGGAAAGAAAAAAAGAAACCAGACATGGTGGCACACCAGGCCCTCATGGAGGACAGGCACACCAACCGGCTGGTAGAGTCCATGAGCATTCAGGAGGCAGAGGCAGGAGGATCGCTGTGCATTCAAAGCCAACCTAGAACTAGAGTGAGTTCCAGGTCAGCCTGGGCTAGAATGGGACCTTACCTCGGCCGGGGGGCTGGGGGGGAGAAAGAAAAAGAAATTTATGAGAATGGCTTCACTGCGTGCCCCCTGCGGGGACAGAGAAGTCCCAGGGTCAAAGGACAGTTTCCCTTCACTTACTGTCCTGGAAAAAATTTTGAGCAAATGACCACAGCCACCAGCCCTGCCTGCGAGCAGGCCCATCACCGCACCCTCCTTCCAATATCTCAGAGCGCAGCCATGCATGGTGACACAACACCTGTAATCCCAGCCCTCAGGATGCTCAGACAGGAAGATCAAGAGTTAGAGGCTTGGGCAGGAGGGATGGCTTAGTGGTTAAGGCACTTGCCTGCGAAGCCTAAGGACCCAGGTTCAACTCCCTGATACCCACAAAAGCCAAGATGCACAAGGTAGTGCATGCATCTGGAGTTTGTTTGCAGTGGCTGGAGGCCCTGGTGTGCCCATTCTCTCCCCCCTCCCTCCCTCCCCCTCACATCCATACATACATTCATACATACATACATACATACATACATACATACATACATACATAAATAAATAAGATGATAATTTTATAAAGAGAGGCTGGGGCTGGAGAGATACCTCAATGGTTAATGTGCTTGCTTGGGAAGCCTGAGGACCCATATTCAATTCTCCAGTACCCATGTAAGCCAGATGCACATGGTAGTGCATGCTTTTGAAGTTTGTTTGCAATGGCTAGAGATTCTGGCATGCCTATTCTCTCCATATATATCTGCGCCTCTCTCTCAAATAAATAATTTTTTTTTAAGTTAGAGACTGGCCTAGACTACATAATCAACTCTGTCTCAAAAAAAAAAAAATCAGAGTGCATCTCTACTAGATAAAACTTAAAATCACAACACACCACTGTTGTGCTCCTGAAAGATGAGTCATGATTCCTTCTTCCTTCATGTAGCCAGCATCCAGCCAGTTCTGAGCTTTCCCTTGCCTATGAATGCTTTCTTGGTGATGTCTTAAAAACAAAAAAGTTTGAGGGCTACAAAGATGGCTTAGTGGTTAAAGCACTTGCCTGCAAAGCCAAAGGACCCAAGTTCAGTTCCCCAGGGCCCACGTAAGCCAGATGCACATACAGGTAGCGCGTGTGTCTAGAGTTCATTTGCAGTGGCAGAAGGCCTTGCTGTGCCAATTCATATTCTAGCTCTATCTGCCTCTTTCTCTCTCTCTCTCTCTCTCTCTCTCTCTTTCTCAAATAAATAAAAATAAATTTTACCTGGGCGTGGTGGTGCACGCCTTTAATCCCAGCACTCAGGAGGCAGAGGTAGGAGGATCATCGCTGTGAGTTCAAGGCCACCCTGAAACTACATAGTGAATTCAGGTCAGCCTGAGCTAGAGTGAGACCCTACCTTGAAAAATAAAAAAGTAAAAATAAAAATAAAATAAAATAATGGCAAACCTCCCCAGTAGAAGAGCAGGGATGGAAGCCTGTCATGTACCACTCTCTGTCAGACCAGTGAGCTTACTGGGTTCGTTGCAAAATGAAGCATTTAATTCTTTTGCTTTATTTCAGGGTGTATTTATAATTCTGTCAATGAAACTTGCTTTTGGTGTTTGTTTAAATTTTCTTGCAAAATTCACTGTGACTCTTCCCTTTGTCCTACTTTCTGCCAACTTTCTGTTTTCATCTCCTGTTCTTTCTTCCCCTTCACCCCCGTGTATTCCAGAATTACTTCCCTAGTAAGCAAGACATCCTGCTAGCCAGGAAGGCCACCAAGGGGATTGTGGAGCATGACTTCATCATAAAGAAAATCCCATTTAAGATGGTGGATGTGGGCGGCCAGCGGTCCCAGCGCCAGAAGTGGTTCCAGTGCTTTGATGGTATCACGTCCATCTTGTTCATGGTGTCCTCAAGTGAGTATGACCAGGTCCTTATGGAGGACAGGCGCACCAACCGGCTGGTGGAGTCCATGAACATCTTTGAGACCATCGTGAACAACAAGCTCTTCTTCAATGTGTCCATAATCCTCTTCCTCAACAAGATGGACCTGCTGGTGGAGAAGGTCAAGTCTGTGAGCATCAAAAAGCACTTCCCAGACTTCAAGGGCGACCCGCACCGGCTGGAGGATGTCCAGCGCTACCTGGTCCAGTGCTTTGACAGGAAGAGACGGAACCGCAGCAAGCCCCTGTTCCACCACTTCACCACCGCCATAGACACCGAGAACATCCGCTTCGTGTTTCATGCTGTGAAGGACACAATCCTGCAGGAGAACCTAAAGGATATCATGTTGCAGTGACCCACCGTCCTTCTGCACCCTGCAAGGCCCTGACCATGTCGCTCTGGAGTGTGTCTATTGTCTGTCCTGAAGTGGGTGTCTCAGATCCACACTCAAGTGCTGGACCACCAGCCGTGCCCATGAGCCCTCGCCAAAAGGCCGTGGAAGCTTTGCTGTTAGCTACTGACTCTGGGGACTGGTGAAACTACTGAATCCCAAGCGATCACTTAGGTGTTAATGTATAATGCCTAACAACACAGCTTTCTTTCTTCCTACAGGAGCTGTTCCTTCTCGGACACCACATCATCAAAGTTCATGTGTGTGCACACGTGCTCAGAAATGAGAAAACATAAACCCGGCCAACCTTGCAGATGGCTCCTCCCTCCCATGTGCAGTATGAGACACACTAACCCACAACCTTTGCCTCATGGTAGGTTGCAGAGGAGCATGCCGTGCTGCTAAGCTCAGAGGCCCAAGCTGGCCTTGCAGCCCAGCTCAGGCCTGAGCACCACCTCCCCAAGTGAATACACTGCCTTTAAAATTGTGCCAACACCCTGGGAGTTCCTGCTCCAGGCATGTCCGCTGACCAAGGAGCCTTGCCAGAGTCCCCACTTCCTGTTGTAGAGAACAAGATGGGAGCTGTGAACCTGCCTTAATACCCCACAGCCACCCACCTTGGCTGCTTACCCAGCAGTGACACAGCATGGAGGGGTGGCCACTACCCACAGCTGTTGCCTGGCTCATGTCATACAGTGGTGCTTTTACTCCTTACTCCTCCCCCACCCAGTGGCAAAGACACATAACCAAGTGGCCTTGCAGGTGGCTTCTCTGCCTTACCTTGTTGGCACCATGTAGCATCCCCTTCTGGGCTCTGAGAGCTAGCAAGAGCCCAGTTGTGCTGTTGTTCACACCTCAGCTCCTCAGGCCATCCCTAGCAGAAGAAACCCAAGTTTCTGCGCACGGCCTCCTCACCATTGCCTTTGGACAGCTGTGCCCTGTTCTCAGAGCTCCCACCACTGAGCACAGCCAGGAGGAGACTTGGGAGCTAGACAGGAAAGATACAGAAGGCTGGCTGTTGGCACAAGCTGGCACAGCCAGGCTCAGCCTGTCCAGTTCCCTGGCAAGTGCCACACCAGAATTTAAAACATTGCATTCCAGGCTGGCCTCTGTGTATGACTCTTCAGGGTCTGTCCTAGCAGTGAAAACTGAATCTGGCCCAGTGTCCATGCCTCACTAACACACCCGGGGCTCTATCCCCAGTCACAGCCCTGACACTAGGTTCCCGTTGAATCCCACTATCGTTTCAGCTGCCATGTAAATAAGCATCCTGGAGCAAATGATGAGCCGGGGGTGGAGGGAATACTACTTGTAAATCACCCTTGGCCTTCAGCACTCTAACTAGGAGGCGAAAGTCTCCATCAGCCCCCTCCCACCCTCCTCAGTGTTTGCTACGTTTCTGACTTTCCTCTGGGTAGAAGACACTGCCACCCCATGTGCTTCATCGAAGTCTTCAGAATAAGTTGAGGGATGTGGCCAAGCTCAGGGCCACTGGCTGTGTTTATAGAAATGAGCGGCCTCATGAGGCTCATCATGAGATGATCTCCAGCAAAAGGGGCCTGGTCCTCAGTGCAGTGAACCTTCCTCGCCTGGGTTTCCTGTGTGTCTGACGGATCATCAGTGTGTCCAAGCCATTCCCTCCACCACATAGTGTTCCTCCCTGTTAAGGGCTGCTACCCCCATGACTGGAGTAGCTGGTAGTCTGACAGGGAGATCAGTGCCCCTCTGATACTGACATACGTACCAGTCACTTTCAAAGCTGAAAGCCTGTGTGTAGCAAGATGGGCAACTTGTGCTTAACTGACCAGAAAGCAGGTGGACAGCTGCAGGCCTGGGTCCTGGGCCCACTCGGCCCTCCGGCTCTCAGCACGTTGGCTAGATGAGCCTGGCCTTTGTCCTCAGTAAAGACGCCCTACTCTGCAGCTGGAAAAGGAGGTGGCTGTTTGCAAGGCTAGGCCAAGTCCTTTACAACATTTCTACACATAGATTGTAGTCAATTGTGTCTCCCAAACCTTAGGCTTTTGTATTTTTTTTTATTTTAATTTCACTGTTACCCTTATTTTTTATTGCAATGTTGGAGAAGCTGGAGGTATTCATGCCTCATCTATTATTGCAAAAATGTAACAATAAACTTCCTCAAAATAAAAAAATTAATGTCAGAAAGCAATTGATTTTGTTTACAGCAGCAATGAGCAGTTTGATTATGAAATTTATGTCAAAGTTCCAGATACATTGGCATTCATATGAAGAAATACTGTGTTTCAATTTAAACCATACATGGACGGTCCACATCAGAAAAGCTGCAGAATCTGGTTAAATATATCAAGGGTCACTAACAATGCAGATTGTCCCTGTACATAATAGGCAACTCAATATGGTCCAAAAGTCATTTCATACAAACTTAAACAGATTCAATATAATTCCAGTCAAAATGCCCACAAGTTCCTCTGTGGATATTAAGAAACTGATTCTAAGCAGGGCGTGGTGGCGCACGCCTTTAATCCCAGCACTTGGGAGGCAGAGGTAGGAGGATCGCCGAGAGTTCGAGGCCACCCTGAGACTACATAGTTAATTCCAGGTCAGCCTGGACCAGAGTGAGACCCTACCTCGCAAAACCAAAAAAAAAAAAAAAGAAACTGATTCTAAAACTTACATGGGGGGGGCATCTTTGGAGAAAAAAAAAACTTATGTGGGAGTGGGGAGGCCACATAGCAATTTTGAGTAAAAATGAAAATCACCAATTAAGGGAAGGTGATGGTTAAAACAAGATTGTTTCCCTTGTGCTGGAGAAGATGGCTCAGTGGTTAAAGGCTCTTGTTTGCAAAGCCTGCCAGCCCAAGTTCAGTCTGCAAGCTGCCCGTGTAAGCCAGACTCAGAGTGGCACAAGCACCAACCTTATTTTCAGCTGCAAGCGGTCCTGGTGCACCAACATGATACAGGACTTTGAGATGTCCTTGGCTCTCAGGTGGGCTGAGACTCGGGGCTAAGGTGCCAGAACTCATGGTCACACTGAGCGTCCACTGAATCAGTGGCCTTTCTGGGTCATTCACAGACCATAGGTGAAATACAAATTTTGGAAGTTGTTTATTAAAGCTTGATAGAAGGGGAAACTCGTGTGCCGGGGATGAGAACTCATCAGGTGACTGGGGAGGGGCGGTTTTCGAGGTAGGGCTCGCTCTGGCCCAGACTGACCTGGAATTCACTCTGTAGTCTCAGGGTGGCCTCGAACTCACGGTGATCCTCCTAACTCTGCCTCCCCAGTGCTGGGATTAAAGGCGTGCGCCACCACGCCCTGCTGACATTTCCCACTTGTAGTCAAGGGAAAAGGTTCATTTTGGGGTTCTGTTACCCTAAACTGCCCAGGCAATTTCTGTCTCCTATCACATACACACTCAAGTGCAAGTAAAACTTATTTTAAGGGCCAGGCATGGTAGTGCATGTCTTTAAATCCCAGCACTTGAGAGGCAGAGGTAGGAGGATCACTGAGTTCAAGGCCACCCTGAGATTACATAGTGAATTCCAGGACAGCCTGAGCTAGAGTGAGACCCTACCTCAGAAAAATAAAAGTTGTTTCCACACTAGGCGTGGTGGCGCACGCCTTTAATCCCAACACTCAGGAGGCAAGAGGTAGGAGGATCGTTGTGAGTTCGAAGCCACCCTGAGACTACATAGTGAATTCCAGGTCAGCCTGGGCTAGAGTGAGACCCTACCTCGAAAAACATACACACTTAGGGGCTAGAGAGATGGCTTAGTGGTTAAGCACTTGCCTGTGAATCCTAAGGACCTTGGTTCAAGGCTCGATTCCCCAGTACCATATAAGCCAGATGCACAAGGTGGGGCATGCCTCTGGAGTTTGAAGTGGCTAGAGGCCCTGGCACATCCATTCTTTCTCTCTCCCTCTCTTCCTTTCTCTGTCTCTAATAAGTAAATTAGTCCTGGTTGCAGTACCCTTCATTGGTAAAGAGAACATAACTTCCCTTCTTTATAAGAAACAATGAGGGGGGCTGGAGGTAATGGCTTAGTGTTTAAGGCGTTTGCCTGCAAAGCCAAAGGACTCAATTCCCTAGGACCCACGTTAGCCAGATGCACCAGGGGGCACATGCATCTGGAGTTTGTTTGCAGTGGCTGGAGGCCCTGATGTGACCATTCTCTCCCTCCCTCCCTCCCTCCCTCCCTCCCTCCCTCTCTCTCTCTCTCTCTCTGCCTCTTTCTCTGTCAAATAAATAAATAAAATAAAATAAAAAAAAAAAAGAAACAATGAGGGGCTGGAGAGAAGCTTAGCTGTTAAGGCACATGCCTGCAAAGTCTAAGGACCCAAGTTCGATTCTCCAGGTCCCACATGGGGACAGATGCACGTGGTGGCACTTGTGTCTGGAGTCTGTTGGCAGTGGCTGGAGGCCCTGGCGTGCCCATTCTCATTCTCACTCTAACTCTCTGTCTCTAATAAATAAATAAAAATAAAATCTTAAAAAAAAAATAAAGGAAACAAAGGAGGGTCTCTGTGAGTTCAAAGTCAGCCTGGGACTGCAGACTGAGGTCAAAGTCAGTTTGGGCTAGACTGAGACTCTGCCTTGGGGGAAAAAAAACAAACAAAAAACACTTGAAAGTCCTTTTAAAATGTACTCAAAGCCCGAAGCCTGCAGTGGTGCACACCTTTAACCTCCAGAGGTGGTAGGATTGCTGTGAGTTCAAGACCAGCCTGGGCTACTGTGAGACCCTATCTGGGGAGGGTGGGGGACACAAAAAAGATGCCCTCAAGGGGTCTGGGGAAATGATTCAGCAGTTAAAAGATACTTGTTTGAAAAGATCCCAAGTTCAATTCCTCAGCACCCGCAAAGCCGTGGTTTAGGAGATCCAAAGCTCACAGACCAGCTAAACTGGCATTCCTTGGCAGGATGAGAGATCCTGCCTCGAGGTGAAAGGGCACAGGCCCCTAAATGTTGCCCTCTGACCTCTGCACACGTACATACATGCACGCGCACACAGAGAGACTTTTTTTTTTTTTTTTTTTTTTTTTTTTTTGCGAGGTAGGGTCTCACTCTGGTCCAGGCTGACCTGGAATTCACTCTGTAGTCTCAGGGTGGCCTCGAACTCTCAGCGATCCTCCAACCTCTGTCTCCTGAGTGCTGGGATTAAAGGCATGCGCCACCAACGCCCGGCGACTTTTTTTTTTTTTTTTTTTTTTTTAATTCAGGTTCACTGACTTCAATCCCTTTTCCCAGTGCCTGCTTCAGGAAGTCACACTAAGACCACAAACACTAGGCTGTGTCCTCTGCTTCTGCCCAGGCTCTGCCAGCTGAGGGAGAAACCACATGGTTCCAGAGCAGAAAGTCCTGTTACAGCCCCACTGCCCTCGCTCTGGGCCGCGGTGACCTCACCACTGCGCTCCCTTCCCTGCAGGCTGAGGCTGGTCCTGGGGGGGGGGGGGAGTGCGCATCACAATGGACACGCTGGGTGACCTGGGAGATAACCGTTGGTGGTGGTTCTGGCACAAATTCAGTAGCTCACTGCTTTGGGTGAAGCTGGAATTGGAGAGATTATGGTCAAAACGACAAGAAAGCTTCCGAGGATTCTCTCCTGCCAGGCCCCTCCTCCTCCTCCTCCTCTTCCTCCTCTTCCTCCTGCTCAGGCCCCTCCCCCCCAGATCCCAACGCATGTTCATTTCCTGCCTGCCCAGTCTCTTGGCCCTAGGCCTGTCCCCCAGCTCAATCCATCCCTGTCTGTTTTCTGCCCTACGCATTTGCCTCCTCTGAAGTGTACTTACTACCACCCCACCTTCGTCATCTCCATGCCCTGTTCTTCCTGTCTTCCCAAGCTCCCCTATCAGCACCCTGTTAGCTTCCCTACCCTGTACTCCTGTGCCTTGGCCCCCACTCCGCCCAACAGCCCAGCTTAATAGTCCCCCCCCGTGTCCTCATCCCCACACCTGCCAACGCCCACCACCTGAGCCAGACTGTACCAGTCCAAAGCCTCATGCCGACAAGCTGGCTTCCCTGTTAATGCTTCTATGCGGAGATGGCAGCCCTGATTTCCCAGAAGCCTGGCGCGGTGTGCAGAGGGAAGCATACAGAAGCCAGCCTCCAGGTCAGAGCATGGCTCCACGAATCTCTTGGCTGGCTTTAACTCTGCACCTGGCTATAGCTGAAAGCAAGACAGTCTTGAGGAGGAACCACTCTGTGCAGGAAACTAGGTCATGGATGCCTGAAAGCCTGCGGCTCTGTGTGGTAAGTTAAAGTGCCCTGCCTATGTTGTGGGGTTTTTGTTGTCATCGTTGTGGTTGTTTGTTTGTTAAGATAGAGTGAATGAGAGAGTAGAGAATTGGCACCAGGGCCTCAACCACTGCAGTCGAATTCCAGATGCTTGTGCCACCTCGTGGGCATGTGCAGCATTGCGCTTGCCTCACCTTTTGTGCACCTGGCTTATGTGGGATCTGGAGAGTCGCATATTGGTCCTTAGGCTTTGCAGGCAAGCGCCTTAACCGCTAAGCTATCTCTCCAGGCCCTGCGTATGGATTTTGAACCTCGATCACTGTGTGCTTCAAGGACCAGGCAAGACAAAATAGCCAGGCGACAGTGGAAGTCATAAAGTAGATGGCACTCAGGGCTCCTGATAAGCATGGTCAGACCACCTGGAGCTTGAGGATGGGAGGATGCAAGAGGTGAAGAGGAAAGGACCAGCCAAGAGAAGGTGTGGGTGTCCCTCTTCCACCCTAACTGGATAATCTTCCTCTTCACACACAGATGTGGGATGAGCCTACTGGTAACGACCCCTTTCCTCGTCCTGCTGCCCCAAGTTGGCGTGTCTTCCCAGGCACACATGAGCTAAGTACAAAGGAGGATCCACACACCCCTGGCTGGGTGCTTGGCAACAGTGCCTGACCCAGGTCAGAAACCTTTACTTTTTCTTTTTTGCTTTTTCTCTTTCTTTCTTTCTTTCTTTTTTTTTTTTTTTTTTTTTTTGAGAGAGACACAGAGAGAGAGGGAGAGAAGACAGATAGAGATGGGTGCAGCCTCTCAACTGCTATGAATAAACTCCAGATGTGTGCGCCCCCTTGTGGGCAAGTGAGACATTGCACCCTTACGTCACTTTGCATCTGGCTAAAGATGGGACCTGGAGATTGGAACCGGCGTTCTTAGGCTTAGCAGACAGGTTCCTTAACTTCTAAGCCATCTCTCCAGCCCTACTTTTTCTTTTTTTTTTTTTTTATTTATTTATTTATTTGATGGAGAGAGAGAGAGAGAGGGACAGGCCAGGGCCTCCACCCACTTCAAATGAACTCCAGATGCATGTACCCCCTTATGCATCTGGCTAACATGTGTCCTGGGGAATCGAACCTGGGTCCTTTGGCTTTGCAGGCAAATCCCTTAACTGCTAAGCCATCCCTCAGCTCTACTTTTTCTTTCTTCTTCTTTTTTTTTTTTTTCTGGTTTTTCAAGCTAGCATTTCACTCTAGGCCAGGCTGACCTGGAATTCACTCTGTAGTCTCAGGCTGGCCTCAAACTCATAACGATCCTCCTACCTTTGCCTCCTGAGTGCTGGGATTAAAGGCATGCGCCACCACGCCTGGCCCAGGTCAGATTCTATTTTTTTTTTCCCCAGGTCAGAAAATTTTAGCTGGCACCTGGCCCACACCAGAGAACTCCTGCCAGTATGACTAGCAAAAGCAGGCCCCACAGCACTGAATGCAAGCCAGCGTTTTGTACTGGTAAGCCTTGCCCAGGGTCCCAGTAATTCAGTTCACAGCTAGGAATCGCCTGATGGGTTAGGAAGAGGTGAGCTCTGCTGTAGACCTAAACAGCTGCAAGCAAGCGTGGCTCCGTCACTTAGTAAAGGATTGGTAAGCACAGCAGCCATGTAGAGGTTGCAGAGGAGGACTGAGCAGGTATCTTAGACTTGTCTGGGCTTAAACTGGGATTCATTTTTTTAAAAAGATTTTATTGGACTGGAGAGATGGCTTAGCGGTTAAGGCGCCTGCTTGCTAAGCCTAAGAACCCGGTTCCAATCTCCAGGTCCCACGTTTAGCCAGATGCAAAGTGATGCAAGGGCACAATGCCGCACTTGACCACAAGGGGCGCACACATCTGGATTTCGTTCACAGAAGCTGAGAGACTGCTGGCGCGCCCATCTCTATCTGTCTCCCTCTCCCTCTCTGTCTCTCTCTGTGTCTCTCTCCAAAAATAAATTTAAAAAAATTTTTTTAAAGATTTTATTTATTTAGGACAGAGAGAGAAAGAATGGGCACACCAGGGCCTCTAGCCACTGCAAACGAACTCCAGACACATGTGCCACCATGTGCATCTGGCTTACGTGGGACCTGGATAATCGAACCTGGGTCCTTAGGTTTCTCAGGCATGCACCTTAACCACTAAGCCATCTCTCCAGCCCATAAACTGGGGTTCATTTTGTTCATTCCATGACCGTGGGTAAGGGATGAGGCCATTTGTATTAGCCAGCTTCCCTGTTGTAAAGCAGAGACATTGCTGAGGTATCTAGAGAGGGGGCTGGCAGGATTCAGATAGACTATGAAGTAAGTGCCCAATAAATGTAGACTGAAGCCAGGCATCTTTAATCCCAGCAGCTGGGAGGTAGAGGTAAGAAGCTTGCCTTGAGTTTGAGGCCAGCCTGGGCTGAGGTGATACTCTGCCTCGGGGGGCGGAAAATATACACTGAGCAGGAAGATTAGGGTTTACATGACTTAGAGTTCACGCTAAAACTGGACAATATAGAGACGCGTGTCTGTCAGGTATAGTTGAAAAAGAGTTCAGGGGTCTGGGGAGATGGCTCAGTGGTTAGATGCACTTACTTGCAAAACCTGCTGGTCTGTGTTCAGTTCCCCAGTGTCCACATAAAGCCAGATGCACAAAGTAGCACATATGTCTGCAGTTTGTTTGCAGCAGCAAGAGGTCCTAGTGCCCCCATTCTCTATCTCTTTCTCTCAGATAAGTAAATAGATGTTTTTAAAATAGCATAGGACATGGGCTGGAGAGATGGCTTAGCGGCCCAGGTGCCTGCCTTTGAAGCCTGAGGTTCGATTCGCCAGGACCCACGTAAGCCAGATGCACAAGGTGGTGCATGCATCTGGAGTTCGTTTGTGGTGCCTGGAGGCCCTGGTGTGCCCATTCTCTATCTGTCTCTCTCTCTCTCAAATAAGTAAAATAAATACATAGCTTAGGATACTGACAGAGTTTAGTCTGGAAAGCATGTTTGTCAAATAACGAGGAGGAGTGAGAAGTCAGATATTGGGTCAGCTAGAAATCACGCAGATGCATTAATTGGGCACCCTAGAAAGACATGACCAGTCCCGAGCTCTATAACTTGCTCTGCTTTTCCATGCAGAATAGACCTGACAGGAGTGCAGAAGACGCCTTGTTCTTGTTGCATCTTTGGGCTCAAAGCACACAGCGCACCAAACTCACGACACATGACAAGTGCAGATGCGGCTCTCCCAGCAAGGAACAAGGCCCAGTCACGTCTCACCAAAGTCTGCATTTCTCCATCTGGGACAGTGTCACCAGGAGGGATTCCTCACGCCAACATTCAACCCAGGAATCACGAACTCATAAGGAGGGAACTGAACTGGGTTTTCAGAATGGTGTGGTTGGGCCCAGAAGGATCTTGGTTGGCCCGATGTGGAGCTCCTGGTCCTGGGAGGACGTCACCATGTTCAGGAAGGCTCGGGAGAAACACTAGCACTCAATGAGAAACCACCCTGCGTTCACTGGACGGTGTAGACTCGACAAGGTCGGTAAATTGGAACAGTCCCTCTTTCTCGGGGCTGGGCGCAACCCCTCCAACAGTCTCACTTGCTCCTCAGCTGCGCATTGACTCCTCAGCATGGGGCGGGTGTCTCCTAGCTGTCAGGTGTCAAAAAGGCAGATGGGTGTCCTCCTTTCCCCCACCCCGGGAAGATCTCCAATGAAACGCTTTCCAGAGAGGGGTCCTCACGTTTGCATAGAAGTTTTTCTTCCCCCTCACTGGACATTTGATGTCACTTCCTGCTGGCGAAGGTTTAGCAACTCATTGAAACCCAGACCTTCCCACCTGCATGGGCTTTCTTTTGATTCTGTGTTCTCCTTTCTAAATGGATCCAGAGTGCCATGATAACCAGATTCCAGAGAAACGGAGGGGGTCTAAACCAACATCACTGGGTACAAAGCTCAAAGAAGGAGTCTGGGAAATGAGCACCACCAGCCTTTTTCTGCCATGGAAGCCGGTCTTTGTATGGAGGAATCAGCGTTACTGCTAAGGGATGTTTCACTTGTGAATAAATCAATGGGAAGTACGTGTGACATTAACACTCATCACAGCAGCTGTCAATTCCAGACAGTAGAAGTATCGAAGGAAGGCTGATAGGAAGCGAGGCAGTGAATCCTGACGTGTCATTACAGAAGCAGGACTTCTTTTGTTGTTGTTGTTTATTTTTTATTTATTTATTTGAGAGTGACAGACAGAGAGAAAGAGGCAGATAGAGAGAGAATGGGCATGCCAGGGCTGCCAGCCACTGCAAACGAACTCCAGATGCATGCACCACCTTGTGCATCTGGCTTATGTGGGTCCTGGTGAATCGAACTGGGATCCTTTGGCTTTGCAGGCAAATGCCTTAACTGCTAAGCCATCTTCTCCAGCCCCTCTTTTTAAAATTTTTATCTATCATCTATCTATCTGTCTGTCTATCTATTTATCTATGTGTGAGAGAGGAAAGAGAGAAAGAGAGAGAATGGGCACACCAGGGCCTCTAGCCACTGAACAAACACCAGACTCATGTGTCACCTTGTACATGTGGCTTACATGGGTCCTGGGGAATCCAGTCTTGAACCAGGGTCCTTTGGCTTCACAGGCAAGCACTTAACCGTTAAGCCATCTCTCCAGGCTCCAGAAGTAGGACTTCTTTGTGTATGTGTATGCATAAAACTGAGGTGTCAATCTCCTTGAAGGAAAATAGGGTGCAATGAAAGTTGTAGTCAGCTCCACGTTGCTGGGACAAAGATCCAACCAGACACACAGTTCAGGGGAGCAAGAGGTTTATTTTAAGATCCAGAGGAAGTTCCATCAATGGCAGAAGAAGCTGACCCCCTTTCACAGTTCCGAGCAGATAGCCAGCCCCACAGGCCAGCACCAAACCACCAGAGCTCCAACTGTTCTGAGCACCTTTGGGCTGGAGCTCAGATTGGCTCCCAGTGACACCTCCTCTAGCCAGACCCAACTTACAAGTTTTTTTTTTTTTTTGTTTTGTTTTGTTTTGTTTTGTTTCTCACTCTGGTTCAGGATGACCTGGTCTCACTATGTAGTTCAGGCTTCAAATAGTAGTATATTCTAAATGCCTTTCCGAGTGCTGGGATTAAAGGCGTGAATGTGACCCAATTTAAATTTAATAAAACACCTCCCATACAGCAGACTCAGGTGTTTTATTAAACTTGTACTATTTGGAGCCGGGCGTGGTGGCGCACGCCTTTAATCCCAGCACTCGGGAGGCAGAGGTGGGAGGATTGCTGTGAGTTCGAGGCCACCCTGAGACTACATAGTGAATTCCAGGTCAGCCTGGACCAGAGTGAGACCCTACCTCGAAAAACCAAAAAAAAAAAAAAAAAAAAAAAAAAAAAAAGCTACTATTTGAGTTGGAAACACCCATATTCCTTTATCCAAAATAGGACAGCCAAACTGTGTCTGGAAAACATGGATATCTGATAGTTACTTATCTAAACGAAGCAGGTTATGCCTTCTGGAGCTCACAGGAACAGTCACCAATAGACCACATTCAGGGCCAGAAACATATCTTAGTGGATATAAATAGCATAAGTCAAAGTTCTGTCCTTCAGACTATAATGTACACTTCTGTTGTTTTTTTTTTTTTTCGAGGTAGGGTCTCCCTCTAGCCCAGGCTGACCTGGAATTCACTCTGTAGTCTCAGGGTGGCTTTGAACTCACTGCGATCCTCCTACCTCTGCTTCCCGAGTGCTGGGATTAAAGGCGTGCGCCACCACACCTGGCATAAACTGTACACTTTTTGTTATGGGGGTGGGGCAGATGTTTTTTGGGGTTTTTGAGGCAAGATGTCACTCTAATTCAGGCTGACCTGGAACTCCCTCTAAAGCCCAGGCTGGCCTCCAATTCACAGTGATCCCTCGTACCTCAGTCTCCCAAGTGCTGTTATTATAAGTGTGCACTGCCGTGTCCAACTGAAACCATACACTTTTAAATAAATAGGGGCATAAAGAGATCTCAAGAGAAATTAACAATATTTTTTTGTGTGTGGTTTTTCGAGGTAGGGTCTCGCTCTAGCCCAGGCTGGCCTGGAATTCACTATGTAGTCTCAGGGTGGCCTCGAACTCTCAGTGATCCTCCTACCACTGCCTCCCAAGTGCTGGGATTAAAGGCGTGCGTCACCACACTCGGCTAAAAATTTTTTAAAAGGCCAGTCTGTTGGGCTTGCCTCAAAAAAAAAAAAAAAAAAAAAAAAAAAAAAAAGGAAAAAAATAAACACTATATAAGCATTATAGAACATTGACCCTGTATGTCAGTCACCTGTCAGTGCCAAAATGCTTGAGTATGTCGGGCGTGGTGGCGCACGCCTTTAATCCCAGCACTCAGCAGGCAGAGGTAGGAGGATCACCATGAGTTCGAGGCCACCCTGAGACTACATAGTGAATTCCAGGTCAGCCTGGACCAGAGTGAGACCCTACCTCGAAAAACCAAAAAAAAAAAAAAAAAAAAAAAAATGCTTGAGTATCCATCTTCACATGGACTAGATTTTATTTTATTTTATTTTATTTATTTGATTTGAGAGAGAGATACAGAAATAGGCAGGTAGAGAGAGAGAGAGAACAGGCACACCACTGCAAACGAACTCCAGATGCATGCACCCCCTTGTCCATCTGGCTTACGTGGGTCCTGGAGAATTGAGCCTTGAACTGGGGTCCTTAGGCTTCACAGGCAAGCGTTTAACCGCTAAGCCATCTCTCCAGCCCTGGACTAGATTTTAAATAGCAGCCCTACCTACACATTAGAGATCACAGCTCGAGAGAGATCAGGCAAAGCTGTCCCCACACGGAGCTCTATTGTGTGCAGTGCTGTATATGTAGGGGGCCCAGGCATTACCCTCAAGGCAGTGTGGGGGGCGTCCCACCTGGGAACCCTTCTTTGCCTTCGTAGGCCTTGCTCCACCATGAGGACCATAACAAGCTGCAGGCTGTGATCAAGAGCCCTAGTTAAGTGACCACTTGTGGGTGACACAGATGGTGGTGTGGGGTGGGGACAACAGCATCACCACTACACAGCCACATCCATGCAGCCCCCTCCCGCCACCTGCCCCCCCCAGGGCAGCTTTCACTGTGACCTATCCGAGGTGCTGGGGCAGGCTGGCCTGGAATGCTCCATCCTCCTGCCTCAGCCTCTTGTGCTGGGACAGAACAGAGCCACCACATCTGGTCCTAGGAGCCCATGTGTAACCAGCCCCCAAACTCTGATTTCTGGGGCCAGGTTCTGAGTTGACCGTGTCTCAGCCCTGCCTTGACTCAGCTGATGACAAATTCAAACCCGTGATAATAGCTCCTCAGATGAAATAAGATCAGTTCAGCTGTGCACGGTCAGGAACACGGCCTTTAGACAGATGCCAGGAGAAATGTAAAATCAGTCACTTTTGTAGCCAAAAAAAGCCCCTGGCAGAAACCCAGCTTCCCAGCGCTGGTTTCTGAGCTGCCACCCAGGGCAGGAAGGCACAAGCGTATATGCACCCGAGTGTCCGAGGGACAAAACCGGAGCCCCTCGTGGAAGTAGATCAGTGACAGAGGCCCAGAAATAACTCATAAGCAAGTCCCACGAGGAAGTAGAGGGGGTGTCACAGGTGGGGACAAGGAGGGAGACACTGAGAAGTAACATCTGGGCTGTGCCCTATCAGAAAACCAGACATGGTGGAGGGAACAACCCGTGAGCCAGGGGAAGGCGGAGGGAAGAGCACAGGAGAGCTGGGGGCTGTGAGGGGCGGCTGGGACCACACAAGGAGAGGCGCTGTGCTTGGCCCAGAGCTCTATGGCATCTGTGGTGGCCCAGCTTGTAGGAGCAGGTCAGTTTCCTGCTCAGTTGGTTGAAAAGGAGGGTCATTTCAGTCCACCTTGCCCTTGTAGATGCCTGGCCTCTCAGGGTGCCCCTGAAGCTCTAGGTAGCAGGGTGCGTGTGTCCCGCTGACCATCCGACACTGCAGGCGGGGGCTGGGCACAGTGAAACCCAGACGTTTCTTGGAAATTGCTTTGTAAAACAAGCCTCGGACTTACAGCGTGTTTTCATTCGCCTCTTACCCAAGAAGCCCAGCTCAAAAATAAACCCAAGTTATTTTGGGCTCCCGCTGGCAATGAGAGGTGATGCTGCGGGATGCTGGACCAGGGGAGAGCTGCTGGCCACGGTCTGCTGGCCACTCACATTTCTTTGGTTTGGTTTGGTTTGGTTTTTTTTTTTTTTTTTTTTTTTTTTTTTTTTTTTTTTTTTTTCGGTTTTTCGGGTCTCACTCCGGCCCAGGCTGACCTGGAATTAACTATGTAGTCTCAGGGTGGCCTCAAACTCATGGCGATCCTCCTACCTCTGCCTCCCGAGTGCTGGGATTAAAGGCGTGTGCCACCACCCCCCGGCTTGGTTTGGTTTTTTTTTTGAAGGGGTCTCACTCAAGCCCAAACTGGTCTCAAACTCATAGTGATTGTCCCACCTCAGCCATGAGAGCTGGGATTAAAAGACCACTGTAACTCGTCTCATTTACGTTCTTTTTTTTTTTTTTTTTTTTTTTTTTTTTTGGTTTTGCATTTACATTTCCAGGCTGACCTGGAAAACTATTTCAGGGTTATTTATTCCTCCTACCTCTGCCTCCCGAGTGCTGGGATTAAAGGCGTGAGCCCGGCTCTAGATAGGCACAAAAGCAGAGAGATAGGCACAAAGAGAGAATGGGCACACCAGGGCCTCCTGCCACTGCAAATGAACTCGAGATGCATGTGCCACCTTGTACATCTGGTTTATGCGAGTACTAGAGAATTGAACCTGGGTCCTTGAGACTTTGCAGGCAAGTGCCTTAACCACTGAGCAATCTCTCCAGCCCTCATTTACGTTTCTATTTTGCGGGGGTGGGGGGGTTGAAGTAGAGTCTCCCTCTAGCTCAGGCCAACCTGGAATTCACTATGTAGTCTCGGGGTGGCCTCGAACTCACAGCAATCCTCCTACCTGAGTGCTGGGATTGAAGGCATGCTCAGGATGACTGACCTGGAACTCACTCTAGCCCCAGGCTGGCCTTGAACTCACAGGGATTCTTGTGCCTTAGCCACTCATACTGGAATCAATGTTTCTGCTACCAGGGCTGGCTTCATTTGATATTTTTCTCTCCCTCTTCCTTGTTCCTCTCCTTCTTCCTCCTCCTCCTCCTTCTTTCTTCCTCTTCTAGGTAGGGTCTCACTCTAGCCCAGTCTCAAGCTGGCCTTGAACTCATAGCGATCTTCCTACCTCTGCCTCCTCAGTGCTGGGATTAAAGGCACGCGCCACCACGTCCAGTTAATATTTTTATTTTATTAGCAAGCAGAGAGAAGACAGAGAAAAATACACAGAGAGAATGTGTGAAAAGGGGCCTCTAGCCACTTCAAAAGAACTCCAGATGTGTCCTCCACGTTGTGCATCTGGCTTTACGTGGGTACTGGAGAAGTAAACTCCAGTCGTTAGGCTTGGCAGGCGAGCGCCTTAACCACTGAGCCATCTCTCCAGCCCTCACATTTCTTGTAGCAACTTTCAAAAGCCAGTTTGTAGACTGGGGGTGGGTAGAGTGCTCACCTATCATGCACAGGACTCTGAGTTCCATTGCAAGTACTTCACAGACCAGGTGGGCGAGTAACCAAACAGAAAGGCGTTTTTTTTTTTTGTTTGTTTGTTTTTTTAATATGTGTGTGAGAGAGAAGAGATAGAATACAGGCATGTTCATACCACAGCATGCATGTGCACATCCAAGTACAAGATCAGGTGTAAGTCTTTGCTTTCCACACAGTCTCAGGGTGGCCTTGAACTCATGGCGATCCTCCTACCTCTGCCTCCTGAGTGCTGGGATTAAAGGCATGCACCACAAACGCCTGGCTCTCACTTTTATTTATTTTTTTTAATTCTATTTATTTGTGTGTGCATGTGTGTAGATATGCACCCGGGTCTCTTGCTGCTGCAAACACACACCGGGTGCATATGCTACTTTGCGTCCAGCTTTACATGGGCACTGGAGAATTGAACCAGGGCCAGCAACCTTGGCAAGCAAGCGCCTTTAACCACTGAACCATCTCCCGAGCCCTCTCACCTTGTTTGGAGGAGGGGGTCTCTGGTTCACCACTGCTTACAGCGACTGAGATTCTCCTGTCTCCGCCTCTCACCTCACACTATGAGAGCTGCAATTACAGATTTTTTTTTTTTCCGAGGTAGGATCTCATTCTAGCCCAGGCTGAGCTGGAATTCACTCTGTAATCTCAGGGTGGCCTTGAACTCATGAAGATCCTTCTACCTCTGTCTCCCAAGGCATGCGCCACCATGCCTGGCTCTGAGTCCAGCTTTTTCATGGATTCTGGAGACCCGATTCCATTTGTCGCATGTGTACAGTGAGTGATTTGACCTGCTGAACCACCTCCCCAGCCCTAGAAAGGTGTTTCTTTACAGAGATTTGCCTGTCTAGCAGCCTGTCCCTCTGAAGCCTGGCTGTCCCTGTTCACTGGCTCTGCAAAGCGCCTTGCCTTGGTACTACGCACAGGCCAGCATGTAGACATGTCCCTGGAATGTTCTAGCATCCCCTTTGAACTTGGTGAGGTCTAAATTTAGACTTTTACTTGACCACTGGCTGCTTGGTTAAGCCAGAACATGTTTGTGTTTTTAAGCAACTTGGAGCTTTCTTTCCTCACAAATAGGTCTGTAGCAGATGTCCCAAAGGACGGTGTTCACGGGACAGGACCCCCTCCCTGACCCGTGCCTAGTCCCAGAGGCACAGAGCTGAGCTCTGTCTCCTGGTTCTCGAGGGCATGCGCCTCGGGCGGGAGCAAAACGATGATGTCCCCGCCATCTCATCGGGAGCCCCTGTCTGAGAAGAGGAGGACAGACTTCAGAGGCCACTGAAGAGGCCACTGAAGAGGCCACATCTGCCCTGGCCAGACCGTGCTGCCCACCAGGCCCTCAACAGAGTGAAGGGCGTGTGGATGCACCAGCCCCGCCAAGCTCAGGGGCGCAGAACGGTTGTGTCCAGTTGGCTGTAGTGACCCACTTCTGGACGTGGTCATCTGCTGGTCAGTCTGCTGCAATCATATCCTGTGGCTTCATCCCTTGGCAGTGACCCCCTCGGTCCTGGGATCAGGACGAGATGAGGGACTGGAGACTATCAGATTGAGGGATTGAGGGGTGGAGAGAATGGGGTTTCTGAGCAAGCGGTGTCTCTGCTTCCCTTGGCTCAGGATGGAGGGACTCGGCCCCGTGTGCTTTCTGGGTCCAGAACCTCCTATCCAGGCCGTGAGCTTTAGATCCACATGGACCCCTTCTGTGAGATTATATTTGGATTTTTTTTTAATAGAGTCTCGCTTCTAGCCCAGGCTGACCTGGAATTCACTATGTAGTCTCAGGGTGCCCTCGAACTCACAGCGATCCTCCTACCACTGCCTCCCAAGTGCTGGGATTAAAAGCATGCGCCACCACACCCAGCTTGGAATTTTTTTTTTTTTCTGAGAGTCCCCAAACTGTCTAAGCTACTGTTTGGGTTTGAATCTGAAAGATCCTTCAAGGGCTCATGTGATATGGGCTTACTCCACCAGCCAATGGGCCTTTGTGGAAGTGATGGAGTCGTGAGGGCTCCAATCTAAACAACGGATTCAGCCATTCGGGGACTTGCTGGTGTTACTGAGAAGTGTCAGGAGCTGGGCACAGCTCAGTTAGGAGAAAGCTCGCAGACCATGCACAAAGTCCTGGGCTCAGTCCCCAGCATCACATAAACTGTGCATCCCTATAATCCCAGCACTTAGGAAGCAGAAGCAGGGGTCATCAGGAGTTCAAGGCCATCCTCAGCGACATCCTGGACCACATGACCTTGTTGAGAGAAGTGATGGAATCGAGGAGCCAGGGCACATGGTTGGAGGAAGGCCACCAGGCGTGTCACCATGAGGACCCTACCTTGTCACTAGCTCCTCCCTCTCTGCTTCCCAGCCTCCAGAAGGTAAGCAGCTCTGACCCACCATGGGCTCTCTGCCATGATGCCCTGCCTCACCACAGCCTCAGTGCCATGGTGCCCAACTATGGATGAAACCTCTGAAACCATGAGCCAAAGTCATTCCTCTTTTAAGGTGATTCACTCAGATGTATTGTCATGGTGGCTAAAATAGATATTCGCCTACAAAATGTATGCACTCCCCTGTTCCCACCTGTGTCCACAAAGGAAAGAGTTGAGGGCTGGAGAGATGGGTTAGCGGTTAAGGCGCTTGCCTGCGAAGCCTAAGGACCCAGGTTCGACTCTCCAGATCCCATGTAAGCAGACACACAAAGGTGAGGCAAGCACAAGGCCGCACATGCCCACTAGGGGGCTCAAGCATCCTGAGTTCTACTTTAGTGGCTGAGGTCCTGGTGCACCAATTCTCTCCCTCCCTTCTTCCCTCCCTCTCTGTCTCCCTCTCTCTAAAATTTTTTTCTTTTAAAGTTAAGAGTTGAGACCCCACTGGCTTCCCTCCACATGGCCGTCACACCGGAAGCTTCTCTCCTGAGATTCTACTGTGGCTAACTGGCTGGGAAATTTGATAACAATAAGAGAGTGTGTCAGGATAGCCAGGCGTGGTGGCAATCCCAGCACTTGGGAGGCAGAGGTAGGAGGATGGCCTTGAGTATGAGGCCACCCTGAGACTACATAGTTAATTCCAGGTCAGCCTGAGCTAGAATGAGACCCTACTTCAAAAACCAAAAAAAAAAAGCTGGGCGTGGTGGCGCATGCCTTTAATCCCAGCACTTGGGAGGCAGAGGTAGGAGGATCACTGAGAGTTCGAGGCCACCCTGAGACTACATAGTGAATTCCAGGTCAGCCTGAGCCAGAGTGAGACCCTAACTTGAAAAACCAAAAAAAAAAAAAAAAAAAAAAAGTTGTGTCAGGAAACTGTGGTGTGTGTGTATGTGTGTGTGTGTAAAAGAGCTTCAGCAATACATGACATAGAAGCAGAGAGAAAAGACAAGAGCATGGTTGTAGGTGGACATTTTAACACCCCTCTGAGAGGAACTAATAGAACCAGATAAAAAAAGATCATAAAGCCGGGCATGGTGGTGCACGCCTTGAATCCCAGCACTCGGGAGGCAGAGGTAGGAGGATCGCCATGAGTTCAAGGCCACCCTGAGACTACATAGTGACGTCCAGGTCAGCCTGGACTAGAGTGAAACCCTACCTCGAAAAACCAAAAAAAAAAAAAAAAAAAAAAAAATCATTAAGGGCTGGAGAGATGGCTTAGTGGTTAAAGTGCTTGCCTATGAAGCCTAAGGACTCAGGTTTGATTCCCCAAAACCCATATAAGCCAGATGCACAAAGATGGCGCATGTGAGTGGAGTTCGTTTGCAGTGGCTAGAGGCCCTGGTGTACCCATATTCTCTCTCTCTAATAAAATAAATAAAAATAAAATAAAAAGTTTTTAAAGATCATTAAGACACTGAACCCCCATCACCACTCTGGCCTAACTGGTATGGATGGATACACAACCACCTTTGTCAGAAAACTGCCCCAAGGTGTGCTCTCACAGTACAAGGTGGTCGCCCCTGCAAATGATGAGGGCCCGTGCCCTCCACACTCCCCTTCCTGCAGCCTTTCAAGAAAGGGCTGACCCCACCAGATCCATTCTCCAAGCTCAGAGGGGCCTGTACAGGCCATTCACACCACAGAAAATAACCCTGTGTGGCCTCTGCCAGCAAGAAACAAAACCCCTGACTTAAGGGGGACTCTGTCTTAGACTTGGAAGCCAGGTTGGCAGCCACAAAGCCAATGCTCCATGGTCACCCAGGGCTCACTGTGAATAACTGGAGGAATCAGAGCTTGCCAAGCCCACAGCTCTCAGTCACAGCTTTTGCCATGGGGACCCAGTAGCCAGGTACCCAAAGAGCCTTTCAGCTTCTGGGGACCTTTCTTTAAATCAGGAAGGTGCCCTTGGTCACTGGATAACAATGGCCAGTGGTTGTCCTCAGGAACTGACGTCTCTGCGTGGGATCATTCATCTTGCTAAGCTAATCCTCCCCCTCCCAACGACCGGAGGAAGACTCAGCTTTAGGAAGTCTGCGTGTGGTCAGCCGCCGCCTCAGGTTGGACAACTTGTCCCCCAGGACCCTACGAAGCCCCACGCTATCCCTGACACAGGGCAAGTCCTTCCTGCGGGCCGGCAGCTGCCCCGTGAACATCTCCCACCGGTCCTGGGCATCGACGGCCCTGTCCACCTGGGCCAGCTCCTCTTCAGTCACCTCCCTCTCCAGGGCCTGGACACATGCAGCCAGCCACCGTCCGTACTTTTCGATGGCCTCCACGGAGGCCCCAAACTTCAGCTGCACATCCAAGGCCGCTAAGGGACTCAGCCCATCCTCAAGCCCTGGGTCCGGCACATCAGGGAAGGGATGGCTCCATGCATCAGGGGTGAGGGGCTCAGACAGGCTGGTGACAGGCTCTGAGTCACTCTCATAGCCCATGCCAGAGTCAGTGCTGAAGGGCAGGGTGTCCTCAGCTGTGGAAGGTTCACCAGCCTCGTGGCCAGGCCACATCCCTGCCACTGCCTGGGTCCAAGCGTGGAGTCTCTGGGGGGGAAAGACACAGGCTGAGACCACCCTGACTAATAACCAGGGAGCTGCTGGGATCACTCCTCCACACGCACACACACACACACACACACACACACACACACGGCCAGGGCCAGCATAAGAACCCTTGTGCCTGGTATATCCGAGGACTGGAGTCCAGGCTGTGACACCCAAAGCTGGGCAGTCCAGCTCACAGGAGCTCACTGTTTACAGGAATTTGTCAAGCTGTTCATTAACCCAGCTACTGCTCAGAGTTAAATTACATGAGGATTATAACTAAAATTAGAACTTTGTAAGGCAAAAGGAAAGACTCAAAGCACTTCCCTAAATATTCCACTGCAGCTCACTGCTACCTGTGCCGAAATGTGATCTCTCTCTCTCTTTTTTTTTTTTAGTTTTTTCAAGGTAGGGTCTCACTCCAGCCCAGGCTAACCTGGAATTCACTCTGTATTCTCAGGGTGGCCTCGAACTCACAGCGATCCTCCTACCTCTGCCTCCCAGTGCTGAGATTAAAGGTGTGCACCACCACGCCCGGCTTTTATTTTGTTGTTGTTGTTGTTGTTTTTGTTTTTTCAAGGTCAGGGTCTCGCTCTAGCTCAGGCTGACCTGGAATTCACTATGTAGTCTCAGGCTGGCCTTGAACTCACAGCGATCCTCCTACCTCTGCCTCCCAAGTGCTGGATTAAATGCATGTGCCACTATGACCGGTTAAAATTTCCTACCTCAAAAAAAAATTTATTTTTACTTATTTGAGAAAGCACAAAGCAGCCTCTTGCTGCTGCAAACAAACTCCAGACGCACGCTCCACCTCATGCAGCTGGCTTTACGTGGGCACTGGGGAATCGAACCTGTGTCATCAAGCTTTGCAGCAAGTGCTTTTAACTGCTGAGCCATCTCTCCAGGCCCAGTGATGTCATCTTCATGCACCATGTCAGCATGCCACATATGCCAGCCCTGCTCAGTGACCTGGCCAACACTGGCCAGCGTGAGAACACATATGCCATGTATGCTATGGAATGCCATTGGGCAGAAATGCTGAGTCAGCTCCAGGTTCCTCCCAGACTTCCCGGGGGTTGTCCCAGTGTCACCGTGAGATCCCACCCCTGCACTGCTCTTCTCCTACAACAGCCTGGAGGGCCAGAGTCCCAGCAAGTCCACCTCAGAAGGGCTTTGCCACCCCATAGCACCCACCTGGTCAGAGTGCACTGGGGCAAGAAGACAAACAATATGGCCGCCTCAGCTGCAAAGGTGATCTGGGGAGCGATGACAGGAGTAGGGCTCCCGGAGAGGCAGCAGTGAGCTTATGAGTGTGTGTGTGTGTGTGTGTGTGTGTGTGATGCTTAACAGCCCAGCCCTTCAGCAGAGCAGAGCTGCCTCTCTTCCCACAAATCAGCCTCACGTGAATAAGAGCCATCACCAGCCAGCCATGTCCAGCCATCGTTCAGGGCATCACCTAATGCTGAGGGTCCCACCAGCCACACCCTGAGAAGCTAGCTTCCATCCTGCCGTGCAGTGGAGCCAAAGCTCCACCCTCTGCCTACTAAGTGAGCCCACAGGGCCCCCACCCCAATTAGAAAACCTGTCCCTTTGCTCCCCAAACCACACTTTGAACTTGAAAGACTCAGGCTATACTTAGGAGCTTCTCTAAGGGGGGTCTCCAGACCAGCATCACCTCACAGGGAGCATGTTTAAATGCAAGTTGGCATCCTAGCCCCAGGAGTGGATGAGAAGGGACCCACCCCCTCTTCCAGGGGATTTGGACACAAGTGCAAGTCTGAGAGTCGCCTTCCTATCAGAAGTCTTCTCATAACTGTGTGAGCCCAATCTTAAACACAAGTCAGGTATTACCCTGACAGGTCAAAGTACATTCACTGAAAACTTGATCTCGGGTTGGAAAGATGGCTTAGTGGTTAAAGCGCTTGCCTGCGAAGCCTAAGGGCCCATGTGCAACTCTCCCGATCCCACGTAAGCCAGACACACAAAAGTGAAGCAAGCACAAAGTCGCATTTGCCCCCTAGGAAGTGCACGCGTCTGGAGTTTGATTTCAGTGGCTGAGGCCCTGGTGCGCAATTCTCTCTCTCTAAAAAAGGAAAAAAATAAGAGCTGGGTTTGGCGATGCACGCCTTTAATTCCAGCACTCGGGAGGTAGAGGTAGGGGTATTGCCATGAGTTCAAGGTCACCCTGAGACTGCATAGTGAATTCCACGTCAGCCTGGGCTAGAGTGAGATCCTACCTCAGAAAAACCAAAAATAAATAAATTAATTAGTTAAATTAATAAATCATGTAAAAAAAGTTTATATCAACAAAGAGTGGATTTAAAGAAAAATAACCACCTCTTGCCTTTGAACCCAGAACTCTGAACCAAGTTTTTTCATAAGTTTGCAAACAAACCATGCTTCCAGGATACAGGAGTGGGGCCTGCCATACCAGGTGCTAACAGCAGAGGGCAGCATCCCTTCACCAGCTCAGCCAAGAAAGACACACGGCCAACCACCTTGATTTGTCCCCGCTTCATCCCAGGGGAGCACTTCCTCTTTTTATTGTTTTTTGTTTTGTTTTGTTTTGTTTGTTTTTGTTTTTTCGAGGTAGGATCTCTCTCTAGCCCAGCCTGACCTGGAATTCACTATGTAGTCTCAGGGTGGCCTTGAACTCACAGTGATCCTCCCACCTCTGCCTCCCGAGTGCTGCGATTAAAGGCATGCGCCACCACGCCCAGCAGGAACATTTCCTCGATACCAGACCCACGTTATCCACAACGCAGCAACGAAGAGGAAATAGGCACAGGCAGACCTGTGGGACGGTGTTTCGCGTGTACTAGCTCTGTAAGTACAGCTCCCTCGTGTGACAGATATGGACGCTGTCTTCCCAGGTCCTCCTCCACCCATGGCACACTGATGTCACAGCCACCATTCTAGGAATTTCCTATTTTGCCAGGCACCACCTGCTGCCAGGAAACCCCCTGCAAGACCTCAGAAGAGTGACAGTAGGGGAGCCTGCTCTTTGCAGGCACCACAGCCTGTCCCCTCCCGCTGCCCGGGCAGCGCCTCTCACCTTGTACCTCTCCACGAGCCTGAAGCCGAGCACATGCTGCAGCTTCCGCAGACAGATGGGGCAGAGGTCCAGGGGTCGCCTCAGTGCCTCGTCCAGGCTGAGTGCCCCCTGTAGGAGGCAGCGGAGCCAGCGGCAGCTCCCCAGGCCCAGGAGGTGGCAGAGCTGGTGGCAGGTGACCTGAGAAAGGAGGGCACCACTGGTGGCCATGTCTCAGCCTTGACATCCTCTAACCCCGCTACCCATGGATTCCCCAAGGCACCTAGGCGCCCTGGAAACCCCTCTGGGGGCCCAACACCTTGGGTGAGATCCGATCACTGGCAGTATGGTCCAAGCACAAACACCACCCTCCTTCCTGAGAGCCAACCCGATAAGAACTAGATTCCAACCCCATCAGTTCATAGCTGTGTGGTCTTGGGTAAAACGCTTGGCATCTCTGCGCCTTGGTTTCCTCACTGTGCAGTGAAGATCCCCTCTTAGAACTGGCTGGGAAGAGAGTCCGGGGCCCCTGTACCTGTGCACACCTTACAGCACTGCACCATGCCCAGGGCGCTGAAATACAGGGTCCGGCCTTGGTCCTGCGGCGGGGTCTCAGGGACATCTGCTGCTACCTCCACCACGGTCGGGTCAGGGGCGCTGGGCAGGAACTCCCCAGAAAATCGGGCAAAGCTGCATACACCCACTTCTGGGGAGAGGCCAGGAGAAGTTCAAAGGTGGCCTGGGGAAACTAGCCCCCTGAGAATGAGTGGGGGCCTCAACTGTGCCTTGCCCTCTCTGGGGGCTAAGGACGGGAAGCAGCTATGCCGCACCCCGAGCCCCTGGGCCAACGACAACCACCCTCCCAGACAGCCACTGCTGGTTCCTGGCTCACCATGTTCTGGGAGGAACTTGCTGAAGGTGAAGCCCCAAGCCTCCTGGGGGTACAGGTCCCACAGCGTAAGGCCCAGCACACACAGCGCGTCCCCTGGCTTGTTGTTCTTCAAGAAGGCCAGGATGCCATCTGTGGGACAGGGGTTGAGTGTGTGAATAAACACTCCCATTCTCCCCCTTCAGCTTGGGACCAGCCCCTCCCAAAGCCAGATGCATGACCGTCACATCTAGGGTGAAATCCAAACCACAAAGCAGCCATTTGACACAGTGTGAGGAGCGTGGGCCCCAGCCGTAGAGTCAGCCCAGCTTGGATCCCCTGGGAAAGTTACTTCCCAGGCCTTTGTCTCCTCAAATGGGCGAGCCAACATGGACACAGCACGCCTAGGGTGAAGGCTACGTGTGAAGACAAACTGAGAATGTAGCAGGGCGCGGTGGCGCACGCTTTAATCCCAGCACTCGGGAGGCAGAGGTAGGAGGATCGCCATGAGTTCAAGGCCACCCTGAGAATATATAGTGAATTCCAGGTCAGCCTGGGCTAGAGTTAGACCCGACCTCAAAAAAAAAAAAAAAAAAAAAAAAACCTGAGAATGTCACAGAACTATGAACAATATGGATCCACTCATCCCAGACCTGACAAACAACCGACCTGGTGACCACCCAGATCTTCTCTCTACCTAGATCCTCTCAGCTGGCCTCATATGTCAGCATTTTGCAAAGATGGGGTACAGCAGAGTTTGGGGGCAGGAGTCCGCAGGACAGGCCCATAAAAGTCTCTGCAGCTCGGTGTGGTGGTGCACGTCTTTAATGCCAGCACTTGAGGCTTCTCTGAGACTACACAGTGAATTCCAGGTCAGCCTGCACTACAGTGACACCCTACCTTAAAACAAAACAAACAAACAAACAAACAAAGTCTTTGCAAAGTTAAGAGCCTGGGAGTTGCTGAGTGGCTTTCAAAGGGACACCTCACCTGTTCTGCCAGGTCCAGAACATTCCAGAATCCTTGAGCTATGTGCTCATAGCCATATACTTCTGGATGGGAAAGGAACCCTTTGCTCCCCCTCTAAAAGGCAGAAAAAATGATGTATCCCACCCCAAAAGGTTCTTTCCTTCCAATTTTTCCTTCTATGAAATTTTTGTTGTTGTTGTTTTTTGAGGCAGGGTCTCACTCTAGCTCAGGCTGACCTGGAATTCACTATGTAGTCTCAGGGTGGCTTCAAACTCATGGCGATCCTCCTACCTCTGCCTTCCAAGTGCTGGGATCAAAGGCGTGCGCCACCACGCCGTACTATTTTTATTTTTTGAGGTAGTGTCTTGCTGTAGTCCAGGCTGACCTGAAACTCGCTGTGTAGTCTCAGGGTGGCCTCGAATTCACAGCGGTCCTCTTACCTCTGCCACCAGAGTGCTGGGATTAAAGGCGTGCGCCACCATGCCTGGCTCTAGGAAAATCTTTTACTGTGTAATGGAGCCCTAGACTTACCTGTGTGGAACTGCAGCCTGTCAGAGTCCCGTCTGAGCCGCGAGGAACAGTGGATGGACGTGGCGGCCACTGAGGGCAGGCACTTGACTCGCAGGCCTAGGAAGAAGGCCTCGGCACAGCTCCGTAGGTGGTCCAGCAAGGGGCATCCTGCCAGCCCCTCGCTCAAATCTGTAGATAAAAGAAGCCCCATGACCCCTTCCTCACCAGCCAGCTGGTGAGGCCAGTGTCCCACAAGGGCAGGAACCTCTGTGGTGTGTGACTGCAAAGTGACAGATGGCATTAAATAAGCTGGTTAGGGTAGCAAAGAAGCTGCAAACAACCAGCCTGGCTGAAGTAGAGGGGTGCCAGTTGGCAGCCATGAGCTAGGGCTTTCCGGGGCAGGGAGCAGCCACTGGGAAGAGAGACGTGCACCTTCATCTCATGGTGCAGGACAGGACACAGTCTGAGGGTGGAGAGTGTGAGGGAAAGATGGCAGAGTCCCCACATCAAGAGCCTGCACTTCAGAGCAAGAGAACATGGAGAGAGGGGTTGGTTCTCCAGCGGAGTGATCCTAACAGCAGAGAGAGGCCAGCAGGGAACCCAAGCTGGTCACCAAGGGGCGAGCCTCAGGGACAGGGAACCTCAGAATTTCAACAATGTCTTGTCCTCCACTCCAAAGCCAAAAGCCACACATGCCCTGTAAGGCCCTCCTGACAAAGGGGACCATCTGCCCTTGGTTTACCAAGAGAATGGGGATCAACCCACCTCTCCTCCCTCCCTCCATCCCTTCCCAGCACCTGGCTGAATTGTTCTCTCCCCCCACCTTCTACTCTTTTGGAGGTAGGGTCTCGCTCTAGCCCAGGCTGACCTGGAATTCACTATGTAGTCTCAGGGTGGCCTTGAACTCACAGCGATCCTCCTACCTCAGCCTCCAAGTGCTGGGCTTAAAGGCATGCGCCACCACGCCCAGCTGAACTGTTCTCTTGGCCCTCAGTCTCCCAGTGTCTGCCTGATAAAGATCCTCAGAAGACAGAAGCCACACTGAGGGTTCTCAAGTCTCCACCAAGCCCCAAGCCAGCATTTCCCAAGACAGCATGGGGTTCAGATAAACCCGCCTTAAAACCCTGCCTCTAAACCGGGCGTGGTGGCGCACGCCTTTAATCCCAGCACTCGGGAGGCAGAGGTAGGAGGATCACCGAGAGTTTGAGGCCACCCTGAGACTACGTAGTTAATTCCAGGTCAGCCTGGGCCAGAGTGAGAACCTACCTCGAAAAACCAAAAAAAAGAAAAAAAAAAAAACCCTGCCTCTACCAGAGATCAGCTTTGCCAACAAGTAGGCTCAGGGCCTCTCCCAACCTCAGCTTTCCCACTTGAGCAATGGGTTAACCCTACACACAGCATCCACGGACCTGTACAACCCAGCCCAAGCCCCGAGACAGTGTGAGTTATGACACGTGACCACACGTCACATCTACGTGGGCAGTACCTATGGAGTAGGTTTCCTGGCCAATGACACAGATGGGATAGGATCACCTAGAATAAACATAAGCCAGGCTGGAGAGATGGCTTAGAGGTTAAGGTGCTTGCCTGGGAAGGCAAAGGACCCATATTTGACTCTCCAGATCCCACATAAGCCAAACACAAAAAAGTGAGGCAAGCACAAGGTTGCACATGCCCACTAGGTGGCGCAAGTGTATGTAGTTCTAGTTCAGTGGTTGAGGCCTTGGCACACCAATTCTCTCTCTTTCTCCTTCTCTAAAAATAAAAATAGTTATAAAATAAACACAGGCCACCCGGCCCCACCTGAATTCCCAGCATGCCCCAAGCCTTCTCTGCCATGTCCATCCTGCTTGGGGGTGTTTCGTGCTGGTTCCCAGGAGTCCCTGATGGCTCCAGCCCAGCTCC
Organism: Orientallactaga sibirica; assembly: GCA_036365145.1. Taxonomy (NCBI): domain Eukaryota; kingdom Metazoa; phylum Chordata; class Mammalia; order Rodentia; family Dipodidae; genus Orientallactaga; species Orientallactaga sibirica. Next base: position 1,204,826 of record JAEOAD010001941.1, on the reverse strand, counting down.
CATACCTATGGGCTGCAGGTAAATGTGCTTCCTGGAGGCCAGGCTGTGTTTCCGGAGTTGCAGGGAGGCATGGAAGGCCTCAAAGTCCTCAGGGGCCTCGGGGCGGCTCAGGAGCCAGTCGAAGGCTGAGTGGATGGACAGTGAGCTGAAGAGGGACCTCTGCGGGTTGTACGCCTCGGCCAGGAAGAGTCTCTCGGCCGGAGAGAAGGCTGAGGCATAGAGCTGCTGCAGGGCGGTGTTGCGGGAGATCAGGGCATCCTTCAGGACTCGGGGGCCGAAGCTGAACTCCTGAGCTGGTTTACACTGCAGCATGGTGTCTGGGTGGCACCTGGCCACTCCCTGGAGCTCCTGTGGCAGCCCATGAATTTCCCAGGGGACAGCTACAGTCTCTTCCAGAACCTTCCTTAGGGATGATGGGAGCAATCAGCAGGGGTTCACAGCAGATGAAAGTCATAGCCTGTGTGGCCCAACTCTGCCTGTCTCTGGATCTCCTCAGCAAGGCGAGGGGAGGAGGCACGGGCACCTCCAGCCCTGTTGACACCCTGCAGAGGACACACGAGGTGTCAGGGTCACTGTTGAGCAAACCAGGCAAGGGTGGGGGGCTTCCAACCTGGCATCAGAATGACCCTGTCTGTACCAGGATACGAAACTCCCCTAGCCAGGGCTGGGATCACTGTTTTATCTTCCCCCCTTGCTGGCAGGCTGGGTCCTCCATTGTCCCGAGGGTATATTCCCAGGGGACTGTACAAGGCCTCGAGCTATACTGGAATCTCACACAGGGGCTGGGGTCACCTCATGGTCTCGCACCCCAGTCTCTGCACCCTCTGGGCCAGCCCCTGCAAAGCCAGAGGAAAAATCATACCCCATCACCTGAGACCTTCCCAGCAACACATTCCAAAACACAAACTTCCTGATGGGAGCCCCGTGTGTCCCCAGAACGCAGTCTTGGGGGAGGAAGGCAACGGAACAGCTCCCAGCCCCAGATTTCCAGGGCTCGCAGGAATAGACATACCTGCCAACCATTACAAGCCCTTAACTGAGGAGAAAGGGAAAGCTCTGAAGCGCTGGGTCAGCAGGTGAGGCAAAGATACAAGGCAAGCAGAGAGGCTGCAGGCCAGAATAGTTGCTCTGCCAATCTGAGACCCCCCCTCACCTCCCGTGAGGTGGAAGCCTTGACCAGAGCCGGGCGTGTTCATCAGCATGTGCCTGGATCTGACCACGGGCTGGTTGGGGTTTCCCTATGCATCTCAGCGTAGAGGGGCACATCAGCTGGCAACACGGACCACCTTCCCTACCGACAGCCCAGTTAGCTCCCAGAGAGAAGCCGGTGCCCAGCCCTGAAGGCCTTGCGGGCTGTTGAGCACCTGATTCCTTGTGTATCTCACCAATCTATTTTTATTTCTGGACTCCAGTCACACTACCAGCTCATGGGCTCCTGGTGCTTCCACAGACCTGCTCGCTAACACTCACACCTCAAGGTGGAGCCCAGGAGTCTCGTCAGTAACCAGACAATTAACCCTCAATGTTAGAACCAGCTCAGAAGATTGGTGTTTTTCTGGTTGTTTTGTTTTGTTTGCAATCTTGGTAATGAAACTCAGGGTCTTGTGTATGCTAGGCAGGAGCTCTACCACTAAGCCACGCCCCCAGCTCCTCACTGGGGGATTCTAGGCAGGAGCTCTACCACTGAGCTACACCCCAGCCCCTCACTGGGGGATTCTAGGCAGGAGCTCTACCACTGAGCCACGCCCCCAGCCCTCACTGGGGGATTCTAGGCAGGAGCTCTACCACTGAGCCACGCCCCCAGCCCCTCACTGGGGGATTCTAGGCAGGAGCTCTACCACTGAGCCACGCCCCCAGCCCCTCACTGGGGGATTCTAGGCAGGAGCTCTACCACTGAGCCACGCCCCAGCCCCTCACTGGGGGATTCTAGGCAGGGGGAGCTCTATCACTGAGCCACGCCCCAGCCCCTCACTGGGGGATTCTAGGCAGGAGCTCTACCACTGAGCCACGCCCCAGCCCCTCACTGGGGGATTCTAGGCAGGAGCTCTACCACTGAGCCACGCCCCAGCCCCTCACTGGGGGAGGCAGGAGCTCTAGGCAGGAGCCCCTCTCTACCACTGAGCCACGCCCCAGCCCCCTCACCCCTCACTGGAGGATTCTAGGCAGGAGCTCTACCACTGAGTCACACCCCAGCCCCTCACTGGGGGATTCTAGGCAGGAGCTCTACCACTGAGCCACTCCCCAGCCCCTCACTGGGGGATTCTAGGCAGGAGCTCTACTACTGAGCCACACCCCAGCCCCTCACTGGAGGGTTCTAGGCTGCTGAGCCATGTGCCACCCCTAGATTACCCTTTCTGTAATTGAGAATAACTTCTGTCATTTCTCTGGAGCAGCCTTGAACCTTCGAGCCCAGGAGGCTCTGCCTCACCTGCAGGGGAACAAAGCAGACAGATCCTGACATTCACAGACTCCCAGAACATCTGATCAACACCCCGCACCACCACCACCATATGCCATTCTGAAGAATCTTCAAGATCTTTTTTTATGGAGATAGTCTTGTGTAGCCCAGGTTGGCTTCACACTTCCTATGTATCTGAGGATGACCTTGAACTGAACAACCAGCCTGCACCTTATAATGTTGGAATTACCAGCATACATAACCACACCCAATTTATGTGGCAGTGAGTATGGAATCCAGGGCGTCATGTATGCTAGGTCAGCAAGTCCACTCAAAGACCCATTCCCAGCCTAGTGTGGACTGGAGGTGGGTACCAAAGCTAGCACATCCCTCTTGTCCTCCATTTCCTCACAAGAAGCTCACGTGGTCACATTAGAAGTCCCCAGTGGCTGTGTAAGTCCTTCTGCCCTGTAGGTCACGTATACACAAGACCACCTCACATGTGAAACCTGGAGCTGGCAGCCGGGGCACCCACACACACACAAAAAGAGCAGCAGTAGTGACTGTGAGGTGCCTCAGGCCCCCTCCTGCTCATCACCGCAGTCATGGGGCATTCTCCTGAAGAAACCCCCCCCCAAAAAATGGGCCCTTTGTTATCGGGGCTTCTCACAGTCTGTGGGCCTTGCACACCCTCCCCAAACTTTTTTTTTTTTTTTTTTTTTGGTTTTTCAAGGTAGGGTCTCACTCTGGTCCAGGCTGACCTGGAATTAGCTATGTAGTCTCAGGGTGGCCTTGAACTCACGGCGATCCTCCTACCTCTGCCTCCCGAGTGCTGGGATTAAAGGCGTGCGCCACCACGCCCGGCTCCCCCAATCATTTCGATGAAGATGGCGTTCATGTCTGTGGCTCGGCCCATGTCATGTCCCACAAGCCTCACAGTCCTGAGAAGCTGTAGGTGACGCTATTTCATATGGGAAACTGAGGCTCAGAGACACTAACTTGGCCATGGTCACAGGGACGGGAGGCAGAAGGGCCTGTTTTCCACATCTCATCCCATGCTTGTATCCAAACTCCTTGCAGTCTAAGTAGAAACCCTCTAACAATGAGCAGAGAGAGGTAGGCTGTGTCCTTTCTCCACAGCAGGGGCTTTTGTTGCCCAATGGCTGGCAATACCACAGCTAAATAGCAGGTTTCCGCGGCCAACCTCTCCTTGTCTGTTCCCCTGCCCAGGAAGGTTTGTCACTCAAAGCAGGACCAGCCGGATGGGTCAGGTAATCAAGATGAGGCAACCCAACCCTGTGGCCCTGAGCACTCTTTCTCCCTCATCTTTCCTTTTCTTTTTTTCCTTTTTAAGTTTTTGTTTGTTTGTTTGTTTTTTCAAGGTAGGATCTTGCTCTAGTCTAGAAGCGGAATTCAATTCTCGGCGATCCTCCTACCTTTGCCTCCCAAGTGCTGGGATTAAAGGCGTGCGCCACCTCGCCCGGCCTCTTTTTAAATTTTATTTTGAAACAGATTCCTATAAGATTCACTATATATAAGTAGCTCAGGCTGGCCTTGAGCGATCCTCCTGCCTCAGCCTCCCCAGTGCTAGGATCGCGGGCAGGCGTCAGCACACCCGGCTCTTTCTCCCCTAGCTGCCATGACAGATGCTCAACCTTTGGGCAAGAATCACGCTCTGATGCTTGTTAGTCTAAGACGTTTTGCAAAACATCCCCGGCAGCTGCAGCGCTATTCATTAGCTGAAGGCCGAATCTTCAAGGCTGTTTGCACAGCCCCAGAGAGCCTGAGACGGAAGACGGTCAGGATTTGGGGCTGAGAGAGGGTTTAAAGGGATTGCAGGGTCCCGGACCTCCATATAGATCCCACCCTCACTGCAAGCCCCACACTTCACTCAGCTTCCTTCCAGGCAGGAGAGGACCCACAGCGCTGGGCTTCAAACCCTGGCTGGTGGGTGAAGTCTGCCGGTTTTGTGACCAGCTTTCGTGTTGGACAGGTGGCCCTACCTTTTTTTTTGGGGGGGGGGGGAGTCTCATCGGTCACCTGGATCACTCACGCCCTCTCCACGACTTAGGCTGGGGATGAGCCCGGGTGGCACTGGAAAAAAATCACTGCACCTCCCCAGGAATATCGCACAAGAGTAGGCTCGCCCCCCACCCCCGCCAGGGAATGCCTCCTTGGGCACACTCGCAGAAAACTAGCCCACTGCCTGGAAAGGTGGCCATGTCGCCCGAGCTCGGGGAGCGCATGGCAAGGAGTGGGCTTCCTTGCTCTTGGAAGGCCCGGCTCGGGGTCGTCCTGAGCCGGATGCCCAGAACCACGCTGCATCCAACCCTGGTCCCCAGGCTCCTCCAGCCCGTGCCCGAGTGCGCTCTGTGCGTCCGCGCGCTCAGGAGAGCGCTCACCGCCACCCGGACGTCCTCGGGGCTTGCGCGGGCCAAGGACCCCCTAGCTACCGCTTCGCCCGCTCCCATCCCGGGTGCCGGGTCCCCTCGCGCCCCCTTACCTCGCAACCCCGAGCGCTCCGGAGCCGGCCCGGAGCAACGAGGGCCACCGACACCGGAGAGGTCCCGGAGTGACGTCGACACGCGGGGCAGGGACCGGGCGGGGGAGGAGGGATGCTGCGCCACGCCCTCCCTGGGACGCGCCGGGCCAGGCTCGGTGGTTAAAGGTACTTGAGTACAAAGCCCCGGCAGCCCAGGTTCAAGTCCCCAGTCACCCGCGTAGAGACAGATTGGCAATTCGCTTGCAACTGCAAGAGACCCTGGCTCACGGAAGTGCAAGTAAGTGCAAATAAATCAACGAAAAACAAAATTGGACCAGGCCTGGTGACTTTAATCCCAGCGTTCAGGAGGCAAAGGCAGGAGGATCGCTGTGAGTTCGAGGTCAACCTGGGACTACAGAGTGAGTTACAGGTCAGCTTGGGCTAGAGTGAACCTCTACCTCGAAATAAATAAATAAATAAATAAATAAATAAATAAATAAATAAATAAATAAAGCAACTAATCCCAGCACTTGGGAGGCAGAGGTAGGAGGATCACCGTGAGTTCAAGGCCATCCTGAGACTACATAGTGAATTCCAGGTCAGCCTAACCTAGAGTGAGACCCGACCTCGAAAAAACCAAAAAAGATAAAAAGCACTTGCTTACAAAGCCTGCCAGCCTGGGTTTGATTCCCCAGTGTCCACATAAAGCCAGATGCATAAAGAAGTGGCACATGCATCTGGAGTTCATTTGCATGGCAAGAGGCCCTGGTGCACCCCATACTTTCTCTCTCTCTTTGTCTCGTCAAGCCTGTATATGTATATACATACATACATACATACATACATACATACGTATTTGGTTTTTCGAGGTGGGGTCTACCTCTAGCCCAGGCTGACCTGGAATTCACTACGTAGCCCCAGGCTGGCCTCAACTCACAATGATCCTCCTACCTCAGCCTCCTGAGTGCTGGGATTAAAGGTGTGTGTCACCACGATTTAATGGAGATGTATTGTCTATTTATTAATCATTTATTTGTGTGCTAGGTTTTTTTTTGGTTGGTTTTTCGAGGTAATGTCTCGCTCTAGCCCAGGCTGACCTAGAATTCACAGCAATCCTCCTACCTCTGACTCCTGAGTGCTGGGATGAAAGGCATGTGCCACCACGCCCAGCTCTTCATTTGTGAGTATGTGCACGCATGTGTTGTATGGGCATGCGTGCACCATAGCGCCCCTGTGGAGGTCAGCGCTGTCTGTGCTCCATCTTCTCTGAGACAGGGTCTCTTGTAGCTTCAAGTGAGTCTGGCCCATGTCTAGCTTTCCATGGGATCTGGGGAATTGAACTCAACCTGGGAGGCTTTATAATCATGAGCTTTTTACCTCTGATGCATCTCCCCAGCACAACACCATTCTTTTTAACGTCTTTCTTTCTTTCTTTCTTTCTTTCTTTCTTTCTTTCTTTTATTTATTTATTTTGTTTTTCGAGGTAGTGTCTCACTGTAGCTCAGGCTGACCTGCAATTCACTATGTAGTCTCAGGGTGGCCTCGAACTCATGGCGCTCCTCCTACCTCTGCCTCCCGAGTGCTGGGATTAAAGGTGTGCACCACCACGCCCGGCTTATTTTCTTTATGTATGTATGTATGTATGTATTTTTTTTTTTTTTTGAGAGAGAGAGCATGGGCACACCAGGGCCTCCAGCCACTGCAAACAAATTCCAGATGCTTATGTCACCTTATGCCTCTGGCTTACGTGGGTACTGGGGAATCAAACCCAGGTCCTTAGGCTTTGCAGGCAAACGCCTTAACCACTAAGCCATCTCTCCAGCCCCAGACATTGTATTCTTTTTTTTATTTTTTTGAGGTAGGGTCTCACTCTAGCCCCAGCTGACCTGAAATTCACTCTGTAGTCTCAGGGTGGCCTCAAACTCACTGCAATCCTCCTACCTCTGCCTCCCAAGTGCCAGATTAAAGGCGTGCACCACCATGCCTGGCCAGACACTGTATTCTTAATGCTTCCAGAACATGCTCTCACCACAGCTTCCTAACTAGCCTGTTTGTCCCCAGTTTTCTGATGAAAAACTGGGAGAAAGACAGTAAAAATAACAGACCCACCGACCAAAGGCAGAGCTTAGGGGCCACCCACCCTCATCAGGCCTCTGTGCTCTTGTACCTCTTCTGGAACATTCTTCTCCAAATGTATGGCTCTGTTTAGGTTCCAGAAACCACCACTCCCTGACCTCCTGAGGCACTCCTAAATGGATGCTACTTTGGGGACTTGTGTTCCTCACTCCCTGTCCCTCCCTGCTGTACTCAGAGTCCCCTCAGCAATGTCCAAAGGGAGACCTGGCGGAGAGCAGGTGTTCAGATGCACGTGGGCTCAGCACAGGCTCACGTAACCCACCAAAGGCAGGGCCACTTCACACCCATCTGGGGCTGTTTAGTCACTTAATGAATACCCACCGATGCCACCACGACTGGTAGGGAGGCTTTATTGGGGCCAAATGCCATGTTTAGGGTCACCTTGTTCCTAAGTTGTGCTCTTAAGACTAACCGTACAGAATGTTGGTGTGGGAGACCTGCTGAGGGAGGAAATGGCAGAACTGCTGAGCCTGAGTGCCCCAAAGGCCGCCCCTCAAGGCCTTGGGCACCCTCTGATAACGAGCCGAGCCACCGTTCCTCCTACCTAGGGTCCCTCAAACCTCAGCATATGCTGAGGGCAGGAACAGGAGCCCACGAGCTGAGTTTGGGGTTGCGGGGACCTGCCTTACCAGACCAATCCTCTGTGAACCAAGCTTTCAGGGAGTAAGCAATGCGGAGGGGTGATGATGGGGTGCAGGCTTTGAATGTGACCCGGCCAGGGCCTGGATTACCTAAAGCAGAGCAGGGCCTAGCCACATGGGTGCAGGGAGATCAGGAGTGCTGGGGGAAAGGGAGGCCTCGGGACATCCATGGCGGGGGGGGGGCTACATACCAACTACCATCCTGGGGGCATGGAGGAGGGCTGGAGCAGAGACCCATCCCACCCAGGCCTAGACTGGGGGAGCAAAGTGTAGGGGAACCATTGGACAGACTGTTAATCTTACAGAGTGCTTCCTCACCCACTGATTGGAGGGGACGACATATCTCACAAGACCAGGCCAGCACCCTGGGGTATCTGCCTTTGGGTCAGGGGATCTCACATGACCTTTGAGCCTCCAGGCTCAGGGCGTTCAGTCTCTTTCCTTTAGGCTGCAGGTGACACAGCTAAGGCATGAAGAAAGAGAGGGAGCCAGAAGGAAAGAAGATTGGCCTGCTCTGTCCCCCAGAGCCACGGGGTGTCTCACAGGCCACAGGGTGTATATGGAGTCTGGCCAGTCACTATAACCTTGAACTATTGAGCGTGTGAGCCAAGCCCAAGAAATATCTTTTTTTTTTTTTTTTAGTTTTTCGAGGTAGGGTCTCACTCTAGCTCAGGCTGACCTGGAATTCACTATGTAGTCTCAGGGTGGCCTTGAACTCATGGCAATCTTCCTGGAACCTCTGCCTCCCAAGTGCTGGGATTAAAGGCGTGCACCACCACGCCCGGCTGGTTTTTTTTTTTTTTTTTTTGCTGTAGGATCTCGCTGTACCTCAGGCTGATCTGGAATTCACTGTCTTCTCAAGGTGGCCTCGAACTCATAGCGGTCCTCCTACCTCTGCCTCCCGAGTGCCAGGATTAAAGGCGTGCACCACTGCGCCTGCCCCAAGTAAGATATTTAGGAAGGAAATCAACCTGCCAGTATGGGGAGGGGAGGGGAGCCCCAGTTCCACCATCACCAATCCTGTAGCCTGCTTCCTCACACCTGACAGGGAAGTTAATTCTGGCAACAACTAGCCCTGCTCTGTCAGCAACAGTTGGAGAGTGGTGTGGGTACAAGCACTAGACACCCCCCCAAGGTCCTGGTGGCTAGGAAGAACCTAATTGGGACCTGCTTACCAACTCAAGACCTCCGGTTGGGGGTGTCTGTTTCCCAGGTGCGTCTCCCCAGTGTGCCAATCACGTATGTGGTGGGGGAAGTCCCTCCTTTCTGGCTTGACCCCTCCCACATACACTTGCCAGCTAACAGGAAGACTTAGTCCCACCTGACCCAGTGTCACCAGCTGAGCAGGCTGGCTGGGGTCAGGGTGTGTGGGGCGGTATGTGGGGGAAACAATGTTTGCAACAAGTGAGAGCTGCCTTCTCTGGTCTCAGACTCCAGTGCCCAGCTTTCACGGCCTCTCAGTGGTCTCTTGTTTGTGCCCACAGCTGAGCGCCAGGAGGTTGGCTTCCAGCTGCCCCCAGCTGTGGGTACAGCCTGGTCCCCTGCCAGCTACCCCCAAAGTGAAAAGGACTCCTAGTGCAGAAGCAAGCCAGTGCCCAGAGCTTGTGGCGTGGGCTGGATTATCTCTATGGTTAATTCGTTTTTGTCTTTCAATTAAGACTTCCCTGTGCAACCCAGGCTGGCCTCAAACCCCGGATCCTCCTGCCTCAGCCTCCTGAGTGTGGGGATCACAGGCGTGCCCCGCCATGCCTGCACTGTTGCTCCAGCTAAACCCCTATGCCTTTCTTCAAGCTGAGCTTTCCCCCTGGAAACCTATAGGAAAAGGGGTTCCTTCTACTGGGGATGCCAGCCTCCCAGGCCCTTGGCAATTAACCCACCCACCTCTGCCTCATTCCACAGAACACTCCCCCCCACCGCGCGCTCAGCAGCACCCCCATGCATGGCTAAGGGATGTGTCACCGCTATCCCCACACTGCAGAGGAATTTTCCTGAGGCCTTAAGAAATGATGATTCAACAGCAAAAATCCACTGTAGGAAAGTGGGAATTTCTGAACAGGCAAACAAAAAGAAGAGCCCGTCAGTCATTCAAGTTCAAGCATCAGGAAGTTCCTTGCTTCACTTCCTGTCAGGATGACTTCTGATATTTTAAAAATATTTTATTTATTTACTTATTTGAGAGAGAGAGAGGGAGGGAGGGAGGGAGGGAGGGAGGGAGGAAGGGAGAATGGATAAGCTCCAGGGCTTCCCACCGCTGCAAATGAACTCCAGACTGTGCGTACTGGGGAATTGAACTTGGATCCTTAGGCTTTGCAGGCAAGTGCCTTAACTGCTAAGCCATCTCTCCAGCCCTTTTTTTATAATTTTTTTATTTATTTATTTTTTGGTTTTACAAAAACAGGGTCTTTCCCTCTGGCCCAGGCCCATTCCACCTGAAATTAGTCTCCATGTATCCTCTCATTAGTGGCCTTTTAATTTGCTGTCATCATCCTTTTCCTTCTATTTTGCCTCCCGAAGTATTGGGCACTGCAAGGTCATGAGCCACCACGCCAATTTCCAGTCCCTTTTTTTAAAAAAAACTATTTTTAAAATATTTTTCCCTCCACATTTAAAAACATGGGAAAGGTTCTCTACGCAGTCCACTCTGCTGGTGGCTGTTTCCTTCCTGCTAACCTTCTTTAGGTCTCGCTCTTTAGCACCGGTGGCCTCAAACCCACTCTTCCTTCCTCCACCTCTCAAGTGTTGGCATTACAGGCCTGTGCCACCACACTGGCTAAAAGGCCACACTTTTATTATTTATTTTTAAAAATTTTTTGTTTATTTTTATTATTTGAGAGCAACAGACAGAGAAAGAGGTAGAAAGAGAGAGAGAGAGAGAGAGAATGGGCATGCCAGGGACTCTAGCCACTGCAAACTAACTCCAGATGCATGTGCCACCTTGTGCATTTGCATCTGGCTTTATGTGGGTCCCTGGGAATCAAACCTGGGTAATTTGGTTTTGCCAGCAAGTGCCTTAATTGCTAAGCCATCTCTCCAGCCACACACTTTATTTATTTTTAATTAATTAATTAATTAATTTTTGGTTTTTCAAGGTAGGGTCTCACTCTGGCTCAGGATGACCTGGAGTTAACTATGTAGTCTCAGAGTGGCCTTGAACTCATGGCCATCCATTCTACCTCTGCCTCCTGAGTACTGGGATTAAAGGCATGCGCCACAACACTTGGCTCTTTTTTCTTTTTCTTTCTTTCTTTCTTTCTTTCTTTCTTTCTTTCTTTCTTTCTTTCTTTCTTTCTTTCTAATTTTTTTTATTATTTTATTTATTTTTGGAGAGAGACAGAGAGGGAGACAGATAGATATGGGCGCGCCAGCAGTCTCTCAGCTGCTGTGAACGAAATCCAGATGTGTGCGCCCCCTTGTGGTCAAGTGCGGCATTGCACCCTTGCGTCACTGCATCTGGCTAAACGTGGGACCTGGAGATTGGAACCCTGTTCTTAGGCTTAGCAGGCAGGTGCCTTAACCGCTAAGCCATCTCTCCAGCCCTCTTTCTTTCTTTTTTGAGGTAGGGTTTTGCTCTAGCCCAAGCTGACCTGGAATTCACTATGTAGTCTCAGGGTGGCCTCGAACTCATGATGATCCACCTACCTCTGGGATTAAAGGCGTGCACCACTACGCTGGCTTATTTTTTCTTTATTTTTTCAAGATAGGGTCTCATTCTAGCCCAGGCTGACCTGGAATTCACTACGTGGTTTCAGGCTGCCCTGAACTTGCGGTGATCTGCCTACCTCTGCCACCTGAGTGCTGGGATTAAAGACGTGTGCTACTGTGCTTGGCTTTGGTTTTTTTTTGTTTTGTTTTGTTTTGTTTTGGTTTTTCGAGGTAGGGTTTCACTCTGGCCCAGGCTGACCTGGAATTAACTATGTAGTCTCAGGGTGGCCTTGAACTCACGGCGATCCTCCTACCTCTGCCTCCCAAGTGCTGGGATTAAAGGCGTGCGCCACCACGCCCGGCTGGTTTTGTTTTTGATACAGGGTCTCAGATTCACTATGTAGCCAAGGGTGACCTTGAACCTCTGATCACCCTGCCTCCACTTTCTGAGTATGGGAATTACAGGTGTGGTCTACCATGCCTGGTTTAAGCAGTGCTGGGAATTGAAGCCAGGGCTTCATGCACGCTATGCGAGCACTCTGAGCCACATCCCCAACCAATGAGCCCTTGTCAGACAGGAAGTAGCAGCTATGTGAACAGGAGGTCATGGGACACTAAGGCAGATGGAGTGGTGGGGCCAGAAGCATCAGGAAGAAGCCAGAGGATCTTTCCCAGAGCCTTTGGAGGGAGCACAACTTACCCTACCCCTTGGTCTTGGGCTTCTGGCTCCAGAAGCGCCAATACCTTTGTGTTGTTGCAAGCCAGCCACTTACAGGAGCCTCCAGAAACACTCCATTTGGAAAACCGAGTTGTAAAGGATTACAGGAAACTGTGCCGACATGCTTGGAAGAGTAGAGCTGCCATTTATTTAGCAGACAGGTGCTGGGCACAGGTGGCTCATTGACCTCCCCGCATGTCCGTCCTGGTGGCTTACCTCCCTCCAGCCCCAGCTGCCATGCTAGTACACCAGGGAAGGGCAACAGAGAAAGATGGCCCTGAGGATAGCGTTGGTGGGCTTTCGCTTGGCAGGTAGACCAGCAAGACATCAGGGTCAAGGGCAGACAGAGAGACAAAGAGAGAGAATAAGCAAAGGTCTGTTAGCCAGAAAGTGCTGGGGTCTTTGGGCAAATGGAACAGGGGGTGGACCTGGCAAGCAAGCTACAGAAGAGGCAATGTCACAGATGGGAACTGAGAGGGGAAGGGGACATCAAGGGTCCAGAGGGGCTCCCATTGGAGGGGGAGGGGCAAGTGATGTTCAGATGGCGGTGCTGGTGTAGACGCAGGGAAAGGCTTCTGTGATGCTTGCAAGACACAGGGGCTGCTTAAATGGGGCAGGAGTGCAATGTCAAGGCCTCCCCTAAATCAGGAGTGGGGGTTCTGTCCATGCCTCAGTTTCCCCAGGCCTCCCCTATACCACCTGCTCATGCAGCTGCCCCTGGAAGGTGAAGGGCAACCAAGGACCCTCCACTCTACTGGATGTTTCGGAGGCAACCATTAATACCCGAGGGTCTAGCCAGGGTCAGTTGGTGCCGGGTACCCTAGCCCTCTGGAATTCCAGTCCCCACCTCGTCCTAGGGAAGCTGGGGTACCCTTCTCAGGCCTGTGAGGGGAAGCGATACTCCTGAGAGCATATGCACCTGCTAACCTTCTTTAGGTCTCGCTCTTTAGCACCGGTGGCCTCAAACCCACTCTTCCTTCCTCCACCTCTCAAGTGTTGGCATTACAGGCCTGTGCCACCACACTGGCTAAAAGGCCACACTTTTATTATTTATTTTTAAAATTTTTTGTTTATTTTATTATTTGAGAGCAACAGACAGAGAAAGAGGTAGAAAGAGAGAGAGAGAGAGAGAGAATGGGCATGCCAGGGACTCTAGCCACTGCAAACTAACTCAGATGCATGTGCCACCTTGTGCATTTGCATCTGGCTTTATGTGGGTCCCTGGGAATCAAACCTGGGTAATTTGGTTTTGCCAGCAAGTGCCTTAATTGCTAAGCCATCTCTCCAGCCACACACTTTATTTATTTTTAATTAATTAATTAATTAATTTTTGGTTTTTCAAGGTAGGGTCTCACTCTGGCTCAGGATGACCTGGAGTTAACTATGTAGTCTCAGAGTGGCCTTGAACTCATGGCCATCCATTCTACCTCTGCCTCCTGAGTACTGGGATTAAAGGCATGCGCCACAACACTTGGCTCTTTTTCTTTTTCTTTCTTTCTTTCTTTCTTTCTTTCTTTCTTTCTTTCTTTCTTTCTTTCTTTCTTTTAAAATTTTTTTATTATTTTATTTATTTTGGAGAGAGACACAGAGAGAGACAGAGAGGGAGACAGATAGATATGGGCGCGCCAGCAGTCTCTCAGCTGCTGTGAACGAAATCCAGATGTGTGCGCCCCCTTGTGGGCAAGTGCGGCATTGCACCCTTGCGTCACTGCATCTGGCTAAACGTGGGACCTGGAGATTGGAACCCTGTTCTTAGGCTTAGCAGGCAGGTGCCTTAACCGCTAAGCCATCTCTCCAGCCCTCTTTCTTTCTTTTTGAGGTAGGGTTTTTGCTCTAGCCCAAGCTGACCTGGAATTCACTATGTAGTCTCAGGGTGGCCTCGAACTCATGATGATCCACCTACCTCTGGGATTAAAGGCGTGCACCACCACGCTGGCTTATTTTTTCTTTATTTTTTCAAGATAGGGTCTCATTCTAGCCCAGGCTGACCTGGAATTCACTACGTGGTTTCAGGCTGCCCTGAACTTGCGGTGATCTGCCTACCTCTGCCACCTGAGTGCTGGGATTAAAGACGTGTGCTACTGTGCTTGGCTTTGGTTTTTTTTGTTTTGTTTTGTTTTGTTTTGTTTTGTTTTGGTTTTTCGAGGTAGGGTTTTACTCTGGCCCAGGCTGACCTGGAATTAACTATGTAGTCTCAGGGTGGCCTTGAACTCACGGCGATCCTCCTACCTCTGCCTACCAAGTGCTGGGATTAAAGGCGTGCGCCACCACGCCCGGCTGGTTTTGTTTTTGATACAGGGTCTCAGATTCACTATGTAGCCAAGGGTGACCTTGAACCTCTGATCACCCTGCCTCCACTTTCTGAGTATGGGAATTACAGGTGTGGTCTACCATGCCTGGTTTAAGCAGTGCTGGGAATTGAAGCCAGGGCTTCATGCACGCTATGCGAGCACTCTGAGCCACATCCCCAACCAATGAGCCCTTGTCAGACAGGAAGTAGCAGCTATGTGAACAGGAGGTCATGGGACACTAAGGCAGATGGAGTGGTGGGGCCAGAAGCATCAGGAAGAAGCCAGAGGATCTTCCCAGGCCTTTGGAGGGAGCACAATATTGGGCTTCTTTGTGTGTGTTGTTGCAAGCCAGCCACTTACAGGAGCCTCCAGAAACACTCCATTTGGAAAACCGAGTTGTAAAGGATTACAGGAAACTGTGCCAACATGCTTGGAAGAGTAGAGCTGCCATTTATTTAGCAGACAGGTGCTGGGCACAGGTGGCTCATTGACCTCCCCGCATGTCCGTCCTGGTGGCTTACCTCCCTCCAGCCCCAGCTGCCATGCTAGTACACCAGGGAAGGGCAACAGAGAAAGATGGCCCTGAGGATAGCGTTGGTGGGCTTTCGCTTGGCAGGTAGACCAGCAAGACATCAGGGTCAAGGGCAGACAGAGAGACAAAGAGAGAGAATAAGCAAAGGTCTGTTAGCCAGAAAGTGCTGGGGTCTTTGGGCAAATGGAACAGGGGGTGGACCTGGCAAGCAAGCTACAGAAGAGGCAATGTCACAGATGGGAACTGAGAGGGGAAGGGGACATCAAGGGTCCAGAGGGGCTCCCATTGGAGGGGGAGGGGCAAGTGATGTTCAGATGGCGGTGCTGGTGTAGACGCAGGGAAAGGCTTCTGTGATGCTTGCAAGACACAGGGGCTGCTTAAATGGGGCAGGAGTGCAATGTCAAGGCCTCCCCTAAATCAGGAGTGGGGGTTCTGTCCATGCCTCAGTTTCCCCAGGCCTCCCCTATACCACCTGCTCATGCAGCTGCCCCTGGAAGGTGAAGGGCAACCAAGGACCCTCCACTCTACTGGATGTTTCGGAGGCAACCATTAATACCCGAGGGTCTAGCCAGGGTCAGTTGGTGCCGGGTACCCTAGCCCTCTGGAATTCCAGTCCCCACCTCGTCCTAGGGAAGCTGGGGTACCCTTCTCAGGCCTGTGAGGGGAAGCGATACTCCTGAGAGCATATGCAGCATCTTGCTGTCGTAGTGGGGGGTTGCAGGGCTCCCAGGCAGACCCAGCCGTCCTGGCCCTGGGCCCAGTTGCCTGCTTCCAGGCTGTGAGGCTGCCCTGTAAGCAGACCAATTAATATTCACGCTGAGTCCCCAGCCCTGAAAGCCCTTGTCCGCCCCCACACACAGCCATCAGGGTGGGGGAGAGGGTTCAGTGCAAATTTACCCCTCAACTTACAGGGAAGGCCTTTACACTCCTGGGCACAGCCAGTGGGCTGTCACCAGCCATAGTATGATGGAAAGGGCATCCCAGGATACGCCAAGGCTTGTGGGGAGACAGGAGGGCCCCGGGCATTCAGGGAAGACTCTATCCAACTGTCTCTCTGTTTCTCTGTCTCTCTCCCCCACTCCCATCTCATTTTTTTTTTTTTTTTTTTGGTTTTTTGAGGTAGGGTCTCATTCTAGCCCAGGCTGACCTGGAATTCACTGTGTAGTCTCAGAGTGGCCTCAAACTCACAATGATCCCCCTACCTCTGCCTCCCGAGTGCTGGGAATAAATGCATGTGCCACCACGCCCGGAGACATTTATTTTGGTTTTTCAAGGTAGGGTCTCACTCTAGCCCAGGCTGACCTGGAATTAACTATGTAGTCTCAGGATGGCCTTGAACTCATGGTGATCCTTCCTACCTCTGCCTCCCAAGTGCTGGCCCGAACTCGTCATCTATTTATGTCCTCCCAGATCTGGCTCTCTCTGTCATCCCTGTTTAAGTGCAACCAGGGGCAGCGATAATGTCCACTTGTTTCCACAAGCAGAAAGAGAAGTCCTTGGGCTGGAGAGATGGCTCAGCAGTTAAGGTGCTTGCATGTGAAGCCTAATGATCTGGGTTCGATTCCCCAGTGCTCACATAAAGCCAGATGCACAAAGTGGTGCATGAATTTGGAGTTTGTTTGCAGTGGCTAGCGGCCTTGGCACATCCATTTTGTCTCTCTCTGCTTGCAAATAAATAAATAATTTTTAAAAGAAAAAGAAGGGCTGGGGAGATAGCTTAGCTTGCCTGTGAAGCTTAAGGACCTAAGTTCAATTCCCCAAGACCCATATAAGCCATGCACAAGGTGGCATATGTGTCAGGAGTTCGTTTGCAGTGACTGGACGTCCTGGCATGCCCATTCTATCTATCTTCTCCTCCCCCCCCCACTCAATTAAATAAATAAGTAAAAAAAAAATTTTTTTTTTAAAAAGAGGGCTGGAGAGATGGCTTAGTGGTTAAGTGTTTTCCTGTGAAGCCTAAGAACCTTGGTTTGAGGCTCAATTCTTCAGGACCCACTTAAGCCAGATGCACAGGGTGGCACATGCATCTGGATTTCATTTGCAGTGGCTGGAGGTACTGGCACACCCATTCTCTTTTTCTCTATCTGCCTCTTTCTCTGTCTGTCACTCTCAAATAAAAATAAATTTTAAAAAAATTTAAAAAGAAATACTTACTGGCCAGGCATGTGGGAGGGTCCTCATGCAGCTTCCCTATGCCCACCTCACCCCCTGCAACATCTGTCCCTGTCAGAGCTCACCTTGACTCAGGACAGCCTGGAGATGGTCCCACAGTCCCTGCATTGGGACCCCCAGCAACAATGGCAACTTCTCCTCACGTACCCAGAGCAGGATGTGGGCTTCCTCACTCACTGCCGGGCCACATCTCACATCTCTGGCTGGGTGGTGCAGGGCGGTACTGGTCTGTGCTGTGTCCTACACAGCTAGATGGCTGCCGAGTCCAGCTGCTTGCCCTTAATGCACTCTAAGAGAGGTTGTTAAGCTATGGGTCCCTGGGGGTTGGAGCCATCAGCACCTCCTAGGCTTCTGACCACGTGGCAGCCCCGCCCTCATATGTCCTTCGCTTACCTATGGTGCTCGTGGGCATCTCAAAGGCTCTGTATGTTCTGCCTTACCCAGGCCACCCACCCAATGCCACAGC
Source organism: Orientallactaga sibirica (assembly GCA_036365145.1). NCBI lineage: Eukaryota > Metazoa > Chordata > Mammalia > Rodentia > Dipodidae > Orientallactaga > Orientallactaga sibirica. The sequence continues at coordinate 1,187,348 of JAEOAD010001941.1, read as the reverse complement.
CAGGAAGGTGGCTTTTTCTTTATCCATCTGTAGGCAGAGAGGCATAATCCAAGGACACACAGAGTCCAGCCTTAGTGGACAGTGGGGAGTGGACCCACAGGACAGTGGGGGAACTAGGCCCTGGTCATTCTGAGCCCTTCAGCACAAGGCCCAACTGCTTTGTTTTTCTTTTTTTTTAAAAGATTTTATTTTGATTTATTTATTAGAGACATAGAGGGGGGGAGACTGGGCATGCCAGGGACTCTTGCCACTGCAAACAAACTCCAGACGCATGTGCCACCATGTGCATCTGGCTTACATGGGACCTGGAGAATCGAACCTGGATCCTTAGGTTTCACAGGCAAGCGCTTTAACCACTAAGCCATCTCTCCAGCCCTTGTTTTGTTTTTCTAGGTAGAGTCTCACTCTACCCCAGGCTGACCTGGAATTCACTATGTAGTCTCAGGGTGGCCTCAAACCCACAGTGATCCTCCTACCTCTGCCTCCCAAGTGCTGGAATTAAAGACGTGTCCCGTCCAGCTGCTTCTTCCAGGCAGGCAGCCCCTGGCCTAGCTTGCCTTCAGACTGGGGTATGGGTGATGCTGGAAGAGGGGTTCCTAGTGCAACCAGGGTTGACTGACGTGTCAGAGACATCCCAAGCCAGCGCTTACACAGTCCACATGCCCAGATCCTGGCAGGATCCTACCACCTGCAGGGCACGCACGGCTGCCCAGCCGGGAGACCACGGAACTATCTGGGAAACTAGTTCTCTCACGACACCCAGGGTCTGAAGCTCTGTGATGATCCAGGTGCCAGGTGAGGTGTCTGAGGCTGGCATCACACATCCTGCCTGGCTGCAAGGGAGACTCAGCAGTGCACACGGGGGCGGGGAGGGAGGGGGAAGCACCACGCTGTTCCTGGAGCTGGAGAACCAGTCCCGGGAACGCCTGCACACCTGAACCCACTTCTAGAGTGCGTCCCACCTCAGAAACCGTGTGTCTCCTGGGCTGTCCTCCAAGCAAGCCCTGTGCCCACAGTCACCCAGGAGCATCCAGTCAACCTCAGTCAACTCCCCCCCCGATGTTCTCCAAGCTACCCAATCCCCGACAGCCCTGCCTCTCTGCACTCCTTCCAAGCTTCAAACCCCACACAGCAAGCCCATCAGGTCGCGACAAGGTCCTGCCTTGTCCCCAAAGCCACCAAGGCTACCTGGCCCGCCACATCCCCCTTCACCAGCTCCATCTGGCCCAGGCATGTGCTCTTTCACTCCACTTCCTACTTTTGGGGTCTTCTGCCTAGAAGGTGCTCCTCTCCTGGTATCCCCTTCCCCATTTGGTAAGGTGAGCATTCTAAAGCAAAGCGAGGGGGCTGGAGAGATGGCTTAGTGGTTAAGGCGTTTGCCTGCAAAGCCAGAGGATCCCAGTTTGACTCTCCAGGACTCACGTAAGCCAGATGCACAAGGTGGTGCACCCATCTGGAGTTCTTTTGCAGTGGCTGGAGGCCCTGGTGTGCTCATTCTCTTTCTCTCTTTCTCTCTCTACATCTCCCTGTCTCTAATAAATAAATAAAAATAAAAAATAAAATAAAATAAAATAAAGCAAAGCAAGGCCTCAGCCTTGTCCAGGCCTCCTCACTGCCCTTCCTGGCTGCCTCCAACTTCTCTTCACTCCTCTTGGCCTCCAAACTTTCGCCCGAGGCCACACCTTCAGCCCAGAGCACTGGCCGTCTGCCCTGGCTGGCACACTCCCACCCCACATACAGGCTTCAGGCTCATCAGGTGCCTCCTCCAGGAAGCCCTCTCGTCATGCACTTCCACAGATGCACCATTACCTGGGCGACAGCTGGCTTCGGCACGTGACTGGAGGCAGAGACAAGGACAGCGGTCACCACCTTCTGGTCCCTCAGCACAGTGGCCAGCCGGCAGTGAGCATATCACTGTCCCTCATCGATTCCCATCTCTGTGCACCCCCAGCACCCTCACCACACAGCACCCTCCAGAACACACACCACGCACAGCGCCCTCGGCTGACGTGAATGCACGCTCAGACCAGCTCTGACATACACCTCCCCAGTGCCCACAGGCCCCCCAGAACCCTCCCTCACTCACCACACATGCCACACACAGCCAGGCGTGTTCACTCAAGCCACCCCAGGGTGTCACTCCGACGGGAGCCGGGAGCTGGGTAGCTCGAGTGGTTGCTGGCCGCCTCTGCCTGAGAGCGTTTGCCAAGCAGTTTCCATGGCGACACATCTTGGCTCTGACAGGAACTGATGAGTACAGGGAAGTGTCCCCAAGGAGGGGGCTGGAGGGGAAGTCCCTGTGTCCTCAGTTTTGAGACACATATAGGGGGGTCCTGTAAATGGATTCCCTAGGATCCACCCCAAACTGGGCACCCCTGACGGAGGCTCTGGGCTGCCCGGGACAGGAACTGAGTTAGGTCAGTTAGTCATTCAACAAACGTCCTGGCATAGCCGGTCTGTGCTGATGGCCGCGGCTGCCTGTGCCTGTGAAGCGGGTCCATCGAGGGCTTGAGGTCTGAAGCGGGCCCAGTGTCCCTACCTCAAAAGGTCCCATTCGAGGGAGGGGAAGACTGAGACCAGACTCTGAGGCTGGGCCAGGAGTGAGGATGCTGGACGACCCTTTGTAGATCACTAGCTAAGCACCCCAGTTCTCCACCCCTTCCGGAGACACTATGCCCTTTGCCACGTTATGTGCCCATCAGGGGTGGAGCCAACCTGCAGTCTAAGCCCATCTCCTGATTTGGCCAATAAGAGGTAACACCTGGGCTGGAGCGATGGCTTAACGGTTAAGGCACTTGCCTGCAAAGTCAAAGGGCCCAGGTTCGATTCCCCAGGACCCATGTAAGCCAGATGCACAAGGTGGTGCATGTGTCTGGAGTTCGTTTGCAGCGGCTAGAGGTCCTGGTGCACCCGTTCTCTCCTTCTCTCTACCTCAGTCTCTCTTTCAAATAAATACATTAAAGATTTGGGGCTGGAGAGATGGCTTAGTGGTTAAGGCGTTTGCCTGCAAAGCCAAAGGATCCTGGTTTGATTCTCCAGGATCCATGTAAGTGAGATGCACAAGGTGGTCCAGGCATCTGGAGTTCATTTGCAGTGGCTGGAGGCCCCAGCACACCCATTCTCTCTCTCTCTCTCTCTGTCTGCCTCTTTCTCTCTCTCAAAATAAATAAATAAATAAATAAGATTTTAAAATTCCTATTAAAAAACAAGAGGTAACACATGACATTGAGATAGGGCGAGCTTGGCCACCGAGGGACTAGCACACCTCTGCTGCTGTCCTGGAACCCCATTATAGCACAGAGGGTTATCCTGGGCTCCTGTGCTAGAAGGTGAGGGGATATACGGGTCCGGGGTTGCCATAGTTGAGGCCAGCCCACCAGCTGGACAGTCACACCCAGCCCAAGGCAGCAATACTGCCCGAGTGGCCCAGGAATCCTTTGAAGATAATACGAAGCTCTTGTTCTAGGGCTGGAGAGATGGCTTAGCACTTAAGGCTCATATTTTGAACTCATGTTCAAATCTCCAGGTCCCACATAAACCAAACACACAGTGACGCCAGCACACAATGTCGCACATGCACACAAGGGGGCACACACGTGTGGAGCTCGTTTGTAGTGGCTGAAGGCCCTGGTGCGCCCATTCTCTCTTTTCTTCTCTCTCTGCCTCTTTCAAATAAATAAATAAATAAATAAATAAATAAATAAATAAATAAATAAATAAATAGATGATGCTCTTGTTCTAAGTCACCTTGACAGGATCTAGAGTTACCTAGGAGATGAACATCCAGGTATGTCTGTGAGGGAGTTTCTAGATTGCATTGAGTTGGGAAGACACACCCTGAATGTGGGTAGCACCATCCCATGAGCCGGGGTACCACACTAAATCAAAAGGAGAAAGCTGGGCTGCAGAGATGGCTCAGCAGTTAAGGCACTTGCCAGTAACGCCTAACGACCCAGGTTTATTTCCCCAGTACCCATATAAAGCCAGAATCGCAAAGTGGTGAATGCATCTGGAGTTTGTTTGCAGTGGCTAGAGGCCCTGATGCCCCCATTCTCTCTCTCTCTGCCAGGCATGGTGGCATACACCTTTAATCCCAGCACTCAGGAGGCAGAGGTAGGAGGATCACTATGAGTTCAAGGACAGCTTGAGACTACATAGTGAATTCCAGGCTAGAGCAAGACCCTACATTGGAGGGGAAAAAAAAAAAAAAGGAGAAAGAAGGCATGTCTTATGCTATGAGCAGCAATAAACCCTTCCCCCCTTAAATTGCTTTTTTTTTTAAAAAAAAAAAGATTTATTTTTATTTACTTATTAGAGACAGAGAGAGGGAAAGAGAGAGAGGGAGAGGGAGAATGGGCACGCCAGGGCCTCCAGCCACTGCAAACAAACTCCAGATGTGTGCGCCCCCTTGTGCATCTCGCTTATGTGGGACCTGGAGAATTGAACCGGGGCCCTTAGGCTTCACAGGCAAGCGCCTTAACTGCTAAGCCATCTCTCCAGCCCAAATTGCTTCTTTCTTTTAAAAAAAGATTTATTTTTATTTATTTATTAGAGACAGAGAGAGAGGAAGAAGCAGAGAATGAGCATGCCAGGACCTCCAGTCACTGCAAATGAATTCCAAACACATGCACTACCATGTGCATCTGGCTTACATGGGACCTGGAGAATCAAACCTGGGTCCTTAGGCTTCGCAGGCAAGCTTCTTAACCACTAAGCCATCTCTCCAGCCCTTAAGTTGCTTCTTTGTTAGGTGAATGTGATAACCACCACACTATGCAAACTGAGCCATGTCAGGTATTTGTCACAGCAAGGAGAAAACTAATTCCCACTTATTTGTGGTTAGTTGTTACACAGCACTGTCTGGCTGATACACGGTCTTTCTAGGGCCCCAGTCTGCAGCCCCTTTTCTCACATAGCTCATGCAGAGCATCCCCTGTCCCCCAGGGAGGCTGAGAATCAGGCCACAGTGAGGGCTGGAGGGCACCTGGCTTTTGCTGGACCAGAGGATAAGAGAGCTGCAGCAGCAAAAGTACAGAGCTCCTCTTTCACCTGCCTCAGTTTCTCCACCCTGTGAAATGGACCTGTGTGCCTGTCCTGCCTCCCAGGACCATTCAAAAAGGCTGTGTGTACGTGTGTGTGAGCTGCACACAGGCCTGCTGTGCGGCAGCCTGTATCAGAAGCTCACAGGAGGTCTGTCATTGCTTTTCAGAAACCCAGACGTTGAGGGAGCAGTTGCTGTCCCCGCTCACAGACAGGAGCTTACACACCTAGGTGTGAGTCTGCGACCCTCGGGAGTGGGTGGTGGTGGTCCCAGGACCCAACTGGATCTGAGGCTTTTCATTCTCACGGTGTTTCCTCACAGACACCTGCTTGATTTTCTTTGTGTGTGTGTGCACGTGCAGTTTATGTACGTGTGTGAGTGCGGGCACACGCGTGCCACCGTGTCAGAGGATAACTGTGGGTGTCATTTGTTGCTTTCCACCTTGTTTGAGGCAGGGTTTCTCATTGGTTCACTGCTGAGTTCGCCAAGTGAAATGGCCAGCAAACTTCCAGAAAGTTCTCCTGACTCCACCTCCCTTCTCCTACTAGACTCATTGGGATTACAGACACCAGCCACAGTACCCGGCTTTCATGTGGGTTCTGGGGATCCCAGCTCAGGGCCTCTTACTTGCTTGGAAGGTATTTTATCCACTGAGCTGTTCCTCCAGCCCAGAGCTCTCTCAGGTCCTGCCTAGGAGGTCAGACAAGTGCTCCAGCCCTGAGGACTCCCCTACCCTCAGCATTCCCCACTGTTTGCAGAGATGTGCGAAATCTGCATAGCAACAGTGCTAGCACCAGTTGCTGCACCCTGATTGGGTATGCTAGCTAATCTTCAGTCTGATTGGTTGGTACCCTTTGGTCAAGTCTAGCAAACTTGGGCTTTGGTTGTGTAGCCTCTAGAGATAAGGGGTGGGGGCAGAGATCAGGCCAGTCCTGCCCAAAGCGTGGAGCATGATAGAAGACCCTCCCAACTCTGAACCACAACCCTAAAGAAAGCTCTGTCCTTTTAGGGTAAGAATGAATCAGGCTGGTTGTAGTGGCGCATGTCAGTAGGCAGTTTCTGAACAGGCAGGAGGAGGAGGATTAGGGGTTCAAAGCCAGCCTGAGCTATACCTGGGAAGTTAATACTGTTGTTGGCTAAATGGATATAGTGTGCTCATCAAATTGCCCTTTAAAATTCATGCTTATTGGGCTGGGAGATGGCTCAGATGCACACAATGATGCATGTGTCTGGAGTTCTCTGCAGCTGCAAGGGGACCTGGTGTGCCCATTCATTCTCTCTGCTTGCAAATAAATAATAAAACTATTTTTTTTTAGAAAAGAAAATAAACCACTTCTTTAATAATACATTGAAAAATACAAGTCTTAGCTGGGTGTGGTGGCGCACGCCTTTAATCCCAGCACTCAGGACACAGAGGTAGGAGGATCGCCATGAGTTCAAGGCCACCCTGAGACTACAGAGTGAATTCCAGGTCAGCCTGAGCTCGAGTGAGACCCCACCTCAAAAAGCCAAAAAAAAAAAAAAAAAAAAAAAAAAAAGAAAGAAAGAAAGAAAGAAAGAAAAAAAGAAAGAAAGAAAGAGCGAGCTGGGTGTGGTGGCGCATGCCTTTAATCCCAGCACTCCGGAGGCAGAGGTAGGAAGATCACCGAGAGTTCGAGGGCCACCCTGAGACTACATAGTTAATTCCAGGTCAGCCTGGACCAGAGTGAGACCCTACCTCGCTTCGCAAAACAAAACAAAAAAGAAAAAAAAAGAAAAGAAAAATACAAGTCTTAGCTGGGTGTGGTGGTGCACACCTTTAATTCCAGCACTTGGGACACAGAGTCAGAGGCAGGAGGATTGCTGTTGAGTTCAAGGCCACCCTGAGAGTATATAGTGAATTCTAGGTCAGCTTGGGCTAGAGCAAGACCCTACCTCAAAAAAAAAAAAAAAAGACACAAGTCCTTTTTTTTTTTTTTTTTTGAGAGAGAGACAGAGAATGGGTGCGCCAGCAGCCTCTCAGCCACTGTGAATGAACTCCAGATGTGTGCGTCCCCTTGTGGGCAAGTGCGACATTGCACGCTTGCCCCACTTTTGCATCTGGCTAAACGTGGCACCTAGAGAATCGAACAGGTGTTCTTAGGCTTGGCAGGCAGGTACCTTAACCGCTAAGCCATCTCTCCAAGCCATAAGTCCTTTGTAAAAAATATTTTGAGATAGGGTCTCGGTATATAGCCCAGGGATTCCAAATCCTCCTGACTAGGCCTCCCAGACTCTAGGGTTGTAGGCGTAAGCCACCATGTCTAGATCTCTCTCTCTCTCTCTCTTTTTAATGTCTAGATCTCTCTAGACCCTGGAGGGTCTGGACCCCGCAGGACGGCAAGGTCAGAGGAGGCAGCACACTCAGTAACAGTCAGCTTCGTTCTCGTCTAGTGCGCCCACTGTGGCCAGCATGTCCTGCAGGAGGGACTGGGGGCTCTTCTCCACATGGTCACTGCTCCTGGCCAGCCTGCTCTGCAGGCCCTCCAGGTCTAGGGACCTCAGAACAGCCAGCATGGCCTCGGGGCCCAGGTTCCCCAGGGGCTGCCCCTGCTTGCCCTCCTGCCACTGCTGTAGCACAGCCTCCACTGAGGCCGAGTCTGGACTGTCTCCAGCCTCCAGCTGGCCACTGCAAGAAGCCATCTTGTCCCTCAGGAGGAGGAGGAAGTCGCAGGCCTTTTGGGCCACCGGCCGGTCACAGTCAAACAAGGCACGAAGGGCAAACTCAAAGAGTGGCAACCGGCAGAGAGTCCGTAGCACCTCAGGGCGGGGGCTGGGTGAGGTAGCCTCGGGCAGGGACACTACGTAGGGACACTGGGGACCAGACCACCCCAGTGTCTGGGCCAGGAAAACCTGCGCCAGCTCCAGGCCCTGCACCCGGACCTCCCAGTCCAGGTCCTGGCTCACCGCCTGCAGTACAGTGGCCACAAACCACTCTGTGTCCCGGACCACATGGGCATGACTGTCTCTCAGCCACATGGTGAAGACCTGCAGGACGGCCCTCCGCGGGAAGCCCTCAGAGTCTGTGGACAGGATGTGCATGAGGTCTTCAAGTAGGCCCTGCAGGATGGAGAGTTCCAGAAGGGTTGGTGAGCAGGGGACGTGAGTCCATGGATGCTTTCCACGGTATGCCCTGCACATGCTGCCGCTCAGTCCCGCCCTCACTCGTTGGCCCGATGAGGGTCACAGGGTCTGAGAGGAGTGCCGGCGTGGCATTCACTACTGCCCAGCTTCTCAGTGCCCACTCCTGCCAGACCTGCCCCAGGAGCAGCTGCCGCAAGCTGGAGTAGATGGCCACCCACCCACTGGGCATACAACGTACAAATGGCTACTCCTACCTGCTGGGCCTGCTGGTGTTCAGGGACAGCTTGCAGGCCTTGGCTAGAGAGCTGCCCGGCAGCAGCTACCGCGCTTGCTCGGACGTAACTCTCAGGGTCTTGGAGGAGCTGCCGGGCAAGTGTGGGCACCTCTGAAGCCTGGAGGGCCTCTCTGAAGTCAGCTTGCCCTAGGGGTCGGGTCAAATGGCCACACAGCTGTGATCAAGGCCACCTAGGTGGTCCAGAAGCCCCTCCTGCCCATGGGGTGCTTACCTCCCCAGTGTGCGCTCAGATGCGTCAGGAACTCCAGGGCTGAGTCCCTCACCTCCCAGCAGGGGCTACACAGGCGCTTCTGCAGCACAGGGAACAGCTCTGACCAGGACGGGATGTTCAGCGGCCTTGAGAGCCACGTTCCTCTTACCCTCAGAGCCACCCTGCCCAGCTCCCAGCTGCCTGTACCCCTGTGAGGGGTTGGAGTTACCTCTGAGGAACAGCAGGGTGTCGGGGCTGAGATCAAAGCAGCTGGGGGTCTTGCACAGGCTCCGGAGCCATCTGAACGTGGCCTGGAAGGCCTTCTTCAGGACCTAGAGTGGGCATGAATGGCAACCCGCCCACCTCCCTGTCACCTGCACCTGTGCCACCTCTGCTAGGTGCAGAAACACAGGCAAGGCCAGACTAGCTTCCCAGACGGTGGCAGACACGAGCAGCACAGCTTTGTCAGAAGCCTTGCCCAGGACAGCAGGTCTTCTGCATCTATACATAGCACTATGCAGGGCACTTTCCTGAAAGTCCCACAATCCCCGAGGCCCTTCCTCCTAATCTGTACATTGTCTGCTAGGCAGCACCTGGCACTGGCAGCACCCGTTGGAATGGGTGTGCGTGTAAGAATCTGCCCTCAACGCTCGTCCCTTCTCAAGAATTCCCACTGGGCCTGGTGGTGCACACCTTTAATCCCAGCACTCAGGAGGCCAAGACAGGAGACAGCAGTGAGTTCAGGGCCAGCCTGGGGCTAAAAAGTGAGTTCCAAGTCATCCTGGGCTAGACTGAGACCTTATCTTGAAAAACAACAGCAACAACAAAAATAAATAAATAAATAAATAAATAAATAAATAAATAAATAAATAAATAAATAAAAACATGAAGAATTCCCTATAGGGCAGGACATGGTGACACAGCCTAAAATCTCAGCACTTGAGAAGACCGTGAATTAGAGGCCAGCCTGAGCTGCACAGTGGCAACTTGTCTCAAAAGAAAACTGGGCCGGAGAGATGGCTCAGCAGTTAAAGGTGCTTGCTTGCAAAGTCTGATGGCCTGGGTTCAATTCCCCAATATCCACATAAAGCCGGATGCACAAAGTGGACCGTGTTTATAGTGACAAGAGGCTCTGGTGCACCCATTCCCTCTCTCTCTCTCTCTGCTTGCAAATAAATAAAAATATTTTTCAGAGCCTGGCGTGGTGGCGTACACCTTTAATCCCAGCACTCAGGAGGATTGCTGTGAGTTTGAGGCCACCCTGAGACTACATAGTGAATTCCAGGTCAGCCTAGGCTAGAGTGAGACTCTACCTCAAAAAAACAAAAAACAACAACAACAAAAACATACACATATATACACACACATACACATATTTTTAAAGAAAAACAAAACAAAAAAGAATTCCCTGTACAAAAGACCAGCTGATCCCTGTGTTTTGGGAGCCACGACTCTGGGAACTCCTATAAATGTTAAGCCTCACCAACGTGCACTTTAGACCCTATGCAGCTCCTGCCATCAAATATTTTATTTTGTTGAGATCTTACTCTGCAGCTCAGGCCTGCCTTAAACTCATGATCTTTCTGCCTCCACCTTCACCATTCTGGGAGCACAGGCAGGGGCCACCATACCCCTCCGCAGTGGCTTGGAGTGACCAGGTGATGAGGCCCTGTTGGAACAGGGCCACCTGCAGAAGGGCCCCAGCTGTGTGCACCTCCCACAACTAGTTCCCAGTACCGTGGGGCTGGACTCTGGGCTCTCGAGACTCCTCAAGAGGACGGCAAACACCCGTAGCACAGACTCCTGGGGGCCTGAGACAGATGTGAGTAAGTCACCCCAGTTATGCCAGAACCCCACTCCCCCACTCGGCTGGGAATGTGGAATCCAAGCCTCAGAGAAGCAGGGGAAGATGTCTGAGCACAGGGCTGCACAGGACCCATTGCCCTGGAGAAGAAATGCAGAAGGGAAAGTAGGGAAAAAGAAAACATTGTCACTCACTGGTCCCCTGAGACAGTGTCCCCAAGAAGTCAAGGGCCGCTCGCTGGACCCGGACACAGCCCACCAGGGTACTGCAGAGGCGGCCCCCTGCGCTGGAAGTGGGAGCCTCTGAGCCATCACAAAGGTTCAGAATGGTTACTGCAGCATCCAGCAGGGGCCCCTGGGGCCAGGGAGAGAGGCTCTGGGGCTGTGGGCAAGACAGAGGGTCAGCATATGCCCTGGGTCCTACTGCCCAGTGAACGCAGACCAGCCTCACCTACCAGCACCTGCAGTTCCGCCAGGTGAGCCAGGGTCTGGCACAGGAGCCCCGCGCAGGCCGACTTGGAGGACAGGAGCGTGTCCACTGTCAGCGCGCCGTCCACCGTCCCATCCGACAAGCCTGAGGCCAAAAAGAATGGCTCCCATGTAGTGGTCAGCTCTTAAAGCAGGAGCCAGGCCCCATCCCACACCTGGCCATCTTTGCACTTGGTGGGAGGTCTGAGTGGGACTAGAGGCCAGGCTTGGAGCTAAGAATGCACTCTTTACTGACTTTCGTTCCTCCTATGACCAGCCTAGGCATTTGGGTCCCATCCTGCCCTACCTGGGGGTCCATTGGCCTGGGCGGTAGCTTTCAGGATGCAGACCAGGGGCTGGAAGAGGACTCCAAAGGCCTGGGCCCGCAGCGCCTGTGGACTGGGGACACAAGACATACTGAAGGTCATTGCCCTTGCAAGCTGACCACATTCCAAACACACCCAGTAAGCTGGGGTGCAGACACCCCTGAAAAACAGCTTCTCTCTAAGCTACTGGACAGAGACTCCTAGGACAAGGGAGGAAGCTTGACCAAGGCCTGTAAGCTCTGTCCGGGTGTGCTCAGGAACAGCTACTGGGCTTCAGGGGCCCAGGAATGGGTGGTCACACGGCCTGGAAGGACTATATCTGCTCAGGTAGAGAATCCCCAGGTTCCCAAAAAGAGTAAAAAGAAAGCTAGGGCTGGAGAGATGGCTTAATGGTTAAGGCAATTGCCTGTAAAGCCTAAGGACCCATGTTCAATTCCCTAGTACCCACATAAGCCAGATGAACAAGGTGGTGCGTGTGTCTGGAGTTTGTTTGCAGTGGCTACAGGCCCTGGCCTGCCCATTCTCTCTCTGTCTCTCTCTGCCTTTTCCTCTCCTCTCAAATCAATAAATATATATATTTTTAAGATGGGGTAGTGGAGAGGGAGCTACCCTCTAAATACTTTGCCTGCCCACTCTACTACCCAGCCTGCCTGGCTCGCTAAGCTTGCCAACCATGAGTGCCACAGTCTCAGGATCCAGCAGCACCAACTGTACCAGTTCTGGAGTTTCAGGGTCCCCAGGGCCAGCGGCCCAGCTTGCATGGGGCTCAGGCGGCTCAGAGTCCGTGCCAGCATCTCCCACAGTCCGCAGGCTGCGGCACTGAACACAGGAGACCTGCAGAAACAAACACACCCCTCCATCAATGCCCAGCTGCCCGGGCTGAAGACAGCCCATCCAAGGGGCAAGGAGGTTAGCCACTCCCCCCGCATGGAATCCCCTCAATGTAGCATTCTTGGACAGAGGGGGATGGACTTCCGCCTCTAGCTTCCAGCAAAACCCATACAGATGCAGCATCTCCCCTGAGGCTTCGTGGGAAGGCACCGCTCGCCCCAGGCCCCCCCAGTAGTGTACCAGGGACCTGACCGAGCCACACTGAGGAGGAGGTCCACAAGTGAGTGTACGGCGGGGATAGGGTCTCTCTCCAGCAGATGGGCCACAAGAGGACTCAGCTGCCCCCACAGGGCCTGTGTCCAGGGGCTGTGGCAGCGCCCAAAGGTCGTGGTCAGCACGTTCAGGGCCTGGGTGACCTGTGGGGAGGCGGTGGAGCACAAGGACTCCTCCACGTGACCCACAATCTTCTGGGCACAGGCAGGCCAGGCACTGCCCTCTGGGCTGGGGGCTGCAGTCACTACATCTTGCAGGGACAAAGCCAGGATGTGCACCAGGAGCTGACTGGCTGCTGAGGCCACAAACAAGCTGGGGTCTCCCTGCAGGGAGAAGACTGAGTCCGCAGCGCCTGGATGGGGAAGGGAGGCAGGAGAAAGGAGTTTGCCTGAACAGGGAAAGGGATGTCCGACAACTTCCAAGCCTCTGAGAAAGACTGCAAACTCCCTTCTGCTCGAACACAACACCCACCCGGAACCCAGTCCCGGGGGAGAAGCACACAGCAGCTTCTGATTGGTCCTAATCAGTTTCAAAGACCAACTCCTCACTGCTGAGCCATAAGCGACTTAAGAGAGCCACCCCAGCTCCTGGACCTCAAAGATCAGGGCACGTCTACAGTTATGGGTTACTGTGTGCCGTCACGGTGACAAACCCCAGGACGCCCAACCCCCCATCACTTTTCCAGGTAAGAAGACGGCTCAGAGAGATGCAGGGCCTCTTCTGCACTCCTACAGCACAGGTGTGCAAGGTGTGACTGCAGATGGGAGTGAGGCTCCACTTACCACTATCAGCTAGGAAGTGCAAGGCACTGGGGTGGCACGCCAGGGCTCGCAGACCCTGGATCCAGCCACTGCGTACACCAGGGACACTCCAGGCTGCCCAGCTGAGGGCACCTGTCTCCCCAAAGAGCCCCAGAAGCAGGTCCCCCTGCTGGGAAACAAAAGGAGAGGGGTGAGGTGCAGTGGGAGAGGGATTTTCTGAGTTTTCTGATTGGTCAGGGCACCAACCGACTGCACAACTGTTTCTGGGGAGCACCCGTATGTTTAGCTCCACTCTTGGGGAGGAAGAGTAAGAGGCCAGAAGAACCAATTTCTTTTTCTCTCAAGCCAGTTTCAAATTCACTATGTAGTCAGGGATGACCTTGAACTTCGGATCCTCTTGCCTCTACTCGCAGGTGCTAGGATTACAGACACATATTCCACCCTTCCCAGTTCATGCGGTGCTGGGGAACGCACCTAGGGCTTCATGCATGCAACCAACTGAGCCACATCCCCAGCCCAAGGAAGAAAGCGTTTCAGTTCAAGGAGACTCTCACTTCTGTGCCTGCCCTCGTGAGAAGTGCTGAACCTTGGTGTGGTATTTTTTTAAAATTTTTATTTATTTTTATTTGAGAGCAACAGAGAGAGAGAGAGAGAGAGAGAGAGAATATGGGTGCACCAGGACCTCCAGCCATTGCAAACGAACTCCAGATGCATGTGCCACCTTGTGCATCTGGTTTATGTGGGTACTGGGGAATTGAGCCTCAAGCCAGGGTCCTTGGGCTTCACAGGCAAGCGTTTAACTGCTAAGCCATCTCTCCAGCCCCACATTTTTTTTTTAAGATTTATTTACTTATTTTGGTTTTTCGAGTCTCGTTTGGGTCTCATTCTAGTCCAGGCTGACCTGGAATTCACTCTGTTATTCTCAGGGTGGCCTTGAACTCATGGCAATCCTCCTACCTCTGCCTCCCAAGTGCTGGAATTAAAGGCCTGCTCCACCACGACCAGCTCAAGATTTATTTATTTATTGATTGATTGATTGATTGATTGATTTTTGAGGTAGGGTTTCACTCTAACCAAGGCTGACCTGGAATTCACTATGTCATCTCAGGGTGGCCTTGAACTCATGGCGATCCTCCTACCTCTGCCTTCTGAGTGCTGGGATTAAAGGTGTTTATTTATTAGAGACAAAGAGAGGAAGACAGAGAGAAAGTGAGAATGGACACACCAGAGCCTCTAGCCTCTGCAGACGAACTCCAGACGCATGTGCTACCATGTGCATCTGGCTTACATGGGTCCTGGGGAATTGAACCTGGGTCCTTTGGCTTCTCAGGCATGCACCTTCATTGCTAGGCCATTCCTCCAGCCCTCAGTGTAGTTTTTTTTTTTTTGAATGTCCTGGTCCAGGCTGACCTGGAATTATTTCTCAGGGTGGCCTCGAACTCTTGGAGTTTGGGATTAAAGACATGCGCCACCACGCCTGGCTCAGTGTAGTATTTTGAATGAATGTCCCCCAATAGATTTAGGAGTTTATTAAAACTTGTAACTTAGATTTCCTGCTACTTGGCTGGAAGAGGTGTCATTGTGGGTGGATTCTGGGGTCCAGCCCTAAGGTGTGTTTGGGGGTAGGTCTGGAATTCCAGCCTAAGGTGTGCAGAGAGCAATCTGAGTTCTACCTGGGTCCCTGCCATTTTTCTGGTGGTGTTTTGATACTGGCTGCTTGCTTTGTGGAGCTGCTGGTGGTATTTCTCTCTGTGGGGACCTGTGAAAGGGGCCAGCTTCTTCTGCCATTACGGAACTTCCCCTGGTTCTGTAAGCTTCAATAAATCCATTCTTCCCATAAACTGTGCCTGGTTTAGAGGTTCATTCCAGCCGACATGAAACTGACTATCACACCGAGGAAACACAGACTCCCCCCCGCCCCAAGTCTGGCCTGGAGTCTCAGGGAGCTCTCCCACTCCCAGCCATTCCACACTCAGATCCTCTCTGGTCATTTACCCACGTACCATGCAACAGTGCCACAGCCAGTGTCTGGTCTTGTGAGGTCCTTACACTGCCCCAGAAAGAAACTGAGGCTCAAAAATTTGCCGAGGACCACACAGCAGGTCAGAGCTGAAAGCTAGCTGTGTCTAATTCCAAAGAGCTCCCTCCTGAGGGTGTTTCGAGGAGAGGATGACATGGGGCAACACCAGGTATAATCTGGTAGCATGTGCCAGACATGGAAACAGAGCAGGCTTCTGAGATCTGGGCACTGAGACCATCCCAATCCAAAGGACATCCGCCTCAGGAGGCATGGCTGGGGGTGGCCCAGGCTCACCTGAAGGTACTGGAAGCAGTCCTCCTGGGCCGCAAAGATCCCAGCCAGGCGCAGGGCAAAGGAGAGGACCCCTGGGCTCACATCCTGAGGCTTCAGCACATGGGACAATAGCTCCACTAGGCAGGGGTTGTCCTGCAGGAGTTGGAGGCTGGACTCTGTGGAGACAGGAATAGCCCAGGAGGGTGGTGACCAAAGGGTGTCTTCACAGAGGTGAGCCCCACATTCCTTTCCCTCAGGGTGTGGGGATTAAGCAGTCCAAGGGGGAGGCAGATCCTCAACAAAGGGATCCTAGCCTGAGTTCATTAAAGGGGAAAGCCCACAAGTCACTCAGAAGCAGGCAGAGGCCATATAGAAGCACAAGGGCACTATGCTGTTCCTCTGGCTGTGAGTGAGAAAGGATACCCTGCATGGTAAGGCAGTGTGCCATCCAGCACTTGGGAGTAAGAGGCAGGAGGATAGCCATGAGTTCAAGGCCAGCCTGGGCTACAGAACGAGTTACAGATGAGCCTGGGCTACAGTGAGACCCTACTTTAAAAAATAACAAGCCAAGCATGGTGGTGCACACCTTTAATACCAGCACTTGGGAGGCAGAGGTAGGGAGATAGCCATGAGTTTGAGGCCATCTTGAAACTACATAGTGAATTCCTGGTCAGCCTGGACTAGAGCAAAACCTTACCACAGCACTGCATTAAAAAAAATTAATTAATTAGGGCTGGGGAGATGCCATTACAAGATGGCGCTGGCTTCCTGCCGTGTTGAGGTGCGTCTGGCAAAGCCAAAGGGCTTTGGTTCGATTGACCAGTCCCGAGCCATCCCGTGGTATCCAGAAACACAAGGTAGCCAATCATATGTCTGGCAGTTCATTTGCAGCTGGATTTGCACCCTCGCCCTGGCATCAGCCCATTCTCTCTCTCTCTCTGTGATACAAGAAGAATCTCTCTGCTCTCTTTTTCCTGCTGGTCGGGAGGTTCCAAATTAGGGCTGGAATAAATAAATAAAAATAAAATATTTTTAAATTAAAAAACTTAAAGAAAACAAGGTAGCTCATATGTCTGGAGTTCATTTGCAGTGGCTGGAAGCCCTGGCATGCCCATTCTCTCTCTCTCTCTCTCTCTCTCTCTCTCTCTCTCTCTCTTTGCCTCATTCCATCTCTCAAATAAATAAATAAAAATAAAATATTTTTAAAATTAAAAAAAATTAAATAAAAAGGGCCAGCTATGGTGGCATACACCTTTAATCCCAGCAATCGGGAGGCAAAGGTAGGAGGATCGCAGTGAATTCAAGTTCACCCTGAGACTACATAGTAAATTACAGGTCAGCCTGGGCTAGACTGACACCCTACCTTGAAAAACCAATACTGAAAACCTACAACAGGGTATGTCATGAGCCGTAGGGGTGTAACACCTGCTGGTATCTGGCTAAATGCATATATTATTCTTGTCAAACTGCCAGTAAGCACTTTTGTTTTTTGGAGATTTTTATTTATTTATTTGAGAGAGACAGAGAATAGATGCACCAGGGCCTCCAGCCACTGCAGACAAACGCCAGATGCATGCACCACCTTGTACATCTGGCTTATGTGGGTCCTGGGGAATTGAACATGGGTCCTCTGGCTTTGCAGGCAAGCACCTTAACCACTAAGCCATCTCTCCAGCCCATGATAAGTACCTCTCTTAATGTTCACACCTTTTTATATATTAATGCTACTCTTACTTTTGGTTAGAGAAGCTTCTCTTTTCTGATGAAAATGACCTCTGGGATGACTCAGAAGGCACCATAGTGCTGAGAAGGGAGAGAGGAGTGCTCAGCATTGAAACATCTCTAACACACCTTCCAAGGCTTAGAGTCCATTGCAGAAGAGGTGGCAGAAAGAATGTAAGAGCCAAAGGAAAAGTAGGACTCCTTACAATGTGCTCCTCCAGACACAAAATGGCCTGAATATCCATGACCTCACAGTGCCTGACACTACCTACACAAGACCAGTCTCTCTCTCTCTACCTGTCTATTTCTCTATCTCTCTCTCAAATAAATAAATAAAAATAAATTACTAAAAAATAAAAATAAAAAAAGGGGCTGGAGAGATGGCTTAGCAGTTAAGGCGCCTGCCTGCTAAGCCTAAGAACGCTGGTTCCAATCTCCAGCGGTTCCAATCTCCAGGTCCCATGTTTAGCCAGATGCAAAGTGACGCAAGGGTGCAATGCCACACTTGACCACAAGGGGGCGCACACATCTGCATTTCG
Source organism: Orientallactaga sibirica (assembly GCA_036365145.1). Classification (NCBI taxonomy): domain Eukaryota; kingdom Metazoa; phylum Chordata; class Mammalia; order Rodentia; family Dipodidae; genus Orientallactaga; species Orientallactaga sibirica. The sequence continues at coordinate 1,169,704 of JAEOAD010001941.1, read as the reverse complement.
TTCACAGAGGCTGAGAGACTGCTGGCGCGCCCATTCTCTGTCTCCCTCTCCCTCTCTCTCTGTCTCTCTCTCAAAAATAAATAAATAAATAAATAAGTAAATAAACAAATAAAAAAAGGTGGGCATGGCTACACAGACCTTAACTCCAGGGCTGAAGGGGGTGGGTAGTGAAAGGAAGATATCTGGGGCTCCCTGGTTAGGCAATCTAAGAGAAAAATGGAGAACTTCAAGTTCAGTGAGACTCTGTCTCAGTAAAATAAAGCAGGTGAATGACAGAGAAGGACATTCGACACCCTCCTCTGGCTTCCACACGTGTATACAGAGGGCATAGACATCTGCACACATGTATGTGCACACAAATAAAGTGGAGAGAAATTAAAAAAGACACTAGATGTCCATCTTTGGCCTCCACATGAATACACACACATAGCAACACACATAACACACATGCACACACACCAAACATACATGCAAAAAATAGTATGAAGTAGTTGGAAATAGATTACAAAAGTAGCACTGCACAGTAAAACTTGTAGGACTTTCCTACATATATATATATATATATATATATATATTTTTTGGTTTTGCGAGGTAGGGTCTCACTCTGGCCCAGGCTGACCTGGAATTAACTATGTAGCCTCAGGGTGGCCTCGAACTCACGGCGATCCTCCTACCTCTGCCTCCCGAGTGCTGGGATTAAAGGCGTGCGCCACCACGCCCTTTTTTTTTTTTTTTTTTTTTTTTTGAAATAGGGTTTCATGCTAGCCCAGGCTGATCTGGACTTCACTATGTCGTCTCAGGGTGGCCTCGAACTCATGGCCACAATCATCCTACCTCTGCCTCCCGAGTGTGGGGATTAAGGCATGTATCACCACACCTGTTTAGCATGATACTTTTATGGAGATATGTAAGTTACATATATTATTACACAAGAAAGCTGCAGTATTCAACTCAAAAGAAAGGAAAACAAATAGAGTAAACCAACAGGAAGGAAGAAAAGACATTTATCAATCATGAGAGCAAATATCTACTGATAAAAGTCCTTTCATTCAAAGAAAGCCACTATGGCAATGTCTATAATGAAAAATTAGAAACATCCAACACCGAGTGGTTAAATGAGTTACAATCCACTCAAGACAGCAAGTATGTGGCACAGGGTGGCCTTGAATTTCAGCGTCCCACTGCTTCAACCTCAAGGCTAGGATTACAAGCGTGCCCCCTCACACAACCAGCTCCAAGCCTGACTTCTTCTGATAATCAAAATGCAAAAAAAAAAAAAAAAAAGCTGGGCGTGGTGGCGCACGCCTTTAATCCCAGCACTCGGGAGACAGAGGTAGGAGGATCGCCGAGTTTGAGGCCACCCTGAGACTAGAGAGTGAATTCAAGGTCAGCCTGAGCTAGAGAGAGACCCTAACTCAAAAAAAAAAAGGGGGCTGGAGAGATGGCTTAGGAGTTAAGGCACCTGCCTCCTAAGCCTAAGAACACTGGCTCCAATCTCCAGCGGTTCCAATCTCCAGGTCCCACATTTAGCCAGATGCAAAGTGACACAAGGGCGCAATGCCGCACTTGGCCACAAGAGGCGCGCACATCTGGATTTCGTTAGCAGCAGCTGAGACACTGCTCGCGCGTCCATCTCTGTCTTTCTCCCTCTCTCTCTCTCTGTCTCTCTCTGTGTCTCTCTCCAAAAAAATAAGATAAAATAAAAAGTATTTTTTTAAAAAAATGCAATGAAAACAACAAAAACGGTATGACCATGCTTTCTGCAACAAGAAGTCCAATCTCACACTCAAGCCATTGTCTACCTAGAACTCCAACTTGACGGTCCATGGTCAGCCCGAGTCTCTCAGAAGGAAAGGAAAAGCAACCCGATGCACAAATCCCAGGCGGTCTGTCCAAGCTGTATCCAAAAGCACCTATGTCCTTACCTGCCTCAGTCACTGTTTTAAACCAGTCTAGCAGTTTCTCCAAACAAGTGTCATCTGCCACCAGCTGTCTGGGAGCTGCAAGAACAGCACAGAGAGCCGGGAGCAGCCGGGAACATTCAGGGTCCATGATCAAGAGAGAGGCTCCTGCAAAGCAAAGAGCAGGGTGACCTCATGCTGGTCTCCAGGCCCCAGTGACCCTAGTCACACATGACTCTCAATGCCTGGCAGGATGGGGGAGGAGCCCCAGAACTTTCACCTCACACTAGAACTCTGAACCGCCCACATGTACACAAAGCTCATGTGAGAGGGAGTCCCCATAGTGATGAGCAAACACAGCCTTACGTCCTGGTGGCCACAATGGAAGGAGGGCAGCTCAGAACTGACCTATATACAGGTGGGGCAGAGTCAGAGGTGGCTGGGAGTTCTGGGATCAGCCAGATGTGCAGAGGAAATGTCTATCCAGGCAGGCACCGGGTCCCACGGTCTGTCCCCACAGGGTCAGAGGATTCTGTATGGGACTAAATGCAGACAGATGTGGACAGCATGGTGGAAGGTGTGTGACACCCCAGGGTCAGCCGAGGCTGCATGATACAATGCCACAGGCAGCAGTGGAATCTGAGAGGTGTTGTGTCACCGCCACAAGGCTGGGACGTGCAGGTGACAGCGTGTGTGTGGGAGGGGGAGGACAAGAAGTGTGTTCCTGTCTGTCCCTCCAGGAGAAGGATGTCAGTCCAAGTGGGAGGTGACCCAGCTGTCTGTCGGCCCTGCGTGGATCTATCTGGGACGGCACACCGGTCTGCCTATATATTTCATATCCAAGGAGGAGGAGCTCTGCCCCCGGATTCAGAGGTGCTTTGGGGTTCGAATCCAGACCCGGCTCCCCCTCTGCTGTCCTTCTGCCACAGCACCAGGCCCGAGAGTCCAGAACGTGCCACCAAACCCTAGGCCTGCCCCACTCCAGGTTCCAGCCCATCTCCTACTGCAGCTCGAACTACGCGATCCCTGCCGCCACCCAGACACGGAGACCACCACCACGGGCACACGACTCACCGACAGGCTTCCGGGCGTCCACTGCAGGGCCCGCCCGACGTCGCCTCAGGCTCCGCCCCGCGCTGCCAAAAGTTCCGCTCCAGGCCCCGTCCCGCCCCGCCCCGCCCCACCGGAGGTTCCGCTCCGAGCCTCCTCAGGTCCCGCCTATCCCGCACTAAGCCACGCCCCTCCCTGGCGAAGGTTCCGGTCCGAGCCTCCTCAAGCCCCGCCCCTCCCTGGGGAAGGCTCCGCGCTGAGCCTCTCAGGCCACGCCCACTCCGCCCCCAAGCCCCGCCCCTCCCTGGCGATGCTTCCGCTCCGAGCTTCCTTAGGCCCCGCCCACTCCGCCCCCAAAGCCCCGCCCCTCTCTGGCGAAGGTTCCGCTCCGAGCCTCCCCAGGCCCCGCCCACTCCACATCAAACCCCGCCCCTCCCTGGCGAAGGTTCCGCGCTGAGCCTCTCAGGCCCCGCCCACTACGCCCCAAGCTCCGCCCCTCCCTGGCGTAGGGTCCGCCCTGAGCCTCCTGAGACCCCGCCCCACGCCGACACAGGTTCCACCAGGCCCCGCCCCTCACCACCTCTGCTCCCTCCATCAGCTCCACAGATCAGGTTAAGACCACGAGCCCTAATGCTGTGCGACTGACAAACCCAGGGGAGCGATAGCGAGCGGAACCTAGCACCGCCGTCAGGATGCCCAGTGGAACCGGCCCAAGAGTGTAGCGGACGAGCGCCCGGGAGGCGGGGCCCCTAGGGGGAGGGGAGGGCCCAGGACGTGGAGGCGGGGCCTCTCCAGCTTCCGGTGGCGGGCCTGCACAAGCCAGAGGAAAAGAGGAAGTGACCACTTTGTGCATGTGCTAAAGTACTTAGTCATTTGGCTTTGAAATTCAAAACCAGGTCATTTGTGTGTCAAAGCCTGGGAACAAAGGGCCCCTGTCCACACCACATTGGTTTTACAGCAAGACTTTGTTGCAAAATATAAAGCAGAAACCCTAATTGAAGGGTTAACAGCCTTCCCTGAAAATTAAAACGAAGTAAAGAGTTAATCGCTATCCCTAAAGGCAGTAAAGAAGTTTGGCACCCTTCCCTGATTGATGTAGTCCTCTTAGCCTAGATGGTAGATGGCATTGAAGGACCGGAGACCATCTGAGTATCCTCCCTTAGACATTCCTGGCTGAAGAAGCCTATTCTGAATAAAGACACAAACAGCTACAATTTTCTTGTCAGCTGCACGAGTAGCCGGCTGTTTTTCTTAGGAGTCTCCTTAGAAACTTACACCCTAGCCTGGCTCAGGGCTTCAGTCTTAATCCCACTGGAAAGCTGAGGCCCCCTCCATGTTTCTCTCAATAAACAGTCTTGTCTGTAGAGATCAAATCTGGTATTCTCTTTTGCTTTTCTCTTACACTTTCCTTATGCTAATGGATACTAAGATAAAAATGAGATTGCAGAGCTGGGGAGATGGCTGAGGCGTTAAAGGCGCTTGCTGGCAAAGCCTGATGGCTGCCTCTTTTTCAAGAATGCTGGGGCATGGCTCAGTGGTAGAGCACCTGCCTAGAATCCCCCAGTGAGGGGCTGGGGGAATGGCTCAGTGGTAGAGCACCTGCCTAGAATCCCCCAGTGAGGGGCTGGGGTGTGGCTCATGGCACCTGCAGTGGTGAGGGGCACCTGGCTCAGAATCACCTGCCTAGTGTGAGGGGCTGGGGGAATGGCTCAATGATAGAGCTCCTGCCTAATATTCATGAGTCTCCGGGTTCAATCCACACACCAAGAATAAAAACACAATAGAAGCGGAACGTGGTGGCACACATCTTTAATCCCCGCACGAAGTAGGATGAAGTAGGAAGATGAGTTCCAGGCCAGCCTGAAGATCAGACCTTACTTCGGAAATAAAAATTTAAATTAAAAAAAAAAAAGTGAGTTTGCCGTGAGTTCGAGGCCACCCTGAGACTACATAGTTAATTCCAGGTCAGTCTGGACCAGAGTGAAACCCTACCTCGAAAAAAAAAAAAAAGAAAGAAAGAAAAAAAAAAAAAAGAAGAGACAGAGAGAGAAAGAAAAAACAGGCAGAGAATGCAATGTAGAATCTGCCGGACTCCGCTCTGCACTACCCTGGGCTCTCTCGTGGAGCTTCCCAGGGATCCAGCAACCCCGGGAGCCAGCACAGTTGGCCCATGAACCCACAAGAACTCCGCGCATGCACACTGTCGGCCCGAGCTCGTGGGCTGTGCTCCATCCGGGGCTCCGCTGCGACGTTGCCATGGCGACCTGACCGCTGGCCGCCTGTGGATGCTGAGGGTCGAACTCTGTGCGCCTCGGCGGCCCTCCAGCGCCTCGGCCATGAGCCAGGGCACCGCAGAGGAGACGGTAAGCCGGCTGGGACCGCGGCGGGGTGGGGTTGGGGGTGGGGCGGGCAGCTCGGGGGCCCCCGATTGTGACCGCACAAGAGCGGGTCCTGGGCGGGCGGGCGTGGACCGCCGCGTAGAGTAGCGCCCGCCAGAACTCCTGGAGGTCGCCGCTTCCCGGAAGTCCTCCGGGACCTCCCGCGCGCGCTGCGAGACTGCGGCCCGCCGGAGACGGGCTCCCCTAGTAAGTGACGCCCCCCACCCCGTCCGCCACCACCCCGAGGCCTCCCTGGAGAAGGCCCAGGGACCAGCGTACCCAGTGAGTGACCGAGGCGCGAATGGGCTGCATCCCAGTAGGGGGATCAAGAGGTCAGGCCATCGGCCAACAACCAGGGTCCATGTTAAGAGTGCAAAGTGTGGTGGGAGAGATGGCTTAGCGGTTAAGGCCCATCTCTGCGAAGCCTAAGGACCCCAGTTCGATTCTCCAGGTCCCACGTAAGCAGGATGCACAAGGTGGCACACGCGTCTGGAGTTTGTTTGCAGTGGCTAGCGCCCATTCCCACTCTCTCTCTCTTCTCTCTCTCTCTTTTTCTAATAAATAAGTAAAATAAAATAAAAAGAGTGCAAAGTGCTGTGCAGAAAGTGGTCCTGTGTGGGCTGGCACTTGCCCTAAGGACCTAGGTTCGATTCCCCAGTACCCACTTAAGCCAGCTGCACAAGGTGGAGCATGTGTCTGGAGTTCGTTTGCAGCGGATGGAGGTCTTGGCGCGCCCGTTCTGTGTCTAACAAAACCCCTCTGAGATGCTGGCCAATTCCTCTCTTAAAGCAGGAAGCAGGTCTGAGGTTGCAGGTACAGTAGGTAGATGCCTAGGACCTGGGGCAGGAAGGTGGTGTGCTCATGGGGCTGAAAACAAGCCCACAGGGATTAGGGTCAGGAAGGGGAGGGATGGAGAATGAGCAGGGAGGCAGTTATGGAGAGATGAGTTTTTTTAAAATATTTTTAGGGCTGCAGAGATTGCTTAGTAGTTAAGGCGTTTACCTGCAAAGCCACAGGACCCAGGTTCGATTTCCCAGGGCCCATGTAAGCCAGATGCACTAGTTGGCACATGCCTCTGGAGTTCATTTGCAGTGGCTGCTCCTGCGTGCCCATTCTCTCTCTCTCTAATCTCAAGGCGATCCTTCTATCTCTGCCTCCTGAGTACTGGGATTAAAGGTGTGTGCCACCATGCCCAGCCATCTTTGTTGGTTTTATGTGGTGCTTACTCAAGCTGAACTAGTGCTCTACCACTGAGCCACATCCCCAGCCCCTCACTGGGGGATTCTAGGCAGGAGCTCTACCACTGAGCCACACCCTCAGCCCCTCACTGGGGGATTCTAGGCAGGAGCTCTACCACTGAGCCACGCCCCCAGCCCCTCACTGGGGGATTCTAGGCAGGAGCTCTACCACTGAGCCACACCCCAGCCCTCACTGGGGGATTCTCACTACCACTGAGCCACACCCCAGTCCCTCACTGGGGGATTCTAGGCAGGTGCTTTACCATTGAGCCACACCCCAGCCCCTCACTGGGGCATTCTAGGCAAGAGCTCTACCACTGAGCCACACCCCCAGTCCCTCACTGGGGGATTCTGGGCAGGTGCTCTACCACTGAGCCACACCCCCAGCCCCTCATTGGGGGATTCCAGGCAGGAGCTCTACAGCTGAGCCACGCTGCCAGCTCCTCACTGGGAGAGTCTACATAAGTTCACACCTCCAGGCCTTTCTATATATATATATATATATTTTTTTTTTTTTTTTTTTTTTTTTGAGGCAAGCCCAACAGACAGGCCTGTGTGTTTGTGAGAGAGAGAGAGAGAGAGAGAGAATTGGTGTTTTAGGTCCTCCAGCCACTGTAACTGAACTCCAGTGGTGCAAGCCCCCTTGTGTGCTTGTGTGGCCTTGTGCGCTTGCTTTACGTGGGACCTGGACAGTTCAACTTCAGTCCTTAGGCTTCATAGGCAAGTGCCTTAACCGCTAAGCTAAGCCATCTCTCCACCCCCTTCCATATATTTTTAACCATTCATAACATTTATATTTTACGTTTTAAAAAATATTTTATTAGTTATTTATGTTATTTATTTGTTTGAGAGAGAGAAAGAGAGAGAAAGAGGCCGAGAGAGAGAGAGAGAGAGAGAGACTCCAGCCACTGCAAATGAACTCCAGACACATGCACCACCATAAGCATCTGGCTTACATGGGTCCTGGGGAATCAAAACTGAGTCCATAGGCTTTGCAGGCAAGTACTTTAACCACTAAGCCATGTCTCCAGACCTTAAGTTTTTTTAAAGATATTTTTATTATTTTTATTTATTTGAGAGAGGGGGCAGAGAGAGAGAGAGAGAGAATGGGGCATATCAGGGCCTCTAGCACTACAAATGAACTCCAGATGCATGTGCCACCTTGTGCATCTAGCACATGTGGGTTTTGGTGAAACAAACCTGGGTCCTTTGGCTTTGCAGGCAAGCTCCTTAACCACTAGGCCATCTCTCCAGCCCTGTATTTTCAGTTTTGCCACTTACTTTGTGGTTAATACTTGTCATATCACAGGTTGTTCTTGAGGTGGTACTGTGTATGTATCCCAGACTGACCTGGAACTCAGGACCCTCCTGCCTCAGCCTCCCAAATGCTGGGATGACAGGCAGGTGCCACCAGCAGGGGCACCATCTAAACTACAGCTGAGCTGCTTTTTTGGGAGATACATGGTCACCATGCTCCGACTAAATCAGAGTGCATACGCTGTGAACATGGATGCACACATAGCGCTGGAAGTACTGCTGCACCTCTGCTGACTGGGGCCTCCCACACAGGATCCATTACTTCCGAGGCCTGTGATCATCTGAAGTGTACTGGCTGCTGTCCTGACTGGACGGAGATGTCTTCTTGAGGGCTTTCTGTACAGGCTTTGCAAATGCCTTTAATGGGCGGCACAGTTACGTGGGCGCTGGGGAATCGAACCCAGGCTAGCAGGCTTTTACACCTTTAATCAATGAGCCATGTCCCCAACCCTTGGTATTTTTCACATGTATATTTGCCCCATATATTTTTAAAGCTTTATTTATTTATTTACCAGCGGAGAGAGAGAGAAAGAATGAGAATGACCCTCTTGCCACTGCAAATTAACTCTAGACACATGCACTACTTTGTGCACCTATGTGAATACTGGGGAGTTAAGTTCTACAAGCAAGCACCTTTAAACTGCTGAGCCATCTCCCCAGCCCCATAGTTTTAACCCTTAAGTGGGATTTATTGGGTTGTGTTTCAGCAATGTGGAACTCAGCAGGCAGGCGCCCTCCACTTACTATGTTGTTTCTCTTCCAGGGAGATGACAGTCTGTCTGCGGTCACCATTGATTCAGACTTCGAGACAGTGAGTATGACAAAGTGGTGGTTCCTTGCAGGGCTTCTACAGATGCATGTGTAAAACAGCCTCCCCAGAAATCCACAGAGCCAGAAAATGACACCCAGTGCTCGCCACGGTGCAGAGACTTTGAGCCTGCTCATTGGGTTTAAATAACAGCTTGATTTTAGAGATTAATCACCAGCAGGTCCTGTTCCTGTGGAGGGAGCGCTTCTTAGCCTCCATGCAGCCCCAAAACCCAACACAGCTCTCAGCAGTGCACCATTCTCCTCCCCCTTTCCGAGTGTGGGGGGTTTATGACAGCTCCCTGCATAGTGCAGAAGGACCAACACACTTTCATTTGCTTCTTCTTTCTTTCAGAATACGAAAAGAAAAGTTTGCCACAAACCTCCCCCCACATCACCAAGTAAGTATGACCAGCTCCCAGTCCCCAGTTTCCTCATCTCCACACTGACTGCACCACGTTTGGAGAAGGTGCTGGGAAGGTGGCACTCTGAGAGGGTGGAGACATTGGCCTTGTGTCCCCTGGGACCCCCAGGATCATTCTGTCACCCTGAGCAGGACGAGGATAGCTTGGTTCCTGTCCTCGGCAGTGGTCAGGTATGTGGCCTTTGTCAGGAAGATGATGCTGAGATAGCTTTGGTCCCAGTGCCAGTGAGGCCTCCTTGTTGTCACTGTTGTTCTCTCATTGCTCTAGCACCCAGTAGCCCATGCCCCAGTTCCAGTTCTCTCCTATATGTGTGACAAATGAGAATCCTACACTGACTTCCTCTTGGTGCCCCAAACTTGTGGATACTGACCTCATGTGCATGTGTGTGTGAATGTATATTATACACATATATCATGTGTGGCATACATATACACATGACAGATTCAGGGAATACCTTGTTTAGGGGAGAGGTTCTGGGGATTGAACCCAAGGCTTTATGGATGCCAGAGAACAGCTTTACTTCAGCCCCAAACAAACTTTTCATACAGACCAAAGGGAACACCATTCAAAAGGCCCATTTTAAGCCAGGCATGGTGGCACACACCTTTAATCCCAGCACTCGAGAGGCAGAGGTAGGAGGATCACCATAAGTTGGAGGCCACCCTGAGAATACATAGTTAATTCCAGGTCAGCCTGGGTCAGAATGAGATCTTACCTGGAAAAACAACAAAACAAAAAAGGCCCATTTTGGGGGCTGGGAAGATGGCTCAGTGTCCCTTCTGGCTCAAGGGGCACTTAGATTACAGACATGGCTTTTTTTTTTTTAATTGAAAAAGGAACGATCTTTATTCACGTGACAGAAGAGAGGATCTTCAATCACCAACTTTTGGGGAAAAAGAAGAGGGGGAAAAAGTCACACTACAATGTGATGGATCTCAAAATCCCATGAGAATTCCATATTCCGGGTCCAAACACATCATTCAGGCCCAAAGTTCAGAGTCTGCATTTCTGCTGCCATTCTTATTTTTAAAATGATTTTTTTTTTTTTAAATGTGAAGAAACCTGTTGTTCAAAAGTTCTGCTAGTTCACAGCAGGAGGTTTGAGCAGATGTTGATCAGATCCTTTTTGCACTGCGGCCCAGGACACAGAGTCTCTCACAACCCAAGTCGGTCCTCAGCCTCAATAACACAAGATGGCCGACACGTCGCCACACACTCACGTGACAGCCCCGCCCGCGGCCCGCCTCGCTCCCCTCCATGCTCTCCAGCCTCCCACGACCTTTTCTTTTCTTTTCTTTTCTTTTTTTTGAGAGAGAGAAAGAAGCAGAGAGAGAGATGGGCTGGAGAGATGGCATGCATCTGGAGTTTGTTTGCAGTGGCTGGATGCCCTGGCATGCCTTTTCTCTCTCTCTCCCTCTTTCTCTCAAATAAATAAAATAAAATAAATATTTAGAAGAAAAAAAAGTACACAGAGAGAGAATGGGCACACCAGGGCCTTCAGCCATTGCAAACAAACTCCAGATAATGCGCCCCCTTGTGCACGTGCAACATTGTGTGCTTCTGTCACTGTGCATCTGGCTTACATAGGGCCTGGAGATTTGAATATGAGCTCTTAGGCTTTGCGGTTAAGTGCCTTAAGTACTGAGCCATCTCTCCTGCCCCAGACACGGCTCTTTTAGGTGGTGCTGAGGATGCAAACTCCGGTACTCAGACTTGCAGGGCAAGTACTTTATCCCCCGAGCTATCTCCATGGCCCGCCTTCCTGCAGCAGTAGAGACCCCGAGGAGCAAATGACCTTGCAACTCTAAACCCCTGTTGACTTTCCAGGGTCACCTTATTACTCCAAGCCAAGGAAAGCTGCATCCTGGCGACCTCTGAGGACAGCAGGGAGCATTCCTCTGAGTAGCAGAGTGTCCTTGACCCCGCAGAAACTGTGGCTGGGAGCTCCCAAACCAGGTAGGTGGCGCTCCCACAGAGGCCCCAGCAGGCTTGGAAAGAGAAGTGCAGGGCCATGTGCACTAGAGTGCTTAATGTGACTTGTTGATTACCTTGTCTTTTCAACCACACTGAATCATCATCTTGGTATCAAACCACTAGATGTGCTTCCAGATAGACTTGTCCTTTAGGTCTCCTGTTGTCTAGCACTGCTTGGGTGGCAGCCATGTGTTGGAACCAGCTCCTACCAGCTTGCAGGAGCCAGCTGTTGACATTTTTGCAAGCTGGTTGGGCACACTGACACCTTGAGGTGTTAGGCATAGTGGAATATTTATTTACACCATGGAAATGAGCTTCCCTTGATGGATCTCTGAGAGATAGGTAATTAAGCAGTTATCGGTGTGCCCCTGCCTGCTGGCATCTACTGGATGACAGCAAAACCTCCCATTGTGTCTGCTTGTACCTGTCCTATTAAATCCATGCACATTCAAAGCAGGAAGTGTGACCCAGCCCCCGAACTCCACGCTCACCTCGGAGCACGCGTGGACCCACCCCCCCAGCTGTACTCCCGACTGCCTGATGGAAGCTGTGAGAGTGAAGAGGTCAGACCTCAGGCGTTCTGCTAGCAATGGTGAGCATGCTCTGGGGATGAGACCATGACCACAGGAGCGACTGAGTTGTCCTTTGTCAGATATTTGTCAGTAAGACATTCTGGAATATTCTTTTTGAGAGAGAGAGAGAGAGAAAAACAGAGAGAGAGGAAGAGACAGAGAGAGAGAGAATGGGTGTGCCAGCGGCCTCTCAGCTGCTGTGAACGAATTGCAGATGTGCGCGTCCCTTGTGGGCAAGCATGGCATTGCGTGCTTGCATCACTTGTGTCTGGCTAAATGTGTGACCTGGAGAATCAAACAGGCGTTCTTAGGCTTGGCAGGCAGGTGCCTTAACTGCTAAGCCATCTCTCCAGCCCCATTCTGGAATATTCTAAGGATAGTCTGTTCTACCCTCCTGGAAAGAAAAAGCAGGTTGCTATAACAAAAAGAGTCCCTTTTTATTTCTTTATTCTATTTTTTTTTTTTTTTTTTGAGGTAGGGTCTCACTCTAGCCCAGGCTGACCTGGAATTCACTATGTAGTCTCAGGGTGGCCTCGAACTCATGGCAATTCTCCTACCTCTGCCTCCTGAGTGCTTGAATTAAAGGCGTGCACCACCGCCCAGCTTTATTTTATTTTACTTTATTTTATTTTTTTGGTTTTCTGAGATAGGGTCACTTTAGGTCAGGCTGACCTAGAATCCACTCTGTAGTCCCAGGGTGGCCTTGAACTTGTGGTGATTCTCCTACCTCTGCCTCCCGAGTGCTGGGATTAAAGGCATGTGCCACCGTGCCCGGCTCCCAGCTTTGTTTTTATTTACTTATTTATTTTATTTGACAGAGAAAGAGGGAGAGTGAGAGAGAGAGAATGGGCATGCCAGGGCCTCCAGCCACTGCAGATGAACTCCAGATGCATGCGCCCCTTTATGCAGCTGGCTAATGTGGGTCCTGGGGAATTGAACCTGAGTCCTTTGGCTTTGCAGGCAAATGTGTTAACTGCTAAGCCATCTCTCCAGCCCCTTTTTTATTTATTGGAGAGAGAAAGAGAGACGATGGGTATCCTAGGGCTTCTTGCTGCTGCAGACAAACTTCAGAAGCATGTGCCATGTGGCTTTATGTGGGGACTGGGGAAGTGAACCCTGACTGACAGGCTTTGCAAGCAAGCACCTTTAATGGCTGAGCCATCCTTCAAGCCCTCAGATGATATTTTAAGAGGTTTGTGTGTCTTCCTCCAGGTGCGACTTCTGTCTACAGAGAGAAGGAAGATATGTATGACGAGATCATTGAGTTGAAGAAGGTAGGAGCCTGTCTACTCCTTACTATTAGCAGGGACCTCTGTAACCTGAAAATCAGCATCATTGGTGGGGTTGGTCGTTCATATGGAGAGCTGAGTGTTAGTTCCACAGTATTTTGAGCCCCGTCACTGTGCTGTGGGAGCTGGCCACTCTGGCTGAGGGAAGATCTGTCCACCCCCAGCATAAGAGGCAGTGAGGGGCTGGGGGAGTGGTTTAGCAGCAGAGGGCTTGGCTAGCATGCAGGAGGCCCTGGGTTCAGCTACCAGTCTTGAAAAAAAAAAACTGTTTTTCCCTTGGCCTACCTTTGGGAGAAGTCCACCCACAGGTGGATGTTGGGAACGTGGCTCTCTGACCAGCCCTGAGAGAATGGGACATTGGCACCTTCCAGAGCCCATTTTTATAGTGCTGATTGTGGGCACATTCCACAGTAAGACAGCATTTCTCAGCTTGATGTCTTTGGCATTTTAATTGGAAAGGTCCAAGGTACATGGGCTTCGCCTACACTCACCTAACTACCAGGCCCTTGCCGTGACTTGCAGAACTTCCCACTATACACAGCACCCCTCCAAAACAAGGAGTAATAGTACATACCTATAATCCCATCACTCTGGAGGCTGAGGCAGGAGGATTACCAGAGGTTAGAGGCTAGCCTGGGTTGCAGAGTCCCTGTGCCGGGTACTTGTGCAGACCTTATGCGTGGCCCTTTCCTCTGCAGTCATTACACATGCAGAAGAGTGAAGTGGATCTCATGAGGACAAAGCTTCGGCGCCTGGAGGAGGAGAACAGCAGAAAGGACCGGCAGATAGAGCAGCTTCTGGACCCTGGGCGAGTGAGTGCCCACCCCCCAACCAAGGCCACCGCCACCCATGCTGCCTGGCAGGAAGCTAAGCACCACAGCCCTCAGAGCAGTTCCGTCATCTCTCCACAGGGCCCCACGGCCCTCATGTCTCCATCTTCTCTCTGCAGGGCTCTGATTTCGTGCGGACGCTGGCAGAGAAAAGGCCTGACACTGGTTGGGTGAGTTAGAGGCTCTAGAAACCACCCCAGCCAAGGCCATAGAGGACTGTGGGAAGGGGGACAAGCTCAGGACTTTCTGGAACCAATTGCCCACAGAGCCGCTGTATGTTTTGGGATTTGTTAGGGCCTGCAGGCTTAGCACAGAGGCTAAGGGTGGAGAGGGGCTGACCATGTGGCTCAGTTGGAAGACTGCTTGCCTAGAGTGCAGGAAGCCCTGAGCTCCATTGCCAGCACCATAAACCAGGTGCGTACCTGTAATCCCAGCACTCCCTGTAACTCCCTGTCTGTCAGGCAAAGAGAACCACCTAAGAGGGGCTGGAGATGGAGCCAGGAGGATCAGAAGTTTTAGGTCATCCTCTGCTACATAGAGAGTTCAAGGCTAGTTTGGACTACATGAGACCCTGTCTCAGAAAAAAAGGGGGGGGGGCTGGAGAGATGGTTTAGCAGTTAAGGCACCTGCCTGCCAAGCCTAAGAATGCCTGTTCGATTCTCCAGGTCCTACGTTTAGCCAGACGTAGTGATGCAAGGACGCCGTGCCACACTTGCCTACAAGGGGGCGCATGTGTCTAGAGTTCATTCACAGCTGCTGGGAGGCCTCTGGCATGCTCATTCTCTGTCTGTCTCTCTCTCAAAAAAAAAAAAAAAAAAAAGAAAGCAGAGGGAAAAAAGTTCCATTCTGGGCTGAGACCCAGAATGAGTGAGGCTCTGGGTTCAGTCCCCTGTATCAAAAAAGGAAAACAAGAGCTGGGTGTGATGGCACATGTCTTTAATCCCAGCACCTGGGAGGTAGGCGTAGGAGGATCACCACGAGTTTCGAGTTCCAAAGCCACCCTGAGACTACATAGCAAATTCCATGTCAGCTGGGGCTAGAGCGAGATCCTACCTAGAAAAAAAAAAAAAAAAAGAAAAGAAAAGAAAAAGAAAAACATAAATTGGGGCTAGAGAGAGAGAGCTCAGAAGTTAAGGTGCTGGCTTGCAAAGCCTAACTGCTTGGGTTGGATTCCTCATGCCCACATAAAGCCAGATGCACAAGGTGGCATTTCTATCTGGAGTTCGTTTGCAGCAAACAAGAGGCCCTGGCACAACCATTCTCTCTTTCTCTCTCTTTCTCTGATGGCAAGTAAATAAATAACACACAAGCTTAATAATTAAAAAATAAAGCCAGGTGTGGTGGTGCATGCCTTTAATCCCAGCACTTGGGAGGCAGAAGTAGAAGGATCATCATGAGTTCAAGGCCACCCTGAGACTACATAGTGAATTCCAAGACAGCCTGAGCTAGAGTGAAACCCTACCTTGAAAAATAAAAAGTAATAATAATAATTAAAAAACAAAACGGGGGAGCTGGAGAGATGGCTCAGTAGTTAAGGCGCTTGCCTGTGAAGCCTAATGACCTGGGCTTGATTCCTTGGTATTCATGTAAAGCCAGATGCACAAAGTGGCACGTGCATCTGGAGTTTGTTTGCAGTGGTTGGAAGTCCTGGTGTGCCCATTCTCTGTCTATCTTTCTTCTGTTCCTCCCTGCTTGCAGATAAATAAATAAAAATATTTAACAGGGTGGAGGGACTGGGGAAATGGCTCAGTGGATAAGTAATTTAGTTTGGATCACAGGCCCCACATAAACTGTGACAGGCTTCTTTAATCCCGGAGCACCTACTGTGAGAAGGGAAGTGGAGAGAGGAGAATTTGCCAAAGTGAACAACAGTGAGAGACCCTGCGTCAAAATGAGGTGGTCTCTTTTTACTTTTTTTTTAGTCTTTCAAGCTAGGGTTTCACTCTAGCTCAGGCTGACCTGGAATTCACTATGTAGTCTCAGGCTGACCTTGAACTCACAGCGATCCTCCATGGTGGCGCATGCCTTTAATCCCAGCACTCGGGAGGCAGAGGTAGGGTCGCCCTAAGTCTGAGGCCACCCTGAGAGTACATAGTGAATTCCAGGTCCTCCTGAACTAGAGCGAGACCCTACCTCAAGAAAAAACAAAATAAATAAATAAATAAATAAAAATAAATAATTAATTAAGTATATATAATTTATTTATTTATTTGAGAGAAATAGGCAAGAGAGAGAGAAAGAGAGAGGGAGAGAATGAGCATGCCAGGGCCTCCAGTCACTGCAAACAAACTCAAGATGCAGATGCCTCTTGTGCATCTGCCTTACATGGGTCCTGGAGATCAATCCGGGATCCTTTAGCTTTGTGGGCAAATGCCTTAACCACTAAGCCATCTCTCCAGCTCCGCATCTAGCTTTTTATGAGCTCTGAGTGTGATCAAACTCAAGTCAGCAGGTTTGCAGCCAAGCTCCTTTAGCCTCTGAGCCACCTTCCCAGCCACATGTCACCATTTTAAAATCGGGAAACTGAGGTTAAAAGGTTTGCTTGGGCTGAAGAGCTGGCTCAGTCAATAAAGTTTTTTTTTGTTGTTTTTTGGGGGTTTTTTTGGAGAGAGAGGGAGAGGAAGACAGAGATGGGCGTTGCCAGCAGCCTCTCAGCCGCTGCGAACAAAATCCAGATGCGTGCGCCCCCTTGTGGTCAAGTGTGGCATTGCGCCCTTGTGTCACTTTGCATCTGGCTAAACGTGGGACCTGGAGATTGGAACCGCTGGAGATTGGAACCAGCGTTCTTAGGCTTAGGAGGCAGGCGCCTTAACCACTAAGCCATCTCTCCAGCCCCAATAAAGTTTTTTGACTTGTAAGCATCATGACCTTAGTTCAGTCCCCAGAACCCATGTAAAAATATGGAGTGTGATGGTTCACACCTGTAATCCCAGAGCTGGAGAGACAGAGATAAAAGAGATAGAGGTCTCTGGGGCTTACTGGTCAGCCAGTCTTGCGTAATTGCTAAGCTCCAGGCCAATCTCAAAAAGAGGTTGATAGCATGCCTAAGAATGACACCAGAGCTTGCATGCATAACCCCCTACATACATGAACACATATATGCAAAAAAAAAAAAAAGATTTTCCCAAACCCAGTCCCTTCCTGTGAACTCTAGGCTCTAGGAAGGCAGGAATGGTGGCTGTCAAGGTTTCCCTCCCTCCACCTTACCAGTAGTACATATTGAAGGGAAGAAATTATTTTAAGTCATTCTAGTAAAATCTCACACCAGAAAGCAACAAAATTAGCACTAGTGATCAAAACTAATTTTGGCAGGGCTGAGAAATAAACCCCCACCCTCAAAATCTGCACACTGTGTTTTGCATTGGTCAGCCACACAAACAGGGTTTATCACCTATTGCTCTTGCAAGGTCCTTTTGCATGAGGACGTTCATGGCTGTCCAGGAAGGGGGAGGTTTGTGAACAAGCCATTCAAAGTGGTTTGTAGCTATCTCAAAACATTTTCATATGCTGCCTGGTTTATGTAGTGCTGGGGATGAACCAGGATGAGCTTGTGTATTCTAGTCAAGCACTGTACCAACTGAGCTATTTGTCAGCCCTGTTAAATTGTTTTAAAGAATATAAAATAAACCAGGCATGGTGGTGCATGCCTTTAATCCCAGCACTTGGGAGGCAGAAGTAGGAAGATCACCGTGAGTTCAAGGTCACCCTGAGAATATGTAGTGAATTACAGATCAGCCTGAGCTAGAGTGAGACCCTACCTTGAAAAACCAAAAATAAATAAATAAATAAAAAGTAAACAAATAAAATTAAAAGTTTTAAAAATAAAAAGAATATTAAGTAAGCCAAGTGTGGTAGTACTTTCCTAAAATCCCAGCACTTGTGAAGTGGAGGCAAGAGGATAAGTCAAGGTTTTCCTCAGGTATATATTGCAAGTTCCAGGCCAGCTTGGACAACATGAAATTATGCCTCAAAAACAAAAATAGTAGAGCTGTTTACAAAAATGTCTACCTAGGGCATCGGAAGAAGATGTAGTATTAATTAATTCATTAATATTTCCACAGAGAAATGCCCTATATGTTTATTCTGTGTCATATGTGTACTTAAATAAAGTTGGTTCCAAGTAGCAATTCTAAGTCTTGTGGTAGCTTTCACCATGACCCAGCACTCAGGAGGCTGTGGCAGGAGGATCACAGATTCAAGACCAGTCTTGGCTCCATATTAAATTTGAGGACAGGGCTGGAGAGATGGCTTAATGGTTAAGCACTTGCCTGTGAAGCCTAAGGACCCTGGTTCAAGGCTTGATTCCCCAGGACCCACGTAAGCCAGATGCTCTGTTCCACCCATTCTCTCTCTGCCTCTTTCTCTCTCTGTTTGTCCCTCTCAAGTAAATAAATAAAAATTAAAAAAATTTTAAAAAATTGATGGCAGTCTGGGCTACGTAGGGAGATCCTTTGTTGTGGTTTAAGGCGTATAAGGGTGACATCTCCCCAAGGAGACATTAATAGAGCAGGAAGTTGTGAGCCTAAATGAAGGGTCCTTGGTGCTGAGCAGAGGACTTGCCAGACTCTGCTCTGTCGGCTCTCTCCCCTAGTGAGGCCCGTCTGACGTGTTGCGGGGTTGGTGAGAGTCCAGGTTGTGGTGACTTCTTTACTGTGAAGCAACTTAAGGCAGGTCCACCTCCTGTCCTAAATGCACAGTATGTTCTAGAAGACAACTGCCAGGGCACTGACGACTGGCCACTGTTCTCCTGCTCAGCGTCTATTCCCCTGCACTCCTCGGGTTTAGTAAGACCAGAGGGACCTTAGTTGTCACTTTGGCCAAGAAGAGAAGAAAGAAGCTAGGGAAGGAAGGACAGGCATGTGGATGTGACCCAGTAAGGATGGAGTATAGGACTCCCAGGAGGGGACCAGGAAGGCCAAACCTCCAGTGGAAGGCGGTTCCTGAGGTGGTGGCCCTCTGCTGCAGGTCATCACGGGGCTCAAACAGAGGATCTTCAGGCTGGAGCAGCAGTGCAAGGAGAAGGACAGCACCATCAAGTACGCAAGGGTGGGGTCTGGTGGTGGGAGGGCTCCCAGCTCCTCCTGGGTGCTGCACTTGGTCAGCTGGTCTAACCATTCTTCCTTCTCCAGGCATGCATTCCCATGTTGGGCCTGTTCTCCCTTCTCCATCCCAGCAGCCTCTGTCCACTCCTCTGGTCCCATCCCATTAAGAAATGTTAGCCACCCCCATTCTTTTTTTCTTTGTTCCCATGTTACTGGAACCCAGGGCCTCATACATGCTGACCACGCACTGTGCCACTGAGCCACACCCCAGCTCCTCAGTGAATGATTCTATGCAGCCACTCCACTGCTGAGCCACTCCCCAGCTCCTCAGTGAATGATTCTATGCAGTCACTCTACTGCTGAGCCACACTCCAGCTCCTCAGTGAATGATCCTATGCAGGTACTCCACTGCTGAGCCACACCCCAGCTCCTCAGTGAATGATTCTATGCAGCCACTCTACTGCTGAGCCACACTCCAGCCCCTCCTATGCAGGTGCTCTACTGCTGAGTCATGCCCTCAGCCCCTCACTGGAGGATTCTAGGCAGGTGATTTTCCACTAGCCACATCCCAGCCCTCTTTTTACTTTCAGTTTAGAGAGGCTTTATTAATTTAAGAGTAGGAAAGAGGGCTGGAGAGATTGGCTCAGTGGTTAAGGTGCTTGCTTGCAATGCCTAATGACCCAGATTTCCTTAGTACCCATGTAAAGCCAGTTGCACAAAGTAGTGCATGTATCTGGAGTTCCTTTGCAGTGGTTAGAGGCCCCAGAGTGTCCATTCTCTCTGTCTCTGCTTGCAAATAAATAAATATTAAAAAAAAAAAAAAAAAAAAAAAAAGGAAAGGGCTGGAGAGATGGCATAGTGGTTAAGGCACCTGCCTGCTAAGCCTAAGAACACACATTCAGTTCTCCAGGTCCCACGTTTAGCCAGATGCAAAGTGACACAAGGGCATAATGCCACACTTGCCCACAAGGGAGCACAAACATCTAGAGTTCATTCACAGCAGCTGAGAGGCTGCTGGCATGCCCATTCTCTGTCTGTCTCTCTGACTCTCTCCAGAAAAGAAGAAGAAGGGAAAGATGGGCTGGAGGGGATGGTTTAGCAGTTAAGGCATTTGCCTGCAAAGCCAAAGGACCCAGGTTTGATTCCCCAGGACCCACATTAGCCAGATGCACAAGGGGTGCACACATTTGGAGTTTGCAGTGGTTAAAGGCCCTGGCATGCCCATTCTCTCTCTCCCCCTCTTTTTCTCTGTCAAGTAAGTAAATAAAAATATATATATATATATATATGACAAGGAAAGAGATAGTATGAAGAATTCCTGTTCATGAGAAGGCAGGAAGGGAAAGTTCCCCATCTTTTTTTTTTTTTTTTTTTTTCCTGGGCATGGTAGTAGACTCACAATCCCAGGCTGATCTGGAATTAGAGGTAGTCTCAGGATGGCCTGTGAGTTCAAGGCAACCCCTGAGATTACCTCTGCCTCCCAGGTCAGCCTGTTAGAGCAAAATCCCACCTTGAAAAAGAAAAAAAAAACATAACTTTTTTTTTAAAAATTTTTTTTTGTTTTTTCATGGTAGTAGTCTCACTCTGGTCCAGGCTGACCTGGAATTCACTATGTAGGAGGATTGGTGGCCTCAACTCAAGGCCATCCTCCTACCTCTGCCTCCCAGGTCAGCCTGTTAAAGCAAAATCCTACCTTGAAAAATAAAAAAAAAAAAAAAAATTATAACATTTATTTGCAAGCAGAGAGAGAGGAGAAAGAATGAGTGCACCAGGTCCTCTTACCACTGCAAACTCAAGATGAATGTGCCAGTTTGTGCACCTGGCATTATGTGGGTACTTCGGGAATTGAACCTGGGCCAGCAGGCTTTGCAAGTGAGGACCTTTAACTGCTGATCCATCTCCCTAGCCCTGTTTTTACTTTTTGTTTTTGTTTTTGTTTTTTCAAGGTAGGGTTTCTCTGTAGCCCAGGCTGACCTGGAATTCACTATGTAGTCTCAGGGTGGTCTGGAACTCTGTTATGGGTTCAGTGTTGCACAAGTATGACCATCAACTCATGGAATGTGAGGCAAAGTTTTATTGGGTAAAAAGAGAAAGAAAAGAAAAAGAAGAAAAGCTGGTGCACTCCAGGGTTACACCCAGAGTTCAGATTCTCAGGATGCAGCATTGAACTGTTTGGAATGTTAGCTTTTATTGGAAACAACCATATGATGTTCATAGAAAAAACAGGATGGGCGTTAAACCATAAAGTTACTGTTAGGTGGGGGGAGCTCTATTACAAGAAGTCACAAGGTATTCATCACATAGATCACATAGGCAGAACTGAGGCAAGAAACATTCTGTGCTATGTAATCACAAAGACATTTGGAAACAAAGAGGTACAGGAAGGTCATGGTACATTTGCACAGAGGGGTCTCCCGTTCCTTAGGTAACAGCAAACACCTGCATTTTGCAATAAGGCCTATGTTAAGGATTCCTGGAACCTCTCCTTCATCCGTCAGGAAGGTCAGCTTTGGGTGGTGGCCTCCATGATGTGTGTCTAAAGGCCAGGGCTGCCCAGGAGGACTCTTGACCTGGTCTATTGTGTCCTTTCACATTCCATGTCCCCCTCTGATATGACACTGAGTCAGACAAATCCTTGACTGGAAGAACAGTGTCTGGGGTATTTTCATCTGAGGGGGTCTATTGCGTCCACCATACCATGAGTTTAACAGAATTTATTTTATTATCATCTATAATATTAATAATGGGTCCTATGATAAGCCTAAGAGTATCAGTAGTCTCATGGGGCCAAAATAAACATAGACTGAAAACAATTATTAGTGGTTTGTCCCCTTGAGATTTTCTCTAAAAAAGTAATTATTTCTAATGCTCTTAAAGCATTTTGTCCCATACCAAAAAAGTAAGTCTTTGCATTTTGTTCCCTCCACTTGGCTGGGGGTAGTTAGGATGACCTGGTGGGGGCCCTTCCCAGTACGGTGCCTCTTCATCTGAACTCTGTCCCCGCCCTGAAAGGGATGGGACAGACAGGGTGTGTCTGAAAAGCACCCTTGACTGCCGGAACAGTGGACTCCTGGACTCTGTAAGACTTGATAGAAAGAAGCCTTTCATTAGTAAAGTCAAATCTATCTGTTAAGATCCATCCGGGGCAGGATGGGCGGTATCCGTACATTCACATAAGGGGGTACACCTGGCCCTTAACAGGGTGAAGGGAAGGAGCCCCATCCATCCTTCGCTGGTCTCTAGGGTTAATGGAGCTAAAGTCTCCTTCAAAGTCCGATTCATCCTTTCTGCCTATTCTGAACTTTGAGGACGAGAGGCGCAATGTAATTTCAATTAATCCCCAGTGTCTTAGTCAATTCCCTAGTGATTTTTGACATAAAGATAGGCCCATTATCTGATCCTATCTTGAGGGGCAACCCATAGTGGGGAATTATCTCTTAACAATTCCTTAACTACTATCTGGGCTGTCTCAGACTTGGAAGGGAAAGCTTCTACTCAACCTGAAAAGGTATCAACATAAACAAGTAAATATTTACATCCATACTGACCTGGCTTTACCTCTGTGAAATTAACTCTCCAATATCTACCTGCTCTGTTCCCTGCTCTCTTGACCCCATTGGTGGTATCTTACCAGAGGAGGCATTTGTCTGTCGGCAGGCCTGACGGTGGTGGTGTCCTTGATGACTGAAGTCCATACCTGGGAAGAAAAGCTCTTTCCTTCTTAGCTCCGCTAGCTTCTAGCTGCCTAAGTGAGTTCCTTCATGTAGTTGGTTAGCCAGCCTCCGTCCTAGGGCTTGGGGCAGCAACAGTCGTCCATTCTCCAGTTGGTACCATCCTTGTGGGGTCTGTTCCTTTATCAGATGATAGGTGTAGGTCCTGCTGGTCACTCAGGAAGACTGGGTGCTGGGAGGGTGACCAGACAATCTGACAGATGCTGAGAGGCAGCGCTCTTTGCTGTGAGGTCTGCCAGTCTGCTCCCTCTTGCTTCTGTGGTTTCTGATGACCCAAATAATGAATTATAGCCACTTTAGCAGGCACCCAAATGGCAGCCAAATGGCCCTATGGACATGAGCCTTGGTAAAGGTATAGTGGTTGTGTAGATATTCACTATTTTGTCTTTTCCCAATATCAATGCTATCAGTTCCAGCTTTCTGAGCAGATGTACCCTGAGGTAGGGCCTCAGCCCACAGGGTCACCACATCCGCCTCTGCAAACTGATTCTGTCCATGACAAAGCTGCTGCCATCAGAATACATCACTAGATCAGGGTCTGGCTGAGCCATATCTGTCAGGTCTGGGCGGCGTCCATGGAAGGCGGAGGTGATCTCTAGGCAGTCATGCAGAGTGGTTGATGCCTCATCAGTTTCTGGCAGCAGGGAGGCTGGGTTCAAAGCCTCAGTTCAGCAAAACTATATCCTTGGTTGATCTAAGAGCAAGGTCTGATAGTGGGTTATGCGAGAGTTGGAGAGTCATCAGTCTGGGAGGCTTTTGAAAAGAGTCTCTATCGCATGTGGAGCCATAATTAATAAAGTCTGGCCCACGATTAATTTATCACAGTCCTTTGTCAGAATAGAAGCAGCTGCAATAGCCCAGAGACAAGGGGGCCACCCAGCGGCTACTGGGTCTAACTTCTTTTTAAAAAATTATTTGAAGCCTGGTGTGGTGGCACACGCCTTTAATCCCAGCACTCGGGAGGCAGAGGTAGGAGGATCGCCGTGAGTTCAAGGCCACCCTGAGACTGCATAGTTAATTCCAGGTCAGCCTGAGCCAGAGTGAGACCCTACCTCGAAAAAACAAAAATAAATAAATAAATAAATAAATAAATAAATAAATAAATAATAAATAATAAATAATAAATAAATTATTTGAGAGAGAGAAAGAGAGAAGGAGAGAATGGGCACACCAGGGCCTCCAGCTACTGCAAACAAACTCCAGATGCATTGCACCCCCTTGTGCATCTCGTTTACGTGGGTCCTGGAGAGTTGAACCAAGTTCCTTTGGCTTGGCAGGCAAACACCTTAACCGCTAAGCCATCTCATAAGTACTGGGTCTAACTTCTAGATAAGTAGGCCACTGGGCGATGTTATGGCCCCAGTCTCTGGGTTAGGATGCCTGCAGCTGTCCCCTTATTTTCATCCCTGTACAAGTGGAAGGGTTTGGTTAAGGCTGGAAGCACCAGGGCAGGGGCTGATGTCAGAGCTGACTTTCCTCATTTTCAATCCAGTTAAAATCCTTTTCTTGCCCTTGTGTAGTCTCATATAGAGGCTTGGCTAATTCAGCAAACCTTGCGATCCAAATTTTGCAATACCCCACAGCTCCAAGGAATTCTCAGATTTGTCTCTTAGTCTGAGGCATGGGGATCTGAGTGATGGCCTGAATTCTAGAAGCCAACAGCATCCTCTTACCTCCTTGGACCTTGTATCCCAAGTAGGTTGCCTTACGCATGCACAGCTGAGCCTTCCTGGCTGATTAAGTTGTCCAGGAGACACTCTGTGGCAGAGAGGCATTCTTTTGAGATCCTAGGAGAGTTGTGAAAGGCCTGCAAGTCTCTATGAAGAGCCTCATCAAAGAGGGTGGGGGAATTTTTAAATCCCTGTAGAAGCTTAGTCCAGGTTAGGTGCCCACTGGTGCCT
The DNA here is from genome assembly GCA_036365145.1 of Orientallactaga sibirica. Taxonomy (NCBI): domain Eukaryota; kingdom Metazoa; phylum Chordata; class Mammalia; order Rodentia; family Dipodidae; genus Orientallactaga; species Orientallactaga sibirica. The sequence goes on along the minus strand of JAEOAD010001941.1, from coordinate 1,145,249 downwards.
TTTCCCGGGCCCATTCAAAGGCCAAAAATGGGTTGACTTCCCTTTGTCAATGGGATGTTAAAGAAAACATCTTTTAGGTCCAGCACAGTATATATGTGTCTTTCAAGTGGAATCATAAAGAGCAAAGTGTAAGGCCTGTCTCGTGGGGCCTTGTGCCTTCTGGAAGGTAGCCACTATAACCTTAGCCATTTGCTTAGCCTGTCTATCTTCAGAGTGTCTCTATTATTATATACCCTGGCAGTAATCTCTATTAACTCTGAAAGAAGTTTGCTCTCAAATTCTTCTATTTTCTGAATCTCCTTTCTAATATCTGTGGACTGAGTTACAAAAGCAATGTTAATAGCTCGCCTATTCTCAGGAGCCTCAGGATCTATCTATGGGGGGAGGTAATGTCCTATAATCTTCCTGCAGCCTTTCTAGAAAAGCAGTGGGGGACTCTATGGACGCTTGGGTCCCTTCACTCACCTTAGACAAATTTGTAGGGCATCGAGCGAGTGGCTGCCCAGAGACCACCCAATAGAGTCTGGTGAAAGAGGTTAAGGAACACCCTACCTTCAGGGGTGTTGGGATCCCAATCCGGTCGTGTGGAAGAGAAAACCTAGTCAATAACTTTAGGCTTCTCCATGAGGTGGTCGTCAGCTCCCAACACTAGTTTCTTGGCTTCCCTTCGGATTTTTTTTCATGTTTCTCTGTGGTGAAGAGGATCTGCAAGAGTTGCTGACAGTCCTCCCATGTGGGCTGATGGCTGTAGAAGACTGTCTCGAAACGGGATATCAGAGAACCTGCTTTAAATCACATTTAGGTTTAGCAATAAGAGTGGGGGTGCTGGGGAATCCAACCTAGGTCTTTAGGCTTCCCAGATAAGCACCTTAACTGTTAAGACATCATTTAATTGATGTCCCCCCCCTTTTTTTTTTATCTGTTTATATCCCGATATGCATTTTAGGTAAGTCTGATATTTGCCTTATGTAAGGAGTTTATAACTTGATCAAGTACCTTGACTCAGTTTACCTATTTAGCCTTTTCTCTACTGAGAAATTTCATCTAACAGATGAACAGGTGTTCCAAAGAGAGCTATAAAGAGAAACAAAAGTTACATGTGGTTTGTCATTCCCTTTTCCTTGTCGGAGACAATGGGCCATTTTGTCTCTGGACAGGGTCAGGGGGACACATGGCTTAAACTTGCATGGGGTCTGAGATAAAGGGGGAATCATCCCTTTTTCAGAGTCCAGCTTGCCATGACTTTAAATAGCATATATCAGTAAGCAAGAGCAAAAGGAAATGACAGAGCAGAGAGCTAAGCATCCTGCATTCCTTGTCTTACTCTGAAATTGTTTGTTTTTACCTAGGAAATTTATAAAAATTAATTTTACCCATTTGTAATACATAAGGTGATAGGGTCTTGTCTATGTCTAACCTGGTTAGACCTCCAAAGAATATGAATTACATCTGTGCTTATGACCTTGTGACCCACCTAGCATAGGGCATCAGCTATGTTTAATGTAAGTTGAATTTACATTAAGTCTATATCCCTATATAAAACTTTTAGAGCATCCTCAAAAGTCTGTAAACAGTTGAAAAATCTTTAACTTTAGGCATGGTGTTTAGGTTTAGCCTGAAAATCAGCTTTCTGTTCCTTCTAAAAGGAAATTAATTTTAGGCAAAATTTGTTTTTTTTTTGTTTTGTTTTGTTTTGTTTTTGGTTTTTCGAGGTAGGGTCTCACTCTGGCTCAGGCTGACCTGGAATTCACTATGTAGTCTCAGGGTGGCCTCAAACTCTCGGCGATCCTCCTACCTCTGCCTCCTGAGTGCTGGGATTAAAGGCGTGCGCCACCACGCCCAGCTTCAAAATTTGTTTTTTTAGATCTCTTTTATCTTTCCTGTATATGCACATCTTCATGTACATACTTTAACATTTTGATCTAAGTTCCACCCAAAAAGCATTTTTAAAAGATTTTTATTTTTTTGTTATTTATTAGAGACAGAGAGAGGGAAAGAGAGAGAGGGAGAGTGAGAATGGATGCACCAGGGCCTCCAGCCACTGCAAACAAACTCCAGCCACATGCACTCCCTTGTGCATCTGGCTTATGTGGGACCTGGAAAACTGAACCGGGTCCTGTAGGCTTCTCAGGCATGCGCCTTAACCACTAAGCCATCTTTCCAGCCCCCCCCCCAAAGCATTTTTAGCAAGCATTCTATGTCCAACATTGAAAAATATCTTCCCAGTTCCTTCAATCATCTCATCTCAACTCATAATTAACAATATTTCTTATTAAGACTATTAAGAGAACTACACCAAATTTATTAATCTTATTACCCACTGACAAAGAAGCACATAGTCTGGCTCCAAAGAGTTAACCATTTTACTGTTGGAAATTTGTAGAGAAAAGGCCTTCCTTTTAAGTCACCAAAAATCTCTACCTGACAACCAGACTTGCTTTATAATACCAGTATATATATACCTTCAGATTTTAGATAACCATTGATCTGAGATAGCTCCCATAACTCCATGAAATACACTCTCTGTGAATACAGGCAAAACATGACAACTGTTTGGGGGATAATCTTTATCAATACCTCTAACACATTTGGAAATGCTTTTTTATTTTTATTTTTTGGAGAGAGTCGGAGAGAGAGACAGATAGAGAGAATGGGTGCCAGTGGCCTCTCAGCTGCTGTGAACAAACTCCACACATGTGCGCCCCCTTGTGGGCAAGTGCAGCATTGCGCCCTTGTGTCACTGTGTCTGGCTAAACGTGGGACCTGGAGAATCGAATGGGAGTTCTTAGGCTTAGCAGGCAGGCGCCTTAACTGCTAAGCCATCTTCTCCAGCCCTGGAAATGGTTTTATTAGAAGTAACTAAGGCAAATTTTTGTTTCTATCTTGAGGCAGTCTGGCCTGGAACTCAGGCCAGTTGCCTCCCCCTTTAAGTAACAGGACATTACAGTCTTTTAAAATACCTGGCAATTTATGAGCCTACACCTCAGAGGAAATTTTATTGTTTTTAATAATCCTCTTCATCAGTTGAAGTTGACCTAGAATATAAACTCAGTAATTACATTTATGATATCATGTAACAAAATATGGCTTTGTTTACATAAAATTTTAGCTCACCGTAGGCTTTAGTTAAACCTGACTTTTAAAGACAAAAACCAAAAAACCTTGAAATAAATCAAATGCCAACAAAAACTTCAGGAGAGACCTGTTGGACTATTTGGATTAATAAAGAAACCAAAAGGTGTCTATGAACAATGTCTTATTTGTTTAAAGCCCAAACAAAAGAGGAACTATCAGACACAGTTCAAATTAAAGTTATGTACTTATTCTATCAAGCAATTTAAAAGTCACATGGTTTAAAATGTGGAGACAGGCTATCATATTGGAACCTAGAATTGGAGCTTCTCCTGTCTCAGCTTCCCATGTAGCTAGGATAACAGGCCTAACTCTATTTATTTATTTATTTATTTTTAAATTTATTTTGGTTTTTCACGGTAGGGTCTCACTCTTGTCCAGGCTGACCTGGAATTAACTATGTAGTGCCAGGTGGCCTCGAACTCTTGGTGATCCTCCTCTCTCTGCCTCCCGAGTGCTGGGATTAAAGGCGTGTGCCTTTATTTTTTATTATCTTTTTTTCCCCCTGAAGATCTTTTAAGTCTTTTAAGTGCTTTTAACCAGTTTTAAAGGAGAGTTTTCAACAGAATGATTTTGACCCAAATCTTCATAGACAAGAACAAGACACACGAACACAACACCAGACACAAATGTGCTAATATTTTGACTTTCCTGATGCTGCCACCTGGCTGCCAAACCAAAACTGAACCAGAAACCTATGCAGCTGCCAAACCAGAAACAGACCTCCAGTTGAGATCTCCCAATGGAGCCAGAGAGGGTCAAGAGCGGCCCCTCAATCCCTCATCCAGGGGAATTAATGCTGCGTCCAGCTTCCCTCTTGGACCCAGAAAAGTGCGCAAAACCAGAAAACCAGAAAAAAAAGAAAAACAAAAAGAAGAGTGGAAAAAGCACCTCCGGAGGTTTCTTACCCAATAAAGGAAGGGGCTGGCAGTCCTAAGCAAAAATTCCCCGCTAACAGCTTGCTACCAACTCCAAAACCAGGAACATGCAGACGGATGGATATTTGGTTCTCGGGCTGAGATTAGGGGTCCTTCCCTGGTTTGGTTGCCCTAGAGTCAGGGAGGGAGCTCTTGAAATGTGGATCCTGGATGAGCCCCCAAAATGTTATGGGGTTCAGTGTTGCACAAGTAAAACCATCGACTCACAGAATGTGAGGCAAAGTTTTATTGGGTAAAAAAAAAGAAAGAAAGCTGGGTGTGGTGGCTCATACCTTTAATCCCAGCACTTGGGAGGCAGAAGTAGGCAGATTGCTGTGAGTTCGAGGCCACCCTGAGACTACATAGTGAATTCCAGGTCAGCCTGGAACAGAGTGAAACCCTCCCTACCTTACAAAACAAAACAAAAAAGAAAGAAAGAAAGAAAAGAAAAAGAAGAAAAGCTGGTGCACTCCAGGGTTACACCCAGAGTTCAGATTCTCAGGATGCAGCATTGAACTGTTTGGAGTGTTATCTTTTATTGGAAACAACCATATGATGTTCATAGAAAAAAACAGGATGGGCGTTAAGCCATAAAGTTACTGTTAGGTGGGGGGAGCTCTATTACAAGAAGTCACAAGGCATTCATCACATAGATCCCATAGGCAGAACTGAGGCAAGAAACATTCTGTGCTATGCAATCACAAAGACATTTGGAAACAAAGAGGTACAGGAAGGTCATGGTACATTTGCACAGAGGGGTCTCCCGTTCCTTAGGTAACAGCAAACACCTGCATTTTGCAATAAGGCCTATGATAAGGATTCCTGGAACTTCTCCTTTATCTGTCAGGAAGGTCAGCTTTGGGTGGTGGCCTCCATGATGTGTGTCTAAAGGCCAGGGCTGCCCAGGAGGACGCTTGACCGGGTCTGTTGTGTCCTTTCACATTGCATTTTCCAACTCAACAGCAATCCTCCTCCCTCTGCCTCCCGAGTGCTGGGGTTAAAGGCATGTGCCACCACGCCTGGCTCTTTTTACATTAAAAAAATTTATTATTATTTATTTCAGAAAGAGAAAGTAGCAGAAGAGAAACAGAATGGGCATGCCTCCAGCCACCACAAACAAACTCCAGATACATGTGCCACCCTGTGTATCTGGCTCTATGTGGGCACTGGGGAATCAAACCCATGTCCCTAGGCTTTACAGGCAAGCACCTCAACCACTGAACCATCTCTCTAACCCGTCTTTTACATTTAAAAATATTTTTATTTATTTATGAGAGAGAATAGGTATTCTTGGGCCTATAGTCACTGAAAACTAACTCCAGAAGTATGGGCCACTTGTGCATCTGGCTTATGAGGGTGCTGGTGAATTGAACCTGGGTCCTTAGATTTCACAGTCAAGTACCTTAACCACTAAGCCATCTCTCCAGTCCCTTTTTTTTACATTTTTTTGGGGCGGGAGTTTCGAGGTAGGGTCTTACTCTAGCTTAGACTGACCTGGAATTAGTCTCAGGCTGGCCTAGAACTCACGGTGATCCTCCTACATCAGCCTCCCAAGTGCTGGGATTAAAGGTGTATGCCAGCACACCTGTCCTCTTTTTACATTTTTGTTTTGTTTTGTTTTGTTTTTGGGTTGTTTTTTTTTTTTTCCAGGTAAGGTCTCGCTCTACCCCAGGCTGACCTGGAATTTACTCTGCATTCTCAGGGCGGGCTCAAACTCACGGCGATCCTCCTACCTCTGCCTCCCGAGTGCTGAAATTATTTATGTATTTGAGAGAGAGAAAGAGAAGGAGAAAATGGGTGCGCCAGGGCCTCCAGCCACTGTAAACAAACTCCAGATGCATGCGCTCCCTTGTGCAGCTGGCTTACATGGGTCCTGGGGAATTGAACCTGGTCCTTTGGCTTTGCAAGCAAATGCCTTAACCACTAAGCCATCTCTCCAACCCCCCTTTTACATTTTGAGATAAGGCCTCACTAAGTTGCACTGGCTGGCCTTAAACTCATCCCATGAACTCTTCTGCCTTGGCTTCCCAAGGAGCAGAGCTAATAGGCTCTCACTCTAATTTACATCCTTCAAATTTCATTAGGAAACTGTTCACCTTGCACTTGTCATTGTGTTTCAGAATGCCCCTGGTCTGCAGTCACTCCTCATGTCCAGTGTGCAGGCACCTCCCCTGCCCCTGCCTCAGTGGCCACTGTCCATGTTCTCCCCACCTCCCTTCTGGTCTTGCTGATGTGAAGGATCCCTTTTCCTGACTACAGTTGTCTGTTTAAGTAAAACCAAAGCAGCCTGTCCATGTCTCGTGTCCCCAGTTGATACCGTAGCTCCGGTCCCTCATTTGTTGCTTGCTAGAATTACGCAGCATAAAAAACCATGTTGTGTGCCCATTTCTTCTGCTTTAGTGAGGAATTCTGCTGTTATTTCTGTTTGTGCCTTTGGCCTGAAGCCTGTGGTATTCAAGAGCAAGTGACCACAGTACTGGGACAGTCAGCCATCCTCCTGTCCTCCTTTCCGCCCCACTCTCACTCCTCCCTCCCTCCCTTTCTTCCCTTCCTCTTCTTCTTTCTGTCCCTCCCTCCCTTTTTCCCCCTCCCTTTCCTCCCCTTCCATTTTGAGACAGAATCTTGCTGTGTAGCCAAGGCTGTGCTTGAATTCATGATCCTCCTGCCTCAGCCTCCAGAGTGCTGGGATTACAGGCAAGTCCCACGACTCCCTGCCTAATTCTTCTTTATGGATCTGGCTGTTGCCCACCTTCTACAGATGTGGTCCGAGGTCTTTCTGTTACCATGCGTCCACCAGGTGTTTCAGGGCTGTGTCTGTCTTCCTGAGAAGAGCATCCTCAGGAGGGTGTGGGCTCCCCTGGGGACACTGGAGCACAGATCCGTGGGGAAGTCTCAGAAGAGTCATGTCATCAAGGCCACTGCTGGCCTAGCCGAGGGCTGACTTGGGCTTTTCTTTCCTGTTTGTTTCTCTTCCAAAGCCATCCCCTCTCTGGCTTCTGGGAAGTCCTTCTCCTCTACCTGTCTCCTGGGCATTGACATGGCCATGCTAACTCTGAGCTTGGATTTCCAGCAAACTGCAAACGGACATGAAGACTACAAACCTGGAGGAGATGCGTATCGCCATGGAGACCTACTATGAGGAGGTGTGAGCGCCCTGCAGTGTGTGGCCAAGAGGGAGGTGGGGTGCTGATCCCAGTGCATTGAGGCAGTAGTTGCCTATGCACCCATGGGCATGCCAGTGGGCTACCACAGCTTAGTTCTTTCTCCCTGCCTGAGTCTGGAGTCAGTTGCAGAATAGGTAACATGCTCTCTTGCAGTTTTTAAATTTAAAAAAATATGTGTGTGAGAGAGAGAGAAAGAGAAAGAGGGTGTGTGTGTGTATGTTTGGGTACACCAGGGCCTCTTGCCACTGTAAACTCAAGATGCATGTGCCATGTTGTGCATCTGGCTTTATATGGGTACTCAGGAATTGAACCTGGGCCTATAAGCTTTACAAGCAAGCACTTTTAACTGCTAAGGCACCTCTCAGCCCTTAAAATTTTTGTTGACAGTTTTTATACATCTGTGAGAGAGAATGGGCGTACCAGGGCCTTTAGCCACTGTAAACAAACTCCAGACATATGCACCACCTTGTGTCTCTGGCTTATGTGGGTTCTGGGGAGTTGAACCTGGTCCTTAGGCGTCACAGGCAAGCGCCTTAACCACTAAGCCATCTCTCCAGCCCCTATATAATGTATTTTGATTATAATCGTTTCCCATGATCTCCTCTTGTCCTCCTCCCCATCCCCCTTGCACTAAACCCCCTTCTACTTTTGTATGTGTGTGTGTGTGTGTGTGTCCCACCAAATTTTTTTTTGTTTGTTTGTTTGTTTGTTTTTTTGTTTTTTCAAGGTAGGGTCTCACTCTGGTCCAGGCTGACCTGGAATTAACTATGTAGTCTCAGGGTGGCCTCGAACTCTCGGTGATCCTCCTACCTCTGCCTCCCGAGTGCTGGGATTAAAGGCTTGCGCCACCACGCCCGGCTTTGTCCCACCAATTTTAATTAGGGTTGCTCACATGAGCATGGATGGAGGGTTATTTACCATAGCACATGCAACTTTTCAGTGACTCCACCACTGCAGAAAATATCTCCCGCTCCCCCAGCTATTATTAACTGCCAGTAACTGCTCCTGGAGTGATAGGGCCTCCTACCCTCCATCATCCATGGTAACACGTTGATGGGCCTAATTTTGTGTGTGTCTTGTGCAGATAATAACAGTTGCTTGAGGTCATGAGAACAATGGCCAAGTCATTTCAGGGAGACAGTGTTCCCCAGCACTCCTCCCCGTCCTCTGGCGCTTGCACTCTTCCCACTCCCTCTTCAGCGTTCCCTGATGCTCCACTGCATTTAGCACCTTCTCATCTGGTCCTTGCAGATCCATCGCCTCCAGACCCTCCTGGCGAGCTCTGAAGCCACAGGAAAGAAGTGCGTTCAGGTTTGAGCCCCGTTTTGTGCGCTGTCCTCGCGTTATTGAAACCACGTTACAAGTCGGTGGTCCTTTCCTGCCATGGCTTCACCGCCCTTAGCTTAGTGCTCACCACACGTTGTTGATGGGCACATTGACCCCTGTCCGTCTGTAGTGTTCACAGCCTCATTTTTCTGCCTTTGACACTGCCCCATGAGTGTGCTCTGCAGACCCCATGGCCATTTCCAGCTTGGAACTGGGAACTGGTGTTCACAGTACATATGCCCAGGTTGTTTGTACTGACTCAGAGTTTTCCAAGGAAGCTAGACATTTACCATGTAAATTTCTCCTATCTTTTCCCACATGATATGATGCCAGGCTGTCAACTAATTTTAAGAGGACAGTTCCTTAGAATAGATCTGTCTACACCACTGGCCTCTCTCCATGCAAACTGCCAGCCCTTGGGAAGTATCTACACTGCCAGGGGTGGAAGTCACATTTCCCCCAGTGGCTCAACACAGGAGCTGGTCAACATTGCCTTAAAAGGTTAGCTAGAGTGGGGATGTAGCTGTGTGGTAAAGCTCTTGCCTAGCACATATAATTCCCTGGGTTTGATCTCCAGTGTCTTATACACACATATATGTGCATACAAAGCAGGCCAGGTGATATGTGCAGTCAGTTCTGTGATTCTCAGTGAAGGAACATTGACTGTTCTGTGAAGTCTTCATGAGGAATGGATTTGTAAACACAGACCCACTGCTGCCTGGGGAGGGGGAGGGCGTAGGTTCCCTCATGCTCTGGTCACATTTTTACCAGTGCCAGTGATCAGTCAGAACCTGGCTTTGTGTGTGCTTCTCTCTTTTTTCAAACACTGATCTGATGGCCCCTCCTTTTTATTTTTAACTTTTGGTTTTTCAAGGTAGTGTCTCACTCTAGCCCAGGCTGACCTGGAATTCACTATGTAGTCTCAGGGTGGCCTGGAACACACAGTGATCCTCTTATGTCTGCCTTCCGAGTGCTGGGATTAAAGGCGTGCGCCACCACGCCCTACCTGGCCCCTCTTTTGAGGCACTTGTAAGCACAACACTCAGTTTGTGGTTGGCTTGTTTCCAGACCCCCCACGGAGAAGAAGCTGGGCATGAAGAGGCAGAAGAAGATGAGCAGTGCGCTGCTGAACTTGACCCGGAGTGTCCAGGAGCTGACGGAGGAGAACCAGAGCCTGAAGGAGGACCTGGACCGGGTGCTGAGCAACTCCCCCACCATCTTCAAAATTAAGGGTATCTGCCATAGGCCACTCCCAGAGGGAGACACAGAATGACAGGTCGTGTCTTGTTCTGTGGCAGAAGATAGGCAGAGGCTGCCGTGGGGCGTCCTGCCTCAGGCTGGTTCCAGCTGGCATCCATAATCCTCCTCTCAACCATGGTCTCCAACCACAAAGACCCTAGCCCAGAGCAGAGAGGGGCACCGGTGCAGGCGCTCCACACTTGTTCTGGGCATTGTGTGTGGCTGGGCCTGCAGCTGTGGTGAGAAGTGAATCCGTTTTGGATGCTCTCGAAGGTGGAGCCTGCAAGAAACGCAGAGCCTGGAGAGCTAGGGAGATGGCCCAGTCAGTAAAGTGCTTGTCTCATAAGCCTGAGGGCATGAGTTCAACCCCCAGCACCCACATAACATGCCAGGCATGACAGCACATGCCTGTAATACCAATGCTGGAGAGGCAGAGACAGGGGATTCCCTGAATTCCAGGATCAGGAAGAAACTATCTCAAAGAATAAGGTGGAGAATGACTGAGGAAGACCCCCAATGTTGACCTCTTGCCTTCACACACATGCACACTCACATGTGCCCCATCACACACACATACGAACATGCATGCACATCTACATGCAGGACACACACATAAAAGAAAACAAATGCAGAGACTGGGTAGAGCCTGTAAGACCCTCTCCAAGTCTTCTTGCTTTGTTTTATTGCTCTGGGGATGTCGCCCAGGGCCGCACCTTAGCTGGGTCAGTGCTCAGCCTCTGAGCTGCACCCCATCCCCAGGCTTGTTTCAGGGTCGGGGGCAGGTCTGGGAAGGCAGGTGCAGGACAGGTTGAGACCTGTGCCGAAGAACTGGATGTGCTAGTCCCTTGGCCAAATGAGGGTGCCCTGTGTGGTGGGCAGCAGAGGAACAGGGCTGAGTCCTAAGCCTGTAGCATTTACAAGGTTGGGAGGTGAGGGACAGCTGGCAAGGCAGTATGGAAGCCAGGCCCTGAAATGGGTAGAAGGAGGAGGTGGCAGCCATGCTGGGTGGCCCAGGAGTGAGGAGTAAGAATCAAACTGTGGTTTAGCCAAGCACATTCCTCAGTGACCCTGACAGAAACTGTCTTGTTGAACAAGGGGGACAAAGAAGAGAGGCTTCATGCTGACACATGGAGGCCTGGGTTACCAGTGACCTTATAGACAGTGGGGTGCTGGAGAAGTCCTCAGTGCAAGCATCTGCCTCATGGGGGTCTCGTGGCTTTCCTGCCAAGAGGGCATATCTGTGGTCTGGCTAAAGGAACGTCTTACTGCAAACTTCTTGTTTCCATTAGGTTACATGGACTGGAGCAAGCCGCGGCTGCTGAGGCGCATTGCCGAACTGGAAAAGGTAAGCAAGCGTGCCTGAAGTCTCAGCCACTTAGGTCCTGCCCATGACTGAGGACAGCTGCTATCTGGTACAGTGGAAATAACAGAGTAAAGCAGATCATTGAACACATACCGGGCTTGGCCAGCAGATGGCATCAAATACAGACAGGCAGGAAGATTTCTTGCAGGTCTGGGCAAAACCTGGCATAGGGTCACTCATGGCCCTCATCTTATAGAAGGCAAGGGCACCGTCATGCGTGCATGCCCATCACTGGATGTCCTGTAGCTGTGGTGGAGTGCCTGCTATCTAACAGCCCTACCTCTTGTGTAATACTTGAACTTGCAGAAGTCCTGCAAACCTGGAAGGTAGCGTTTCCTCACAGCCCCACTGGGAGGCAGCTGATGCTGGGGACCCTGCACTGCTTGTTAGAATCATGAGCTAGAGTTCTTCGTTGGACAAAGTAAAATCCAAGGACAAATGTGTTCAGTCAGTTCACATACTGACAATGCAGGACGTGGAAGAAGTTTGTGTGCATGGGAATATTATACAAGTAAAACTTGCTGGAGAGTAAAATACAGAGAACCTAGACAGGTTTGGAAGCCTAATGGGAAAGGCCCAGGAAGATAGGGCTGCTTTGCTGGCAGAACTGGAATGGCTGAAGGCACAAAGCAAAGAAAAGACTGGGCTGGGAAAGGCCCTTGCTTGCAAAGCCTGCCAGCCCAGGTTCAATTCCCTAGTACCCACATAAAGCTGGACACGAAAAGTGGTATAAGTGTCTGGCATTCATTTGCAGTGGCTACAGATTCTGGCATGCCCAAACACATCATACACACCCATGCATGCACACACGCATGCACATAATGTACCACATACACAAGTAAATAAATAAGTAATTTTTTTTAGAAAGCAAGAGGGTTGGAAATCTTGCCTGCCTTCCCTGTGGCCTTCTTGCTGTCAGTTGGTGGTTTTGTCCAAGGCCCTGTCCTTCAATCAGGACGCATTCTGATTTTGGTGTGTCGGGAAGTGTATCTTCCTATAGACTGGTCTGGATGACTCGTGTCCCATAACAAAGCTTCTCTAACAAATGCCTGATCTCCTCCAGAAAATAAATTCCATGGAGAACCCAAAGGTACCGACGTCCGAGCCGAGCAAGTTGAATCCCCTGGCCCACTCCTCATCTAATATCTCAGTGAACATGCAGCCCAGAGGGGACCTGCCTGAGGACCAGGAGCACCTCCAAGAGGCCCTGAAGAGCCTGAGCGGGGAGCAGAGCATGCTGCAGGCACAGCTGCTGGAGAAAGAGTAGGTGTCCCAGGCTCTGTCATTTCTAGGCCTGAAGTGCTCAGCCCGCAGCAGTTACAGAATAGATACTAACACTGAACACCTTACATGCAGTTGTGAGATGAAAGCTGCCATATTAAGTCAGGCAGCACCCCTGTAATCACAGCAGAATCTCGAGTTCTAGGCTGGCCTGGACTACACAACAAGTTCCAGATCAGTCTGGATTATATAATGTGACCATGTCTCAAGAAACAAAAGTAAGGGCGATAGCTCAGTGGTAGAGAATGTGCCTGGGAAGCACAAGGTCCTGGGTTTGACTCCCAGCATCACAAAAATAAATAAGTAAAATATCTTGCTTTAGCCAGGCATGGTGTCACACGCCTTTAATCCCAGTACTTGGGAGGCAGAGATAGGAGGATCGCTGTGAATTCAAGGCCAACCTAGGTTAGAATGAGTCTTTACCTCAAAAAAAAAAAAAAAAAAAGCTAAGAGAGAGTTCAGTTGGTAACGTGCTTCCCTTACCAGAATAAAAACCTGAGTTCAATCCCTAGAACCCACATTAAAAGCAAAAGGCCAGTCGGGCAGGTGGCACACTCCTCGCACTTGGAAGGCAGAGGCAGGAGGAACACCGTTGGTTTGAGGCCAGCCTAGAACCACAGAGTGAGTTTCAGGTCAGCCTGGGCTAGAGTGAGACCCTGCCTCGAAAAAAACAAATAAACCAGACAAAACAGAGTATGACAGCATGTCCTTGTAATCCCACTGCTGAGGAGCTAGAGACATGTGGATCCCTGGGGCTTGCTGGCCCAGCCCACCTAGCCTACTTAGTGAGCTCCAAGCCAAGGAGTGATCTGTCTCAAAAGAAGATGGGCAGTGTTTTTGAGGAACAATGCTCAAGGTTGTCCCCTGGTCTCCATGTGCAAATGCACTCCCCAGCCCCAGTCTATAGTTTTGTTATCTGTAGCCCACTGCACGTGTGGCCTGGTACCTGTCTCCTCGCCGCTGTCCTGCGGCTTCTCCAGTTGCAGTCAGCTGACCAGCCATCTTCTGAGATGACGTGTATCAGGTTTGCAAGACTGCATGGACGGTAATGTATGGAGCCAGCTGGATGTGAATGAGGGAACCTCAGGCTCTGCCCACCTGGGAACTGGTTGGGGAATGGGGGACCTCAAGTCTTCTGCCACCCCACCCCCACAAGCTAGCTGGGAATTCGAAGCCTCACCAGTGTGGTGGTGACACCTGTGAGGCCAGCCTGGGCTGAGTGCAAGATTGTCTCAAACACCAAGCATGAAGCCCAGTGGTCCAGACCTTGCCTAGCATGTGCACTGCCCTGAATTCAGTCCCCTGGACTGGGGTAAAAGAACTGCAGTCTGAGGTATTGCCTGACCCTGGCCATTGTCCTCTGCATGCTGTCCCCAGGTGACCCGGACGCATGGTGACGCCTACTAGTTGCTTCCCAAGAACTGTCTTAGTGCAGGGATGGGAACTGATGGGTTCTTTGCAAAAAATAACATTTCATAGAAAAATCCAGCTGGTCATTTTGAAGGGTAAGTCACTTCCGGTGCTGTCTTGAAGCTATCAAGTGACAGACACAGCAGCGACCCCTTAAGGAGCGCTCTGTACGACAGGTTCTGCCGTACACTCCAGGAACACCGCACATTACCCAGAAATTAATGGAGACCTTGAAAGGTGACGTCCTGGGCAGTAAGTGGCAGGTCTGAGGTTCAAACCAAGTTCTCTCTCATCCTGGAGCCAACTTGGTGGCTGTAGCGCAGCGTATGGACTATGAGACAGTTCTGTTTCAGGGCCTGCTGTGAATGAGCCCTCCCGACCCAGTCTAGGCCAGGACAAGCCTTTCTGGTGCTTAGACACTACGTCGAGGAAGGTGCAGTGTCACATGACTGTCATTCTCTGCGTGTCACAGGAACACTGCTGTCTCCCTGGGGGTTCTCATCTGCCCATAATGGTCCCTGCTGTAAAGTGGCATCGGTGACCCAGTCAGGACCCTCGAAACTGCTCTAGGCCCCAGTGCCCTTAGCACCTGGGTCCTGTCTTGATCTGCTGTCCTAAGGAAGGACGGTGACTGACGCATTCTGTGAAGTGTCCTGCTCCCACACTGGCTCTGGGTTTAATGACCATGGAAATGTCTGCTTGTTGCACTCAGGGAGGAAATAGAACAGCTGCAACAGGCCAAGGCTGACCTGGAGAAGGAGCTGGAGACGGCCAGGATCCACGAGAGAGAGAGGCATGAGCGGGAGCAGGCTCTGAAGTAAGTACACCAAGTTTAGTTTTGTTTTAGGTTCTTTGTTTCATTTGTTTAAAATTGTTATTGGGCTGGAGACATGGCTTAGCGGTTAAGGTGTTTGCCTGCAAAGCTAAAGGACCTCGGTTCAATTCCCCAGGACCCATGTAAGCCAAATGCACAAGGTGGGGCATGCGTCTGGAGTTTATTTGCGGTGGCTTTTCTGTCTGCCTCTTTCACTCTCGCTCTCTCAAATAAATAAGTTTAAACAAAAAATTTAAAATTGTTGTCATAGGGTCTCACTATGGAGCCCAGGCTGGCCTCAAATCCACAATTTTCCTGCCTCAGCCATCCAGTTGCTGGGTAGTACATGCCACCACACTTAGCTAACACAGTCTCCTGCTATGAATTTTACATCTTCCTCCTCTCCCCTCTTTTTCCTTTCTTCCTTTTTCTTTTTCTTTATTTTTGGGAGAGGTTTGTTAAAGATTATTTATTTATTTATTTATTTTTTTATTGACAACTTTTCAAATTGTAGACAATATCCCATGGTACTTCCCTCCCTTCCCCCACTTTCCCCTTTGCAACTCCACTCTCCATCATATCCCCTCCTCCCCTCAATCAGTCTCTCTTTTCAGTTTGATGTCATGATCTTTTCCTCCTATTATGATGGTCTTGTGTAGGTAGTGTCAGGCACTGTGAGGTCATGGATATCCAGGCCATTTTGTGTCTGGAGGAGCACGTTATAAGGAGTCCTACCCTTCCTTTGGCTCTTACATTCTTTCCTCCACCTCTTCCACAATGGACCCTGAGCCTTGGAAGGTGTGTTAGAGATGTTTCAGTGCTGAGCACTCCTCTGTCCCTTCTTCTCAACACCATGGTGCCTTCTGAGTCATCCCAAAGTCACCACCATCTGGGAAGAGAAGCTTCTCTAACCAAAAGTGAGAGTAGCATTAATATATGGGTGTGGACATTAAGACAAGTGCTTACTGGACAGTTTGGTGAGCATAGTGTATACATTTGGCCAGACACCAGCAGATGTTACACCACTTGGGCTCATGATTACCCCTGTCGTAGGTTTTCGGTATCAGGGATGTATCCCCCCCCATGGAGCGGGCCTCCAGTCCAATTAGAGAACAGTTGGTTTCCCCCATAACAGACATGCCACTATTGCACCAGCTGGCTCATTTGGCCTGGCTGGCCAAATTTAAAGCTTACAGTGTCCACTGTTGAGTACCTTCACTGGTGTTTTCTCTCTCCCATTGAACTGCATGCAGCATAGCTTTTTCCAACTTTATGTCAGCTGGTCCACATGGAGGAGTCTTTCAGCTCAGCTCCAGCAGGATTTCTCAGTGACCTTGCAGCCCAAGTATGTGGAGTCTTCAGCAATAGGGTCTTACCATCTATTCCTGGTGGGAAACTAAGGGCCTTGGCAATGGCCTATAATGTTTTGGGGGTATCTGTGACCTCCCTGGCCAACAACTCACTGGAAGGTATCCCCTCCCTGGCACTGAAAAATTTCTAGTAAGAATGTATGGCTTCTGAGTGTTCCATTGTCCAGAAAAGTAGGTTTCCCTATGACTTATTTATATCCTCTTAGATTTTTTTTTTTTTGTTTGTTTTTTTCATTTTTTGGTTTTTCAAGGTAGGGTCTCACTCTAGCCCAGGCTGACCTGGAATTCACTATGTAATCTCAGGGTGGCCTCGAACTCATGGCAATCCTCCTACCTTTGCCTCCTGAGTGCTGGGATTAAAGGCGTGTGCCACCATGCCCGGCCTCCTCTTAGATTTTGATTAGCCCTCCCTCAACCTTTCCTTTACTCAATCTCTTCCCCTGACTTCACTTAGGCCTTTTCACCCCCATTAATCTGTTCTTCTACTTACATATCTGCAATACCATCCTATTAAGTCCCCCCTCCCTCCCTTTCTATTCCTTTTATATCCCCTTACTAGCTTACTGGCTTCTGTTACTGAGTTTTATTTTTACTCATATAGAAGTCCAACCATTTGTTTAGCTAGGATCCACATATGAGAAAGAACATGTGATGTTTGGCATTCTGGGCCTGGGTTACCTCACCAAGTGTAATCCTTTCCAGATCCATCCATTTTCCAGCAAATTTCATAACTACATTTTTCTTTACTGCTGAGCTTTTTCTTTTTCTTGCCTCTAGGGTCTCACTCTAACCCAGGCTCTTCGAGATCTCATTCTGAATCCCCAGGCTGGCCCCAAACTCATAGCAATCCTCCTACCTCAGGCTCCTGAATACTGGGACTAAAAGTGAGAGTCACCACTTCTGGCTTTACAACAACTTTTTTTACAATTTTGTTTTTGAGGTAGGGTCTCACTCTAGCTCAGGCTGACCTGGAATTCACTATGTAGTCTCAGGGTGGCCTTGAACTCATGGCAATCCTCCTACCTCTGCCTCCTGAGTGCTGGGATTAATGGCATGCGCCACCACACCCGGCTCAAATTTTTATTTTATTTATTTGAGAGAGAGAGGGAGGGAGAGGCAGATAGGATGGGTGCACCAGGACCTTCAGCCACTGCACACGCACTCCAGACACATGCACCATTTTGTGCATCTGGCTTACATGGGCCCTGAGGAATCAAACCTGGGTCCTTTGGCTTTGCAGGGAAGCGCCTTAACTCTTAGCTGCTAAGGTATCTCCCCAGCCCTTACATTGTTTTTTTTTTTGGTCTGGTTTGGTTTGGTTTGGTTTGGTTTGGTTTTACAAGGTAAGGTCTCACTCTAGCCCAGGAACTAGAACCTGGAACTCACTATGTAGTCTCAGAGTGGCCTTGAACTGATGACGATCCTCCTACCTCTGCCTCCCAAGTGCTGGGATTAAAGGTGAGCCACCACACTCGGCTCCTTACATCAACTTAAAGAAATTATTTTATTTATTTATTTGAGAGAGTGACAGAGAGAACCAGATAGATAGAGAGAGACAGAGAATGGGCACACCAAGGCCTTCAGCACTGCAAATGAACTCCAGATGCATGCACCACCTTATCTGGCTTATATGGGTCTTAGGGGAATCAAACCTGGGTCCTTTGGCTTTGCAGGCAAGCACCTTAACTGCTAAGTCATCTCTCCAGCCCTACATCACCTTTTTTTAAAAAGATTTTATTTTATTTTATTTTATATTTTATTTTATTTTATATTTTATTTTATTTTATTTGAGACAGACAGAGGGAGGGAGAGAGAGAGAGAGTGAGAATGGGTGCGCCAGGGCCTCTAGCCACTACAAACGAACTCCAAACACATGCACCACCATGTGCATCTGGGCTTACGTGGGACCTGGAGAAGCAAACCGGGGTCCTTAGGCTTCATAGGCAAGCATCTTAACCGCTAAGCCATCTCTCCAGCCCTACATCAGATTTTTTACAGCATGTGCCCATGAGTGTGGAAGCCAAAAGACAACCTTGGGTATTGTTCCTCAAGAAGACCGTCTTTTTTGAGACGGGGTCTCTCTTTGGCCTAAAACTCACCAATCAGGCTAGACAAGCTCCTGGGATCCTCCTGTCTCCACCTCCCCAGTGGTGTCCACGTTCCTAGTGATGGGATCACAGATACAAACCACCACACCCCGTTTTTCTTACATGGGTTCTAGGGACTGAACTCAGGTACTCGTGCTTGCAAAGCACGCCGTTTGCTACCTGAGCTATCTCTGCATCCACCTGTCATAAACTTAAAAATGTAAAAGGGGGCTGGAGAGATGGCTTAGCAGTTAAGGCATTGCTTACAAAGCCAAAGGACCCAGGTTCGATTTCCCAGGACCCATGTAAGCCAGAGGTGGCACATGTGTCTGGAGTTCGTTTGCAGTGGCTGAAGGCCTTGGCATGCCCATATTCTCTCTCTCTCTCTCAAATAAATAAAATAAACTTGAAAAAAATGTAAAAAGTAGTGTGGTGATGACTCACACCTATAATCCCAGCACTTAGGAGGCTGAGGTAGGAGAATCATTATGAGTTTAAGGCCAGCCAGGTCTATAGAGTTAAATTCCAGGTCAGTCTGGGCTAGTGTGAGACCTTGCTTAAAAAAATCAACATAAGCTGGGTGTGGTGGCGCATGCCTTTAATCCCAGCACTCGGGAGGCAGAGGTAGGAGGATCACCATGAGTTCGAGGCCGGCCTGAGACTACATAGTGAATTCCAGGTCAGCCTGAGCTAGAGTGAGACCCTACCTCGAAAAACAAAATAAATAAATAAATAAATAAATAAAATAAATCAACAAAAAGGGCTGGAAATCTTCCTTACAAAGCCTGCTGGCCCAGGGTTCAATTCCCCAGCACCCATGCCAAAGCTGGATGTGAGGAGGCACATATATCTGTGATTCCCAACATACCTGTGACAATGGGGGTGGAGCCAGGAGAATTGAGAGCTCTTGGCTAGCTAGTCGGACACTCTTTTGCCGTCTGGCAGTTAATGTGCAGCAGCAAGAGAGAGACCCTGTCTCAAAGAAGATGGAGCACAGGTACCTCAGCATTGTCCTCCGACTCCACACACATGAGCAAATGAAATTTAAGTGTAAATAGGACTAGAAAGTGAGCAGAAATATGTAGCACCCAAAATAATTAATATGACACAGTCTAGTGGAATGAACATGAAATGTTTTGTTTTCAGGAAAACCATGATTGAACTGTGTCAGTAGGAGCAGGACCCGATCAGAAGGACAGGTGGCAGAAATGAAATTGCTTGTCCTTTGCTCGCAGTGATAAGGATGCATGATGTAATTTGATCTGTTGTGTTGGTCATTGAAAACCCCACAGGAAAGTCCAGCCTAGTGGTGAACACCTGTCATTGAGGCAGGAAGATCACAAGATGGAAGCCAGCCTGGCTAAAGCCTGCCTCAAGTAATGAAACCAAAACCCCACGAGGGCTGAGGGCTTAGAGCATATGGCTAGAGCTCTAGAAGGCTGGGCTCCTCCCCCCACACGCACACAGCTCTTCATGTGATGACGACTTTTCAATTTTGTTTTTCAAGGTAGGGTCTCACTGTGGCTCAGGCTGACCTGGAATTCACTATGTAGTCTCAGGATGGCCTCGAACTCTCGGTGATCCTCCTACCTCTGCCTCCCGAGTGCTGGGATTACAGGCGTGTACCACCATGCCTGGCTTTCTTTTTTGTTTTTTTGTGGTGCTGGAGATGGAACCCAGGTCTGTGTGCATGCATGTGTAGCAGCGGAGCCACATCCCCACCTTCTTTTCCAGTTCTGAAAATGCTTCAGCAATGCTGCTGACCCTGGCCGCCTCAGCCCTGCCCTCCTGGACCTCTCAGCTCAGGCGGCACGTCACCCACCTGTCCTGCAGTGGGTTTCCTGGTAGCCATGGCTTGTCTCCCATCTGTCTCCCTATTGCAGAACTTCCTGTCCCTGTGACAGCCATGCATTATCCAGTGACAAGTAAAGTATTATCTGTTCTCTTTCCACCGTAGAGGAGAAATTGAAACGCTCACCGAGAAGTGTGAGGAACTAGAAGCAGCTAAGAGACAAGAGAGAGGTGCTCCCGTGGAAGCGACTCGCGAGGTACCTACCGCCGGGGTGGGGTGCTTAGGATGGCAGGACGCGCCGCTGGCTCAGGCACTCGCCATCGTGTTCAATCCCAGTTTCCCCTAGTGTAATGTTGCCTGCTGCCTTCCCAGGCACTCTGTGACCTAGCTGGTGTGTGCAGGAGCCCCAGGTTCTGAGGGGGTTGACATTGACTTCTCAGCCTGGGCTGGGTCTTGGGCAGTTGGGTGATGAGAGAAGAGCTGCCTGGATCTCAAGGTGTAAGTCAGCACTGCCTGCCAAGGAGGTGAGGCCAGGAAGGAAGGGAGGGAGCGCACCCATGAGGCTCTGTCCCTCCAGCATGAAGCCTGTCCACAGTGCGTGTGCTGGGCAGGCCTGCTGCAGCGCGTACCCTTGCAATCCTCAGACGTCCTGCAGCACCCACCCTGCCTGTCCCTGGCAATGGATGGCATGTTGAGTGAAATGTGGGAAAGATCTGCCTACCACCAACCTAACTTGTTTGTTTGTTTTTTGTTTTGTTTTTTTCGAGATAGGGTTTCACTGCAGCTCAGGCTGACCTGGACTTCACTATGTAGTCTCAGGGTGGCCTCAAACTCATGGTGATCCTCCTACCTCTGCCTCCTGAGTGCTGGGAGTAAGAGTGTGCACCACCACGCCTGACTTTGGTTTTTGTAGTACTGAAGATTTAATCTAGGGTTTCCCATATAAGTGTTCTACTGCTGACCTACATACACCCCCAGCCTCTCACTGGGGGATTCTAGGCAGGAGCTCTACCACTGAGCCACACCCCAGCCCCTCACTGGGGGATTCTAGGCAGGTGCTCCACCACTGAGCCACACCCCCATCCCCTCACTGGGGGATTCTAGGCAGGAGCTCTACCACTGAGCCATGCCCCCAGCCCCTCACTGGGGGATTCTAGGCAGGAGCTCTACCACTGAGCCACTTCCCCAGCCCCTCACTGGGGGATTCTAGGCAGGAGCTCTACCACTGAGCCACACCCCAGCCCCTCACTGGGGGATTCTAGGCAGGAGCTCTACCACTGAGCCACACCCCAGTCCCTCACTGGGGGATTCTAGGCAGGAGCTCTACCACTGAGCCATGCCCCCAGTCCCTCACTGGGGGATTCTAGGCAGGAGCTCTACCACTGAGCCACTTCCCCAGTCCCTCACTGGGGGATTCTAAGCAGGAGCTCTACCACTGAGACACACCCCAGCCCCTCACTGGGGGATTCTAGGCAGGAGCTCTACCACTGAGCCACGCCCCAGCCCCTCACTGGGGGATTCTAGGGAGGTGCTCTACCACTGAGCCACACCCCCAGCCCCTCACTGGGGGATTCTAGGCAGGAGCTCTACCACTGAGCCACTTCCCCAGCCCCTCACTGGGGGATTCTAGGGAGGTGCTCTACCACTGAGTCACACCTCAGCCCCTCACTGGGGGATTCTAGGGAGGTGCTCTACCACTGAGCCACGCCCCAGCCCCTCACTAGGGGATTCTAGGGAGGTGCTCTACCACTGAGTTACATCCCATCTCACTGTTTTGTTTTTTTGTTGTTGTTGTTGCTGTTTTTGAGATAGGGTCTTGCTCTAGCCCAGGCTGATATGGAATTCACTGTGTAGTCTCAGGATAGCCTTGAATTCACAGCAATCCTCTTACCTTGGCCTCCCAAGTGTGGGATTAAAGGTGTGTGTCACCATCCCTGACCACATCCCACTTTTACTTTTTTTCTTTATTAATTAATTAATTTATTTATTTGAGAGACAGAGAGAGAAAATGGTGCCAGGGCCTTTTGCTACTACACATGAACTCCAGATACATGTGCCACTTTGTACACCTGGCTTTACACGGATACTGGGGAGTTGAACCTAGACCAGCAAGCTTTATAAGCAAAGTCTTTTAACTGCTGAGCCATCTCTCTAGTCCCCCCCTTTTTTACTTTTTTTTTAAACTTTATTTTATTTATTTATTTTTTATTTATTAGAGACAGAGGGAAAGAGAGAGAGAAAGAGTGAGAATGGGTATGCCAGGGCCTCTAGCCACTGCAAACAAACTCCAGATGCATGCGCCCCATTGTGCATCTGGCTAACATGGGACCTGGAGAATCAAACTGGGATTCTTAGGCTTCACAGGCATGTGCCTTAACCGCTAAACCATCTCTCCAGCCCTCTTTTTTACTTTAAAAAAAATATATTTTATTTATTTATTTGAGAAAGACAGAGAGAGAATGGGCACACTAGGGCCTCTAGCTATTGCAAATGAACTCCAGATGCAAGTACCACCTTGTGCATCTGGCTTTATTTAGGTACTGGGGAATCAAACCAGGGACCTTTGGCCTTGCAGGCAAGTGCCTTCGACCACTGAGCAATCTCTCCAGCCGTCATTTTCCTCATTTTACCTTTTTTTTTTTTTTTGAGGTAGGGTCTTGCTAGCTCAGGCTGACCTGGAACTCACTATGTAGTCTAAGGCTGGCCTCAAATTCACAGAGATCCTTCTACCTCTGCCTCCTGAATTCTGGGATTAAAGGTGTGCGCCACCACGCCCAGCTCATTTTACTTTTTGAGACAGAGTTGCACTAAGTTGTCTAGGTTAGCCTTGAAATCACTCTATAACCCAAGCCAGTCTCAAACCCAAGATTCTTCTGCCTCAAGATTTCTGAATATTGGGGTTACAGGACAGTATTACCATGCCCAGCCATATGTGGTAGAAAGCTGATGTTTTTTGTTTGTTTTTTAATTTGAGAGAGACAGAGAGAGAGAGAGAGAGATGAAGAGGCAGAGAGAGAATGAACGTGCCAGGGCCTTTTCAGCCAGTGAAGGAACTCCAGATGCGTGCGCCCCCTTGTGTGCATGTGCGGCATTGCACGTTTGCATCACTTTTGTGTCTGGCTAAACGTGGGACCTGGAGATTTGAACAAGCATTCGTAGGCTTCACAGGCAGGCACCTTAACTGCTAAGCCATCTCTCCAGCCTAGGTTTTGTTTTTTTTTTATAGAGCCAGGCGTGGTAGCAAATGCCTTTTAAAAATTTTATTTATTGCCGGGCATGGTGGCACATTCCTTTAATCCCAGCACTTGGGAGGCAGGAGGATCACCATGAGTTCAAGGCCACCCTGAGAATACAGAGTAAATTCCAGGTCAGCCTGAGCTAGAGTGAGACCGTACCTCGAAAAAAACAAACAAAAAAAATTATTTATTTATTTGCAAGCAAGAGAGAGAGAGAGATAGAAGAGAGGTAGACAGAGAAAGGGTGTGCCAGAGCCTCCGGCCACTGCAAATGAACTCCAGATGCTTGCACCACTTTGTGCATCTTGCTTACATGGGTCCTGGGGAATTGAACCTGCCCGAAATCTGATGTTTTATTAACACAGTAGTCATTCCTGTTTCTTACTGTTAGAAGCCACACTAGGCTGGGGAGATGGCTCTGGGGATAAGAGCACTTGCTGCTCGAGCATGAGGACCTGAGTTTGATCTCCAGCACCCACTGTAAAAACAAAACAAAGTACCATAAATAGCTGAACTTCAACTCTCCAAATCCCAGTTCCATTGTGCAGTATTAAACTTTAAAACAAGCTTGGGATGGGGAGGATCTACAGAGATGGCTTAGCTGTTAAAGGCACTTGCCTACAAAGCCTGAGGACCCTGGTTCAATTCTCCAGTACCCACGTAAGCCAAATGCACAAGGTGGTGCATGTATCTGGAGTTTGTTTGCAGTGGCTACAGGCCCTGGCATGCCCATTCATTCTCTCTCTCTGTCTCTATCTATCTTCTTTCTCTTGCTCTCTCTTTGTAATAAATAAATAAATAAAGTATTAAAAAGAATTTTTTTAAAAAAAGGGCTCGGGCTGGAGAGGTGACTTAGCAGTTAAGGCGCATAACTGTGAAGCCTAAGGACTCAGGTTTGATTCTCCAGGTCCCACGTAAGCCAGATGTACATGTTAGTGCATGCATTTGGAGTTGGTTTGCAGTGGCTAGAGGCCCTGGTGCGCCCATTCTCTCCCCCTCCCCCCCTTGCTGTCTCTAATAAGTAAATAAATCTTTTCAAATAAAAGGCGGGGCTGGAGAGTTGGCTTCATGGTTAAAGCACTTGCCTGAAAAGCCCAAGAACCCACGTTCACCTCCCCAATATCCAGGTTAGCCAGCTGCACAAGGTGGCACATGTGTCTGGAGTTCATTTGCAGTGGCTAGAAGCCCTGGTGCACCCATTCTCTCTCTCTCTCTCTCTCGCTCTCTCTCAAATAAATAAATAAATAAATAAATAAATAAATAAATAAAAATAAATAAATAAATAAGAACACCTGGGCTAGGAAGATGGCTTATCAGTTATAGGCACTTGTTTTCAAAGCCTGTTGGCCCAGGATTCAGTTCCTAAGCCTCCACATAAACCAGACACAGAAAATGATATAAACATCTTGCATTTGTTTGCAGTGGCAAGAGAGGCCCTTGTGTGCATGCACACACACACACACACACACACACACACACACACAATGCTCACGTGCAAGTAAAGAAATAAGAATATTGAAAAAATAATAAAAGAACCTCTAAAGACTGCCACCACACCCAGCTCAAGCTTCTTTTATTTATTAGCTCTCTTGTCTGACTGACGACCATGGCTAGCCATCCCGCCTGATAATATCCTGGGTAATATCCTGTCCATTGCCGGATGCCAATCTTATTTCATTTCCTGCAGGCCTTTGGAGAACTCCACATGCCCTCCTCCTGCAGTGGGCCATTACAGCCAAACTCTCAGCCAGATTCCAGTGGCAGCGAAGGTGGCTCCAGGCCCACCACTCCCTGCTCTGATGAGCGGAGAGAGGCAGCTGCCAGGACCCTGCAGGCCCAGTGGAAGGCCCACAGGCATAAGGTGAGCTTCCCTACCCAGTTCCAGCTGCACAAAACTGCCCTTGCTCAATCCTCAGTCACCCAGTATGTAGATCACATCTGTTCAAGATATCCATGCCATCATTAGCCATCCCACTGGTATGCAGGAAACAAATAATGATGTGTGCCATACTCAGCTCTCTTTTCATTTTTATTCTGTTCAGAACTGGTGTCATCCACAGCTAGGGTGGGTATTCCTTCCTCAGTTAAACCTTTCTGGAAACACCCTCACAGCCACACCTAGAGCTGTGTCCTCTAGCTGATTCTAGATTCACCATGACATACACTAATATAATTTTTAAAAATTTTGTATTGACAACTTCCATAATTACAGACAACAAACTATGATAATTCCTCCCCCCCCCCACTCTCCCCTTCACAGTCCACTCTCCATCATATCCCCTCCCCCTCTCAATCAGTCTCTCTTTTATTTTGATGTCATCATCTTTTCCTACTATTATCCTGGTCTTGTGTAGGTAGTGTCAGGCACTGTGAGGTCATGGATATCTAGGCCATTTTGTGTCTGGAAGAGTGCATTGTAATCCTATCCTTCCTTTGGCTCTTACATTCTTTCCACTACCTCTTCCGCAATGGACCCTGAGCCTTGGAAGGTGTGATAGAGATGTTTCAGTGCTGAGCACTCCTCTGTCACTTCTTCTCAGCACCATGGTGCCTTTTGAATCATCCCAAGATCACCGCCCTCTGAAGAGAGAAGCTTCTCTAACCAAAAGTGAGAGTAGCATTAATATATGGGTAATATAATTTTTTTATTTTAAAAGACTTTATTGGGATCTTTGGAAACCAGTAGCTGGAAGCTAAATATAAGTAAATGTTTTCTGCTTTGGGGGAGGAGGATGTCTCAGTATGCTGTCTAGGCTGATCTTGAACTCGCCTTCAGGAGATCCTCTGGCTCAGTGGATTAGCTGAGACAACAGTCCCAGCCTCTGCCACAGTAGCTGATGCTGTCTACCTGGTGCACAACTGCCGAGCTCAGCCAGCTTTGTGTTAATAAGTTGGCAGCAGCTCATAGACTGATACAGGAAATGCAACATTCTGGGATCAGCACAACTCAGCTAACGGTCAACCTTTGTGTCTGCAAAATCCGTAGCAACCAGGAGAAAGCGCTCACTCTCCACTTGTCACTGCCTGTGAAATGGCAGGAGCCACTATACGGGCGTTTGTGTCATCCCAGACACCTGAGGGGAGCTTTCAAACCTCAGGCTTCCAGTCCTCAGAGTCTGTAAAGTGGCACTGCCTCCAGGTGGGCTTCCAGAACTCGTGCTTTCTTCAAGAATAAAACTTCAGCAGACGTCTTCACACTGAGACCTGCCTGTGAGGCTCTGGCATCTGTGCTGGGCCTGTGGGCCTCCTCCTCGGTGGTCAGCCTGCTCTGCATCTGGCACCCAGTAGGCAACAGGTGCGCACTACCGTGCCCACTACATGGAACAGACAGAAAGCATGATTTCATTTATTAATCTATAAGCACAGAGTGAGGGTAAAGAGGATTTTTTTGGGGGGGGGAGGCACACTAGGGCTTCTTGCCACTCCAAATGAATTCCAGATGCATGTGCCACTTTGTGTATTTGGCTTTATGTGGGTACTGGGGAGCCATCAGGCTTTGCAAGCAAGCACCTTTAACTGCTGAGCCATCTCTCCAGCCCCATGATTTTTTTTTTTTTTTTTTGCAGAGAGACACAGAGAGAGACAGAGAGAGAGGGAGAGGAAGACAGATAGAGATGGGCGTATCAGTAGCCTCTCAGCCACTGCGAATGAAATCCAGATGCGTGCGCCTCCTTTTGGGCAAGTGTGGCATTGCACCCTTGCATCATTTTGCATGGGACCTGGAGATTGGAACTGATGTTCTTAGGCTTAGCGGGCAGGCACCTTAACCGCTAACTATCTCTCCAGCCCAAGCCTCATGATTTTTTTAAAAAAAGATTTTATTTTATTTATTTGTTAGAGACAGAGAGAGGGGAGGAGAGAGAGAATGGGCATGCCAGGGCCTCTAGCCACTGCAAATGAACTCCAGATGCATGTGCCACCATGTGCATCTGGCTTATGTGGGACCTGGAGAATAGAACCTGGGTCCTTAGGTTTTGCAGGCATGCACCTTAACCGCTAAGCCATCTCTCCAGCCCTTGTGTTTTTTTTTTTTTTTTTTTGAGAGAGAGAGAGACGAGAGAGAGGATGAAGAAGACAGATAGAGATGGCACGTCAGCAGCCTCTCAGCTGCTGTGAACGAAATCCAGATGCGTGTGCCCCCTTGTGGTCAAGTGCGGCATTGCACCCTTGCATCACTTTGCATCTGGCTAAACGTGGGACCTGGAGATTGGAACCGCTGGACATTGGAACTAGCATTCTTAGGCTTAGGAGACAGGCGCCTTAACCGCTAAGCCATCTCTCCAGCCCTCCAGCCCTTGTTTTTTAAGAAAGGATTAGAAAGCCCTGTGGGTGGCATGTGCCTTTAGTCCCAGCACTCAGGAGGCTGAGGTAGGAAGATCACCTTGAGTATGAAACCAGCCTGAGCTACAGAGTTAAGTTCCACATCAGCCTGGACTAGAGTGAGACCTTGCCTCAAAATACCAAAACAAAACAACCCAAGTGGGTTAGAAATGACTGGAAAGACCTCATTCTGCTCATATTAATTCCATTTTTTTTTCTTTATTTCAGAAAAGAAAGGCTGCTCTGGATGAGGTAAGCCAGAAGAATACACCCATTTTCAAAGTGCTTATTTTTACTTTGGAGTAAAGTCACAAGGGGATTTTATAGGCACATATTTATGTCCTGATCTTTACAAGATCAAACCAAACCCAGAAGTGAAGTTTAACAATATGTTAAGTAGCTGGACAGATGGCTCAGTGGGTAACACACTTGCGGCACAAACATGAGGACCTGAGTTTGGATCCCCAACACCCTCATAAGATGCCAGGCATGATGGCGCATACCCGAAATCCCAGTGCTGGGGAAGTGGAGGCAGGTGGATCCCTAGGACTTGCTGGCCAGCTAGTCTAGCTGAATTACTGAGTCCCAGCTTCAGAGAGACCCTGTCTATAAACAGACAGACAGACATCCCCTAATTAAAAACATAGAATCATCAAGTGAACACTTGAATGATTTTACACTTTCAGAATTCACTTATGCATCTTTCACCACGCTCTCACACAGCATCGTGTCTGAGTTAAGCAGCGTAGCACAGTGGGCTTGAGGGACACGGGCACCAGGACACGTGTGTAATTCAGCAGGTAGCAGTGAGGTGGCACGAACGTTTAGGTCAGCCATGCAGTACATCTGGCAGGAGAGCTTGCGGAAGGAGGAGCAGCAGGGCAGTGTGGCTAGGTTGGGATGGCAGTGAGACCAGAGGGGCAGAGTGGAGTGCTAGGTATGAGCGCCACCACTGAGCCACACCCCACCCTACCCCTCACTGGGGATTCTAGGCAAGTGCTGCAGCTCAGAGCCATACCCCAGCCCCTCACTGGAGGGTTCTAGGCAACTGGTCTACCACGGAGCCATGACTCTGCCTCTCTGGGGTGTTCTAAGCAAGCACTCTACCACTGACATACTTTCTCAGCCCTCTTTTTAACTTTTTAATTTTGAGATGGGGTTTCACGAAGTTGTCCAGGCTGGTCTTGAATTTCCAATCCTCCTGCCTCAGCTCTCCAGCATCTAGGATGATAAGCCTGGGCCACTACACACTGTTCCTGGTTGTAGCTTCTCCCTGCCCAAGAGGCCTCCTTGCTTTGCAGTTAGCCCTGGGGCTAAGCCTCAGCATGGATGTGGTCCGGTCCTGTCTCAGGAGCTCAGTGTTCCTAGCACTCAGGAAGCTGAGGTAGGAGAATTGCCTTAAGTTTGAGGCTAGCCTGGGACTACAGAATAAATTCCAGATGAGCCTGGGCTAAAAGAAGATCCTACCTTAAAAAAAAAAAAAAAAAAAAAGCCGGGCGTGGTGGCGCACGCCTTTAATCCCAGCACTTGGGAGGCAGAGGTAGGAGGATTGCCATGAGTTCGAGGTCACCCTGAGACTACATAGTGAATTCCAGGTCAGCCTGAGCTAGAGTGAAACCCTACCTTGAAAAAACAAAAAGAAAGAAAGAAAAGAAGGAAGGAAGGAAGCCACAAAAATGTATACTGTCTGAACCAACACTAGCAGCCAGTGTGATCAGCTGTTGACCCGTCTACACTCCAGGATTGGTTTGCTGGGGCAGGCATGCCTCTGAGGTGCTCCTAGAGTTCCTTAATTTCTCTTCCTTAATTTCTCCCAGCTGGCATCGTCCCAGCCATTTCCCTCTCTCTTTCCCTACCAGGCAGCCATGGTCCTCCAGGCAGCCTTCAGGGGACACCTAGCACGTTTGAAGCTGTTATCGAGCAAAGCCCCAGCCTCCAGATCGCCCAGCATGCTGAGCCTTCTCGACCAGGTAACCACTGAGGTGGCGGGACACAGGTCTGCTCGTTCTAGCTCCAGTGCAGGCCTCTTACTCTTCCTCAGCCAAGCAAAGCTCAGGCCTTTTGAGGTCAGTCTTTCAGCACTTCCTGGTGCGCCTGGTACTCCATCCATGCTGTAGCTGCAACAGCCCAGCCTCTGGGGTGGCCTTGGTGGGTTTAGCCTCAGAGGTATTCCATCTACCCTATAGCAGGGACAGCCCAACAGTGTCACCCCTAGCATGGTCTGGGGGTTTTGAGGTCTGGATTCAGGTAGCACAGCGGCTCGCCATGACAACAGTGGCTGAGTACGCAGCAGCATTGGGATAGAGCTTCCGGCCTGGAAGCTTGCCTGCTGCCTTGGGGCCCAGCAGGCAGGGTGGCAGCTAGTCTCTCCCCTGTTGTTGTTAGCCACAGAGCTGTCCCCCGTCCCGTGTCCCGAGCCCCAAGGCCCAGGCCAAGGGCAGTCCAGAGCAAGAGGAGGCTGTCATCCTCATCCAGTCTGTCCTCCGCGGACACCTGGCCCGGGCCAGGTTCAGGTAAGTGGGCTGAGGCACCTTTGTGCTATGTTGCAGTTGGGAGAACACTGTGCAGGGCCACAGCCTGGTCACTGAGTGTGGGACATGTGGTGGTGAGCTGGTGTAGCACCTGTTGTTGTGAGCCATGCCCTGAAGGGTCAGCACAACAAGACTTGGGCCTTTGGAGACATTCCTGCTTCACTGCAGGGTGCATGTTCTGCTCTGGAGGGGCCTTTCTAGAGCTGTGTCTTCATGCTGGGCTGTGGGGGGGATGCAAGCAGATGGGGTGTGGGCTAAGTGACAGGGAGATGGTTCAGTTGGTGTTTTTGCTACATAAGTACGCTGACCTGAGTGTGGATCCCCAGAACCCATGTAAAAGCGGGTTCTGCTGGGCACACCTGGCACTGGGGAGATGGAGGCAGGGGGTTCCCTGGAGCTTGCTAGCTGGCTGTCTAACCTAACTGGTGAGGTCCAGGTTTAGTGAGAGCCTGTCTCAAAAAGAAGATGGAGAGGGACTGAGGAAGGCCACTGACGCCAACCTCTGGCCCCATGTACACCTGCACCCACACCTATAAGAACATGTGTACACACATCCATTCACACATTAAGAAGGAAAGGAAGAAAGCCGGGTGTGGTGACACACGCCTTTAATCCCAGCACTCGGGAGGCAGAGGTAGGAGGATCGCCGAGAGTTCGAGGACACCCTGAGACTACATTGTGAATTCCAGGTCAGCCTGGACCATAGTGAGACCCTAAAAAAAAAAAAAAAAAAAAAAAAAAAGGAAAGGAAGACGCAGTGGCTTATGCCTGCAGTCTTGGGGGACTTGTGAGCTTGAGGCCAACCTGGGGGCATAGAGAGTTTGATACAAGACTGTCAAGAGGCCATAAAAATACAAATTGCACATCTTGGCCTTGGTCAGTGCCCAGGGACATGTGCACAGTCTGTCTGAGACCCTCAGGGCCACTCCTGCGGTTTGCCCCCATTGGGGTGGCCACCCCAGTTCATTAGCTGGTGCTAAGGACTGTGGAGGTTTTCATTCTCCAGCGACAACTTTCTCTTCCAGTGCTCTCAGGGAAGGGGTGGCCACTGCCCAAACGCCGAAGGAAGCTGCCACAGCCTCACACTGGGAAACCGCTTCCCCGCCCTCCCTCGAAGCTTCTCCTGGTAATTTCAAGCCTTTGATTTCAGTAAGGGGCAGCGGGGCCCTCCGAGGGTTAAGCCAAAATACCAGGGGATGGTAAGAATGCAAGAGAGTTTGTTCTGCCTCACACTAAGACTAAGTCCCACTCATCTCACACTCATCTCAGTC
Organism: Orientallactaga sibirica; assembly: GCA_036365145.1. Taxonomy (NCBI): domain Eukaryota; kingdom Metazoa; phylum Chordata; class Mammalia; order Rodentia; family Dipodidae; genus Orientallactaga; species Orientallactaga sibirica. Next base: position 1,113,996 of record JAEOAD010001941.1, on the reverse strand, counting down.
CAGCTTGCTCTCATGATGCTGGCACTAAACCCTGAGGTTCTGGAGTAGCAGGCTGCACATAGCATGGACTCTTGGCTTCTCACAACACAGGCCACCGGGCCCACCTTGCTGGCTTTTGTCTCTTCAGCCTTAGGGTCCCTTGGGCCAGAACTTCTGATCACTGAATGTCATTCCTCACATTCCCTTCTTTGCTCCATGATAGCCCCAAAGCCAGCCGGGGATATAGCTCAGTGGTAGAGTGCTTCCTGGCATGTGTGAGGCACTGGTTCCATCTCCGGTGCGGAAAACCCCAAAGCACTGGGTGAAGAAACCCAGGGCACAGGCAAGACTCATCCCTAGCTGGGGTCAGGCCACTGTCCAGCTCCCGCAGAGCTGCGGTTCCTACAGCCCCTGCCTGTCAGGGTGTCTCTCCAGCATGAAGAGCTGGGCTAGGACAACAGAATCTATGGTTCTGTGAGAGCCCTAGGATCTTCCTGCCTCACACTGACCCACTGTGATTCACACTGGAGAGCAAGCCTGAAGAAGGCAGCTGAGGGCTAGGGCTGTGGTAGATGACTAAGATGCCTCAGGATGCTGAGCGGACTGGTGCCGAGGGCAGAGCTGCAGATTTTTAAAGTGGGTTTCAGGTGGGACCTGGAATTCACTGTGTAGTCTCAGCCTGGCCTCAAACTCACAGGCCTCCTTTCAGGAAGATGGTGATCCTCCTACCTCTGCCTCCCAAGCTGGGATTAAAGGCAGCATAGCAGGTGGATGTGTCTTGTCCAGGACTGGCAGGAAGAGTGCAGCTGCAGCATAGATGGATGTGTCTTGTCCAGGACTGACATGCCTGTGGGGTCCTTCAGGTCAGGACAGTGAGACGAGCGGTGGGGAGGCTGCAGAGGATGAAGACGAGGCGGACGAGCCAGCAAGCCGACAGCCCCTAGCTGGTGAGTGTGGGACAGTGGCTCTGGTGTTTTGTTTTTGTTTTTTGAGATGTTGGGAGATGGAACCCAGGGTCTTGTTTAGGCTAGGCAAGTGCTCTACCACTGAGCCACACCCCCGTCCCTCACTGGGGGGTTCCACTGAGCCACACCCCCAGCCCTGATAGCCAGTTCTGCTTGGCTGGGCTCTCACCTTCTCTTCCCAGGAGCTCCATAGATACGTGTCTTAGAGCCTCCTGTCACACCTTGTTTAACTTGAGTGTCACATTTGGGATTGTGCTATATTCACCTCAGCTGCTATGTCCTTGCTTGGCAGAGCTGCAAGCTGAGCTTTGATATTCTCTCCAAACCCTCGGCTCATCTCAGAGCTGAGCAGGTCAACAGGAGGCCTGGGATTTCAGGAAAAAGCATGCAGATGCCACAGGCCTGTAGCCCTGCAAGTCCCAGGCTGTTCTCCAAAAAGCTATTTATGCTGATTTCACCAGGCCTGGTGTCTGCTGACATTTAGACTGTTTGGTCAGAGCTAACGTGTTGCTCTATGCCGGCCTATCCTCCTCATCAAATATGAGGACCATAAAACATCAGGATCATCCACGTGCACAAGCACAGCATGGCGGTGTCACGTGCTTGTCTGGTACTGACCCGAACACATGCCCATGGGAAAGTGGAAGGCAAGCCCTTGTCTGAGCTGACTGTGTTGGGGTTGTTTACTGTGGGGCTTGGATTGTTCGTGTTGTTGAGACATGGTGTCCCTCTCTAGCCCAGGCTAGCCTGGGACTCACTTTGCAAGTTGGGTTACAGACATGAAGCATCACACGTGGCCCTAGATTGTGTTTTGGTCTCTTTTTATGTGTTTGCATGTGAAGGTGTGCGTATTTGGCACACCAGGGCCTCTTGGTACTTGCAAATGAATACCAGATACTTGCCCACATTTTTTTTTTTTTTTTTGGAAGTAGAATCTCACTCTAGCTCAGACTGTCCTGGCCTTGAACTCAAGGAGAACCTCCTACCTCTGCCTCCGAGTGCTGGGATCAATTTGCCCACGTTTTGTGTCTGGCTTCTGTGAGTGGCTGAGGAATTGAACCTGGGTAACAGGTTTTGCAAGTGAGCACCTTTAACCACTGAGCCGTCTTTTTGTTTTGTTTTGTTTTTTTTTGTTTTTGTTTTTGTTTTCTGAGGTAGGGTCTCACTCTAGCTCAGGCTGACCTGGAATTCACTGTGTCGTTTCAGGGTGGCCTCGAACTTATGGTGATCCTTCTACCTCTGTCTCCCAAGTGCTGGGATTAAAGGCGTGTGCCACCATGCCTGGCCATCTTTTTTTTTTTTTTAATTATTTTATTTTTGTTTATGAGAGAGAGAGAGAGAATGGGCATGCCAGGGCCTTTAGCCACTGCAAACAAACTCCAGATGCATGCAGCACCTTGTGCATCTGGCTTACGTGGGATCTGGTGAATTGAACCTGGGTCCTTAGGCTTCACAGGCGAGCACCTTAACCACTAAGCCATCTCTCCAGCCCCAGTGAGCCATCTTGACCGTGTTTTTAAAGAAATACACTCCTTTCCTCTTGCCAGGCATGGTGGTGCATGCCTTTAATTCCACATTTAGTAGGCAGAAGTAGGAGGATCGCAGTGAGCTCTTGGCCACCCTGAGACTACATAGTGAATTCCAGGTCAGCCTGGGCTACAGTGAGACCTTACCTTTAAAAAAAAAAAAAAAAAAAGAAATATGAAGCCAGGTGTGGTGGTGCACGCCTTTAATCCCAGCACTTGGGAGGCAGAGGTAGGAGGATCACCATAAATTCGAGGCCACCCTGAAAGGAGGATTGCTGTGAGTTTGAGGCCAGGCTGAGACTACACAGTGAATTCCAGGTCAGCCTGGGCACGAATGAAACCCTACTTTAAAAAATCAAAAAAAGAAAGGAAGGAAGGAAGGGAGGGAGGGAGGGAGGGGGAGGGAGGGAAAGAGGGAAGGAGGGAGGGAAGGAAAGAGGGAGGGAAAAGAAATATGAGAGCCAGGCATGGTGGCACATGCCTTTGATTCTAGCACTCAGGAGGCAGAGGTAGGAGGATCACAGTGAGTTCAAGGCCACCCTGAGACTACATAGTGAATTCCAGGTCAGCCTGAGCCAGAGTAAAACCCTACCTCAAAAACAAAAAAAAAAAAAGAAAGAAAAGAAAAGAAAAAAGATGAATATTAGGTATAGTAGCATCATGCCTATAATTCCAGCAGAGGCAGGATTATTAGAAGTGTCAGCCTGGGCTACATGGGACCCTAGAGGAGGAGAGAAAGTGGGAGGGAGGGAAGGTGAGAAGGGAAGAAAGGGCAGAAGGAACAGAAGAAAGAAGGCCAGGCATGGTGTCACAGTTCTGTAATCCCAGTAAGTACCGTGGAGGCTGAAGCAGAAGAATCTCGAATCCAAGGCCAGCCAGGGCTACATCCAAGTCCCTGTCTAACAACAGAGGAAAGATGAGCTGGGGAGATAGGTCAGTTGGTAAGATGCTTGCTTCACAAGCACGAGAAACTGACTTTGATCCCCAGAATCCATGTAAAAATGTTGGGCATGGCCGTGAGTGTTTGTAATCCCAGCACTGGGATGTAGGCAGGAGGATCCCCGCGACTCAATGGTCAACCAGTCTAGCCCAACTGGTAAGTTCCAGACCAAAGAGGGAGTCTGAGGATGACACCTGAGGTTGTCTTCTGACCTAAACAAACACATGCATTTCACACACGTGAACACAGACATCCCTGTGAACACATACACACATAATAAAAGAAAAATGAGATCTGGAGAAAGTTCAACATTAAGGTTAATAAACAGAAAAATGTGGGCTGAGGAGATTGCTTAGTGGTTAAGGCACTTGCCTGCAAAGCCAATGGACTCATGTTTGATTCCCCAGGACCCACATAAGTCAGATGCACAAAGTGGCACATGCATCTGGAGTGCATTTGTGGCAGCTGGAGGTCCTGGCATGCACATTCTCTCTCTCTCTCTCTCTCTGCCTCTTTCCCTCTCTTTCAAATAAATCAAAACTATTAAAAATTAAAAATTAAAATTTTTAAATGGGGCTAGAGAGATGGCTTAGTGGTTAAGGCACTTGCCTACAAAGCCTAAGGACCCAGGTTTGACTCTCCAGAACCCACATAAGCCAGATGCACATGCATCTGGAGTTAGCAGTGGTGTGCCCATTCTCTTTGCCTTTGTCTCTCTCTGTCTCTGTCTCTCTCTCTTTCATTCTGCCTCTCTCTCTCTCTCTCTTAAATAAACAAATAAATAAATAAATAAAAATAAAATTATTAAAAAGAAATAAAAATGGCTGGGCATGGTGATTCATGCCTTTAGCACTCTGGAGGCAGAGGTAGGAGGATCACTTTGAGTTCAAGGCCACCCTGAGACTACATGGTGAATTCCAGGTCAGCCTGAGCTAGAGCGAGACCCCTCCTCAAAGTACAAAAAATAAATAAGTAAATAAATAAAATAGATGGGCTGGTGAGATGGCTTAGAGGTTAAGGTCTGAAAAGCCTAAGGACCTAGGTTTAATTCCCCAGTACCCACGTAAGCCAGATGCATGTGGTGGCGCATGCATCGTTTGCAGTGGCTAGAGGCCCTGGAGTGCCCATTCTCTCCCCCACCCTTTTTTTCTGCCCCTTTCTCAAATAAATAAAAATATTTTAGAAAAAATAGAAAAATGGCTGGGTGTGGTGGCACACGTCTTTAATCCCAGCACTTGGGAGGCAGAGGTAGGAGGATCATTATGAGTTTGAGGCCAGCCTAAGACTACATAGTGAATTCCAGGTCAGCCTGGGCTAGAGCAAGATCCTACCTTGAAAAAAAAAAATAGAAAAATTGGGCTGGAGAGATGGCTTAGCGATTAAGGCACATGCCTGTGAAGCCTAAGGACCCTGGCTGATTCTCCAGGTCCCACGTAAGCCAGATGCACAAGGGGGCACACGCGTCTGGAGTTCGTTTGAAGTGGATAGAGGTCCTGGTGTGCCCATTCTCACTCTCTCTCTCTCTTTCCTTCTGTCTCTAATAAATAAATAAAATATTTTTTTAAAATAGAAAAATGAAAAAAAAATGAAATTGGTGTTTTAAATGTCCTAATGTCCCATTTAATTGTGGGGAGATGACTGACAGTTACATTATCTGTTTCATGGTTGAATTGTATTTTCCTTTTTAAAAAAAAAAAATCTCAAATCACTAATAGATTACTTTTTCATCCTCGTCTTTAGAAGTAATAAGAGTGGGGCTATTTGCCAAGGAGGAGCAGAGTGAGGCTGCTGAGGTGGACCACACCCCCTCCACATGTTCATCCATTCCCACCTCCACCCAAGGTGGCCACTGGGGCTGCCGGTCCCCTCCCAGTCTGGAGGCTGAGCCTCGTTCCAGCCTGAAGGATGTGAGCTTCTTAGATGTGTATGAAGAAAGTGGCAGCAACGCCGGCAGCTCTTGGCCATCCCTGGGTACGTATGCTTTGCTCTGCCCCATTCTGCCTTCTCAGCTGGCATGGCACGCAGCCTGAGAACCCCACTTCCAGCCAGGAACCTGCTTTCACATAGAGCTCTTCCGGGGTGTTAGCGCTAGCTATGCTCTGATTCTCTTTGCATGTGTTTTTGTTTATTTGTTGGTGGTGTTTGGTTTTAGAGTTCTGAGACAAGGTCTTGCTATGTAATGGAAGCTGCCCTCATACTCACTGTGTAGTCTAGGCAGGCCTTGAATGCATGGTCCTCCTGCCTCAGCCTCCCAAGTGCTGGATTCCAGGAGTACACTACCAGGCCCAATTTACCGGTGTTCTGATTTCAGGAACCCATTACAGGCACAGGGATACCCAGAGACTTTATCAGTGTGCACACTGGTTCTGAAGGGAGGCACTTGGCTCACTGTGTCTGAGGCAGGGGTGAGGGTCCTCGATCTGGCCTGCCTGACCTGCTCACGCTATGCGTCTGGTTGGCAGCCCAGAATGGACAGATGTCGTGATACCACGTGGCTGACCTCCCTCTCTGGTTCATTTCAACAGAGCCCTCTCCCTCGAGGCTGCAGCCCTTCCAGGTCAGCCTTATGGAGGACATCAACTCCGACGACTCTGACGACATTATCATCGAACCCTGTCTGCACAGGAAGAAAAACCTCTCCCCATTCTAGGTCCCCAGCCGTCGCCTCCAGGTGAGGTGGCTGAGGGCACAGGTTAGGATAAAATTACAGAACACCCTAGAAGACTGACCGAAACCCAGAAGATAAATTATCTTGTTAGGGAAAGAACGATACCTTGGGAATACCAGCTTCGCCATCAGTTTTCTTGTGCGTTACGCGTGTCCTCGTGAGGAAACCGTGTCCCTCTCTGGGGACATCAGGTAGCTGCATCCCACGCCTGTCTCTAGCTACACTCTCTGTGTTCAGTCCCCGCAGGTGACTCCATTCCACATCAGGACAGTGGGGAGCTCTTGTTCTTAGAACAGCCACTTACCACCTTGACCTTGGCATTGTCAGTAGCCATGGAGGCACACTCATCCTTATCCTGTGCCCTGCTCAGATGCTGCCCAGTGCCCCCAGAGCCAGGCACCCCATCCCCATAACAGAATGCAGCCATCAAAGCCAGTGAGGAGCTGGGGGCATCAACATCCCCAAACAAGCTCCTATCCCCGTCTTGCCTATCCTTTTCCTGGCCTATGAGTGCTTCCTAGGAAAAAGTGCAGGTGGAATCGTGTCCCTGAGGGGTGGTCTTTGGAAAGAAGTGCCAGGCAGAATGAAACAGAGTATCAGCCAGCTGTTGGGAGAGGCAACAGGAAGCAGGCAGCCTCTTGACAGTGGGGTCACCTGGAGGGAATAGGGAGCAGAATGAGGAGGTCGCTTGCTGTCCCAGGCAAGCGTGTCTCAGGGTGGGGTGAGTTCCAGTTTGGATCTAGGGACAACCCCCTGTCACTGGGTGTGCAGAGGCCTCCCCAAGCCACCGGTGCCCCCCGCCTCCCTCAGCCGCCAGTGACTTGAGGTGCTGGTTCTATGAGATTAGCCTCTGCCGATGGGTAAGAGGGAGGGGCCTCGATCTTGGACAGGATTTCGGGGCATCCACACCTCCACACCTCCATGTAGTGCAGGTCTTGCCTGAGTCTTCCACAGGGCCTCAGGACTTCTTGCTCAGGGCTGGCAGCTGTCTCAGAAGCTCAGAGCTCAGTCCACCCACTAGGGCACAGAGGCTGTCACAGGTGGCCCCAACGTGTGCATCTTCTCCAGGGCAAGGGCGTCCTCAGTCCTGCACCAAGATGCTGCTTCCCGCCTCATTCAGCTGAGGCGCTTCTGCATTGCATGTTGGTTTAGGGGCTGAGGGAGGAGGATTTTCCTTAAAGATGTCCCCACCTCAGGAGAGGGTCTTACGACAGGACAGTTCCCCAGCTGCAGAGGAGGGTCTGACCTGTACGGGCCTGGCCAGCAGGCTTTGAGGGATCAAGATCAGCCCCTGCACTGGAGTTGTCTAAGAATCATAACTTGCACATCCCCTTACTCTCGGGCAGCACATGAACCTATTAGAATCAAACACTCTACACTCTGTCTGAAGCTACCTCAGTAAATAACAGTGCCTCAAGCCTATGTCTTTGGCTCATGTCCTGTGCCACCCAGACCTCTCTCTGGAACATCCTGCCCAGCTGTTCTGCTTCAGAGAAAACATGTGGGAGGGTGGCCCATCTGGGGACCAGGGGCCTAGTGTGCTGGCTTCTGTAGGAAATGTATGGGGACTGGGAGTCTGATCAACCAGGTCAGCTGTGAACTTTTCCATGGTCTGGGTCATGGATGGGTCATGTCCCAACACCGGGCCAGACAGTGGGCTATGGGCTCAGTCAAGCCCACAGGGGCTGTGGACTGGGCGAGGTATAGGCAGGGCCAGATATGAGCCAGGGCAGAGTGGGTGGGGCTCTAGACAGGTGTTATGAGTGGGGCTTCAGCAAGCAACAAAATCCATCCCTGGGGAGACTAGAAAGGAAGGCACTAGGAGAACAGAGCCTCAGGAGCAGTGTTGGGGACCAGAGCAGACCCAGTGTGTGCATTTTCAGGGTGTTACCTGTCACTCATTGTGTCCTGATTTTCACTGTAACTCCCCCACATCACCTTGAACTTGAAGAGCAGCAGTGAAACTCTACCTGCTGTTCTAGGCCAGGTGGGTGCTCAGTCTTAAAAGAGCACCCCGCTCTCCACACCAGGTCCTGTGAGCACTACTGTGAAAAGCTAGACACGGCTTGGGCAGCAGCCACCCTGCGCCCATGAGGTTGACCTAGGTGAAAGACAGCTTGAGCTGAAGGTGCCCAAACCAGGTGTGCCTGTGCCCACCACCCACTCCACGGAGGCGCTGCCTGGAAGTCTGTGACATCCACCCAGGGGAGGTACGAGGCACAGGGCTTGTGAAGCCCCTGTGGGGTGCTGCTCTTCTCACCAGGCTCAGAAGCCAGGGATGGACTTGAGCCACGCTCCTGAAGATGGCAGGTCATGACCAAGACAAGGCCAGGATAGAAATCACAACCTCTGCTGCCCTTGATTCACACCTGTCCATGGCTATGGCTGAGGAGGAGGGGGGCAGGCTCCCCTAAAAGCTTCATGTGCATAAAGCACAAGCCTCGTGAGGGGTAGAATTGAGGGCTCCACTTTTTTGTGGTACTTGGGATGGAACCCAGGATCTCATGCTGCTAGGCACGTGCCTTACCACTAGGCTATACTCCCATCCCCTACCGTGCATTTCTGAGTGGAATAGGCATGCAGCCTTGGGAGGGCAATCAAGTGGTCACCCCAAAGAGAAGAGGCCACCTAGACTGTAACAGGTGCTCTGACTATGACATGACTGGGCAGAGCGGACCTGGGCTAGATTGCCACAACCCGGTGCCTGGTGTGTGCCCAAAGCAGCATGATGTATTGGGGGCTTTGGTCGGCCTATTCATTTATGGACTAAGGGAGGACTCTGGCCAAATGGCCTTCACCGCAGGTACAGGCTGCATTCTGTCTGGTGAAGGTCTATTTTTGTGTCCTGACAAGTGGAGTGAGGGAGCAGACTCTTCTTTGCAAAAAGACCAATTGCACTAGAAAAAGATAGACCGAGCCAGCTCAGATCTACCGAGATGACAAGGCAGAGCAATGCCTCATTTTCAAAGATATAAATACTGTCAGCGGAAAGCACTCTAACCTTTGAGATCTAAATAAAAATTCCATTATATCCTGTCGAAACTAATTGCAGATTCCTCCTCAGAGACTGGAAGCAATGCTCGCTCCCATGTCGCTCAGAGAGCCTCCAAGGACCAGAACTAAGCAAGACCAGCTGCCTTGAGTGTTGGCCATTTCTTGAGATGCTCCCCTTCCCAGGGGCCTGCTGGCAGCAAACAACATGGCTTAGCTACCCCATGTGGTGCAGACCATGCCAGGAGAACACCTGTAAAATTACAGGCTAGGAGTGGATCCCCTGGTCTTGCACATTTAGAATCATTCGACTCAGCTGCTGGGAAGGTGGCTTTGTGGGTAAGATGGTTCAATGGGCTCTGTGCAAGCATGAGAACCTAAATTGGATCCCCAGCACCCACATAAAAATCCGGGTAGAACTGTGCACACCTGTACCACCAGTGCTCAGGGGGATGGAGACAGGAGGATCTCTAGGGCTCACAGTCTAACTGAAAAATGGTGAGCTTTGGATTCGCTGAGAGACACTGTGAAAGAGGCAGATAGAGAATGGGGACACCAGAGCCTCCAGCCACTGCAAACGAACTCCAGTTGCATGTGCCACCTTGTGCATCTGGCTTACTAGGGTACTGGGGAATTGAACCTGGGTCCTTAGGCTTCACAGGCAAGCACTTTAACTGCTAAGCCATCTCTCCAGCCTCAAAATATTACTATATTTTTGATTTTTCAAGGTAGGGTTTCACTGTAGCCCAGGCTCACTATGGAGTCTCAGGGTGGCCTCATACTCTTGGCAATCCTCATACTGCTGCCTCCCGAGTGCTGGGATTAAAGGCGTGCACCACCACACCCAGCTTTTTCACACTTTTTTTTTTTCCAGGTAGGATTTCACTCTAGCCCAGGCTAACCTGGAATTCACTATGTAGATTCAGGGTGGCCTCAAACTCATGCTGATCCTCCAACCTCTCTGCCTCCTGAGTGCTGGGATTAAAGGAGTGCTCCACCGTGCCAGCTTTTCACAATCTTTTTTTAAAATTTTTTTTTACTATTTTATTTATTTTTGGAGAGAGAGACAGACAGAGAGGGAGAGGGAGACAGAGATGGGCACGCCAGCAGTCTCTCAGCTGCTGTGAACGAAATCCAGATGCATGCACCCCCTTGTGGGCAAGTGTGGCATTGCACCCTTGTGTCACTTTGTATCTGGCTAAACGTGGAACCGGGTTCTTAGGTTTAGCAGGCAGGTGCCTTAACCGCTAAGCCATCTCTCCAGCCCCACAATCTTTTTTAAAAAACATTTTTATGTATTTATTTGCAAGCAGAGAGAGAGAGAGACAAAGGGAGAATAGGCATATCAGGGCCTCCAGCCACTGCAAACTCCAGATGCATGTGCCATCTCTCCAGCCCAAAAATCTTTTTCAGTTTTTTTTTTTTTAATTTTTAGAGAGAGAATTGGCCCGCCTGGGCCTCAGCCAGTGCAATCAAACGCCAGACACTTGTGCCACCTAATGGACATGTGTGGCCTTGTACTTGCCTCACCCTTGTGTGTCTGGCTTATGTGGGATCTGGAGAGTTGAACATGGGTCCTTAGGTTCACAGGCAAGCGTTTTAACCACCAAGCTATCTCTCCAGCTCCCCCCATTTTTTTTTCCAAAAATCAGTCTTTGGACATATCTGATCATGTGTGTGTGTGTGTGTGTGTGTGTGTGTGCGCGCGCGCGCGCCAGAAAGCCTAGAGAGTCTTCCTTGGTTGCTCTCCACCTTATTTATTGAAACAGAGTCTCTTGCTGCACCAGGTCTCATTGGCTTGGCTAGATGAGCTAGCTAGTGAGCCCTAGGGATTCTGTCTCCACCTCCCAGTGCTGGGATCACGGGTATGTACCACCACATCTGGAATGTATCTTATTTGGGTGCCAGAGCCTGCAGCTGCTGCAAGCTCCAGATGCATGCACCACTTTGTGCATCTGGCTTTACGTGGGTAGTGGGGAATCGAAACCAGGTCATTAGGCTTTGCAGGCAAGTACCTTAACCACTGACCCATCTCTCCAGCTCCTTGTATGTTTTTGTTGTTGGTTTTTAAATTTTTTATTTATTATTTAAAACATTTTTTTTTAGCCAGGCGTGGTGGCACACGCCTTTAATCCCAGCACTCGGGAGGCAGAGGTAGAAGGATCACTGAGAGTTCAAGGCCACCCTGAGACTACATAGTTAATTCCAGGTCAGCCTGGACCAGAGTGAGACCCTACCTTGCAAAACAAAACAAAACAAACAAAAAAAACAAACATTTTTTTTTTTTTAAGATAGAGGTCTCACTCTAGGTCAGGCTGACCTGGAACTTACTCTGTAGTCCCAGGCTGGACTTGAACTCACAATGATACTATTACTTCTACCTCCCTAGTGCTGGGATTAAAGGCATGTGCTACCACATCCAGCTTATTTTATTTTTTAAAATATTTTATTTATTTGAGAGAGAGAGAAACAGAGAATAGGCATGCCAGGACCTCTAGCCGCTGCACACAAACTCCAGACACATGTGCCACCATGTGCATCTGGCTCTGGGTACTGTGGAACAAACCTGGGTCCTTAGGCTTCACAGGCAAACACCTTAACCGCTAAGCCATCTCTCTAGCCCTTATTTTATTTATTTATTTTGACAGAGTCTCACTGTGTACCCCTGGCTGTCCTAGAAGTTGGAGTGATCTTCCTGCCTCTGTCTCCCGCGTGTTGAGATTACAGGTGTGTGCCATAACTCCCCATGTTGTCATTATTATTATTATTATTATTATTATTATTATTATTATTTCAATGCTGGGGATCAAACATGCTAGACAAACATTCTACCACTGGCCTACATATCCAGCCCTTTTGTCATTTTTTTTTCTTTTTGGGGGGGCAGGTTTCTTAGAGGTAGAGTCTTGCTCTGGCCCAGGCTGACCTGGAGTTCACTAGGTAGTCTCAGGCTGGCCTCGAACTCACAGTAATCCTCCTACCTAGGCCTCCCAAGTGCTGAGATTAAAGGCGTGCATCACCACACCTGGCGCCTTTTTTCTTTCTTTTTAATTTTAGGATAGGGTCTCTGAGCTGCCCAGGCTGATCATCACCCTTGCCTCTGCCTCCCAGGGAGCTGGGATTACAGGTCTGCACCAGGCCCAGCTGATGTCTACCTTCTTAATAACTAAGGGATTGGGGTGGGGGGATGGAACTAATTCCAGGGTTTGGCCAGGACAGTTTTAGATATGACATTCCTTTAAGTCCCCAGGGAAACACGGGGGGGGGTGTCAAAGAGGAAGAAATAAAATGCTGAATCCCTACTTCCCTTTGACAGTTGTTGAGCTCAGAATTCAAATGACAGGGAAACAGGTTGGCCTGTGCATGGGTGCTCACTAATGGCCTTTGGCTAGCACAACATTCCCACGGGCTCCTGTGAGCTGGACCCAGTTATAGCCTAAGGGTGGCCCCATTAGAAGGTGGCCGCCTGAGGACTCTGGCAAGGTTTCCATGGTGCCAGGGCCCTTTCTGAATGAGGAGTAAGGGTGCCCCTGAGCTATTCATTAATTAAACCCAGATCAGGCGGGATTCAAAGGAACAGTCCAGCATGTGCCAGGGCTCCTGGCTGCCATCCACAGGGTGCAGCCTGGGCTTTCTTCCTCCAGCCCTTCTCTTCCCAGGCCCGGATTCCAGGAGATGAAAGCAGAGAAGTGGGCGTGGGGGTGTGGGTAGGGAATGGGCACAGCCCACTTTATACATGAAAAAGGCTGCTGCCTGCTAGGGCCCACCTCCTGCCCCCTGGACACATCCCCTTCCTCTCCTGCATAGACTGGCCAACTGACCACTCATCTCCCCACTTCCTAGATTTTCTTCTGTCCCAGTTTGCCCCCAGGTTCCATCCCTAAAGCCCTGAACTGCCTGTCCCTCTAGATACCTGTGAGATGGCAGCACACTTTTTCTTCTTTCTTATTTTTTAGTTTTGGTTTTTCAAGGTAGGATCTCACTCTAGCTCAGGCTGACCTGGAATTCACTATGTATTCTCAAGGTGGCCTCAAACTCACGGCAGTCCTCCTACCTCTGCCTCCCCAGTGCTGGGATTAAAGGTGTGTGCCACTATGCCTGGCCCAGTTTTTCTTTCTTCTTAATTTTTAAATTTTAAATTTAGTTTTGTTTTTATTTATTTATTCTTTTTTTTTTCTTTTGGTTTTCCAAGGTAGGGTCTCTCTAGCTGAGGCTGACCTGGAATTCACAATGTAGTCCCACGCTGGCCTTGAGCCACAGTGATCCTCCTACCTCTGCCTCCTGAGGGATGGGATTAAAGGTGTGCATCACCAAGCCCAGCTTTTCTTTTGTAAAAATTTTTTTTTTTTTTTTTTTTTTTTTTTGGTTTTTCGAGGTAGGGTGTCACTCTGTCTCAGGCTGACCTGGAATTCACTATGTAGTCTCAGGGTGGCCTCGAACTCATGGCGATCCTCCTACCTCTGCCTCCCGAGTGCTGGGATTAAAGACGTGCGCCACCACGCCCGGCTTGTAAGAATATTTTTGTTTATTTGAGAAAGAGGCAGATAGAGAATGGGTGTGCCAGGGCCTCCAGCTATTGCAAATGAACTCCAGATGCACACCAACCTTATGCATCTGGCTTATGTGGGTACTGGGGAATTGAACCTGGGTCCTCAGGCTTCACAGGCAAAGTGCCTTAATCGCTAAACCACTTTCCAGCTCTTTTTTTGGTTTTTGCCAGCATACATTTCTCTCATGCTCTGACCTGCCTTTTTCTTTCCCATGAATAACATGGCGTGGCGGAAGCCACCAGTGAGCCCATTAGAAAGCTCATCCATTTCTGCCCATTGTTGGGCCCCATGGGCAGCTGCCTCTTGCTGCCACATCTGTAGCAAGCGGGGAAGACCCAACTGCCTACCCTGTGGACTATGAAACAGACTCAGCTCCTGAACAGGCCATCTTGCCATGTGTTATACATGACATATACAAACAACATTCACACATAACTTATGCATCCAAATACACACATGCCCATAGACATGTGCACATGCAAAATCACAGCACTCTCACAAACATGCATGCACAAACACACAAAGCACATGCACATTAAACTCAAGCCAGGTTGAGCTATCTAAGGATATGTCAATTTTTCAAAGACAAGGTCACAAAAAGAGGTATGGTGGATCCCATCTGGAGAATATAAAACTTTCACAGGACAAAAAAAAAGGGGGGCTGGGGAGATGGTCCAGCCGTTAAAGGTATTTGCTTGCCAAGCCTGCTACCTAGTTTCAGTTCTCTAGCACCTACATAAAGCCAGACACAAAGTGGTGCATGTGGGGTATAGCTCAGCGGTAGAGCATTTGACTGCGCAAAGTGGTGAATGTGTCTGTGATCCCAGCCTATGTACCACGATGGGGAGTGGAGCCAGGAGAATCTGAAGTTTGTGGACCAGACTAGTTTGCAGCAACAGGAAACCCTGTCTCAAAGGAACAGCCAGGCATGGTGGTGCACGCCTTTAATCCCAGCACTCAGGAGGCAGAGGTAGGAGGATCACCGTGAGTTCGAGGCCACCCTGAGACTACAGGGTGAATTCCAGGTCAGCCTGTGCTAAAGCAAAACCCTACCTCGAAAAAACAAAAAAAGAAGGTGGAGCACAGACCACTTCTCTGACCTCCACAAGCACATCATGGCACATGTGCCCACGCGTGTGTGCCCGCATGCACGCGCACACACACACACACACACACACTCACAGATTAAATAAACAAGGAGCTGGAGAGATGGCTCAGTGCATAAAGCTCTTACTAAACAAGTACCAGAGTTTGGATCCCCAGGCCCCACATAAAAACCAGAAGCTGTAGAGGGCAGAGGGGAGTATTTCTCTGAAGCTTGCAGACCAGCTAGCCTGGCAAACCAGTAGTGAGCAAGGAGAATGAGAGGCCCTGCCTTAAGTGGACAGCTGCCCTCTGACCTCCACACACGTGCCATGTTGCCCCTCTCCCCACACCAAATAAAAACTCAACAAACCAAATTAAAAAGCACTCTGTACAGAGTACAGATTGGGACCTTCCTTCCCAGCCAAAGCCCAGCATGGCCTCCGGTGGGGGCGGTGGTTTCATGTTCACATTCCCACAACATAACCACTGGCTGTGTTTTAAGGTCTCAGCAAGACGACGCCCAATCCTGGCAAATGAGAGGTTTTGCCTCAGAGCAGTGACTAAGTCTGAGTTAAATTCTGCTCTTACACTTTTTTTTTTTTTTTTTTTTTGCTGATTCTGTTGGTGAACCCTGTAAGTACGGCTTCCGACCCCGGCTCCTCTGTCTTTCCAGACAGCTAACAGACAACTTTGTGCTTTGGAAGGACCCACGTAGAAAGCAGCTCCTCTTTCTGAAAGGATCCACTTCAGGGGAGCCTCCTACCCTTATATTGAAACCAGAACCTTACCCCTGCAGCTCTAATCACTTGAAGCCCTCCCCCATACCCGCCCATAAGACCCCACTTCAACACCAGTTTTGGTTTTTTTTTTTTTTGTTTTGTTTTGTTTGTTTTTTTTTTTTTTTTTTTTTTTTTTTTTTTTTTTTTGGTTTTTGCAAGGTAGGGTCTCACTCTGGTCCAGGCTGACCTGGAATTAACTATGTAATCTCAGGGTGGCCTCGAACTCTTGGCGATCCTCCTACCTCTGCCTCCGGAGTGCTGGGATTAAAGGCGTGCGCCACCATGCCCGGCTAACACCAGTTATTTTTTTAAATATTTGCCTCTGTGTGTGTGTGTGTTCATTTGTGAGTAAGTGTGCATGTGCCACAGTGCCTTTGTGGAGGTCAGAGGACAACTTTGAGATTGGTTTTGGCTATCCACTTTGAGGCAGGGTTTCTTTTCTTTCTCTCTCTTTCTTTCTTTCTTTTTTTTTTTTTTTTTTTTTTTTTTTTTTTTGGTTTTCAAGGTAGGGTCTCACTGTAGCCCAGGCTGATCTGGAATTCACTATGTAGTCTCAGGGTGGCCTCAAACTCATGGCAATCCTCCTACCTCTGCCTCCCGAGTGCTGGGATTAAAGGCATGTGTCATCATGCCCGGCCTCTTTTTTTAAAAGTATTTTATTTATTTGAGAGAGGAAGAGGCAGAAAGAAAGAGAGAATGGGTGTGCCAGGACCTCCAGCCACTGCAAACGAGCTCCAGTCACATGCACCCCCTTGTGCATCTGGCTTATATGGGTCCTGAAGAATCAAACTGGGGTCCTTAGGCTTCACAGACAAACGCCTTAACCATTCAGCCATTTCCTCAGCCTCTCTTTTATTTTATTATTTATTTATTTGCAAGAAGAAAGAGAGAGAAGAGAGACAAAGAGAGAATGGACATGCCAGTGCCTCCAGCCACTGCAAACAAATTCCAGACACCTGTGTCCCTTGTGCATCTTGCTTACATGGGTCCTGGGGATTCAAACTTGGGTCCTTTGGCTTTGCAGGCAAGCGCCTTAATCACTAAGCCATCTCTCCAGCCCGAGGCAGGGCTTCTTGTTCTGCTCTTCTTTGCTATGCTTGCCACAAGCTTCCAGGATATTCTTTTGTCTCCACCTCCCATTCAAGTGTCACCAAAATGCTAGGACTACAGCAGCTGGCTGTGGCTTCCAGCTCTTTACACGGGGTCTGGGGATCGAACTTAGCTATTTCCCAGCCTCATCATCTGACCTGTTAAGGCCAATGTTTCCATCCTGTCCCTGTCTCCATGGAGTCCTCCCACCATGACCCTGTGAATGAACGGAAGGAAGGAGAGAAGAAAGGCAGAAAAGGACAGGCAGATAAATACTAAACAAAATAATTTCCCAGCCAGGCATGGTGGTGCATGCCTTTAGTCCATAATCCCAGCACTCAGGAGGCAGAGGTAGGAAGATCACTGTGAGTTAGAGGCCAGTCTGAGACTACATGACTACATAATGAATTCCAGGTCAGCCTGGGCTAGAGCAAAACCCTACCTCAAAAATCCAAAAAAAAAAAAAAAAAAAAGGAAGAAAGAAAGAAAGAAAGAAAGGGAGGGAGGAAGGAAGGAAGGAAGGGAGGAAAGAAAAATGGCTTAGCAGTTAAGGCACTTGCCTGTGAAGCCTAAGGACCCAGGTGTGATTCTCCAGAACCCATGTAATCCAGATGCACAAGGTAGCATATGCATCTGGAACTCGTTTGCAGTAGCTGGAGGCCCTGGTGCACCCATTCTCTCTCTTTCTGCCCTCCTCTCTCTATTTCTCTCTCTCTTCCCAATAACTAAGTAAAAAATTTTAAAATATTGCATTTGGGCTGGAAATATGCCTCAGCAGTTAAAGTGCTTGTCTGCAAAGCCTACAGATTTGATTCCCCATGTAAAGCCAGATGCACAAAGTGACGCATGCATCTGGAGTTCATTTGCAGTGGCTGGAGGCCCTGGCACACCCATTTTCTCTCCCTCTCTATCTGCTTCTTTTTCTCTCTCTCTTGAATAAACAAGTAAAAATTTAAAAATATATTGCATTTAAGCTGGGCGTAGTAGCACACGCTTTTAATCCCAGCACTTGGGAGGCAGAGGTAGAAAGATTGCTGTGAGTTCAAGGCTACCCTGAAACTACATAGTGAATTCCAGGTCAGCCTGGGCTAGAGTGAGACCCTACCTCTAAAAACCAAAATAAATAAACAAACAAATAAATAAAAATATATTGCATTTAATTTTACTTGAATTAAACCAGAGACAAGGGAACCTTAGGGAACTTCTTCTTCTTCTTCTTTTTTAATTTTTTTTTTTAATTTTGGTTTTTTGAGGTAGGGTCTCACTCTAGCTCAGATTGACCTGGAATTAGCTATGTAGTCTCAGGGTAGCCTTGAACTCACAGCGACCCTCCTACCTCTGCCTTCTGAATGCTAGGACTAAAGACATGCGCCACCACACCCCGCTGAGGTTTTTTTGTTTTGTTTTGCTTTTTTTCAAGGTAGGGTTTCACTGTAGCCCAGGCTAACCTGGAATTCGCTATGTAGTCTCAGGGTGACCTCGAACTCACGGCAATCCTCTCACCCCTGCCTCCTGAGTGCTGGGATTAAAGGCATGTGCCACCACACCTGGCTCTGAGGGTTTTTTTGTTGTTGTTTGTTTTGTTTTTAATTATTTGTTTGAGAGAGAAAGAAAGAGGCAGAGAGAGAGAGAAAAAAATGGGTCCAGTAGGGCCTCCAGCCACTACAAACGAACTCCAGTCCTGTGTGTTACCTTGTGCATCTGGCTTTACATGGGCCCTGGGGAATGGAACCTGGGTCCTTTGGCTTTGCAGCCAAGTGCCTTAACCACTAAGCCACCTCTCCAATCCCGACTAGTCTGACTTCTACCGAGTACTGTAGGACACAGCTAAGCTTGTGCCTAGATGTTGTCTGTCCTTGGTAACATTTCCCAGCCTGAGGTCTACCTCGGGTCCTCTGCCCTGCACATCATGTTTCCTTACCCCCTGTGCTATGTGCAGGTGGCTCTCCCTCTTCTCTTACTTACTCTCATAAGGGCTGGGTTCTTCTCCAGGGCTGCAGGCTGCTTCCTTGGACTTAGCCCGAGAAATGAGAGTGAGGTCAGGCATGGATGGTGGGTGGCTGGACACAGTGGGCCAGGTATGGTAAGGGTCCAGGACTCAGGAGGCAGGCAGAGACCCTGTGTGTGCAGGGGAGGGGTGGTCCTTTGTGCATACTGCCGGAGAGCCATGGGAACAGGGAAGGCGGAATCAACAGTAGAACTTGTGTTTTAGAAGGGGAAGTGAGGGCTAGAGAGATGGCCTGCGAAGCCTAAGGACCCAAGTTTGACTCCCCAGAACCCACATAAAGCAGATGTATGAGGTGGGGTATGCGTCTGGAGTCTGGAGTTCCTTTGCAGTGGCTAGAAGCCTTGGCAAGCCCATTCTCTCTCTCTCCCTTTTCTCTGTCTCTCTCAAATAAATGAAATAAAAATAAATAAAAATAGAAGGGGGCCCAGATGTGGTGGTGCACACCTTTAATCCCAGCACTTGGGAGGCAAAAGTAGGAGGATTATTATGAGTTCGAGGCTACCCTGTGACTACATACTGAATCCAGATTGAAGGAAAAAAAATAGAAGGGGAAGAGAGAACGGGAGGGTAACAATGGCTCTGGGAGGCTGAGACTTGTGGATGCCAACTGTCCCCCTGTTCCCCTAGAACCTCCACTGATATGAGAGCTGGAGCATCTGCTAGGGCCCCTTAGAAGGAGGGGTGGCTGCTAAGAGAGTGGGAGGGGAGGAGGCCTTGGAGTGATCCCCTTTCTGTGATCCCAGTTAGAGCCACTGGCTTTCTGGCTTCTGCCACCACCAATGGCTTACGGGTGTGAAAGGATGTGGTTTAGAATTCGGTGTCTCCCATAAATTCATGTGTCTGGAATGCTTGGTTCCCAAATGATGGCAGTTTGGGAGGTGGAGCCTTGCTGGAGGAGGTGTGTAAGCTTGGCTCACTCTCCTGCTGCTATTGTCCAGGAGGTGATGTCCAGCCTCTGCTCTACCATCCTTCTCCTGCCATCACAGAGCTTCCCTGGAGCCTTAAGCCAAAATGAACAACTTTCCTCTCATCAGCTGCTGTGGGCTGGGTGCTTTGCCCCAGAAATGAGAAGGTGGCTACAACACAGAGTCTGAAGGGGCTGGAGTGAGACCCCAATCTGCACCTCTCCCCTGGCAATCTGTGATTGTGTTTGCTTGTTTCTGGTTTTGTGTTGTGAGACAGGGTCCCACGTAGTCCAGGCTGCCCTTGAACTCTACCGTAGCTGAAGCTGGCCTTGCACTCCTGATCCTCTTTCCTCCACCTCCCACGTGTTGGGGCTACAGGGATCTGCCACCACACACTCTTCACTTGGTAGTCTCAAAAGGAGCCCCATGCTTGTGTGAGCTAGGAAGCTGGGGAAAAGGGGTGTGTCCTTGGGCCAACAAACAGAAGAATCCAGGTTGGGGTTTACCTGGCCAGCCCACCCTGCTGGGTAACCTAGGGTGAGCCTCAGTTTCTCTAACATTCAAAACACATAAATTAGGATGTGGGCTTGGGAGATGGCTTGCTGCGCTACTCTTGAGTACCGGAATTCAGATCCCCAGGTCCCACGAAAAATGCTGGAAGCTGTGGCAGCTTCTGTAATCATGTGCTTAGGTGAGAAGGGAGGCACAGCTCTGCAGGAGACGTTCTCAGAAACTCACAAATGCAGTGAACAAGGAGGGACTCTGCAAGAGTTGACCTTCACACAAACACACGAAATAACTAAACTTAAAAAAGTAAAATAAACCGGGCATGGTGGTGCATGCTTTTAATCCCAGCACTGGGGAGGCTGAGGTAGGAGGATCGCGGTGAGTTCAAGGCCACCCTGAGACTACACAGTGAATTCCAGGTAAGCCTGGGCTAGAGCGAGACCTTACCTCAAAAAACAAACAAAAAAATAAAAAAATAAAAATAAATTAGGTGTCTGTGAGCCCGTGGCTGAGGCTGTGGTAACTGGCAGAGCTCTGCTGGAGGGAGCCCACGGAGTGTCCAGAAACATAACGTGCCTGGCCCATAACCCCGTCATCAGCGCTCCAACCCTGTCACCACACGAGAGGCCCAGGAGCCTCCAGAGGCAGAGGCGGATCATTTACTGGTCTTGGGGACTTTGGACTTGGTCCTGAGGCCCTGGGAGGTCAGGGAGAGGCCATCAAGAGAGTAGCAGGGACAGGAAAGTGTGAACATAGCCTTTGCTATCCCTTGCTTTGGGGAACCTTGACCCTGAGCTCAGGGGACCTTGAAAGAGACTCTTCATTTTCTGGGGTGTTGTTGTTGTTTGTTTTGTTTTCACTCTAGCTCAGGCTGACCTGGAATTCACTATGTAGTCTCAGGCTGGCCTCGAACTCATGGCGATCCTCTTACCTCTGCCTCCCCGAGTGCTGGGATTAAAGGTGCGCCCACAATGCCCGGCAAGGCTCTTCATTTTCTAAGACCAGGTTCCTGCTGAGCTGACATCAACCTGACTTAACCTTTGAGCCTAAGGCTGGACTTGAGTGCACCTTAAGCCCCTCCCTGGCCAGGCTAAGGCCGGTACACTCAAACAAGGAGCCCTGGGGTCTGAGATGGGATACTTTTAAAAACATTTATTTATGAGAGAGAGAGAAAGAGAGGGAGGGAGAGAATGGGCACATCAGGGCTTCCGGGCACTGCAAATGAACTCCAAATGCATGTGCCACCATATATATCTGTCTAAATGGGTTCTGAGGAATCGAACCTGGGTCCCTAACCACAAAGCCATCTCTCCAGCCCCAAGAAATGGGATACTTTGGGGGGGGGGCGGTTTCATGGTAGGGTTTCACTCTAGCTCAGGCTGACCTGGAACTTACTATGCAGTCTCAGGGTGTGCACCACCATGTCCGACTGAAATAGGATACTTTTAAGAAGCCTCTTTTGTAAGGCCAAAGGTCTCTAAACTATTGATAAAGAGCCCCCATCTCCTGCCCCAGAGCACTTTTTAGGTGAAATGAGACTCATTTGAATAGCTTCCAGAAACTTCCCTCCTTGTCCTGAGAAGGAAATAAGCTCCACTTGGGCCTTACTCCACAGCCAGCCTGGGAGCTGTTTCCCTGTGTTGTGGGGGTGGGGATATACCCCCTAGTTCCAAAGTGTAGTCAAGCATGCTCACTCCCCACTGCACAGGAGCAAGGCTGACTCCACTTTCCAGGCTGTTTTTCTGGTTAGGATGGGGTCCAGGGAGCCAGGAACCCCAGGGACTTCCTCTCTGGGCTAGGCCTCAGCTAGAACCACCTGGAGCCTCTTGTACTTCTCAGTTCCCATGGGGTACGGCTGTATTCTCCAAGAGGCTGGCATTTGGAGACTGGCTCAGCCTGGGAGCAAAAGCTGGGTTCACTAAGACAACAGGAAAAGATATCCCTGCCCCTGTCCTCCTTCCTTCTTTTCCTCCTTTTCCTCTTTCTCCTTCCTCTCTCACTCTCCCTTTTGTGGTACTGGGGCTTGAACGCAGGCCTTTGCACATGCTGGGTAAGTTTTTACTACTGAGCCACACCCCCAGCCCTCCCCCGGGGATTCCAGCAGGTGCTCTACCACTGAGCCACACCCGCAGTCCGCTTGATCCTTTTTTTATTTTTTTTTTTTTTTTTGGTCTTTCTGGGTGTATGTGATATGGTGTGGTATGATGTATAGGATATGCACGTGTGTGCAGATACATGTGCCCCATGTGCATGTGTGCAGAGGCCTTCTCTTAGCTCTCATGTGTGTATTTCCTTGGGATGGGGTCTCTCCCTCAACCCATCAGTGAGCCCCAGTGACTCTCCTGTCTCGGCTTCCCACTACCCCTGCAGACTGGGGTTATAGATGTGGGTGGTCACATCCAGCCTTTAATGTGGGTTCTGAGGAGATGAACTTGGTGATCTTTGACACAAGAGTCCCTCATACTTTTTAAGGGGTAAGTGCTTTTTTTTTTTTTTTTTTTTTTTTTTTTTTTTGCGAGGTAGGGTCTCACTCTAGCCCAGGCTGACCTGGAATTCACTATGTAGTCTCAGGGTGGCCTCGAACTCTCGGCGATCCTCCTACCTCTGCCTCCCGAGTGCTGGGATTAAAGGCGTGCGCCACCACGCCTGGCTAGGGTAAGTGCTTTTAACTGGTAAGCCATCTCTCCAGCCCATCCTCTTTTTACTTTTTGAGACAGTGCCAATAAGTTGTCCAGGCTTGGGGCTGGAGAGATGGCTTAGTGGTCTTTGCAGTGGCTAGGAGGCCCTGGCACTCTCTCTTTCTCCCTCTATCTGCCTCTGCCTCTCTCTCTTTCTCTCTCAAAACATAAATAAATAAATAAAAATTATATTTTTTAGAAAGTTGCCCAAGCTGGGGCTGGAGAGATGGCTTAGCTGTTCAGGCACATGCCTGCAAAAATCTAAGGATCCCGGTTTGATTCTCCAGGTCCCATGTAAGCCAGATGCACATGGTGGCGCATGTATCTGGCGTTTGTCTGCAGTGGCTAGAAACCCTGGAGCGCCCATTCTCACTCTTTCTCTCTCTCTCTCTCTCTCTCTCTCAAAAAAAAGGGGGGCGGGCGTCTCACGCCTTTAATCCCAGCACTCCCCTGAGTTCAAGGCCACCCTGAAAAAAAAAAGGTCAGCCTGGGCCAGAGTGAGACCCTACCTCAAAAAAAAAAAAAAAAAAAAAAAAAAAGTTGTCCAGGCTGGCCTTGAACTCATTCTGCAGCCCAGGCAGGTCTTGAATTTATGATGGTCCTGCTTCAGCCTTCTGAGTAGCTGAGGACAGCAGACTTTTACAGAAGGGTATTGTAGGTCCACTCTTGGACCGGGAGGTGTGCAGCTGGAACACTAGGACTTGGGACAGTGTTCTTGGCAGCTCAGCTGATTTCCTGGCTCTGGCTGGCTTTCTAGATAGGTGAGGCTACCAGCCAGGTGATCCAGGGAATGAGAGGTGGCCACATGGGCACTGGCTCAGGCTGTGTTTGGCTGGCTCCACAGGCCCCTTGGGACTGTGCCGGCTGCCTGGCTTCTTTCCCAGTCTCTAGAGACACAGGACAATCCCACATGGTCAGACAGAAAGCAATGGCTCGGTGACTTTCCTGTGGCCAGGATGCAATAGCCAGGGAGGGGTCTGCCGGGAGGCACGCATCAGCCTGGGCCTATGGCCCAAATGTCACACTGCCTCATCCTGGTGGGCACTGGGGAATCTGGGACTCCAGCCTTCTTGTCCTGCCAGTTCTTGTGAGCACTGACTACAGAAAATATGAACCTCACTGGACCGGGTCCAAATGCAGGGCATTCCATTGTTCTGGCTGTGTCCCCAGCAGCTGGGGGCCTGGCCCAGCCAGCACACGTGCAGCTGGGGGCTGGCTTTTCTCCCACTGGCTACAATCTTGGGACAACCATTCTGGAGTCTCAGTCCAGCCACCCCCCTGACAGCTCCTGGGGACTCTTGGCCTGGTTCGCCTGGTCCTCTGTTCCAGACGCTTTCGCCAGATGCTCCTAACAGCTCAGCCCTCGGTGTTGCTCCTCGCAGACGTTCTCCTCCCTGGCTTTGGCTCTTAAATCCTACTCCACTCAAAGAAAGAGTGTGAGGGAAGGAGCCAGAGAGGACTGGGGGACAAGAAAACAGGGAGGGTTTGTGGAGCAAAGATGAATGGTGTGAGTGATTGCTTGACTAGCTGGTGGTTGCCTGGACTTCCCGGGCAGTAGTGGTGGGACCTGGGCCTCAGTCACTCCTTCCATAGAGTGGGCTAACGTTTAGCCTCCAGCCATAATTGTGCCAGCAGGAGAAGGAAGACCAGCCATCACTCTGGCCAAAGTTCTGGCCAAGGCGGGGACGGGGGCTTCCTTCCTGCCCAGTCCCAGCCTGGCTACTTGGCCTCCTTTCCTTTAACTCTTGCCCTCCCAGGAGCCTGGCTTCTTTCTCCGTCTGCTTCCCTGAGCACATGGGGATGAGGGCTCAGCGCTAGCATGGGGAGTTGTGTATGGGCAGGATCTTTTCTCTTCACTCTGGATGCTTCTTGCCACTTTTCCTTCAGGGACTCCCTTCAGACAGAGTTTCACCAAACAAACACTGCAAATATCAATCAATACTTAGTTCTTTGACCTCTTCTTTCTTCCTTTCCTTCCTCCCATCCTTCCCTCAGGATTTTAAAAACTTTTATTTTTTTATTTATTTATTTGAGACAGAAAGAGGCAAACCGTGAGTGAGAGAGAGGGAGAGAGAGAACAAGTGTGCCAAGGCTTCCAGCCACTGCAAATGAACTCCAGATGCATGTGCCACCTTATGCATCTGGCTTATATGGGTCCTGGGGAATTGAACCTGGATCCTTAGTCTTTGTAGGCAAGTGCCTTAACCACTAAGCAATCTCTCCAGCCCCGCTTCTGGATTTTTTGATACAGGGTCTGAAAATATAGTCCAGGCTGGCCTTGAACTTTCCATCCTCCTCCCAAGCATGAAGTAGGCATGTGCCATTCATTTGGATCTTTTTTTTTAATGTGTGTGGGGTATGTGTCTGTGTGTTCTTATGTTCATGGGTGCACATGCATGAGGAATGCAGCCTATTTGAGCCTGGGTCTTTCACTGGCTCAGAACTCTCCAAATAGGCTAGACTCCCTATCCTGTAAGTCCTAGGGGTCCTCCTGTCTCTGCCTCCCTAACACGGGATTACAGACACACACACCACCATGCCTGACTTTTTTTTTTTTTTTCCCTGAGATAGAGTCTCACTCTAGCTCAGGTTGACCTGGAATTCACTCTGTATTCTCAGGGTGGCCTTGAACTCATAGCGATCCTCCTACCTCTGTCTCCCAAGTGCTGGTATTAAAGGCATGTGCCACCACGCCCGCCCAGCTTGTTTTGTTTTTTGAGGTAGGGTCTTCCTCTAGCCCAAGCTGGAATTCACTATGTAGCCTCAGGGTGGCCTTGAATTCATGGTGATCCTTCTACCTCTGCCTCCCGAGTGCTGGGATTAAAGCCGTGTGCCACCACCCATGCCTGGCATTTTTCATGGGCTCAAGGGATCAAACTCAGGCCTTCATGCTTGCAAGGCAAGTACTTTGCTCACTAAGCCATCTCTCCAGCCCCAACTAGCTACTGACCACATCCTTTGAGGGACACAGTTCACCCACTATTTCACAGAAATATTTCACAGAAATATCTGAAGAAATGGAGTTTATAGGAAACAGGCAAGGGGCTCCCAGATCCCATGCTTCCAACCTCATGAATGAACACTAGCAGTACCACTCACCAGCTCCAACGATGCCGGGACCAAGAAGGACACAGATGTCTGTGGTCGTGGAAGGCCTGTCAGTAACAGGACAGACAGACACTGTCTCTGCTCAGGAGGATGTCTCTGCTTTTCTTCTTTGGAACTGCTGAACCCTGAGGGCAGAATTGGGGGCTGGGCAGAGGTGGACTCCATTGTACAGGTGCACAGACATACTAGCAACTGAGGGAGGTCACACTGGGGTGGGCCTTGTGCCTACTCTGCCAATCCCGGCCAGCAGTCATCTGATGACTCAACAGGTCAGGTAGCGAACCACTTCTGGAGGTGGCCTTGGTCTTGTTGGGCATAAGGGGGCTTTCATTCGACTAGCTGGTTCTGGAGTAAGAAGCCTTGGCAGACTCCAGGCTTCTGACTTTGCCACCTTTAGGGGTGGTTCTCTTCTAAGCTGATGTTTCCCAACTGGGTGTCATCTCCAAGTCACCCAGAGAGTGGAAACCGCACCCCTACAAGGGCCTCTGCCCTGGGGCCTGATTGCAGGAAAGCAAGTTCCTCTAGGCAGGCTGAGGTGTGGATCCTGGTTTGTTCAGGCTTTCCTGAAATATGGCCTCAGGACAGTGAGCAGACAAAGCAGGGATGATGTATGTGCCTGCTACCCCACGGGGAGGAGAAGAGACCAGGGGCTAAGCATCTACTACGTGTCCTTCTCCCTTTTGTAGTCCTGTCTGACCAGCCCTCCTGGCAGATGCCTGAGTTTCTGGGCCTCTAGACACCAGGATAGGATGCTTTTGTCTTAGATCTATTAAAGAATGTAGGCCTGCTGGGCGTGGTGGCACACGCCTTTAATCCCAGCACTCGGGAGGCAGAGGTAGGATTTGCCATGAGTTCGAGGCTACCCTGAGACTACATAGTTAATTCCAGGTCAACCTGGACCACAGTGAGACCCTACCTCGCAAAAAAAAAAAAAAAAAAAAAAAAAGAATGTAGGCCAGCCTACTTGTGAGGCTGAGGCAGAAGGATCCCAAGTTCAAGGCCTGCCTGGGGCCCTGCGCTTAATACTGAGTACAAAAATAAAAATAAAAATAAAAATAAAGCTGGTAGGCCTCTCCAAAGGGAAGGGCATGTAAGGATTCAATCCACCCACCCATGTCCTTATCAATGCTTTTGGGGCTTATGTGCCAGGCCTTTGTACTGAGCACCTAATACTCATTGTATCTACGAAGACTTTTCACCGATGAAGCCGCTGATGTAGAGAGGTTAAGTCACTTGCCCAAGATCACACATCTACAGTTCGGAGTTGAGATCATTTCCGATCTAGAGACAGGCCACTTGGGTCTCTTGCAGACTGCTAGGAGCTGGGCCGCGTGGAGACCCGCCTCTCACAGAAAACGTGCTATGGTCAAACCAACCAGGGCACGAATGGGATGAGCGGCAGCTACATCTGCAGCCGACGTTCCACCTTCTGAGATCCACAAGGAGGAAATGGCCAAGAAGGCCGGATGAGGGTCCTCTCGGGCCTTCCGGACAAGGAACCCCGCCAATCTGGGGGCCGGCAGAGCCTTTTTTCTGACAGACCAATGATGTTGCAGTGGGAGCGCGCTGGGGAACAGAGAGGCGGGATTAGTGGGAAAACGGACCAATAGAAACACAGGGGCGGGAGACCATGTCTGACAGCGGTCCAATGGCGGTATGGGGGGCGTGGTCTGAGAGAGGGGAGGCCGTCGGGGGCGTGATCAATGGCGACAGGCCAATGGCAGTGCGTGGGCGGGGCCTGCGGGCGGGCGGAGGCGCGGAGGGGGCGGTGGCGGTGGCGAACAAAGAGGCGGCGGGCGCGGGCGGCCGAGCGGAGCCGAGTGCATCCGAGCCGGGCCGAGCCGGGCCGGGCCGGGCCCAGGATCGCAGGGCGATGCAAGCAGCTAAACGAGGGTCAGTGGGTCCCTGAGCCCCACGCCCGGGCCGCGAGGGAGCCCCGGCGCAGCGCCGCGGCCCGCCTGCCATGGCCGGGGTCAGCTACGCTGCGCCCTGGTGGGTGAGCCTCTTGCACCGGCTGCCCCACTTCGATCTGCGGTGGGAAGCCACCAGTAGCCAGTTCCGGCCCGAGGACACCGACTACCAGCAGGTGATGCACGCCCCGGAGCACGGGGTCAGGGGCCCTGGGGTCACGACTCTTCGCATGGGGCCAGGAACCTCCCCACCCCCATCCAGAGTCTCATTCTCTTCTTTCTAGGGTTTCCTTCTGGCCCATGGAACCACCTCTCCCCCCCTCCCCCGTCCAAGATCTAATTCCGACCCATATGGAGGGTCCTGCGAATCCTCCATGTCACCAAAGACCCCCATCTAGGTTTGTGGATCCATCTTCCTCCCCTGATGGACACCCTCTGACCCTTGTGGGTTCCTGCCATCCCCTCTCCATCCTTTGAGGCGGTCTGGCACCGTTTTCCCAGCAGAGATCCCCCACCCACCCCGCACCTAGTTAGGTACTCTGGGGTGGTGAGGCCTGGAATCCTGAGTGCTAGCTCTTCCCCCCTGTGCCCCAGCTGGGGAATCCCACTGCTAGGCTGTTGGTGGGTAGAGTAGCTTGGGCCATGGCCAGCACACTGTGGCCGCTAATGACCCCCTGCTTCGCGGTCAGGCTGTGGGATGGATACAGGGTGCCCTGTGGCTGTGGGAAAACCCTGCTGCCAGCAGCCCCCACCCGCCAGGGAAGGAGGGAGGGGGGCTTGGCTGCAAAGAGGTGAGGGGAGCCTCAGTTTAGGCTGGCAGCCATGGGATCCTTCGCAGCCCTGTCCCAATGGAAGCCTAGGCCTGGCTCTGTGCCAGATCTCAGCTGCCACCCCTATTGCTGAACCACTGTCATTTGAGTTCAGGGCAGGAGACACTGTGGGCTTTTTCCTTCCTGCCCTGGATTCCAGAAGCCAAGTGACCAGGCTGCCTGGTCACCTCGAGCACTTGTGGGTTTCTTTCCTGGCCACCCCAAACAGTGGCGTGGGAATCTAACTTCCTCATTAGGTGTCACACCTTACTGGTTCCCCTTTCTGCACCTACCTTCACTCAGACGAAAACCGGAAGTCGTGGGTTAGGGCACAAGGGAATTACTGCTCCCACTCTGTGCTTACCTAATCCTAGGTCTTGCCGCTGATCTAATCAGATGGGAAAGGGGGGTGAGGACTTGGTCCAGGCTTTTGTACCCAGAAACAGCTAGGGACGGGAGACCTGGAGCCTACAGGATGATGTGGGCTTGGGCCCTGGAGCCATCCAGGGTGAGGGCAAGGTGTGCTCACACTATCTGGTGGCAGTGCCACGCTCCTCGCCAGAGGACTGTGCAAGCAGCAGGGTGGTACTTGGAAAGTTGTCTGCCGGAGGGTTTAGCCCGTTTGTCAGTGTCAGAGGCACCTAGGGCAGTCAAGTGGCCGTTTCCTGTGGCTCCTGTGGACTGCCACCTGCTCAAAACTAGAGTTGAATTGGCTGCCTTCACTTGAGAGCACAGTTGTGCCAGGGAAGGGAGTAAGGGGGTGTAGCTCCTGGGGATCTAGGGCTGGTGGCCGGGCCCCTCAGCTTTGTGGTCTTGGTTGGGCCTGGTTCTGCCCCTTTCGCTGCCCTGCACTGGCTTCACTGTGGGAGGCCTCTGACTCACTCTGCCTCCTGCCTCTTCTCCCAGGAGCAGAATTAGCCACTGAATAATTCACAGTGTGGAAACCAGCCTAGCTCCATCCCCCGCCGCCTCCGCGTCCTACCCCTGCCCTCCACAGGCTGGTGCTTCAGGCAGGCCTCTCTGGGTTTTGTCCCTTCATCCTGCAATCGAGGCCCTGGCTGGCTGTTCTTGCTTTGCAGGGTCACCTGGGGAAGCAAGCAGGAGCTCCCTTCCTGAGTGGGTGGGTGGGTGGGTGATGGTTTGTCACAGGCCCCTAGCCTGTTTCCCTGATGAAGGGCTGCTGTGGCTGCTGTGTGTGTGTTTGTGTGCACACACGTGCACGCTGTGGTAGGGGCTGGCTGCTGTATCTCACTGTGTGTTGTGTAGTCACCCTTCCTCCATCCTGACCTGGAGTACCCTCTTAGTTGTTTGCTGTGCCCTCACCTGGGCTGTGGCGAGAGAGCACCAGTCTCGGTCCTTTCTACTGTCACAGAACTACTCTGAGGCACGCTGGCGGAACCCTCAAGAAGACCCTCCAGCCAGGCCTTGTGGGGTCGCCTGTACCTGACCCTTTTACATGGGGCAAGGTAGCCGTTTCTATTGCACAGACTGAAACAGAGTCCTGCCTCAGGCCTCTTGCCTATGCCCCCTTCCAACTCCACCACAGCAGGAATGAGGATCGTGGGGTGAGGAATAGATGGGCTATCCCCTTCTCCCAGAGCCCTGGCCTGCTATGCTCTGAGACCTCCGTAGCCTTTGCCCAAGTGAGAGTGAGAGTCAGCATCCTCTAAGTTACGATTGGAGGGGTCTCAAGCCGGGCGTGGTGGCGCACGCCTTTAATCCTAGCACTTGGGAGGCAGAGGTAGGATTGCCATGAGTTCGAGGCCACCCTGAGACTATATAGTGAATTACAGGTCAGCCTGGGTTAGAGTGAGACCCTACCTCAAAAACCAAAAAAAAAAAAAAAAAAAAAAAGATTGAGGGGTCTCGGGCCATGAATATGTGTAACCTCTGTTCTGGGAGGGCCACCATTCTATCTGCCTCTTGAGAGCCTGTGAAGATGCTAAGTGGACAGACGACTGGGACTCACCCGGTTGGGTTCCATGGGGACACTGGCATATTTGGGAGAGCAGGGGTTTCTACTGTGCAGCTGTGCCTCTGTCTTCTGGAACAGCTGGCTAGGCGCTGCTGAGGTTGGGTCGTCCTTGGCATGCCCCCCTCCCCCTGCCTCATCTGGGATGCCAGGCTTTCAGAGTCAGAGCAGAGCAGCAGTCTGAGAAGGCTTCCTGGAAGAGGTGGAGGTTGATGCTTGCCCGCCTCCTCTGTGACACCAGCCCAACTCCGGTGCACAGGGGGCCAAAGGCACCCCAGCCATCCAGGTAACAGGTAGCATTTGCTTGAGGTTTGCTTAGCATATGAGGTCATTTCCCATCGGGAGCCCTGAGGCTCAGATTTCTGATAAGACCTAAGTAATGCTGGGTGTGGTGGGGAGGCCTGTCAACTCAGCTACTCAGGAGGTTCAGGCAGGAGGAGCATATGTTCAAGGCCAGCCTGGACTACAGAAGGAGTTAAAGGCCAACCTGGGCAACTTAGCAAGACCCTGTCTCAAAAGAGAAAAGAGCCAGGTGTGGTGTTTCATGCCTTTAGCACGAGGATCTCTGTGAGTTCGAGGCCAACTTGAGACTACATGATGAATTCCAGATCAGCCTGAGTTAGAGCCTCAAAAAAAAAAAAAAAAAAAAAAGAAAAAAGAAGGGAGGAAAGGGAAGGAAGGAAGGAAGGAAGGAAGGAAGGAAGGAAGGAAGGAAGGAAAATGTACAGGTCTGGGGGCCTCGAGATGTTGTTCAGTGGTACAGTACTTGCCTAGCATGTGCCAAGACCTGGGTTCAGTCAGTAGTATTGCAAACAGAAGAAGGTAAGCTTAGGTGGTATCCCCAGGACTCCTGAATTTGGGCTTGGGAAGAGGGTCCCTATGGTGAGAACATCATATGCACAGACCCTAAGGCAGAGGAACCCAGGTGTCAGCCTAGAAAGGCCCTCTGTCCACATGGAACAGGGGACCATGCCACACAGGGGGTGCTGGGCACTCTGTGCCACAGGTGTGAGAACCACACTGTGTGGCTGACTTCTGGACTTCCAGTTGAGTGGCCCTCGGGAACAGCTGGCTCATGAGCGCGGCCCCACACTGTATACAACAAGGTCACCATCATGGTAGGTGGCGGCAGACTGAGCATGTTCTCTGGGCCTGGTTAGCTTTATTGTCACCCTCCCAACGACTCAGGAAATGAGCTGTGTCTGAAAAAGCAGCGTTATCTCCTGCCTCCAGCTTACAAAGGCAGTACACATTCATGGGACACTGGGGCTGGGAGGTAGCTACATGAAGACAAAGGAGCCACCCAGCTGGCGTCCGTCTGTGCAGCTGCACTTATGGGATAGTGCCACTTGAAACCAGATTGATATTGCGTTTAGTTGTGTCATGTTTTTTGTCTTTTTTTATGGTACTGGACATCAAACCCAGGACCTTGTGCATGCCAGGCCAGTGTCCAACCACTGGGCCAGGCCCCTGACTTTCTTACCTGCCTTTTAAAAATTTTTTTAAAGATTTTATTTTATTTATTTATTTTTGGTTTTTCAAGGCAGGGTTGCACTCTAGATCAGGCTGACCTGGAATTCACTATGTAGTCTCAGGGTGGCCTTGAACTCTCGGCGATCCTCCTACCTCTGCCTCCCAAGTGCTGGAATTAAAGGTATGTGCTGCTGCGCCTGGATTTATTTTTATTTATTTATTAATCATTATTATTATTATTATTATTATTTTTGGTTTTTCGAGGTAGGGTCTCACTCTAGCCAGGCTGACCTGGAATTCACTCTATATTCTCAGGGTGGCCTTGAACTCATGGTGATCCTCCTACCTCTGCCTCCCGAGTGCTGGGATTAAAGGCATGCGCCACCATGTCCGGCTTGGATTCTGATGTTTTGAGGTTGCAAGTAGCAGAGACCCAGCTCCCTACCCCACCCCAGCTAGATAGAAGCTTCTAGAGTAAACCTTAGGTGAGCAACAGCTGATAGAGGTGTAGGGAGCAGGGACTCTGCCCTGAGAGAGACAGGTAAGCCCCTGGCAGCCCCATCATGGAGGACACTGAGTGTCAGGGGAGAATCTCTTGGGTTCTCAGATCTCGTTGATGCCACCTTATGTCCAGGGGAGGGGAAGGCTATGACTAAGTGGGTGCTGAGGCCCCGTCCACCGCCTGGTATCTGAAAAGTTCAGGATCGCTCTGCAGGCCTTGGTGTTTGTCTGGCAGTGGCTCCTGGTATGGAAGACTCAGAGGGTACCATGGGCACCCCCAGGAGTCTGAGGGTCTCTCAATCCCTAAGAAGTCCCAAGGAGGAAGTTCTTCAAGGAGGCTTCTGCTAGCCTGTGAGGTGGAGTACACCTGTAATCCTGGCACTCAGGAGGCTGAGGCAGGAGGATCACAAGTTCCTGGCCAGCCTCCAGCTATTTAGCGTGACCCTGTCTCAAAAATGAACAAAAAAAGGCCGGGCGTGGTGGCGCACGCCTTGAAGCCCAGCTTGTAGGAGGATCACCTTGACTTCTAGACCAGCATGGGGCATGAGTGAGTTCTAAGTCAGCCTGGGCTAATGAGACCCTGTGTCACACAAAGAAAGAAATAGAAAAGGCTTCTGCGAGTGTGTGAGAGTGGGGATTGGTCTCCTCCAGGACCACTCCAGGCTGTCTTCAGGGACCCCTGCCCCCCACGGGTCCAGTGGCTTCCAGACCGTAGCTCTTGCGCTCTGCGTGCAGCAGTCACCAGCCTCCTTTCTCTACCATCCCCTACCCATGGCCGGGGTTCTACCTCGCCTAGCATGGTGTCCCGCCACCTGGGCTCTCTGCCAGCTCTTCGGGCTCATGGACAGATTCTGGGGCAGGGGAACACCATATATACTCTGCAGCCTTGACCCCCAGACGGCAGTTGTCCTATCCAAAGGGCTGGCGCTGTTCATGTGAGGAGGACCTTGGGGTCCTGGAGCTGGACACTGTGGCCCTATCCAGGCTGAGGCTCCTTCGCTCCCTGAGAACACAGCTTTGGGGTCCCCTGGATTTCCTCCCCAGCAGGCGCCCCCTCCCACAGGCAGTCCTAATGAAAGAGGAACCATGCCGTAGCAAGAGACTGGGGTCAGGAATATAGGAAGTGTGCCTCATGTGGCCACCAAGGGATTGGGCATGTGACAGTGGACTGTGGCAGGACCATGAAGAGCTAGGTCATAGTGGACTTGCGGCCTCCACCCCTAGCCCTGCTAAGCTGGGGTTCACGTGGCTCTTAGTGATAGTGGAAGTTGGAGAGGATACAGCCCCACAGGTGGCCACAGCAGCCCAGCCTGGTAAAGCTCTGATGAGCATCCTGGGCACTATGTCACCCAGAGCTGGAAGCTACTCGTCTTGCTGGGGGTGGGAATGGAGACATGATGTTCTGAGATACCATGAGCTAAGGCCTGGGGGTGGGGGGCGGCTCTTGGTGTTCCTGATAGCAGAAGCCTCCAGAATGGGGCCTGAGAGACCTGTAAGACATACTGGTGCCTGACCACATGCAGCCTCAGACCTTGGGGTTGGGGGCTGAGACAGAAAATGGCACCCCTGCCCCCTCCCCCAACTCCCATATGGCCGCTGTCAGCTGTGCTTTCTCTGGGCCCCGCCACGAGCTCACTGTCATGGAATTCGTGAAACCCAAGCCTGGGCCTGGTGGAAAATCTGTTTTTAATTTCTGGCCAGCGTTGCTGGAGCCTCTGCAGAGTGTGTTGGGGGTGGGGTGGTCCTGTAGTCAGCTTGGCGCCCAGGCAGCCTGGCCTGGGCAGGGGAGGTGCTCTTTGTGGTGGAGGACCCCAGCTTTCCACTGTGGGAGTGAGAGCCAGCTTCCCCACCGGCACCTTGTACCCAGAAGCACTGCCTAGCCAGCCCGAGGCTCGGGCCCCGGCTCACCTCCCATACAGGCTCAGACTCGTGAAGTTGGGACAATGGCTGCTTGTGCTAAGCCAGCTGTGATCCCCTGTTTGACATGGGTTCAGCCCTGGTGACCCTTCCCCTTC
Source organism: Orientallactaga sibirica (assembly GCA_036365145.1). Classification (NCBI taxonomy): domain Eukaryota; kingdom Metazoa; phylum Chordata; class Mammalia; order Rodentia; family Dipodidae; genus Orientallactaga; species Orientallactaga sibirica. Next base: position 1,079,537 of record JAEOAD010001941.1, on the reverse strand, counting down.
CTTACCCCAACTCAGGCACAAGAGGGGGGTCTAGCCCCCAGCTTCCCAGACTCCCAAACCTTGTCTCTTCCTCTGCCTTAAGCTTAAGTAGGGGCGTCCCATTTCCCTGCCTGCTCCCATCCCTCCTGTCCATGTCTCCACCTTGTCTCTTCAACCCCATTCTGCTCCTCACTCCCTGGTCTCAGCACTGGACATCCTGAGCCCTGGTCCTCCCAGGATGCCAGTCAGGAACCTGTGATGCACAATGTTGACCCCAGTTCTTCCCATGGCCTTGGAATTGCACTGTCGGGGTGCTCCAGAGGTAGCAGGCACATAATCCTTCTGTCTGGCAGCTCGCGTTCATCCCACTGCAGACAGGCAGGTGTGACTGTGCTGACTCATCCCACTCCAGACAGGCAGGTGTGACTGTGTGCTGACTCATCCCACTCCAGACAGGCAGGTGTGACTGTGCTGACTCATCCCACTCCAGACAGGCAGGTGACTGTGTGCTGACTCATCCCACTCCAGACAGGCAGGTGTGACTGTGCTGACTCATCCCACTCCAGACAGGCAGGTGTGACTGTGTGCTGACTCATCCCACTCCAGACAGGCAGGTGTGACTGTGTGCTGACTCATCCCACTCCAGACAGGCAGGTGTGACTGTGCTGACTCATTCCACTCCAGACAGGCAGGTGTGACTGTGTGCTGACTCATCCCCCTCCAGACAGGCAGGTGTGACTGTGTGCTGACTCATCCCCCTCTAGACAAGCAGGTGTGACTGTGCTGACTCATCCCCCTCCAGACAGGCAGGTGTGACTATGCTGACTCATCCCACTCCAGCACGACAGGCAGGTGTGACTGTGTGCTGACTCATCCCCCTCCAGACAGGCAGGTGTGACTGTGTGCTGACTCATCCCCCTCTAGACAGGCAGGTGTGACTGTGCTGACTCATCCCCCTCCAGACAGGCAGGTGTGACTGTGTGCTGACTTATCCCCCTCCAGACAGGCAGGTGTGACTATGCTGACTCATCCCACTCCAGCACAGGCAGGTGTGACTGTGTGCTGACTCATCCCACTCCAGACAGGCAGGTGTGACTGTGCTGACTCATCCCACTCCAGCACGGCAGGTGTGACTGTGCTGAATTATCCTATTCCAGGTAAGGCAGGTGTGACTTCCTTGGGTTAGCATGCTATGTGTTCCCTCTAGAGTGTCATGCCCAGGTGCTTTCACACAGTACTGCCTCACGCACCCAGGATACCTCGCAGGAACTGCCTCTGCAGGGTCAAAGGTGATTCCTGCCTCCAGCCTCAGGGTGGGCTGGTATCAAGCTTGGCCTTGTGTGTGAGGGAAGTGTATACAGACATGGTGACTTCTAGAGAGGAAAGTCACACTAGGAACCACTGAAGACCAGGAAGGACACAGGCTGCACCAGAATGCCACACTTGCATGGAGCCGGCCAGTGCCCAGCATTTCTGTAAGGATTTGGTGGCACTCTTTCGGCCTTTCCTGCCCACTTAAAAAAATTATTTGTTTATGTATTTATGAGAGGGGGAGAGAGAGAGAGAGAGAAATAGGCAGCTAGAGAGACAGAGAGAGCATGGGTGTGCCAGGGCTTCCAGCCACTGTAAACGAACTCCAGACACATGTGCCCCCTTGTGCATCTGGCTTACGTGGGTCCTGGGGAATTGAACCTGGGTCCTTTGGCTTTTTAGGCAAATGCCTTAACTGCTAAGCCATCTCTCCAGCCCCTCCTGCCCACTTTTGTCAGGAACCTGTCAACAGGTTGAGTCCCTTCAATGTGTGTATACCCTCCAGAGCCCAGTGCTACTGTGCTGTAGCTAGTGGCTCAGGACAGGGATGGGCGCCTGCCTCGCCTGACCTAGTGTCTAGCTCACGTCTACCACAGTTGGAAAATTCCATGTGGTCAGAGCCCAGATGCTGAGTGGCATTTCCTATTCTCATCCTTTACGGGCCTGTGGGCAGCGGAGCGCCTCGGCTGCTACGGAACACTTTGTCACCCACAGAAGCATGGTGTCTGGTCACAGTCCCCAGGCAGGCTTGCTCAGGCAACTGACCTGCAGCGCACCTGAGTATCCATGCTGATGTGCCCTTCCCTCATTGTAAGCTGGGAGGGTCCCATCCACTTCCACCTGCAGGGCTGAGTGGGGTTCTTCTGGCATTTGACTTCATGGCCCGCCTCCTCTTCCCTGGGCTGGCCAATGAGCTACATTCACAGCTGGCTCCATCTTGGAAGAATAGACCCTGCATGAACAGTTTTGCTGCAACCTCTCTGAGTTTAGGGAGAAGGAGCCTCAGTTTACCCACAGCGAGGTTAAACACTTGCGTGTACAACATCCTGGGTTGTCTAGTGCAGAGGCAAGTGCGTCTCCATTGCACCATCCCTATCCAATCCATGAGCTTGGGGATGCCTTCCAGCACTTTCTGCAGTCAGAAAGGACTTCCTAGAGCAGGCAAGACCAGGATGTCAGGAGGAAGGATACCAGCCATGGACACCTGGCTGCCCTGAGCAAAGAGGTGGGCATGCCAGGCACTTGGTGTACCTGTTTCAGGGCTTAAGAGACTCTGATGTCTTTGATCCCCTCCAAGCCCCAGGGCACTGGGATTCTTAGGCCTGGTGTCTCTGTCTGTCTGTCTGTCTGTCTGTCTGTCTGTCTGTCTGTCTGTCTGTCTCTCTCTCTCAGCAAACCTAATAGGACTTTTTTTGGGGTTCAATTTTTCAAAGTAGGGTCTCACTCTAGCTCAGGCTGACCTGGAATTCACTATGTAGTCTCAGGCTGGCCTCAAACTCACAGTGATCCTCCCACCTCTGCCTCCTGAGTGCTGGGATCAAAGGCATGTGCCACCATGCCCGGCTTTTTTTTTTTCCCCTATGAGAGAGTGAGAGACCACTGTAATCGAATTCCAGATGTTGCCACCTAGTGAGGATGCACAACCTTGCACATTTGTGTCACCTTGAGTCTAGCTTACATGGGACCTGGAGAGTTGAACATGGGTCCTTAGGGTTTGCAGGCAAGCTCCTTAACCGCTAAGCTATCCCTCCAGCCCAGGCCTGGTCTCTTAAGATTTTTTAATTTTTATTTATTTATTAGAGACAGAGAGAGGGTGAGAATGGGCACACCAGGGCCTCTATCCACTGCAAACGAACTCCAGACACATGGGCCATCATGCATATCTGGCTTACATAGGACCTGGAGATTTGAACTGGGGTCCTTAGGCTTCAAGGTATGTGCCTTAACCACTAAGCCATCCCTCCAGCCCAGGCCTGGTCTCTTAATATGACTGAGAATCATCTCCCTCCTGTTACCTGCCACCCCACCTGCAGTGGCCATGCCTGGTTTTCCTGCACTGGCTTGGGAGCACCCCCTCACTGCCGACATTGGAGCCTTGGGGTCATGAGGCTAAGCTTTCCACTGTCTGCACGTAAACATGGGTGTATGCTTTCTCCTTTGCTAATGTGGCTGTCCCTCATCCCTCACCTAGAAGCTCCCCACAAAGATGGGGCTTGTGGTGGTTTGATTCAGGTGTCCCCATAAACTTAGGTGTTCTGAATGCTAGGTCCCCAGCTGATGGCGATTTCGGAATTAAATCCTCCTGGGGGCAGTGTTTTGTTGGGGGCAGGCTGACGGGTGTTATAGCCAGCTTCCTCTTGCCAGTGTTCTGCACATTCTCCTGTTGCTATTGTCCATCTGATGTTGGCCAGGAGATGATGTCCACCCTCTGCTCGTGTCATCATTTTCCCCTACCATTGTGGAGCTTCCCCTCGAGTCTGTAAGCCAAAATAAACCCCTTCCCCCCCCCCCTGCAAACTGCTCTTGGTCGGGTGTTTTCTGCCAGCAATGCAAACCTGACTGCAACAGGGCTCAAACCTTTTATTCCTATTGGCTCACTCATAGCCATACTAGACAGCGGCGCTGGCTCTGGCTCATACGTGGACTTTCCTTGCTGTTCACAGCAGACTGCCTGATACCCTTGTCCTCACCTGGCCCCTGTGTCTTTTCATGGCACCTCACCTCTCTGCTGCAGGGCAGATCTGGACCCTGTGTGTACCTAGCACCATTTCATAAACATCTTTCTGCACCATGGTGGTGCCATCTGGGGATGGGTTTGCCTCACCCCAGATCCTGCCACAATGCTTATCTTGAGCCTGTTCGCCCATCTAGTCCAGGCGCCACGGAGGAGGGGAAGCCAGGTCTGCGAGCTCTTTGATGTGTTCCAGGACTGCGTGAACACCCAGCAGACAGCTGGTCCCAGCTGTGAGGCGAAGCCTGGTGCTTGCAGCGTGTGTAGGATCAGTCCGTTTGTGTTCCTCTTCCCCGGGAGGATGTGTGTTCCGGGTGTGGGATGGAACCCAGCCGGCCTCTCCCAGAGGCACATGCTTCAGTGAGCACATCCGGGGTGCAGGGAAGCATGGGGCACTCCAGGCAGGGTGAAGATGGGGCTGGTGACCTGGGAAGCCCCTGGATGGCCCTGTTCTTGACAGGGTCATGCCCCACCCCCGGTTATTCTCACATGTCTGTTCTGTCTGTCGTAAGGAGGAGACCTGCACGGCCTGTGGTCGCCAGCTGGTAGGGTCAACAGTTTCTGTCAGTGCTCAGGTGTGAGCAGGTGGGGGCAGATCCAGAGGGGATTCTGAGGGAGCTATGGGCTGCACAGAAGTGCTGGTACCTCCACTGTGCCTGTTATCCTCGAGCCAGGCTCCAGTGCAAGAACCCAGGAATGCCCACTTTTTTTTTTTCCAAGGTAGGGTCTCAGAGCTGGCCTCAAATTCACAGTAATCCTCCTGCTTCTGCCTCCTGAGTGCTGGGATTGAAGCGCCAGCACGTGTGGTGGGAATGCCCACTTTTAATGCCATGTAGCTCCATGCCACTTGTCAGTGGGCAGCCTAGGGCTCAGGGCAGCAGAGAGGCAAGGTGCAGTGGATGGGGACAGGCTTCGGCCCCATGATGGACTCTTGGCCTTCTCCTGGGGGCTCCCTGCACTGTGCCATAGGCAGAGGTCCAGGGCAACAGCGTGGCTTTGAACCTCCGAGGTCTTCTCATCCACATTAGCTGGATATGCAGAGCCTGGTCAGCACCTTCATGGCCAGGTGCAAGGTGAGGAGGCCTGCCTCCAGCTATGGTGGCCAGCTGTCTTCTGGGAGGTCTGGGAATGTCATCCTTCTGTTGCCTAGCAATCATCTCCTAGGAGATGGCCCATTGAGTACCGGGGCCTCTTATGGTGCCTCTTATCCCAAGGGGGTCCAGGCAGGGGGTTACTGTGCTTCACAGCTTCCCATGTGTAGGTCCCACAGAGGGCCACAATTGCCCAGGGGTCAAAAGTGTCATGTGGTAACCAAATGGTGTCTTAGCTAACCTGAAACTTCTGCATTCTCCTTCCCCAGCCTGGCGTGGGAAGTGTGCTGAGACCACACTTCCGGCCACATGGCCAATAAAGGACTTTCTAGTCCTTTCTTTCTAGTTTCTCAATTTTTATTATTATTATTAATTTGGTTTTTTTTTGTTATTCTCATTTGAACTTATTATTGCCTTGCTGGGATTAAAGGCGTTACCATTTGTTTGTTTTTTGAGGTCGAGTTTCACTCCAGCCCAGGGTGACCTGGAACTTAGTCTGTAGTCCCCGGCAGGCCTTGAACTCACAATAATCCTCCTACATCTGCCTCCCAAGTGCTGGGATTAAAGGTGTGTTTTACCTTGCCAAGCTATCATTATTATTAAAATATTTTTATTTAGTGGAAGGCAGAAAGAGAAGAGAGAAACAGAGAGAATGGGTGCACCAGGGCCTCCAGCCACTGCAAATGAACTCCAGATGCATGTATCACTTTGTGCATCTGGCTTTATGTGGGTCTGGGAAATCAAACCCAGGTTGTTAGGCTTTACAGGCAAGTACCTTAACCACTGAGCAATTTCTCCAACCCCATTATTATTATTATTATTTTGTTTTTTCGAGATGAGGTTTTATTCTCTAGCCCGGCTGACCTGGAATTTACTATGTAGTCTCAGGGTGGCCTCAAACTCACGGCAGTCCACCTACCTCTGCCTCCCTAGTGTGGGATTAAAGGCGTGCGCCACCACACCTGTCTTTTTTTGTTTGTCTTTCAAGGTAGTGTCTCACTCTAGCCCAAGCTGGCCTTGAATTCACTATGTAGTCTCAGGCTGGCCTCGAACTCAGGGTGATCCTCCTACCTCTGCCTTCCAAGTGCTGGGATTATAGGCGTGGAGCCCTGTGTCAGATTCTCTGAAACTTCTTTTTTTTTTTTTTTTTTGGTTTTTGCGAGGTAGGGTCTCACTCTGGTCCAGGCTGACCTGGAATTAACTATGTAGTCTCAGGGTGGCCTCGAACTCTCGGCGATCCTCCTACCTCTGCCTCCCGAGTGCTGGGATTAAAGGCGTGCGCCACCACGACCCAGCTCTCTGAAACATCTTGACTAGAGAAAGCAGTCAAAATAGCCTGAAGAGTGTAGTGTCCAGGGAGGAGGGGCTGGCATTAGGTCCATCCATGAACAGCGCTGGACAGTGTCCCGGGGGAGGGGTCGGCACCAAGTCCATCCGTGGACAGCGCTGGGGCTGTGTTCCTTCTACACAGCTCAGGAAATGTCCCTGCAGCATCAGGTGGCAAATCAACAGCTTCAGTGGACAGCTGGCCGCAGGACAGGAGTGCTGTGGCACCCCAAGCCCCAGGGAGCACGCTAGTAGGTGGTATGGGATGTGGCGCTGTTTAGGTGGTGTCCCTGGAACAGCCCTGGTGGGTGACATGGTGTGTTCTGAGGCAGCCTTAGTCTCATCTAGTGTGGTGTGGACGACTCTGCCAGGCAGTGTCCACCCTCCAGGCCTTCATGGGGCCGTACTGGGTGGGGGTGACCAGTGCTCACATCAGCAAGGCCTTTGTCTTCCTAACAGCTGCCTCACCTAAGCTTCTGCCTTGTTGGGCTGTGGGTTCAAAATGATGACGAGGCCCCTTTGCCTGGGTGAGGAGGTTACGAGACTGGGGACACAGGGTGCAGCTATTCTAAGTCCGCTTGGCCCTCCCAGGGTTGGGGAGGGAGTTAGGGGCCCCGGGTGGGTATTTACCGTCTGGCCCCCAGAGCAGCGTTGGGCTGCTGATCAGGGCTAGAGCCATGCACACAACCCAGGCCAGCGCCCTGCTTTGTGGCCCTACAGCCGCCAAGATGTCACCTTGACAGTTCTCACCCTAACATTCCTTGACTACACACCCCACCAGGGTCTTTTTTAGCATGCTTAGCATAGTACCAACTCTAGAGCGCAGAAGGTGACAGTTCCCCCGGGAGAGGAGAATCAGGATTTGGAGATGACCCCCCCCCCGTGGTCTTGCCAGAGGTCACTGGAGCGCTCAAGCTGGCAGAACTGGCGCCTGCAATGTGCATCCCTTAGGTGTTGGGGCCTGCGTCCTTCACCCGTGGGCTGGTGTGGTCCCAGAATGGCAGTGTGCCCAGGGCCCACACCTTCCAGCGCGCTTCTCTCCGCCTACCCGCAGGCGCTGCTGCTGCTGGGGGCCGTGGCCCTGGCTTGCCTGGCCCTGGACCTCCTCTTCTTGCTCTTCTATTCCTTCTGGCTCTGCTGTCGGCGGCGGAAGACCGACGAGCACCTGGACGCCGACTGCTGCTGCACAGCCTGGTGCGTCATCATCGCCACGCTGGTCTGCAGGTGAGTCCCGCCGAGGGGAGGGCGAGAGGGGGGCGGGCGGCTCGAGGAGGTGGAGCTAGAGGAGGGGCGGGGCATAGGAGGGACGGGGTGGGGCCATAGGAGGAGGGGTGGGGCAAACTGGAGGGGCGGGTCAGAGGGACGGGCAGCTGGAGGGGGTGGAGGCAGAGGAGGGGCGGGGATGCCGCAGACTGGAGGGGGTCGGATCAGAGGGACGGCAGCTGGAGTAGGGCTGGAGCCAGGGGCCTGGAGCTGTCTGGAGGAAGGGCTCAGGGAAGAGGTGGGGTCTTTGGGGAGTGAGGGGGTGTGGTCAGGGGGCGGGGCCATGCCAGTCGAAGAGGGATGGAGTCAGGAAAGGGGCGGGCCCTGCTGGGAGTGGGCGGGGCTTGAGCTGTCTGGAGGCGGGGTGGTCCCTGGGCAGTCTGGAGGGTCCAGCGCGCTCACTGCCCCGCCTTCTCCAGCGCGGGCATCGCGGTGGGATTCTACGGCAACGGGGAGACCAGCGACGGCGTCCATCGAGCTACCTACTCGCTCCGCCATGCCAACCGCACGGTGGCGGGGGTGCAGGACCGCGTAAGTGGCCTGGGAGCAGGGGGCCTGGGGAGGTCGCGCCCGCTCGGCGGTCTTCGGCGCTCGTGGGTGGAGCGGGTGGAGCGGGTCCCGCCCCTGCGCCGGACCTCAGCCCCCGCTGGTCCTCAGGTGTGGGACACGGCGGTGGCCCTGAACCGCACGGCCGAGCCGAGCCTTCAGAGCCTGGAGCGGCAGCTGGCCGGGCGGACAGAACCCCTGCGCGCGGTGCAGCGGCTGCAGGGCCTGCTGGGGACGCTGCTGGGCTACACCGCGGCCATCCCCTTTTGGAGGAACCCCGGGGTGTCACTGGAGGTGCTGGCCGAGCAGGTGGATCTTTATGACTGGTACAGGTACACCAAGGCCTCTTTTGCAGGGACCCACCACACTACCTATGCTCCTGGGAGCTCGTCATACCTAGTAGGACCTGAGGCTTTTAGGGGTGGTGGGCAGAGCAATGAGGAGTACCAGCACTGGCAGAACTCCCCAGAAAGATGTCTTTATGAAGAATCAACGCCAGGCCGAGTGCGGTGGCTCATGCCTGGAATCCTGGCACTGGGGAGCTGAGGCAGAAGGATTGAGTTTTTTTGTTTGTTTTTTTTTTTAAATATTTTAGTTTTATTTATTTATTAATTTGAGAGAGAAAGAGATACAGAAATAGGCAGGTAGAGAGAGAGAGAGAGAATGGGCGTGCCAGGGCCTCTAGCCACTGCAAACGAACTCCAGATGCATGTGCCCCCTTATGCATCTGGCTTACGTGGGTCCTGGAGAATCGGGCCTCGAACCGGGATCCTTAGGCTTCACAGGCAAGCGTTTAACCACTAAGCCATCTCTCCAGCCCCAAGGATTGAGTTTTAAGTCAGCCAGGATTATATGGCAAGACCTTGCAGATTGCTCATGAGAGTGAGAGAGAGAGTGAGAGAGAGACAGAAGAGAAGAGGAGCACCCGTGTCTCCAGGTCTCAGCTATTTGCCCCAGCCCTGGCTCTGTCTGGCTCCCCTCCTCAGTGCCCAGTCATGCCTGGCCCACAGTCCCCTGTGTCCACAGGTGGCTGGGCTACCTAGGCCTGCTGTTACTTGATGTCATCATCTGCCTCCTGGTGCTGGTGGGCCTCATCCGTAGCTCCAAGGGCATCTTGGTCGGGTGAGTCTGGGGCCAGGTGGCAGGAGGGTGGGCAGCTGTGGGCCCACAGGCAGAGGGATGAGATGAGACCCTGGCCACTGGCCTTGCTGGACTGGGCCTTCCTGAAACATCATACTGCTGTGACCCGTGTCATGGGCCGCTTGCCTGTTTATAATTGTTTGCTGTACGCTTCCCTGGGAGAGTCGGCCTTATAGCTCTCCTGCCATGTCTCAAACTGTGGGGGACAGGAGACCAGACCAAGGACTCTTGTCACCCCTCCATCTCTGGCTGTACAGAAAGTGAGGGTTCCAGCCCAGCTCTGCAGATCACTGCACTGGCTGCCTTGGGCAGGTGACCAGTCAGTGCCAAGCTTGTCTCCTCCGAAAGACAGAAAAATGCCAGTTTGCCCATGGGGGTGGTTACCAGGAGCTATCACTGCCCCCTTCCCTGGGGCAGTTGCCTAGCTGCTTCTTGGCTCCTAAACTGGTCTGGCCCTGGCTGAGTCCCAAGAACCCTCCCGCGCCTGCAGTGGCGCTCTTAAGCCTCAGTGGGATGGAAGGATAGCGCCCCAGAGGAAAGCAAAGCAGGGCTGTGGGGTGCAGGTACAAGCTGCTCTGCAGTGTACACCCAAGGAGCCCTGAGAGAGGGGGTGGTGGGACAGAGGCCCCAGGGAGCCAGGGATGCTTTAGACACTGGGGCAAGGTGGTCAGTGGCCAGTACACAGGCCTGTGGTGGGGTGGGGTACAGAGCTACAGGGAGGCCTGTGTGGCTGGAGCAGAGGAGGTGGAAGAGGGGAGGAGTCAGCCACGCAGGTCTAGGTGCTCAGAAAGGGCTGGACCAGCAGGGTTGGAGGGCCTGGTGTGGCCCAAGTCAACAGGCCCCAGAGACTCATGTGAACAAGAAAGGTGCCACTGGGTCTTCCAGCCAAGTCTAGGTTGCACTCTTGCCCCATCTCTGAGCTGGCTGAGTCCCACTCCAGCTACAAGGCACTGGGCCTCAAGTGGCTCTGATTGAGATCAGACCACCAGAGGAGCATTGCCCCTATGTGGACCAGAACCCAAGATGTATCCTTGGCCTGACGTTCTATGTGTGGCACGTCTCCCATCCGCTAGTCTGGGGTCTGCTGATTGGCCTGTTTTGCTTCAAGGGTCTGCTTGCTGGGAGTGTTGGCCCTGGTCATCGGCTGGGGCACACTGGGCTTGGAGCTGGCGGTGTCTGTGGTGAGTGATGGGGAGGACCAGCAGTCGCCATCTGGTGCACCTAAGTTGGGTAGAGAATGCCATGCTCCTCACTCCCTTACCTTGCCCTGGGGCGGGTTTTGTGCACAGACACATAGCATGTCCATGCCCGCCATATTCACACCCTACCTTTTGAGCCCAAAGCAGCCCTGGGTACAAACTGTACTTACTCCCTAAGAACGCAGAGTGGGCATGATTTCTCTTGAAGCCCACCAGCTTGGTCACCTTCTTCCTTGCCCACTCCTTTCCCAGGGCTCCAGCGACTTCTGTGTGGATCCCGACACCTTTGTGACAAAGATGGTGGAGGAGCACTCTGTACTGAATGGGGGTGAGTGTGTCCATGTCCCTGGCACTGGGCTCACCTCAGACAGTAAGGTGAACAAGGCCAAAGTCCTGGGAGACATGCCACAGATCTAGAAGCCAGTGAGCCCACAAGACCAAGGGGGGCACTTGTCAAGCAGGAGGCATTCACACTGAGCCACTCTATGCTGTATTTCATGTTGAGAGGCCCAGGGTAGAAACACCCACTGTTTGTGAGGCAGGAAATTAAACCAGCTGGGAACGGAGAGGGTGGAGGCCAGTGGGGCTGGGCAACAGTTGGAAGTGTGAGTTTTCTCCTAGCCGGAGAGAAAAAGGAGAGAGACCTGAGTCACAATGGGATCACCTCATCACAGTTTCCTCAGAGGCCAGACAGGTGATGTATGTCTGGAGTCCCAATACTGGAGAGGCTTGAGGCAAGAAGATCAGGAATTCAAGGCTAGTCTATCTCAAAAAACCCAAAACGAGCCGGGCGTGGTGGCGCACGCCTTTAATCCCAGCACTCGGGAGGCAGAGGTAGGAGGATCACTGTGAGTTCAAGGCCAGCCTGAGACTACATAGTGAGTTACAGGTCAGCCTGGACTAGAGTGAAACCCTACCTTGAAAAAAAAAAAAAAAAATCCAAAACGAATCGGGCATGGTGGCGCACGCCTTTAATCCCAGCCCTGGGAAGGCAGAGGTAGGAGGATCACTGTGAGTTCAAGGCCAGCCTGGGCTAGAGCGAGACCCTACCTCGAAAAACAAAAACAAACAAACAAAAAAGTAAATAAAATAAATGAAAAACCTCTCTGGCTTCTGGAAGAAACGGCCGACATGCAGGAGAGGCAGTGTGCTACAGCTGAGGGTGTGACAAGACAGGGGAGTGCCTTGGAGGCGGAGCCAGCAAGACTTCCTGACCTACTGGATATGGGGAAAGAGGAAGTGAGGAGCTCACGTCCCTGGTCTGAATGGAGCAGAAAGTCCAGGGCTGGGTGTGGGTGCTGGTGTGGAGAGACTCCAGCCCACCCACTGTCAATGCTCCAGAGCAGGAATGCCTGCCTTTGATGGTCCTGCACACTGATGGGATCTCACTCCCAGTAGATCTGGGCCCAGCCCTTAAGATCATGTCTCGGCCTATACACGTATGTGTGCATGCACACACATGAGTCAGGTGTAAAGACATGCATGTAGACGCGCGTCATTTGCCAGCGCAGACACACAGGCAGGCATACTTGCATTTGCACGCAGACAGACAGAAGCCCCCCCTCAGCCCCCTCCCTCTCTCCGTAGACATTTTGCAGTACTACCTGGCTTGCTCACCCCGTGCCACCAACCCCTTCCAGCAGGTGAGCCAGGCCGGTCCTGGGTGTCTGGGGTCCGGGGCACGGGGTGTGGGGGAGAGTGAAGCACCTGTCTGTGGGGAGGGGCCCGAGCCCTCAAGCCTTAGCTGACTGGCATCATGGGAGCTGTGCAGATGCCAAGCACTCGCTGCCAGCTTGGTGCTCCCACCCCCTTGTGGTGACTTACGTTGTCACATCCGTGGGACATCTTTCATTCCTTGGGTTGCCCTTGACAACCCTGGTAGGCAGAGCTCTAAAGCTGACCACTGAGTGAGGGCAGAGCCCCAGGGGCTGCACCTCTATACAATGCCATCTGTTCAGAGATCCCCCTGCGGTGGCATTTTGAAGGCAATGGCAATATTAGCTGGTCACAGTCTCTTTGCCCACTGCGTGCCATGCCACTGAGATTATGCAAACGTTTGAATCCCGAAGGCTCCTCCGTGTTGACTGTGCCCTGACCTGCCCTGTGGAGTGGGCGTGGGCTTCTACCACCACCTGGGGTCTGTGTTGTCCCTGGCTGGGGAGGCAGCTGGGGAGAGCAAGGCGGACGCTGTGGCCTGCAGGGTGCAGCTAGGCACGGCTGGCCCACCTGGAACCTTGCAGGTTGCCGGTGTAGGGAGGGATAGGGTGGGAGAGGTGGCTGGTGGCCGCTGGAATCCACGCCTCTCTGGAGCAGAAGCTGTCTGGCAGCCACAAGGCCCTGGTGGAGATGCAGGATGTCGTGGTTGAGCTGCTGAGGAGCGTCCCACGAGAGCACCCAGCCACCAAGGTGAGGGCCTGCGGGCCACGGTGGCCCCATGAGAAACTTGGGGCCTTGACTTTTCCTCCCTCTTTCTGGAGAGCCTTCTTTTTCCCTTCCCTTCCTCTCCCTCCAGTTGTTTTCTTTAGAGATTTTTTTCATGGATTTCTGAAAATATTTTTTGTTCCATACTTCTGTTAATAAAAAGTGGTCACCAGGGCCTTCCCCACCATGATGGAATGTGTCCCTCTGGAACAGTAACTGAATTCAACACTCCTATTTCTTTTTTTTTTTTTAACTTTTTATTATTTTTTTTTATTATTTTTTTGGAGAGAGACACAGAGACACACACACAGGGAGAGAGAGAGAGGAAGACAGAGATGGGCGCGCGAGCAGTGTCTCAGCTGCTGCGAAAGAAATCCAGATGCGTGCGCCCCCTTGTGGTCAAGTGCGGCATTGCGTCCTTGCGTCACTGCATCTGGCTAAACGTGGGACCTGGAGATTGGAACTGCTGGAGATTGGAACCAGTGTTCTTAGGGTTAGGAGGCAGGCGCCTTAAGCCCTAAGCCATCTCTCCAGCCCTCCTATTTCTTTTTTAAAGTAATGCTAGTCTGGTGTGTTTGTGTTTGGGGGAAGCTGAGGCAGAAGGATCAGAAATTCAAGGTCATCTTCGGTTATATAGAGAGTTCAAAGCCAGCCTGGCTTACTCTGTCTCACACAGCAAAAAGCATTAAGTCCCAAGGACAGTAGCTCAGTTGAAGAGTACTTCCCTGGCATGTACAGGGCCCTTGGTTCCATTCCAGCATGCACTAAAGGGAGGAAGAAAGGAAGTGTCCAAGAGGGAAGTGAGAAGAGGGGAGGGAAAGGGAAAGAGGAAGGGGGGGAGGAGAAAAGAAAGAAGAAAAAGCCTGTCTTGGAAGACAGGGACACATTAAGGTCATGGGCCTCGGCATGTGACTTGGGGTTATAACACCTCGGCCCATCACAGCAGGTTCAGTTCTTCCGAAAGGCACATCACAATCTCAGATGATTGTTAAAAATTGTATTACAGGGTTGGAGGGATGCTGAACCATCTCTCCAGCCCACTGGTTTACTTTTGGGGGCTGGTCACACTATGTAGCCCTGGCTGGCTTGGAATTTACTATGTAGACCAAGCAGGCTTTGAACTTGCAGCAGTCCTCTTGCCTCTGCCTCTCAAGTGCTGATATTACAGGTATGAGCTACCACATCTAGCATAAATATGGGATTTTTTTTTTTTTTTTTGTTTTGTTTTCGAGGTAGGGTCTCTCTGTAGACCAGACTGACCTGGAATTCACTATGTAGTCTCAGGGTGGCCTCGAACTCACAGCAATCCTCCTACCTCTGCCTCCCGAGTGCTGGGATTAAAGGCATGCGCCACCATGCCTGGTGAAATAGGATTTTTTTTTTTTTAAAATGTTTTAATTTTATTTATTTATTTAACAGAGAAAGAGGGAGAGAGAGAGAATGGTGTGCCAGGGCCTCCAGCCCCTGCAAACTAACTCCAGATGCATGTGCCCCCTTGTGCATCTGGCTTACGGGGGTCCTGGGGAATCTAACCTGGTCCTTTAGCTTTGCAGGCAAACACCTTAATTGCTAAGCCATCCCTCCAGCCCCGAAATAGGATTAAAAAAAAAAACTAAAAAAAAAAATTATTTAGGGCTGGAGGGATGGCTTAGGGGTTAAGGCGCCTGCCTCCTAACCCTAAGCCTAAGAACACTGGTTCAATCTCCAGCGGTTCCAATCTCCAGGTCCCACGTTTAGCCAGATGCAAAGTGACGCAAGGGCGCAATGCCGCACTTGACCACAAGGGGGCGCACACATCTGGATTTCGTTCTCAGCAGCTGAGACACTGCTGGCATGCCCATCTCTGTCTTCCTCTCTCTCTCTCTCTCTCTCTCTGTGTCTCTCTCCAAAAAAAATAAAATAAAATAAAAAGTTTTTTAAAAAATTTATTTATTTGAGAGAGGGTGAGAGACGAGAATAGGCACATCAGGTCCTCCAGCCACTGCAAACAAACTCCAAATGCTGTGCAACCTTGTGCACCCGACTTACATGGGTCCTGGGGAATCGAACCTGAGTCCTTAGGCTTTGCAGGCAAGTGCCTTAACCACTGAGCAACTAGCCCTTAACCACTAGCCCTGCCATAGGATTTTTTCTTTTCTTTTCTTTTCTTTTCTTTTCTTTTTTTTTTTTTTTTTTTTTTTTTTTTTGGTTTTTCGAGGTAGGGTTTCACTCTAGCTCAGGCTGACCGACCTGGAATTCACTATGTAGTCCAGAGTGGCCTTGAACTCATGGTGATCCTCCTACCTCTGCCTCCTGAGTGCTGGGACTAAAGGCATGCTCCATCACGCCCGGCTTTCGGATTTATTTCTTTATTGACAACTTCTTTAATTGTAGACAATATCCCGGGTTACTTCCCTCCCTCCCCCCACTTTCCCCTTTGAAACTTCACTCTCCATCATAACCCCTCCCCCTCTTAGTCTCTCTTTTGAGTTTGATGTCAGGATCTTTTCCTCCTAGTATGGTCTTGTGTAGGTAGTGTCAGGCACTGTGAGGTCATGGATATTCAGGCCATTTTGTGTCTGGAGGAGCACGTTGTATGTAACACTTTGTAAGGAGTCCTACTCTTCCTTTGGCTCTTACATTCCTTTTTTTTTTTTTTTTTTTTTTTTTTTTTTTTTCGAGGTAGGGTCTCACTCTGGTCCAGGCTGACCTGGAATTCACTATGTAGTCTCAGGGTGGCCTCGAACTCACAGCAATCCTCCTACCTCTGCCTCCCAAGTGCTGGGATTAAAGGCGTGCGCCACCACGCCCGGCCTGCACTGATCACGTGGGTTCCTTTAACCATGTGAGTCCAGGTCACAGAATCCAAAGTGGCCATTTCCGAAGATGGCCCTGGGTCTGTACCGAGATCCCAGGTGCAGGCGCATCTCATGTGACAGGTTGTGGGATGGAAGGGGGACTGCAAGACTCTTGGGAGGGGGCGTGCCTGGCTTAGGTCCTCCTGAACATGGTGCTGACCTTGAGTGGTGCGTGCCCCCCAGGACCCGCTGCTCCGCGTCCAGGAGGTCTTGAACAGCACAGAGGTTAACCTCCAGCACCTCACCGCCCTGGTGGACTGTCGAAGCCTGCACCTGGTGAGCCCGCTGGGGCGGGGCAGAGGGAGCCAACAGGAAGAGGTGTGGGTGGCCCTTGGCAGACGGACTCATCCACAGATGGTGGGTCCTCAGCCCAGCCTCGTGTCTGGGACATCCAGTGTGGCCCAGTAGGTTGGTCTCACACTGCTTGTTCCTGACTCTCTGCGTGTCCCTGGTCTCCTGTCATCCGTGCTGGCCCAGGACTACGTGCAGGCACTGACGGGCTTCTGCTATGATGGTGTCGAGGGTCTCATCTACCTGGCCCTCTTCTCCTTCGTCACAGCGCTCATGTTCAGCTCCATCGTCTGCAGCGTGCCACACACCTGGCAGCAAAAGAGGTGAGGTTTTGACTGAGGCTCTGGAGCTTGGGCGGTCCCTTCTGGAAGCTCAGGTGGTCTCTTCTGGATACCTAGGTCCTGGTCTTCAGAGGTGAGGGACATGTGCCTCCTCACCTCCTAACCCTGTCCAGCCTCTGTAGCACGTCCAAGGCCACCTGCTTCCAGGTGAGCCTGTGGTGATGGTAGTGAGGGAACTCCCAGCCAGAGTCCAGAATAGGCAGGGAGCAGAGGCAGGCTTGCCTGCAACGTTGCACTGGCTCTGTGCCCCACGCCTTGCAGGCTAGCATCAGAATGTCTCTTCCCCGCCCACTGGGTGCAGGTGTGCCTAAGTTGTGGGTGGAGACCCAGCTTCTGTGTGAGGAAGTTCAGGTGGCTGGGGCCTGCTGGAATGGACCTGACCGGGGCCCCTGTACCCTTATCTTTGAAATCAGAGTTCCCCTGGCCCTTGCCTCAGTCTCCTTAGCTAGGACAAGGTTGAGGAGGTATGGGGGATTAGGTCCTTGGCTGAAGACCCATAGTCACCTCCCAGACTTCCCTTCCGTGGGAACGGTGGCCGCTGTCGGTGGCCTGGCTCGGATGGTAAGCTTGTGCCCTGATTGTCCTGTTACACTGCCCCTTGTGGTGCTGACGAGATGAGGTGGCTGAGGATGAAGATGGTAGTGATGGTGGTGTCTGGTGATGTTGCTAAAGACAGTGGTGAGAGTGATGATGGTGATGTTGAAGAAGGTGGTCATGATCGTGAAGATTCACCTCAAGGGGGTGGCGAGGTCGTCATGACGACGGTGGCTTTTGTGATGGTGAGAATGGTGGTGATGATGGTGAAGGTGAAGGTGACAGGGTGGGGTGATTATAGTGATGGTGGTTGTGGTGAGGATGGTGGTTATCGTGATGGTGACGATGGGGGGATAATGGTGGTTCTGGTGATGGTGTGATCAGAATGTGAAGATGGTGATGGTAGTGAGGACGACAGTGGTGACAATCACCAGGCTGTAAGAAGGTGGCCGAAGCCCTAGGACCACATGGCTCTGTCCAAGTCCTATCTCCATCCTTGCTTACTGTGTGATTATGGACAGGTCACTTAAAATCCTGGGCCTGCCGGGCGTGGTGGCGCACGCCTTTAATCCCAGCACTCAGGAGGCAGAGGTGGGAGGATCGCCATGAGTTCAAGGCCACCCTGAGACTACAGAGTGAATTCCAGGTCAGCCTGGGCTAGAGTGAGACCCTACCTCGAAAAACCAAAAAAAAAAAAAAAAATCCTGGGCCTGTAAAATACGCTATAAAAAGGAAATTGTGAGCCGGGCGTAGTGGCGCACGCCTTTAATCCCAGCACTTGGGAGGCAGAGGTAGGAGGATTGCCGTGAGTTCGAGGCCACCCTGAGACTACATAGTTAATTCCAGGTCAGCCTGGACCAGAGTGAAACCCTACCTCGAAAAACCAAAAAAAAAAAAAAAAAAAAAGGAAGTTGTAACAGGCCACATGTTGGAAGCTGGGAGAGTCCTGCCTGGGCTCAGCTGTGGTCTCCCCCCAGCCAGCAGCTCCCACTGTCTCACCCTGAGTGCCCATCACCCGGCAGCCCAGCCCCGAGTCTCGTCGGAGACAGGAAAGCATGGTGGGGCTTCAGAGCTTCAGCAGCCTGGCCTAGAGCCGCCCACAGAGAACAGGGGACGGAGCAGCAGGGCAGGGCATGTCAGCTCAGGCCACACCAAGGGGGGGAACAGAGCCACAAGAGGACACTAGAGCTCTGCGTTCTATGGACGGGGCCCAGTGCTTTATGACCAGCATCCTGCCTCAGAGGACAAAGTTGAGTAGTTGAGGCACAGAGCCATGTGACGGGCCCACAGTCCCACCCTGTATACATGGCCGGCCAGGATGGGAGGTGGGCATCTGCACCAGAGCCTTGCCATTGGCCTTGTGGCTAACTCTCTCCTGTGGGGCCTGAGCCTGTGGCTGTCCCTCCCTGCAGAGGCCCTGACGAGGATGGGGAGGAGGACGCCACCTCTGGGCAGCGGCAGGCACATGACAGTCTCTACCGCGTACACATGCCCAGCTTGTATAGCTGCGGGAGCAGCTATGGCAGCGAAGCCAGCATACCGGCTGCCGCCCACACGGTCAGCAACGCTCCTGTCACCGAGTACATGTGAGTCGTGGGGGCAGCGTGGGCAGGTCCAGGTGGGGGCAGGCAGAGCCAAGGCAAGAACCAGTGCACATGCTCAACTGGGAAGCCCACAGGTTAGCAGCTTAGGGGCTTAGCAGGTGAAGAGGTAGTCCCAGGGTAGTGGGGGCCAGGTGTTTTGAAAGAGGGGGTTGTGTCAAGGCTAGGCAGCCCAGGCTTCAGGTGGGGCAGCCTGGTACTGAGGCCACATGTGCCCAGGTGAACCCAGTTAAGGGCTATGGGGAAGCCACAAGGTTCCAGCCAGTGGGAGGTGGGCTGGGGCCAAGGTGGTAAACATGCGTCATGGGTTACTCTGAGCTTCTTCTTGTATTGGGCTCATGGGACCCCCAGTGAGAACCGAAGCGCCCACCCCTGTGAAGCCAGTAGGGTCCAGGGCCTGCGCTGGCTCTAAGGCAGCCCTTTCTGATCCAGGCAAGGTGGCTTACATCTGTAATCCCAGCACGTAGGAAGTAAAGGCAAGAGTATTAGGAATTCAAGTTCTTCTGCTATATAACAAGTTTGGGGCCAGTCTGGGCTACATGGGACTCTGTTCTCAAAAGGGGGAAAAAAATCCAAATTGAGGAAAGAATTTAGTCAGTAAAATGCTTATCTTAGAAGCTTGAAGACCTGAGTTCAATCACAGGAACTCACATAAAAAGTGCTGGGGGGGGCTGGAGAGATGGCTTAGCGGTTAAGGCGCCTGCCTCCTAAGCCTAAGAACGCTGGTTCCAATCTCCAGGTCCCACGTTTAGCCAGATGCAAAGTGACGCAAGGGCACAATGCCGCACTGGACCACAAGGGGGCGCACGCATCTGGATTTTGTTCACAGCAGCTGAGACACTGGTGGCACGCCCATTCTCTGTCTCTCAGAGAGCGAGGCATGGTGGCACTCACTTGTAATCCCAGCCCTGGGGAAACTGAGGCAGGAGTGATCCTGGGACTTACTGGCCAGCCTTTCTAACCTAATTGGTGAACTCTAGGCCTATGAGAGACCCTGTCTCAAGAAAAGGTGGTAGATTGCCGGGCGTGGTGGCGCACGCCTTTAATCCCAACACTCGGGAGGCAGAGGTAGGAGGACTCCTGTGAGTTCGAGGCCACCCTGAGACTCCATAGTGAATTCCAGGTCAGCCTGTGCTAGAGTGAGACCCTACCTCGAAAAACCAAAAAAAAAAAAAAAAAAAAAAAAAGGTAGATGTTCCTAAGGAAGAACACCCAAGGTTGTCCTCTGGCCTCCATACGCACACGCACACATGCGCAGTCGCGTGCACACACACACACACACACACACACACACACGTTAAAGGGGGGGGGCTTTTTCACCGAGCTGACACTGTCTGGCAGGTGAGCAGTCACATCCTCTCTTCCTTCCTCCTCAGGAGCCAGAACGCCAATTTCCAGAATCCCCGCTGTGAGAACACACCCCTCATTGGGCGCGAGTCCCCACCGCCCTCAGTAAGTCTCAGGGCAGGAGGGTGGGCGAGGGAACCCTCGGGCTCGAAGGGTCTTTGGCTCTGCCACCACATTGCTCTGGTATAGCTCTCGTCGGCCTGTCGGCCCTGGGTTGGCTGTGGTTCTCCAGTGTTCGGGGCTGCCGGTCATCTGGCCTGAGTAGTTGGGGCTAGATGGGCCTCCAGCTCTTGTCACTTTTGAGGACCTGAGGGTCAGTATTGATAGCCTGCTGCCTAGCAGGTCAGCCCTTGGCCCTTCCTTGGAGTATCCACCGGGCCTTTAGAGCTCCATTGTCCGGGAGGGCCAGCACTCCCTCTTCCATTTTCTCCCTAAGCTTCCTGAAGCCATGGGTTGGCTCCTCCTCAGAGCCTTGCTTCCTTTCTCCCTCCCTCCTTCCCTTTCTTCCACCTCCCTCCATCCTTTTTTCCCTCCCTCTTTTCCTCCTGTTCACCTGGGTCCTGGCTGTTCCAGGACCTGGAGTCCCAACCTTGGGGGTGAGGCCCTGACGGAGGGAATGTGGATTTCGAGGTTGTACCACAAAGCAGATGCTGAGCCGGGCGTGGTGGCACACGCCTTTAATCCTGGCCCTCAGGAGGCAGAGGTAGGAGGATCGCTGTGCCTTCAAGGCCACCCTGAGACTACAGAGTGAATTCCAGGTCAGCTTGAGCTAGAGTGAGACCCTACCTTGAAAAACCAAAAAAGAAATAAAGAAAGGAAGGAAGGAAGGAAGGAAGGAAGGAAGGAAGGAAGGAAGGAAGGAAGGAAGGAAGGAGGGAGGGAGGAAGGAAGAAAAGGGTGAGCAGATGCTTGTGGAGAAACGGGTTCTCAGGGCCTCCTGGAGGGCCAGGCTGTGAGGACAGGTGGAGAGGCTAAAGGGTGCCCTGCTTCAGAAACACCTGCTGTGTGGCAGTCACACTGTCCTACTGTCCCCTAGCACAGGGCTGGGCCTGGGATGGTCAGGGCCCTGTGTTACACTCAGATGCCCTCACCTTGGCCCTCTGGCCCCATGACCTGCTCAGGGCCAGCCGCGCCTGGCGTTGAGGACACCTCTCTCTCTCTCTCCTGTACCCCTCCCACCCTGGGCCCTCCTAGCGCTACCTGGCTGCCCTGGACTCTGGCAGCCATGCAGGTTGGCAATTTAAGCCCATGGACAGCGCCCGAACGCTGTGGTAGCTGTGCCCTCAGAGTGACAGGTACTGACCCGCCCGGCCCCTGCCCCGCACGGCCACCCGCCTGTACCTTCATGCCTTGCACCCTCCGCTCACCACCACCCTCCACCCACTGCAAGGGGTCCAGCTGTGGCTGGCCCAGCCTAGCCAATGGCCTCTCCCGTGGCCTTGTGCCTGCTGGTCTCAGCATGGGCAGTGACTCCCATTCCAGGCTTCTCTACCCGCCCCCCCCCCCACCCAGCTGCCCAGCCTCCAGGGACTCTGCAGCAGCTCTACATGATCTAGCTCGTTTTGTCACCTCCACTCAGGGCCCCCCCACCCCCATGTGCACCTGAGCTTGAATGCAGAGCTGAGCCCCTGGGTGTGCAGTCACCCCACGCACACAGGTGCATGCAGGTGAGAATGCAAGCTCCACCCACCATCCCCCCCATACAGCAGAGCTGGTGCCTGCCTGGACTCCTTGAGGGCTCTGGGCTGCTACCCCTCTCCCGCTGCACCACTTTTCCCATCCCACCCCGTCCCCTGTTCCTGCTGCATGTCCATGGAATGGTGTGGCTCCGTGCCACTGCCCCTCCCATCCCTGCTCCATGGCCACCTTACAGGCTGCTCGCAACCTTCTAGATGATTCAGGAGGGCACACAGGGACCCAGGGAACACTGTCCTTCCTATCAAGGGACTGTGGGGCCAGCCTTCTGGGCCTACTGGCCGCTGGTGACCTTTGACTTCATCACAGGTAACAGGAGTCTTTTGCACACTGCCTGGTCTTGGCATATGCATCAACCTCATGTGTTCTTCCTCAAGCACGTGTGTGTGCGCGCACACACACACACACACTACTCAAGGCCTTCACACTTGTGGTAGCTTGAGGGTGGCCAAGACATGCAGGCCTCTGTTCGTGAGTCCTAACACCCCAGAGGGGCCCATGGTTTTCTCCCTTGACCTAGAAGGAGGGGCAGTGTCACAGCCACACGTACAGGAGCCCTCCTTCCCTGGGAGTGGTGCGCTGGCATGGCCATGGGGTTGAATGGCTGGCGAGGAGGCTCAGGTGTCCTGACTCCCTGGGCTCAGTTCTTATGGCCTATGGCCCTGCTTCATGAGGACGTGCGGGGGGTGGGGGGAGGGTTGTGGTGGCCTCAGGCTTGAAAGGGACAGAACCTAGATAACCTTCAGTTTCTGAGGATGTGGGGTGCAGTTAAGACCTTTGAGCTCAGTTCATGGGGACAGCAAGGCTCTGGTCTAGCTGAACACGCAGATGTTGGTGGCAGTAGGGGACTGAGTGTGCTCATCTAACTGAGGGAGGCGAGTGCCCCGCCCCCCACTCCAGCCTGGGTCAAAACTGACTTCTTTCTGGGCTCCGTCACCTCCCTCCCCTGTACCCAGTTCTTTGCATAGGCCCTGGGCCAGCCTGTCCCTCCCTGACACCTCCCTCTAGGGCTCCGCCAGCCACGCACCCACCATGCTTCTGTATTCTGCCCCCGCACAAGGGTTAGCTGTGGCATACCTCGCCAAGGAGCACGTCAAGGAGGCTGCTGAATGCCTGGCCCTGCCCAGGGGCCCCGCTGACCCCACACCCTCCTTCCGTCTCTCCTCCAGTACACCTCCAGCATGAGAGCCAAATACCTCGCCACGAGCCAGCCTCGCCCTGACTCCAGCGGCAGTGGACATTAGACCATGACCGGCCAGCCGCCTGCCCCATGTGCCAACCTCCCCACTCCTCCCGTGCCAGCGCTGCTGCTTGACCCTGCACGTCGTGCCAGGCCAGCCCCTGCTCTCCCCTCCCTGCAAGGGGGTACAGAGATGCCCAGCATGAGCTCGGGGCTGGCCTGAGAAGTTAGAGCACTGGGGTCGCGCCCCTGGACAGACGCTGCCACCAGCATCCCAGCCCTGCCCGGCCTTGATCCCTCACCCCTGCCTCCCACTTGGGTTCCTGAGCCCTGCCTTGTGTCAGGTCCTTGGTTCCCACAGGCTCCCTCTGCAGGTGACCATCCATGCTACTCCCTGCACTCAAGTCCCTCCTTCCCTCCAGCAGCTCCAAGTCTTTCCTGGTGCCCCTTTACCCTTGGCGCTTCCACAGGTCACTTCTCAGCTCACAGGCAGCAGGAGCCCCTGCGCTTGGCACCCTCGGCTGCTGGGCAGGTCTGCTCGCCCGCACAAGCGCGGCCCCTCCCCACGCCTTTCTCTCTGCAGTGTCTAACTCCTTCTTTTGATCACCCAGCTGACTTGGCCCTTCCTATCACTTCCCAGAGTTTCCTCCTGGGCAGAGCCCTTCCTCTGCCTCCTGCCCAGCATCGCTGTCTCCTCAGTGCCCTCCCTTGCCCGAGGTACCCAGGCTTCCCTGGACAGCAGGTACCCCGGTTGTTCACTAGCCTCCCAGCGCTGGCCACCTCCTTGGTGCCAAACTCCCTCGTCCCTCATGCTCCCGAAGAGTGGCAGCTTCGTCCAGTTTGCTTTTTTGCACTAATCACGTCCGTCATCTCTTGGGCAGGCTGGGGTGCAGGCGGAGCAAGACGCTGCCCCCCTTCCCTTCTCTCCTTGATTCCATTTCCAACCCAGGGCAGGCGCAATGTCTCTGGAGCCCAGCCTCGGGGGCTGGACTCAAACTGGCCATGAATGAGCCCCCCAGCCTCACACGCCCCCCTGTTGGGACTAACCACTAACCTCGCTCCCAGCCCCCCCCCCCAGGCACCCCTGGCTGACCCAGAGCCATTGAGTGTGACTCTGCAGTTGAAGCTGATAGCTGCCTGGGAGCCAGAGCTGGAGGAGCCGGTTCCTCAGTTCTTCGTGGGGTGTTTCAGGGGAGGGGCCGCAGATCAGCAAGCAGCCCAAAGGGCCTGGACACCCCTCCCCAGGCAGGTGCCGCCCCAGGAGGACCATGTCCTCAGCATCCTGGGGACTTTGGACCAAGGTCCGGGTGGCTTTGGTCCTCCTACCTGTGAAGCGGGAACAAAGCTTCCCTACGGTGCTTTTGGCTTTAGTGTATGATGTTTGCTGTGCTTCCTGCTGTGGGGGTGGAACAGCCCTCAACCCAGGACCCGGAGGCTCTGCCAGGGCCGCCACAGCCATCATGTGCAGGGTCCATGGCTGGGGCCCTGCAGCGGGAAGCGGTTTACAGAGCAGCCAGGCAGCTATGCCTCCCAGGATCATGGACCTCAGCCCTCCCTGGGGTGAGGTTCCACCCTCCCTTCTTCCTCAACCCCCTTCTTAGTGCTGGTGTCTGGGACCAAAAAGGTGGCGGGGTGGGGGGAGTAGGCAGAGGACTCAGTGGGCCTAGGGCCCAAGCTTGGGCGTCTGTGTTCCCTGGGCATGACCAAACCTCAGTGGAATGAACTCTGCCTTTGGCTCCCAGACAGTACGGGCTATGGAGATCCGGCTGCAGCCAGCCAACCCAGTTTTTTCCTTGGGCCCTGCGTGCCACGGGCACATTCCTGGATGCAGGTCCACAGGGAGGCACAGGCACCCCCACCTGGGTGCCCGTGTGTGCCCTGGGGCCTCTCTGAAGCACAAACGCTGCATGGACATAGCATGAGCAGCAGGTACTGCCCGGAACCTGTGAACCTGTTCTGTCGTGGGAGTCCTGACCATCTGTGTGTGTGCCCTGTCTGTGACTTTCACTCACCGAGGCTGAAGAAAGGAGGGGAAGGAGAAGGGGATGCCCATCCTGATCTCTTGTGGGCAGAGGGGGCAGCTTCTGTCATCGTGAGTTTTTTTGTTTTTTCTCCCCTGAATTTTGAGTGTTACCTGCCTAACTGTCTGTCTCATCCCAGTGACCCCTCCACATCCCCCAGGGGGTGGCAGGCCAGGGCCAGCTGCCTGTGGCTGCCCACCATTCTACCCTCTGCCTCAGGGGAACCCCAGCATCTGGTGGCTGTACTACCAGGCAGACCCAGGTCCCTTGTCAGAAGGGAGGAAGGTTCAGGAGGATAGGGATACTGATGTCACAGGGAGCAGCCCCTGACCAGGTCCCCCAGCACCCGCCCACCCCATCTCACTATGCAATTCCCAGCCCCAGCTCCACTGCCCATCCTGCCTAGGTCCAACTCTGCCCAGTCCAGAAGGGGGTGCTTAGATGGCAGCCCCAGGTGACTAGGGCCCTTTGAGGGGGTCTTTTTTGAGTTTAACCTTAACAGTTGTGTGCCATGCCCCTTATATATGTATGTGTTTATGTACGCATACATGTATATATATATATATATTATTTTGTGAGACTTGCTTCCTGGTTGCTGTCCCTCCACCCACATCTGCCCCCAGGGGACCATAACATCTGAGCCGAGCCAGCCCCGCATCTTCCCAGCCTCTGCAGGGCCATGGCTGTGTCTTATTGTCACTGTGTTTTTGTTTTTTTTTTTTAAACTGGGTTTGGGGTTTGATTTTATTTCTTTGGGGAACATTATTTTTCTTGGCAAATAACTAAAGTTCTTGTCCATGTAATTTCTGTGGTTTCTATTCAGCTTGGGTTTCATGTTTTAAAATAAATGATTTTAAAAGAAAAGAAAAAATAGGGTCTCCCTGAATAGGTCTGGATTTCAGGACATGGCTGGTGGGTAGGGCCAAGTGGGCAAGGTGGGGCTTCAGTTGGATGAGTGAATGGGCTGGGACAGGACCACTGGGTGGGTGGGCCAGATTGGATGGGTAAAGACTCATTTAATGAGTACATGGGCTGGAGTGGGCTGGCAAGGCCAAGTGGGATGGAGAGGGCTTCATTGGATGGAGGAGCAGTGGGCCAGGCAGGCTCAGGCTGGGCTTTTTGCTGGATTGGTAAAGCCTCATTGGGTGGGTGGGCTAGACTGGACCTTGCTGGATGGGTGGGTGGAGCCAAGTGGGAGGGACAAAGGTTTTCACTGGATGAATAGCAGGATGATGGGCAGGGTGTGCTTATCTGGCTCTGTAGATTGCATGGTGTGTGGGTGGGGGGGCTACAAGAAAAGAAGCCCTTGAGGCTGGGCGTGGTGGCGGACGCCTTTAATCCCAGCACTTGGGAGGCAGAGGTAGGAGAATCGCCGTGAGTTCAAGGCCACCCTGAGACTACATAGTTAATTCCAGGTCAGCCTGGGCCAGAGTGAGACCCTACCTCGAAAAAACCCCAAAAAAAAGAAGCCCCTCCACTCTCCAGGAGCCAAATTGGTGAGCTCCAGGGTCACTGAGAGACCCTTGTCTCAAACCACAAGGTGGAGGGCTGGAGAGATGGTTTAACGGTTAAAGTGCTTACCTGCAATTCCTAAGGATCCACGTAAGCCAGACACACAAGGTGACGCAAATGCACAAGGTCACACGTGCACAAGGTGCGTTCAATTATAGAGGCTGGAGGTGCACCAATTCTCTCTCTCCTCTTTCTTTCACACACACACACTCACATTAAAAAAAAAAAAAAAAGCCGGGCTGGAGAGATGGCTTAGCAGCTAAGGCGCCTGCCTTCTAACCCTAAGAACACTGGTTCCAATCTCCAGCGGTTCCAATCTCCAGGTCCCATGTTTAGCCAGATG
This sequence comes from Orientallactaga sibirica, assembly GCA_036365145.1. Classification (NCBI taxonomy): domain Eukaryota; kingdom Metazoa; phylum Chordata; class Mammalia; order Rodentia; family Dipodidae; genus Orientallactaga; species Orientallactaga sibirica. The sequence continues at coordinate 1,052,828 of JAEOAD010001941.1, read as the reverse complement.
CAAAGTGACGCAAGGGTGCAATGCCACACTTTCCCACAAGGGGGCGCACGCATCTGGATTTTGTTCACAGCAGCTGAGAGACTGCTGGCGTGCCCATCTCTGTTTCCCTCTCCCTCTCTGTCTCTCTCTCCAAAAATAAATAAAAAATGATTTAAAAAAAATTTTTTAAAGCCAATCTGTTGGCTTGTCTCAAAAAAATTAAAGAAAAAGAAAAGGTGAGGCTGGAGAGATGGCTTAGCGGTTAAATGCTTGCCTATGAAGCCTAAGGACCCCGGTTCGAGGCTCGATTCTCCAGGACCCACGTAAGCCAGATGCACAAGGGGGTGCATGCATCTGGAGTTCGTTTGCAGTGGCTGGAGGCCCTGGTGCACCCATTCTCTCTCTCTCTCCCTCTCTCTCTCTTTCCCTGCCTATTTCTGTATCTCTCTCTCAAATAAATAAATAAATAATAAAATATTTAAAAAAAAAGAAAGAAAAGGTGACAAGTGACTGAGGAAGACACCCTACATGAACCTCTGACTTGCACACACATACACTGTGTTCACACATGGATTCATACATCAACACATACATAACACACACATGCAAGAAGTGTGTGCTGGGGGGAGGTTGCTGAGCTGAGCTCCTGAGAGTAGAAAATACCATGTATTTGAAAGGGAGAGAGCTGAGGCCCGCTGAAAGGCAAGACGCCTCAAGTTGGAAGCCAGAGGTCATAAGAAAAGACCCTGGACACATCGTATCTTGTCCAACCTCTGCCCATCTATGACATGGCAAAAACCAACATATCCCCCCTCCCAGGAAAAAAAAAAACTAGCTGGGTGTGGTGGCACATGCCTTTAATCCCAGCCCTCAGGAGGCAGAGGTAGGTGGATCGCCGTGAGTTCGAGGCCACCCTGAGACTACAGAGTGAGTTCCAGTTTAGCCTGGGCTACAGTGAAACCCTACCTCAAAAAACCAACATCCCAATGCCTCATCTGAGCGACCTCCTGTCCATCTCTCAGCTCCCCAGCAGGTAAGTGCAAACACCACCGTCGTGCAGACAGAAGGAAGAACCTGGAACAAGGACAGAGGAGCTTGACCCTCGCCCTCCTGCCTGCTGCTCCAGAATCTTCTCAATGTCCCTTTGGCCATGGAAAGTTGCATCCACAGGCTGGGGGATTAGGGTACGGACGTTGATGGGAACCATTCTTTTGCCCACCATGGAAGCTAGCCATGGAGACTGAGGAGAGTCTCCCTGGGCAGAGTGAGTTCAAAGGCCTGGGAGCAGTGCCTGTTTGGTGAGCCAAGCCAGGGAGGAACAGTGAAGGGCTAGTGTACCATCTCATAAGGGAGGTGAAGAGGACGGAGTGGAGGGATCAAGCGGCGGAGAAGGAGCAAGCGAGTGAAATGGAACAATCACAAAAGGCCTGTGGGCCTCGTAAGGACTTTCATATATACCCTGAAGGACATTCGAGCCGTGGAGGGTCTGAGCAGAGTGACGTAACCTAACATTCATTTTCACTGGGTCTCCCTGGCTACGGAGTCTGGAAGGGTTCAAAAGCAGGAGCTGAAGACCAGTCAGCTCTGTAACGATGGCAGCGGGGGTCAAGATGTGCGGGGTGCTGGGCTGTGAAAGGTACCAACAATAGCACATCTTAGCCAGGTGTGGTGACGCACGTCTTTAACCCCAGCACTTGGGAGGCAGAGGTAGGAATGTCACTGTGAGTTTGAGGCCACCCTGAGACTACATAATGAATTCCAGGTCAGCCTGGGCTAGAGTGAGACCTTACCGACCGTAGCCTTTGTGCAAGCACGTGGAAGTCTTAGAAAGTAGGCAAGGCTGGGGGTGTAGCTGAAGCACCTGTCTAGTCGCCCAGTGAGGGTCTGGGGGCCTGGCTCAGTAGAGCACCTGCTTAGAATCACCCAATAAAGGGGTGGGGGTGTGGCTCAGTGGTAGAGCTCCTGCCTAGAGTCCCCCAGTGAGGGGCTGGGGGTGTGGCTCAGTGGTAGAGCTCCTGCCTAGAATCCCCCAGTGAGGGGCTGGGGCGTGGCTCAGTGGTAGAGCTCCTGCCTGAGGGGCTGGGGGCGTGGCTCAGTGGTAGAGCTCCTGCCTAGAATCCCCCAGTGAGGGGCTGGGGTGTGGTTCAGTGGTAGAGCTCCTGCCTAGAATCCCTCAGTGAGGGGCTGGGGTGTGGCTCAGTGGTAATGCTCCTGCCTAGAATCCCCCAGTGAGGGGCTGGGGTGTGGCTCAGTGGTAGAGCTCCTGCCTAGAATCCCCCAGTGAGGGGCTGGGGTGTGGCTCAGTGGTAGAGCTCCTGCCTAGAATCCCCAGTGAGGGGCTGGGGGCGGGGCTCAGTGGTAGAATCTTGGGTGACCCAGTATGGCTGTGAGTCTTGAGTGTTTGCAGGTGGATTGTCACAGACTGCAATGGGTGCTGGAGGGACATGTTTGGGCATCAGGGAGGTCAGAGGGACAGTGCTGTGTTAGTCACGTGGAAGAGTGATGGACTTGGACACCAGACATTCAGTTCCTACCACTGTATGCAAGCACCCCTGCTGCAGGCAGGCGCCACACTACGACACACACAACAAAACAATAGACCCTCCCAAATAAAAGTGGGCGGGGCCAAGTGGGATGGGTGGAGCCTCCGTGGGTGTATGAGTGAATCAACTAAGCCATGACTGGGCTTTGGAGGAGGAGAACGTAATGGATGAAAGGTGCCCTTGAGGGGCTGGAGAGATGGCTATAGCCATAAGCCATAAGTGCTTGCCTACAAAGTCAAAGGACCCAGGTTCAATTCCCAGGACCCATGTAAAACCAGATGCACAAGGTGGTGCATATGTCTGTAGTTGGTTTGCAGTGGCTGAAAAGATGTCCTTGGACAGCAAGGATGAAGCTGTGATACAGGACACCCTGAAGGGCCGACTGTAGGCTTTGTACAAGCACGTGGAAGTCTTAGAAAGTAGGCAAGGCTGGGGTGTAGCTGAAGCACCTGTCTAGTCGCCCAGTGAGGGTCTGGGGGCCTGGCTCAGTAGAGCACCTGCTTAGAATCACCCAATAAAGGGGTGGGGGTGTGGCTCAGTGGTAGAGCTCCTGCCTAGAGTCCCCAGTGAGGGGCTGGGGTGTGGCTCAGTGGTAGAGCTCCTGCCTAGAATCCCCCAGTGAGGGGCTGGGGTGTGGCTCAGTGGTAGAGCTCCTGCCTAGAATCCCCCAGTGAGGGCTGGCTGGGGAGCTCCTGTGGCCCAGTGGTAGAGCTCCTGCCTCCTGCCTAGAATCCCTCAGTGAGGGGCTGGGGTGTGGCTCAGTGGTAATGCTCCTGCCTAGAATCCCCCAGTGAGGGGCTGGGGTGTGGCTCAGTGGTAGAGCTCCTGCCTAGAATCCCCCAGTGAGGGGCTGGGGTGTGGCTCAGTGGTAGAGCTCCTGCCTAGAATCCCCAGTGAGGGGCTGGGGGCGGGGCTCAGTGGTAGAATCTTGGGTGACCCAGTATGGCTGTGAGTCTTGAGTGTTTGCAGGTGGATTGTCACAGACTGCAATGGGTGCTGGAGGGACATGTTTGGGCATCAGGGAGGTCAGAGGGACAGTGCTGTGTTAGTCACGTGGAAGAGTGATGGACTTGGACACCAGACATTCAGTTCCTACCACTGTATGCAAGCACCCCCTGCTGCAGGCAGGCGCCACACTACGACACACACAACAAAACAATAGACCCTCCCAAATAAAAGTGGGCGGGGCCAAGTGGGATGGGTGGAGCCTCCGTGGGTGTATGAGTGAATCAACTAAGCCATGACTGGGCTTTGGAGGAGGAGAACGTAATGGATGAAAGGTGCCCTTGAGGGGCTGGAGAGATGGCTATAGCCATAAGCCATAAGTGCTTGCCTACAAAGTCAAAGGACCCAGGTTCAATTCCCCAGGACCCATGTAAAACCAGATGCACAAGGTGGTGCATATGTCTGTAGTTGGTTTGCAGTGGCTGAAAAGATGTCCTTGGACAGCAAGGATGAAGCTGTGATACAGGACACCCTGAAGGGCCGACTGTAGGCTTTGTACAAGCACGTGGAAGTCTTAGAAAGTAGGCAAGGCTGGGGGTGTAGCTGAAGCACCTGTCTAGAGTCGCCCAGTGAGGGTCTGGGGGTGTGGCTCAGTAGAGCACCTGCTTAGAATCACCCAATAAAGGGGTGGGGGTGTGGCTCCGCAGTGGAGCACCTGCCTAGACTCCCCCCAGTGAGGGGCTGGGGGTGTGGCTCAGTGGTAGAGCACCTGCCTAGAATCCCCCAGTGAGGTGCTGGGGGTGTGGCTCAGTGGTAGAGCACCTGCCTAGAATCCCCCAGTGAGGGGCTGGGGGCGGGGCTCAGTGGTAGAGCACCTGCCTAGAATCCTCCAGTGAGGGGCTGGGGTGTGGCTCAGTGGTAGAGCTCCTGCCTAGAATCCTCCAGTGAGGGGCTGGGGGCGTGGCTCAGTGGTAGACCACCTGCCTAGAATCCTCCAGTGAGGGGCTGGGGGCGGGGCTCAGTGGTAGAGCACCTGCCTAGAATCCTCCAGTGAGGGGCTGGGAGTGTGGCTCAGTGGTAGAGCACCTGCCTAGACTCCCCCAGTGAGGGGCTGGGCACCTTCTCTACCCCAGCAACACAAATCAATAAAGAAGGGAGTATCAGGTAGAGGACAGGGAGAAGAGCTGGGGTCACTGTCGTGGGAGGTGCAGGTCTAGGACTCCTGAGACTAGCCTGGATTGGAAGTCACGTGTCTCCATGCAGATGCCTAGAGGAGGGGGCTTAGATGTAACTAGTGTGGATGGAGAGTTCAGACCCACAGCACTTGACTGAGATTTCAACCACGTGAGGAGAAGCCTTGAAGGGTAGAGAAGAAGTGTTAGGATGTCAGAGGGAGGGCAGACAGGAGGCAGGGAGGGTGGAGGGTGGAGGGCTGCCACCACAATGCAAGCAAGGACTGGTGAATGACAGGCAGATGGGTCCAGGTGGTGTGCCCCTGTAGTCTCAGCATTCGGGAAATGGAGACAGGAGGATCAAAAGGTCAAGGACAGTGCTGGGGAGATGGCTTCGTAGATAAAGCACTTGCCGCGTTCAGATCCTCAGAACCCATCCAAAGCCAGACATGGTTGCACATGGCAAGAACTCCTATGGTGAGATGGGAGAATAGTCGGGACGCTCCCAGGCGAGCAGCTGTGAACAGGAGACTCAAGCGTGGGAGGCAAATCCTGACTGAAGCTGGAGGTCGTCCTGGCCTCCACAGAAGCTGTAGCACACACAGGTTTTTAAAAATATCAAGACCGGGCTGGAGAGATGGCTTAGCAGTTAAGCACTTGCCTGTGAAGCCTAAGGACCCTGGTTTGAGGCTTGATTCCCCAGTACCCACATAAGCCAGATGCACAAGGTGGCCCATGCATCTGGAGTTCGTTTGCAGTGGCTGGATGCCCTGGTGCACCCATTTTCTCTCTCTCTCTCTCTCTCTCTCTCTCTGCCTGTTGCTCTCAAATAAATAAATAAAAATAAACAAAATTTAAAAAATATATATCAAGACCAGTCTAGGCTACACAGAGAGACCAACAGACGGGGTCTGGAGAGATGAGATGACTTAGCGGTTAAGGTGCTTGCCTGCGAAGCCTAAGGACCCAGGCTCCATTCCCCAGTACCCACGTACCCATGTGTGGAGTTTGTTTGTAGTGGCTAGAGGCCCCGGTGCACCCATTCTCTATCTGAAGTAAATAAATAAAATATTAAAAAAGAAAAAAATCCCAATGCGGGTATGGTGGTTCACGTCTTTAATCCCAGCACTTGAGAGGCAGAGAGATGGGAGGATCACTGTGAGTTCGAGACCAGCCTGGGACTACAGAGTGAGTTCTAAGTCAGCCTGATCTAGAGTGAAACCCCACCTTGAAAAAAAAAAAAAACTTAAAGTTAAGTCTAGATTCAGAAGTGATATAGGCGAGCAACCAGGAGGCAGGGGCTGAAATTTCCCCGAAGCAAGGCGGTTGTGGTTATCCTTGGGCGGGGGGAGGGGGGGTAACCACTGTGGGTGTTCTGGAGGGAGGGACTGAATAGGAGAATGCAGTTTCTGTAGAGAGGCGCATGGACAGCATGTGCCCAGCAGGGGGCGCTGGGTCCCCGTCTGAGGAGAGAGGACAGACTTGCCAGGAGTTGCCAACATTCTGCATCTTAAGTACCCAGAGATTCAGGGGTGGGGGCGTGGCTGGGGGCGGGCACTCTATTGAGGATGGGATGCTGGCACCTGGTACTCCAGAGCCATGTTCCAAAGCCTGACCCTCACTACTCTGGCTGCAGAAGAGACCCAGGTGCGTATATTTTCATGAATGCACTTGGAGGAACACGCACAGTCCTGCACCCCTTTTCTTCTCTGCCCTTCAGGGTTCCACCCCTAGAGCCAGGCAAGGTCCCCCCAAGAAGTGAGACTTAAGACTAGGAGAAGGGCTGTAGAGATGGCTTAGCGGTTAAGACGCCTGCCTGCTAAGCCTAAGAACCGGGTTCCAATCTCCAGGTCCCACGTTTAGCCAGATGCAAAGTGACGCAAGGGCGCAATGCCGCACTTGACCACAAGGGGGCGCACACATCTGGATTTCGTTCACAGCAGCTGAGACACTGCTGGCGCACCCATCTATCTGTCTTCCTCTCCCTCTGTATCTGTTTCTCTCTGTGTCTCTCTCCAAAAAAATAAATATAATAAAATTAAAAAAAAAAAAAAAAGACTAGGAGAAGCTACCAACTGGCCACCAGATGGCACCCAAGGACTGTGGTGGGTTAAATGGAGGAGGCTGACCTGGACAGGGGAGGTGGGGGAGTGTGTGTGTGGGTGAGCAGACAGCTCTTAGCCCCCAAACTTGATACCAACATGTAGGAAAACTCCAGGGTCGAAGATGAGGGGGCTCCTGGTTCTAGGGTACCATCTAGGGGTACACTAAGTGTCTTCTTGTGTGCGTGTGTATGGGCCTGGGCTCAAAGAGTTAGAAGCCAAGCATGGTGGCACACGCCTTTAATCCCAGAAGACAGAGGTAGGAGGATCGCTGTGAGTTCGAGGCCACCCTGAGACTACATACATAGTGACTTCCAGGTCAGCCTGGGCTAGAGTGAGACCCTACCTCAGAAAACCAAGAGGAAAAAAAAAAGGAAAGGATTGGTTAGATTTTATATATGCATCTAAAATATTTTTTTCTTTTTGAGACAGTCTCATGTAGCCCAGGCTGGCCTTGAACTATGTAGCCAAAGGTGACCTTGAACTGATCCTCCTTCATCCACTGCCCTACTGAGATTACAGTCACGTGCCACCACGCACGGTTCATGCAGAGCTGGGGATGAGCTCAGGGCTTTGTGCACACTAAGTATGAGGGCAGAGCCACACCCTCAGCCCTCACCACATCATGAAAGTAGAGGCACGACTGCCTGGGAAAGGGGACACTTTCAGGAGAGGGGAGAAAGGATGGCAGAAGTCGGAGGATCACCATGAGTTCGAGGCCACCCTGAGACTGCATAATGAATTCCAGGTTAGCCTAGCTAGAGTGAGACCCTACCTTGAAAACCAAAATAAAATAAGTCTTTATAGTTCATTGCTATATATAATAAGACATAGGCTAATTTTTTAAAAAAGATGGCAAATATAAAAACTGAAAAAAAGCTGGGCTAGAGAGATGGCTTAGTAGTTGAGGCAAAGCCAAAGGACCCAGGTTCAATTCCCCAGCACCCATGTAAGCCAAATGCACAGATGTTCATTTACAGTGGCTGGAGGCACTGGCGCACCTATTCTATCTGCCTCTCTCTCTCTCAAATAAGTAAATGAATAAAGATAAACTAAAAACAAGCAGGGTTGGGCAGAGGACAAAGCTGGTGCTAGGTGACCAGATGGGTCAAGTGTTGGGTGTGGCAAGCCTGGCCAAGTAGCCTGAGAGAAGTGGGTCTGGTCTCCCCAGAACTTCAGGCCCTGAATGGTTAGAAGGGACTGACTGAAACCACCCAGTAGGGTCTGGTCACCTAGGGCAGGGAGGCTGAGACTCAGCTCCATTGCTCACTATACTTCCTAACCCTCATGCCCATCCCCGGGGCACCTTGCCTGGGCTATGCCAACACAGAACACCCTCCCCCCCAACACATACTCTGTGGTTTTGGCCTTCCGTTCCAGCACTGCAGCACCTCTTCCAGGAAGTCAGCCTTGCTGACCCAAACAGGGAAGAAGCTTGCTTAAACCTCACCCCACAGTCTCCCCCAGACCCAGTTCAGCAGGCCCTGGCCACTATAAACCAAGCTCACCCCCAGAAAGGGGAAGCTGGGGGTGGAAGCTCCTTTGACGACACCCAGCTAGCTGTCTGGGTGGTTTTACATTTTTTTGTTGTTGTTGTCGGTTTGTGACAGGGTCTTCCATAGGCAAGGTTGACTTTGAACTCTTGGCAGTCCTTCTGTCTCCAGCACTCCAGAGAGTGCTTATAAACTTGGGTGACCATGCCCTGTTTACAATTTTACTTTTTTTTTTTTTTTTTTTTTTTTTTTTTGAGGTAGGGTTTCACTCTGGCCCAGGCTGACCTGGAATTAACTATGTAGTCTCAGGGTGGCCTTGAACTCACAGCGATCCTCCTACCTCTGCCTCCCGAGTGCTGGGATTAAAGGCGTGCGCCACCACACCCAGCTCTACAATTTTACTTTTGAAAACCCCCCCAAAATGATAGCTGGTTTGGAAGAGGGCTGCCAGCCTTGTGTGTACAGAGGGCATGGCTGTCCCCAGAACACACACCTGGGGAAGAGATGAAGTCCCACCTCTGCCTTGGTTGTCTCATCTCCTGGAAGGAAGACCTCTTCTTCAGACCCCCATGAACAGTGAAGAAATCAGCCCCCTCAGGACCTGCTTCCCCTTCTGAGGGGTGACGGTGACTTACCATCTTGTCCCCGGGAGAAAGTCGAGGCTGCTCTGCTGTGTCCCTCCTGGAAGCCCCCTCCCACTCAGCAACATTTCTGATTTCTTGTTTTTCAAGGTAGGGTCTTGACCTGGAATTCACTATGTAGTCTTAAACTCACAGTGATCCGCCTACTCTACTTTTTTTGGGGGGGTGGGGGATGGAGACAGTCTCTATGCAGTCCAGGCTGGCCTTGATCTTGTGACAGACACTCTCCTGCCTCAACCTTCCAAGTGCAAGGATGACAGGCCCTGCCATGCCTCTCCCAGCTCTCTGGGGAAGCTGATGCCAGCTGCAGGAGGTTGTGGGGTCGGGGCAGAGGCCTCTGACTCACCCAGGCAGGAAGGAGGCCCGTGGCTTGTGCAGTCTGTTCCACTGTGACTTCCTCAACCCTCTCCCCAAGTGTCAGCTTCCTCATCCACAAGTGGGGCCCTAGCCACCTCCACCAGGCCCTACACCCAGTTAGTACCAAGTCCTAAAATGGGGTTGGGGATATCAGACCGAGAGGTGTCCTGCTCCCATGCAGCCACCCTCCCTCCCCAAGCTCCATAGCTTCACTTCTGACTCAGGTCTATTCAGGGCAATGGTGTGTGGTCAGACCCTGCCTAGTGGCCCCAAGGCAGAAGCAGTCGCCAGTAAGGGCTCCGTCCAAGGCCATTAGGGGGTGCGGAGGCCCTGAGGGTGGGCACGTATCAGGTGTGTAAGGAGACCTGGTCTCCAGCCTCACCAGGCCAAGGAGACGTGGGGCAGGGAGATGAAGAGGGGGAAGTGAGGCAGCCTTAGGCTGCAGGAAAGGGGGTGGGGTGGGGACTCCCCCACATTCTGAGGCTGGATTTGAGGAAGAAAGGCCTCTGTAGAGCCACTTTCAGTAGAAAACAAACACACACAAAAAAAGGCCCAAGCTTCTACCAAGTTCCACCCAGGCCTCAGGGGCAGTGACCACCCTCCTGAGGACCCCACCAACAGATAAGAGGTTGGGCTGTGTTGGGAGAACACGGGCAAGCTGGGCGCCAGGGGGCTGTGGGCCACCTCAGACATCCTGACCATGGGCATGGCCAGCCGGGCCTCTCCTTTCCCCCTGTCTGCAAAATGGAACTCTCAGGTTGTGAGAGGGACATGAAGCTGAGTGAGGTTCCGGGCCATTCCACGTCAGCCACTGTGCCTCCCGCAGGGAGGTTTGAACTTCTGCCTGGGACTCTGACAGCTAATGGCTCTGATGATCCCCTCCCACCCCCCAGGAAGCAGAGTGCTATCCTACTCCCTAGAGGCCGGCCTGCTTGGACTGGCTGCACCGCAGGCCCCAGGGGCCTATCCTTATTCTGATCCGAAATTTCCTTCCCAAATTGGTGGCTTGTAGAATTCCTACCCACTCATGATTCTGTCTGTGGAACAAGCCGGCACCCTCCCTGCCAAGTGTTCCAGCACCCTGGAGATACCTTTGATGGGCAAAGAGCCGAGGCCCCCCAACTTCCAACCAAGACCAGGGCCTCTCAGGTTGATGCAAAGAGCACCTTTATTCAGAGAAAGGACATCACCATAGCAACAACACATCAAGTCCCTGAGAGCTTCTCCCTTAGGGCTCACTCGCCTAGCTAGGTCTTTGCAAAGAGAACACAGAACACGGCCCACAGGGGCCCAGTGAGCCTCGGGGTGCTGGGGAGGAAGGGAAGACGATGGGGATGGCATTCCAGATACTGGAAGGCGTAAACGCAGCGTCAGGCACTGCTGGTTCTGTTTTCCAAAGGCAAACCCACTTAGCTTCTGCTTTTTTTTTTTTTTTTCTGGTCCACAGAAAAAGAAAAGAAAAAAAAAAGAAGAAGACCCTTCCCCCACCCACCACTGAAAACAAGCCCCCTTCTCCTTTTTAGCAACCCCCCCCACCCCTTTTCAAAAAGCAGCACAGTAAAAAATACTGTCACAATATGTACAGACACGCCCACTGTGGGCGACTTTCTCTCTACTTCAGAGAGGAGAATAAATGTTCAGCTCTGACTCTCCAGGCTGTGGGGAGACAAAGGCAGGACCTCGAGGGGGGCCCCCCCGAGAAGAGCCCCTACCCATTGAGGGCAAGGAGGGAAGTAACTGCTCACACATGAATGGTCACTGGGGATACACAGGGGGCCCCTGGAACTAGGCAGGGACCACTGTCATAAAGTCACAGTGCCCAGAGCTAATGGGAGCCGGGGGCTTGGGTCTCTCATCCCCAAAACCAACTTTGCAGGCACTAGGCATGGCTCAGCTGAACTGGGTAGGACGGGATCCAGGAACTGGTACCCCAGCAATAAGACTGTACTGCAAGAGTACGCCTGGGAACCCCTGCAAGGAGCCCTGAGCCCCCACACTATAGAGACCCAAACACAGCAGTAACAGAACTCCCCTCGGAGTGACCCTCGGAATGTGGAAAGGTTGGCAAGGGGCATTTCAGCCGTTTCCTGTGGAACAGGACTGCCCAGCAGTCTGCTACACAGGGTGGTACACACACACACACACACACACACACACACACATACATATATATATAAATGCAGCCCTGAGGAGCCTCGAATGCCAAGGCCAGGGTGCATGACAGGGGTCCCTGGGCCCTTTGGATACCAGGGGCGACCAGGGACAAGGTCTTAGCCATGGCTGCTAGAAGATGGTGGTGTGGGGACACCAGGGTGTGTCCGGATACAGGTGGCAGTGGATGGAGCGGAACCTGTGGGGACAGAGCGAAGGGCTGGTCTGTGCGGGATGGAGGTGACAAGCACACACTTGGGACTGCACAGAGGTACTGGGTGACCCCCTATAAGCCTGCTGGGCCTGTTTCCTTACCTGGATGGGTCAGCCTCCACAGAGAAGGGGCCTTTCACCAGCACGGCATTCCGCTTGTTTTCAAATGTGCCGTAGCTCAGGGTTACCTGTGGAAGGTGCAATGGAGAGGCTAGAGCATGTATGTATGTATGTGTGAAAAAATGTGAATATATATATACACGCTTGTTCATGTGTAGGGACACATGTGCACAGGTGCACATGCGTATCAAATGGAGATCAATGTCAGGTGTCTTCCACAACTGCTCTCCACATTAAATTTCTTTCTTTCTTTTTTTTTTTTTTAATTTATTTTTTTGGAGAGAGACACAGAGAGAGACAGACAGAGAGGGAGAGGGAGACAGACAGAGAGGGAGAGGGAGACAGACAGAGATGGGCGCGCCAGCAGTCTCTCAGCTGCTGTGAACAAAATCCAGATGTGTGCGCCCCCTTGTGGTCAAGTGCGGCATTGCGCCCTTGCGTCACTTTACATCTGGCTAAATGTGGGACCTGGAGATTGGAACTGCTGGAGATTCTTTAGGCAGGCAGGCAGGTGCCTTAACCACTAAGCCATCTCTCCAGCCCTCTTTTTTCTTTTTTGTTTTTCAAGGTAGGGCCTCACTCTAGCCCAGGCTGACTTGGAGTTCACTATGTAGCTTTGTAGTCTCAGGGTGGCCTTGTACTTATGGTGATCTTCCTACCTCTGCTCCTGAGTACTGGGATTGAAGGCATGCGCCACCACGCCTGGTCACATTAATTTTTTTTTTTTTTTTTTTTTTTTCGAGGTAGGGTTTCACTCTGGTCCAGGCTGACCTGGAATTAACTATGTAGTCTCAGGGTGGCCTCGAACGCTCAGCGATCCTCCTACCTCTGCCTCCCGAGTGCTGGGATTAAAGGTGTGCACCACCACGCCTGGCTTGGTCACATTAATTTTTAAATATGTGTGTATGTATGTGTATGACACACATAAGGAGGTCAGAGGACAAGGGTCTCTCTTGTTCGGCTTCTGTGAATGCTACATTAACTGGCCCGGAAGTTGAGGGATTCTCCTAACTACCTCCCACTGCTATAAGCTTGTTGGGATGCCAGTGTCTGGCTATGGTGGCTGCTGGGGATCTGAACTCTGGTTGGCAGACTTGTGGGGCAAAGCAACTTTAACCACTGTGCCATTTCCCCAGCCTCTTTGGACCTGGAGTTTACTGATTTGGCTAGATTAGATAGCCAGTGAACCCCCAGGGACCCCACCATCTCTGCCTCCCCTGAGATTACAGGTATGTACCGCCATGTCTGGCTTTTTTGTGGGTGCTGGGGATACTCATGCTTGTGTGGCAAGCACTCTGTCTACTGAGCCACCTCCAAAGCTCCATTGTTTGTTCTGTGGAACATGAGGTACCTCAAGCATGGTGGATAAACACTGAACTATATACCCAGTCCCAGACAGGCAACAGTGTGAACCATGTTCACAGTGGTGGGATATCCCAATGCTTAGTGACATCTGGCACTTCTCTGTTTACAACAGTGAACCTGAGCTGGAAGTAGTGGCACAAAGCCAGTGACCCCAGTGTTGTGGAGGCTGAGCAGGAGGATTTTAAGTTCAAGGCCAACCAGTGTGACATAATGAAACTCAACCTCAAAAGCCAAAAAAAAAAAGGGGGGGGCTGGAGAGATGGCTTAGCAGTTAAGGTCCATGCCTGCGAAGCCCAGAAGCCAGATGTACATGGTGGCACATGCATCTGGAGTTCATTTGCAGTGGCTAGAGGCCCTGGCATGCCCATTCTCACTCTTTTTTCTCTCTCTCTCTAATAAATAAATAAATAAATGAAAATAAAGTCTTAAAAAAAAAAAAAAAAAGGCTGGAGAGATGGCTCAGCAATAAAGACACTTGCCTGTAAAGCCTAAGGACCGGGGTTTGATTCCCCAGGACCCATGTAAGCCAGATGCACAAGGTGGGCATGCTTGTGGAGTTCATTCATTTACAGTGGCTAGAGGCCCTAGTATGCCCACTGTCCATCTGCCTCTTTCTCTCTCTCTCTCAAATAAATAAAATATTTTAAACAATTAAATAAAAACTGAGCCGGGTGTGGTGGTGCACACCTTTAATCCCAGCACTCAGGAGGCAGAGGCTGGAGGATCTCTGTTGTGTTCAAAGCCACCCTGAGACTACATAATGAATTCCAGGTCAGCCTGGGCTAGACAGCTCTACCTCAAAATCCCAAAATAATAAATAAATAAATAAATAAATAAAAATAAATAAATAAATAAATAAATAAATAAAAGTGAAGTCCCCTCACCTTATTACCCCCGCCCCCCACATTGGATCTGCCCCTTCCCTCCATGCCCATGCAGGCCTGGGCGATGCATGCACACCTGCTCGTGGAGTTCGGAGGCTGGCACCTGCTGGAGGTTCTCCAGGTGGGAATGGAAGAGACCACTGCGGATGAGGGGCACACCCAGCAGGGCCTCCACGATGTAGCCGATGGTGCAATCGTCGGGGAGACGGATCCTCTCGGCAGTGTTCATGAAGTGGCCCCCACTACGAAGGGCCCCAAGGACAGTTAGTAGAAGCTGAAGCCACCTGTGGGCACTGGGCAGGAGCTCTGCGCCAAGCTGGACTAGGAAAGGAGGTGAAGGTGCCCAAGGAGCTGGTCCCAGAGACGGAGGGAGAGGCTGTAAACACAGCTGTTGTTTTTGGACATCAGCAGGAAGGGCAGCTAGGGCTGGGGGACCCAGGATGACCTCCCTCGTGGGCAGCTTCCCCTGTGCAGAGAACTCACCTGGCCCAGGGACCCATCTTGAGGGCCAGCCCTCGGCTGATACAGAAGCCAGCCCCGCCAGTGGCGAACCAGAAGTGCACAGGTCGCTGGGAGAGGAAATGTCTGTGGTGAGACTGGGGGAAGGGTGGCCAGGCTGCAAAGCTGACTGCAGTCCCTATTTCTCCAGGTTCGTGGGACTGGACAATGAGAAGGAGGGGAGGGTGTGTGGGGGATACTCACCACCTTGTTCTCACTGATCCGCTCGGTGGCTTGGATGGGCCGGTCCAGGCTGGGTTTGCCAATGTAGACGTCCTGAGTGTGCGGGTAGCTGGCCAGCAGCCGTAGCAGAGCTCTCAGATTGACATAGTTGTCGTCGTCAACGTGACAGAACCATCTAGAGGAGGGGCAAGGGTTGTTGGGGAGGGCGGCCACGGGACAGGGCTGCCAAGGAAGGGGACCACAGGAGGACAGACACCCCAACCCCATGGCCCAACTCACTTCCTCCCAGACTCGATGAAGTGGTCATACTCCACAGCCATCTTGCAGGACAGAGCCTGGCGGCTGTGTGCCGCAGAGCAGTTGGTGAGGACCACATTGCCTGTGGGTAAGGGGAGGGGTTGAGGGGGTCTGGGCGGGGCACTCAGCAGGCCCTTACCCTCCCCCTCCCACCCAGCCCCCTCCCCAGCTCATTCAGCCAGCTTTTTCCCCCAGTTCCCGCCACCTGTTGCCTCCAGCTTGGCTCAAAGAGACCCAGAGGGCTGAAAAGGGCTTTTCTGCATAAGAATCGGGGGCCCCTGGAGTGGTGGGGCGGGGCATGGAGCAAAGCCGTTAAGTAAACTGCCCTCCTGGCCCCGCAGCCCAGGACCTTTCTCAGCAACCCCCCTCACCCCCCCCCCCGTGCAGGAGACAACAGGAAAAAGGGTTTCTGGGGGTACCAAACCCACCCCCCCACCCCAAGTCTGGGGCTCACCCGTGAGCCTGGCCAGGGCTTCATCCTCCCCATCAGTGAAGATGAATGTCTAGAATGAAAAGGCAAAACCTTTAGCCAGTGGTTGTGGGGACAGGGGCTGGGCTGGGCGCTCTGAACTTCCCACACCTGGTAGTTCAAGACTCCCTCACCTGGCTTGCCAAGCCCCGGGTTTCCCCATTTGCACCCAGACTTGTAGCTCAAGTGCCTAGGTTGGGTGGCAGCTGGGCTGTGGGGGGCCTCACTTCTCAACCTCGACAGCTGGGCCCAAGGTCACTGTAGCAGCTGCGGAGGCACGAGCCAGGTGGGGTGCTCCACCCACCTGCCAGGTAACCCGCAGGCTCCCCCTCCTGCCAGCCAGCCCATGCACCTGGCAGGGCACACACCCTTATTGACACAGCGCCTGCCGCCCAGCCTGCAGGCTTCGGGCTGAGGGAGGGGCGGGGACCGGGACGGGCAGAGGAGGTCGGCTTTGGGAAGCCGAGCCTCAATCACTTAGGTCGGGGACAAAGGCCTCTGCTGGGCGGCTGCCAAGCCCTGGCAGACAAAGGGCCCGGAGGGAGGATGAATCACTAGCCATTGTCCGCCAGCTTTGTCCTGGGCCTGGGCCGGCCTTAACTCGGCCAAGTTAAGCAGGAGTGGCCGCGCGGTCGTTACCATACAGCTGGCCTGGTTAACTGGGGCGGCTGGGCAAGAGCTTCCTGCAGAGGGGTGTGGCCACTGGCCAAGCAGTCCTTGAGGTTTGGGCCTCCAGGATACCCCTGCTGCTGTGTGCCCAATAAGGCAGGTTTCCCCCAAGTTCTGTGAGCTCCCTCACAGTCAGTGTAGTGGTGGCAGGAAAGGGCCCAGTGCTCCTTGCTTGCAGGGTGCCTGGGTCAAGACCACAGCAAAAGCTCCACCAGCCTCGGCACTGGGCCACCCCCTGCCAGGATCGCTCTGCGGAAGAGGAGGGGGTGCCCCAGGGCGGGGCAAGGAGCTGCCGGCGCCCGCCTGGGCCAGTCGGCACACGGGAAGGAATGTTCGTTCCTCCGCCGGCCCGCCCAGCGCGTGCCGCCTGCCGCGCCCTGGCAAGACAGAGTGCAAGCCTGGGGCGGGTGGGGGACACCCTGAGCAAAGACAGCAAGTTCCCCCTCCCCACACTTCCTTTTGTGCACAAACAGGTCCTAAGAAGACACCAGCGTGTACAGGCCTGGAAAGCCCTCCCCTACCCCCAAGCCCCAGAGGGGTGCACCCCATCACCTGAGCAGCCTTACTGTTCTCAGCCTGACCCCAAAACCTAGATGCCCACTTTAATGAGGCCCCAGAGGTACAGAAGGGGAAGGTGGGGGTGTATATACTGTGTGCAACATGTACCCCTCACCTTCCAGGCCTCAGCAGACACCCCAGGCAGCCCACACGCACAGACTCGTACCCAGCCCCCCCCCTCACCCCAGCATCTCAGCCCAGGAATGCCGTGGGAGGCAGAGTGGGCCGGCCCGTGCAGATGCTCCAGTATAGTTGGATTAAAAGGAAAACGCTTCCTTAATGAGATCAAGCGAGGCCTGTTCTCCCGCGCTTCGATGGTGTCCTAAAAACCCAGCCCAAGGCTATGAAGATTAAAGTCACCTTTGTTCAGCTCAGGAGAAAGGGAGGCCTCAAGGAGAGCAGATCTTGAGGGCCAGAGAGGGGATGGGGGTGCCCAGCCTCCAGTCCCCTCAACACAGGGCAATCAGGAGAGGAGGCAGCCGGGGCCGCAGCCACAGGCCTCGCCCACCCCTCAAGACTCTGTGAAATGGGTACAGCAGAGGTCGCCTGTGGAAAGTAAAGGGCTGAGGCCCACTCTCCGTTCCTCTTCCTTGTGGAGGGGCACCATGACCTCCCCTCCCAAGTACACAACAGGGAAACCAAAACAGGGTCGCCAGGACAGACACCAGCCTGTGGCCACACCCCAGGGAAGAAGTGGTGCCGTTCAGGGACCCACTCCCCCCAACCCCCACCAACTTCCCCGAAGGAGGTGGGTCAGGGCGGTGAGGGCAGCAGGGCTGGCGAGGGGGGGGGGATGGCAGCGGACACCCACAGGAAGCAGCATTGTTCCTGGAGCCGCCATTCAAAGAGACACAGGATGCCAAGTTCTGCCCCAACCATTGTGGCTGCAGCGGTGGCAGCCTGCAGCCTGGCGCGCTCCGGGGCGGTGGGGGAGGAGCAGGAGGGCCTGTGGCCAGGCGTTGCCTCCCCCTGAAGACCGGCCCTCTTCTCTTTACCTCTCCAAAGACTGCGAGTTTCTTGCATAACCTTGCCCAAGACACTGATTGCCTGGCTTGAGCCCAAGGACTTGACTGCCGGACTCAAAGGCAGTCTCTTGCCTCTCCATCAGATTCCAACTGTCCAGCCCAGACCAGGAGTGGGCCTTTGCTGCGAGCTCCGAGGACCCTTGCCTACAGCACAGCACCAGAAGGGCTCTGCTTGTTTTGTGCACATAAACTGACCATGGGGGCTGACTGGGTGTGGTGACCCTTCAACAGAGGCCCTTGGGGGGGGGGCGTCTAGTGGAGTAGTAGAACCCCACTCTTGAATGCCTGCTGGGCTCACCTCAAGCCTCCAAGTTTCACTATTTTAAACACTTATCAGAAAGGTAATGTTTCCCCACTTCAGAGACAGAGGCTCAGAGGGACCCCAGGACTTGCTCCACACTACACAGCCCAGTTGAGATTCACTTCACTGAGATTCCTGACCATGTCCCCTCTGCTGGACAAAGTTCTCAGATTCCAAAACGAGGGCTTCCCAGAGCTGCTGCAGCTCAGAGGGGGCAAGATGCTGCCCAATGTCACACAGCAGGAAAGTAGGATGCTGAAAAGGGGGGGGGATGCGCCTGGCTCAGGGACAGTGCCCCACGAGGGCTGTCAGTCAGGGCTGGGGGGACACAGAGGCCCCCTCATCGCCAGGCAACCTGAGTGGCCAGCACGCCAGCAGCGGTTCCCATGGAGCGCATAGCAGCACACAAGAGGCCCGACGCCTTTCTCGGCTTGGAGAAAGGGGCTTTGTTACCTTGCCCAAGGGGCCAGCGTGAGAGCCGCTTGGCGCTGGGAATCCTAACGGCCTGGCCGCCAAACAAAACCCATGGCCCCCTGCTGCCCCCTCCCGAAGGCCTGCTGAGCCCCTTGGGAAAGGGATGCCTCGTTCCCAGGAGACTACCATGGGGTTCCCAGGGCCCTTCTCCAGCCAGGATTAGATAAAACCCTGCCCCTTAACCTGCAATCTGCACCTTAACTCCCAATTTGCCCCCAAACAGGACCCAGCCAACCCCAAAGCCTCTGGATCTCTGGGGCCTGGGGCACGGAGGAAGGGGTATGGTCTCCCATCTTGATGTCAAATCCTTAACCTTCCCAGCCGCGTTTGTTTCCCCCACCCTTCTTGGGAGCAGCCAACCCGCGCACTCTGCCCTCTTCCCGCCCCAACGGTCCCGCTGTAGCCTCCAGGGAAAATTTCAAAGCGGGGTGTGTCTTTATTATGTGTGTGTAAGAACCTATGTCCAACTTGAGGAAAACTAAGCCCTCATTGGGAGAAAATGTTCTGCACAGGTCTGGAGACCCAATGCCCTGTTTCTTTCCAAATGCACTTCCCCAGGCCAGGCTGCACCAACTTGACCTTACGCTGTTGCAAACCAGGATAAGGTAGGAGCCTGGCCCTGTGCCCAGGGGTGTTATGCCCTTCCTTCACTTTCAAAGGAAGTACCTCCCACCCAAGAAGAAGGGGTCAGCTCAGGGTAGAGGACCTAGATGGACCTGCGCCGAATTTGCGTGCAGAAGTTTGGAGTTCCAAGTACAGCCATTAATTTGCTTTAGTGTTAGGAAAGCAAGCATCATAGGGCGCCGACCTCCAGGGACACAGTTGCAGAGTCAAGAGCAGCCGTTCCAGGGTTGTGGGGAATTTGGTCCGGATGAAACCCCACCGCCCCACGCCCGGCCACTGGAGGACACTTTCACAGCTATAAGAGAGAGTCGTCCCCTCTCCCAGGAAGCACTCTGGGCTCGGAAGAGTATGGGGCGGGGGCGATGTCACCGCCTCTCAGACAGTCGCATGGCTGCCCAGGGACGCAGCCGCAGCCCCAACAACAAACACTGCCACTTCATGGACTAGACCCGCCGTCTGCCATCCGCCCACCCAAGGCTGCAGGGGGCTCACCATCTCCTTGTGGCGCGAGATCCAAGTCTCGAGCAGCAGGTCGAGGCGCGCTCGGTGAAACTTTCTGGTGGTCTTGACGGCGATGAAGACATCGCGGGGGGACAGGAGCTCGGCCGGGGGACGCGGGTGGCCGTCGGCGGGGCGGGAGGCGCCCCCGGGCGGTGGATCCGCGTCCCTGCGCGCTCGGGTCAGCAGACTGAAGTACTCGGATAGACTGTGCACCTCCCGGGCGAGCGCTCCGGGCGCCACTGCCTCCGCCGCCGTCTCCCTCTGCTCTGGCGCCGGGGCGGCCCCCGTCGAGCCCGCCAGGCTGCGCAGCGCTCGCCGGCCGCGTTCAGCGGGCACCGGGGGCGGCGGTGGGTCGGCGGTCAGCACCAGGAGGCAGGCGAGCAGCGCGCCCGCCAATGCCAGCAGCAAGCGCCGGCCGCAGCGATGGAGCATGGTGGCGGGCGGCCGTGCGCTGCGCTCGGGGATGCGACGCGGGGCGCCTACCGGGTCCAGCGCTGGCTCCCGGCGCGCCGTGCGCACTTTAAACCTCCCCGTTGGCCACGCCCCCTCGCGCTCATTGGCTGCGAGCCTTTGGGTGGGGCTTCGAGGGGTTGCTCTGAGCGCCCACGTGGGGCCGCGGCGGGAGGGGGTCTGGGAACCACCCAACGCCAATCTCCCCCCACCTCCGCCCCCTTTCAGCACGCACGTGCACATCCCGCCCCGTCGAGTCACCCTCGCGAGCCGACTGGGCTGTAGAACTCCGGGCTGCCCCAAAGAAGCTTCTAGGGGGCATCCAGGCTGGCGACCCCGTCGAGACTGCACGTGGAAGGGCGCGCCCTTGGACGCGAAGGCCGGGGTGCGGCGACCTGGGCTTCTCCCCCTGGGGTTCTCCCCCTGGGGTTGTGCACTTCCTTCGTTTTTCTAGGGATGGATGCAGGCCGTGGAAAGCTCGGGGTTCTGGGCAGCTGTTATGGACACCTGAATGGTAGGTTGGACACCTGAGTGGTAGGTTAGGCACCTGTGCCACCAGGTCGGGCGTGAAAGCACTGGTACACACTTCCACCCCCCTGCCCAGGGCCAGTATTCCAACATCCCTGCCCTGCACGGGAAGGGTTGATCTACCCCGCCCTCCCCCAAAACCTCAGGCGTCCCCCGTGGAGAGTGAGGAGACGCGGGCCGCCCCTTCCCTCGGCTGGATGAAAGGCGGCCGTCTGTCCCATTTGGTTCCTCGGTGCTCGGGGCAGATGTGACCCAGCTGTGCGCCCGCCCCGCCCCTCTCCGCCTCCCCGGCACACGGCCTTTCTTCCCACGGGCCGGGGAGGCCCCCTCCCTGCACGAGCGGGGGCGGCAGGAATGCGCGCCTAATGCTAGGGTGAGGGGCTGAGGGCCAGGAAGTGGCCAAGGGTCCCCGGAGTGCGATCAGGGTCCGAGCCCCTGCTTGCCATATCTTCCGGGAGCGCAGCTGGAGGCGGCTCTCCGCTTGGCTGAGCCTTGGCCTGGCTGGCTTCAGTTTTCCCCACCCCCACCCCTGTCCCCTCTCTAAGTAGGTCGGCGCCCACCTAACCACCATGGCTAAACCGCTATTCCTTCTATCACCCACTCCCTAGCATTCTATCATTCTGCCTGGAAATGATATTAAAGAAAAAAAAAAAGCCGGGCGTGGTGGCGCACGCCTTTAATCCCAGCACTTGGGAGGCAGAGGTAGGAGGATCGCCATTGAGTTCGAGGCCGCCGTTAGACTACATAGTTAATTCCAGGTTAGCCTGGATCAGAGTGAGACCCTACCTCGGAAAAACAAAAACAAAAAACACTACTTATAGGGCTGGAGAGATGGTTTAGTGGTTAAGGCGCTTGCCTTCGTGCGAAGCCTGAGGACCCAGGTTTGATTCTCCAGGTCCCACATAAGCCAGATGCACATGGTGGCGCATGCATCTGGAGTTCGTTTGCAGTGGCTAGAGGCCCTGGCATGTCCATTCTCTGTCTCTCTTCTTCTCCTCCTTCTCCTTCTTCTCTCTGTCTCTAATAAAAATAAATAAATCTTTTAAAAAATAATTTATATGCTCCCTTAAGATCTCTTTTCCTGATGTCAGAGAAAGGTAGCCGGCAACCTTGGGACTACCAGCCCCGGACAGGCATGGTGGCAAGCGAGTGTACCTGTCCTTCCAACATTTGGAAGGCTAAGGAGGAGGACTGTCAGAGCTACATATAGTGTCCATGCAAAAGGCACAGCTCTCGCCTCAAAGGGACTAAAGAGAGTATATTCTAATTTTTTTAAAATTTATTTATTTGAGAGCGAAAGAGGCAGATAGAGATATAGAGAGAATGGGTATGCCGGGGCCTCTGGCCATTGCAAATGAACTCCAGATGTATGGGCCACCTTGTGCATTTGGCTTACGTGGGACCTGAGGAATTGAACCTGGTTCCTTTAGCTGGCAAGTGCCTTAACCACTAAGCCATCTCTCCAGCCCCAAGAGTGTATTTCTAGAGCCACATATGAGGGACCATGATCTGGGAACACAGATTCAGGTTACCCCAAATACCATGTTCCAATGTGCTAACAATTCCACGGAAGATTTTATAGCTACAGGAACAAAAGAAAGTCGTAAACCAAGGCACTTTTAAATCCATTCGTGGAAACCTCAGGTAGGCGGGTTTATAGCAGAGGTGGGGCTGCAGGGAAGGGGGGAGTCTTTGCTATAAAGCAGCAGATGTTACCTAATGACTTCTTAACCTTTGAGATGGTGGAGACTTATGGTTTGTTAGTCAATTCCAAAAAGATTTCACCTGTCCACCTGACCTGATGTTAGGTCAGACACAGAAGCCAAGGTAGGAGAAACGCTGTGAGTTCAAGGCCAACCTGAGACTACATAGTGAATTCCAGGTTAACCTGGGCTAGAGAAAGAGACCTTCCCTTGAAAAACAAACAAAAAATCCAAAACCCAAAACCAATAAGAACAACAACAGGGCTGGAAAGATAGCTTAGTGGTTAAGGCACTTACCTGCAAAGCCCAAGGATCCAGGTTCGACTCCCCAGAACCCACGTAATCCAAACGCACAAGGTCACACACATGCACATGAGGTGGTGCACATGTCTGGAGTTCAACTGCAGTGGCTAGAGGCCCTGCTGCACCAATTCTCTCTTTCTCTCTCGCTGGCTCTCTCATTAAAAGAAAAGAACAGCCTGGCATGGTGGCTCACGTCTTTAATCCCAGCACTTGGGAGGCAGAGGTAGGAGGATCACCAAGAGTTCGAGGCCACCCTGAGACTACGTAGTGAATTCCAGATCAGCCTGAGCTAGAATGAGACCCTACCTCGGAAAAAAAAAAAAAGAAAGAAAAGAAAAAAGAAAGAAAGGAAAGAACAACAAACTGAAAAGGGGCTGGGATATAACTCAGTTGGATAAGTGATTGTCTAGCATGCATGAAGTCCTGGATTCAATCCCCAGCATGGCATAAACTGGGGTGTGGTGGTGCATACCTATAATTTCAGCACTTGAGTGAAGGAGGCAAAAAGATCTAGAAGTTCAAGGTCATCCTTGGCTACATAGCCAGTTGGAGACCAGCCTGGGACACATGAGACTCTGCCTCAAAAGAAAAAGAAAAGACATTAAATAGATGTGTGGATCTCAGCCCCCAAGGAGAGGGCTGTGGTCCATTTGCTCTGAGGTCCCTGGGGGACAACCAGCCCCTCTATGATGGGAGGGGGTGGAATATAGTGGTTCCCAGGCCTCTTTCCTGCGCCCCCCACCCCAGGTAATTAGGGACACCACCTCAGGAAGGCAGATGCCTGAGCAGATGGTGCCCAAGTGACAAGTCTCCCATAGCATCACCTCCTGCCATAAATCCCTCCTAGATCCCACTGCTGGAGCCTCAGGCATGTGAACTGTCCCCAAGACTTCAGCCCAGTCCAGCCCCAGCCTCAGGGTCCTTCTCTCCTATCCCCCACTCCTATCTATCTGCCATTCAACTATTTGGGGGCAAAGCCCTTCCCCCAGTCCTAGACAACTTGGCATGCTCCATTCTGATCCCATGATCTCAAGACCAGAAATCCTAGGAAGTTGAGTTCTCCACGGCTCCCCACTGCTGCCTATGAGTTCAAGCCCTGGCCTGGGAGTCCATGCAGTCCAAGCCTTGATCCTTCTGTCTTGCTCATGTCCCATGTTCCACCAGGTGTAGAAGCAGAGAGCAGCCACGCCTCTCACACCCACCTGACCAGGTCCTGTCTGAGTCTGTTTGTGTTGTCAACCCGGCCACCATGACTTTGACATGCCAGGCAACGGGAGCAGTGTGTTCACACTGTACAGTAAGCGAGCCGAAGCAGCTCAGAGATGGACTGGCTGGTGCAGTATGTAACTGAGCAACTGTGCAGAGGAAACCAGCCCGGCCTGGCAGAGATGTGTGTGCATGGGGCAGAGCCAGGGCTTTCTGTGCATCCCTGTAGTCAGGCCTGGGGGGGGGGAGGGAGTGGGGAGCCCGGCTGTGGCTGCTTGTCTGGGAACAGTAGGACAAGGCCTTACAGCATTCTTGTGGGGGCTGCAGCCTTTGGCAAGAGTGATTCAATTTCTTTGCTGTCAGGAGAATGGAATTTGGTGGTGACTCCTTGAGGTCTAAAAACGAGAGGGGAGATGACTGGCCAGCCGCCTCTGCCCCCTCCCCAGCCCAGCCTGGGGCATTGCCTTTCTCCAGACCCCAAAGCTCCCTCCAGGGACCCACTGGGCCGTACTATCTGTCCCTGTATGGTGGAGGCTGGAGTTTGCTCAGGCCAGGACCGGAAATGAGGAACTGAAGAAGGAAGACCATGTTGCCCAGGAAGCCCCTTGAGGATCTCAAGACCCTTAGGAAAGGGCATGGGAGCAATGCAATCTAAGGCCCAGTCCCAGGCAGAAGCATAACTTCTGCCTCACATCTGTGACCTTGTATCTCCTAGCCCCTGTGTCCCCACCTGTAACAACAGGATAGCATTACTGTCCTGTTTTGGTTTTTGGTGGCAGTGGATGGTAATGGTGCTGGGGATTGAACCCAGGACTTCATGCATGCCAGGCCAGCACTCTGCCGCTAAGCCATGCCCCTCACGAGGGGATTCCTGGCAAGCGCTGGACCACTGAGCTTACATCTCTAGCTCTCTTTACTTTTTTTTTGCTTTTTTTTTTTTTTTTTTTTTTTTTTTTTTTTTTGATTTTTCGAGGTAGGGTCTCACTCTGGTCCAGGCTGACCTGGAATTAACTATGTAGCCTCAGGGTAGCCTTGAACTCTCATCGATCCTCCTATCTCTGCCTCCCAAGTGCTAAGATTAAAGGCGTGCGCCACCACGCCTGGCTTTTTTTTGCTTTTTAAATATTTTATTTGCTTATTTATTTATTTGAGACAGAGAGAGGGAAAGAGGGAGAGTGTGAATGGGAATGCCAGGGCCTCTAGCCACTGCACATGAACTCTAGATGCATGCGGCCCCTTGTGCATCTGGCTTACATGGGTCCTGAAGAATCGAACTGGGGTCCTTGGGCTTTGTAGGCATGCGCCTTAACCACTAAGCCATCTCTCCAGCCCCTTTAAAGATTTTATATATTTTTATTTATTTATTTACTTTTTATTTGGAGACTGGGTATCACTAAGTTACCCAGACTAGCCTTGAACTATGGAGTCCAGTCAGGCCTTAAACTTTTAATCCTCCTACCTCAGCCCCCCCCCACATAGCTGGAGTCACAGGCCTGTGCCACTACACTCAGCTCGATTACCATCTATCTATTATGGTTCTTGTGGATAATAAAGCAGATAAGAGTGGCAGCCTGGTGCCTAGACCCAGGACGTGGCTCCTGCCTTCCTGAACCACTGGCCTCCCCTCTGTCTGCCATCGTTGAGGTTCCTGGCTGCTGAATGCCTGTCTGAGTGGCTTCTGAGGTTAGGTGGAGAGCTGGTGAGCTCACATGACAAGGGAAGGCCACACTGCTCTCTGGAGGTCCCCTGTCCCCTCTTCAGACTGAGGAGTAGAGCTGCATAGAGTTCAGATCCTCTTCCCCCCACCGGCTCCAGCCTGACATCTCCAGCTAGAGTCAGTATCACCAAGTCCTGAAGATGCAGCCTGGGTCTGCCCTTGCCCCACCAGGACCTTGGGACTGGTTTTGAGCCTGCCATCAGCTTGCTTTTTCCTTGATGTCTTGGGGGCCCCTGAAGCAGCCTGCCTCCCCCACCCCTTACTCTCTTGGGAAGATCTATGGAGACTCAATGGGTGATCCATTAACTCAGCAGGAAGCCATCCGAAGCAGTCCAGGCAGGGCCTGTCACTGCTTAGAGTTAGTGGCTGGGAACCAGCCTCCTCCAGAGGGGTAGTAGCCAAACTGGGTGTGGTGGCACACGCCTTTGATCCCAGCACCTGGGAGACAGAGATAGGAGGATCCTTGTGAGTTCGAGGCCAACCTGAGAATACAGAGTGAGTTCCAGGTCGGTCCCTGCTAGAGTGAGACCCTGCCTGGAAACACACACACACACACACACACACACACACACACACAGGGGTAGCCAAGCCCAAAGAGGCCAGGAATGGTGATACTTGCCTGTAATCCCAACACTTCAGAGGCTGAGATGGGAGAATCAGATATTCAAGGCCAGGGCTGGAGACATGGCTCAGTAGTCAAGAACACTTGCTAAACAAGCATGGGGGCCTGACACTACCAGAGTTTGATTCCCCAGCAACCATGGAAACAGCTGGGCTCAGCCACACACATCTATAACCCCAGCCTTTGTGGGGCTGGAGCCCCAAGAATTGCTGGGGCTGTGTGACCAAAAAAACCTTCATGAATGGGGGCTGAATAGATGGCTCAGGAGTTAAGATGCTTGCCTGCAAAGCCTAACAACCTGGATTCAGTTCCCCAGTGCCCACATAAAGCCAGGTACACAAAGTGGTAAATATATCTGGAATTCGTTTGCAGTGGCTGGAGACCCTCGTGCACCCATTCTCTGTATCTGTCTCTCTGTGTCTGCTTGCAAATAAACAAAAAATGTTTTATTTTAAAAAGCTTCAAGACCCGGGCGTGATGGCACACACCTTTAATCCCAGCACTCGGGAGGCAGAGGTAGGAGGATCACCATGAATTCGAGGCCACCCTGAGACTACATAGTTAATTCCAGGTCAGCCTGGACCAGAGTGAGACCCTACCTTGAAAAACCAAAAAAAAAAAAAAAAAAAAAAAAAAAAGAAAGAAAAAAAAAAAAAAAAAAAAAAAAAAAAAGAGAAAAGCTTCAAGAATGGTTCTGGGGAAATAGCTCAGCAGTTAAAGGTGCTTACATGCAAAGCCTTCTGGCCTGGGTTCAATTCCACAAAGTAGCTCGTGCATCCTGAAGTTCATTTGCAGTGGCAAGGAGCCTGGTGCTCCCATATACTCTCTATCTTGTTTATTTATTTACTGGTTTTTCAAGGTAGGGTCTTGCTCTAGCCCAGGCTGACCTGGAATTCACTGTTGTCTCAGGGTGGCCTCAAACTCATGGCGATCCTCCTACCTCTGCCTCCCGAGTGCTGGATTATTTATTTGTGAGACACAGAGAGAGAGAGAAGAGAGAGAGAGAGAGAAAGACAAGAGAGAGGCAGAGAAAGAATAGGCACACTAGGGACTCTAGCCACTGCAAACTTACTCCAGAGGAATGCACTGCCATGTGCATCTGGATTAGGTGGGATCTGGGGAATCAAACATGGGTTCTTGGACTTTACAGGCAAGCACCTTAACCACTAAGCCATTTCTCCAGCCCTATCTTTCTTTCTCTTAAATAACAATTTAAAAAAATTGCCGGGCGTGGTGGCGCACGCCTTTAATCCCAGCACTTGGGAGGCAGAGGTAGGAGGATCGCCGAGAGTTCAAGGCCACCCTGAGACTACATAGTTAATTCCAGGTCAGCCTGGACTAGAGTGAGACCCTACCTCACAAAAACCAAAAAAAAAAAAAAAAAAAAAAAAAAAAATTACAGCTGGGGAGATGGCTTATGGTTAAAGGCACTTGTTTGTAAAGCTTGATGGTCCAGGTTCAGTTCCCCAGTTCCCACATAAAGCCAGATGCACAACATGTTGTGTTTATCTGGAGTTTGTTTACAGTGGCAAGAGGCCCTGGTACACCCATTCTCCCTCTCTCTGTCTCTCTCTCCTTGCAAATAAATAAATATATATTTTAAAAATTTAAGCTGGGCATGGTTGAAAAAAACAAACAAAAAGTAAAAAGAGAGCTGGAGACGTGATTCAATGGTAGAGCACCTGCCTAGAATCCCCCAGTGAGGGGCTGGGCATGTGGCTCAGTGGTAGAGCACCTGCCTAGAATCCCCCAGTGAGGGGCTGGGGGCGTGGCTCAGTGGTAGAGCTCCTGCCTAGAATCCCCCAGTGAGGGGCTGGGGGCGTGGCTCAGTGGTAGAGCACCTGCCTAGAATCCCCCAGTGAGGGGCTGGGGGCGTGGCTCAGTGGTAGAGCTCCTGCCTAGAATCCCCCAGTGAGGGGCTGGGGATGTGGCTCAGTGGTAGAGCTCCTGCCTAGAATGCCCCAGTGAGGGGCTGTGGGCATGGCTCAGCAATACAGCATTTGACTAGAATCTTCCACTGAGGGGCTGGGGGGTGAGGCTCGGTGGTAGTGTGGCTCAGTAAGTGTGAGACCCTTTGTTCAACGTAGTGCAAACATAAAATATAAAATAAGGACAAAGGAGCAACATCAACCCACTTTTCAGAATAAGAGCTTGAGGTCACAGAGAACCTCATCACTAAACACAGGCAACCCAGCTGGAGCCTCCTTTTGACATGGGCATGGGCTCATGATCAGGTTGTTGGTGGGGGATTGTGTCCAGGGACCAGCAGGCCCTAGTACAGCCAGGCCCAGTCCTGCCAGGCTGTGGCAGCTGCACAAGCTGGCCTTTCTTGGGGGAGACAAAGGCTGGCTGGACTGTGGTGGTTGTGGCGTCTCCCTGGGGAGTGTCTGGCCTTTGCAGGATGTCAGTAAGTGAATCCCAGTGGTCAGGCTCTGCGACTGGGGGCTGCAAATCAGATTAGGCCAAGCTAGCACTCAGCCCAGCTGCGCCCATGCAGTCACAAGGAGTCCCAACTGCCAGGCCAGGCGTGGGTGATCAGGCTCCAAGGCAGACAGGCCAGCCCTCTGCTGTGAGGTTTAAAGCATCCCTGAATCCCTGGGTTTGACTGAGACCCTTGCAGGCCTGCATGGCAGCTACAGAACTGATCTTTGCACAGAGCAGCGTGCACTGGCCCTGGTGTGACTAGCTCAGGTCTTTGCCCTGTACCAGCTCCAAGGTCATCAGGCAGTCCTGTGATAACTTCTCGCCTCTGGATCCATAGTCCTCAGGGCTGGTGTTTGAAGGACAGAGTCAAGAGAGTGGAGCCGGGCGTGGTGGCACACGCCTTTAATCCCAGCACTCTGGAGGCAGAGGTAGGAGGATCGCTGTGAGTTTGAGGCCAGCCTGAGACTACAGAGTGAATTCCAGGTCAGCGTGTGCTAGAGTGAGACCCTATCTTGAAAAGAGAGAGAGAGAGAGAGAGTAATCCTTCAGCTCCATATTATGTCTTCATATCCCCCTCCTGCCCAGCACATGTCCGTCTGTCCA
The DNA here is from genome assembly GCA_036365145.1 of Orientallactaga sibirica. Classification (NCBI taxonomy): domain Eukaryota; kingdom Metazoa; phylum Chordata; class Mammalia; order Rodentia; family Dipodidae; genus Orientallactaga; species Orientallactaga sibirica. The sequence goes on along the minus strand of JAEOAD010001941.1, from coordinate 1,023,708 downwards.
TCCCATGTGGAGTAGGTGTCCGGCACTGTTGTGGCTCTGGGTGAGTCATGATAAACAACTTCTGCTCTCATGGAGCTCACACTGGCTCCTGCTCAGCTACCCACTTGCTTCTCCCTGACTGTTTGTCCATCTGTGCATCCACCCCATTCACCTGCCCTCCATCCAGCCTTCCCTCCACCCCTCCCTTCCTCCATCCATCCATTTTACTCCATTCACTCATTCACCCTTCCAAGCACTCACCCACTCCATTCCCCCACCCACCCATCCTCCCATCCATCCACCCATCCATCCACCCACCCTATTCACCCACCCTCCCATTACTTACCCACCCCGTACATCCATCCTCCTGTACGACCTCCCACCCATTTCATTTATCTGTCCTCCCATCTGTCCATCCATCCATCCCTCCATCTACTCATTCACCCATTTACCCACCCACCCATCTATCCTCCATCCATCTGTCCACCAATCCATGCACCAATCCATTCATTACCCACCCATCCACCTACCCATTCATCCACTCATTCATCCATCTGTCCATACCTCCATCCACCCACCCGTCTGTCTGTCACCCTCCCATCCTCCACCCACTCTGAGCACCCATGTGTGCCAGGCCCTCCCACCCATTTCATTTATCTGTGCCTTTATGGAGGCAGACCAGTAAACAGGCTGCTCCCAACCCCTGTGGCCTTGTGCACAAGATGAAGAGGTGACAAGGGTTGGAGGAGAGGCAGCACTTGGGGCCTTTCAGAGTGCTCCAAAGCCTTGCGCAGCCACTCACTCAAGAAGGCCAGGACCTAATCCACACCAGGGCCCAGAGTTCAGGATCAAAGCTCAGTCAGGCTGCCAGTAGAAAGGCCATTACTTTAAGTCTACAGAACACCAGCCTGGAGGCAGCCCAGAGGGCAGGGCAGAAGAAGATGGACTGAAGTCCTGAGCCCATGGTGAGCCAGGAACTGACCCAGGAATTCATATGTTCTGTGTGTGTGTGGGGAGGGTGCATTGGGCAGACCACATTACATGAAGGAGTGGTGAGGGGAGTGTCGGCAGAGCAGGGATGTGCTCTTGCTGCAGCTGGCGTCTGTGTAGTTTTGAGTAGTGCCCACCCCAGCTGATAGAAATCAGTTAGTTGTCTTTTCTGTGTCACCACCCTGGCAAGCCCCACACTGGTGACCCCCCCCCACCCCACCCCACCTACCCCAGGCCCTACTTGGAACTGGCTGTGCTGAGCTCCTCACTAGCCCCGTCCCCTCCCCTACTGCTGAAATAGAAGCCTCCCAGGGCCATCTTAGCCTTGCTCTTGCCCTGACTCCTGGGTCTGTGTGCCAGATAAGTCCCAGTGCCCAGCCCCACCTTGTGGCACTGCCATGTTCCCTTCCTTTTTTTTTTTTTTTTTTTTTTTGGTTTTTCGAGATAACGGTCTCACTCTAGCCTACGGGACCTGGAATTCACTCTGTAGTCTCAGGGTGGCCTTGAACTCACAGCGATCCTCCTACCTCTGCCTCCCAAGGGCTGGGATTAAAGGCGTGCGCCACCACGTCCGGCCCCTTCATTTTTTTTACCTAATCATTATTTATTTATTTTTATTTACTGAGACAGGCTCTTACCATATAACCCAGGATGATTTTGAACTCTTTATTTTACATTAGTTGTTTTTTGGCATGTGTGCGTGTGTGCAGCGTATTGGGCATGTGTGTAGAATATTGTGGTATGGTGTGGTGTGTGGTGTAATGTGTGTGTAGTGTATGCACGTGTGTGTGCACACCCGTGTGGTGACCAGAGAATATCAGATGTCCTCCTCTTTTTGCTCATTTGCCCATTTCCTTGAGACAGTTTCTCACTCAACCAAGAGCTGCTATTTTTTTTATTATTATTATTTTTTTTTTCGGTTTTTCGAGGTAGGGTTTCACTCTGGTCCAGGCTGACCTGGAATTCACTATGTAGTCTCAGGGTGGCCTCGAACTCATGGCAATCCTCCTCTACCTCTGCCTCCCGAGTGCTGGGATTAAAGGCGTGAGCCACCACACCCGGCTTTTATTTTATTTATTTATTTATTTATTTATTTATTTATTTATTTATTTTTGGTAAGAGCTGCTATTTTTGAAGTTCTTAATTTTTTTAAAAGATTTATTTTTTTATTTATTAGAGACAGAGAGAGGGAAAGAGAGAAGGAGAGGGAGAATGGGCGTGGCAGGGCTTCCAGCCACTGCAAATGAACTCCAGGTGCGTGCGTCCCTTTGTGTATCTGGCTTACATAGGACCTGGATGATCAAACTGGGGTCCTTAGGCTTCACAGGCATGTCCCTTAACTGCTAAGCCATATCTCCAGCCTTTTTTTTTTTTTTTCTGTTTTTTGTTTTTTGAGGGCCTCGCTCTAGCCCAGGCTGACCTAGAACTCACTCTGTCTGTAGTCCCAGGCTGACCTTGAACTCCTACCTCTACCTACCAAGTGCTGGGATTAAAAGCGTGCATCACCGCACCCCGCCATTCTTTTCCCTTTTTGTTTTGGGATGGGGACTACATTGCTCAAGCCGGTCTCGAATTGGTGATCCTCCTACCTCATCCTCCCGAGCACTCAAATCACAGACACGAGACTTAAATGGACACTCAGACACAGCCTGTGTCCCAGGAACTCTCTGATAGGGGGCAGGTCCAGCACACATCTAGATGTCCCCAGTGAAGATGGAGGTTGGTAGGGCCTGGAAGATGGGTCAGGGGCAAAGGTTCCCAGGCCCTGGAGGTTGGAGCACCCATAGTAACTATGGCCGGTGTTTGGTTGGACAGGTCCCAATACAGAGTCACCAAGGACAGCAGGATGGCGACAGAGACATCAGGGACAGAGACATAAGGAAGTGGATTATCCACATCCCTCAAGAAACTGCCCAGCCATTATCCCCTCCTTGCCTGCAATGCTCCCAGGACAGGGTTTCCTTCCCCCCCCTTTTTTTTTTTTTGGTTTTGCGAGGTAGGGTCTCACTCTGGTCCAGGCTGACCTGGAATTAGCCTCAGGGTGGCCTCGAACTCTCGGTCATTAAAGGTTTCGCCACTGCCCCTTCCCTTATTTTGTAAATCAGCTGGTCGCTGTTCTGATGTCACAGCCTGGCTATCTTAGATCTCCCCTCAGCTCTTCCTTTCCTCACCTTCCCCCATCTGACCCTATAAAGCCCACTACCTGAGGAACTCGGGTGGGCTGTGCTCCTGTCTTGTGAGCCAGCCCTGGCAGCTCGTGCTTTTCCCAAATAAAAGCTTTCATCTTTGGGCTGGAGAGATGGCTTAGCGGTTAAGCGCTTGCCTGTGAAGCCTAAGGACCCCGGTTGGAGGCTCGATTCTCCAGAACCCATGGAAGCCAGATACACAAGGTGGCACATGCACCTGGAGTTTGTTTGCAGTGGCTAGAGGCCCTGGTGTGCCCAATCTCTCTCTCTCTCTCTCTCTCTCTCTCTCTCATTCTCTTGCTCTCTTTACCTCTTTCTCTGTCTGTAGCTCTCAAATAAATAAAAGTAAACAAAAAAAAAAGAACTTAAAAAAGCTTTCATTTTTGCCTCAGAGTGGTTTGCATGGTCATGATCACTCCCAAATCTTACAGCCGGGGCAAGGGAATAATAATAGCCTACAGAGAGGCTTCTGGAAAAGAAAATGGTAATGTGTGTCCTGGTGCTAGATGGGTGGATGCATGCAGATAGACAGGCAGGGGTGCAGCCATCTTGGTGTATCTGGAGAGCGTGTGTGTTTAAGAGGTGAAAAGTCCTTGGGAGACAAGGTTGTAGTGAGGGGTGGGAGCCTTTAGCCTAGCCTCAGGGAGCCACATGAAAGGCAGTAGAGAGCCACAGAAGGTTCTAGAGCCCATGGCCAATGTACTAAACTTCCAAAGCAACAACTATGAGGCACGCGTAGGTCAGTGTCTGTCCATCCTGAGCCTCCCAGCCTGCTGACCTGCTGCCCCAGGCCTGTGTCCTTGAAGCCCGGGAGGGAGGAAGCTGGGGGGAGATTGGGGGCCGCCCGGGCTGCCTTTGTTTTCTCTCCTCCCTTCCTAAGGAGGCACGGCCAGCCAACAACATGAGAGTTTACTCTAGGGAAGATTTGCAGGAGGGCCTGGCCAGGTAACTCAACGGAAGGGACAGGAGCCATGTGGACAATAATGCACGCTGAGAGGGAAGGGGGGCCTCTGAGGCTCTTCTCTTTCTCTGTAGCCATGGGCTCTTTGTACCTGAGCTGTCTGCAAGGCCTGTGGCCCAGTTGGTTTCATCCAAGGTGGTTCTGGTCCTGGGGATATTTGGCAATGAATGGCTAGAATCCTCCAGTGAGGGGCTGGGGGTGTGGCTCAGTGGTAGAGCTCCTGCCTAGAATCCCCCAGTGAGGGGCTGGGGGCGTGGCTCAGTGGTAGAGCTCCTGCCTAGAATCCCCCAGTGAGGGGCTGGGGCCGTGGCTCAGTGGTAGAGCTCCTGCCTAGAATCCTCCAGTGAGGGGCTGGGGGTGTGGCTCAGTGGTAGAGCTCCTGTCTAGAATCCCCCAGTGAGGGGCTGGGCTCAGTGGTAGAGCTCCTGTCTAGTGGCTCAGTGGTAGAGCTCCTGCCTAGAATCCCCCAGTGAGGGGCTGGGGCGTGGCTCAGTGGTAGAGCTCCTGCCTAGAATCCCCCAGTGAGGGGCTGGGGTGTGGCTCAGTGGTAGAGCTCCTGCCTAGAATCCTCCAGTGAGGGGCTGGGGGTGTGGCTCAGTGGTAGAGCTCCTGCCTAGAATCCCCCAGTGAGGGGCTGGGAGTATGGCTCAGTGGTAGAACTCCTGCCTAGAATCCCCCAGTGAGGGGCTGGGGTGTGGCTCAGTGGTAGAGCTCCTGCCTAGAATCCCCCAGTGAGGGGCTGGGGTGTGGCTCAGTGGTAGAACACCTGCCTAGAATCCTCCAGTGAGGGGCTGGGGGTGTGGCTCAGTGGTAGAACACCTGCCTAGAATCCCCAGTGAGGGGCTGGGGTGTGGCTCAGTGGTAGAACACCTGCCTAGAATCCCCCAGTGAGGGGCTGGGGTGTGGCTCAGTGGTAGAACACCTGCCTAGAATCCTCCAGTGAGGGGCTGGGGTGTGGCTCAGTGGTAGAACACCTGCCTAGAATCCCCAGTGAGGGGTTGGGGGGGTGGCTCAGTGGTAGAGCTCCTGCCTAGAATCCCCCAGTGAGGGGCTGGGGGTGTGCTCAGTGGTAGAGCACCTGCCTAGAATCCCCCAGTAGGGGCTGGGGGTGTGGTTCAATGGTAACATGAAGGAGATCTTGGGTTCCATTCCCAGCACTATAAAAAATTATGTTTTTATTTTTTGAGGTAGGGTCTCACTCTAGTCCAGGCTGACCTGGAATTCACTATGTAGTCTCAGGGTGGCCTTGAACTCACAGCGATCCTCCTACCTCTGCCTCCTGAGTGCTGGGATTAAAGGCACGAGCCACCACACCCTGCCGAAAAAAATATTTTTAAACAACTAGGAAGGAATGAGCAAAGCCAGTGTATGTGCTCAGGTTCTGGGGAGAAGCCAAGGGTGTTGCTAGGCAGCCCAGAGCACACAGCACGTGGGACCCTGGTCATCGGTCTTCTCACCCACCCTGGAGCTGCTGAGAGGTGGCCCACGGCTCTCAGGGGTGCTCCAGCGTGGCTGTCCCAGCATGCCTAGGGCCCCTCACAAGCTGGGCATGTGGAAGGCCGTGTGGGTCAGGAGCGGCTTGCTCCCTCCTTCCTGCAGAAGGTCATAGGAGGTCAGAGGATGTAGCTGCAGTTCAGGACATGTGGCCGCCTGGAGCGGAAGGATCGCACTGAGGACTTCCGGAGGTGGTGGCCTGGTGGGTGAGGAGGGGGCTGGGACAAGGGAACCAGGTTGCTGGGACCTGCCCCAGGTTTTGGTGAGCAGACATGGGTGGCAGCACTGTCCCCCACCTGTCCCTGCCATCCCCAAGGCTTCCAGGTGGATCACTCCTCGGACGAGGTGGAGGGAGGGGTCCGGTGGAGCTGTTTGCTCAGCGGAGGTTTAATCTCCAAAGCAGGAAGACGTGTATTGACATAAGCGCAGACGGAACTGGGCCCCTTGCCTGCCAGGTTCAGCTCCGGGGAAGAAGAGGGGAGTTCCTCGCTTCTCACTGATCCTGTCCCCCACCATTGGTGGTCCTACCTCCTTACCACCCCAAGGCTGGGCCTCTACCTGCTCTGCCAGCTGGGGAGGGTGGGGTGCGGCTTGAAGCCAAGGGCTGGGGGGGGGACAGGAAGATGCAAGCCTCCTCCCCCTACTCCCTACCTCATTTTATAAATAAGCCACAGAAGCTCACAGGAGGATGTTAGCTGGCTTAGGGCACACATCACGAGTGGCGACCTGGCTGAAATATACCTAAGTGTGGCTCTGTTCACCCTTCCCACCCACCATGTGCCCATGGAAGGCCTCCCAAGCTGTCCCCCTGCCTCCTGTCTGGTACGCTTGGAGGGAGGGAGGGCCCCACAATGCAGGCTTTGGGGGCTATCTTGTAGAACACCCTTGCCAAGCCGGCCGTGGTGGCGCACACCTTTAATCCCAGCACTCGGGAGGCAGAGGTAGGAGGATTGCCGTGAGTTCAAGGCCACCCTGAGACTACATAGTGAGTTCCAGGTCAGCCTGGGCTAGAGAGAAGACCCTACCTCGAAAAACAAAACAAAAAAAGAAAGAAAGAAAAGAGAAGAAAAGAGAAACACCCTTGTCAGAGGAAGTGAAGAGTGGTATGCCAGACTCCACAGGCAATCTTGGGGGACAGCCATTCCGGGCGGCCACTTCCCCTGACAGTGAGGTCAGGCCCAGCAGGAGCCAAGTGGCCCTTCTTCTCCCCGGGCAGCAGCCTCAGTGCCCAAGAGTCACAGGTCAGGCCTGAGGTCACCCGGTCCTCCCCACGCCACCATGATAGCACATGCATTCATTTCTCTGGACTTCTCTCTCTTTTGGTTTTCCAGGCTGGCCTGCTTTTCTTTCGTTCTCCTTCACCCCGTCCTCTCCATCCCATCCCTAGCTCCGCACACAGTGGAGCGGCAGTTAGTGATGCCCACCCAGACAGGAAAAGGGGTTTTCTGGGTGTGGTCCTTTGCCAGAAGAGTTAGAATGGATCTCGGGAACTTTAGGGCCACCGAAGGCCCATTTCACAGATGGGAATAGTGAGGGTGGGAAGACAGGCTCTACCCAAGACCAATAGTATTGGCACACAGCTCAGGCCACTGGTGGCCTGAAGCATTGGCCACAACATCTAGGTGGGAGGTGTCTCTGGAGGGGTCACAGGCTCCTCCCAGGCCATCTGTCTGGTCTCAGCCACCACATCAGCCCTTGTGGGGAGAGGGGGTCTCTCTGCCTCTGCTGCCCCCCACCCCTCCACCCCTGCAGCTCTGTGTCTTCTAAGCAGTGGCACCCTTAGGGGTTAGGACTCCCCTCCCTCCTGTCACTTTATCCCCACAACCTACTTCCCCTCCTTGTCTCTGCCCAGGATCAGGGGACCCCGGGGGGGGGGAACACTGTCCCCCTTTGAGGCAATCCGCAGGTGGATCGGGTATCTCTGGTGGGGCAGGCAGGCGCGTCTGCTGGCTGGGGCAGGGGCCATGGCTTTCAGGCCTTCAATAGCCCAAGATTAGGTTCCTTCCCACGGGATCCCTGTTGTGTGGCCATTGTGATGGCCTGGGAACCGAATCCTTCCAGCCAGACAGGGTCACCTGCCTGCTCACAGAGCCCTGGCCTGGGGAGGTTTGGATGGTCTCGGTGGCTGGGGGGGGGTGGGAAGCACCTGCCGCCATGGTGGCCACTGGGGAAGCCCGGACCCTCAGGCCTGCCCCACACCTTCTCTGCTCTACACGGCTGGAAAGATGAGGCGAGTATGTGTCCAAAGCAGAGAGTGTCCAAAATTATAATGGCCTTGACATTATCCTTAGCCCCATCTCCTTGATGCTAAGGTTTTCTTCATGCTCTGTTGCACCTGGGCAGATGGCTAGGCCAACTCCCCCTCCCCGCCTGCAGGAAAAAGCCCTTGTGTAGTTCATTGGCTAAACTTGAAAAAAATTGGGCCACCTTTTATTTTAATTAATTATTTTATTTTATTTTTAAAATGACTTTATTCATTTGCAAGCAGAGAAATACAGACAGACAGAGAGAGAGAAAATGGGTGCACCAGGGCCTCTAGCTCCTGCAAATGAACTCCAGAGGCATGAGAAACCCCATGTATCTGGCCCTACATGGACACTGGGGTATTGAACCCGGGCCATTAGGCTTTGCAAGCACTTGTGACTTAACCACTGAGCCATCTCTCCAGCCCTCATTAATTAATTTTCTATTATTTGTTTATTTATTTATTTTTGCAGCACCTAGGATAGAACACCCCAGGGCCAGCGTTCCAACACTGAGCTGTATCCCCAGTCGCTAAACTGGGGCATTGTGGGAGCAGGAGGGAGCTTTGATAATACTCATTTGTGGGACATCCTGGGATACTTGCACGAATGTGGTTGATAGGTACACATTTGGCGTGCCAGAGTGAGCAGGAGGCTACAGAGCAACACTTGTGTGCATGTGAGTGCAGACGAGGCTATAGATGTGGGCCAGGCCGTGTGGGTGGGTGGGTGGGACAACGGGACACTTGGGTCCCCGTGTTACACACCCAAGCTCTTTCCAGCAGGCTGGAGACTGCTTGTTCATTCTCCAGACCGGCTAGAGGTTCTGGCAGGAGGAGGCAGGTCTTTGGTCCACAGAGGGGAAGCCAGGCACAGGCTGGGCCTGGTTGTGGGCAGGATTGGGTGGTCTGGGTATGGCCAGACACGATCTGCCTGTGCAGTGCCAAGGCAGCAGCTTTGGACGGGAGGGTGATGGAGAGCTGATTTGGGGGCTGAGTCAGCAATTACAGACCCTCAACGGCTACTTCATCAAGGAAGCCTTCCTTATACCCAAGGCCCGAGTGCCTCACTTCACAAGACACAGCCGCTCTCTCCTCACCCCAGCACCTGCCCAAGCTGAATCACTGCTCCTGTAGAAACTTGGACACAGTCCACCGAGAACCTGGCCCTAAGGAGTGGTCAGTGCAGGAGATGGCCACCAGCCTGCCATGACAGGTTAGAGCTAGGCCCCCCCCGAGACCACCCACTAAATGATCATTGTAACAGTGGCCATCACAACAGATGTCCTTCCTATTTCTCTTCTCCAGTGTAGGGAGAGGGAATCCAGCACTTCATGTTCTACTTCAGAGCCACACTCCCCTCACTGGGGATTCTAGGCAGGAGCTCTACCACTGAGCCACACCCCCAGCCCCTCACTGGGGGATTCTAGGCAGGAGCTCTACCACTGAGCCACGATCCCAGCCCCTCACTGGGGGATTCTATGCAGGGGCTCTACCACTGAGCCACGCCCCAGCCCCTCACTGGGGGATTCTAGGAAGGAGCTCTACCACTGAGCCACGCCCCCAGCCCCTCACTGGGGGATTCCAGGCAGGTGCTCTAGGCAGGAGCTCTACCACTGAGCCACACCCCAGCCCCCTCACTGGGGGATTCTAGGCAGGAGCTCTACCACTGAGCCATGCCCCCCACCCCCTCACTGGGGGATTCTAGACAGGAGCTCTACCACTGAGCCACGCCCCCAGCCCCTCACTGGGGGATTCTAGGTAGGAGCTCTACCACTGAGCCACGTCCTAGCCCCTCACTGGGGGATTCTAGGCAGGTGCTCTACCACAGAGCCACGCCCCCAGCGCCTCCCTGGGGGATTCTAGGCAGGAGCTCTACCACTGAACCATGCCCTCAGCCCCTCACTGGGGGACTCTAGGCAGGAGCTCTACCACTGAGCCACACCCAGTCCCCTCACTGGGGGATTCTAGGCAGGAGCTCTACCACTGAGCCACGCCCCCAGCCCCTCACTGGAGGATTCTATGCAGGGGCTCTACCACTGAGCCACACCCCAGTCCCCTCACTGGGGGATTCTAGGCAGGAGCTCTACCACTGAGCCACGCCCCCAGCCCCTCACTGGGGGATTCTAGGCAGGATCAAGGCCAGCCTCAGGGTGGCAGGCAGAGGAATGAACAAGGCAACAAAGCTGGACCAGCGGATATGTGGGCTAAGACCCAGAGGGTCCCAAAACCTGTGTGATATAGTCGCAGCGTAGGAATCAACACATGCAAAGAACCTGGTGTTGACCAAGACCCCTCACCCCTCCAGTGCGATAAAGGAGCATTTGTGTGATTGTTTTCTTTTATTTTTTTATTTTTGGGTTTTTGAGGTAGGTCTTGCTCTAGCCCAGGCTGACCTGGATTTCACTAGGTAGTCTCAGGCGATCCTCCTACCTCTGCCTCCTGCTGGGATTAATGGCGTGTCCTACCATGTCTGGCTTCATTTGTGTATTTGTGTGAAAGCCAGCTCTGGGCTGGTGAGGATGGGTCAGACTTGGAAGGAAATTGGGGTGGATGGAGCTGAGCTGGGGATATCTTTCTTCAGAGAGCTAGAACCTCAAGTGGAAGTGGGTGATCTCGCCCCTCACCTGAGATTTCAGGAAGACTCAGACCCATTCTGGCCCTTTGGAGATCAGACAAGCCCCGTTTGCTCAGGAGAACTTACCTACCATGAGCCCACCTCCACAGGCTGAAGTCTGAACTGAGCTCAGATCTGTGGATTGGCTTTTTTTTTTTTTTAATATTTTATTTTTATTTATTTGTGAGAAAGACATAGGGAGGAAGAGAGAGAGAAAGCCACTCCAGCCACTGCAAACGAATTCCAGATGCATGAGCCATCTTGTACATCTGGCTGGGGAATTGAACCGAGGTCCTTTGGCTTTGCAGACAAACGCCTCAATTGCTAAGCCATCTCTCCAGCCCCTGGATTGGCTTTTGACACCTGTGGAAGGTTACAGTTTACTTCCATGGTAGCCAGCTGCATCCCCCCAGGCCCTTGCTCCCCCTAGACTCTGGAAAAATGAACGCTTTAGACCCCCACCTCCACCAATCACTTCCAAATTCTTTTAGGAAGCTTCTATACCAAATGACCACCAAGCGAGTGGGTTGGACAAGAACTGATTGGCCCCTAGCTTGAGAGGTAGGGACCAAGGTCCAGGTGTCCACAGGAGGGCATCCTCTGATGCTCTGAGGACCCTCTATTCCCAAGCCAGCTGATGCATGAACCAAGATAAGAAAGGTGTCCCAAGACGGGAGAGATGGCTTAGTGGTTAAGGCTCTTGCCTATGAAGCCTAAGGACCCGGGTTTGATTCCTCAGTACCTATGTAAGCCAGATGCACATGCATCTGGAGTGGTGGAGGCCTTGGCACACCCATTCTCTCTTCCTTTCTGTCTGTGTCTTTCTCTCTCTAATAAATAAATAAAATAAATAACAATTATATATATAATTTTATTACTTTATATACAATTTTATTACTTTATATACAATTTTATATTATATATAATTATATATTTCATATATTATATATATGAAAGGTGTCCCAAGGCCTATGGGGAACTACAAATGCAAAGGCCCTGGAGCTCACCAAGAGAATGGCCTCTTATACAATTACTGACTCCCTCAGGGAGGCTTTGCGGTGGTCTCATAGAGGCATCAGTGATCTTTTCTCCCAGTAAAGTCCCCTTCTAAGGGTTAGGACAAGAAATATTCAGCGGAGTCTAGTATTCATATTGCTATCAAAGCCAGCGATCTTAGAGACCGGCTCTCTCCCCTCTGCTAGCCAGTTCCTCTGCCTCAGAGGCCAAGGGGACACCCCTTCACCTGAGGGACACACGTAGACAATTTCACCTCGTAGTGCAGGTATGGTTTGTGGACTCAGAGGGCCAGAGCTCGCAGCACCAGGCCAGTCCACCAGGAATGTAGACAAACGGCCCCCTGTACCCACCACTAGTTGTGGGGGTCACCGGGATTTGTAGGGTTTAAGATCCAGGGCCACTGGGGACTGTGTGCTTGGCTCTCTCACGAACCCTGTGTTTCCCTTCCAGCCCTCAAGTCTGGACATGAGAGCCAGGCAAGTGGCCACCAGGCCTCGGGCCAGTGAGGTCAGACTTCTGGCACTTGCCCTCGGATTACTCTGCCAGCCGGAAGGCGCCTTCCGCGGCAAAATCATCCCTGCCAGGCACAGCCTCAGTTGTTCTCTCAGAGAGACTTATTTATTTATTTATTTATTTATTTATTTATTTATTTATTTATTTATTTAGCTGTGTTTAAGATTAAAGCCATCTCATACATGCCAGACAAAGGTTCTACCACTGAGCCATGCCCCCAGCCCCTCACCTGGGGATTCTAGGCAGGGGCTCTACCACTGAGCCACACCCCAGCCCCTCACTGGGGATTCTAGGCAGGAGCTCTACCACTGAGCCACACCCCAGCCCCTCACTGGGGGATTCTAGGCAGAAGCTCTTCCAGGGATTCTAGGCAGGCAGGAGCTCTACCACTGAGCCACACCCCAGCCCCTCACCTGGGATTCTGAGGCAGGAGCCCCTCTACCACTGAGCCACTGAGCCACACCCCAGCCCCTCACTGGGGGATTCTAGGCAGGGGCTCTACCACTGAGCCACGCCCCAGCCCCTCACTGGGGGGGATTCTAGGCAGGGGCTCTAGCCACTGGGGTTTCTAGGCAGAGCCACACCCCAGCCCCTCACTGGGGGTTTCTAGGCAGGAGCTCTACCACTGAGCCATACCCCAGCCCCTCACTGGGGGATTCTAGGCAGGAGATCTACCACTGAGCCACACCCCCAGCCTCTCACTGGGGGATTCTAGGCAGAAGCTCTTCAACTGAGCCACGCCCCCAGCCCCTCACTTGGGGATTCTAGGCAGGAGCTCTACCACTGAGCCACGCCCCCAGCCCCTCACTGGGGGTTTCTAGGCAGGAGCTCTACCACTGAGCCACGCCCCAGCCCTCACTCACTTCTAGGGAAGCTCAACTGGCAGGAGCTCCTCACCACTGAGCCAGGACCCTACCACAGCCACGCCCCAGCCCTCACTGGGGTTTCTAGGCAGGAGCTCTACCACTGAGCTGAGCTCACTGGGGGATTCTAGGCAGGAGCTCTACCACTGAGCCACTCCCCCAGCCCCTCACTGGGGGATTCTAGGCAAGTGCTCTACCACTGAGCTACATCAGCACCTCTCAGTATGTTGTCCAGGCTGGCCTTGATCTTGCAATCCCCCTGCCTCAGCCTCCTGAGTAGCTGGTATGACATGCCTGGCTCCCTGAGTGCCTTCAGGACCTGTGGAAACTGGAGGTTTTGTGGTCATTCACCTAGGACTTGGGGATAGGACTGGAGGCTGGGTCTGCTGGATTCCACCTTCAGGGGGCACCGTTGACCCCCCCAGCAGTGTTCCTGGCCATAGCACAGCCAAAACACCTGTGTGCCACCTGAAAGCTCTGCTGGGGATCCTATTTTCCTTTGGGTAGAGTGGGATCTTGAAACCTGGTTTCCTTGCAGAGTTGAGATGGGACAGGACGGTGTTCGTTCATCACAAACAATAACTAAGGCCAGGAAACCCCAGCGCAGCCAGTCACAGGCCAGGCAGGCCGGGCCCCAGCTGGCCCAACACCTGCTGACCTGATTCTTCTGGGGGACATTTTGAGGGTAGGTGGTGGGAACCAGCTTTCTCTAGGCCTCCCAGCCCCCAGGCAGTTGCCCCCCTGGGAGGCCTGGTCAGCGGGCTCAGGTGTCCTGCACAGCAGTTTCCTCTGTCTCTTCTACAGGAGCCAGAGGGAGGTCACTCCCCAGGGGCCACAGGCAGCTCCGGGCTGCCTATGAGGACAGTGGACAGGCGGGGTGGCCGTCTGGTGGTGGGCGGGCCCAGGCAGCTCTGATGCCATCTCCCTGGTCCCCTGGGAGGGGTGGCCGCCCAGGTGTGTCCACAGAGAGATCCCTCGAGGCTCCTTCCCACGACCCCTGTGCCTGCTCCCCAGTGTAGCCATGCCAGCCTTTGTGAGGTGTCTGTCTTCTCTGCTGCCTGGTACTGTTTTGTTTTTGGGGAGGGGTGGACAGGGTTATGACCCTATTTCACAGGTACTGAAAGAAAGGAAATTCGATTGTGGGAGTCCCACGACACTTACATCCCCGCTGAATGGATTCCCTGCCTGCTTCAGGTTTGACCTTGGGATCTTGGCGTGAAATAGGCAGAGAGAGAGAGGCAGAAGCTGCTAATTATCACCTTCCTGGAGCCACACTTCCAGGGTTTAAATCTTGGGTTTGGGCTGGAGAGATGGCTTAGCGGTTAAGTGCTTGCCTGTGAAGCCTAAGGACCAGGGTTCGAGGCTCAATTCTCCAGGACCCATGTAAGCCAGATGCACAAGGGGGCGCACGTATCGTTTGCAGTGGCTGGAGACCCTGATGTGCCTATTCTTTCTCTCTCTCTCTCTCTGCCTCTTTCTCTCTCTGTTTGTCTGTTGCTCTCAAATAAACAAATTAGCCGGGCGTGGTGGCGCACGCCTTTAATCCCAGCACTCAGGAGGCAGAGGTTGGAGGATCGCCGAGAGTTCGAGGCCACCCTGAGAATACAGAGTGAATTCCAGGTCAGCCTGGACCAGAGTGAGACCCTACCTCGAAAAACCAAAAAAAAAAAATAAATAAATAAACAAATTAAAAAAAAAAACTTTTAAAATCTTGGGTTTGCCTCAGGTGAGTGGGGCAGCCTCTCTGGCTTTAGTGTCTTCAACTATAAAATGGGATTAATTAGGAAGACATTGTGAGATTGATAAACCAGAGCCCCCGAGGCCTACAGACATTTAGGGTTCAGGGATTGGCCATTATTTTCATGACTGTCCATCCCTGTTACACGAGGACTTCGAGGTGCCATTCACTGCTCAACTCCTGGGCCCAGGTGTGTGGTTTATGTCCAAGACCTGTGGGCAGAGCTTATCTCTATCTCTGTGCCAGTATTGTCCCTTCTCTCCCTCTCACACTCTCTGTTCTACAGAGACCGCTGGCCAACCCTGTATTCATCATGGGGTTTCTGAATCCACCCAGACAGGTCCCTCCATGCTGCTTTCATCCCTGGCATAGTTTTTTTTTTTTTTTTAATTATTTATTTGAGAAAGAGATACAGAAAGAGGCAGGTAGTGAGAGAGCGAATGGAAGTGCCGGGGCCTTCAGCCACTGCAAACGATCTCCAGATGCATGCACCCCCTTGTGCATCTGGCTTACGTGGGTCCTGGAGAATTGAGCCTCGAACCGGGGTCCTTAGGCTTCACAGGCAAGCGCTTAACCGCTAAGCCATCTCTCCAGCCGCCACCCCCCCCCCCGGCATAGTTTTGAACTGAAAACCTGAAAGATTCCGAAGGCAGGCCCTCTGTCAGGATCCTCAGGTGATCCCATCTTAGGTGGGGAACAGCTGGGTGGATTGGCCGAGGATGGGGGGGGATGGGGAGATAAAAGGAGAAGGCTGAGTGGGGGTGGGGACCTTGAGTCACTGCAAAGTTGAAGCTGGGTCTGTTCCCGGGGTGTGGACCTGCTCTGACTCGCTGACCGGCTTTGCTCCAGGCCGAGGCGCCCACACACAGCACATCCACGGGCCCAGAGGGACTTCTGCCAGCCTTCGTGAGAGGCTACCTGGCTCCATCCAGCATGTGGGAAGGAGGCCAGGGCAAGAATAGGATTTGCAAAACTGGGATTTGTCCCCAAGTGGAACATTCATTCATCCCTCCATCCACCCATTCATTTATCCATTCTGCAGTCAGAAGCTCTTGCTATGTGGTTTTGGGAAAATGCCTGTCCTTTCTGGGCTGTGATGTCATCCATGAGCCAAGGAGCCGGATCTCTGCGGGTTGGTCAGCCTGAGGATCTGAGGGAGGAGGTCAACACTGGGTGTCTTCCTCAGTCACTCCCCAAATTATTATTATTTTTGTGAGGCAAGTCCAATAAACAGGCCTTTTTTTTTTTTTTTTTTTAATGAGAGAGCACATGAGAGAGGCAGAGAGATAGAGAGATTGAGAGACAGAGAGAATCGGAGCAGCAGGGCCTCCAGCCACTGCAATTGAACTCCAGACATGTGTGCCACCGTATGCACATGTGCAACCTTGCGTGCTTGCGTCACTTTGTGTGTCTGGTTTATATAGGACCTGGAGAGTCAAATATGGGTCTTTAGGCTTCACAGGCAAGCACCTTAAAATCCCTAAGCCATCTCTCCAGCCCTCTACCTTATTATTTTGTTGTTGTTGTTGTTTTTTACACATTTTATTTATTTGAGACAGAGAGAGGGAAAGGGAGAGAGGGAGAGGAAGAGGGAGAGGGAGAATGGGAGCAGCAGGGCCTCCAGATGTGTGTGCCCCCTTGTGCATCTGGCTTACGTGGGACCTGGAGAATCGCACTGGGATCCATGGGCTTCGCAGGCATGTGCCTTAACCGCTAAGCTATCTCTCCAGCCCTGTTGTTTTTTGAGGTAGGGTCTCACTCTAGCTCAGGCTGACCTGGAATTCACAACGTAGTCTCAAGGTGGCCTTGAACTCACAGCAACCTGCCTACCTCTGCCGCCCTCCTGAGTTCTGGGATTAAAGGCGTATGCCACCATGCATACGCCACCATGCATGGTTTTTCGAGGTAGGGTTTCATTCTAGCTCAAGCTGACCTGGAATTCACTATGTAGTCTCAGGGTGGCCTTGAACTCATGATGATCCTCCTATCTCTGCTTCCTGAGTACTGGGATTAAAGGTGTGCGCCACCATGCCCAGCCACCTTATTTTTTTTTTTTTTTTTTAATATTTATTGACAACAAAACATACTTACATACCAAAGGTGCGTATTTTTCCCTCCCCTCCCCCCTTCCCCTTTAGAACTCCACTCTCCATCATATCCCCTCCCTCTCTCCATTAGTCTCTTTTTTTAATATGATGTCATCCTCTTTTACTTCTACTATGAGGGTCTTGCGGAGGTATTGTTAGGCACAGCAAGGTCATGGATATCAAGGCCAATTTCTGTCTGGGCAGTTGCATTGGAGGGAGTCGTACCCTTCCTTTGGCTCTTCTATTCTATCCGCCCCCTCTTCCGCAATGATCCCTGAGCCTTGGAGGGTATGACAGAGATGTTTCAGTGCTGGGCACTTCTCCATCCCTTCTTCTCAGCACTATGTTGCCTTTTGGATCATCCCAGTGGTCATCGCCATCTGAAAAGAGAAGCTTCTCTAACCAGAAGTGAGAGTAGCATTAATATGTGAATATGAGCATTAAGTGTAGTATTTTCCGGGCAGCTTGGTGGGAATAGTATATACATTTAGATAAGGGCATGCTTTATACCCCTAAGGCTTATGACCTTACCTACCATAGACTTTACTTAGTTTTTCAGTACCAGGTATGTATTCCCTCCCGTGAGAGGGCCTTTAGTCAAATTATAGAGCAGTTGGTTACCCCACGAGTAGACATGCCACTATTGCACCCGTTCAGTCTTTGGGCCTGTCTGGCCAAATTTGAATATTCAGCGTCCACTGTTTTCACTGCTGATGACTTCTGTCTCCCATACTCTGCATGCAGTGCAGCTTTTTCCAGCTTTCAGTTGGCTGGTCTACAGGAGAAGGTTTTCTGCTCAGCACCAGCTTGCTTTCTCAGTGACCTTGCCTCTCAGGCAAGAGATGTCTTCAGCAATAGGGTCTTACTATCTGTTTCTCAGGGAAAACCAAGGGCTTTGGCAAAAGCCTTTAATGTTTTGGAGGCTACCGGGACTTCCTTGGCCAACAACTCACTGGAA
Organism: Orientallactaga sibirica; assembly: GCA_036365145.1. Classification (NCBI taxonomy): domain Eukaryota; kingdom Metazoa; phylum Chordata; class Mammalia; order Rodentia; family Dipodidae; genus Orientallactaga; species Orientallactaga sibirica. The sequence continues at coordinate 1,006,063 of JAEOAD010001941.1, read as the reverse complement.
GGTATCCCATCCCAGGTACTGAAAATTTTCTAGTAACAGTCTACAGCTTCTAGATGTACCATTATTCAAAAAAGTAGTTTTACATAAGTCTTATTCACAATCTTTTGAAATTAGATTGACCCTCCCCTTTGCCCTTCTTTTATGCATTCTCTACCCATGGCCTTGGTTAGGCCATTCCCCTCCTTGTAATCAGTCCTTCCACTTACATATGTGCAATACCATACACTTCAGTCCTTCCCTTTCCTCCGTCCCTTATAGCCTTTTACCAGCTTACTGGTTTCTGGCACCAATTTTTGGTTCCAGTTCACACACAAGTCTGTCTATTTGTAGCTAGGATCCACATATGAGAGAGAACATGTGACGTTTGGCTTTCTGAGCCTGGGTTACCTCACTTAGTATAATCCTTTCCAGATCCATCCATTTCCCTGCAAATTTCATAATTTCATTTTTCTTTACTGCTGAGTAGAACTCCATTGTGTAAATGTACCACATCTTTATTATCCATTCATTTGTCCAGCCACCTTATTTTTTTTAGATTTAAGGTCTCTCAATGAATTGGCTCTCCAATTTAGCTACACTGGCTGGCCAACAAGACTTACGGATCCTCCTTTCTCCACCTCCCCAGCACTGCAATTACAGGCACAGAACCACCATACTTGGCATTTACATAGATTCTAGGGATCCAAACTCATGCTTGACCCACTGAGCCATCTCTGCTTCTAGGGATCCAAACTCATGCTTGACCCACTGAGCCATCTCTGCAGCCCCACTTGGCAGTGTGTTAGCACAATTCATTTTTAGCTGAACATTTTCCTTTTTAAATTTTTAAAAAATTTTCTGTCGTTTATTTTTATTTATTTATTTGAGAGTGACAGATAGACCCTGAGACTACATAGTTAATTCCAGGTCAGCCTGGACCAGAGTGAGACCCTGCCTCAAAAAACCAAAAAAAAAAAAAAAAAGAGAGTGACAGATAGAGAGAGAAAGAGGCAGAGAGAGAGAGAGAATGGGCACACCAGGGCCTCCAGCCACTGCAAACGAACTCCAGATGCATGTGCCACCTTGTGCATCTGGCTTACGTGGGTCCTGGGGAATCGAGCCTCCAACAAGGGTCTTTAGGCTTCACAGGCAAGCGCTTAACTGCTAAGCCATCTCTCCAGCCCCCAATTTTTTTTTTTTTGAGGTAGGGTCTCACTCTGGCCCAGGCTGACTTGGAATTCACTGTGTAGTCTCAGGCTGGTCTCGAACTCACAGAAATCGTCCTACCTCCTCCTCCTGAGTGCTGGGATCAAAGGAGTGCACCACCACACACCCAGCATGATTCATTTCTTTCTTTCTTTTTCTTTTCTTTTCTTTTCTTTTCTTTTTTTTTTTTTTTTTTTTTTTGGAGAGAGAGAGAGAGAGAAAGAAGAGGGAGAGGGAGACAGAGAATGGGCACTCCAGTAGCTTCTCAGCCGCTGTGAACAACCTCCAGATGCGTGCACCTCCTTGTGGGCAAGTTCAGCACTGCACCCTTGTGTCACTTTGCATCTGGCTAAATGTGGGACCTGAAGATTAGAACCAGCATTCTTAGGCTTAGCAGGCAAGTGCCTAAACCGCTAAGCCATCTCTCCAGCCCCCGGCATGATTCATTTTTTAAAATGCTGTTTGAAAAGCCAGGTGTAGTGGTACACGCCTTTAATTCCAGCACTTAAGAGGCAACAGTAGGAGGATCGCCATGAGTTCGAGGCCACCCTGAAATTGCGTAGTAAATTCCAGGTCAGTCTGGGATAGAGTGAGACCCTACCTCAAAAAAAAAACTGGTACAATGGTCGCATATCTGTTATGGGGGAAACCAACTGCTCTCCAGTTGGATGTGAGGCCTGCTCCACAGGAGGGAAGTCACGTCTGATACTGAAAACCTAATGAAAAGCCGGTGGCCTGAAAGTTCATAAGCCCTGGGGAGGAAAACTACTACTGTTGTCTGGCTAAATGATATATCACGTCCACCAAACTGACCTCTAAACACTTAGGCGTATGCTCATATATTAATGCTACTCTCACTTTTGGTTAGAGAAGCTTCTCTTTTCATATGGCAGTGACCACTGGGGTAATTCAAAACTCAAAAAAGGTGCTGAGCTGAAATATCTCTAACACACCTTCCAAAGCTCAGGGTCCATTGCGGAAGAGGTAGCAGAAAGAATGTAAGAGCCAAAGGAAGAGTAGGACTCCTTACAACGTGCCCTCCAGACACAAAATGGCCTGGATATCCATGACCTCACAGTGCCTGACACTACTTACACAAGACCATCATAATAGGAAGACAAGATCATGACATCAAAATAAAAGAGAGACTGATTGAGAGGGGGAGGGGATATGATGGAGAGTAGAGTTTCAAAGGGGAAAGTGGGAAGAGGGAGGGAATAACCATGGGATATTGTCTACAATTATGGAAGTTGTCAATTAAAAAAAAAAAAAGAGCCAGGCATGGTGGTGTATGCCTTTAATCCCAGCACTCGGGAGGCAGAGGCAGGTGGATCACTGTGAGTTCAAGGCCACCTTGAGACTCCATATTGAATTCCAGGTCAGTCTGAGCTGGAGTGAGACCCTACCTCAAAAAACAAAAAACAAAAACAAAAACAAAAAAGAAAGAAAGAAAGAAAGAATAATAAAAAAAATTCAAATCGCAAAAAAAAAAATTTTTTTAGGCATGGAGAGATGGCTTAGCAGTTAATTTACTTGCCTGCAAAACCAAAGGACCCAGGTTCGACTCCTTAGGACCCATGTAAGCCAGATGCACAAGGTGGTGCATGTATCTGGAGTTCATTTGCAGTGGCTGGATGTCCTTGTGTGCCCATTCTCTCTCTTCCTCGCTCCCTCTTTCTGCCTCTTTCTTTCTTTTTTTCTCTTCCTCAAATAAATAAATAAAAATAAATAAAATATTTTTTTAAAAAGCAAAACAACCACAATAAAAATTCTTTAAAACTCCTAGAAGTGGGGCCAGTAATGTAGCTTATTGGTAGAGCACTTGCCTGTCATGCAGGAAGTTCTGGTTTCCATCCCCAACACCAACCCACCAGGTGCGCTTGTGCGTGCCTGTAACCCCAGCATGTTAGGGGCTCTGTCTCAAAAAGGAAAGTGATGGGCTGGAGAGATGGCTTGGTGGTTAAGGAGCTTGCCTGTGAAGCCTAAGGACCAGGGTTCGATTCCCTAATACCCATGGGAGCCAGATACACAAAGTGGCACATACATCTGGAATTCATTTGCAGTGGCTGGAGGCCCTGATGCACCCATTCTCTCTTATCACCCCCCCCAAATATCTATCTATGTACCTCTTTTTCTCTCTCTCAAATATTTAAACTATTTTTAAAAAGGAAGGTACAGGCTGGAAAGATGGTTCAGCAGTTAAAGGTGTCTGCTTGCAAAGTCTGGTGGCCTAGGTTCAAATTCCCAGTAACCATGTAAAACCAGATGCACAAAGTTGTGCTTCATCTGCAAGCAAGTGGCAGGACGACCATGCCCTCTCTCTCATTCTATCTGTCTGTCTCTCTCTCTCTCTCTTCTTGCAAATAAAAAAATTAAGGGGCTAGGGAAATGGCTTAGAAGTTAAGGCATTTGCCTGTGAAGCCTAAGGACCCAGGTTCAATTCCCCAGGACCCACATAAGCCAGATGCACAAGGGGGTGCATGTGTCTGGAGTTCATTTTCAGGGGCTGGAGGCCCTGGAGCACCCATTCGCTCTTTTTCTCTGCCTCTTCCTCTCAAAATAAATAAATAAAATATCTTTTAAAAAATTAAGGACACCCAACATCAATCTCTGGCCTCTAGATTCAGACATATCTACATGTGCCCACACACATATGCAAAAAAAAAAAAAAAAAAAGTCCAAGGTAGCGAGTTCAAGGCCCACCTAGGCTATATGAGATTCTGTCTCCAAACCAGAATAAAAAAAGTCCAAGAAGGTTCAGCCAGCGAAAGTACAGGTGACACTTCTATAGAGGCTTGCAGAAGTGAGCAGAAACCTTGGGGTCGTCTGGGGAAGACAGAGCAACAGGGCAAAGGCCTTGAGGCAGAAGCCTGTGTCCCACGTTCCAGTAACAGGGGGACTGAGAAATGAGGTCACAGGGTGACCAAATGAAAACAGAAAACAGACCAGGGGACTGGCCTGTGGTCAGGCGGCACCTCCCCTCCACAAAAGGAGGAGTTGGCCACCTGGCTACTTCCAATTCCCGCCAAGCCTGCGCAGTTCCCAGAGGAAGGGAGGGCTGGGGGACTTGGGGACAATACTGGGGACAATGGGCCAGAGGCCCTTGGGGGCTGGATTTATGGCCTCCTTTGACCCCCAGTGGAGAAACCAGCCTTGTTGGGCATGGCCAAGTCACCAGCGACCAGCCTGGGGGTGGGAGAGCCTCCATGAAAGAGCCAGAGAAAGGATTAGCCATGGCCCAGAGGTTTGGCAGGCTCCATAGCAACGCAGAGCTGAGGCTGGGAGAATGGGCCTGTGTTAACACCCTCGCCTGGGCCTGGGCCGTTGGCCTCCTCGCCTGCCTCCTCCGTGGGCCTGGGGGATTGTTAACCAGTTTACCAGGCTGGGGCCGGCCATTCACATGGAAATACAGACTTTGGCTCCAAGGAAAAGTGGGAGGAGGGGGTACGGAAGGCAGGTGTACAGCAAGGGCAGAGATGGGTTTCACACACCTTCCCAGGGTCCACACTGCCTCCCCTCAGGTCTCCTTCAGTCACTCTATCCATGGTCACCACAGAGGCTACAAAGTGACGGGACCGAGGGTTGCCCGGCTTTGGCACCCACAAAACGGAGCTGATGAGGCATTTCGGGGGAGGGATATGTCAGGGATGGGGAGAGGCAGGCATGGGCAAGGTCTGGGGTCCCAGAATACCCTGAGGCCAATGCTAGACTGCCTTTTCTTTCCCAGCTCTGTCCCAAGCCCCATTAGTGACCCATGTCTACCCAGGGAGGTTGGCCTCTGCCACCCCACCCCCAACCACTGCCCTGGCTCTCTCCACATCTGCCCAGCCTCACCCAGACCTCAGCCCCGGGAGTGTCCTCTGCCTCACAGAGGCCTCTCTCTCTGACCCCCACGCCCTTCTCCTTTGTGGCTTAAGCACCTCCTGGGACTTCTAGCTTCCTTCAGCCTCCTGTTCCCGCCCAAGCAAGCCACTCCAAAACGGTGCCATCTCTAGCCCAGGGATGGCACTCCCACAGGATGGGGCAGAGATGGCAGCAAGCCTGGCCTTCAAACCTTGTTCTGAGGTTGGATGTGGTTACAACAGTGAAGGGGTGATGGAGCTTGAGGCCCTGCCATGGTGCTGGGAAAACCCCCCCCCTTGCAAGCCAAGATGTGTTGGAATGCTTAGGCAAGCCAGAGTGACAAGGAAGGAACAGAGCAGGTGTCTAAGCCACTGTTGAGGCAGGATTATCGCCATCTGGCTGGGCCTCCAGGCAGGGCCCCTCCCTCCTGGCTCTGAGAAGGCTCCAAGCTGGGGCCGTTCTGGACAGCTCTGGGCTGGGCCTCAGTCTCCCCATCTGAAGAGCCCAGCACTGGAGGTGTGGCAAGCAGGGCTGAGGCCACAGCAGGCTTTTGGGTGCGACCCCCCCCATCTCTGATGGTTGCTGTCCCTTGGGGAGCTGGAGGGGCCCCCATGGGAGAAAGAAACCTGGACAGCTTGCCAGGTGGGTAGCTGTGGGCACAGCTCTCTAACCTAGGCAAAGTCGTTGTAGGGAAACTGAGGCACAAGGGTGGTGGTAGAGTCCTCTGATCCTGGGTTACCTGTGGCCCAGTCTGGCCTCAAACTCCCCAACCCCGGAAGTCTGGCCCTCCGCAAGTACACGTACAAACACATATACTTGCAAACACACATATATGCACATACATCATACACACACACACATATATACATTATACACAAAATATACACACACATATGCAAGTGCACACATACATACTCTTTTGTGTGTGGCATGGAACCCATGAGGAATTGTGCACTTAAAGTCTTGGGTTGGGGGGCTGGAGAGATGGCTTAGCGGTTAAGCACTTGTCTGTGAAGCCTAAGGACACCGGTTTGAGGCTCAATTCCCCAGGACCCACGTAAGCCAGATGCACAAGGTGGCACACACATCTGGAGTTCGTTTGCAGTGGCTGGAGGCCCTGGCATACCCATTTTCTCTCTTTCTGCCTCTTTCTCTCTCTATCACTCTTAAATAAATAAATAAACAATTTTTTTTTAAAGCCTGGGTTGGGAGTCTCGTTTGCACTGCTCCCTCCAGTCTTTCCCCAAGTGATGTTTTCTGCCACCTCCCAGGCTTGGGGCTCTCCAGTGTCACCTCTTTGACCAGCAGCCACTAGGAGAGAGTGTCATGGCAGATCAAGAGTGGCATCTGGATGGGGAAGCCGTGGGCAGGGAGTCAGGGAGCCACACAGGCCTCAGGTTTTTACCACCCCCCTCCCTGGTGTTGAGTTTCCTCAGTGGTGGTGTGAGGCCCCAGCTGCACACAGCTGGCAGAGGTTTTTGGGGGGGGGCTGGAAACATGAGGAGGTTATGCCGTTCCCAGCTCCCGAAGAGGGGCCATGGGCGCCATTAGAGCCTCAGGCAGGGGCTGGTCACCTCCCCTTTGCCCACCTCCCCTCCACCCCCCCAGCCTGCCATCTGCCTCTCTCCTGGGGCAGGGGGAGGGGCTGCCCACATTCCTCTGCACCAAGCCTCCTCACGTCTGGCATTTCCCAAGCCCCTTCTGTCCCCAGCAGGCTCCTTAGCTTTGCCTTCCCTGTCTTGTCCAAGTATCCTGCTGGTCCCCAAGTATCCAGAGAGGCAGGAGACTCCCTGTACCTAACCAGCTTTCTACAGGTCCCTGTGTATACCTTCCCAGCGTCCTCCCTGAGGGTGATGCTGAACCCTTTAAGAAACTTTCCAGACTGGAGAGATGGCTCTGAAAGGACCCAGGTTCGATTCCCAGGACCCAACCACCTGAGTCTGGAGTCTTTGCAGCAGCTGGTGTGCCCCTCTCCTTCAATAAATATTTTTTTAAAATTAAATAAAAAAGAAACTTCCTAAACCTGAACTGGACATGGCCACATCTTTTTAAAAAAAATTAATTAATTTATTTATTTGCAAGCAGAGAGAGAGAGAGGGAGATAACCCCAGTCCAGAGAAAATGGGCATGGCCACTGCAAATGAATTCAGATGCATGTGCAGTCCCAAACTGGGCCTCCCACAAATGGCCAGCTCTCTCCAGCCCCTATCCATCTTTAATTCCAGTACTTGGAGGCTGAGGTAGTGAGGACAGCCTGGGCAAATGAGTTCCAGAAGCCTAGGTTAGAGTGAGACCCTTAAAAAAACAAGAGCTGAAGAGATGGCTCAGAGGTTAAGGCAGGACAGCCTGACATTCTGAAACCACCTGATTTGAGCACATCCCACCTTCAACAGTTGGGCATGGCCACGTGTGCCGGTAACCCCAGTCCTGCAAAGCGGGGCAGCGATCAGGGAATCAGTCCCCTGGGATCCCACAAATGGCCAGCTCTGGTATCCGTAGACTCTGGCTCAAATCAGAACGGGTGGAAGAGCGATGGAGTGATGGCAGGACAGCTGACATTAGATGAGCACATGGGGCGCTGCAAGGGTGTGTACAACACACACACACACACACACACACTTCATTACACACACAAGCAAAAAAAAAAAATAATTCCAAAACTTTCTGGTGGATCTCCGCTGTGTGGGAACACTCACGGTAGAGCCCCCTTGTCCCAGGACCAGGACGAAGAGGGCTTTGTCCATGGCCGGCTGAACACTCGTGACGTATTTGAGCCTTCCCTGTGTTCCCCACGCAGCACTGGAGGGGGTTGATGGGGAAAGGGACTGGAGTCGGAGCTGCAGGGGCACTAGAGCAAAAGGCTGGTCAGAAGGGCTCTAACATGTCCTGACAATTGGGAGATCTTTCATGCATAGACCACACAGATCACATCTTGTCCCCACGGGTACTGGGCTTATAGAAGCACAGCCGAATGTGGAATACCCACAGGTCCCAGGGGAAAGTACGAGTGGCCAAGTGGCGAGGCTCAGACTCACTGCTCTGCAAGAGCCATTCACTGTTCTGAGCCTCCCAGGGAAGTGGGTTCTGGAAGCCAGGCCACGGAAATCCACCAGCAGCAAGACTCTCTGTCTCTCTCACACACATAAAGAAAATAAAATATTTTTAATGCTTTTTAAAAAAAGATTTATTTATTTATTTTAATTTTATTTTTATTTATTTATTAGAGAGAGAGAATGGGTGCACCAGGGCCTCCAGCCACTTCAAACCAACTCTAGACACATGTGCCACCATGTGCATCTGGCTTACGTGGGACCTGGAGAATCAAACCTGGGTTCTTAGGCTTCGTAGGCATGCACCTTAACCGCTAAGCCATCTCTCCAGCCCCAGTAAAATGACTTTTTTTTTTTTTTTGGAGAGAGACAGAGGGAGAGGAAGACAGATAGAGAATGGGCGCGCCAGCAGCCTCTCAGCTGCTGCGAATGAAATCCAGATGCTTGCACCCCCTTGTGGTCACGTGCGGCATTGTGCCCTTGCGTCACTTTGTATCTGGCTAAACGTGGGACCTGGAGATTGGAACTGGCGTTCTTAGGCTTAGGAGGCAGGCGCCTTAACCGCTAAGCCATCTCCCCAGCCCTAAAATGACTTTAAAAAAATATTTTACTTTCGGGCTGGAGAGATGGCTTAGCGGTTAAGGCATTTGCTTGCAAAGCCAAAGGATCCTGGTTCAACTCTCCAGGACCCATGTAAGCCAGATACACAAGGGGGCCCATGCATCTGGAGTTCTTTTGCAGTGGCTGGAGGCCCTGGCATGCCCATTCTCTCTCTCTCCCTCTCTCTCTCTCTCTCTCTCTCAAATAAATAAATAAGTAATATTTTTTTAAACTTTAAAAAATAAAAATAAATTATTTTATTGGGGGCATGGTTGTGCACGCCTTCAATCCTAGCACTTGGGAGGCAGAGGTAGGAGGATCATTGTGAGTTCGAGGCCACCCTGAGAATACAGAATGAATTCCGTGTCAGCCTGGGCTAGAGTGAGACCCTACCTTGAAAAACACCAACTTGGACCTGGGCGTGGTGGTGCACGCCTTTAATCCCAGAACTTGGTAGGCAGAGGTAGGAGGATCACTGTGAGTTTGAGGCCACCCTGAGACTACATAGTGAATTCCAGGTCAGCCTGGGCTAGAGTGAGACCCTACCTTGAAAAACCAAATATATATATATTATTAGGACAGGTGTGGTGGTGCACATTTTGAATCCCAGCACTTGAGGGGCTGAGGTAGGAGGATCGCTGTGAGTTCGAGGCCACCCTGAGACTACAGAGTGAATTCCAGGTCAGTCTGGGCTAGAGTGAGACCCTACCTCCAAAAACCAATTATATATTTGAGAGAGAAAAAAAGGAAATAGGGAGAATGGGTTCACCAGGGCTTCTAGCCACTGCAAATGAATTCCTGACACATGCGCCCCCTTGTGCATCTGGCTTATGTGAGTCCTGAGGAATCAAACCTTAGGCTTCGCAGGCAAGTGCCTCAACCGTTCAGCCATCTCTCCAGCCCAAAATAAAGTCTTTTTATTTTTTTATTTTTTATTTTTAAATTTTTTGGTTTTTCGAGGTAGGGTCTCACTCTGGTCCAGGCTGACCTGGAATTCACTATGTAGTCTCAGGGTGGCCTCGAACTCATGGTGATCCTCCTACCTCTGCCTCCCGAGTGCTGGGATTGCCTCCCGAGTGCTGGGATTAAAGGCGTGCGCCACCACGCCCGGCTTTTAAAATAAAGTCTTTTAAAGAGGCTAATGTAATAAGGGAAGGGTATCTAGTTTAGGGAGGCCATGGTTGGCGGGAGGCCAGACACCATAGCCCCATGAGTAGAGGATGGCCTGACACAGTTTGCAGGGTGTTGTTCCTTTCTCCGTGCACCCCTCTCCTATACGGAGCTGGCCTCCAGCCAGGGAGACTAGAGCTGACGTGGGGTGGACTGCCTGGAAGCTAGGGCTACCTGGAGCAGGTGGACAGGTGGTTCTGAAAGCCTTCGGGAACAGCAGTGGCCCTGGGTGGCAGGGATGTGCAGAGTGGAGGGCAGAAAAGTAGACTGCCTGTGACCCCAGGCTGCTTCCGCTGCCCCTCCAACCCTCTCCCACCCCTCCCCCAGCACACAACAGCCGCCAGGCGGGTCCCCTTTCCTCCTGGGCCCCCTTTCTCTGGATCTTCAGCAAAGCAGTTGCTTGAGACTAATTGAATTTTCCGCCTGGGAAGGGTCTGGGGAGTTCAGGGCGGAGCCGGCTGGGAAGAAACTTGTTAACAGGGCCAGTGTCCTCCCTCGTGCCCCGCTCTGTGCCTCCTGTGGGGTGGGTGGGGGTGGGGTGCTGGGAACAGTAGCCAGGCAGTCCCTACTCTGCCAAGAGCTCCAAGAGACAGCAAAAGCCAAGCCTGCACCCAGGTCCTAACTGCCTTTGAGTCCCTAGGGTGGCCGAGGAGACTCTCTGAGCCTCAATTTCCTTTTCTCACCCGAAGAGAATTGGGGTTGCGTTGGGGTGGAGGTGTGGACAGAAATCAGACTACCATGCAGAATATCATACCCCACTGCCCGAGGTGGGAAGATCCCGGATGGTACACATGGCTGTGGACCACACACCAGGATTTCCCTGCGCTGTAATACAAGGCCTGTATCAGAAGTACTTGCTGGGCCCTGGGACTCTGTCCCCAGCCAACAACCTCTTTCCTTTCTAGACCCTGATTCTCCTCATCCCTACTTGGACAATGTCCCAGAGGCTCAGAAGTGAGCCGGCTGTAAGATACTTGGTAGCCGGGCGTGGTGGTTCACGCCTTTAATCCCTGCACTTGGGAGGCAGAGGTAGGAGGATGGCCATGAGTTCAAGGCCCACCCTCAGCCTGGGCTAGAGCAAGATCCTACTGCACCAAAAAAAAAAAAAAAAAAAATTGGGGCTAAAGAGATGGCTTAGCAGTTAATGCACTTGCCTGTGAAGCCTAAGGACCAGATTCAATTCCCCAGGTCCCACATAAGCCAGATGCAGATGCACAAGGTAGCCCATGCATCTGGAGTTCATTTGCAGTGGCTAGAAGCCCTGGTGCACCCATTCTCTCTCTCTTTCAAATAAACAAATAAATAAAATATTTTTTAAAAAAGATATTTGAAGCTGGGCGTGGTGGCGCACGCCTTTAATCCCAGCACTCGGGAGGCAGAGGTAGGAGGATCACCATAAGTTCAAGGCCACCTTGAGACTACATAGTTAATTCCAGGTCAGCCTGGGCCAGAGTGAGACCTTACCTCGAAAAACCAAAAAAAAAAAAAAAAAAAAAAAGATATTTGGTGAGCCAGGTGTGGTGGTGCACGCCTTTAATCCCAGCACTCGGGAGGCAGAGGTAGGAGGATTGTCATATGAGTTTGAGGCTACCATGAGACTATATAGTGAATTACAGGTTAACCTGGGCTAGAGTGAGACCCTACCTCAAAAAAAAAAAAAAAAAAAAAAAAAAAGATATTTGGTGCCTTCTGGTCCCAACAGGCTTCCTGGGACCAGAGAGATACATACTGCTACCTTGAGATCTGCAGGGAATCTGAGCAGGGATGATGGAGGCACAGGCAGGTTTGGGGGTCTTTTCTGGCCTCCCCAGGGCTTGGGGCCTCATAGTGTTTCCCCTGGGTGCATGCCACTGAGTTTTTTTTAATTATTATTATTATTTATTTATGTAAGAGAGGGAAAGAGGCAAAGAGTGAGAGAGAGAAAGAGAATGGGCATGCCAGGGCTTCTAGCCACTGCAAACAAACTCCAGACACATGCTCCACCTTGTGCATCTGGCTTACGTGGGTGCTGGGGAATTGAACCAAGGTCCTTTGGCTTTGCAGGCAAACGCCTTAACCACTAAGCCATCTCTCCAGCCCACCACTGAGCTCTTGAATGAAAGCCAGGTTGACGGGCAGAGAAGGGCCTGTGATGGGGCTAGCACGGTCAGGCCTCACTGGGCAGGTGATGGTGGATTCCATGCATGAGGGCTCTGTGAGCCCGAGGCCGACTTTGGGTACAGATGCCTGGCACTGTCTAACAAGTATTGGGACAGGAGGACTTCTGTCCATCAACTGCCTGTGTCATGTCAACACCCTCCACTTCTCCGTCCCATCTACTCTCAACCCCCCCCCACTCCCAGTTCCTTCCTGAATGTCAGCCACAGACCTTAGTGGTGGTGGGTTACAGGTCCTGACTGCATCTGTATCCTTCTTTTGGGACCCAGGATGGCCACACACCAGCATTCCAGCAGGCAGGCAGGGAAGTGCAGGTCCCAGGTACAAGCATGGGGATGCCTGTGCAGACTGGCTCACTCCTTTCAGGGGAGGACGTCCCTGGTGGGTCCTGGGTCTGGACAGGGGCAGAATTCTCCACTGTCCAGAGACAAAGCAAAAAAGGCCCACAGAAGGTCCAGGATGTCACAGATGGAAGAGGAGAGAGAAAGAGAGAGAGAGAGAGAAAGCAAGGGTGAGCACCAGGCGTGGTGGCACACGCCTTTAATCCCAGCACTCGGGTGGCGGAGGTAGGAGGATTGCTGTGAGTTCAAAGCCAGCCTGAGACTACATAGTGAATTCCAGGTCAGCCTGGGCTAGAGCAAGACCCTACCTCAAAAGAGAGAGAGAGAAGAAGGGCCAGAGGTGAGGATAGAATAGAGACATAGACAGGGCGAGGGACAGAAACTGGGAGACACAGAGGCAATAGGAGGAAGCTTATGAGAGGCAGAGAAAGCAAGAGACAGAGTGAGTGGGGACAGAAGAAAATAGAGTGTGGCAGGGTTCTGGCCTCAGGGTTGGGGGAATCATGGAATGAGGGTCAGGATCCCCTTTGCTCACCCCAGCAGACAAGTCATGGGGAGATGACTTATTGGTCCAGACATCATACTCCTCCTGCAGGCATCCCCCCACCCACTCCACCCATTGAATCACCTGGGGCAAGCCCTGGGCCAGGGTGACAGGTACTCCCCAAACAAGATGCCCTATGTCCTGCCAGGAGTCCCCAGGAGTCTTTCTCAAGCCTCTTGTGGAAGCCAAGACTTGCACTTGTGCTGAGCACACAAGGGTGACAGTGAGTGGTGAAGGGTCAGCAATGCCCTGCCAATGCCTCACACGTCATCCCGTTAGCCAGAACCTTCTAGGGCTCTGATAAGTACAGCACATCAACAAGGTTGTCCTGAAACAGTCCACACTCAGACAACACCTGCAGGCTCCGGGGCCTGAGCCAGACACAGAGAGAGACTGATGAGTATGTGGATAGATAGAGGAATGGATGGACAGACAGATGGATAGGTAGATTCATGGAAAAGCTGACGGATGGTGGGTAGACAGGTGGATGGTGGATGGATGAGTGTATGGGTGGATAGGTAAGTAGATAGCTAAATAGCGGATGGATGGATGATCAAAAGACACATGGAACTGGGTGTGGTGGTGCACGCCTTTAATCCCAGCACTCAGGAGGCAGAGGTAGGAGGATCACCGTGAGTTCGAGGCCACCCTGAGACTACATAGTGAATTCCAGGTCAGCCTGGGTTAGAGTGAGACCCTACTTTGAAAAACCAAAAAAACAGGGCTGGAGAGATGGCTTAGCAGTTAAGGCACCAGCCTGCTAAGCTTAAGAACGTCAGTTCCAATCTCCAGGTCCCACGTTTAGCCAGATGCAAAGTAACACAAGGGCACAGTGCCGCGCCTGCCCACAAGAGGGCGCACGCATCTGGAGTTCGTTCACAGCGGCTGAGAGGCTGCTGGCCTGCCCATTCTCTCACTCTGCATCTCTCTCTCCAAAAAAAGAAAAAGAAAGAAAAGAAAAAAACTTTAAAAAATACATAGATGGACAGATGGATGATCAATACATTTATGAACCCTGCTGCTACAGGATGGAGTAGTAGCCCCCTGGCTTGGTGGTCAAGCCACGGTCAGAGCTCAGACACCCCACCCACACTTCCAAGATAGCCCTACTATCTAGGAGAATTCAGAGTGTGTGACCCAGAATGTGTGTGCCTGCAGAACAAGGGCCTTGGGGATCCCCAGGCTCTCCTCAGCCCCATCTCCTTCCTCTCTGTTGTGGACGCAGTCCAGCCAGCATCTCTGCCTGGTGAAGGCTAGCCTGGCCAGGTCAGGAGGTCAAGCCTGGGGACTCATCTCCAGCCCAGCAAGCACTGTGGACCCTCCTTATCCGAGCCTGTACTGTGTGCTCCGCTCACACACACTTCCGCGAAGCCACGCGTGTGCACGCACGTGGGCTGTGATATGGACTTTGTGCGGCTGCAGAGAGGGCTCCGCCCCGCTTTGGCTCTGACCTGTGACCTTGGACATCTATTTCTCCTCCCTGGTGTCTGTGTCCCGCTGTGGGCTGAGAGCTGAGGCCCTTCTGCAGCAGAGGATGTAATGGCCCGGCTCTGTGAGGGGCTGCGGGGAAGAGAGTCCAAGCTTGGGTGTGGACCAGGTTCTGCAGAGCCAACTTGGCCCCTGCTTCTGTTTTTGACCCCCATGCTTCCTCCTCGTGCCCCTCTGGGGAGGGACTTTAATTAACATCTTCCTGTTCAGTTTCCAAAAACATATTTTGGAGGATTATTTTGCAAAGGAAATGTTTTTGAATCCTGAGTCCTGTCCCAGCCCAGGAAAGCGGGGACAGTGGTCAGAGCCGGGACAGTGCAAGAGGAGCAGGGGATTCTGGTGGCTGGGGTGAACAGGCACCCTGGACATCAGCCCGAACCCCTCCAGAGGATAGGGTCCTGGGAAGGTGGAAGCCAAGGGATAGAGAAGAGGTGGGAGGTTGGGGGGTCAGTGACAGGGCCCCCTATTTCCTCACTAGTCACTTATGACAGTCTTGTGCCTGGACCTGTCATTTCGCTAGTCCCCACAAAACACTTCTGCAGAGCTGGACCTGATGACACACGCCTTTAATCCCTGGCAGAGGTAGGAGGATCGCCATGAGTTCCAGGTCACCCTGGACTGGAGTAAGACCCTACATCCTCAAAAAGACCAAAAAAAAAGCTGGGCGGGGTGGTGCACCCCTTTAATCCCAGCACTCGGGAGGCAGAGGTAGGAGGATCGCCGTGAGTTCGAGGTCACCCTGAGACTACATAGTGAATTCCAGGTCAGCCTAGGCCAGAGTGAGACCCTACCTCGAAAAACCAAAAAAAAACAAACAAACAAACAAACAAAAACTCCACCAAACAAACACTTTTGCAAGTTCCAAAGGGGTTCACATGTTTGTCTCCCAACTCTCCTGTCCCCACCATGTGGCCCTGGTCTCACCATAGGACAGGAGCCCTCTAGCATCATGGGGACCTGCTTTGCTAGCTCAGATGTCTATTCTTGTCCTTAAACTTGGCATTAAACTTGAAAGAGCATTGGTCTATGACTTGAATTATATTTCCTTCCTCTTTTCATTATTTTCTTCCTCTCTTTTTTCTTTTTTCTTTCCTCCCTCACTCCCTTCTTTCTTCTTTATCTTTTTCTTGCTCTTTCTCTTTCTTTCTAGTAAGGGTCTCGTGTCCAAGGCTGTCTTCTAACTTGGTATGGAGCTGAGAATGAATGAACTTCTGATCTTCTTGCCTCCACCTGCTGGCATGGCTAGCCTGTGCCACCGCACCCCATTTATGTGGTACTGGGGGATCAAACCCAGGGTTTCTTGCATTTTAGACAAGCACTCTACCAACTGAGCCAAATCCCCAGCCCCTTACTTATTGCTCATTTTTTTAATTATTAATTTTTTTTTACTTTTAAAAAATTTTTTTAATTATTAATTTTTTATTGCCACCTTCTATACTTACATACAAAAAACATATGATATTTCCCTCCCCTCCCCCATTCCACTTTAGAACACCAATCTCCATCATATCCCCTCCCTCTCTCCATTAATCTTTCTTTTAATTTGATGTCATCATCTTTTTCTTCTATTTTGAAGGTCTTGTGAAGGTATTGCTAGGCACTGCAAGGTCATGGATATCAAGGCCAATTTCTGTCTGGGCAGTTGCATTGTAAGAAGTCATACCCTTCCTCTGGCTCTTCCATTCTATCCGCCCCCTCTTCCGCAATGGTCCCTGAGCCTTGGAGGGTGTGACAGAGGTGTTTCAGTGCTGGGCACTCCTCTATCTCAGCACTATGTTGCCTTTTGGGTCATCCCAGTGGTAATTGCCATCTGAAAAGAGAAGCTTCTCTAACCAGAAGTGAGAGTAGCGTTAATATGTGAACATGAACATTAAGTGTAGTGCCCCCAAGGGCAGCTTGGTGGGAATAATATATACATTTAGTCAGACAAGAGCAGGCTTTATACCTCATTTTCTTTTTCTCTTTCCTTCCTTCCTCCCTTCCTTCCCTTCTCTTCCTTTCCCTTCTTTTCTTCTTCCCTCCCTCCCTCCCTCTCCCTCCCTCCCTCCAACCCCCTTCCTTTCCCTCTCTCTACCTTTCTTTCGTTCTCTCTCTCTCTTTCTCTCTTTCTTGAGGTAGGGTCTCACTCTAGCTCAGGCTGACCTGGAACTCTTATAGCAATCCTCCTACCTCTGCCTTCCTAGGATTAAAGGCGTGTGCTACCACGCCTGGCTCATTTTTTTTTTTTTCTTTCTTAAGAAACACATTGCAGCATTTCCACTACACGTATCCAGCAGGACGTTGGAGTACGAGGGACACTGGCCATGATCACTTCACAAGGTTCTCCCTTTCAGAGGAAATGACAGTCTTCCTTGGAGAGCCCCTCGGGGTCCCTGCTCTGCCACTGATCTGTGAAGACTTGCAGACAGCTCCAAGTGTGTGGCCTCCCTCATCAGCGTGTCCATCTCAGTCTTCCACCTAGATTGTCCTCCTTTGGCCACTGTGACCTTCTTCCCCTGCCAGGTCCCAATGCAGTGTGTATTTAATAAATGCTTATTGAAACCAGGCGTGGTGGTGCACGCCTTTAATCCCAGAACACGGGAGGCAGAGGTAGGAGGATCACCGTGAGTTCGAGGTGACCCTGAGACTACATAGTGAATTCCAGGTCAGTCTGGGCTAGAGAGCGAGACCCTACCTCGAAAAACCAAAAATAAATAATAAATAAAAAAACAAATGCTTGTTGAATGACTGGTGGATATAGACATTGTGGATGCAGACAAGGGTCTTATTGAAAAAACTCTTCATCAAAAGATTTCTCTCACTCAGGAGGCAGAGGTTCACTAGACTTCAGCCTGGACCAGAGTGAGACCCTACCTTGCAAAAAAAAAAAAAAAAAAAAATTTCTCTCAGTTCCTGCTTCCAAGGTGGTCAGACTTCTCTGGGCTTGCTTTCTTTCTTTCTTTCTTTCTTTCTTTCTTTCTTTCTTTCTTTCTTTCTTTTTGTGCTGGGATTAAAGACGTGTGCCACCACGGCCGGCTCTCTTTCTTTTTTTTTTTTTAATAAATATTTAATTAATTTATTTATTTGAGAGAGAAAGAGGCAGAGGGAAAGAGAGAATGGGCATGCCAGGGCCTCTAGCAAACGAACTCCAGACACATGAACCCCCTTGTGCATATGGCTTATGGGTCCTGGGGAATTGAACCACGGTCCTTAGGCTTCGCAGGCAAATGCCTTAACTGCTAAGTCATTTTCCCAGCCATTTTTTTGTTTTGTTTTTACGAGGTAGGGTCTTGCACTAGCCCAGGCTGACTTGGAATTCACTATGTAGTCTCAGGGTGGCCTCGAACTCACAACAATCCTCCTACCTCTGCCTCCCGAGTGCTGGGATTAAAGGCATGCACCACCCCGCCCGGCTGGGCCAGTTTCTTTATGTGCCTCAATTTCCCCACCCTCTGTTGACTTCCTTGTTGCCAACCAGCCATGGCTGTCTTCTGGACTCTGATCCTCTTGGCCTGGGGAAATTTCACAAGGTTTGACCAGTGCTGGCCACTCAGAGGATATTTCCCAATTCTTTGGGGACCAGAGTCAGGGAGCAGGACTGTTGGTCAGAGTCTGCAGCCAGCTGGCTAATGGTGGCCAAGTGTGAAGGTCATGGGGAAAGTACTGGGCTGGGTCACGGCTTTACTGACCCCATGGACTGGAGTCTCTTAGGCAAGTTTCCAGCCTCTCTGGGCCTCAGTTTCCCCTCTGAGGAAAGAGGGGTGCTACTTCTTCCCATTCTGGTACTTATTGCTCTTATTTTTTGTGGTACTGGAGATTGAACCTAGGGTTGCATGCGCGCTAGACAAGTACTCTGCCACTAAGCTATAGAAGAGAGGCAGACAGAGAGGGAATGGGCACGCCAGGGCCTCTAGCCACTGCAAACGAACTCTGGATGCATGTGCACCTTGTGCATCTGGCTTACGTGGGTCCTGGAGAACCAAACCAGGATCCCTTAGCTTTGCAGGCAAACGCCTTAACCCTCTTTTTACTTAAAAAAAAAAAAAAAAAAAAAAAAGATTTTTTTGCATGGCCGGGTTTGGTGGCGCACACCTTTAATCCCAGCACTCAGGAGGCAGAGGTAGGAAGACCACCGTGAGTTCAAGGCCACCCTGAGAATACATAGTGAATTTCAGGTCAGTCTGGGCTAGAGTGAACCCCTACCTCAAAAAACCAAAACCAAAACAAAACAAAACTAAATAATAATAATAATAATAATTTTATCTATTTACAAGTAGAGAGAGAGGGAGAGAAAGAGAGAGGTCTCCTGCCACTGCAAATGACTCCAGACACTTGGTGCCACTTTGTGCATCTGGTTTTATGCAGGGACTGGGGAATCAACCCCAGGCCTTCAGGCTTCAAAAGCAAGTGCCTTTAACTGCTGAGCCACCCTCCAACACTTCTTCCTTTACCTTTTTTTTTTTGGTTTTTTGGTTTTCCAAGGTAGGGTCTCACTCTGGCCTAGGCTGACCTGGAATTAACTATGTAGTCTCAAGGTGGCCTTGAACTCACAGCGATCCTCCTACCTCTGCCTCCCGAGTGCTGGGATTAAAGGCATGCGCCACCACGCCTGGCTCTCTTTTACTTTTTATTTGAGACAAGGTGTCACTAAGTTGCACAGGATGGCCTTGTCCTTCTACTGCCTCAGCCTCCCATGTGGCTAGATGATAGGCCAGTGAAGTCAGGCCCTGATCTTGTTTTTCGGACCATCTCTTTCTCTGTGTCCCTCTCTTGGTCCCTGGGTCTGCCCTTGTGTCCCCATTGTCCCTATCTCCAGTCACCCCTCCCTGCCTCCTCAGGGCCCCATGAGCTCCTCCACCCTCCACAGATGTCCTGGAACTGGTGTGAAGTTATTTTGGGAGCTGGTGGTTCCCCTGGGTCTTTCCCAAGCGCCTTGGCGGGATGGAGAGTGTTGGACGCCAGGCCTGTGGCGGCTGAGGCTGTAGGCGGCAAAGTGCAAGATAGTGGACAGGGCAGCGCAGGCTTCCCAGTGACGGGGTGGGGGGAGGGGCCAGAGCCTGTCCCCAAGGTTCCTAGAAGGATCATTTCAGGCCACAGATGCAATTTGAAATGTTTCTTTTTCTTTCCTTTTCTTTCTGAGACAAAGTCTTACCATGTAACCCAGGCGGGCTTGAACTCAAGATCCTTGTACCTCAGTCTCCTAATTGCTGCAGCCACAGTAAGTTACACCCCACCTGGCAATACTCAATTTTTCTAGTGATGATGTGTAAAAAATTTTTTAACCCATAGGATAAACTTTAATTACATATTTAATTTAAGTTAACATGTTAAAATTAGTCTCATTTTAGCCGGGCGTGGTGGCGCACGTCTTTAATCCCAGCACTCGGGAGGCAGAGGTAGGAGGATCACCGTGAGTTTGAAGCCACCTTGAGACTACATAGTGAATTTCAGGTCAGCCTGAGCTGAAATGAGACCCTACCTTGAAAAATAAAATAAAATAAAAATTATTTGAGAGACAGTAAGAGAGAAAGAGGCAGGCCGGGCATGGTGGTGCACGCCTTTAATCCCAGCACTCAGGAGGCAGAGGTAGGAGGATCACTGAGAGTTTGAGGCCACCCTGAGACTACATAGTGAATTCCAGGTCAGCCTGAGCTAGAGTGAGACCCTACCTCAAAAAACCAAAAAAAAAAAAAAAAAAAAAAAAAAAAAAAAAAAGAGAGAGAGAAAGAGGCAGATAGAGAGAAAATAGGTGTGCCAGGGCCGCAGCCACTGTAATGGAATTCCAGACGCTTTTGTCACCTAGTGGGCATGTACAACCTTAAGCTTGCCTCTCCTTTGTGTGTCTGGCTTATGTAGCATCTGGAGAGTCAAACATAGGTCCTTAGGCTTTGCAGGCAAGCACCTTAATCACTAAGCCATCTCTTCAGCCCCCCTCTTTTTTCTTAAAGTGGATTCTAAGAATTGATGTGCAGGTCCTCATGCTTGCCCAGGGCCTGAGCCACTGCAAACGAACTCCAGTTGCATGCACCCTCTTGTGCATCTGGCTTACATGGGACCTGGAGAATCAAACCGGGGTCCTTAGGCTTTGCAGGCATTGCCTTAACTGCTAAGCCATCTCTCCAGCCTATTTTTTTTTTTTAGGTAGGGTCTCACTCTACTTCAGACTGACCTGGAATTCACTGTGTAGTCTCAGGGTGGCCCCTCTTATTTATGAGAGAGAGAGAAATGGAAAATACCAAGGCCTTTTACCACTATAAACAAATTCCAGATGCATGCAGCACTTTGAGCAACTGGCTTTATATGGGTACTGGGGAGTTGAACCTGGCTGACAGGCTTTGCAAGCAAGTGCCATTAACCACCGAACCATTGTTTTTGTTTTCTTTCTTTTAAAAAAATATTTTATTTATTTATTTGAGAGAGAGAAAGAGTCAGAAAGAATGGGTGTGCCAGGGCCTCCAGCCATTGCAAACGAACTCCAGATACATGTGCCACCTGTGCATCTGGCTTATGTGGGTCCTGGGGAATTGAACAAGGGTCCTTAGGCTTTGCAGGCAAATGCCTTAACCGCTAAACAATTTCCCCAGCCCTTGTTTTCTTTTTGAGACAGGGTCTCATGTAGCCCAGATGGGCCTCAAACTTACTATGTAGCTAAGGCTGGCCATGAACTCCTGTTCCCTGTCTCAGCCTCTAAATTGCAGTAAGCTGGACATGGAAGCTTAGTACTCAGGAGGCTGAGGCAGGAGGATTTCTGAGTTCAATGCCAGCCTCCGCTGCAAATAGTTTGCGTCAAAACAAACAAATGTAAGCAGGGCGTGGTGGCGCACGCCTTTAATACAAGCACTCGAGAGGCAGAGGTAGGAGGATCACTGAGTTCAAGGCCACCCTGAAACTACATAGTGAATTCCTGGTCAGCCTGGACTAGAGTGAACCCCTACCTCAAAACAACAGCAGCAACAAAGCGAACAAATGTGACTTTAATCCCAGAACTCGGGAGGCAGAGGTAGGATTGCTGGGATTAAAGCCACATTTGTTCGCTTGTTTGTGAGTTTGAGGCCAGCCTAGGACTACAGAGTGAGTTCCAGATCAACCTGGACTATAGTGAAACCCTACCTCAAAAAACCAAAGCAATACAATGCAACTGCCCAGACAGACATTGGCCTCAATATCCATGACCTTGCAGTGCCTGGCAATACCTCCACAAGACCCTCAAAATAGAAGAAAAAGATGATGACATCAAATTAAAAGAGAGACTAATGGAGAGAGGGAGGGGATATGATGGAGACTGGAGTTCTAAAGTGGAATGGGGGGAGGGGAGGGAAATATCAGGTGGGTTTTTTTGTATGTAAGTATAAAAGTTGTCAATAAAAAATAATAATTTAAAAAAACACAGGGCTGGGGCTGGAGGGATGGTTTAGTGGTTAAGGCTGTTGCCTGCAAAGCCAAAGGACCCAGGTTCCATTCCCCAGGACCCACGTAAGCCAGATGCACACCTGGAGTTCATTTGAAGTGGCTGGAGGCCCTGGCACTCCCATTCTCTCTCTCTCTACCTGCCTATTTCTGTATCTCTCAAATAAATAAATAAAAATAAAATATTAAAAAAAAAAAAGCAAACCTACAAATGGTTTGGGGAGATAGCTTAGTTGGTAGAGGGCTTGCCTAACATACAAGCAATCTCCAACACCACATAGAGCAGGTATGGTGGTGTGGCCTGTAATCTGAGCACTCAGGAGGCAGAGGCAGGAGAATCAGCTCAAGATCACCCTCAATTATATGATGACTTTGAGGCCTGGGCTGAGAACCTGTCTCAAAAATAAAAAATAAAAACTAATATGACGCTGAATGTGGTGGCACACACCTTGAATCCCAGCATTCAGAGGTAGGAGGAGTTCAAGGCCACCCTGAGACTACATAGTGAGTTCCAGGTCAGCCTGAGCTAGAGT
Organism: Orientallactaga sibirica; assembly: GCA_036365145.1. Classification (NCBI taxonomy): domain Eukaryota; kingdom Metazoa; phylum Chordata; class Mammalia; order Rodentia; family Dipodidae; genus Orientallactaga; species Orientallactaga sibirica. The sequence goes on along the minus strand of JAEOAD010001941.1, from coordinate 983,766 downwards.
GAGACCCTACCTCAAAACAACAACAACAAAAACAAACAAACAAACAAACAAACAAACAAACAAACAAACAAAAACCCTGGGGCTGGTCCTCAGAGTTCAGGCACACCCCCCTCCGCCCACTATTTTGTTGTGGTTGTTTTGTTTTGTTTCGTTTTGTTTTGCTTTTCGATGTAGGGTCTCACTCTGTCCCAGGCTGACCTGGAATTCAGTATGTTGTCTCAGGGTGGCCTTGAACTCAAGGCGATCCTCCTACCTCTGTCTCCCCGCGAGTGCTGGGACTAAAGGCGTGTGCCACCACGCCCGGCTCCGCCCACCATCTTTGGGACACCACGGGATCCCCTAGTCACTTTCTCATCTGATTGGACTCGAAGCTCTTCCTTCCTTGAATCCGGCTGCCTGCCGGGTCTGTTTATAGCCCTGGCGTAGTCTGAGGTGTCCCTGGAGCCCAGAGCCCATCTGGAGAAAGCATCATGTCTCCTCCAGGCCAGATGTTGGTGAGCTGTTCTGCCTGCCCTGCCCTGCCCTGCTCACCCCACCCCTGCTTGCTTTGGCCCAGACAGCCCTCTGGGTGCCCTCTCTGGACTGTTGTGCTTCCTCAAAGATAGTGGAATCCTGGCTCATTCACTGTGAACGGTTGAGTCAAGACCTGCCAAAGGGGTTTTCACAGTCCAGTCAGTCTCAACCCTCAGGGTGGTTGGGTCCTCAATCACCACACCCAGCCCTGCCACCACTGGCTTGGGAGTTTGAGCACGTCCTTCTGACCTGGCTCCCTACTGACCCCTAGAGGTTGTTGGCAGCAACACGCCACCAGCGTGTTGAGGCATTGCAAAGCTACTGATTAGTTCTTTATAAACAAAAATCTTTATATATTTAATTGAGAGAGAGAATGGGCACTCCAGGACCTGAAGCCACTGCAAAAGAACTCCAGATGCATGTGCCACCTTGTGCATCTGGCTTGTGTGGGTCCTGGGGAATCGAACCTGGGTCCTTTGGCTTCACAGACAAGCCATCTCTCCAGCTCCTGAATTGTTCTTTTGGCTGCGCTCATTGAGAGTTTCTGGGAACTTGTGTCTCTGCCTCCCATCTCACCCTCAGAGTGCTGGGATTACAGAAGCCCATCACAGCTTCACACTTTTTAGGTGGGAACTGAGGGTTGAACCTGCATACTCCAGCTTGAGTGGCCAGTGCTTTATCCACTGAGCCATCTCCCCAGCCCCTCCCTTCAGCACTTTGAACCTAATCGTACTTACAGCAGGGGATGCTGGGATTATGCCATTTAGAGCCGCTGCCCCTCTCAGACGCCACAGCTCTGGTGGGGATAAGGGGGTAGTAAGGATTGTGCCTGTCTAAGGGACTGGATCTGCCCAGAATCAGACATGGCAGGGTCATTGCCCCATCTGAGCATCTACTGTGTGCCAGGGGCTGTTTGCAGGGGAGACAGAGAGCTATGGCTTCGGGCCTAGATGTTGCTTTCTCTCTCAGACCTCTGAGGTTTCAGAAGCTCCTGAACATAGTTGACTGCACTTGGACTGCAGATGCCCTCTGAGCCAGGCATGGTGGTCCGAGCCTGTAATCTCTGCACTTAGGAAGCTGAAGCAAGAAAAGTTCCACTTGTTCCAGGCCAGGCTAAGCTTAAAACAAGGGCTGGGGTGTGGCTCAGTGGTAGAATTCTTTTTTTTTTTTTTTTTCCCAAGGTAGGGTCTCACTGTAGCCCAGGCTAACCTGGAATTCACTCTGTAGTCTCAGGGTGGCCTTGAACTCACAGCGATCCTCTTACCTCACCACGCCCGGTTTAGTGGTAGAATTCTTGCTAAACATGCACAAGACCCTGAGTTCCATCCACGGCACTGCTGTCCTGGTGGCAGTGAGAGTAGAAAAAGAGACTCTGGAAACTTCTACGGACATTGAACTTGGAAAGGATGTTACTCAAGGGCAGACATGTGTTAATGGACAAGCAGGGATAGATCTGGACTCTGAGGAAGGGACAAGGGGTCCCTAACTCCTGATGTCTGCTCCTTGGAGCCCTGTGATCATCAGCTTGGATCGGATTGGATCGGATCGGATCCTCCTCTCCCCCAGCACAGTCACTCCTTATTTTTAACAGGATTCATGGCCAAATTCTCCAAGAAGCCTTGGAGGGGGAGCAGAGGCCACGACTTCCGTGCCCACTGCTGCTGCCTGAAGCCCCTATTGGGTGGGCCTTAGTTTCCCCACCTGTGTAACTGGCATGAAGCTTTCCTCTGTTCTCGCTGTGTGCATGGCTGGGGCATTGTTTCTTCTGCCCACAGCTGCCACCATGTGTCGCCCAGCCCCAGCAGAGGCCGAGCTGGCCACAGCTGTCTGTCTGCACTGGGCCTGGGAACCTCCTACAGCTCAGAGGCTGGGAACTTCGGTCCTGTTCAATGGTTCCAGGTGCAGGTGGGGGCTGGGCTGGGGTCTTGAGTTTGTCTTGGAGCCAGAGAATTCTGCACGAAGAAGCCGGGCACGAGGCCCAGCACCTAGGGTCACCCACTGAAGGGCCAGGAGGGTGCTCAGTGATCAGGGGATGCCTGAGCACCAGACAGGGGTCTCCAGACAGCCTTCCCCACCTGCTCAGCCAATCCTTCACGTGGGACTGGGCTAAACTCCTCCCACCCGAGCCCCAGTTGCCTCCATTGCAAATGCGGACCATGAGGCCCATTCCAGGGGTTCCCCTGGAACCTCCATTAAGCTTCCCAAAGGATGACATCATCCCTGCTAGAATGTCCCAGGAAATTTGTGCCAGGGAATTCAGGAAACTCGGAGCAAGTCCCCGGTACTATCGCTAGCACTGGCCTGCCACCCTCCTTTACTTTTCAGACTTGCCATTTCCTTACCTCCCCTCCTCCTCTTCTTCCTTGGTCTCCTCCCTGTCCCTTTTCTTTCTTCTCTCCTCCCCCTCCTTTTCTTTCTTTTCCTCTTCTTCCTCTCCTTCTCCCTTCCTCCTCCTTCTCCTTCTTTCTGAGACAGTGTCTCACAGCCAGGCAAATTAGGACACACCTTTAATCCCAGCACTTGGGAAGCTGAGATAAGAGGATCACTGTGAGTTCAAGGCCAGCCTGGGCTACTGAGTGAGTTTCAGGCCAGCCTGGGCTAGAGCTTCAGAAAACCAGAAACAACCACTGAGTGTAGCCCAGGCTCACCTCCAACTTGGGATTCTCCTGCCTCAGCCTCCTGGCTGCTGGTATAACACACCCAGGTTGTTATTATTTTTGGTTCCTACCCAGAACCTTCTAACTCATACTCATTCAAGACCCGTCTTCAGCACCTCCTCCTCTCCAAAGCCAGCCCCGGTGATCCCCCATCCCCACCCCAGCCTACTGAGCAGCTGTTTTCCAGGGGACAGCCTGGCATGGTGTTTAGAATGGGGACCCTGGGGTACATTGCCAGCTTTAAGTCCTGAGTTCATGTCTCCCTAGCTGTGAGCCTCGTGGCGGAGACTGTGCTCACCATCCTCTAGACCCTTTCCAGAATGAGGAGCACCCCACATGCTGTCAATAGTAGAAGTGACTGCTGAGCCAGGCATGGTGGCGCGTGACTTTAATCCCAGTACTCACTCAGGAGGCTGAAGTCCAAAGGATTGCTTTGAGTGTAAAGCCAGTCTGGGCTGGACAGTGGGCTCTGGGTCAGCCTGGGCTGGAGTGAGATCCTGCTTAAAAAGATAAAAAATAAATAAAAATAAATGAGGCTGGGTGTGGTAGTGCATGCCTTTAATCCCAACACTCGGGAGGCAGAGGTCACCCTGAGATTGAGGCCAGGCCACCCTGCGACTACATAGTAAATTCCAGGTCAGCCTGGGCTAAAGTGAGACCCTATTTCAAAAAAAAAAAAAAAAAGGACTGGAGGGATGGCTTAGCTGTTAACGTGCTTGCCTGCACTGCAAAGCAAAAGGATTCAGGTTTGATTCCCCAGGAGCCACATAAGCCAGATGCACAGGGTGGCACATGTGTCTGGAGTATGTTTGCAGCAGCTGAAGGCCCTGGTATACCCATTCTCTCTCTATGTGTCTTTCTCAATCTCTTTTAAAAATAAAATTTAAAAATGTATATTATATATATATATATTTTAAATTTTATATATATATATATATATATGTAAGAAAAAAAAAAAAGAGAGAGAAAGAAAGGAGAAACGACAATGCTGTAAACGCCAGGCATGCACCTGTCATGGAATAAGTGTTTCGAGAAGAGCAGTCAGTCGTCGGCCCCTCTCCGCCCTCTCCCCGCCCCAAAGTTGGGAAGAATGAAGGTTCCGGGCGGGCCCCCATCCTGGTGCAGATCCTTGATGGAGCTTGGTGGAGACTTTTGCCAGCTCCTGAGCCTAGGAAGTCAACAGCTCCAGGCAAACGGCACATCCGGCTGGGGTGGGGCAGGAGGTGAGGGTGGCATCTGGGTGTCCAGCCATGGCTGAGCCAACACACCTGGCAGCTGGCACCTGATTCTACTGGCCAGCATGTCACGGGAGAGGGGGCACGGCCCACCATACCATCCTGCCCGTCGTGACCAGACCTAGGCAGAGGGAGCCAGGGAAGGATCTGGACTCAGCGTCTCTCTTTCCCCATCCGGGTCTGTCCCCAGAGCTGTAGCTGCCTGGGTCATGGAGAGGTTTGACAGCTTTCCTACTCTGACCTCATGAGGGGAGTTTATGACCACCAGGAAAGAGGGCAGGGACCCAGTTCTCACATCCAGGGCTGCACGTGTGCCTGGCCACCTTCCTTCAACTAGGGCACAGAAGAGGAAAGAGGGGCAGAGGCCAGCATTGCCGGATCCCGGTGTAAATCTGAGAATCTCACAGGCTACTAGCTGAAGGGTAACCAGCCAGTTGGGCATCGGCCAAGGCTGTATCCTCCAGTGTCCAGGCTGAGTCCTGCAGGGAACAGAATCAGGACACCCAGTCCTATCACCCCTGCACAAGGGACAGGACTAGAGAAAAGGTGTGCGCTGGCCTGCACCGGTCTGCTTAGCTGCTGTGGCTGGGGGAGAGGGGCTTCACTCTGCTCCTCTGGGGAGGAAAGTGTGAGGCGTCTGCAGTTATGCGCCTGGGAGCAGCCAGGCAGGGGACGGAGGGTGTGGAACGACAGGTTCAGCAGGCTCATCCCACAGCTCCTTGGCTACCCTTAGCTGCCCCCTGCAGGGTCACAGCCAGTGCCACTCAGTTCCAGCAGGAGAAAGGGCCTGGGCTTCTGCACTGGGCTATTTCATCTCTGGGGTCCCACCTGGCCTTGGTGTCCAGCCACTTCCTGCTAGACACACACCTGGGGAGAGATGACACAGGGCACAGGGTCAGCCCTGCCAGGGCTTAGAAAGAAGAATGGAGTCTGGAGAGATGGCTTAGCAGTGAAGGCACTTGCCTGCAAAACCAAAGGACCCAGGTTCGATTCCCCAGGACCCACATAAGCACAAGGCGGCGCATGCATTTGGAGTTCATTTGCAGTGGTGGAAGGCTTTGGTGCACCCATTCTCTCTCTCTCTCAAATAGGTAAATAAATTAATTAATTAATTTTAAAAAGAAAGAAGAATGGCTGGTTGAGGGGGACCCATGGGGACAGGAGGAAGTAGGACACACCCTCCACAGCCAGCAGCTCTGAGGCTTTGGAATCCCAGCCTGGCTTTGCTCCAGCCTGTTCCTCCTTCTTGGAGAGTCCCAGAGGCCCCTTCCGCAGCCTCCGCAGCCTAGGGCTTATCTCCTCTGTCCTCCAAGTGGCCCAGAGGGCCCCAGTGGACCCCTCCCTGGCTCAGTCTGAGAGGCAGCAGTCCAGGCAGGCCATCGGGCTATGGGAAAGGCCCTCCCCATCTGTCCACCGCAGCCTGGAATGCGCTGAGCAGCGCCCTGCCTAATCCCGACTCTGCCCCACGAGGCCACTGAGCTGCTGAGGCAGGGTGGCTGGGGGCCAGCTTGGGGAGACGGGCTCGTGGCACGGTGGATGGTCAGAAAGATCCCAGAAAGCTGAGCAAGTCTGGGGGAGGGCAGCCCTTTGGGACATGTGGGTAGAGTTGGGGCTCAGGAGGAGGCTCTAGTCACGCCCTTCATGCCAGGAGAGGAGATGTGCCTCCAGATTCGAGCATGACCATGGCAAGAGAGAGGAGTGGCAGAGCTAGGTCTACCGGAAGTGTATGGAGCGCGGGCAGGTGAACCTGCTGGAGGGCCCCACTATACTAGGTGAGTCACACCCCTGGCCCCCTCTCCTGCTTTAAACGGACACCAGCAGAGGTAGCCTGAGGTGGGATGTGGCCTCAATGAGCCCTCCCCAAGGGAGGGGCTCCCAGGCCCCACCCCAACCCATCCTGCCTATATCTCCAACTGGCTTGTTGGCCTGCAGTGGCTGTAGGCAGTGGCTGTAGGCAATGGCTTTGCAGGTGGGTGAGCCCCGGTGCCATGGGTGGGCTTGGAGGCTGGTGGGGTTGGGAATAAACCCCATCAAAAGCCATCTGCTTCTCCTTATAGAGCTGAGGTGCTGCCTCTGTCTTTCCCCCCCCCCCGCCCCGACTCCAGGCAGAGAGGCTATAGGAGTGAGGGTTCCCCAAGAGCTGCTTCTCCCCAGTTCCCCACCACCCACCACAAAAGACACACGGGTGGAGGCGCCTGCTGACAGGGGGACCCTTAGACAAAGGCAAGTGACTCTTGAAAGGGAGATAGGAGGCTGTAATCTTACTTTCTGCCTTCAGTTCGAAGCCTTCTGTGCAGGGGGCCTGGCCCCTGGCTGGAGCCTGATGGTACAGGGACAGACGGACTCTGGAGATGACAAGTAAGGGACACTCTCTTCTCCTGGGCCTTGGGCAGGAGTTGTCCACCATCTGAGGCCCTCTCCCACCCTTGTCACGCCCTCAGGTTTGAGATCAACTTCTTGACCGATACTGGAGACATTGCCTTCCACGTCAAACCTCGATTCTCCAGTGCCACCATGGTGGGCAACGCCTTCCAAGGTGGCCACTGGGGACAGGAGGAGGTGTCCAGCGTCTTCCCACTGGCCCTTGGAGAGCCCTTTGAGGTGATGGGACCCGTGGGAGGAAGGGGAAGATGAGAGGGTGGCTGTGAAGTATTGTGGATATTTACAAAGGCCAGCACAGTAGCGGCCCCCTTTCCTCAGTTTCCCCACTTGTTAATGGGGTACTCACCACCCTGGCTGCCTCTTGGAAGAGAGGAGTAACCTGGGAGTGGTCCAGGGTGGGGGAATCTGGGTGCCAGTACACGGAGGAGCCAGGGGTGAGGGGTGGGCCACCTCTGCTGAGGCCCAGGGCTGTTCTCCCACCCATCAGATGGAGGTGACCACAGATGCGGAAAACTTCCATGTCTACGCCCAGGAGCACAAAATACTACAGTTCCCACATCGCCACCGACAACTGGCTGCCATCACCCGAGTCCAAGTGCTCAGTGATCACCGGCTGGTCCAGGTGGAGCTGGCCAAGCGGAGCCTAAGCTGGGGGTAACACGCCCACTCTGTCCTTCCACCCACTGAAGAAAGGGCTCCTGTCAACCCGTGTCCTGGATGGCCCTGCTTCCTGACCCTTCCCCAACTAGCCTGGTATACCTGTCCCCTCCACATCTGGCCAGAGTGGGTGGAACTAAGCCTAGTACCTTGAATTCTTTCTCCCTTCCTTCCTTCCCTCCCTCCCTCCCTCCCTCCCTCCCTCCCTCTGTCCCTCCCTCCCTCCCTCCTTCCTTTCTTCCTTCTTTCTTTCTTTTTGATTTGAGACACACACACATACACACACACACAGAATGGGCATGCCAGGGCCTCGCAGCCTCTGTGAACAAACTCCAGACATGTGAGCCCCCTTGTGCGCATGTGCGACATTGCGGGCTTGCATCACTTTTGCATCTGGCTAAACGTGGGACCTGGAGAATCAAACGGGCGTTCCTAGGTTTTGCAGGCAGGCGCCTTAACTGCTAAGCCATCTCTAGCCCTCTTTCTTTAAAAACTTTATTTTATTTTATTTATTTGAGAGAGAGAGAGAAAAGAGGTAGAGAGAGAGAGAGAGAGAGAGAGAATGGGCGCTCCAGGGACTTCAGCTGCTGCAAATGAACTCCAGACACATGTGCCACTGTATGCATCTGGCTTATGTGGGTGCTGGGGAATCAAACCTGAATCTTTTTTTTGGCTTTGCAGGCAAACGCCTTTACCACTAAGCCAATTCTCCAGCCCTATCTTGAATTCTTGCAGGGATGGGAGCTACTGAGCTGGTCCACAAACCCAGAAACAAGCAAGCTTCAGTCATCCTGTGTCCAGTTCATCTGGAGCTCTACCCTGGAGAAGTTGGGGGACTGTTCCATTTGAACCCCTGGCTCTACTTCCAATAAAAAAAAACGAACAAGCTGTAAGTGTTTGGTTGCTGTGGGGTGGAGTCATGCCAGGGGAACCATGTTATAAAGTCCAAGATGAGCCCACCAGGGCATGGAGCTCGAGACCTGTGCTCCAGATACCACCTGCCCACCTTTCCCCCCTGGACACTGAGGATCTGGGGTGGGGCTGCAATGGACTCACAGTCCCCCCCCCCCAACTTTTGATGCCCATGTGACAGACAGACACTGTCACAGGGGAGACTCCTGGCAACCCACAGGCCCCAAGGTCTCAGCAGGATCCACAGCTGCCGGGCAGGAAGGGAACCCGGGTGGGGTCCTTAGCTCAATTGGGAGAGCTGGCACAGGGCCCTGTCTGGTCTAGTCCAAGCATCACTGTGGAGGCCCCGAGGCTTCCTGGAAGCTTCCTCCTCCACCTGCTTCCCATTGGAGCACTTCCTGTTTCCTCTCATCCCACCTGGAAATGAGACATGCTCTAGTCCCTGTCCCCACTGTCTGTGTGTGCGTGAGGAGAGCCAGGCGAGGGGGTGCTGGGAGGGAGGGAGGGAGGACCCTGCGGACACACAATTGGACACGCAGCCCCCTTGCTCTGTGTTTTGCATCTCCCACAAGCCCTCCCTCTGGGAGCCTCAGTTCCAAACCCACTCAACACGAGGCAAGTCCTGTGTGTTTAAGAGCTCAGCCTGCCGGTGAAAGTCCTAGAGCCCCTCACACCAGGCGGCAGCGAGAGGACTCCAGGGGCTCATCCTGGGAGCTTCCATAATTGTGCATTAAATGTTCTTTTGTTTTATTTGTTTGTTTTCTCACTCTAGCCCAGGCTGACCTGGATCTCACTATGTACCCTCAGGGTGGCCTTGAATTCACAATGATCCCCCTATCTCTACCTCCCAGAGGGCTGGGATTAAAGGCATGCGCCACCAGACCCAGTTTAAGTCCCCACCCCAGGTAGGGTCCCCACTAGGTAGTCTCAGGGTCTCAACTCATGGCAATTCTCCTAGCCACCCTGAGGCTGACCTGGAATTTTCACTCTGGTCACTACCTGGAATTCACTATGTAGTCTCAGGGTGGCCTCGAATTCACGGTGATCCTCCTACCTCTGCCTCCCGAGTGCTGGGATTAAAGGCGTGCGCCACCATGCCCGGCTTCTTGTGTGTTAATTCTTATACAGCAGAATGACACTGGCCACCTATCTCATTCACATCTATTGTCCTTCTATCTGCCTCCTGTCTATCAATCTATATGTGTCGCTTACCTATCAGCCTAGTCAATTACAAACTTATCTATTGACTCATCATCTGTCTGTCTGTCTGTCTGTCTGTCTACCTGCTTACCGATCATCTATCTACACTTTCTTTTTGGGGGACACACTGAGCCCAGGCCAGCTCTGCCTCAGGGCCTTTGCACCATTCAAGTCTCAGACTCAGAAAAGGTTGTGTGTGTGTGCATATATCTTTTATAGGTAAGCCATGTCAATAAAATAGTAGGGAGCTAGGGAGATGGCCCAGTAGGTAAGGTGCTTGCCTGCAATGCTGAAGGACCCAGGTTCGATTCTCCAGGACCCACGTAGCTCCAGATGCACAAGGTGGCACATGCATCTGGAGTTCTTTTGCAGTGGTTAGAGGCCCTGGTGTACCCATTCTTTCACTCTCCCTCTCTTTCTCTCTCTCTCAAATATATAACAATTAAAAAACAAAAAGAAAAGAGGAAAAAAGAAAGTAGTGGATCACTGTTGGTACGCAGAGAACACAGGTGGAGGCCCGGACTCTGAGTTGGTGGCCTGGGTTGAGTCCCCAGCTCTGTCTGCTCTTTGTGGAACCCTTGGCTTCTGTCAATTGGAGACCACAGAGGCTCGAATAAGTTAATTCAGACAACCGTGGGACTGCTGGCTCTTGCAACGATGTCATTTTATACCCAGACACCCTGTAAGGTTTGTAGAATGGGGAAGCCAGCAGGCCTGGGGAGGGCCCAGCAACACGGCTGCTGTCCAGCCAGGGAGGCACCTGGGGTCTGCAGCTGGGCAAGGCTGAGTGAGCAGCCTCTGGCGCCAACCCCCAGGTGGGACAATGGTGGCCATGACTCCAGCTGTTCTGTTCAGCTTCCGTCCTGTCTCCTGTCTCCATTTACTCCCCAGCCTGTATCCTCAGCCCAGCTGGCCAAGAGCCCCTTCCTGTTGCCCCTGTGGGAGGCCTGGGCCTTTGTGTCTGCCGGGAGGGGATGGGGGGCTGTGACAATGAGTTCTTGATGTCCTTGGCTTTGGTAGGAACGGGAAAGGAGAAAGGAGCTGCTAACCCTCTTGAGGACTGAGTGTATGGCCACAATTAGCTGTTTCCTTCCTGGGACTCTGTAGTGCCATGCTCGTGCCTAACTACCTGCACTGCCTCAGTTTCCCTGCAGATTGAGCCTCTTTCTCCTTAAGAACAATGCACAGTACAAGAGTGGAACAGTGTGAGATGCTGCCAGGCTCTTGTCTTGGTTGGGGAGTGGCAGAGTCTGGGAACAATTAGGGACCAGGCCCACAGGGTCTGCCAAGCATTCAGCAAGGTGTGAAGGACAATGTTTATTTCAGGATCAGAGAGATGAAGCCACTTTTGCCCAAGGTCACTCAGTAAGTTAGAGAAATCCAGGTCTGGGGCTGGACAGATGGCTTAATGGTTAAGGCACTGATCTGTGAAGCCTAAGAACCAAGGTTCGATTCCCCAGTACCCACATAAGTCAAATGCACAAGGTGGCACATGTGTCTGGAGTTCGTTTGCAGTAACTGGAGGTCCTGGTGTGCCCATTCTCCCCCTCCCTCAAATAAATAAAATTAAATTAATTTAAAAAAAAAAAAAAGAAGCTGGGCATGGTGGTGCACGCCTTTAATCCCAGCACTGGGGAGGCAGAGGTAGGAGGATCGCCGAGAGTTCGAGGCCACCCTGATACTACAGAGTGAATTCCAGGTCAGCCTGAGCCAGTGAGACCCTACCTCGAAAAACCAAAAAAAAAAAAAAGAAATCTAGGTCTGGAAGACTTCACACATACACACAAGCTGCCCTCTTCAGTTGAACCAGCTGCAAATTTCAGGCTACAGTGAGACAAACGACACCACAGGTGTCCTGAACCCCTGAGGCATCTCTGCACCTCAGTCTCTCCATCTGTAAAGTGTGGTGCAGGAAGCCAGGCCCTTGCTCTCACTTTGCATAACTCACTTCAGCACCCAGCATGGGTTCTGTTTTGACAGCCCCAGCCCAGTGCCTAGCAGCCCAACCTTCTTCGTGTACCTCAGCTGCGCTGACACCTCTTCCAGGAAGCCTGCCCTGCCTCTGCTTCCTCCAGACCCTCCGCCTCCATCCCAGCCCACCCGCTGGAGATCAGAGACCAGGTCTTACTCCCACCCTAGCCCAGTTCTCCACACACTTGACTCTGGATATATTTGTTGAATGAGTGAGTGAATAAATGAGTGAATGAAATACACCCCTACAGGCTCTACCGGGCACATTCAGTGTGCAACCCATGGGCCTTGGGTATCCCAGGTTAGCTATGAAGGCAGCTGAACACATTTGTAGATGACAATATCATATTACAATGTCAGGTGGTTGATAGCCAAGCGTGGTGGCACACACCTTTAATCCTAGCACTGGGGAGGCAGAAATAGGAGGATCACTAAGAGTTCGAGGCCAGCCTGAGACTACATAGAGAATTCCAGGTCAGCCTGGGTTAGAGTGAGACCCTACCTCGAAAAACAAAAAACAAACAAACAAAAAGGCTGGAGAGATGGCCCAGTGGTTAAGGCACCTGCCTGCAAAGCCTAACGACCAGGGTTCAATTCCCCAGTACCTATGTAAAGCCAAATGCACAAAGTGACACATGCATCTGGAGTTTGTTTGCGGTGGCTGCAGGCCCTGGTGTACCCATTCTCCTCTTCTTTCTCTCTGCACCTCTCTTCTCTCCTCCCTCCCTCTCTCTCTCTCTCTCTCCAGATAAATAAATAGCTAGCCAGCCATGGTGGTGCACGCCTTTAATCCCAGTACTCGGGAGGCAGAGGTAGGAGGATCACCACGAGTTCAAGGCCATCCTGAGACTACATAGTGAATTCCAGGTCAGCCTGAGCTAGAGTGAGACCCTACCTCGGAAAACCAAAATAAATAAATAATCAATCTTTAAAAAAAAATTTGGCTGGGCTTGGTGGTGCACACCTTTAATCCCAGCATTTGGGAAGCAGAGGTAGGAGGATTGCTATGAGTTCAAGGCCACCCTGAGACTACATAGTGAATTCCAGGTCAGCCTGAAACCCTACCTCAAAACACCCCCCCCCAAAAAAACCCCAAAAATTTTGTTTATTTTTATTTATTTATTTGAGAGCAAGATAGAGAGAGAATGGGAGCACCAGGGCCTCCAGCCACTACAAATGAACTCCAGATGCATGCACCACCTTGTGCATCTGGCTTATGTGGGTCCTGGGGAATTCGGGCCTTGAACCGGGTTCCTTAGGCTTCACAGGCAAGCGCTTAACCACTAAGCCATCTGTCCAGCCCATAAATAATCTTTTAAAAAGGTTGGTAGTGAGAAGGTATTCCATGCCTTCCCCTCTGGAGCCTTGTCCTGCTCCTCGCGCTTTGTTTCTCCCCCGCTGGGAGCCTCCGTTCCACCCTGGAGCACACTGAGGCCAGCTCTGCCCCAGGGCCTTTGCACTGTCTCCTCTCTCCACATCCCTCCATTGCTTCCCCCCATCATACCGCCTCTCTCCTCTTGGGTTCAGGGCAGGGGATGTCCCCCTGTGCACTCTCCCCATTCTTGATCCCTTTCCTAAAACACTTAGGCCACAGAGAAACAGGATGACCAGTAGAGGGCGCTGCAGACTGGCGCCTGCCTCACCCCAACTCCAGGTTACAAGACACCCCCCGCCCACCACCACCACCACATCCCACCGAGCCAGATCTGCGTTCCTGGGCACATAGAATTTGCTTCCATCCAATGAGACTTGGGCCCTGAGGCTGAGATGGATAGAACTAGGGAAGCCAGCTAAAGGTGGAGTCCAGCTCTGCCCATTCTATTTTCTGCGGAAGCAAGGCCAGGAACCCAGCCAAACGTCAGCCATGCGGACTCTTGAGAGCCTCACTTTCTGCCTTCATGCGTTTGTTGTGAAACAGGATCTCACCAGGTAGCCTGGGCTGGCCAGGGCTTGCAGCAGTCCTCCGGCCTCTGCTTCATGACAGATGGTGTGGCAGACGTATACCATGGCCCCTGGCAGTATTATTTTCCTTTTTATTTATTTAGTTTAAATTTATTGCTGGGCGTGGTGGCGCACGCCTTTAATCCCACCACTCAGGAGGCAGAGGTAGGAGGATTGCTGAGAGTTTAAGGACACCCTGAGACTACATAGTAAATTCCCAGTCAGCCTGAACTAGAGTGAGACCCTACCTCGAAAAACAAAACAAAAAATAATAATAAGATTCATTTGCACAAGCATGCACACGTATGTATATGTATTGGCACACCAGGGTGTCGCTCCCCTGTAAATGAACACCAGACATACGCATGACTTTGTGTTTAGCTTTCCTTGGGTGCTGGGAAATCAAACCCAGGCTGTCAGGTTTTGCAAGCAAGCATCTTTAGCCACTGAGCAATCTCCCCAGCCTTCAATTTTCCTTTCTTCTTTTTTTTCCTTTTTTTTTTTTTTAATTTATGAGAGAGAGCAATAGAGGGGCAGATAGAGAGAGAGAAAATGGGTATGCCAGGGCCTTCAGCTGCTGCAAATGATCTCCAGGGGCATGTGCCACCTTGTGTATCTGGCTTACATGGGTTTTTGGGGAATGGAACCTGGGCACTTTGACTTTGCAGACAAGCATCTTCTAAGCCATCTCTCTAGCCCTGACCTTTTTTTTTTTTTTTTTTTTTTTAATGTGCGAAAGCAAGAAAGAGGAAGAGAGAAAATTGGCACACCAGGGCCTGAAGCCACTGTAATCAAACTCCAGACACATGTGCCACTTTGTGATCTGGAGTCAAACCTGGGTCCTTAGGCTTTGCAGGTACGAGTGCCTTAACCGCTAAGCCATCTCTCCAGCCCTCAGTTTTCTTTTTCTTTTCTTTTCTTTTCTTTTCTTTTCTTTTCTTTTCTTTTCTTTTCTGTTCTTTTCTTTCTCCCCTCCCTCCCTCCCTTCTTCTCTCCCTCCCTCCCTCCCTCCCTCCCTTCCTTCCTTCCTTCCTTTTCTCCTTCTTCTCCTTCTTTTGGATTTTCAAGGTAGGGTCTCACTCTGGTCCAGACTGACCTGGAATTCACTATGGAGTCTCAGGGTGGCCTCGAACTCTCGGCGATCCTCCTACCTCTGCCTCCCGAGTGCTGGGATTCAAGGCGTGCGCCACCATGCCCGGCTCCAGTTTTATTTTTATTTATTTTTTATTATTTTATTATTTTTGGAGAGAGACACAGAGAGAGAGAGACAGAGAGACAGAGAGAAACAGATAGAGAGGGAGAGGGAGACAGATAGAGATGGGCACGCCAGCTGCTCGGCTGCTGTGAACCAAATCCAGATGCATGCGCCCCCTTGTGGGAAAGTGTGGCATTGCGCCCTTGCGTTACTTTGCATCTGGCTAAACATGGGACCTGGAGATTGGAACCAATGGAGATTGGAACCAGCGTTCTTAGGCTTAGGAGGCAGGCGCCTTAACCGCTAAGCCATCTCTCCAGCCCTCTAATAAATAATTTTTTAAAACTTTTAAATAAAAAAATTTAAATTTTTAATTAAAAAAAAAGAATGAAGCAGGCTGGGCATGGTGGCATTTTTAATACCAGCACTTGGGAGGCAGAGGTAAGAGAATCATTGTGAGTTTGAGGCCAGTCTAGGACTACATAGTGAATTCCAGGTCAGCCTGGGCTAGAGTAAGACCCCACCTCAAAACAAACAAACAAACAAAGAAACAAACAAACAAAAGAATGAAGCAGTTAAAAGTGTGCACACCTGTCACCCCAGCATTCAAAAAGCTAAAGCAGGAGGGTCTTCAGTTCAAGGCCAGCCTGGATTATATACCAAGAATTTGAGGCCAGCCTGGGCTGCAGAGAAGTAGGGAGTTTGAGCCCAGCCCAACTACATGGTGGGATCCTATCTTAAAGAAAAAGAAATAAGCCAGGCGTGGTGGCGCACACCTTTAATCTCAGCACTTGGAAGGCAGAGGTAGGAGGATCTCCATGAGTTCAAGGCCACCCTGAGACTATATAGTGAATTCCAGGTCAGCCTGGGCCAGAGTGAGACCCTACCTTGGAAAACAAAACAACAACAAAAAAAAAAAAAAAAAAAAGAAAAAAAAAAAAAAAAAAAAAGTTTGAGGAGTCGGCTCAGAGGGTAAAAGCACTTGCTGCATAAGCACGGGGACCTGAGTTCAATTCCCAGGACCCATGTAAAAAGCCAGGCATGGCCTATAGCCCAGCGCTGAGGGAGACAGACATGGGGACATGCCGGTAGCTCAGCCAGTCTAACTGACACACCGCAGCTCTGGGCCCAGAGCGAGAGTCTGTCCCAGGGAAACAGGAAGTGATGAAGGAGGCGCTCAGTGATCTCTGGCTCCACATGCGTGCACACAGGAAGCGTCCATCTGAACACAAGCATGCACATATACCCCACACGCTACACACACGCATCAACAAAGAAAAAAAGACAAGAGAAGGGTAGGGAAAGGAGGAAAAAAGAGGAGAGGAGAGGAGAGAGAGGAGGTCATTGAGGTGGGGCTGTAATCTGAGAGGACTGTGGCCTTTTAAGAAAATTCCTGAGAAGGTGCCATCTGCAAGCTGTTACCTGCTGGCGGACTTTCCAGCGTCTGGAGCTGTGAGGATGAAGTTTCTTCTCTAACCTCTGTGGTGCTTTGCTGTGGCAGCTCTAGCTGAGACCCACAGCCTCCTCTTGCTGTGCAGTGCAAGAGGGACTTGAAAGGACTTGCCGGGCGAAGTCGCCCCAAAAAAAAAAAAAGGACTTGCCCCAGGCGTGGTGGCGCACGCCTTTAATCCCAGCAAGAGGTACTTGCAGTGAGTTCAGGCATGGTAATTCCAGGTCAGCCTGGGCCAGAGTGAGACCCTTAATCCCAGCACTCAGGAGGCAGAGAGAGGTAGGAGGATCTCTGTGAGTTCGAGGTCACCCTGAGACTACAGAGTGAATTTCAGGTCAGCCTAAGCCAGAGTGAGACCAAAAAAAAAAAAAAAAAAAAAACTTAAAAAAGGATGACTTAAAATCCCAGATTAAGGCAGAGGTAGGAGGATTGCTGAGAGTCAAGGCCACCCTGAGACTACAGTGGCATCCCTCTTGGATCTCTTGTCCTCATTGCAGGTTCCTTGTGGACCTGTGGCTCTGTGAATGCTGGTTACGTCCTTATCATTTAAGAAGTCATCTGAGGGCTGGACGGATGGCTTAGTGGTTAAGGTGCTTTTCTGCAGAGCCAAGTTCCCAGGTTCGATTCTCCAGGACCCATCTAAGCCAGATGTACAAGGGGGCACATGCATCTGGAGTTCATTTGCAATAGCTGGAGGCCCTGGCACGCCCATTCAGTCAGTCTGTCTGTCTGTCTGTCTCTCTCAAATAAGTAAATAAATAAGTAAAAATAATAAAAAGAAAATAAGTTATCTGAGTTTCTGTTTAGAAGATGAAGAGGTTTTGGATAATGGTTATGTCACAGTGTAAGTATGGCTGGTGCCACTTAGTTAGACACTGAAAAATAGCAAAGAAGCCGGGCGTGGTGGCGCAGGCCTTTAATCCCAGCACTCGAGAGGATCGCCGAGAGTTCGAGGCCACCCTGAGACTACAGAGTGAATTCCAGGTCAGCCTGAGCCAGAGTGAGACCCTACCTCGAAAAACCAAAAAACAAAACAAAAAAAAGAAAAAAGAAAAATAGCAAAGAGCTGGATGCAGAGGCACACGCCTGTATTCCAAGCCCCAGGGATGCCAAGGCCAGGGGATGGGTAAGTTCCAAGCCAGAATCAGCTACATAGTGACACCTTATGCAAAATAAAAGAACAAAGGCTGAGGATGCAGCTCAACAGTAGAGCATCTGCCTAGAATCCCCCAGTGAGGGGCTGGGGGCGTGGCTCAGTGGTAGAACACCTGCCTAGAATCCCTCAGTGAGGGGTTGGGGGTGTGGTTCAGTGGTAGAGCTCCTGCCTAGAATCCCCCAGTGAGGGCTGGGGTGTGGTTCAGTGGTAGCGCTCCTGCCTAGAATCCCCCAGTGAGGGGCTGGGGGCGTGGCTCAGTGGTAGAGCACCTGCCTAGAATCCCCCAGTGAGGGACTGGGGTGTGGTTCAGTGGTAGAGCTCCTGCCTAGAATCCTTCAATGAAGGGCTGGGGGCGTGTCATGGCTCAGTGGTAGAGCACTTACCTAACATGCCCAAGGCCCTGGGTTCCACTGCCATCATGGTAAAAAAAGAAGGAGGAGGAGGAGAAGGAGATGAAGGAGATGAAAGAAGAAGAAGAAATTAAAATAAACTGGGGCTGGGTGTGGTGGCAAACACCTTTAATCCCAGCACTCAGGAGACCAAGGTAGGAGGATCACTGCGAGTTCAAGGCCAGCCTGAGACTACAGATTGAATTCCAGTTCAGCCAGGGCTGGAGTGAGATACTAACTGGAAAAAAAAAAAAAAAAAACTGGCATGGTGGCATCACCTATAGTTTCCAGCACATGGGAGGCTGAGGCAGGAGAGTCAGAATTTCAAAGCCAGTCTGGGCTACATGAAACTCTATCTAAACAAACAAAAAAGGCTGGCAGGATGGCTTAGTGGTTAAGGCATTTGCCTGGAAAGCCAAAGGACCCAGGTTCAGTTCCCCAGGACCCATGTTAGCCAGATGCACAAGGGGGCACATGCATCTGGAGTTCATTTGCAGTGGCTGGAGGCCCTGACATGCCCATTCTCTCTCTTTCTCTCTTTCTGCCAGGTGTGGTGGCGCACACCTTTAATCCCAGCACTCGGGAGGCAGAGGTAGGAGGATCACTGTGAGTTCAAGACCAGCCTGAGACTACATATTGAATTCCAGGTCAGCCTGGACTAGAGCGAGACCTTACCTCGAAAAACAAACAAATAGAAAAAGACATTAAAGTCAAAGATGTAGTAGTGGAAGGGAGATGAGGGGACAAGAAGAAGTAATGGGTTATGATTTAAGCACATTATGGGGTGGAGAGATGGCTTACCTGAGAACCCTAAGCATCCATGTTCCACTCTGCATGTCCCAGGTAAGCCAGATGCACAAGGTCATGCAAGTGCACAAGGTCACACATGAACACAAGATAGCACATGCATCTGCAGTTCGATTGCAGTGGCTGAAGGCCCTGGCAATCCAATTCTCTCTCTCTATAAAAAATGCAAAAAAATAAAAATAAACATACATGCACATATATGAAAATTGTCAATAAAAAGAAATTTTAGAAATGAAAATATTAAAGTACAATAAACATAACCATTGGGACCACAGGTGCCAGGAGTGTGGGAGAGAGGTGGTTGATGAGGGGGGACGTGCAGAGCTGCCTGTATTTGCCAAAACCCATTGAACTCCCCACCACAAAGAGCCACCTTCACTGTATGCAAATTTTCAGAACTTTAGCCAGGATGTCAGGGGAGCCAGGATGGAATGCAGTCAGTGGACAAGTGGTGCTAATTGAATTACAAACGTGTGACATCACTCACTGAAAAGGGACAGGGAAAGGGGCTGATCTAAGCGGTTTCAGACAACACCATTTTGTCCAAAGACCGTGGGGCTGGGGACAAAACCAACTGTGTACAAACACGGAGAGGGTTAGCTCGTTTCTCACAGGGTGTGTGCTTCAGGAATTCTGAAACGAAGAGGGAACGAAGAGGGACATAGATTGTAGTTGAGGGACCCCGGCTTCCTCTGCCATGGAAAGAAGTGCAAACTCAGCCTCGGTTAGTTAACAATGGGTGCCTAGGGAACCGGACAGCCCCGCACAGAAGAGCCGAGCTGGACCCCTGCCTAATGCCGAGAGCAGACATTAAAGCAAGCTTCCTCAAAGCCTGCCTGTAGGGCCAAAACTATTCAGCTCTTTGAAGAAACGTGGGGGACGCTTCCTGGCAATGATTGTGTGCATAGGACACCAAAAGTACAGGCCCAGGCCGCAAAAGTAGAAGTTGGATCTCATCAAAGTTTAAAACCCAGGATGGTGGATCACAGCGCGCTCTCAGGAGAGAAAAGGCAGTTCATCAAACAGGACAACACTTGAAAATCAGAAAGCTGATGGCAAGTGTGGTGGTGGGTGTTGGTGATGACAGCACGTGGAAGCAGAGGCAGGAGGACTGTCACAAGTTCTAGGCCTGTCTCAAACACACACGCACGCATGCACACACACACACACACACACACACAGAAAAGAAATCATACAGCTAACTCTAATACACTGATTATACTGAGAATTCAGTAACAACAACAACAACAAAAAAATCTGAAGCCAGGAATGGTGGCGCACGCCTTTAACCCCAGCACTTAGGAGGCAGAGGTAGGAGGATCGCTGTGAGTTCAAGGCCACCCTGAGGCTACATAGTGAATTCCAGGTCAGCCTGGGCTAGAGTGAGACCCTACCTCAAAAAAACCAAAAGAGGCAGAGAGAGTGAGAAAGAGAGAGAGAGAGAGAGAGAGAGAGAGAGAATGGGCACACCAGGGCCTCCAGCCACTGTAAATGAACTCCAGATGCATGCACCATCTCGTGCATCTGGCTTATGTGGATACTGGGGATCAAACCTTGGTCCTTAGTCCTCGCAAGCAAGTGCCTTAACCGCTAAGCCATCTGTCCAGCCCCGCTAATGTTATCTTGAGGTTCTAGGGATTGAACTCAAGGCCTTACATATGTGAGGCAAGTGCTCTACCACTGAGCCACATCTCCGCCCCTTGCTGGGGGATTCTGGGCAGGCATTCTACCTCTGAGCTACATATTCAGCTTGGTTTTCACTTTGTATTTGAGATAAGAGACTTACTCTGTAGACCAGGCTGGCCTTGAACTTGCAATCCTCCTACCTAAGTGTGTTGAGTAGCTGGGATGACAGACTTGCACTACCACACCAGAGTCCACAGCCTCGGTGTGGGACACCATCTTCCTACCCCATTCAAATCACCCCAGGGCCAGAATCCAGACAAGGGAGCCACCGTTATAGCATAGAAGCCACCAAAACGACTCCAACCCCCAAGCCCAGGCTCACTGCTGACATCTCCCCGTCACTCCATCGGCTTCCCACAGACCTGGAGCGCCCCTTGTGGCTTTGTGTGACTTGTCCTCTCCTCTTGGTCATTGTAAGTAACTGACTGTCTGGATGGTGGTCGTTTCCTGGTCTGTCTGCTTCACCCTATGTAGTCAGACTGACCTCCGAATCTTGGCCATGGTGGCTCGGTCTTGCAGCCAGCCACTCTTTGCTTGGCTGAAACCAAAGAAGCCACCTTCCCACAGCCAGGCCAGCAGAGTGTCTGCTGCAGGCATGGACAAACACACGCACATGGTCGATGTCCCCGGGTTTGCTCGCGTCTGGACCTTTTATTGTCCGAGTGTGTGCTCATCTCTACAGCATCAAAAATATTTATTTGCTCACATGTGTGTATATGGCTGTGCTAGGATCCCCCTCCGCCCCCATTTTTTGGTTTTTCGAGGTAGGGTCTCACTCTAGCTCAAGCTGACCTGGAATTCACTATGTCGTCTCAGGGTGGCCTTGAATTCACGGTGATCCTCCTACTTCTGCCTCCCGAGTGCTGGGATTAAAGGTGTGCGCCACCTCGCCTGGCTTTTTTATTTATTCTTTTTTTTAAAAAAATATTATTTATGGGCTGGAGAGATGGCTTAGGGGTTAAGGCGCCTGCCTCCTAAGCCTAAGAACAATCTCCAGCGGTTCCAATCTCCAGGTCCCACGTTTAGCCAGATGCAAGTGATGCAAGGGCGCAATGCCGACTTGACCACAAGGGGGCGCACGCATCTGGATTTCGTTCGCAGCAGCTGAGAGGTGCGCCCACTTTTGTCTTCCTCTCCCTCTCTCTCTGTCTCTCTCTGTGTCTTTCTCCAAAAAAATAATAAAAAATAAAAAATAAAAAGTTTAAAAAATATTATTTATTTATTTATTCATCAGAGAGAAAGAGGCAGAGAGAGAGAGAGAGAATGGGCACTCCAGGGCCTCCAGCCACTGGAAACAAACTCCAGATGCGTGCGTCCCCTTGTGCATCTGGTTTATGTGGGTCCTGGAGAGTTGAACCCGGATTCTTTGGCTTTGTAGGCAAATGCCTTAACCGCTAAGCCATCTCTCCAGCCCTTATTTATTCTTTTTGAGGTAGGGTCTCACTCTAGTCTTAGGCTGGCCTTGAATTTAAGTAGGGATCCTCCTACCTCTGACTTCCAAGTGCTAGCATTAAAGGCTTGTAGTATCAAGCCTGACTTAATTTTTATTTTGAAGTTTAAAAAAATATATTTTTAATATTTTTATTTATTTATTTAGTTAGTTATTTGAGAGAGATAGAGAGTGAGAATGGGCACACCAGGGCCTCTAGTCACTGCAAATGAACTCTAGATACATTTGTCACCATGTGCATCTGGCTTACATGGGATCTGGAGAATCAAACCTGGGTCCTTAGGCTT
This sequence comes from Orientallactaga sibirica, assembly GCA_036365145.1. Lineage (NCBI taxonomy): Eukaryota > Metazoa > Chordata > Mammalia > Rodentia > Dipodidae > Orientallactaga > Orientallactaga sibirica. The sequence goes on along the minus strand of JAEOAD010001941.1, from coordinate 961,878 downwards.
TACAAGAAAGCTCCTTAACCACTAAGCCATCTATCCAACCCTAATATTTTTATTTTTGTTTATTTATTTGAGAAAGAGAGCGAGAGAGAGGAGCAGGTAGAGAGAGAGAGAAAGAAAAATGTGTGTTAGGGCCTCTAGCCACTGTAAACTCCAGATGCATGTGTCACCTTGTACATGTGGCTGGTCCTGGGGAATCAAACCTGGGTCCTTTGGATTTGCAGGCAAGTGCCTTAACTTCTAAGCCATCTCTTCAGCCCTATTTTAAAGTTTACTTATTTACTTTTTTTTAAAAAAATATTTTATTATTTATTTATTTGAGAGCCACTGCAAACTAACTCCAGACACATGTGCCACCATATGTATCTGGCTTATGTGGGAATCAAATCTGGGTCCTTTGGCTTTGCAGGCAAACACCTTAACTGCTAAGCCATCCCTCCAGCACTTAATTTTATTTATTTATTTATTTATTTATTTATTTATTTATTTATTTATTTATTTATTTTGGCTTTTCAAGGTAGGGTCTTGCTCTAGCACAGGCTAACCAGGAATTCACTATGTAGTCTCAGGGTGGCCTCAAACTCACAATGATTCTCCTACCTCTGCGTCCCGAGTGCTGGGATTAAAGGCGAGTTTTATTTTTGGATCTGGTGCATTAGACCACTCAGCCTAATTGATATGCTCAAGGAGAGGCTCTTCCTTTAAAAAAAAAAAAAAAAAAGAGAGAGAGACCTGAATGGGTGGCATGCCCAGCACTCGGCCTCCAGAGGTAGGAGGATCACTGTGAGTTCAAGACCAGCCTGAGACTACATAGTGAATTCAGGTCAGCCATGAACTAGCCACCTTACCTTGAAAAACCAAAAAAAAAAAAAAAAAAAAAAAAAAAAGGTTCTTTGGCCCAGTACTTGGGAGGCAAAGGTAGGATTGCGCCTGAACCCTGAGACTACATAGTGAATTCCAGGTCCCTGGGCCAGCACTTAATTTTATTTATTTTATTAAAAGAGAGTCTATTTATTTATTTATTTTAATCCCAAGCACCCAGCAGGCAGAGGTTTGCAAGGATGGCTGTAAATTCAAGGCCAGCCTGAGACTACTGATAGAGTGAGACCCTACCTTGAACCCCCTCAAAAAAAAAAAAAAAAAAAAAAAAGAGTGTCTGCCTCTAAACTCTGCAAATAAATAAATAAAAGTATATTTTAAGGGCTGGAGAGATGGCTTAGTGCTTAAGGATTAAAGCAAAGCCAAAGGATCCTTTATTTTTGGACCTGGATGCATTAGATGCCACTCATGCATCTGGAATTGATGCAGCTAGAGGACCTGAGGCCCATTTTCTTCTCTCTCTCTGCCTCTTTCTTTCTCAAATAAATAAATAGAATATTTAAAATATATATATAGATAGATAGATATACATGTATTTTAAAAGAGAGCCTTATTTTTATTATGGCAGCTTGCTACTTTTGTAAGGTGGTGATTGGTTAAACACAATCAAAGTACAGCAGTAACCGATCTTCCCTTCCTGGATGAATAAGCAGATGCTTCAATTCTGATGTCAGCATCCACCTGGCAGTGTTTAGGTACTGCATCTGTTCAAAGTGATGCTGTTTTTTTTTTTTTTTTAATTTGAGAGAGAGAGAGAGAGAGAGAGAGAGGAAGAGAGACAGAGAGAGAATGGGTGCTCTAGGGCCTCTCAGCCACTGTGAACAAACTCCAGACGTGTGCGCCCCCTTGTGCGCATGTGCAACATTGCATGCTTGTGTCACTTTTGCGTCTGGCTAAACGTGGGACCTAGAGATTCGAACAGGCGTTCTTAGGCTTCGAAGGCAGGCGCCTTAACTGAGGCTGTGTTTTGATTGTGGGCTGAAGCTCTGAAGCACACCTTGGCCTCCCCTCCCTTCCTCAGAGCTCTCACCATTCAGACATGACAGATGTGCTGAAATGGTTGCTAGGCCGAGTCTTGCTTGCCTTCACTCAGTCATCTTTGTATGAATTCAATGGTTATGGAGTCTGTTTCATGGGGCGTTTTTCCTGTTTTTTTCCATTGTTTGTTTGTTTTTTTAAATTTTTTAAAAAATTTATTTATTTTTGGAGAGAGACAGACAGAGAGGGAGAGGGAGACAGATCAAGATGGGCATGCCAGCAGTCTCTCAGCTGCTGTGAACGAAATCCAGATGCGTGTGCCCCTTGTGGGCAAGTGCAGCATTGCGCCCTTGCGTCACTTTGCATCTGGCTAAACATGGGACCTGGAGATTGGAACCAGCGTTCTTAGGCTTAGGAGGCAGGCGCCTTAACTGCTAAGCCATCTCTCTAGCCCTGTTTGTTTTTAACATCAGTTCTTAGTTAACGTTCATGAAGAGAACGGGCACGTAGAGCTGTGCCACTAATGAAAGGAAATCCTGTCTAAGCGCGCCTTTCTCTACAGAGCTGTGTCATACCAGCCTTTGGGCCCTCTGTTGGAAAAGTAGAATCAAGCCTCAAATAATGCCTTTTAAATTGTATCCTCTAGTACTATATATGTGGGACAGTACTGTATCATCCCTCTGTGACTGCAGAATATCTTGTGCCTGTTTTATGATGTGTGGTAGTGACTGTGCTTTATCAGAGCTGTGTGTAATGATGTTACTCCAGAATGTTTTCTTTCCAGATGATGATGGGGAAGCTCAAAAAAATAAATAAATAAACAACTGTTTTCTGGTTTTTTTTTTTTTTTTTTTTTTTTTTTGTTTTTCGAGGTAGGGTCTCACTCTAGCTCAGGCTGACCTGGAATTCACTATGTAGTCTCAGGGTGGCCTCAAACTCTTGGCGATCCTCCTACCTCTGCCTCCCGAGTGCTGGGATTGAAGGCATGTGCCACCCTGCCCGGCTTTTGTTTTTTACATTTTTTTAATAAGCGTGCTGGATGACTCTAGAATTAAAAAAATTTTTTTGTTTATTTCAGAGTGACAGGCAGACAGAGAGAGAAAGAGGCAGAGAATGGGTGTGCCAGGGCCTCCAGCCACTGCAAACAAATTCTGGATGCATGCGCCACCTTTCACATCTGGCTTTCATGGGCCCTGGGGAATCCAGTCTCAAACTGGGGTCCTTAGGCTTCACAGGCAAGCACTTAACCACTAGCCATCTCTCCAGCCCGACTCTAGAATTATCATTATTATTATTATTATTTTGATTTTCCAAGGTAGGGTTTCACTCTAGCTCAGGATGACCTGGAATTCATTCTGTATTCTCAGGTTGGTCTTGAACTCACGGTGATCCTCCTACCTCTGCCTCCTGAGTGCTGGGATTAAAGGCATGCGCCACCACGCCCGGCCTGACTCTAGAATTTTGTTCAGACAACTGCAGAACCTGGAAAAGTTGTTGCTGCTCTTGATGCATAACATACTGCTATTATTGGTCTTTTTTAAAAAAAAAATTTATTTATTTGAGAGCGACAGACAGAGAGTGAAAGAGGCAGTAGAGAAAGAGAGACAATAGGCACATCAGGGCCTCCAGCCACTTGCAAATGAACTCCAGATGCATGCGCCACCTCGTGCATCTGGCTTATGTGGGTCCTGGGGAATTGAGCCTTGAACCAGGCTCCTTAGGCTTCATAGGCAAGTGCTTAACCACTGAGCCATCTCTAGAGCCCCTATTATTGGTCTTTTTATATAAATGTAAATATATATACATATACATCTATACATAATTTGAATTTTTGGAAACTTTAGCTGTGCTGTCAACTTTGGGGAAAAAAAAATCCCTGTTTACCTTGTTGAGTTGGCATTGTACAGAAATTAACAGCCATATTGGTCTAGAAATGTTAAACTTAATTTTTTTTTCCATTTGTACAGGGGTAATGTACTATATTGAATATATATGGTCTTGTCTACATGGGTTTGATTACAGAAACTAATAAAGTATTCTGTAAATAAAAAAAAAAAGAGAGAGAGCCAGGCGTCTGGGAGGCAGAGGTAGGAGGATCGCCAAGAGTTCGAGGCCACCCTGAGACTACATAGTTAATTCCAGGTCAGCCTGGACAAGAATGAGACCCTATCTTGCAAAACCAAAAAAAAAAAAAAAAAAAGAGAGAGTCTGGACAGAAGTACCTAGTGTGGGGTATATTGTACCCAGAAGTCATGGGCTGTTATAGATTGTCACAGAAAAAAATTTCAGTGCTGGGGTGGGATACCTTCCAGTGAGCTGTTGGTCAGGGAGGTCACTTATGCCCCCAAACAATAGTCTACTACCAAGGCTCTTGGTTGCCCACCAGAACGAGATGACTAGAAGACCCTGTTGCTGAAAACTCACACGCTTGAGCTGCACCAGGCCAAGAAATCAAGCCGGAGCTGAGCTGGAAACCTCCTCCCTGTTGACTAGCTGTCAGGATGCTGGAAAGAACTATGCAGCCTGCTGGGGGAGACAAAGTCACCAGCAAGCTTAACCAGCAGTGCACCCTGCAAGCTACGTGGCTGGTCAGCCAGGCAAAATATGTCAAATAGTGTGATGGTGGCATGCTGGTTATGGGGAAAACCAGCTACTCTCCGACTGGATCCCACAGGAGGGACTCCCGCCTGGTACAGAAAACCTAGGCAAAAGGCTATGGCTGGGGAGGTCATGAACCCTGGAGGAGAGCTACTACTGTTGTCTGGATAAATGGATATATCATGCCCACCAAATTGCCCTCTAAATATGCTTCTGCCCATATATTAAGGCTGCTCTCACCTTTGGCTAGCGAAGCTTCTCTTTTCAGACGGCACTAAGTGAGACATTCCTATCACACCCTCCAAAGCTCAGGGACCATTGTGGAAGAGATGGCAAAAAGAACGTAACAGCCAAAGGATAGGGAGGAGTGTTTACAATACTGTCTTCCAGACACAGTGGCCTTGATATTCATGACCTCACGGTGGCTGCTGCTATGATGAGACCTGCATAAAAGGAAGGGAAAAAAAAAAAAAGAAAGCTGATGGGCTGGAGAGATGGCTTAGTGGTTAAGGTGCCTGCCTCCTAAGCCTAAGAACGCTGGTTCCAATCTCCAGTGGTTCCAATCTCCAGGTCCCACGTTTAGCCAGATGCAAAGTGATGCAAGGGCGCAATGCCGCACTTGACCACAAGGGGGCGCACACATCTGGATTTTGTTCACAGCAGCTGAGAGACTGCTGGCGTGCCCAATCTCTATCTGTCTTCCTCTTCCTCTCTGTCTGTCTCTCTCTGTGTTTCTCTCCAAAAATAAATTAAAAATATAATAAAAAATAAATTAAAAAAACAGCTGATGACATCAAAGAAGATGGGGAACTAGTTGAAAAGAAGAAGGGTTCAGTGAAAGGTGGACATGGGAGGGGAAACGTAGAAGGGAGGTGGGAGGAGATTATGACTCAGGAACATTGTGTACGCACATGGAGGTCACCAATAAAGTTTTTTTTTTTTTTTTTAATGAGGTCTTGCTGGGCTTGGTGGCACACACACCTTAATCCCAGCACTTGGGAGGCAGAGGTAGGAGGATCACTGTGAGTTCGAGGCCAGCCTGAGTGACTTACAGGTCAACCTGGGCCCGAGTGAAACCCTACATCAACAAACCAAAAAAAAAGAAAAGAAAAGAAAAAGCCGGGCATGGTGGTGCATGCCTTTAATCTCAGCACTCGGGAGGCAGAGGTAGGAGGATCGCAGAGAGTTTGAGGCCACCCTGAGACTACATAGTTAATTCCAGGTCAGCCTGGACTAGAGTGAGACCCTACCTCGAAAAAAATAAAAAGAAAAGAAAAAGAAAAAGAAAAAGAAAAAAAAGAAAGAAAAAGAAAATCACATCATTGGTGGGGGGACACTGCCCTCAACAGCTGGGGAGGACTAGACTCTTGCACAGGTCCCACCCCCATGCTCAGTCCCTGCCAGTCTGAGGGACAGAGGGACAAGCAAGGAGTGGGAAGCGGACACAGCCAGCAGCCGGATGGATGGAGCTGTGTCCAGGCTGCAGGAGCCCATGGGAGGCCCAGAGGGGACCCACTGTGCTCTGGACAACTGCCTAGAACATCCCGGAACTTGGAGGTGGGGCCGTCTCCTTTCGGAAGCACAGCAGGCCCTGTCCATACAGAAGGGACAGTACCAAGGTGGGGGGGGCGGTGTCGGGGGGGGGGTGGAGAGTACCACCAACAGGCAGTGACCCCAGCTGTCTCCACCTGCCAGTCACTGTGATCTGAAGACCCTGGAGACCCTTCTGCTCGGCCCCCTTCCCAGCCAGGACCTCTTTCCTCCCAGTGCAGGCTGCCGTCCCCATACTGAGCATTCACAGCCTGTCAGCACGGGCCCAGGTCCAGCCTGGGGGACAAAACCATCCCCAGGGCTGCGGCCTGGCTGACCCTGGATGGGCACTTGGCACTGAGGCTTGGACGGCCCCTTGCCATGGATACAACCACCCACGCTCGGCTCAGAGGTGGTCATTGTTTGCTTGCCAGTGTGTGGCAAGCGCCCAAGAGCCTGGCTGGCACAGCCGCGATGGCGTCTTTGACCATGGCCATGGAACAGAGCACTTTCCCACGCACAGTGGCCTTAGGAGGGTGAATGGGGAAACTGAGTATGGTGGTCTGAGTCAGGTGTTCCCCATAAACTGAGGTGTTCTGAATGCTAGGTTCCCAGCGGATGGAGATTTGGGAATTAACGCCTCCTGGAGGCAGTGTATTGTTGGGGGCGGGCTTATGGGTGTTATAGCCAGTGTCCCCTTGCCAGTGTTTGGCACACTCTCCTGTTGCTGTTGTCCATCTGATGTTGGCCAGGGGGTGATGTCCACCCTCTGCTCATGCCATCGTTTTCCCCTGCCATCATGGAGCTTCCCCCCTGAGCCTGTAAGCCAAAATAAACCTCATTTTCCCCCTCGCAAGCTGTTCTGGGTCAGGTGATTTCTGCCAGCAGTGCGAACCTGCCTGCAACACTGCAAACCGGAGGAGTGTTAGATATCAGTAATGAAGCAGCAGTCGTCCCACATGAAAGCCTTTTGCTGCCTTTGAGACCTGCATGGGGCTGTGACGTGGTCCTCAGCTCCTCTGCATCCATCAGGAGGACCACAGCTTTTGATCCAGTTGCCTTTCTCCAAAGGTGCCCTATTTTCTCTGGGAAACACAAGTGTCCTTCTGTGCCATATGGCCTTGGGCACAGAACACCCTAGGGTCTGTGGTATAGACTGAAGGACCTGAGGGAGATCCAGGCACTCTCTTCTTGCTACGTGAATCCACCATGCCAGGCTGCTCGGTAGCGTCTACTGGGACCTGGGTCTCAAGCAAAGGATGCGACTATGGTCTCATTGCTTCCATCTCCCGTCCCTACGCCACTGTCAAGACCAGGCAGACGGCTGCCCTTCCTCAGATCTTGAGGTGGATCAAATATGACATGTGCCCCGCCCCATCCGCCATAGGATCCTGTGCTTGAACACTTTGTCAAAAGTTGGTGGCATGGTTTGGGAAGGTCGTAGAACCTTTAAGAGGTGGAGCCTGGCTGGAGGAAGTGGGTCACTGGGGGTGGGCCTTGAGGTGTCATAGTCCAGCATGACTTCCGTTTTCTCTCTCTGCTTCCTGACTATGAATGTAATATGACCAGCCAGCCTTCAGCTCCTGTCACCATACCTTCCTCACCATAGTATACCACGTTTTTTTTTTTGTTGTTGTTTGTTTTTCGAGATAGGGTCTCACTCTAGCTCAGGCTGACCTAGAATTCACTATGTCGTCTCAGGGCGGCCTCGAACTCATGGCGATCCTCCCACCTCTGCCTCCCAAATGCTGGGGTTAAAGGTGTGCGCCACCACGCCGGGCCATGTACCAGGTTCTTGAACTGTAGGCCAGAATAAACCTTTCTTTCCTTTTTTTTTAGTAGTGAAAAAAAAGTGTATTTAGAATTAACCAGTTGGATCCAGTTTAGATGGCCCAAATTTTGTTGGCAACATCCAAAGCATCATAATCAGGAGCTAGCCAAACATAATCCTTCTTCTCTTTATCAGGCCTGGTAGGGTAGTGATCTTGGCCACATCAGTGTCATAGAGTTTCTTCACAGCCTGTCTGATCTGGTGCTTGTTAGCCTTGACGTCCACAATGAACACCAGTGTGTTGTTGTCTTCTGTCTTCTTCATGGCTGACTCGGTGGTCAGGGGGAACTTGATGGTGGCATAGTGGTCAAGTTTGTTTCTCCTGGGGGCGCTCTTCCGAGGGTATTTAGGCTGCCTCCGAGGCGCAGTGTCTCTGCTCACTGGAAGGTGGGTGACATGCGGATCTTCTTGTTGTTGTGGCTGTGGACACCTTTCAACACGGCCTTGGTTTTCAGAGCCTGTGCTTTGGCTTCAGCTTTGGCAGGGGTAAGGAGCTTCCTTCTTCGCCCTCAGCGCCATCTTGACAAAAAAAGACCTTCTTTCCTTAAGTTGCTTCTTGTTGGATATTGGGTATAGCAACAAGAAAGTAATAATACAGAAAATTTCATATGGATAACATAAAATCCACCATAAAAACTAGAAGGGGGGGGCTGGAGAGATGGTTTAGCGGTTAAGGCGCCTGCCTCCTAAGCCTAAGAACGCTGGTTCCAATCTCCAGGTCCCACGTTTAGCCAGATGCAAAGTGACGCAAGGGCGCAATGCTGCACTTGACCACAAGGGGGCGCGTGCATCTGGATTTCATTCGCAGCAGCTGAGAGACTGCTGGCGCGCCCATCGCTGTCTTCCTCTCCTCCTCTCTCTCTCTCTCTCTGTGTCTCTCTCCAAAAACAAAAAAAAAATTTTAAAAAAAAAAAAACTAGAAGGGGGCTAGAGAGATGGCTCAGTGGTTAAGGCTCTTGCCTACAAAACTTAACAACCTGAGTTCGATTCCCCAGCACCCACATAAAGACCGATGCACAAAGTGGTGCATGCATCTGGAGTTCATTTTCAGTGGCTAGAGGCCCTGGCACACTCATTATCTTTTTCTCTCTGTGCAAATAAACAAATATGTTTTAAAAACTAGAAGAGTAATTTAGACTCAAACACAATACAGGAAAAACTATGAGAACAAAAATCAGAAAAACTTGGGCTGGAGAGATGGCTTAGCGGTTTAGCCTGCCTGCTAAGCCTAAGAACCCAGTTCCAATCTCCAGGTCCCATGTTTAGCCAGATGCAGTGACACAAGGGCGCAATGCCACACTTGCCCACAAGGGGGTGCAGTTGAGAGACTGCTGACGCGCCCATCTCTATCTGTCTCCCTCTCCCTCTCTGTCTGTCTCTCTCTCCAAAAATAAATAAAGTAAAAAAAATTAAAAAAAAAATTTAGCCAGGTATGGTGGCGCACACCTTTAATCCCAGCGCTTGGAAGGTAGAGATAGGAGGATTGCTGTGAATTCAAGGCCACCCTGAGACTACATAGTGAATTCCAGATCATCCTGGGCTAGAGGGAGACCCTACCTTGAGAATATTATAAATAACTGCATGCCAATAAACAGGAAACTTGATGAAATGGACAAAGTCCTATGAAGGCACAAATTTCAAAGACTGAGTTAAGAAACTGAAGAAGAGGGCTGGAGAGATGGCTTTGCAGTTAAGGCACTTGCTGACAAAGCCAAAGGACCCAGGTTCAATTCCCCAGTACTTGTGTAAGCCAGATGCACAAGGGGACGCATGCGTCTGGAGTTTGTTTGCAATGGCTAGAGGCCCTGGCATGCCCATTCTGTCTCTGTCTGTCTCTCTTCTCTTTTCCCTCTCTCTCTCCTTGCAAAAATAAAATAAAATAAAATAAAATAAAATAAAATAAAATAAAATAAAATAAAATAAAATAAAATAAAATAAAATAAAATAAAGAAATTGAAGGAGAGCTGAAGAGATGGCTTAGAGGTTAAGGTGCTTGCCTGAAAAGCCAAAGGACTCAGGTTCGATTCCCCAGTACTCATATAAGGCAGGTGCACAAGGTAGCACATGCATCTGGCATTTGTTTGCAGTGACTAGAGGCCCTGGTATGCCCATTCTCTCTGTGCCTCTGCCTCTGCCTCCTCCTCTATCTCTCTCTCTCAAATAAATAAATAATTTTTTTTAAAACAAAAGAAATTGTAGGACTAGGGAGATGGCCCAGATGCATAAAATAATATATGCATCTGGAGTTCATTTGTAGTGTCAAGAAGCCCTGGAGTGCCCATACACCCCCCTCTTTCTCTCTGTTCTCAAGTAAATAAATAGATAAATAAACATTAACATGAGAAGAAACTGAAGCCAGGAATGGTGGCATATAGGAGGTGGCAACAAGAGGCTCAGGCTTCAAGGCTATCCTCAGCGACTTACAGAGTTTGAGGCCAGCATGGGCTATATGACAGCTTGTCCCAGAAAGAAGCTGGGACTGGAGGCCTGGCTTAGCAGTTAAGGGGCTTGCCTGTGAAGTCCAATAACCATGTTCGACTCTCCAGATCTCATGTAAACCAGACACACAAAGGTGAGGCAAGAGCAAGGTTGCACATGCCCACTAAATGGCACAAGCATCTGGAGTTTAATTGCGTGGCTGAAGCCCTGGTGTGCCAATTCTCTGTCTGTCTCTCTCTCTCTAAAAAAGAAGTTGGGCTGGATAGATGGCTTAGCAGTTAAGCGCTTGCCTGTGAAGCCTAAGGACCCTGGTTCGAGGCTCGATTCCCCAGGACCCACATAAACCAGGTACACAAAGTGGCACATGCATCTGGAGTTTGTTTGCAGTGGCTGGAGGCCCTGATGCACCCTCTTCTCTCTCTCTCTCTCTCCCTCTTTCTCTCTCTGATTCTCTCAAATAAATTAAAAAATTTTTAAAGAAGTTGGGGTGGGAGGAGGTAGGGAAGAGGAACAGGAGGAGGAGGAGGAGAAGGAAAAAAAATGAAAACTAAAGCCGGACGTGGTGGCGCACGCCTTTGATCCCAGCACTTGGGAGGCAGAGGTAGGAGGATCGCCGAGAGTTCAAGGCCACCCTGAGACTACATAGTTAATTCCAGGTCAGCCTGGACCAGAGTGAGACCCTACCTTGCAAAACCAAAAAAAAAAAAAAAAAAAAAAAAAAAAAAAAAAGAAAACTAAACAAGATAAGTAGCAAAGGAAAAAATTAAAGCCCTCCCATCAAATGAAAGTCCAGCTCCAATAGTTTTACTGGTAAGTTCATCCAAACATTTAAAGAAAAAGTATACCAAACCTTGTCAGGTATGGTGTCACACACCTTTAATCCCAGCACTTAGGAGGGTCACTGAGTCTGAGGCCAGTCTGGGAAACAGACAACAATAAAAAAGAAATAACAGGAAATCTTTGGCAAAGTACTGGAGTAGGGAAATTTCTCAAGCCATCCTATCAAAATAAAAAAAGAATGAGGAGGGCTGGAGAGATGGCTCACTGACTAAAGGCACTTGCTTGCAAAGCCTGCCAGCCTGGGTTCGATTCTCCAGTACTAATGCACAAAGTGGTGCATGCATCTGGAGTTCATATACAGTGACAGAAGGCCATGGTACCTATTCTCTCTCTCTCTCTCCAATAAATAAATAATTTTTTTTTTAAAAAGGGCTGGGGCTGGAGAGATGGCTTAGCGGCTAAGGCACCTGCCTGTTAAGCCTAAGAACCGGGTTCCAATCTCCAGGTCCCACATTTAGCCAGATGCAAAGTGATGCAAGGGCGCAATGCCACACTTTCCCACAGGGGGGCGCACACATCTGGATTTCGTTCTCAGCAGCTGAGAGACTGCTGGCACGCCCATCTCTGTCTTTCTCTCTTTCTCTCTCTCTCTGTCTGTCTGTCTCTCTGTATCTCCAAAAATAAATAAAATTTTTAAAAAAGGGCTGGAGAGATGGCTTAGCAGTTAAGGTGCTTGCCTGTTAAGCCTAAGGACCCAGGTTCAATTCCCCAGAACCCAAGCCAGATGTACATGGCGGTACATGTGTTTCCAGTGGCTGGAGGCCCTGGAATGTTCATTCTCTCTGTCTCTCTGCCTCTTTCTCTCTCAAATATGTAAAAAAAAAAAAAAAAAATGAAGCCAGGTATAGTGGTGCACACCTTGAATCCCAGCGCACGGGAGGCAGAGGTAGGATGATCGATGTGAGTTCAAGGCCACCCTGAGACTACATAGTGAATTCCAGGTCAGCCTGGGTTAGAGATCAAGACCCTATCCTGAAAAAAAAAAAAAAAAAAAAAAAGCTGGGCATGGTGATACACACCTTTAAGCCTTTAATCTCAGCATCAAGGAGGCAGAGGTAGGAGGATTGCTGTGAGTTTGAGGCCACCCTGAGACTACCGAGTGAATTCCAGGTCAACCTGGACCCTACCTCAAAAAACAAACAAACAAACAAACAAACAAAACAAAAAGGACAAGGAAAGAACAGATCACACCTTCCCAGATACAAATGATCTCACACTACAACCAATTGGGATATATTGCAAGATCAAGAAGGTAATTTAATATTCAAAATCAATTCATGTATGATGGAGAGTAGAGTTTCAAAGGGGAAAGTTGGGGTGGAGGGAGGGAAGTACCATGGGTTATTATCTACAATTAAGGAAGTTGTCAATAAAAATAAATGAATAAATAAATAAAGAGAATAGAAAGGGAGGGAGAGGGACTTAATAGGACGATATTGTATATATGTAAGTAGAAGAACAGATTAATGGGGGTGAAAAGGCCTAAGTGAGGTCAGGGGAAGAGATTGAGTAAAGGAAAGGTGGAGGGAGGGCTAATCAAAATCTAAGAGGATATAAATAAGTCATATGGAAACCTACTTTTCTGGACAATGGAACACTCAGAAGCCATAGATGGTTACTAGAAAATTTTCAGTGCCAGGGATGGCATACCTTCCAGTGAGTTGTTGGCCAGGGAGGTCACAGATACCCCCAAAACATTACAGGCGCCGAGACTCTTGGTTTCCCACCAGGAATAGATGGTAAGACCCTATTGCTGAAGACTCCACATATTTGGGCTGCAAGGTCACTGAGAAATCCTCTGGAGCTGAGCTGAAAGCTTCCTCTATGTGGACCAGCTGACAGAAAGCTGGAAAAAGCTACACTGCATGCGGTTCAATGGAAGAGAGAAAACACCAGTGAAGGTACTCAACAGTGGATACTGCAAGCCTTAAATTGAGCAGCCAGGCCAGATGAGTCAGAGGGTGCAATAGTGACATGTTGGGAAAATCAACCGCTCTCTAATCAGACTGGAGGCCCACTCCATGGGAGGGAACACATTCCTGATACTGGAAACCTACAACAGAGGTAGTCATGAGCCTAGAGGTGCAATGTCTGCTGGTGTCTGGCTAAATACATATACTATGCTCACCAAACTGCCCTGTAAGCACTTCTCTTAATGTCCACACCCATATATTAATGCTACTCTCACTTTTGGTTAGAGAAGCTTCTCTTTTCAGATGTCGATGACCTTGGGATGACTTAGAAGGCACCATGGTGCTGAGAAGAAGTGACAGAGGAGTGCTCAGCACTGCAATATCTCTATCACATCTTCCAAGGCTCAGGGTCCATTGTGGAAGAGGTGGCGGAAAGGACTCCTTACAACGTGCTCCTCCAGACACAAAATGGCCTGGATATCCATGACCTTGCAGTGCCTGACACTACCTACACAAGACCATCATAATAGGAGGAAATGATGATGACATCAAAATAAAAGAGACTGATTGAGTGGGGGAGGGGATATGATGGAGAGTGGAGTTGCAAAGGGAAAGTGGGGGGAGGGAGGGAATTACCATGGGTTATTGTCTACAATTATGGAAGTTGTCAAAAAAATTCATTAGCCCAATTTGGTGGTGCACGCCTTTAACCCCAGCACTCGGGAGGCAGAGGTAGGAGGATCGCCATGAGTTCGAGGCCACCCTGAGACTACAGAGTGAATTCCAGGTCAGCCTGGGCTAGAGTGAAACCCTACCTCATAAAACCACACAAAAACAAAAAACAAATAAAACAATTAATGTAGCTGGCATGCTTGTAATCCCAGGCTGAGGCAGGAGGATCATGAGTTTGGGATTAGCCTGAGCTATACAGCAAGACCCTGGGAACAGGACGTCACGGGAGAACATAGCACATCCAGGTATGTGGAGGAGCAGGTCACACAGGGAACTGTGGCCTTGGCTCTGCTCCTGAAAGACAGGCTGGAACAGGACCTGAGGGCATGAGGAGACCACACACCAGGAGAGGTGGACAGCACAGGTGGGGACATGAACACAGAGGAGGGTGCAGGGGACAGTGGCACATGGGGCTGGGAGGGGAGTGTGGACCTCGGCTAAGGAGGCCTGGGTGTCAGGTTCCCTGCAGGCCCAGGAAGGATAGAAGCTAGGAGGCTGTGGAGCAGTGAGGGCTAGAGGAAGAGGGCTTGTATTGACTGCCAGTAGATTATCTTGTTTAGGTCAATTATCTTTTTTTTTTTTTTTTGGTTTTTGCAAGGTAGGGTCTCACTCTGGTCCAGGCTGACCTGGAATTAACTACGTAGTCTCAGGGTGGCCTCGAACTCTCAGCGATCCTCCTACCTCTGCCTCCCGAGTGCTGGGATTTATTTACCACGCCCGCAATTATCTTTTTTAAAAAAATTATTTATTTATTTGCAAGCAGAGAGAGAGAGAGAGAAGAGAGGCATACAGAGAGAGAATGGGCATGCCAGGGCCTCTAGCTAACTGCACACGAACTCCAGATGCATGTGCCACTTTGTGCATCTGCCTTACATGGGTCTTGGAGAATCAAACTGGGATCTTTTGGCTTCACAGGCAAATGCCTTAACCGTTAAGCCATTTCTCCAGCCCCACTTATCTTAATTAGGTTAACTGAGGTGGGAAGATCCACCTTAACTATGGGCGGTGCTATGCCACAGGCTGGGGCCCTGGGCTGTATAAAACGAGAGCTGGCTGAGCAGCAGCATTCATCTCTGGATGTGTGAGGGATTATCTTGAATCTTGATTATGTTAATGGAGCTGGGAAGGCCCACCTTTAACTGTGAGTCCCATCATTCCATGGGCTGGGGCCCTGGGCTATATAAAAAGAGAGGTGACTAAGCAGCACTCATCTCTGTCTGCCTCCTCACTGTGGACTGGATGTGAGCACCTTTAACTGTGAGTCCCATCATTCCATGGGCTGTATAAAAGGAGAGTCAGAGCCGGGTGTGGTGGCGCATGAATCCCAGCACTCCAGAGGTGGAGGATCGCCGAGAGTTCGAGGCCACCCTGAGACTACATAGTTAATTCCAGGTCAGCCTGACCAGAGTGAGACCCTACCTTGCAAAACCAAAAAAAAAAAAAAAAAAAAAAAAAAAAGCAGCAGCAGCACTCATCTCTCTGTCTGCCTCCTCACTGTGGACTGGATGTGAGCACCTTTAACTGTGAGTCCCATCATTCCATGGGCTGTATAAAAGGAGAGTCAGAGCCGGGTGTGGTGGCGCATGCCTTTAATCCCAGCACTCAGGAGGCAGAGGTAGGAGGATCGCCGAGAGTTCGAGGCCACCCTGAGACTACATAGTTAATTCCAGGTCAGCCTGGACCAGAGTGAGACCCTACCTTGCAAAACCA
Source organism: Orientallactaga sibirica (assembly GCA_036365145.1). Lineage (NCBI taxonomy): Eukaryota > Metazoa > Chordata > Mammalia > Rodentia > Dipodidae > Orientallactaga > Orientallactaga sibirica. Next base: position 946,431 of record JAEOAD010001941.1, on the reverse strand, counting down.
AAAAAAAAAAAAAAAAAAAAAAGGAGAGGCAGCTGAGCAGCACTCATCTCTCTGTCTGCCTCCTCACTGCGGACTGGATGTGAGCACCTTTAACTGTGAGTCCCATCATTCCATGGGCTGGGGCCCTGGGCTGTATAAAAGGAGAGTCAGCTGAGCAGCACTCATCTCTGTCTGCCTCCTCACTGTGGACTGGATGTGAGCACCTTTAACTGTGAGTCCCATCATTCCATGGGCTGGGGCCCTGGGCTGTATAAAAGGAGAGTCAGCTGAGCAGCACTCATCTCTGTCTGCCTCCTCACTGTGGACTGGATGTGAGCACCTTTAACTGTGAGTCCCATCATTCCATGGGCTGGGGCCCTGGGCTGTATAAAAGGAGAGTCAGCTGAGCAGCACTCATCTCTGTCTGCCTCCTCACTGTGGACTGGATGTGAGCACCTTTAACTGTGAGTCCCATCATTCCATGGGCTGGGGCCCTGGGCTGTATAAAAGGAGAGTCAGCTGAGCAGCACTCATCTCTGTCTGCCTCCTCACTGTGGACTGGATGTGAGCACCTTTAACTGTGAGTCCCATCATTCCATGGGCTGGGGCCCTGGGCTGTATAAAAGGAGAGTCAGCTGAGCAGCACTCATCTCTGTCTGCCTCCTCACTGTGGACTGGATGTGAGCACCTTTAACTGTGAGTCCCATCATTCCATGGGCTGGGGCCCTGGGCTGTATAAAAGGAGAGTCAGCTGAGCAGCACTCATCTCTGTCTGCCTCCTCACTGTGGACTGGATGTGAGCACCTTTAACTGTGAGTCCCATCATTCCATGGGCTGGGGCCCTGGGCTGTATAAAAGGAGAGTCAGCTGAGCAGCACTCATCTCTGTCTGCCTCCTCACTGTGGACTGGATGTGAGCACCTTTAACTGTGAGTCCCATCATTCCATGGGCTGGGGCCCTGGGCTGTATAAAAGGAGAGTCAGCTGAGCAGCACTCATCTCTGTCTGCCTCCTCACTGTGGACTGGATGTGAGCACCTTTAACTGTGAGTCCCATCATTCCATGGGCTGGGGCCCTGGGCTGTATAAAAGGAGAGTCAGCTGAGCAGCACTCATCTCTGTCTGCCTCCTCACTGTGGACTGGATGTGAGCACCTTTAACTGTGAGTCCCATCATTCCATGGGCTGGGGCCCTGGGCTGTATAAAAGGAGAGTCAGCTGAGCAGCACTCATCTCTGTCTGCCTCCTCACTGTGGACTGGATGTGAGCACCTTTAACTGTGAGTCCCATCATTCCATGGGCTGGGGCCCTGGGCTGTATAAAAGGAGAGTCAGCTGAGCAGCACTCATCTCTGTCTGCCTCCTCACTGAGGACTGGATGTGAGCACCTTTAACTGTGAGTCCCATCATTCCATGGGCTGGGGCCCTGGGCTGTATAAAAGGAGAGCCAGCTGAGCAGCACTCATCTCTGTCTGCCTCCTCACTGTGGACTGGATGTGAGCACCTTTAACTGTGAGTCCCATCATTCCATGGGCTGGGGCCCTGGACTGTATAAAAGGAGAGCCAGCTGAGCAGCACTCATCTCTGTCTGCCTCCTCACTGTGGACTGGATGTGAGCACCTTTAACTGTGAGTCCCATCATTCCATGGGCTGGGGCCCTGGGCTGTATAAAAGGAGAGTCAGCTGAGCAGCACTCATCTCTGTCTGCCTCCTCACTGTGGACTGGATGTGAGCACCTTTAACTGTGAGTCCCATCATTCCATGGGCTGGGGCCCTGGGCTGTATAAAAGGAGAGCCGGCTGAGCAGCACTCATCTCTGTCTGCCTCCTCACTGTGGACTGGATGTGAACACCTTTAACTGTGAGTCCCATCATTCCACGGGCTGGGGCCCTGGGCTGTATAAAAGGAGAGTCAGCTGAGCAGCATTCATCTCTGTCTGCCTCCTCACTGTGGACTGGATGTGAGCACCTTTAACTGTGAGTCCCATCATTCCATGGGCTGGGGCCCTGGACTGTATAAAAGGAGAGTCAGCTGAGCAGCAGCACTCATCTCTGTCTTCCTCCTCACTGTGGACTGGATGTGAGCACCTTTAACTGTGAGTCCCATCATTCCATGGGCTGGGGCCCTGGGCTGTATAAAAGGAGAGCTGACTGAGCCGCAGCATTCATCGCTCTCTGCCTCCCCACTGTGGACTGGACGTGAGCAGCTGCCTCCAGCTCCTGCCTCCATGTTGTCCCCCATGATGGACTGTAACATGGAACTGTGAACGGAGATAAACCCTTACCCCTTCAAACTGATTTTTGACAGGTTTGGTGACTTTTTTTTTTTTTTTTTGATTGGGTCTCACTGTAGCCTAGGCTGACCTGGAACTCATTCTGTAGTTTCAGGCTGGCCTTGAACCCACAGCAATCCTCCTGCCTCTGCCTCCCAAGTGCTGGGATTAAAGGCGTGCACCACCACACTGGGTTTTTTGTCTAGTACACATGGTGGAAGGACCCTGCAGAGGGGACAGGAGTGCCTGTGGACACATCCTACCACCTGAGGCACGGTCTAGCTGTGGTTAGGTGGTGTACACTGTGTGGACAATTGTTGAGCTGAGCACTTACACTGCACAGAGATGATACCCCAAGTACAAGGAAAATGATGGCAATATGTACTATTAATGTTACTATTATTATTGCTATTATTTTTTCCCTTTTTGGTGTATGTATGTAGTGTGTGTGGTACGTGTGGGGTATATGCATGTGTGTATGCAGACGCGTGTGCATGTGGAGGCGAGGAAGACATTGGCTGTCTTCCTCTATCCCTCCTCTGTCATATAACCCTGAGACAGTCTCTCACTGAACCTGGCACTCACGTATTTTTAGTCGGTCTGATTTAAGAGTCACAGTGATCCTCTTATCTCCAGCCCTCTTAACACTGGGTTTCAGGCAGGTACCTGACTTTTTTTTTTTTTTTTTTTTTTCAAGATAGGGTCTCACTTTAGCCCAGGCTGACCTGAAATTCACCATGTAGTCTCAGGGTGGCCTTGAACTCACAACCATCCTCTTACCTCTGCCTCTCGAGTGCTGGGATTAAAGGTGTCTGCCACCACGCCTGGCACACCTGGCTTTTTATGTGGGTGCTGGGGGCTGAACACAGGTCTTTATGCTTCATAGCAAGTACTCCTACCTGCTGAGTCATCTCCCAGCTCCTCTTTTGGATTTTTTTTTTTTTTTTTTTTTTTGGTTTTTCAAGGTAGGGTCTCACTCTGGCCCAGGCTGACCTGGAATTAACTATGTAGTCTCAGGGTGTCCTTGAACTCACGGCAATCCTCCTACCTCTGCCTCCCAAGTGCTGGGATTAAAGGCCACCACGCCTGGCATGGATTTTTTTTATGAGAGCAAGAGAGAATTGGCATGCCAGGGCCTCCAGCCACTGCAATCACACTGCAGATGCATGCGCCATCTAGTGCACCTGTGCAGCCTTGCACTTGCATCATCTTGTATGTCTGGCTTACATGGGATCTGGAGGGTGGAACATGGGTCCTAGGCTTTGCAGGCAAGTGTATTAACCACTAAATCATCTCTCCAGCCTCTATTTTGGATTTTTGTTTTTGTTTTTGTTTTTGTTTTTTTAAGTAGGGTCTCACTCTAGCCCAGGCTGACCTGGAATTAACTATGTAGTCTCAGAGTGGCCTTGAACTCATGGCAATCCTCCTACCTCTGCCTCCTCAGTGCTGGGATTAAAGGCGTGAGCCACCAAGCCCGGCTTCTATTTTGGATTTTTGAGAAAGCATCACTATGTAGCTCAGGCAAAACTCACAATGAAGCTTCCCCTGGAATTTGTCATCTTCCTGCCTCAGGCTCCCCAAAGCTAGAATAACAGGCCTATGGTACCATGCCAGCATGGGTTTTTTTCAGTGGTCTGGGTTAGAGGGTTAGAACGTAAGCCCTGGTGGGGTTGGGAGACCCCCAATTGTTTTCAAGTGCAGCAGGGCTTCAAGGATCTTATGGTAGGCAGAGTCAGGAAGATTTCAGCACAGCTCAGAGAGGCGCCACAGAGCTCCCTGCAGGCTAAGGGTGCAGGCTGAGAGCTCAGGAAAGAGTGAAGCAGAGCATTCCAGAAACAAGATATTCCTTGAGTAGAAGTAGCGGGCCCACTGGGACTGTGGTTTTGAGATCCCACAGGATCCTACACCAAGGGCACTGAGTAAGGCCTTGGCTCCTGGCAAAAGTGAACCCCTGTTTTACAAAGGGCTTCCCCCAGGGGTTCGACGTAGCCGGTTCCATGAGTGACAGAGAAAGTGGCATGCCCTCCAGGAGCAGAGAGCAGCAGAGCCACGTGGGAAGCGGCCAGTGTGCCCTTAGGGTTACCACGGCCACACATGGACAAGTGCATGCAGGAGGCCAGGCCTGCCACACCCAGGCCACACGTGCACACTTGTGTCCACGTGGCTAGAGATGACCCTGGCCACACTCCAGGCAGACAATAAGCCTTGAGCCACAGTGTTGGGGACATAACCAGGGGGCTTGAAGGTCTGAGTGAGGTCAAGCCATATGGCCTCTGAGTCCCCTAAGAGTGACCTGCAGCACTGGGTCTCCACAGCAAGAGCGCCTGGAAGCAGATGAACCGCGAGGGTGGCTGAGTAGCCCAACCCTGCCTGGAACTCCCAGTCCCCTCCTGGACTGTGCCTGATCCTGGGAGGACATTCAGGCCAGCATCACCCGCAGGGTTACACGGAGCCCGCTGGCGACCCGTGGACCTCACCTGTCAGGATGAAAGAGCCCAGTTGCGCCGTGGGAAGCCCACGCCCCCCAGCTTCTGGCCCCGCAGTCCAGGGATCTGAACAGCCACTTCCTGCAACCACAGTGGCTTGTCCCGTGCTGCCACTCCGAGCACAGGGGCGGGGGAGAGTTGGCTTTAGGATCTGACTGGGACCCCGGGGGTGGGGGTAGGGGGCCTCAGGGGCACAGTTGTCCCACTTCACCAGCAGCCTGGCTGGAGAAGCAAATTTCCATGTGCAAACGCACTCAAGGGCGCATCGGTGGGCCCGTTCCTGGGACAAGGCTTCCCCCTGGTGGACATCACTGGAGAGGCCCCCTCCCATGGCCCCGCTTCTGCTCCAGTGGGGGCCTCTCCTAAGAGGACGTTATTGTTTCCCTCTTGTATATGGTCAGTGTGGCGGGGAGAGGATGGAGGGGAGGAGGAGGAAATCAGCCCCGCTTTCCTGTCCCTGTGATGGGGACTTTTGGGGACACTCCCAGAGCTGCAGAGCAAGAATAACTATCCTGGGCCAAAAGGTCCCCAAAGCCCCTTGCCTTGGAGCAGGCACTCAGCAGTGACTTCTGCGTGACTTTGGGCGAACCACAGCCTCCCTGAGCCTGGTTCCCCATCAGTAACACTCTAATAGTGACAAAACCCAGTCCAGGATGGTGGCTGCAGGCTGGGTCATTTTGAAGACCTAGTTAATATAGAAAGCCACGGGCAGTTAAAGCACTTGCCTGCAAAGCCTAACAACCAGAGTTTGATTCCCCAGTATCCATGTAGAGCCAGGTGCTCAAAGTGGTGCATGTATCTAGAGTTCACTTGCAGTGGCTAGACACTCTGACATGCCCATTCTCTCTCTCTCTCTCTCTCTCTGTGTGTGTATCTCTGCTTGCAAATAAATAAATAAAAATATTTTTTAGCTGGGTGTGGTAGCACACATCTTTAATCCCAGTACTTGGGAGGCAGAGGTAGGAAGATCACTGTGAGTTTGAGGCCACCCTGAGACTACATAGTAAATTCCAGGTCAGCCTGAGCTAGAGTGAGACTCTACCTTGAAAAATAGAAATAAAAATTATTTTAAAGAAAGCCATATACTTAGTGAGGTGAGCCAGGCCTAGAAAGCCAAGCACCGCATGTTCTCTCTCATATGTGGATCCTAACTACAAATGATTGGACTTCTATGTGAGTTGGAATAAAACTCGGTCGCAGAAGCCAGTAAGCTAGAAAGGGACTATAAGGGAGGGAGGAGGGGGGGCTTAAGGGGGTGCTATTGTATATATGTAAGTAGAAGAACAGATTACTGGGGGTAGAAAGGCCTAAGTGAGGTCAGGGGAGAGATTTAATAAAGGGAGGGTGGGGGGAGGGTTAATCAAAATCTAAGAGGGTATGAATAAGCCATATGGAAACCTACTTTTTGGACAATGGCACAACCAGAAGCCATAGATTGTTACTAGAAAATTTTCAGTGCCAGGGATGGGATACCTTCCAGTGAGTTGTTGGCCAGGGAGGTCACAGATACCCCCAAAACATTACAGGCCATTGTCCAGATTCTTGGTTTCCCACCAGGAATAGATGGTAAGACCCTATTGCTGAAGACTCCACATGCTTGGGCTGCAAGGTCACTGAGAAATCCTGCTGGAGCTGAGCTGAAAACGTCCTCCATGTGGACCAGCTCACAGAAAGCTGGAAAAAGTTATACTGCATGCAGCTCCATGGGAGAAAGAGAAGTCATCAGTGGAGATAAACAACAGTGGACACTGCAAGTCTTAAGTTTGGCCAGCCAGGGCAAATGAGCCAATGGGTGCAATAGTGGCATGTCTGTTATGGAGGTAACCAGCCACTCTCTAATCAGACTGGAGGCCCGCTCTGTGGGAGGGAATACATGCCTTGTACTGAAAACCTATGATGGGGGAAGTCATGAGCCCTAGGGGTGTAATATCTGCTGGTGTCTGGCTAAATGCATATACTATGCTCACCAAACTGCCTGGTAAACACTTCTCTTAATGTTTTACCCATATATTAATACTACTCTCAATTTTGGTTAAAGAAGTTTCTCTTTTCAGATGGTGGTGACCTCTGGGATGACTCAAAAGGCACCATAGTGCTGAGAAGAAGGGACAGAAGAGTGCTCAGCACTGAAACATCTCTATCACACCTTCCAACGCTCAAGGTCCATTGTGGAAGAGATGGCAGGAAGAATGTAAGAGCAAAAGGAAGGGTAGGACTCCTTACAACATGCTCCTCCAGACACAAAATGGCCTGTATCTCTGTGACCTCACAGTGCCTGACACTACCTACACATGACCATCATAATAGGAGGAAAAGATGATGACATCAAAATAAAAGAGAGACTGATTGAGAGGGGGCGGGGATGTGATAGAGAGTGGAGTTGCAAAGGGGGAAGGGGGGAGGGAATTATCATGGTTTAGTCTACAGTTACAGCAGTTGTCAATAAAAGAAAGAAAGAAAGAAAGAAAGAAAGAAAGAAAGAAAGAAAGAAAGCAAGCCAGACTCAGGCATGATGGTTCACAGTTATAATCCCAGTACTTGGGAGCCTGAGGCAGGAGCATTGCTGACAGCTCTGCCCCCAGCCTGGGCTACAGAGTAAAACCCTGTCTGAAAAATAAGTGGGCACACTAGGGTGACGTCCCAGCACCCACATAAAAGCCGGACCTGCATGGTGGTGTACACCTGTAATCCTAGTGCTGGGGGGGTGGGGACGGGAGGATCCCTGGGGCTTGCTGGCTCCTTAGCCTAATCAATCAGTGAACTCTAGGTTCCGTATGAGATCTTTTCTCAATAAATAAGATGGAGGGCTGGAGAGATGTCTTAGCAGTTAAGGTGCTGGCCTGTGAAGCCTAAGGACCCAGGTTCGATTCCCCAGTACACATGTAAGTCAGATGTGCAAGGTGGTGCATGCGTCTAGAGTTTGTTTGCAGTGGCTAGAGGCCCTGGCACACCCATTCCCTCTGTCTCTCTGCCTCTCTCTCTCAAGTAAATAAATAAATGAAATATTAAAAAATAAGACAGAGCCGGGCGTGGTGGCGCATGCCTTTAATCCCAGCACTCAGGAGGCAGAGGTAGGAGGATCGCCGAGAGTTCGAGGCCACCCTGAGACTACATAGTGAATTCCAGGTCAGCCTGGACCAGAGTGAAACCCTACCTCGAAAAACCACAAAAAAAAAAAAAAGACGGGCCAGGCATAGTGGTGCATGCCTTTAATCCCAGTACTTGGGAGGCAGAGGTAGGAGGTAGAGGTAGGCCATAAGTTCAAAGCCATCCTGAGACTACATAGTGAATTCCAGGTCAGCCTTAGCTAGCATGAAACCCTACCTCGAAACACACACACACACACACACACACACACACAAAAAAACCACCTTATGCTACCAGGAATTCTTCTGTCTCTGCCTCTCATCTCACTACAGAGAGCTCAGTAGAGGGGAATGGGACTACAGGCCCTCGTGCTGCTGGTCTGACTTTAAATGGGTTCTGTGGGTCTGGCTCATACTTGCACTCTAAGATCTGTCTCCACAGCAGGGGTACAATTGTTTTTTTAAATTTTAATTTAATTTTATTTTTTTAATTTTTAGAGAGAGACACAGAGAGAGACAGTCAGAGAGAAAGGGAGAGGGAGACAGATAGAGATGGGCGCATCAGCAGTGTCTCAGCTGCTGTGAATGAAATCCAGATGTGTGCACCCCCTTGTGGTCAGGTGCGGCATTGCGCCTTGCGTCACTTTGCATCTGGCTAAACGTGGGACCTGGAGATTGGAACCAGCGTTCTTAGGCTTAGCAGGCAGGCGCCTTAATCGCTAAGCCATCTCTCCAGCCCCAGTTTGTTTCTTTTTATTTATCTGGAGAGAGAGTGCAAGCTAGGGCCACCTGCCCCTGCAAATGAACTCCAGATGCACGTGCCACTCTGCATCTGGGTTTACCTGAGCACTGGGAAATCAAACCTGGTCCGTCTGGCTTTGCGAGCAAGTGCCTTTAACCACTCAGCCATCTCTGCCGGCCCTCCTTAACTACTCTTGTGGAGGAAGAGATCAGGAAGGAGAGAGAGAGGAGGTGAACTATGGAGTGCGGGGTGATTGTGAAGCTGAGTATTTTGTGCATCTGCCTGCAACACGGCCCCAGTCTAAGATACCGGCTCACCAGTGTATTGCTGCATCAGGCGATGGAACCTAAAGGCTGGCCTGGAAACTTACCACCAACAGAGAAGGCATAATTAGCCCTTAAATTTAACTTCTACAGGAAGTTTGCTCCAGCAGTTCTCAATCAAAATCTTCCTTCCTTCCTTCCTTTCTTTCTTTCTTTCTTTCTTTCTTTCTTTCTTTCTTTCTTTCTTTCTTTCTGTTTTTCAAGATAAGGTCTCACTGTAGCCCAGGCTAGCTAATCTGGAATTCACTATGTAGTCTCAGGGTGGACTCTAACTCACAGTGATCCCCCTACCTCTGCCTCCCCAGTGCTGGGATTAAAGCCATGCACCACCGTGCCAGGCTTTTTTTTTTTTGTTAAATATTTTTATTTATTTGACAGAGAGAGATATAGAAATAGGCAGTTAGAAAGAGAGAAAATGGGTGCACCAGGGCCTCCAGCCACTGCAAATGAACTCTAGATGTGTGCGCCCCCTTGTGCATCTGGCTTACATGGGTCCTGGGGAATTGAACATAGGTCCTTTGGCTTTGCAGGCAAGTGCCTTAACCACTAAGCCATCTGTGCAGCCCCTCTTTCTTTCTCTCTCTCTTTCTTTCTTTTGTCGAGATAGGGTCTTGCTCTAGCCCAGGCTGATCTGGAATTCACTAAGCAGTCTCAGGGTGGCCTCGAACTCACTGCAATCCTCCTACCTCTGCCTCCCGAGTGCTGGGTTCTAAGATGTGCACCACCACACCTGGCTTCAGCCTTGCCTTCTTGTGCTCCTTGATGTGTGCTTTCCTATACCTGCAGCTGCCGGGGAGTTTAACTTGTGCCCTGGGACTGGCTCCAGGAGACAGAGGCAGCAGATCGAGGGGCAAACTAAGCCAAATGAACATGATCTGTGTTTATGTAGAGTTTAGGTTGTGGAAATTCTCTGGAGAGATCACTCCAACACTAGTCGGAGTGAAAGTCGAGGAGTTTACTACCCTGGGGGCCAGAGAGCTTGAGCTAACCCTCCTGAAAAGCTTTGGCCTGGAGCAGAGATATTATTCCCATTTTATAGTTTGCATAGCCAAGGGGAGGGGCAAGTGAACAAACAAGATGTGGCAGTTTGCATATCAATCATTTCTGTAGTCAGGCCACCCTAACTATGAACTCTATTTTACTTTGTTTTAGCCTAAACCGTCTTTGCTTCTTACTGTCCCTTTGGGCCCTTTCTGGACAGTCCCTTCTTTGGGATGTGTCCCTCTGCTGACAAAGATAAGTTTTAGCTCCTCGGCAGTGAACTCTTACAGTCGCTCAGTGAATCAGTTCAACTTTGAGCTTCTTTTCGACCACACTGACAGCTGCCAAGGGACTGTCACCACACTGACTTCACTTTGTCCTCCTCACAACACTTACCTGACTTTGTCCTCCCACTGACACTCAGAGAAGATGTGACTATCAGCACCGTTTTCATCACTAACAAGTCTGGTTCGCAGGAAGCCAAATAACCGGTCCAAGGTCACATGTTAGGGGTAAGTAAGTGCTTAGAGGACAGGGATGAGGGCTGGAGAGATGGCTTAGTGATTAAGGCACTTGCCTGCGAAGCCTAAGGACGCATGTTCGTCTCTTTGGATCCCACATAAGCCAGATGTACAAGGTGGCGTGAGTGTGCAAGGCTGCACATGCCCACTAGGTAGGTGACACACGTGTCTGGAGTTTGTAGTGGCTGGAGGCCCTGGTGTGCCGATTCTTTCTCTCTCTGTGTCTCTCTCATACACACACACATACACAAAAGGGCTGGAGAAATGGCTTAGTGGTTAAGGTGCTTGCCTACAAAGCCAAAGGATCCCAGTTCAACTCTATAGGACACACGTAAACCAGATGTTTAAGGAGGGGGGCGCATGCCTCTGGAGTTAGTTTGCAATGGCTGCAGGCCCTGGCACACACACCCATTCTCTCTCTCTCTCTCTCTTTCTTCCTGCCTATTTCTCTCTCTCTCTCTCATAAATAAATAAAGAAAAAAAAATTAAAGACCAGTCTGTTGAGATTGCCTCATAAAAATAAAGTTCAAAGCCGGGCGTGGTGGCGCACGCCTTTAATCCCAGCACTCGGGAGGCAGAGGTAGGAGGATCGCCATGAGTTCGAGGCCACCCTGAGACTACAGAGTTAATTCCAGGTCAGCCTGGACCAGAGTGAGACCCTACCTTGCAAAACCAAAAAAATAAAAATAAATAATAAATAAAGTTCAGAGATGATAATATAAATGTAAGAGAAAAGCAAAAGAGAACACTGGGGCTGGAGAGATGTCTTAGCAGTTAAGGTGCCTGCCTGCAAAGCCAAAGGACCCAGGTTTTAAAAATATTTTATTTTTATTTATTTATTTGAAAGAGAGAAAGAGGGAGAGAGAGAGAGAGCCCTGGCATGCCAGGGCTCTCAAATAAATAAATAACAGAACACTCGCCCATGGAGCTTGCTTAGGTTCTCGGGAATGATCATTGCGTTCAGGAACATAGAAGTAATGTGAAGGACATATGGGAGAAGAATATGGAGATGCATGAAATTGTCAGAAGAATGGAAATCATCAGGACTGGAAGGATGAATCAGTGGTTAAAGGTGCTTTCTTGCAAAGCCTGTTGGCCCAGGTTCAATTCCCCAGTACCCATATAAGCCAGATGCACAAGGTGGCGCATGCATCTGGAGTTCATTTGCAGTATTGTCAAGGGGCCTTGGCACACCCATTCTCTTTTTCTTCCTCTCTTGCTTGCAAATGAATAAATAAAAAATTAAAAAAATAAAAACAAGACAGGCGTTGTTGGCGCAGGCCTTTAATCCCAGCACTCAGGAGGCAGAGGTTGGAGGATTGCCATGAGTTCGAGGCCACCCTGAGACTACGTACTGAGATTCTGGCTTTAGAGTGTCATGTCACATGGCGTTGTCACATTTAAGAGGACACTCGCTGGCCTGGGCTACAGTGAGGTCCTACCTCAAAAAACAAAAAAAAACCAGGCATGGCTGCACACGCATTTAATTCCAGCACTCTGGAGGCAGAGGTAGGAGGATTGCCATAAGTTCAAGGCCATCCTCAGAATACAGAGTGACTTCCATGTCAGCCTGGACTAGAGTGAGACCCTAAAAAAAAAAAAAAAAAGCTTTATATGTGTCAAAAAAAACATTGTATGTCTTTCAGCATAAAAATCCTATAGTGGAGAGATGGTCTGAATTGCATGGGGAAAGAAACTGGCTAAGGTCACATAGCGACACACTGAGGTTTAATCTTATGCCAACTCCTGTTTTAAGTTCCCCACCAGCTCAAAGAATGGACTGGTTCCAACGTCCTGCATTCAAAGATAAGCAAGATTTTTGTTCCAATTAATTATTCAGGTCCCAGATGGAGAGAGAATTGTTGCAACAGGGCCCTAGATGCAAAGTGAGGCAAAGCATGTGCACAATGGGAATGGAACCTGGGTCCTTGGGCAAGGGCAAGCGCACATCTGATCATCTCTCTAGCCCTTGGCTAGGTTTTCACAGCAGCCAAGGAGCAGACTGCAAATGGCATGCCTTTCTTCCTGGACTGGTCTCCAGCAACTTCCACTCCTCTCTGTCTCTCTCTCTGATTTAAAATAAATAAAAATAAAAAATAAAATTTAAATCCCAAAACTTAAAAAAAATTAGCTGAGCTCTAATAAAAATATACTGTCAGTATTGTTCTAAAAATAGCATTCTATGTCTTTCAGCATATTTAATTTATTTTTTTGGGGGGAGGGAGAGTGACAATCCTACAGTGAGAAGGAGGCAGATAGAAAGAGAATGGGCACGCCCTCAGCCACTGCAAGTGAATTCCAGATCTGAATTGTATGGGGAAAGAAACTGAGGCAGAAACAGGCTATGTATTTTTTTTTTTTTTTTAATGAGAGAAAGTGAGTCAGAGAGAGATAGCTAGCAATAGACACACTGAGGTTTAATCTTATGCCAACTCCCACCTTGTGCTGGCCTCACCTTTGTGCATCTTAATAAGTTCCTTCTCAGACAAGTGCCTTAACCTCTAAACCATCTCAAAGAAGGGACTTTATTTTAACATTATTAGAAAGTTTTCATGATTCTGCATTCAAAGATAAGGGGGTACCATTTTTGGTAAATATTTTAAATTAATTACTCATTTGAAAGAGAAGAGAGAAACACTGGAAAGAGGCAGATGGAGAGAGAATGGGTGCAACAGGGCCTCTAGCCGCTGCAAAGGAACTCCAGAAGCATGTGCCACCTTTCTGCATCTGGTCTACAGGTAAATAAATAAATAAGGAATGGAACCTGGGTCCATTTTTAGGCTTCACAGGCAAAAAGCCTTAACAGCTAAACCATCTGTCTAGCCCTTTTTTTTTTTTTTTTTTTTCCTGGCTTTTATTCAGGTTTTCAGTATCAGGCAGGGGTTCCCTTTCATGGAGCAGACCTCAAAGATCTGAACATAAGCATAATTCTTTCTTCCTGGACTGGTATGAATAACAACAGCAAACCATGACCTGGAGCATTGCAGGCAAAAGGCTGGGCGGTTTCACCACTACTTACAAGGGATTCAATTCTTTTTCTTATATGGGTAATATTTGCTGATTTAAAATATCTTGAAATGATAGTCAGCCATAAAGAAAAAAGGCAGTAAAGGGTGGTTAGAGGTGGCTGAGTGGTGGTGGACATGCCTTAAATCCCAGCACTCAGATTGAGTCTTGAACGAAGCAGAAGTAGAGAGGATTGCTCTGAGTGTGAAGGTGAGGGAGATGGGCCAGCCTGGGGCACAGAAGAATTAGGTTCTAGATCAGATAATAAAAATATTAATACTATTGTTGGCTTATTTGCAGTTTCTTTTCTAAGAGTTTTAAAAATAGCTGAGGTTATACTACATTATATTCAATTTAATATCCTCCCTTTTGTGAGGCAAGCCCAACAGACTGGCCTTTATTTATTTTGGCTTTTTTTTTGGGAGGAGCTGGGGTCAGAGTGACAGACAGACACAGAGAGAAGGCAGGCAGATTTAGAAAGAGAATCAGATATTAGAGTCTATTAGTCTAGGGCCTCAAGCCACTGCAATATTTATTTTATTTTATTTTATTTTATTTTGGTTTTTTCGAGGTAGGGTTTCACTCTAGTCCAGGCTGACCTGGAATTCAACTCACAGCTCACAGCGATCCTCCTACCTCTGCCTCCCAAGTGCTGGGATTAAAGGCGTGAGCCACCACGCCCGGCTATAGTTATATTTTTCTTATTGGGTGACTAAGAACCACATGGGCTGCCAGAATTAACTGTATATTTTGGAGGTCAATAATGGCACTGTGGGAGAGACTTTTAGGGACCTGTGAGGACTTCTGTGACTCTCAGCGGTCATCTGTTAGGATAAGCCAAGGCTGTGCTGACTAAGTGGCCCTCCCTCTTTTGGGAGGCCTGGAGGACTGATTTTCCTCCGATGTGACTCTCCTGTTGCAGATACACTGACTTGGAGTTGATCTCTGGGTTTCCATATCCTCTCTGATCGAGAAGATAGGCAACTTCCCAGAAGCTAGAAGTTAGCATTGTCCCATCATCTCCTGTGGCCTGGGAGCAGGAACAAAAGCATTGGTTATCATTTTAACTCCAATGTTTCCTATTGATTTTGGCTTCTATGTATGGTTATAAAATCACTCAGAGAGACTGTACATATCTGAGTAGTAAAACAGATTAGATAAAAGGTGTAAAACACATCTGGTTAGCAAAGCAGATCTGGTTAGAGAATGACACAATAGTTTCAAATCATTTTGATTCATATTTAAGTGTAGTTGTCAGGTGACAGGTAAGCTATATCTGAGACATAGAAAGAATACACATTCTATCTTTTAAGTACCTGTCAGTTATAAGTATAGGCAGAACACTTTAGTAGCCCTGAAAACAATATCTTATCAATTATTTTACCAATAACTTTAAGACAATTGATTTGATCTAGAAATTGTATGCCAGGGAAAAGACAAGACAGTATAAAAACTTGGCATCTGGCCAGGCGTGGTGGCGCACGCCTTTAATCCCAGAGGTAGGAGGCAGAGGTAGGAGGATCACTGAGAGTTCGAAGCCACCCTGAGACTACACAGTTAATTCCAGGTCAGCCTGGGCCAGAGTGAGACCTTACCTCGCAAAACCAAAAAAAAAAAAAAAAAAAAAAAAAAAAAAAAAAAAAAAAAAACTTGGCATCTGTATTTGAAAATAACTTTGGTTAGTCTATTTACCAATGTCCCAAACTAGAAGCAGAACAGCAATTTAAGATTATTTTTCTAGGGCAGCAAAACTTGTCTTATGTGTCAATATTTTCATAAGCAATGACATTAAGCATAGAGACATGGCCTCATCCCAATAACTAATGGCTACCCCAAATGTACGAGCCACCAGACCCATGGGGATTACTGGCATCCTCAGTGAGGAGGGTCCCTTCGTGGGGGGGGGTGACAGGGATGAGTGTAAGGATGGAGCCAACACATGGTGTTTACACACTGAGTAGGTATATAACTAAAATAAATAAATAAATAAACAAACAAACAAACAAACAAACAGACCCACCAGTGCTCAGAAGATTGTGTGTTAAGAGAGTGCAGAAGAGCTAGAGGGCGTGCAGCAATATGCCGAATCACTGGCTCCCTCCATTGACAGACTGCTGCTCTCAAAAGTTGGAAACCAAAACAACATGGTGAATGTGCACAATCTCACCATGACCGGTTCTCCATTGCCAGGCACAAGGGAAGAGGGGCATGATGGTACCTACGTATGATGTGTACTTACAACGTTTCTTCTGAAGTAGCCAACACAAACATCTGTGTGTGTGTGTGTGTGTGTGTGTGTGTTCAGGAAAATCAGTTTCAGAAGATAAATAATTTTTATTTTATTTTTCTTTATTTATTTGAGGGGGAGGGGAGAAGGGGTGCACCAGGGCCTCCAGCCACTGTAAACGAACTCCAGACGCATGCGTCCCATTTTGCATCTGACTTACATTAGTCCTGGGGAATCGAACCCAGGTCCTTTGGCTTTGCAGGCAAACGCCTTAACCACTAAGTATATCTCCAGCCCATTAAATAATTTTTTTAAGTGTTCTTTCTTCTGTACCATCTTTCACCACTTGATGGCAGCATACTAAAGCGGTCTACACTTTAAAAGTACTAATAATGACAACACAGCAGCGTCTTCTGAGGAAAGCTGCAGAATAAGCTCCCCAGAGTGTGTTTGTCTCTGTTCGGAGGTTGGGGTGCTGCTCAGATTATTGTAGGACTGCAGAAACCCTCTGTCGGCTGAGGACGCTGGTCAGTACAGCGCTGCATAGCCTGCCTGAGCGCCTCTCTGCCAACCACAAACATCTTGATTTTCCAGCACAAATACTTCATTTCTTCTCTTCCTTTACTCCTGTTATGTCTTCGTGAGATATTTTTACATGAAAATGCAAATGCTTAAATCAGTGCTTAAACCGCTGACTCACTTTGTAAATCTTCCCTTTTTGCTGTGGCTAGGGGAGGCCTGATTTCATCATTTATGTTGACAGTCCTCATAAAACAGGAAAATACCAATCCCCCCCCCCCCTTCTCCCAACAGGGTCTCACTGTGAAGCCCA
Source organism: Orientallactaga sibirica (assembly GCA_036365145.1). NCBI lineage: Eukaryota > Metazoa > Chordata > Mammalia > Rodentia > Dipodidae > Orientallactaga > Orientallactaga sibirica. The sequence continues at coordinate 929,980 of JAEOAD010001941.1, read as the reverse complement.
GGATGTCCTCAAGTTTTGATTCTCCTGCCTCATTCTCCTGCTGGGATGACAGGCGCGCACCACCGTGGCCAGCAAACAGCAACATGATTATGAATTCTGACAACTCTGTCCATTCTTCTGAAATCATCTTGCATTCTACTTAGCCTTGTTCTCACGCTGGTGGAAGTTCCTGGATTTAAAATCCTGCTGTGAAGCCTGGTGTGGTGGCACAGGCCTTTAATCCCAGCACTCAGGAGGCAGAGGTAGGAGGATCACCTTGAGTTTGAGAGGATGTAGTGAATTCCAGGTCAGCCTGGGCTAGAGTGAGACCCTACCTCGAAAAAAAAATCCCAAAAAAATCCTGCTGTGAAACACTGTCCTCCACGAATCGCATGGTCTCCAACTCTAAATCTTCCACGTATCACTTGCTCTCTAACTCAAAACCAGAGCAGCAGTGGATAAACCCCAGGAGGCCATCACAAGATAAGTCTTATTCTTTTTTTTTTTTTTTTTTTTTTTTTAAAGATTTGTTTTTATATATTTATTAGAGACCGAGAGAGGGAGAAAAAGAGACAGTGAGAATGGGCACGCCAGGGCCTCTGTCCACTGCAAACAAACTGCAGACGCACGTTCCACCTTGTGCATCTGGCTTACGTGGGACCTGGAGAATCAAACCTGGGTCCTTAGGTTTCGCAGGCAAGCACCTTAACCTCTAAGCCATCTCTCCAGGGCAAGATTAGGCTTATTCTCTAGTGGAACGGGGGTGGTCATCAGTTCTTCATGTGTGACAAAGGCCATTTCTTCTCTCCTACCCAACCAGCTCCATGTCATCCTGCCCCAGCTCCACAGTCTCCGGCCATGCTGCAATCTACAGGAGGTGGAAGGTTAGCAAAGAGTACACTGTAGAGAAGCGACGTTCTCAAGTCATCACATGCACTGCTAAGGCCTTCCATAATGCAGCTGCCACAGTCACTCCCCCTCTTACAAGTGACCCTAGTTAACTCACTGGCTTGCCAAACAAGGCTTGAGTGGAATCATTTCTTATTGTAACCTTCTCTATCTAGGATGAGTAGAGACAGACTTTCTGACGGGTCAGATAACAACTTTAGACATTCTTAAATATTTCAATTACTGTCATCTATTTTTTTAAAAATAGGAACTTGCTATGAAGCTCAGGTTGGTCTTGAACTTGCGGCCATTCTCCTGCCTCTCCCTCCTAAGTTCTAGAATCAGAGGGATTTGTCACCATGCCCAGCAAGTACTATTATCTTTAAAGTAAATACAAAATCAAATGTTGATAAATTGGTATTAATGATAAAACGATAACCACGCTCTCCAATTCCACTTCTACTTCCTTTGGGCATCTTCGTCCTCATTTAAATTCTTCTTCTTTCATTCTTTTGCTTATAGGCTTATTTTTGGTTGAACTCGCAGCAGTCTTCCTGTCTCAGCCTCCTGGATTATAGGCACACAGTACCACATCTGGCCTTCCTCTAGAAACATTTTTATTCGATTCTTCAGGGTCCTGTCTTCCAACTGCTGTCCTCCCCCATCCTGAAATCCTTACTGGACTCTTTGAGGGAATTCTGTCCCATTTCCAAAAGCTCAGGTGTTTTCCTTCTTGCTGGTGACTCCTGGACTTACAGTTTTAGCTCTGTAAAGCAATTTTATTTCATGCCTGCCTGTTCATATTTTCACTGGGGTTCCCAACAGACATGACAGATGGAGCAGGTCTGTATTGTGTTCCCATGCTGCCCTAACACCATTGCATTGCAGCTGCATGTTCCCACGTCTGTGCTCATTTTAGGGAGTGTATCATACTCATTTAAACAATACTGTAAGGAGTCCTCCCCTTCCTTTGACTCTTACATTCTTTCTGTTACCTCTTCTGCAATGGACCCTGAGCCTTGGAAGGTGTGTTAGAGATCTTTCAGTGCTGAGCACTCCTCTGTCTCTTCTTCTCAGCTCCATGGTGCCTTCTGAGTCATCCCAAGGTCACCGCCATCTGAAAAGAGAAGCTTCTCTAACCAAAAGTGAGAGTAACATAATGGGCTGGATATCCATGACCTCGCAGTGTCTGAAAGTACCTACACAAGACCATCATAACAGGAGGAATAGCTGGGCGTGGTGGTGCATGCCTTTAATCCCAGTACTTGGGAGGCAGAGGTAGGAGGATCACTGTGAGCTCGAGACCACCCTAAGACTATATAGTGAATTCCAGGTCAGCCTGGCCTAGAGGGAGACCCTCTTAAACGAAAAAAAAAAAAAAAAAGAAAAGATGATGACATCAAAATTAAAAGAGAGACTTATTGAGTGAGGGAGGTGATACAACACAGAGTGGAATTTGGAAAGGGAAAGTGGGGGAGGGAGGGAAATACCATGGGATATTGTCTACAATTAAGGAAGTTGTCAATAAAAATTAATTAATTAATTAATTAATTAAAATAAAGGCCAGTCTGTTGGGCTTGCCGCAAAACTAACTAACTAATTAAATAAATAAATAAAATCCAGGTGTTTCTAAAAAAAAAATTGTTGTTTGTGCTGGTCATGGTGGCGCAAGCCTTTAATCCCAGCACTCGGGAGGCAGAGATAGGAGAATCACCATGAGTTTGAGGCCACCCTGAGACTACCTAGTGAACTCCAGGCCAGCCTGGGCTGGAGTGAGACCCTACCTCAAAAAAAAAAAAAAAAAAAAAAAAAAAAAGTTTATGCTAAAACAGAGTAAAATGGAGTTCAGTGTTAGGGTGTCCTGACTATAAACATGTCATATCTTGTTTGTTCACTTGCCCCTCCCCTTGACTATCAAAACAAAAAATAAAAATAAAATCTTCAGTTGGGGCCACAACTTCTTTAAAAAGCTACCTCAGGGCTGGAGAAATGGCTTAGCAGTTAAGGCACTTGCCTATGAAACCTAAGGACCCAGGTTCGATTCTCCAGGTCCCACATTGAGTTCCTTTGCAGTGGTTGGAGACCCTGGCGTGCCTATTCTCTCTCTCTCTCTCTCTCTTTCCCTCTCTCTCTCTCTTTCTCTCCCTCTCTCTGTCTCCAATAAATAAATAAATATAAATAATTTTTTTTTTTTTTTTAAAGCTACCTCACACTTTTTGGCCCCCAGGTAATAAACTCAGCCCGAGGGAGAAAGAGCGGCAGTGCCTGTGCTGCTAGGCAAACCATCTCAGGACGGGAGAGTCTCCTGTGGGATTCAGGAACACTGCCAAGATTCCCACCCGGGCGTGGAAAGGACCTGGGTTCATTGGCTTAGGGGTGCAGTGTGATGTTTGCAAGCTTAAAAAGCAAGTCTGGGGGCTGGAGAGATGGCTTAGCAGTTAAACGCTTGCCTGTGAAGCCTAAGGACCCTGGTTCAAGGCTTGATTCTCCAGGACTCACATAAGCCAGATGCACAACGGGTTGCATGCATCTGGAGTTCGTTTGCAGTGGCTGGAGGGCCTGGCGCACCCATTCTCTCTCTCTCTCTTATTTCCTCTCTCTAAATATAATTTCTATATATTTTTTTTTAAATAAATAAATAATAATTTTTTTTTTTAAAAGCAAGTCTGCTAATTTAACAGTCTTTTTTTTTTTTTTTTTTTTTAATCCCAGCACTGGGAGGCAGAGGTAGGAGGATCACCTCCCATCAGTAGTTTGAGGCCACCCTGAGACTACATAGTTAACTCCTGGACCAGCTGGAATGAAACCTATCATTATTACTGTTTGGAATGATTATCATTATTACTGTTTTCGCAATCTGACAGCCATTTCCGTAAAAACTAGAGAAGAAATAGACTTTTTTTTTCCCCCCAGCAAGACTTTCAAACTTGTCTTGCAGGCGTCCGAGGCGACAGGCAGGGAGTATGGACCATAATTACTACTTGTGAGATGACACCTGAAGAATTAAGGTGTGGCGTGCTGTCAGAAGCTAACAATCCAGATTATTAAATCACTCCCATCAGTAGTTTAGTAACCCTAGAAGTGGGCCAGCCATGTTTGTTTGCCTGCCACAGTTCATTGAAGAGGGCATGTCAGCCTTAATTTGTTCTTACCTGCTCTGTAGTCTACGCATAGGGTCTTTGAAAATATATGCATAGATTTCCTGTGTTTTTTTTTTTCTTTTCTTTAAAACCTGGTTTTAGGGGTAAACCAGTGATTACAGATTATCAGCTATCATTTCCATTCTGATTTTATATTATTTATTTATTTGAGAGTGAGAGAGAGAGAGAGAGAGAGAGAGAAATTGGATGCAGCAGGGCCTCCAGCCACCGCAAAAGAACTCCAGATGCATGCGCCACCTTCTGCATCCAACATATGTGGGTCCTGGGGAATCAAGCCTCGAACTGGGGTCCTTAGGCTTCACAGGCAAGCGCTTAACTGCTAAGCCATCTCTCCAGCCCCCCATTTCCATTCTAAATGGTACTCAATTGTCAGTGATAGAAATGATAAAGATTTAAATTATATAAATAGGGTGTGGGTCTTTTCTTTTCTGCCAGAAGACATAAGAATTTTGACACATGTTCCCAGATGAACAGTTTTCTTGTCACCCGAGCAGTGAACAGTGTGCATGGTGTACAGAGGAGAGCTCTTTTCTGCTGGATGTGAGCAAACCAGAGGTTCTGGAACTTAGCAGTGGGTGAAGAACCGTTTAGGAAGGTGCCTGGAGAAGAAAGAAGGTGGAGACCAGATAATGGGGAGTTTTACTGAAGCGTGTAAAACACCAATGGAAATTACAAAAGTGATTACTCAGATTGAGGTTTACCACCCAACACACCCTGTAAATGAGTCAATGGCACAGAAAGATGAAAGATGGAAATGCTAAGTCCCTTTCAACTGCCATCCTGCCACCAAGACAATCATTCCAAGTATGTTACCTATCTTCCTTAAGAAGAGTATTTGTGAACCTACTCAAAACCAAGTCTGTATTCAGATTCTTCCCCTTATGTCCGTAGTCTTCTGTAGCTAATATTTTTGCTGCAAATTAGAATGCAGGTCATTTTGATTACTTTTCCTTCTTTGTACAGTCTGAAACAGCAGGGAATGGGGTATGGTTAGTACACATCCAGGAAATCCTCATGCACGGCTTCCCAGCTGAGCTTTCAGCTTGTTGTCAAGGAGTTCTGGCCGCACCTCTGAAACAAGTTGGATGTTTGCCTTTGATTGGTTTTAAGAACTCTCAAATACTTTCTGTTTTTTTCCTGTGGGTTTTAAAATTGAATTAAACATTGTGGAATTATTGATTTACAGCTTTTCTCAAAAGTTTGGAAACATATTTTTTGAAGATTTTTTTTTCCCCTGTCCTGTGAGCTTTAGCTTTGTGCTTTCTTCAGTCTTCCATGTGGAGACTCTGGTGTTCCCATCTGTGGTGTGGTCTTTGGTGACTCTTCAGGCATCAAGCCCTACAAAGTTGGTGCTGTTCAGTTTGCCAGCCATCTTTTTCAGGCCATCTTTAAGTTAGTAAAAACCTAATTGCTGACAAAAATGCCAGTCTTGCTGTCATGCCCAGGCCCCATTCAACTCACTGTGCCACGTGTTGAACTTGGACCTCTGATGCTCCTGTCTGTAACTCCCAATGCTAGGATCACAGGCCTCTGCCACCATGCCCAGTGTTTAAAGAACTGATTTGTTGGGTTCCATGATACTGTGTGTATGCAGTGTGTTCATGTATGTAGATGCCAGTGGAAGATGTTGAGGTTTTCTGGCCACTCCCACCTTACCTGAGACTCACCAGAGCTTTGCTGGAGCTCTGACTAGCTATGTGACTGGGGAGCTCAGCAGCTGTCCTCTGACTGCCTTAATCCTCCCAGCAGAGCTCTGATTGATGGCTGTTAGGCACAAACATGGATTATGGGCCCATTCAAACTCAAGTTGAGGCTGAGGCAGCAAATGTCAAAGCCATCTCCCAGGCTCAGCATTATATTTGGTTTATGTATTGGGTTTGTGTTGGTTTTTAGTATATCTTTTTCTTTCTTTTTTTTTTTTTTGGTTTTTCGAGAGAGAGAGAGTCAGATAGAGGAGAGAGAGAATGTGGCCCAGACTGACCCAGCCACTACAAACAAACTCAGATTGCATGCACAACCTTGTGCATCTGGCTTATGTGGGTACTGGGGAATTAAGCCTCTGCCTGGGGTCCTTCGATTAATAGGCAAGCACTCAACCACTAAGCCATCTCTTCAGCCCTTAAGCCATTTCTTGATGTAAAAAAAGTCCCAGGATTTTATTTGAAGGACGTGGTTTGCATTTTAAAGCATACATTTTATCCCAGCACTTTCTGTCCCATTATAGGAGGATCGCCAAACCATTGCAATTGATATTCTGAGACTAATCTATTTTTACCATGTCTGGATAATTTACTGATAAAATAGTGTTGATGCAATCAAAAAACTGGCTAAAGAAGTGTGGAGCTGGATTCTGCTGTCTGATTTGCATTTCAGAGAAATTGCCTTTGCCTCCTTGTTTTGGGGAGAAAGAAAGGAGGAGGTGGCAGCATAGTAAAGCAGAGTGGCTAGAGGGGAAGGAGTGGTCAGCGCTGAGTCACTGAGGTGTGTGGAGCAAGAGCTGCAGTCAGATACTGAGGACAACTGATAGGGCCGTGTGTGTGTTGCAGGTAATCAAGCAAGAAGAATGATGGTTTCACTTGGCTGCAGCCTAAAGTCTCTGTCTTCTGTCCCGAATCCTGTGTGTTTTGGAACTGAAACAGGATGTTGGCAAACTCCAGCTGGCTGTGGACAGCGCTGGTTTATAAAACTACATAAAATGGTCTGGATTTATCTTGTCAGGTTAAGGGATTTTCCCCAGTGTTTGGCCACACTGAGACTGTTGCTATTGTCCACCTGGATGTTGGCCACCCTACCTCAAAAAAAGAAAAATGTCCATCCTCTGCTCATGCCATTGTTTTCAAAAGAGCACCATGATTTTTCCCCTGAGCCTGGAAGATGGCTAAACCTCTTTTTTTTTCCCACAAGCAGCTCTTGGTTGGGTGATTTCTACCAGCAATGCGAACCTGACTGCAACAGGATGACAGCAGAGTTTAGGAATTCCTGTCGCCTGGTGAGACTGTGTCTGTCACAGTGTTTTAGTCCAGTGCGTTTCTCACCTGCTTGCAGCAGAGCTGTTGTAAATAGACCTGCACTGCCTGCCTGTAAGAGCATCAGATCTGCTTGACAATGGTAATGATGCACTTTTTATTGTCACGGTAGATTCCTCCTAGGTAGAAACTTTGAGAAGCCCCATGAACAGAATGCCGTGCTGCCCCCAGAGAGGTGCAGCAGGTTTGGCATTCCCTTGAGACTGCAGGTTGCTGCATGTCTTGCTCGCATTGTTGAATGATCTCATCTGGTCTTGGTTTGTGTGACCAGCTGCTGGGCCAGTTTGCAGGTGTGGGTCAGCTGTCAGAACACACCTCGTCATGAAACAAGGAAGGCCTCCTGGTTTTGACATGATTTTCAAACTTAAATTAATTCTACCTTTGTCAGAATGGTTCAAAAGAAGGAAAAATAGAAAGCATCTTAGTAATACTAAACTACTGTCGATCAGACTGGTCTTGACTATTTTTAAATTGGTAGTAACTCCGAGTTCACATGGAGCTCCCATTCCTTAGCACCGCCTTTGTTCACTTACATGTACTAATGAAGGGGTGTGTAAAGTAAAATAGGAAGTTGAGTCACTTTGAAACAGTTTAATGGACATATACCCTTAATTAATTAATTAATTAATTTTTGTTTTTCGAGGTAGGGTCTCACTCTAGCCCAGGCTGACCTGGAATTCACTCTGTAGTCTCAGGATGGCCTCGAACTCATGGTGATCCTCCTACCTCTGCCTCCCAGTGCTGGGATTAAAGGCATGCACCACCATGCCCAGCTAAGTCTAGTTTTTATGTTGTTTCTTTTGTTGTACAAATACACAATTTTTAAGACTTTCTAGTTCTCTAAAATAATAGCAATCATATTTAACAACTAATAGCAAGGTCATTCTGTTCTGTAATGATGTCATTCATGTTAAAATAATTTTATTCTTTTACCATTGATTTTTTTTTAATTTTCTTTTAAAATTATTTGTTTATTTGAGGGAGAAAGAGAGAGAGAGAGAGAGGGAGGCAGATAGAGAGAAAGAGAGAATGGCCATTCCAGGGTCTCTGGCCATTGCAAATGAACTCCAGATGCATGTGCCCCTTTGTGCATCTGACTTACATGGGTCCTGGGGAATTGAACTGGAGTCCTTAGGCTTTACAGGCAAATGCCTTAACCACTAAGCCATTTCCTCAGGCCCCACTGATATTTCTTATATTGAAATTAAGCTTGTTTTGTGTGAACAGATTATACTGTTAAAGGGCATCATGTGCTTTTAGTCTTCAGCCATTTTGCACCCCTGGTAATGACTGGTGTAGGGTCATTGTCAGCCTTACCCTGACCTTCCCCATTGAGCTTTAATAGTAAAGAGTGACCCTTCAGAGCATTGAACTTCCATTAACATTACTATGTGAAACAAATATTTGATATAAAACCTTGTTTTGGTTACTCCTCTAATTAAATTTAAAATTCAAAGGATCCAGTTCTTTGGTAAGAAGTACAAAACAAGCCAGGCTGTGCCCTGGACTGCCTTTAATCCCAGCACTCCTGGAGGCAGAGGTAGGAGGATCAGCTAAGAGTTTGTTTCCACCCTGAGACTACTAGTTAATTCCAGGTCAGCCTGAGGTGAAGGGACAATGGTCTTCCTCAAAAACAAACAAACAAACAAACAAAAAAACATATAACCTGGGGCTGGAGAAATGGCTTATTGGTTAAACATTTTATTTATTTATTTAAGGATCCTGGTTCAAGGCTCGATTCCCCAGTAGAGAGAGAAAGAGAGATGCAGAAGGTGGCACATGCATCTGGAGTTTGTTTGCATGGCTGGAGGCCCTAGTGCAAATTCTCTCCATCTGCAAGTTTCCTCTCTGTCTTTCATCACTCTGAAAAATAAATAAAATAAAATAAACAAAAAAATTTTTTAAATCATACATAGCTATAAACTTTCATAACTGAGTTATGCTTTCCACCATGATTGGAGACTTATTTCTGTGACTGATGCGCTGCCTGCTGCACTAACAAGGCACCTCAAAAGACTCATTTGAAATTAACTTTTAATCATTTTTTGAATTGTTCTTGTTTTAACGGGTTCATCTGTTACAACATGCTTCATCTTTCTCTGGAAAGATGGTCTGATGATAAACACATTACTTGTTTAAAAAGACAGAGTGTCTGCATTAGCAACTGAAGCATCCTGGAATTGAGTTTTGTTTGTTTACTAATAACTATGTGAATTTCCAAAGGTTTTTTTTTTTTTTTCTGTTGTTTGTTTTGTTCCAGGTAGGGTCTTGCTCTATCCCAGACTGACCTGGAATCAATCTCAGGCTAGCCTTGAACTCACAGTAATCATCCGAAGTTTTTAAAATCTTCATTTCAGATTCATTATCTATCAACGGGGATAGTTGTAGCCATTTTGTAGTTTTCGTGCTTAGCAGATAAACGAAACTGTAGGTTAAGGGACCCGACATTCTCCCTTGATTGAAAGTCACTCAGAAAATGGGAGTTAAAGGCACATGAGACTTGTAGGTATGCAAGCAAAGAGAAGGACAAGAGCCTGTGCAAGACACGTCCTCTAAAGACAGCACTTTGGATCTAGGTGGGTGAAGGCCAGTTAAACACATGTGATTCTTTAGCGTGATTTGCACAATAACTAGAAAATATACATTTTCAGTGTCTTAGTTTGTTAAATATAATTTTCACTATCTTTATTATTTTCAGGCACAAAAGGCCAGCTTGGCTCATTTGCTGGATTTCCTTGGTATGATTTTTCTCACAATGATATGCCATTTGTCCATGAGATAGTTTGGCAATTGTGGGCCAGTGGATACAATGCAAGTTACAGGAGGTAAGTGTAAAATGATTTGTATTTGTAATGGTCTGTGGTGAAGGTATTATATCATCATTGTAAAGCAACATGTATTAGAAATGCTTGCACATTTTGTCATGAAATATATTTTAGTGCATTTTTCCTGATTTTTTGGTTTTTCGAGGTAGAGTCTTGCTCTATCCCAGGCTGACCTGGAATTCACTATGTAGTCTCACGATGGCCTCGAACTCACTGTGATCCTCCTACTTCTGCCTCCTGAGTACTGGGATTAAAGGCGCGCGCCACCACACCCGGCTAACTGTGATTATTTTATTTTATATCATTCCTCACATATTTCCTCCTGGCCTGGGAGGTTTGGTTATTAAGGAGCAGCCTGATACTTGTTTAACGATGTGTTGGAGCACCCGTCTATGTACCATCTGGGTTCTGTTCAAGTCTGTGGTGCAAATTCAATGAGAAAAATTGTTTTGGAGATTGAGGGGGTCATTTACAGTGTTGGTATTTAAATGGCTTCATTTATTGTGGAACAAAGGTTCTCAAATTGAAGAAGGAAATATAGCGCTCAGGTTATAGAACCATGGATGTATTGGAAATATTACTAACTTGCTGGGCTGTTTTCCCCATTAATGCATAGATGCTTCTTGTTTGCAATGGAATCAGAAGGCTTGGCTATAACACACAAACCTTGCAGCTGTAGTATCCTTAAAATACTTGGTGAATCTTGCCTTGTCCCTGTAATTTTTCAGTTTAATAATTAACCTGCAAATGAAATAGATTGTCTTCAGTGAATCCCTTTCCCCTGAGCTGAGGTCCTGCAGTGATTTTGTTGGCACGGTGACTTTCCCTCTGCAGAGTCCCCCTCATTGTGTTTGGAGACCAGAAGGGAAGGCTGGTATTAAAGTCATTATGGAGTGGGGTTCCCTACATTCTTCTGTCAGTCATTCGTTTGCTGGGACGGTTGAATGATGCAGGAAGGGACGATTGACTCGGAGCTGTTGATATTTGGTGAGCATTATAGCTTGCTGCGGGGAGTTGTTCTGCATATTGCAGATGTTTTGTGGCATGTCAGGTCTCTGCCCACTAGATTCCAGCGGCTGTGTCCCCACAGCAATGACATTCAAAACTGCCTCCCAGAGGCTGTGGATGGCACACCGCTGCGCTCTCCGGTCCTTGAGAGTCTAAGTAAGGCAGGGGGAGTGCCAAAGCCCATAAGTCCGAGATCACTTGGGAAATGCTGTGATTCTATCTCAAAAATAAAAATAAAGGGCTGGAGATTTGGCTTAGTCCCCAAGGAACAAAAATCACACTAAACCTAAGAACCACTGGTTAAGGCATGTGGTCCCACGTACTAGCCAGATGCAAAGTGAGCTACAATTTTAGCAATGCTGCACTTGTCACAAGGGGGCTTGCACATCTGGGGTTTGGTCTGTTCCAGCTGAGAGATTGCTGGCGCCCATCTCTGTCTCCTTTCTCTGTCTCTGTTTGAGTGAGTACTCTCTACCCTCCATAAATAAAATAATAAAAAATTTTAAAAAATAAAAATAAAAAGAGACATTTATGAATATTCCCAAGGAACAAAAATCACACAGGGTTGAGAACCACTGAGTTAAAGCATGTGGCGGAGTACTGCGTCTGAAATTAGTATGAGCTACTGACTTTATTACTGGTTCATCTTGTCTTCCTTGCACATCTAGGGTTTGTTCTGTTCCCAGCACTCAGGAGGCAGGGTTCTCTGATCGCTTCTTTCTTTCAAGGCCACCTTTTTTCTTTTGGTTTTTCAAGGTCCAGTTTCACTCTGGTCTAGGATGACCTGGAATTCACTATGTAAAAACTCAGGATGGTTTTGAACTCTCAGATCCTCCTACCTCTGCCTTTAGTGCTTATTAAAAATTATAATTTAACCTGGCTGCATTCTTATAAATACAAGCAATTAGGAAAATTAAAGATATGATATTTCTTTTTTGTAATTTGAAGTCAGATGAAAATTTTATTTTTCCAACTAATCAATACTTAGGAAAGGCAAAGGAAATTAAGAAAATTGATCAAAGAATGAACGTTCTGCTCTGTGGTTAATTTTCTTACTGAAATAAATTGTCTAGTCCTGTCATTGACTATAATTTACCTGTATTGTTTTCAATTTTAAGTTAAAACTGCAGGATCTGAATGTTGCTTGGGCTTGTAAATAGCTGAACTAGTGAGCTGTCTTAGGAAATACTCTGTTCAGTAGTGGAGATTGTAATTGGGAAGAAAGAAGTAAGCTAACAATACTACAGACTTTCCAGAATTTGTTTGGAGGACTTTTTCTATTTTTTTCATTTTTTCCAAAGTATTAAACTATAATGAAAAACTAGAACCTATTCTAGAAAATATTTACTAGAGAGAGAAAGACACACACACACAAACACACACAGAGAGAGAATCAGATAGAGTAAGACCGAGAATGGGCACATCAGGGCCTCTAGCCACTGCAAACAAATGCAAATGCATGCACTACCTTGTGCATCTGGCTTACTTGGATACTGGGGGAATTGAACCAGGGTCCTTAGGCTTCATAGGCGAGCACTTCAACAACTAAGAAATGTCTCCAGCCCCCTATTTTTTATATTTTATATCATGATGATCTGTAAATATGAGTTATTGAGTGTAGGAATTTTATTCTGGAGCTTGGGAGTTGGCTTGGCAGTTTAAGGCATTTGCTTGCAAAGCCTTCAGGCCTGGGTGTGATTCCCCAGCACCCTTGTGAAGCCAGATGCACACAGTGGCACATGTGTTTGGAGTTTGTTTGCAATGGCAACATGCCCTGGTGCACCTCTCCTCTCTTTCCTTCTCCCTTCCCCCACGTGCTCTTCAATAAATTTAAAAAAATATATTTTAAAATTGGAAATTTTAGCTGGGTGTGATGGTGCATGCCACTCAGCAACAGAGACAGCAGGCAGAGTTAGGCCAGGACTCATAGATGTTTTTGCCCATGAGTTCAAGGCCATCCTGGGACTAACAACAAAAACCTAGTGAATTCCAGGCCAGCATGGGCCAGAGGGAGGGAAGAGAAGACCCTAAAATTGCAGTCTCAGCTGCTGTGAACAGAAAACCAACAACAAAAAGATAGAAAATTTCAATCCTACATTCTCCATGCAATTACTTTTAAACATATTTCTTTCCAGCCTCCATGCAATTACTTTTAAACATATTTTGTTTTTGTTTTTTGCCATGAACTAAACCACCTTATCCTTTTCCTTCTTAGTATATATGTTTGACAGAGCATCCAGGAGAACACTGGAGGCTGAGGCTGACAAAGTTGGACTACAGCTTGCCTCAAAGGTAATGTGATTTGTAGTTGAAAATACACAGTCCCTCATCTAGGAGAAGACAAATGGGTACAGCCTTCAGGTTTGGAATGGGGAATGAGGGACAGGTGCACTGTGTTAACCCTTTAAATCAGTCAGCTTCACTTTACAAATACAAAATGCTCACTTACAGACCCCAAAGAAAAAGCTCCCAGTTTTAGAGATTTAAAGGCATGACCAGCCTGCATGGACTCAACGTGGGTTAGGGTAGAAAATGGTGCCACAGGATCATGTAGAGCAGAGCCACCACAGCAGATACAAAAAGGTAATATCCAGACCCAAAAATGAGAGAGAAAGAGAAGACAGGCAGGCCTTGCCTCTAGCAGGTGATTGCAGAGTGTCTATAAAGTGAAAACATTGGGCCCAAGAATCTACCATTAGGCCCCATCTTCAGAATCTGCCACTTCCCACCACTTGAGGCAAAGGCTTTAGTCACAATGGATTCTTAGGGACTAAACAGACCTCATCAAAACCATAGTACTCTTGATGCAATTTTCAGTGACCCACAAAATTTGACAATCCATTATTTCTTTTGTTATTGTGATAGAATACGTGATGAAAGCAAGTAAGAAGGAAGGGAGCGAGGGAGGAAGGGTTCGTCTTGACTAACATTTTGAGGGCGCCATCCATGATGGCCAGGAAGGCTTGGTGGCAGGAGCTTGAGGCTGTTGTGTTGCATCTGCAGCCAGGAATCAGAGATGCATAATAAAGCCCACCTTGCCCATTCTCCATGTTATACAGCGTGGGGAACCCCCCATGGAATGCACCTCCATAGGTAGGCTGGGTCCTCCCACCTCATTTCACTTTCTTTAGCAAATTCCTCACCCACTCATGCAGTGAGTGCTTTCTGTGGTTATTCTAAGTCCTGTGCAGTTGACAGCCAAGATTATCAATCATGACTCTCTTCTCTATATGAGGCTGTGTCATGCCTTTGACAGCGTGTACGATTATAGTGTTGTAATTAGTAGGGTACATTTTTAACAACCATAGTCTTTTATTAAAGTGGTTTTTGCATATATAAATATTTAGGTTAGAGACATGAAGTTGGTACATTGAAATTTTTCACCATATGGGTCTGTCAAACCTCAGCTCCATTTTAAATGTGCTCTGGAAAGGAGTGCTTTTGTTTCACTCCTCTCTTTCGCCTTGTTGATGCAGGAAGCTTTGTGTGTGTGTGTGTGTAAATGTGGTGTACTTTCATGTGGCTGATGTTGGGTGTCTCATTGTATCATTCTCCACTTTATTATTAAAAAGCTATTTATTTGCAAGCACATTGAGACAAGGGGGTGGAAAACAGGCACACCGCCACCTCCTGTCACTACAAACATGTCCACCTTGTGCATCTAGCTTTACGTGGGTGCTGGGGAATGGAACCTGGACTACAAGGATTCACAGGGAAACAATTTTAACAATGGAGCCATTTATTTATTTATTTAAGAACTTTTTTTAAAATTAATTTTGTTTTTGGTTTTTTTTTTTTTTTTTTTGAGGTACGGTTTCACTCTGGTCCAGGCTGACCTGGAATTAACTATGTAATCTCAGGGTGGCCTCAAACTCACGGTGATCCTCCTACCTCTGCCTCCCAAGTGCTGGGATTAAAAAGGCATGCGCCACCATGCCCGGCTTTAAATTAATTTTTTAAAAATATTTTATTTTTATTTGAGAGAGAGAGAGAGAGAGAGAGAAAGGATGGTGCCTCCAGCCACTGCAAATGAATTCCAGATGTGTGCACCCCCTTGTACATCTGGCTTACATGGGTCCTGGGGAGGGAAACCTGGTTCCTTTGCCTTTTCAGGCAAGCGCTTTAACTGCTACGCCATCTCCAGCCCTAAAATTAATTTTAAAAAGTTTATTTCTTTGCAAGCAGAGGGAGAAGAGAGACAGGGCAAGAATGGCATACCAGGACTTCCAGCTTCTGCAAATGGACTCCAGATGCACGTGCCACTTTGTTCATCTGGTTTTATGTGGGTACTGTGGAATCAAACCCAGGTCTTTAGTGTCTTTGCAGGCAAGTGTCTTAACTGCTGAGCCATCTCTCCAGCCCCTGAAACACTTCTTAAAAAATGATATCTTGCCGGGCGTTGGTTTAATCCAACAGTAGGTTTCCATAAGGCCACCCTGGACTTATTCACAGGTATGGACCAGAGTGAGACCCTGGTTTTGATTCATCCTCCCACCATCCCATCCCTCCCACCATCCCATCCCCCCTCATCCCCCACCCCTGCTTAAACCCTGCCCTCCTGTGATTGCTCCCATGTGCTCCCATGTGTTCCAGTGTCCTCTCACAGTAGCTGCCACTGCCTCATCCTAGCGCCTTGTTCTCTATAGACACTCTGACTTTCAGCTGCTCATCTAGACATTTGAAACTCAGATCTGCAAGTCAAAGAGAGTGTGCAGCTGTGGTGTTCTGTGATGTGAACTCTGGGATGAGGACGCAGAAGCCTTGTCCACCTGAGAACCTGTCTTAGTGTGCTGGTGCTGGCACTGTGCTTGCTCCCCTGCAGTGCTGGGGAGGGTGACTGACTGTCCTTGGCTGGGACAGACTAGCTTAGGCTTCCCATGCCCAGGTCCTTGCAGGCCCCTTGAGCTTACCCTGCCCCAGTTTCCACTGGATGGGGTCCTCTTCTCTGGATTTTGATCCATGGCAGACACTGCTGAGATTTAGGTGGTAGGGTGTGTGAAGCTGGGCATCAGGAGACAGCCAAGGCTCTCATTCCAAGCATTCTGAGAGGGGGATACAGTTAGGGTGACTGGACCCCTGAAGGTAAAAACAAAACAAAACAGAAAGCACAAGAAAGTCTGCACTTGCCAGAAATCCAGGATGATCTGACTTCTTATCTCTTGCCTAGTTCCCTAGAGCTGTTTCTCCACAAGCAACCAGGACCCTTCCTGGGAGGGAGGTCTTGATAAGATCTAAGCATTGTGGTTGGTCAAATTAATCCCCTGGAACTTGGTGCCAGGGCCAGCCTCTTCCTGAGAGCCCCTAGCCCTAACCAACCAGCTGTGTCCCTGGTTCACCTGAGCCAGAAGACAGCCCACCACCCTAAAGTTATAAATACCTTTACAAGGGGAGGGCAGTCTCCTGACCACTTGGGGACTGCAAGCTATGGCTAGGCATTTTTCCCATGGGTTCAATTTTTAAAAATTATTTTGCTTATTTTTGGAGAGAGAGACAGACAGAGAGGGAGGGAGACAGAGATAGGCAGTCTTAGCTGCTCCACATGGGTTCTTTATCCCGCCAGCATCACTTTGCATGCACATGGGACCTGGAGATTGAACTCCTTGAACTTTCTTCTCTCCAGCCCTCCACATGGGTCTTTATCCAGCTCACATGGCAGGAGCCCTCCACTGGGATTTTCTAGCCATGTGAGTGCTTTTCCTTGGCTCTGTACTTCCCTCAGCAAATGTAATAATTTAATCATTATCCTTCTCAATCTTTTTAAAATTTAAGTCTTTGATTAAAACTAGGAATGAAGACATGGGCATTTGCCTATGTGGCCCACGCCTTTAATCCCAGATGCACAAGGGGGCACATGCATCTGGAATTCGTTTGTGGCTGGAGGCCTTGGTGTGGAGGATTGCCTAGAATGAAGCCGGGTGTGGTGGCCACCCTGCACTTGGGAGACGGAGGTAGGAGGATTAATTCCAGGCCACCCTGAGACCAGAGTGAGACCAGCCTGGGCTTGCAAAACCAAAAAAAAAAAAAAAAAAAACCCCTAGGAATGAACCTAGGGTTTGGGGTTCAAGGACTTTCCTGCACCCCATTACAGTTCCTCATAGAAGTCTCTGGTTGATCTTCAGTCCTTGTCCTGCACTCTTCTTGCTCCCCTGCACAGCTGGGAGATGCTAGGGCATGGTCAGGCTTTTCCTTCTGGTCAAGTGCCACTGGACATGCAGCCATCCTCAGCCATTGGCTGTGGGAAGTGGGACTCAGCCAGGGTTGCTCCACCGAACCTCCTTGTCCTGTGTCTCTGGAAGGCCACCCCAGGCTGGCTGTGCCAGCAGGACGGTCCATGCAGCTGGGGGAGTTGCCTGTCATCCAGGTAAGGGCTGCTTGATCCTGTCTGTCATGAAGTCAGTGCTGGACAGTGAAGCTGCCTTGGACCTGCTTCTGTATCCAAGTACTTCTGTCTCTTCTCGTGACTTGTACTCCGAAAGTCAAAGAACGTGCTGTGACTCGGAAAGCCCAGCACTGTTTTCAACCTTGCTAATTTTCCTCACTTTCAGAGAAAATCTTATTTCATTGTCTCTTGAAATTGTGGGATTTGTTTTCCTGTTAAAATTGAACATATCAGCTGTGGTGGTTTGATTCAGGTGTCCCCCATAAACTTAAGTGTTCTGAATGCTAGTCTCCCCAGCTGATGGCAATTGGAAATTAAAGCCTCCTGGAGGCAGTGTATTGTTGGGGGCGGGCTTATGGGTATTATAGCCAGCTTCCCCTTGCCAGTGTTTGGCACACTCTCCTGTTGCTATGGTCCACCTTATGTTGGCCAGGGGGTGATGTCCCCCTCTGCTCATGCCATCATTTCCCCTGCCATCTGGAGCTTCCCCCTTGAGCCTGTAAGCCAAAGTAAACCTCTTTTTTTCTCCACAAGCTGCTACCAGCAGTGTGAACCTTATTGCCACAGTAAAGTACCAAGGAGTGGAATTGCTGCTAGACACCTGACTGTGTGGTTTTGGCCTTTTGGAGCTGATTTTCACGAGGAATGTGGAAGGATTTGAAACCTTGGCCTAAGAGACACCTTGCAGTGCTGTAAGTACAGCTTGATGGACTGTTCTGCTCAGAGTTGAAAGGCCTGCATGCAATAAGAACTACGGGCTGTGAGGTTTGGCTTATGAGGGTGAGAAAGAGCTTTACTTGGACTGGGCTAGCAGTTTGTGTGACAAGCTTGCTGTTATGCCCGTGTACTGAGAAGTTGTGCAGGGTTCCGTTGCGTGGAAATGAACAGGTGTGAGCAGAGGGCTATGGCACAGAAAAAATGAAATCTTTGGGACTAAACTGCTGCCCGTTCACCTGCAAATTGTTTGAGACATTATAACTTTTGAGATTGAGCCAGCTGACCTGCATTGGGGCAACAGGAAGAATGTAGACTCTTTTGAAGGGGCCTGAATGCTGAAGGAATGTCCTGTTCTCCAAAATCTGCTTTATTCCCCTGAATTAACAAATTGGCACCTACCTGGTATTACGGAGTATAAGAAATGCAGGAAAGAGAGGGTCACTGAGTTTGCAATGCAGTCTTGTATTTTGGAAATGGCCATGGGCAGTGTGAAGCAGATTTGCTGGATGCCTGCATGGAGAGCCCATGGGGCCATGAGGATGGACTGTGTGTTGTAGTGGAGACCCAGCGGAGATACCGGGACCATGAGATGGCTGCTGAGGAGAGCTGCTGGCCCCAGATGAAGTTTTCCAGGACTGTGAGTAGCCTAGCTGGTGGGGCGGAATTGGAACTCCAGAGACTTGTTGCTGGTTAGAATTGTCGCTCTTGGAGATTTGTCATTGACTAGAGTTGTTGGACTTGGAGCTACAGAGTGTGATGTTTGCCCTGGTTGTTTTAAATCTTGTATTGGTTGAATATTTCTTTGCTTGGCCCCATGCCATCCTTTGCAGTGGGAATGTTTATTCTGTGTCATTATGGGTTTAGGGAGGACTTTTTTTGGGGTATTATGGCTCAGTTAAAAGACCTTGGATTAGGATCGCCATGAGTTCAAGGCCACCCTGAGAACTACATAGTGAATTCCAGGTCAGCCTGAGCTAGAGTGAGACCCTACCTCGAAAAACAAAAAACAAAACAAAACAAAACAAAAAAGACCTTGGATTATGGGGATGTATGAACATCATTAGGATTGGTAAAAACTATGGGGACTTTGAAAGTTGCATGAATGCATTGCATTTTACATCTTGTATGGTTATCAGTTTATGAGGGCCAGGGGAAGAATGCGGTTTGGTTCAGGTGTCCCCCATTAACTTAAGTGTTCTGAATGCTAGTCTCACCAGCTGACGGCAATTGGAAATTAAAGCCTCCTGGAGGTAGAGCATTGTTGGCGGCGGGCTTATGGGTATTATAGCCAGCTTCCCCTTGCCAGTGTTCGGCACACTCTCCTGTTGCTATGGTCCACCTTATGTTGGCCAGGGGGTGATGTCCACCCTCTGCTCATGCCATCATTTTCCCTGCCATCATGGAGCTTTGCCCTTGAGCCTGTAAGCCAAAGTAAACCTCTTTTTTCCCCACAAGTTGCTCTTGGCCGAGTGATATCTACCAGCAGTGCGAACCTGACTGCAACATCATCCCATTAAAAAATATTTTATTCACTTGTTTGATAGGGGGAGAGAGAGGAAGAGGCAGATAGACAGAACAGGCACACCAGGGCCTTCAGCCACTGCAAAGAAATTCCAGGCACATGCTCCACCTTGTGAATCTGGCTTATGTGGGTCCTAGGGAATCAAACTTGGGTCCTTTGGCTTTGCAGGCATCTCTCCAGCCCTATCATCCCATTTTCACTGGCTATTTTATTTCCTTTATTTTTTCCTCTCAGGATTTCTTGACCTATCTGAGGTCGTTTGTACTTCCAAATTAATTTTAAGATTTTTTTTTTCTATTTGTGTGAGAAATGGTGGTTAGGTCTTTGTGGGGACTGCATTGACTCTGTAGATTGCTTTTGGTCAGAGCCGGTTTCACAACATTGATGCTTCCAATCCATGGGCATGGGAGGGAGGGCTGTTACTGGTGTTCTCTGGAACTTTCCACGTTCTTGGCATCTTACTCAAAGAACTGAAGGAAGGTGCACACAGGTAGTTAAGCAGCAAGAAACTTCATGAGGAGCAAAGTGATGATGAAGGGTTAGCACACTGCCCAAGGGGCAGCAGGCACTGGAGTGGAGAGTGCTCACAGGCCCAGGGACATGGTCGGGGCCATTGCTCTGCAGGAGTCTTAGGTGAGGATGGATCATTTGCTAGGGACATCGTTTGGTGCTCTGGTTTCAGACAGTTTTCTCTTTCTCTACAGTGTATGGGACTTCACATGATGCATTTATTTTTATTTATTATTATTATTATTATTATTATTATTATTATTTTTTTTTTTTTGGTTTTTCGAGGTAGGGTCTCACTCTAGCTCAGGCTGACCTGGAATTCACTATGTAGTCTCAGGGTGGCCTTGAACTCACAGCAATCCTCCTACCTCTGCCTGCCTCCCGAGTGCTGGGATTAAAGGCGTGCACCACCATGCCCGGCTATTTTTTATTATTTTATTTATTTTTGGAGAGAGACACAGAGACAGACAGAGAGGGAGACAGAGAACAGGCACGCCGGCAGTCTCTCAGCTGCTGTGAACGAAATCCAGATGTGTGTGCCCCCTTGTGGGCAAGTGTGGCATTGCGCCCTTGCGTCACTTTGCATCTGGCTAAACGTGGGACCTGGAGATTGGAACCAGTGTTCTTAGGCTTAGCAGGCAGGTGCCTTAACCACTAAACCATCTCTCCAGCCCTGACACATTTATTTTAATCATATTCACACCTATTCATACGTAGGCATACAATAATAAATAGGGCTTTCTTCCTGAAAGTTCACTTAAAGGACACAACAGTATGCATGTACCCTAAAGCCCTTCAGGCTGGGTGGCCCTACTGTTCTGATTCCTAAGGTATCATAGAATGTATTGGAATCGGTGCTTATCGGAAACAATGGCTCCAAGGGGAGGAGAAAATGATTTTTTGTTTTGTTTTGTTTTTTATTTTTTTGGTTTTTTGAGGTAAGGTCTCACTCTAGTCCAGGCTGACCTGGAATTCACTATGTATTCTCAGGGTGGCCTCGAACTCACGGTGATCCTCCTACCTCTGCCTCCCAAGTGCTGGGATTAAAGGCGTGCTACCACACCTGGCTGAGAAAATGATTCTGTTATGTGGTCCCAGATGTACATGTAGCTGTAGCTCAGTGCAGGTGGGGTTGCTGGGTGCATTGTATAAGAGAAGGGTGTGCATGCAGCTCAGGCCAAGCAATGGCCAGGGTGCCTGAACTACTCGCTGTGCCTGCCTGCCTGTCTCTGATCCTTATATACTCTTAATGTCGTCTTCAGTTTCTTTCTCAAGTGTTTTTAAAGTTTTCACTTCCGTGTTTAGGGTTTTTTTGTTTTTGTTGTTGTTTTTCGAGGTAGGGTCTCACTCTAGGTCAGGCTGACCTGGAATTCACTCTGTAGCCTCAGGGTGGCCTCAAATTCAACAGTGATCCTCCTACCTCTGCCTCCCGAGTGCTGGGATTGAAGGCGTGCGCCACCACGCTCAGCGCTGTGGTTAGGTTTATTCTCAAGTTGTGTGTGTGTATCCGTCCATTCATCTCTCTGTCATACTTCTGTCTGTCTACCTCATCTATTTGTGGCAATTGTGAATGGGATTGTTCCCCTGGTTTCATCCTGAGCATGTTTGCTATTGGCTTTATATGGGTACTGGGGAATCAAACTAGGGCCAGCAGGGTTTGCAAGCAAACACCTTTCACCTCTGAGCCATCTCCGCAGCCCATAGTGGATATTGGTATATAGAAAGGGTACTTACTATTTTTTTTGTTTTAAACTTAAAAAATAATTCATGTATTTATTTGGGGAAGAGAGAGAGGGAGAATGAATGAATGAATATGAGCAATCCAGGACCTCCAGGTCATCAGGCATTACAAGCAAGCACCTTTGACCACTGAGAAATCTCCAGCCCTTTTAAAAACCTTTTATTGGAGCTGAAGCAATGGCTTAGCAATTAAGACGCTTGCCTGTGAAGCCTAAGGACCCAGGTTCAATTCTCCAGGACCCATGTAAGCCGGATGCAGAAGGTGGCACATGTGTCTGGAGTTTGTTTGCAGTGGCTGAGGCCCTGGTATGCCCATTTTCTCTGTCTCTCTGTCTCTCTCTCAAATAACTAAATAAAAAATTTAAATACCTTTATTGATAGTGTGATAATTTGTGTGATAATTTTTTTAGATTAATTTTATTTATTGGCAACTTTTGTACATGTGTATAATGTATTTTGACCATAATCATCTCCCAGTACCTTCTCTTTTCTTTGTCCCACTGAACTCTTCCTCCTTCCCACGTAGTAGTCCCTCTTCTACGTGGATGTCTTTGCGACTGTGTGTGACCGTGTGTGTGAATGTTTGAGTTATGCAGTTTAATGAGGGTTGCTTACACAAGCATGGTGGTGGTGATTTTATAGAGTTCATCCACTGTCTGCAACATTGAATAAAATGTCTCCCCTTCCCCAGCAGCCACTATGTTTTAAAATATTAGTCCCTTTTATTTCTTTTCATAGCCCATTTTAAATTGGGTAATTTGTCTTTTTGATGTGTAGTTTTTGGAGATCATTGCATATCCTAGACATTAATAATCTGTCAGATGTATCACTTGGAAAGATTTTCTCCATTCTGTGGTCTGAGAAGATAGGTTCATTCTGGTTGGCAGAATTGTGAAGCATCTGGTCACATCACATCACATCCTGTCAGCAAGCAGAGAGGGGACAGGAAGTGAAGCTGAGCTGTAAGACCTCAAGCCTGTCCTCTAATGACTGACCTCTCGTCCCTTCTCCTGAAGGCTCCACAGCCCTCCAGTGCAGCCCCAACATTTGAGACATTCAGACAGCAGTATGACCCTTATAACTTAACCAACTATCAGACTACCTAAGCCTGTCTGGGGTCCCGAAGAAGTGCTGCAGTCAAATGATAAATGATAGGCTGTGTGACGGCACTGCCCATGCTTGAGAATCTGCTTTGCCAGAGCTGTGTGATCTCCAGCAAGTTATTTTTGTTTTTATACCTCAACTTCTCTCATTCGTGTGATATGACCAGTAAATGGACCTTTTTCATAAGTCGAGTTCTTTGTGTTCAAGTCTTTAAATTCTTTATATTTGCATGTCTTTTATTTTTTAAATTTTTTTTAAAGAGAGACACAGAGAGATAGAGGGAGAGGGAGACAGAGATGGGTGCGCCAGCAGTCTCTCAGTTGCTGCAAACGAAATCTAGATGTGTGTGCCCCCTTGTGGTCAAGTGAGGCATTGCGCCCTTGCATCACTTTGCATCTGGCTAAACGTGGGTCCTGGAGATTGGAACCCACGTTCTTAGGCTTAGGAGGCAGGCGCCTTAACCGCTAAGCCATCTCTCCAGCCCCATGTCTTTTATTTTTCTTCCTTCTTTCATAAGTACATCAAACTTAATATTAATTTAATTAATATTAAATCCCTGTTATTTCCTCACACGATTTAGTTTTCTTTCCCCTCAACCAGATGTACCACCTTGTATTCACTTTCTTTTTAAAAGCTTGGGCTCCGCCTTAGTTGATCCCTAGTTAAGCTTTCCATCTGTTCTTTCACCCAGTCTGGACCAGTTCTGAATCTATTTCCATCTCCACCACTGGCATCTTTTACCCAAACTTCTGACTCCCCTCCTTCCTCCTTCCATTATTCCAGTCATAGTCCCCTCCTCCTCCCCCTCCACCCTCCACCCTGACACATAAGAAGCAGCTCAAGTTGAGACTTAGTGGACCTTGGCCAGCATTCATCTCCCGACTTTGGTTCAGTTTCTGGGCTGAGCAAATGTCATTACTGACGACATGCTTCATGACACTGATTTTTATTTATTCGTTGAATAACTGTTTCCTGTGTGCCCAGAGCTTGCCAGATTGTGAAAAGACATTCCAGTTTCATGGGGTCAGAGTGTGCTGTATCACGATAGACTCTTCTAGGTGACAGCCGTCACTCCCTGGGACAATGAAGAGGTTTAACTCCTTCCAGGGGTTGAGAAAACAATATGAGAAGTACATTTAAAACAGAGGCCCATGGCTGGAGAGATGGTTTAGTGGTTAAACGCTTGCCTGTGAAGCCTAAGGATCCCGGTTAGAGGCTCGATTCTCCAGGACCCACGTAAGCCAGATGCATAAGGGGGCACATGCATCTGGAGTTCGTTTGCAGTGGCTAGAGGCCCTGGCACGTCCATTCTCTCTCTCTCTCTCTCTCTCTCTCTCTCTCTCTCTCTCTCTCTCTGTGCCTATTTCTGTATCTCTCTCTCTCTCAAATAAATAAAAAATAAATAATAAATAAAATATTAAAAAAAAAAAAAAACAGAGGCCCAAAGCACAGGGAGTCATTATCCTGGTGAACGTGCTGAGGAGGGAAGTTTTGGGCGAGGGTTTGACACAGCAAATAGTTTGTTCAAAGGCAAGAAGAACAGTGGTCTATCCCAGGAATTAACATTTTAGTATAGCTGAATAGAAGCCAGAGTTTAAGATCAACAGTAGCAGGAGACCAAATGGAAAAGACAGCAGAGACTTCTTTTGCCACCGATTTCAGTGATCATAGACCTTGAGCGGCATAGCAGTTGGGCTCATGTCAGACAGATTTTTGAAATCTGAATTTCTTCGCCATGGCCATAGGCGTATAATTGAATGTCTTTACACCTGTGTTCTAGTCAGAAGAGGAAGAATGGGTACCTTGGACTTAATTTTTACTTGCAGTCTGTATCCACTGTTTTGGACATTGGCGTATTGGGCACTTCTCTGTGTTTGAGGCACTGGGACAGAACCCAGAACCTCTCGTGTGCTTGCCAAGTGCTCTACATTGAGCTATCCCCCCAGTTCTCTCCACCAGACTCTCTGCTTTTTTTTTTTTAAAAAACGGTACCGATTTTTAAAAAAATATTTTATTTATTTATTTGAGAGAGAGAGATCAGAAATAGGCAGGTAGCGCCAGGCGTGGTGGCGCACGCCTTTAATCCCAGCACTCAGGAGGCAGAGGTAGGAGAATCGCCATGAGTTCGAGGCCACCCTGAGACTACATAGCTAATTCCAGGTTAGCCTGGACCAGAGTGAGACCCTACCTCGAAAAACCAAAAAAAACAAACAAACAAAGAAATAGGCAGGTAGGGAGAGAGAATAGGCATGCCAGGGCCTCCAGCCACTGCAAACAAACTCCAGATGCGTGTGCCCCCTTGTCCATCTGGCTTACGTGGGTCCTGGAGAATCGAGCCTCAAACTGGGGTCCTTAGGCTTCACAGGCAAGCACTTAACCACTAAGCCATCTCTCCAGCCCCAGACTCTCTGCTTTTTACCATTTAATATTCACATCATGGAATAGCTTTCCTTTTCCAGACCTCTTTATTACAGCCTGACTTCCTTTGCCACATGCCTGTAAGACAACAAGTGTGCTGGCCCTCTTGGGTCAGGTGCGTGTGGAGGTGCACATGGTGGGTCTGGCAGCTGTTCTTTCCTCTGCAGTTACTCATTGGCACTGTGGGTCTGTGTCCATCTTGCAAGCATAGTTAATGGGAAGTGTTCTGGGAGCTCGATCATTGGTTATGTGCTGTTTCATTGGAGTTATGATTGTTCAAGGCTGACGGCCAAAAGCACATGGAAAACTCACTAAAAGAAAGTTAATATGAGGACTTGCTTCAAAACAGTCAGCTCACATTCCCCAAGGTTCTTTGTGTCCTGCTCCACTGTGGCTGTGAGTGAGTTTGTTTTTACGCTGACATGTTTATAGTCTAAGTTTCAGCTCTGGAGATCAGCATCATAACAAGCATCAGGGTGATGACTGCAGAGTTCATATTCTCTAGTAGGACTGATGTGGGAACTGAACAGACAGTAACAGCCATCTAGTCGTCCACTGACCAGAGATGTCCAAAATCCGTGGTTTTGTGGTGTCTGTTCATTCATTGCCACTAGAAGGAAATTATGAGACTTTACAGTTACTTACAGAAATGGCTTTCTAAAGATAATTTCACAAACTACCAAAACATCCAGTTTCATTTTTGAGTGTCTGATACTGAAATAAGAAAAGGAAAACTTTTTTATTTCTCAGTGGACCTATTCTAGGGCAGCCCCTTGAAACGGCATCATGTGATTAATTTAAGTGCTCCGGGGATGAGGTATGCTCCTTTGTTACCTGAGGGTAAGGGTAATGAGTATAGTACAGAGGCTTGGAGAACCCTGTCATTCCTTAAGAAACCTGAAATAGCTGTGCCAAAAGCACCATCTAGTGATTGAAAGTAGGTCACTGCAGAGTCTACAGAAAAAAAGAGGAAATGCACTTTCAAACTTCTTGTAAAAAAGTGGATTACTGAAGCATAGACTTTTGGAAAAGGGATTAAAAGGAAGGTAATTTAATCCTTCTTGTCCATTCACATACTGTGACTAGAGAGGCTAAAGAGGTGAAGTGATTGATCTCATATTGTGGTTAGTTAATAGCAAAACATCTGGCTCTTGTTTCCAGGTTAGCATTTTGCATCTTCATTACAGTGAACTATGCTTGTATTTTACAGGGATTACTGTCTTAGGTCTGTGGCTTAGTCCTTTAAGGCAAACACAGTAGGTAAGGAGAATGTAAAGAAACGTTCATAATGTACACGTTATGGGTAACATGCTCTTTTGAACCTGATTTCATCACCCAGAGAAATGCGTATTTATTTTATGAAAGAGAGAAGGAGAGAGATAGGGAGAGAAGGAGAGAATTGGCATGCCAGGGCCTCTAGCCACTGTAATCAAACTCCAGATACATGTGCCATATTGTGCACATGCATCTCCTTGTGTGTCTGACTTACATGGGTTCTGGGGAGTTGAATCTGGGTCCTTAGGCTTCACGGGCAACCGTCTTAAATGCTAAGCCATCTCTCCAGCCCTGAGTATTAGTTTGTAGTTGCCATGATTGAGTTATGACTGTTGAGCCTCATGACAAAACTTTTACAACAGAGAAAGAAATGTATGTGAAAGTTTATTTAAAATATAGTTTATTATATTTATTGAAGAATTGATATCTGGCAATCAAAAATGCAAAAACATGGATAACAATGGGCTTGGAAAACATTTTTCATTTCATAGCTCTCATAATTTCAAAGTTCTCCCCATGATTTCTGCAAATTTCATGAGAGCTTGTGCTTTTTTTTTTTTTTTAATTTATTTGAAAGAGAAAGGCAGAGAGGAAGAGAGGAAGAGAATGGCATGCCAGGACCTCCAGCCACAGCAAACGAACTCCAGACACATGCGCCACCTTGTGCATCTGGCTTACTTGGGTCCTGAGGAATTGAACCAAGGTCCTTTGGCTTTGCAAGCAAGTGTCTTAACTGCTAAGCCATCTCTCCAGCCCCAACTCATCCTATTTTAGACATTCCTGTCCTGGTCCACCCCTTTGCCAACCTGCCAGAAGAGGGTTTCTTTGGACACTTTTACTCATATGGCCTCGATCAGGACACGGACTGACTTTCCTACTCTCTTTATTTATTTATTTTATTTTATTTTATTTTTGGTTTTTCGAGGTAGGGTCTCACTCTGATCCAGGCTAACCTGGAATTAACTATGTAGTCTCAGGGGGGCCTCGAACTCATGGCGATCCTCCTACCTCTGCCTCCCAAGTGCTGGGATTAAAGGCGTGCACCACCATGCCCAGTTTCTTCCTACTCTTTTTTGTTTGTTTGAGGTAGGGTCTCACTCTGGCCCAGGCTGACCTGGAATTCACTATGTAGTCTCAGGGTGGCCTTGAACTCACTGCAGATCCTCCTGCCTCTACCTCCTCAGTGCTGTGATTAAAGGTGTGTGCCACCATAACTGGCTAAGACACTTAAAAATTTTTTTAATTAAGAACCTACTATGGCTGCACATGGTGGCGCATGCCTTTAATCCCAGCACTTGGGAGGCATAAGTATGTGAATCACCGTGAGTTCGAGGCCACCCTGAAACTACATAGTGAATTCCAGGTCAGCTGAGCTAGCATGAGACCCTACCTCAAAACAAAAAAAAAAAAAACATTAAAAAAGAACATAATTTGTATGGGTGCATCATGTATCTTTTCCCTCGTCCCTGCCCCTGTTCCATTGGGGACACTCCTCAGTGGGTTTGAAGGTATTCCCCATGGGGTTGTGGGAGCCACAGTCAGTTATTGGGTGTGTCAGTGCTTCTGTGCATGACGTTCCAACCTGTGCTCTTAAATCTCTCAGTCCCCTCTTCCCCAAAATTCCCTGAGCCATGGTGGGTGAGTTTTAAGTCTCCATCAGTGATGAGCTCTTAGGAGCCTCTGGATCTCTGCTTTGGTAGGTGTTGAGTGTCCTCAGGGTCTGTCTCCTTCACCCTGGCTCTGATTGTCAGGTTCATCATGGAAGCTGAATTCTTGCTCATCTCCCCAATTCCGCTGTAGTTTCAGCTGAGCCATGATGGAGACACACAAGAGGTAATTTATCTCCTCCGGTCTCACTACCTTCTGAAAAAGAAAAACAGACTTTCCAGAGTGTGAAATCAGCACAGGTTAAATGAGATAAGCATTATTAATTTAGCCCTTCCTTTAGCCAAAGACTAGTGAGAGCTTAACACTGGAGAACATAATCAATCTTTGCTTCCATAGGATTCTGATCTGGTTCCAATTCCAGATATGGGTCCTTTACACTGAGCAGATCTCTTAGCCAATCAGAAAGCTATTGATTACCCACCGAGGCTGTGTGCCACCATCGTACCGGTGTGTACATCTTGTCAGGGTGTTTGATTCTGAGTAGCTTAGACCCCTGTTTGCTCAAAGCATTGCTGGCCGCTTTCCAGCACTAGACAGGCAAACTGGGGACTGGCTCACTTCTGGATTCCAGCCGGGTCTCTCTGTGTTCTGTGTCGGCAACATCTGGTGTCATATAGGTCAGCTATAGGTCTTACTTTTTATTTCAGGTGAGTAATCAAGTGCCTGAAAGAAGCCAAAATACTTTTTAAATTTTTTAAATATTTAATTTATTTGACAAAGAGATAGAGGAGAGAGAGCCAGGCATGGTGGCGCACACCTTTAATCCCAGCACTCGGGAGGCAGAGGTAGGAGGATCCCCATGAGTTCAAGGCCACCCTGAGACAACATGGTGAATTCCAGCTCAGCTTGGACCAGAATGAGACACTACCTAAAAAGAGAGAGAGGAGAAGAGAGAGAGAGAGAGAGCACTCCAGATGCTTGTGCCACTTTATGTATTTAGCTTTATGTGAATAGTGAACCCCAGGCCTGCAGGCTTTGCAAGCTAGTGCCTTTAACTGCTGAGCCATCTCTCCAGCACCACGATCTCTTTCTAAAAAATATATTTATTTGTTGGGCATTGCTAAAAACAGGCTGAGACTCTAAGGAGGCTGGCCTGGGCTGTTGGACATGGCCAGGGACCTTGGGCTGTGGGGGTTGCAGCTGGCCTTATCATTGGGAACCCACCCTGGCGACAGTGACTGGCCTTCTCTATCCTCGGGCAAGGTTGTAGTGTGCCGTCATTGCCCAGAATGAGCAGAACTCGGCCTTCCCACCTTGATCTCAAAAGCTCTGACCATCCCATAAGTCAGGCTTTGCCCGCCCCCCACAGTTCCTTGCCTTCTGGCTAGCTGCCCAAGAGACCCTTATGTGGCTGAAGTCACATAGCTTTCCCCACAATTCCTGTGATCTCTCTCACAGCTCCTCCCTCACAACTCTGAAGTCACATAGCTTTTCCCACCACTATCTCCCTTACACTTCTACCTTTCAACCAATTAGATAGCAACCTATGAACTACATATCCAATCGCCATATAGTCTGTATGTGCCATCTCAACATTTCTCAAGTGTTTATAAACCCACTCCTCTCCTGTTGAGTAAATGAGAGCGTGCTATCCATCAGACGGCCTCGCACTCACCTGCTCCAGGACCCTGCTTCTTACCCCCAACTCATCCTGCACCCGCGATGTCGGTGGCCAATGATCCCCATGAATGGTGAGGATCCACATTTGTTCATTTGAGGGGAGGAGTGGGGGAGAGAGAAAGAATGGTATGCCAGGGCCTCTTGCCATTGCACATAAACACCAGATGCATGCACCATTTTGCACCCAGCTTTGCATGGGTGCTGGGGACTCGAACCTGGATGGCTGGTGTTGTGGATTGTATTTATTGAGTGTTTGCGGTGTGTCTGTCTGGTGCTCTGTTAAGCACTTGCCAGTAGCTCATTTTCTCATTTGGTCTTTACAACTCCGAGTATGAGGAAGGGGTGCAGGTGTCAGAAAAATGAGGGAAGTTTGGGCTGGAGAGATGGCTTAGCAGTTAAGATACTTGACTGTGAAACCAAAGGACCCAGGTTCAATTCCCCAGGATTCACATAAAGCCAGATGCACAAGGTGGCGCATGCATCTGGAGTTCATTTGCAGTGGCTGAAAGCCCTGGCACACCCCTTTCCTCTCTCTCTTTCAGATAAATAGATATTTTTTTAATTAGGGAAGTGACCTAAGATCACACAGAAAGGATTGAAAACCAGGTGTGTGTGGCCCCAAGCCTGTCCTCTCTCTCTTTATTATTACATGGTCTTTCAGGGGAAGGAGGAGAAAGTATTTAGACCTGAGGCTCTGTGCAAGCAATACCATGTGTTCTATTGTTTTACGACTGTAAAAGGATGATTTTAACCAGGCGTCGTGATGCACACTTTTAATCCCAAACATGTGGGAGGCAGAGGCAGGAGGATTGCCTTGAGTCCAAGGCCACCCTGAGACTACCTAGTGAATTCCAGGTCAGCCTGGGCTAGACTGAGACCCTGTCTTGAAAAAAACCTTTTTATTATTCTTTTTGGCTTACCCATTTTGAAATGAGGAAACCAGGCCCTTGTGGGAGAAAGCAAGCTAGGGAGTTGTTCCCTTGGAGTGTTTGATTGTGACATTACAGAGGTTCTGGTAGTGGGTGATGAAGTGTGACTGTGGGTGCCAAGGGTGAAGGTAGGTCATGTCTGCACTAAGGGGCCAAGAGACCCCATCATGTCACCTGGAGGATGTTAGGACAATAGTGAGTGAACATGGCATGATCTTTACTGTAAAAGGAGCAGTTAGAGGTTGATCATGAGGAGAGGTGGAGAATGATCTGGCTGGCTGGCAAAGAAGGAATTTTTGTTGCTGTTGTTGTTTTTTTGAGGTAGGGTCTCACTGTGGCCCAGGCTGACCTGGAATGAACTATGTAGTCTCAGGGTGGTCTCAAACTCAAAGCAATCCTCCTACCTCTGCCTCCCAAGTGCTAGGATTAAAGGTGTGCACCACCATGCCCAGCAGGAATTTTTTTTTTTTTTTTTTACCCTTAGAGACAAAGAGAAAGAGGGACAGAGAAGAGAAGAGAGAGAGAGAGAGGTGTGAACACCAGGGCCTATAGCCACTGAGAATGAATTCCAGACACATGTACCATTTTGTGCATCTGGCTTTAAGTGGGTATTGGGGAACTGAACCCTGGCATCAGGCTTTGCAAGCATCTTTAACCTCTGAGCTATCTCTCCAGCCCTCAGTAGAAGGAATTCTATTCAAAAAAATTTATCTATTTGAATGAGATGGCTTTTGTTTATTTTTATTTATTTTATTTGAGAGTGACAGGCAGGCAGAGAGAGAGAGAGAATGGGTGCACCAGGGCCTCCAGCCACTGCAAATGAACTCCAGATGCATGTGGCACTTTGTGCATCTGGCTTACATGGGTCCTGGGGAATCAAACCTTGAACCAGTGTCCTTAGGCTTCACAGGCAAGTGCTTAACTGCTAAGCCATCTCTCCAGGACATATTTATTTATTTGAGAAAAAAAAAGCATGCACACACTCATAAACACACATGCAAGAGAGAGAGAGCGAGAGAGTAGGTGGGCTAGGGGCTCCAGCCACTGCAAATGAACTCCAGATGCTTCTGGCTTACGTGGGTCCTGGGGAATCAAACTTGGGTCCTTAGTACCTTAACTGTTAAGCCATCTCTCCAGTCCCAAGAAAGAATTAGTATTTATTTATTTGAAAGTGACAGACAGAGATAGAAAGAGGCAGAGAGAGAAAGACAGACAGACAGACAGACAGACAGACAGACAGACAGAATGGGTGCCTAGGGCCTCCAGCCAGTGCAAACAAACTCCAGATGCATGCACCAACTTGTGCAAATGGCTGATGTGGGTACTGGGGAATTGAACCTCGAACCAGGGTTCTTAGGCTTCACAGACACATGCTTAAGTGGTAAGCCATCTCTCCAGCCCTCCCGAGAAGGAGTTTTCTGTAGGATAGCAGTGGCAATGCTTCTCCTAGCTGCTGGAGTTATGTAGGGGACTGGGAAAATGAGTAGCCTTCTTTCAGTTAGAGGCAATGTCTTGGAGGAGGATAAGGTTGTAGTCAAAACAAAAAAAAAAAAAAAAAAAAAAGGGCTGCAGAGATGGCTTAGGAGATTAAGGTGTTTGCCTGCAAAGCCAAAGGACCCTGGTTCAATTCCCAAGGACACAAGGTGGCACATGTGTTTGCAGTGGCTGGAAGACCTGCCATGCCCATTCTGTCTCTCTATATATGGCTCTCAAATAAATACTTTTTTTTTTAAATAACTAAATAAAATGAAATGATGGCTCAATAGTTTTTGCCTGCAAAGTGTAGCCTGGTGGGCTCAGTACCATGAAGACTGGAATTCACTGTGTATTTTGTCAAACACTTTAATATGTTTTTCAGTAGTTACTGAAATTTGACCCATGTGATTGGGGTTCAACAAATAAGGTTCCTACATGACCTCAAACTCATGGCAATCTGTTTCTCTCTCTGTGTATGACTCTCAAATAAATACAATTTTAAAAATAACTAAATAAAATAAAAATGATGGCTAAATAGTTAATGGCACTTTCCTGCAAAGCATACCAGCCTGGTTTCAGTTCCTCAGTACCCATGTAAAGCCTGAGACACAGAATGGCACTCAAAGCTCCTGTATTTTTAATCTTTTTACAAACACTTTAATATGTTCTCACTAACAGCTGGAACTACAGCTTTACTTGTCCACCTGCCATAAGATCTTCTTAGCACTGCTGGGACATTCTCTAGCAAAACACCCTTCATTCTACTTTTGCCAGGAATTTTTCAGAATGCCAGGAAGATGCAGGGACTTCTGCGTGATGGGAAAATCTTAAGGGCTCCATTTCAAAAAAAAAAAAAAAAAGGATTCTGCATCCTGTCCAGTGACTCATCTGTCCATTGTCATCTGTTTATTTAGACCTGTAACCAGATCTCTAGACAGAGGATTTGAGACAGGAAGATCCAGGGAATCTCTGTGTGATAGTTTTGAATCTGAGTCATCTGCTCACCTTGCTGGGACCTTCTGCCTTGAGACATTTGGCCAGAGTTGTGACATGCTTTCTGGTCATCCAGCAGACACTGTGGAGAGCCCTAAGTTCTCAAAGGAAACAATAGCAGCATCTTAAACCCATATGCGTCTACTGACATTCCTTTTGCCTTATAGGTTTTATGAGCTGAAGAGAGGGTAGAAGGAATCAAGAACCTCAGACTTGGACAGTGTACCCTGAGGCATGGTGTCCGCACAAGGAGGCGCTTGAGAACCTTCCTGACAACACGGTGGATGCAAGTGTGGTGATGGACCACAACAAGGGCAAGGTATGGAAAAATCACTAGTATGCCATTTGTTCATTCAGTCACACTTGCAATCAGGAATGAAAACATGGTCAGTACACAACACAAGGACCCCATTAACACATTTAGAATCTCTTGTGGCATGACTTGATACACAAAAGAATTAAAACCCCAAATCTGACATTGAAGAAAAAGAGAAAGCATAGTTATGCTTTACGCTTATATGGAAAATATAATTTCAGACAGCGATTCAATTTTTTAGAAACACTTAAAAATGTTTCTCGGTAGAATTACACCTTTACTTGCCAGAACATGATCTCATTAACGTTCGGGACAAGTCTCTAGCAAATACACGTTCCTTTCTAGGGCATCTCGGTTAAATTACAAGTGTTTCAAACTATTTGTGACATTTGACCTATGATGCAATCTTTGGGTTTTTGTCTGTGATTTTCCACCATCAGGAGGGATGAGTCTACTAAATCCCTTGAGCTTGACGTGGTTCAGTGCACCTTCATTCCCAGCACTAAGGCAGACGTAGATGCTTAGCTATGAGTTCAAAGCCAGCCTGGGATTACATAGTGAGTTCCAGTTCAGCCTGGGCTATAGTGAGACCCTACCTTGAAAAACCAAAATATAGCCAGGCGTGGTGGCGCACGTCTTTAACGCCAGTCCTTGGGAGGCAGAGGTAGGAGGATGGCTGAGAGTTCGAGGCCACCCTGAGACTACATAGTGAATTCCTGTTCAGCCTGAGATTGAGTGAGACCCTACATTGAAAAACCAAAAAGGACAGGAAGGAAGAAAGGAAGGAAGGAAGAAAGGAAGGAAGGAAGGAAGGAAGGAAGGAAGGAAGCAGGAAGGAAGGAAGAAAGGAAGGAAGGAGGAAGGAAGGAAGGAGGAAGGAAGGAAGAAGGAAGGAGGGAGGAGGGAGGGAGGAGGGGGAGGGAGGGAGGAAGGAAACAGGGAGAGAGGAAGGAAGGGAGGAAGGAAGGAGAGAGAGAGAGGGAGGAAGGGAGGAAGGAAGGAGAGAGAGAGAGGGAGGAAGGGAGGAAGGAAGGAGAGAGAGAGAGGGAGGAAGGGAGGAAGGAAGGAGAGAGAGAGAGAGAGGGAGGAAGGAGGAAGGAAGGAGAGAGAGAGAGAGAGGAGGAAGGGGGAAGGAAGGAGAGAGAGAGAGAGAGGAGGGAGGAGGAAGGAAGGAGAGAGAGAGAGAGAGGAGGGAGGAAGGGAGGAAGGAAGGAGAGAGAGAGAGAGAGAGGGAGGAAGGGAGGAAGGAAGGAGAGAGAGAGAGAGAGGGAGGAAGGGAGGAAGGAAGGAGAGAGAGAGAGAGAGGGAGGAAGGGAGGAAGGAAGGAGAGAGAGAGAGAGAGAGGGAGGAAGGGAGGAAGGGAAGGAGAGAGAGAGAGAGAGGGAGGAAGGAGGAAGGAAGGAGAGAGAGAGAGAGGAGGAAGGGAGGAAGGAAGGAAGGAGAGAGAGAGAGGAGGAAGGGGAGGAAGGAAGGAAGGAGAGAGAGAGAGGGAGGAAGGAAGGAAGGAAGGAAGGAAGGAGAGAGAGAGAGGAGGAAGGAGGAAGGAAGGAAGGAGAGAGGAAGGAGGAAGGAGGAAGGAAGGAAGGAAGAGAAGGGAGGGAAGGAGGAAGGAAGGAAGGAAGGAGAGGAAGGGAGGAAGGGGAAGGAAGGAAGGAAGGAAGGAAGGAAGGAAGGAAGGAAGGAGAGGAAGGAAGGAAGGAAGGAAGGAGGGAGGAGGGAAGGAAGGAAGGAAGGAAGGAAGGAGGAAGGAGGAAGGAAGGAAGGAAGGAAGGAAGGAGAGGAAGGAAGGAAGGGAGGAAGGAAGGAAGGAGAGAGGAAGGGAGGAAGGGAGGAAGGAAGGAAGGAGAGAGGAAGGGAGGAAGGAAGGAAGGAGAGAGGAAGGGAGGAAGGGAGGAAGGAAGGAAGGAGAGAGGAAGGGAGGAAGGGAGGAAGGAAGGAAGGAGGGAGGAAGGGAGGAAGGAAGGAAGGAGAGAGGAAACAGGAAGGGAGGAAGGAAGGAAGGAGAGAGGAAACAGGAAGGGAGGAAGGAAGGAAGGAGAGAGGAAACAGGAAGGAAGGAAACAGGAAGGAAGGAAACAGGAAGGAAGGAAACAGGAAGGAAGGAAACAGGAAGGAAGGAAACAGGAAGGAAGGAAACAGGAAGGAAGGAAACAGGAAGGAAGGAAACAGGAAGGAAGGAAGGAGAGAGGAAACAGGAAGGAAGGAAGGAAGGAAGGAGAGAGGAAACAGGAAGGAAGGAAGGAAGGAAGGAGAGAGGAAACAGGAAGGAAGGAAGGAAGGAAGGAAGGAGAGAGGAAACAGGAAGGAAGGAAGGAAACAGGAAGAGAGGAAACAGGAAGGAGGAAGGAAGAAGGAAGGAAGGAAACAGGAAGGAGAGAGGAAACAGGAAGGAAGGAAACAGGAAGGAGAGAGGAAACAGGAAGGAAGGAAGAAGGAAGGAAGGAAGAAGGAAGGAAGGAAGGAAGGAAGGAAGGAGGAAGGAAGGAAGGAGGAAGGAAGGAAGGAAGGAGGAAGGAAGGAAGAAAACAGGGAGGAAGGAGAAAGGAAACAGGAAGGAGGAAGGAAGGAAGGAGGAAGGAAGGAAACAGGAAGGAAGGAAGGAGAGAGGAAACAGGAAGGAAGGAAGGAAGGAAGGAGAGGAAACAGGAAGGAAGGAAGGAAGGAAGGAGAGAGGAAACAGGAAGGAAGGAAGGAAGGAGAGAGGAAACAGGAAGGAAGGAAGGAAGGAGAGAGGAAACAGGAAGGAAGGAAGGAAACAGGAAGGAGAGAGGAAACAGGAAGGAGAGAGGAAACAGGAAGGAAGGGAGGAAGAAAACAGGGAGGAAGGAAGGAAACAGGAAGGAGAAAGGAAACAGGAAGGAGAAAGGAAACAGGAAGGAGAAAGGAAACAGGAAGGAGAAAGGAAACAGGAAGGAGAAAGGAAACAGGAAGGAAGGAAGCAGGAAGGAAGGAAGGAAGGAAACAGGAAGGAAGGAAGGAGGAAAACAGGAAGGAAGGAAGGAGGAAAACAGGAAGGAAGGAAGGAGGAAGGAAGGAAGGAGGAAAACAGGAGGGAAGGAAGGAGGAAGGAAGGAAGGAAGGAAGGAAGGAGGAAGGAAGGAAGGAGGAAAACAGGAGGGAAGGAAGGAGGAAGGAAGGAAGGAGGAAAACAGGAGGGAAGGAAGGAGGAAGGAAGGAAGGAGGAAAACAGGAAGGAAGGAAGGAGGAAAACAGGAAGGAAGGAGGAAAACAGGGAGGAAGGAAGGAGGAAGGAAACAGGGAGGAAGGAAGGAGGAAGGAAACAGGGAGGAAGGAAGAAGGAAGGGAGGAAGGAAGAAGGAAGGGAGGAAGGAAGAAAACAGAAAGGAAGGAAGAAAACAGGGAGGAAGGAAGAAAACAGGAAGGGAGGAAGGAAGAAAACAGGAAGGGAGGAAGGAGGAAGGAAGGGAGGAAGAAAACAAGAAAACAGGAAGGAAGGAAAAAGGAAAAAAGGAAGGAAGGAAGAAGGAAGGAAGGAAGAAGGAAGGAAGGAAAAAAGGAAGGAAGGAAGGAAGGAAGAAGGAAGGAAACAGGAAGGAAGGAAGAAAACAGATAGGAAGTAAGGAGGAAGGAAGGAAGGAAGAAAACAGATAGGAAGTAAGGAGGAAGGAAGGAAGGAAGAAAACAGATAGGAAGGAGGGAGGAAGGAAGGAAACAGGAAGGAAGGAAGCAGGAAGAAAACAGGAAGGAAGGAAGGAAGGAAGGAAACAGGAAGGAAGGAAACAGGAAGGAAGGAAACAGGAAGGAAGGAAGGAAGGAAGGAAGGAAGGAAGAAAACAGGAAGGAAGGAAGGAAGGAGGAAGGAAGGAAATAAGAAAACAGGAAGGAAGGAAGGAAGGAAGAAAACAGGAAGGAAGGAAACAGGAAACAGGAAGGAAGGAAGGAAGGAAACAGGAAGGAAGGAAGGAAACAGGAAACAGGAAGGAAGGAAGGAAACAGGAAACAGGAAGGAAGGAAGGAAACAGGAAACAGGAAGGAAGGAAGGAAACAAGGAAACAGGAAGGAAGGAAGGAAGGAAGGAAGGAATAAAACAAAGAAACAGGAAGGAAGGAAGGAAGGAATAAAACAAGGAAACAGGAAGGAAGGAAGGAAGGAAACAGGAAGGAAGGAAGGAAGGAAGGAAGGAAACAAGGAAACAGGAAGGAAGGAAGGAAGGAAACAGGAAGGAAGGAAGGAAGGAAATAAGGAAACAGGAAGGAAGGAAGGAAGGAAGGAAGGAAGGAAGGAAACAAGGAAACAGGAAGGAAGGAAGGAAGGAAACAGGAAGGAAGGAAGGAAGGAAATAAGGAAACAGGAAGGAAGGAAGGAAGGAAGGAAGGAAGGAAGGAAACAAGGAAACAGGAAGGAAGGAAGGAAGGAAACAAGGAAACAGGAAGGAAGGAAGGAAGGAAACAAGGAAACAAGGAAACAGGAAGGAAGGAAGGAAGGAAGGAAACAAGGAAACAGGAAGGAAGGAAGGAAGGAAACAAGGAAGGAAGGAAGGAAAAAAGGAAACAAGGAAGGAAGGAAGGAAGGAAGGAAAAAAGGAAACAAGGAAGGAAGGAAGGAAACAAGGAAGGAAGGAAGGAAACAGGGAAACAGGAAGGAAGGAAGGAAGGAAATAAGGAAACAGGAAGGAAAAAGGAAGGAAACAAGGAAACAGGAAGGAAGGAAGGAAGGAAACAAGGAAACAAGGAATCAAGGAAGGAAGGAAGGAAACAGGAAACAGGAAACAGGAAGGAAGGAAGGAAACAGGAAACAGGAAGGAAGGAAGGAAACAGGAAACAGGAAACCGGAAGGAAGGAAACAGGAAGGAAGGAAACAGGAAACAGGAAGGAAGGAAGGAAACAGGAAACAGGAAACAGGAAGGAAGGAAGGAAACGGGAAACGGGAAACAGGAAGGAAGGAAACGGGAAACGGGAAACAGGAAGGAAGGAAACAGGAAACAGGAAACAGGAAGGAAACAGGAAGGAAGGAAGGAAACAGGAAGGAAACAGGAAGGAAGGAAGGAAACGGGAAACGGGAAATGGGAAACAGGAAGGAAGGAAACGGGAAACGGGAAACAGGAAGGAAGGAAAACGGGAAATGGGAAACGGGAAATGGGAAGGAAGGAAACGGGAAACGGGAAGGAAGGAAACGGGAAACAGGAAGGAAACAGGAAACGGGAAACAGGAAGGAAACGGGAAACAGGAAGGAAGGAAACAGGAAGGAAGGAAGGAAGGAAGGAATAAAACAAGGAAACAGGAAGGAAGGAAGGAAGGAAGGAAGGAAGGAAGGAAGGAAGGAAAAAAGGAAACAGGAAGGAAGGAAGGAAGGAAAAAAGGAAACAGGAAACAAGGAAGGAAGGAAACAAGGAAACAGGAAACAAGGAAGGAAGGAAACAAGGAAACAGGAAACAAGGAAGGAAGGAAACAAGGAAACAGGAAACAAGGAAGGAAGGAAACAAGGAAACAGGAAACAAGGAAGGAAGGAAACAAGGAAACAAGGAAGGAAGGAAGGAAGGAAACAAGGAAACAAGGAAGGAAGGAAACAAGGAAACAAGGAAGGAAGGAAACAAGGAAACAAGGAAGGAAGGAAACAAGGAAACAAGGAAGGAAGGAAGGAAGGAAGGAAACAAGGAAACAAGGAAACAGGAAGGAAGGAAGGAAGGAAGGAAGGAAACAAGGAAACAAGGAAACAGGAAGGAAGGAAGGAAGGAAACAAGGAAGGAAGGAAACAGGAAGGAAGGAAGGAAGGAAACAAGGAAACAAGGAAACAGGAAGGAAGGAAGGAAACAAGGAAACAAGGAAACAGGAAGGAAGGAAGGAAGGAAACAAGGAAACAAGGAAACAGGAAGGAAGGAAGGAGGAAAACAGGAAGGAAGGAAGGAGGAAGGAAGGAAGGAGGAAAACAGGAGGGAAGGAAGGAGGAAGGAAGGAAGGAAGGAAGGAAGGAGGAAGGAAGGAAGGAGGAAAACAGGAGGGAAGGAAGGAGGAAGGAAGGAAGGAGGAAAACAGGAAGGAAGGAAGGAGGAAAACAGGAAGGAAGGAGGAAAACAGGGAGGAAGGAAGGAGGAAGGAAACAGGGAGGAAGGAAGAAGGGAGGAAGGAAGAAGGAAGGGAGGAAGGAAGAAGGAAGGGAGGAAGGAAGAAGGAAGGGAGGAAGGAAGAAAACAGAAAGGAAGGAAGAAAACAGGAAGGGAGGAAGGAAGAAAACAGGAAGGGAGGAAGGAAGAAAACAGGAAGGAGGAAGGAGGAAGGAAGGGAGGAAGAAAACAAGAAAACAGGAAGGAAGGAAAAAGGAAAAAAGGAAGGAAGGAAGAAGGAAGGAAGGAAGAAGGAAGGAAGGAAGAAGGAAGGAAAAAGGAAGGAAGGAAGGAAGGAAGGAAGAAGGAAGGAAACAGGAAGGAAGGAAGAAAACAGATAGGAAGTAAGGAGGAAGGAAGGAAGGAAGAAAACAGATAGGAAGGAGG
This sequence comes from Orientallactaga sibirica, assembly GCA_036365145.1. Classification (NCBI taxonomy): domain Eukaryota; kingdom Metazoa; phylum Chordata; class Mammalia; order Rodentia; family Dipodidae; genus Orientallactaga; species Orientallactaga sibirica. The sequence continues at coordinate 889,978 of JAEOAD010001941.1, read as the reverse complement.
GAGGAAGGAAGGAAACAGGAAGGAAGGAAGCAGGAAGAAAACAGGAAGGAAGGAAACAGGAAGGAAGGAAGGAAGGAAGGAAACAGGAAGGAAGGAAGGAAGGAAGAAAACAGGAAGGAAGGAAGGAAGGAAGGAGGAAGGAAGGAAATAAGAAAACAGGAAGGAAGGAAGGAAGGAAGAAAACAGGAAGGAAGGAAACAGGAAACAGGAAGGAAGGAAGGAAGGAAACAGGAAGGAAGGAAGGAAGGAAACAGGAAGGAAGGAAGGAAACAGGAAACAGGAAGGAAGGAAGGAAACAAGGAAACAGGAAGGAAGGAAGGAAGGAAGGAAACAGGAAGGAAGGAAGGAAGGAAAAACAGGAAGGAAGGAAGGAAGGAAACAAGGAAACAGGAAGGAAGGAAGGAAACAAGGAAACAAGGAAACAAGGAAACAGGAAGGAAGGAAGGAAACAAGGAAACAAGGAAACAGGAAGGAAGGAAGGAAACAAGGAAACAGGAAGGAAGGAAGGAAGGAAAGAAGGAAACAAGGAAACAGGAAGGAAGGAAGGAAGGAAACAAGGAAACAAGGAAACAGGAAGGAAGGAAGGAAGGAAACAAGGAAGGAAGGAAGGAAGGAAGGAAAAAAGGAAACAAGGAAGGAAGGAAGGAAAAAAGGAAACAAGGAAGGAAGGAAGGAAGGAAGGAAGGAAGGAAACAGGGAAACAGGAAGGAAGGAAGGAAGGAAGGAAGGAAGGAAACAGGGAAACAGGAAGGAAGGAAGGAAGGAAACAAGGAAACAGGAAGGAAGGAAGGAAGGAAATAAGGAAACAAGAAGGAAAAAGGAAGGAAACAAGGAAACAGGAAGGAAGGAAGGAAGGAAACAAGGAAACAAGGAATCAAGGAAGGAAGGAAGGAAACAGGAAACAGGAAACAGGAAACCGGAAGGAAGGAAACAGGAAACAGGAAGGAAGGAAGGAAACAGGAAACAGGAAACAGGAAACAGGAAGGAAGGAAACAGGAAACAGGAAACAGGAAGGAAGGAAACAGGAAACAGGAAGGAAGGAAGGAAACAGGAAACAGGAAGGAAGGAAGGAAACGGGAAACGGGAAACAGGAAGGAAGGAAACAGGAAACGGGAAACAGGAAGGAAGGAAACAGGAAACAGGAAGGAAGGAAGGAAACAGGAAGGAAGGAAGGAAACGGGAAGGAAGGAAGGAAACGGGAAACAGGAAATGGGAAACAGGAAGGAAGGAAACAGAAACGGAAACAGGAAGGAAGGAACGGGAACAAGAAATGGAAACGGAAATGGAAGGAAGGAACGGGAAACGGAAACGGAAGGAAGGAAACAAGAAACAGGAAACAGGAAGGAAACGGGAAACAGGAAGGAAACAGGAAACGGGAAACAGGAAGGAAACGGGAAACAGGAAGGAAGGAAACAGGAAACAGGAAGGAAGGAAGGAAGGAAGGAAGGAATAAAACAAGGAAACAGGAAGGAAGGAAGGAAGGAAGGAAAAAAGGAAACAGGAAGGAAGGAAGGAAAAAAGGAAACAGGAAACAAGGAAGGAAGGAAACAAGGAAGGAAGGAAACAAGGAAACAGGAAACAAGGAAGGAAGGAAACAAGGAAACAGGAAACAAGGAAGGAAGGAAACAAGGAAACAAGGAAGGAAGGAAACAAGGAAGGAAGGAAGGAAGGAAACAAGGAAACAAGGAAGGAAGGAAGGAAACAAGGAAACAAGGAAGGAAGGAAACAAGGAAACAAGGAAACAAGGAAGGAAGGAAACAAGGAAACAAGGAAGGAAGGAAACAAGGAAACAAGGAAGGAAGGAAGGAAGGAAGGAAACAAGGAAGGAAGGAAGGAAGGAAGGAAACAAGGAAACAAGGAAGGAAGGAAGGAAGGAAGGAAACAAGGAAACAAGGAAACAAGGAAGGAAGGAAGGAAGGAAGGAAACAAGGAAACAAGGAAACAAGGAAACAGGAAGGAAGGAAGGAAACAAGGAAACAAGGAAACAAGGAAACAGGAAGGAAGGAAGGAAGGAAGGAAACAAGGAAGGAAGGAAACAGGAAGGAAGGAAGGAAGGAAACAAGGAAGGAAGGAAACAGGAAGGAAGGAAGGAAGGAAACAAGGAAACAAGGAAACAGGAAGGAAGGAAGGAAGGAAACAAGGAAACAAGGAAACAGGAAGGAAGGAAGGAAGGAAACAAGGAAACAAGGAAACAGGAAGGAAGGAAGGAAGGAAACAAGGAAACAAGGAAACAGGAAGGAAGGAAGGAAGGAAACAAGGAAACAAGGAAACAGGAAGGAAGGAAGGAAGGAAACAAGGAAACAAGGAAACAGGAAGGAAGGAAACAAGGAAGGAAACAAACAAGGAAACAGGAAGGAAGGAAGGAAGGAAGGAAGGAAGGAAACAAAACAAGGAAACAGGAAGGAAGGAAGGAAGAAAACAGGAAGGAAGGAAGGAAGGAAGGAAGGAAGAAAACAGAAAGGAAAACCAAATCAAAATATAAAATAAAATGAAGTAAATTGCGACAGAAGCAGACTGAAGCTTTGACCTAGGAATATCCCGGCACAACTAAGATCTTATAGGGCTGACAGACAAGGATCTCACAGAGTCAGAAGCCAGCTGTTAGGGAGACCCTGCTTCAAATATTAAGGTAGAGAGATTGAAAAATCTTACAGGAGCTTTGAGTTCAATTACTTGGACTACTGACTCGCTTATCATTGTTGATGACGAGAGGGACTCAGCTTTTCCAAAGTGCTCTCGGTTGTTGGTGCCAGATTCCTGAAGGAGAGGCAGGACTCCGTGACATACAAGGAGCAGTGTTCTATTTCTACCCGCTGACCCAGGCGGATGGACTGACTGCTGCTGCCAAACGTTAGCAACCAAAACAACATGGGGAACGCCCACCATCCCACAATGACGGGCCTTCCATCGCCTGGCACGAGGGAAGATAGGCATGATGGTACCAACATATGATATATACTTAAAACGTATCCTCTGAAATGAAAATAAAAGAATAATAAAAATAAGCAAATGAATCAGTGAGAATGACAGTGCGATTGGGGTTCAACCTAGGAATAAGGTTCCCACTGGCCTGGTCAGCCCTATAAGATCTTAGTTGAGCCATGATATTCCTAGGAAAACACACCCTTCCCTGTTAGTTCATTTTTTAGACATCCCCATGACAGTAGGCTTGTAACTTCTGAGTGATGGGATGAAATCTAAGAAATCACTCAATTTCCAAAAAAGATTCCGTGTACCACCTGTCCCCTGACTCAGCAGTCTGTTTTCAGACGATCATTTTGACGATTTATTTAGAAAGAGCAGATTCTCTAACCTAAAGTGATAGCTTAACCCAGTCCCTCACTGGGGGATTCTAGGCAGGAGCTCTACCACTGAGCCACACCCCCAGCCCCTCACTGGAGGATTCTAGGCAGGAGCTCTACCACTGAGCCACACCCCCAGCCCCTCACTGGGGGATTCTAGGCAGGAGCTCTACCACTGAGCCACGCCCCCAGCCCCTCACTGGGGGATTCTAGGCAGGAGCTCTACCACTGAGCCACACCCCCAGCCCCTCAATACCTTGTGTTGAAGGGAAATGTCCTCCCCTGGAACTCTGACAGAAAGCCATGAAAATCTGGCTATACTTATCAAATAACATCACTTCATAAAAGGGCTTTTAACAGTTGGTCTATTGCCCCCCCCTTTTTTTCTTGGTTTTTTGAGGTAGGGTCTCGCTCTAGCTCAGGCTGGCCTGGAGTTAATTTACTGTGTCGTCTCAGGGTAGCCTCGAACTCTCAGCCATCCTCCTACCTCTGCCTCCCAAGGGCTGGCGTTAAAGACGTGCGCCACCACGCCCAGCTATTGCCCTAAAAACACAGGACAGTCTGGGCTACAGTGGGAATGATTTGGCTGTTTCCCAGGGCCCATGTGGCTGGGTACAGAGGAGATGGAGCTGAGGGGGTGTGTGCCTTCAGACAGGCCACAGATTGAAGTCACACCCTGGCCTCCTGTCTGGTAATGTGATATGTTTCCTCTTGCACAGGCCTTGCTCCTGCCACCGGTCATAGGGCCTCTCCAAAGCTGTGTGGATGTTGGCACCAGGTCATTGAACTCTACACCATAAGCAAATAAACTTTTCTTTATAAAACTACCTAGCCCCAGGAATTTCATCATAGTAACAACAAAAAAACTGAACACAGCCTGGTTTCATATTTTTTTTGGTCTCCACTGAAGGCACTTATGGGGTCTCCCTCTTCCAGGAGAAATGAGGCCTGGAGTCCTCATTAACCCTCGGGGCCCCTTCCTGTGTGCACTGTTGCCTGACCCAAAGAACCACAAGAGCTCCAAGGCGTGGGTACCACTCTTTACTCCAGTCCCTTCTCACTTTCATATTAAATATATTCTGAAATATATTAATCTTAGAAAACATCAACACAGTGTTTCATGGATACAAGCCGTGGGCTAAACAAGAAATCCAGATTGCAAAATGGTGGGGTACGCAAAACCCTGGAGTGTGAGGTGCTGGTCTGGGTGGTTCTGGGTGTGGCACACGGCCCTCGTCACCGCGGGAGGGAAACTATGGAAAAAACCCATGTGGCCGTATCACCCCTCTCCTCAAAGGATGGCTAGGCCGCGCCCGCCTGCGGTGTTCCGGGACAAGGTGAGCGTGTGGGTGGCGCTTGAGGGCTCAGTCTCTGAGCAGGTTTTCAGGTTTGGGGTATCCAAAAAGGACAAAGTCAGCCTCGTACAGCTTGTACAGCTGCTGCCTCCAGGCCAGGGGAATGTGTCCAAACCAATCTTCCTCCCAGCTGCTGGCAGTTCTGTTCCGGTAACTTGGGGGAAAGTGAAGTTTCCTGTCCACCTTGAGCAGCCTCAGGAGCTGGGCGGCATCCTCGTCCAGCGTCTCCAGCTTCCCCACAAAGTCATAGTCTATCTGGCACGGGTGGCACAGGCGGTACACCTGCCGCCAGTGCTCATTGAAGGGAGCCAGCTTCTCGGTGTGCGGGTCCAGCAGGTACTGGATGAAGTTGGCAAAGGAGACCTTGAGGCCGGCGCTGAAGGCCTCACTTACGGAGGCGGGCAGGCTGCTGTGGTTGGCATACAGCCTCAGCATGGGCACGGCGAATTTGCGGTAGAACTCCTCATTCTCCAGCTCGAACTTGCTGCGGAAGGCCGAGATGAGGCGCACGAAGGGGTCGCGCACGAACAGGAACTTGGTGTACTTTTTCAGCTTGATCTTCATGAGGTGCCGGCTGAACTTTCCGTAGCGCCGCCAGAACTTGTTGAAGGTCAGGTGCGTGCTGGTGTTGTGCACGTGCTCCCGCGGGATGTCCAGGGGGTCCCGGTAGGGGGCACCGCGGTCCAGCAGGCTCTCGCTCAGCACGATCATGACCCGTTTCCAGTTGGTGCAGGCCACCTTGGGAACATAGCAGTAGATGACACCGTGGCGGTCGTCCACGATGAGGTGGTTCAGCTCATAGTTGGGGATGTCATCGAAAGAGCGCTCCTTGGTGGGGAACGCCAGGCTGGCATTGGCACAGAAGTCTCGTAACACACTCCTCCTCTCTGCCTGCTGCCGGTCCTGGTCTGGGCTCTGCTGGGCATTGTGGGTGGACCAGTCGTAGCCCCTCACGCTCTCCTCCATGTGGCTCAGCCCGGGCTTGCTGGGAGCCAGTGCCAGGGGCTGCTCCACCTTTCTCTGGGCAAGGTCAGTGTGCTTTGCACCAGCACTGAGAAGCCTGTCTAAAAACTCATCCACGTCAGAAGTGAACTCCTGCTCCTCACCTGGCCCAGCAGTGGGGAGGGGCTCCAGGGTGTGGGGCCTGGACCAGGACGTGTGCAGGTAGAAGTGGGCAGTGCCCACGTTGTCCCAGTACACGATGATCAGAAGAATCATGAGCGCCGACCCAAGTGCCAACCACAGCCGGAAGAGCCGGGGTTTGGCCATGCTGCCCTGGCCCTGGGCAGGGCCCACACCCGGACCCTCACTTCAGCTTTGCAGACAGCCAGGACATGGTGCTAGGAGAGCAACCTGGAGAGGACAGAACACACCTGTTAGAGGCCAAGACCACACAGCGAGCTCTCCCTCACGTTCAGGGCCTGGGAGTCGCATCCTTTACCTGCCCCCAGTCAGCCCAGCCCTGCACCCCCACTGACAGCCTCTGTCTCAAAAAAGCAAAAAAATATAAAGAAGGAAAGGAGGAAGAGAGGATGGAATAAAGGCAGGGTGGGAAGTAGGAAGAACAGTGCAATAGGTCTCATAAAAACCAGCCACTCAGGGGGCTGGAGAGATGGCCCAATGGTTATGGCTCTTGGTTCAGATTCCCAAGTACTCATGTTAAGCCAGATGCACAAGTGGTGTGTGCATCTGGAGTTCATTTGCTGTGGCTAAAGGCCCTGGCGCACCCACTCTCTCATATAATAAATACATTTAAACAAACAAACAAAAGACCAGCGACTCAGGGGACCCAGACCCTGTGAGGACCGCCTGAGAAGGAAGAGGGACGTGGGAAATGAAAATCAGTCAACAGGAGGTTAAAGCTGAAGCTCGTACAGCGTGTTCAGACCACACACAGGTGAGACAGGCCCTGCCACAGAGGACCATGTGGTGTGCAAGGACTAGGGACGAGGAGCAGCCTGCCCCTCACAGGGTCTGCCTCTCACAGGGCTGGTCAGCTCTTCATGGGGTCTGACTCCGGCAGGGTCTCCTCCCTACGCAAACAAGGCTGGAAGGAACTTGAAGTGCAGGTCAGAAAGTGGCTATGGCAGAGGGCTTCTGTGACACACCCCAAGTTCGGTGGTCCTACAACTGAAGCTGGGACTGTGCCTTTGGGGATCTGACAACAAGAAAATCATTGTGGGAACACCCATCTGCTCCAGCTCAGCACTAACAGAAACCGCATCAGGCCCCTGGGCGCCCAACCCTTGCCCATGGAAGCAGGTTTATCTTTCCTGCTCCCAACCAGGGACGCGGGCGGGGTGCTGAGCAGGCAGCTGATCCTCAACCTTAGGGAAGCAGGAGGTGTTATGGCTGCCACAGCAGGGTAGTGTCAGCATGGTTCTGCGGGAGGCGGGCTTTGACCCACTCCTCCCATCAATATGTAGGACAGGACAGAGGAGGGACAGCTGCACTGATGACCTTTCTCTGGCCACAGCAGGGCCCTTATGAAGCCGAGCTCCACCTTTACTACTACTCTTTTTTGGTTTTTTGAGGTAGGGTCTCTAGCCCAGGCTGACCTGGAATTAACTATGTAGTCTCAGGGTGGCCTCGAACTCTCGGCGGCGATCCTCCTCTCTGCCTCCCAAGTGCTGGGATTAAAGGCATGCGCCACCACGCCCAGCTTCCACCTTTACTTCTATTCCACAGCATCCATAGACCAGGCTGGGAAGCTGGAGACGGGCCTGGATGGCACTTCACTTTCTCCACTGGAACAGAAACCATTAGTCATGCAAACATTAATGAGAAGAAAGCGGAAGCGGCTAGGCTAACATATGAAAAAACATCTGTTCAACACAGAGATACTGCATAAATAAGAAAAAGTTGAATGCTGGGTGTGGTGATGCACGCCTTTAATCCCAGCAAAGGTAGGAGGATCACCGTGAATTCGAGGCCTGAGACTACTGGTGAATTCCAGGTCAACCTGAACTAGAGTGAAATTCTACCTCAAAAAAAAAAAAAAAAAAAAACTGGGTTGGGAGACAGAGGTAGGAGGATCACCGTGAGTTCGAGGCCACCCTGAGACTACAATAGTGAATTCCAGGTCAGCCTGAGCTGGAGTGAAACTCTACCTCAAAAAACAAAACAAAACAAAAAAAAGTAACACATCAAAACCGGTGGGCTTCAGTTAAAGCCGCGGAAGAGCACAGGAGACTGTGGATCACTTACCTACATCCTACCTCTAGGCAAGTGCCTTAACCACTGAGCCATCTCTCCAGCCCCTACACTCCTATCTCTAGAAACCAGGAAAAGATAATGGCAGGCATCAGTGGAAATGAAGATAGGCAAATGATAAATGAGACAAAAGAAACAACAGTTTTTTAAGCACAGTAACACCCTCACCCCCTCCTTAGTCTCAGCACAAGAGGCAGAGGCAGGAAGACTAAGCTCAAGGCCAGCCTGCATTACATAGTGACACTCTGTTCAGAAAGAAATTCAAGTCCATTACAGAGCCACAGCAGACTGCCAGGCATGGCAGTGCACGCCTTTAGTCCCAGCATTCACGAGGCAGAGGTAGGTGGATCAATGTGAGTTCAAGGATAGCCTGGGTCTACAGAGTGAGTACTAGGTCAGCCTGGGTTAGAGTGAATTCCTACCTCAAAAAGAGAGAGACTGGGTGTGGTGGTGCATGCCTTTAATCCCAGCACTGAGGAGGCAGAGGTAGGAGGATCACCGTGAGTTTGAGGACACCCTGAGACTACATAGTGAATTCCAGGTCAGCCTGGACTAAAGTGAAACCCTACCTGGAAACAGTAACAACAGAATGTGGAATGAGGGAATGCATGAAAATAAGCCCAGAGACAAGTGCTATCTGATTTCCTACAGAAAACAAGACATGAAAATAAACCCTAAAGATTCCCTTTTCTAGGGCTGGGGAGATGGCTCCATGGTTAAAGGTACTTACTTGCAAAGCCTGACTGCCTGGATTCAATTCCCTAATAACCAAGTAAAGCCAGATGCACAAGTGGCACATGGATCTGGAGTGTATTTTCAGTGGCAAGAGGCCCTGGCATGTCCATTCTCTCTTGTTCTCTCTCACTCCCTGCAAATAAATCTCTTTAAAAAGAGATTTCCTTTTTCTGGTTCTGGGGGTGGCAGGGCCTTGCAGGTGCTAGGCAGGCACTCTACCACTGAGCCACACCCCAGCCCCTCACTGGGGGATTCTAGGCAGCTGTTCTACCACTGAGCCACGCCCCCAGCCCCTCACTGGGGGATTCTAGGCAGGAGCTCTACCACTGAGCCACGCCCCCAGCCCCTCACTGGGGGATTCTAGGCATCTGTTCTACCACTGAGCCACACCCCAGCCCCTCACTGGGGGATTCTAGGCAGGAGCTCTACCACTGAGCCACGCCCCCAGCCCCTCACTGGGGGATTCTAGGCAGGAGCTCTACCACTGAGCCACGCCCCCAGCCCCTCACTGGGGGATTCTAGGCAGCTGTTCTACCACTGAGCCACACCCCAGCCCCTCACTGGGGGATTCTAGGCAGGTGCTCTACCACTGAGCCACACCCCAGCCTGGGGGATTCTAGGCAGGAGCTCTACCACTGAGCCACGCCCCCAGCCCCTCACTGGGGGATTCTAGGCAGGAGCTCTACCACTGAGCCACGCCCCCAGCCCCTCACTGGGGGATTCTAGGCAGCTGTTCTACCACTGAGCCACACCCCAGCCCCTCACTGGGGGATTCTAGGCAGGTGCTCTACCACTGAGCCACACCCCCAGCCCCTCACTGGGGGATTCTAGGCAGGAGCTCTACCACTGAGCCACACCCCAGCCCCTCAGTGGGGGATTCTAGGCAGCTGTTCTACCACTGAGCCACACCCCCAGCCCCTCAGTGGGGAATTCTAGGCAGCTGTTCTACCACTGAGCCACACCCTAGCCCCTCACTGGGGGATTCTAGGCAGGAGCTCTACCACTGAGCCACACACACTACAGTGCCCTACTGGGGATTCCAGGCAGGCATTCTATCACTGAGCTGTATCACTTGCTAAAGAGTCCCTTCAGCCAGCCATGCCTGTGTCTGCTCACTCTGCTTTGAACTGATCCATAGTGTCATCAGGCATGTCCACATAGGCCCAGACTTGTGCCAAGTGCAGCCTGCAGCTGTTCCTAGGCCTCTTTGCACTCAGGTGACAAATCCCTCAATTCTGTAGGCACATTCACCTTGGAATGGGAGGCACCTGGTTTATTTTTATTTTATTTTATTTTATTTTAAATTTGAGAGAGAGAGAAAATGGGTGCACCAGCAACCTCTCAGCCACTATGAATAAACTCCAGATGTGTGCGCCCCCTTGTGGGCAAGTGCAGCATTGCACACTTATGTCACTTTTTGCGTATGGCTAAAAGTGGGACCTGGAGAATCGAACAGGCATTCTTAGGCTTCGCAGGCAGGCGCCTTAACCACTAAGCCATCTTTCCAGCTCAGCCTGGTTTATTTTTAACACCAAGGCACTCAGTCCTTCCTTGTGATTTCTGACTTCAGACAAGCCACATAAACAGCAATTACAGCAATGAGCTGGGGGGGGGGGTGGACATGAGACTGGAAGCTCTGTAGCAGGGGCCCATTGAAGGGGCACACTCTGCCACTTCTAAGTCACAGTTCATAGGACTGCAAGGAGCCAGACCAAAGGAGGGGAAGGGGCTGCCACACAGCATCCTGACCACCAGTGTTACTTTTTTTAAGCAGTCTGGGGATCTAGAAGTGTCTGGCCTGGTGACTCTGCTCAGAGGCAGACGGAGCAGTCAGATGAGAGCAGCCAGGCTGAGAACCACAGCCACGATCTGTCCCCACTTCACAAACAGCGAGGGACCACACTGACCTCAGAAAGTAATTTTCCATCCAAAAACATAAGGGCATTATTTCCAAAGGCCAAAGTTCCCACTCTTAGCATTTCTCAAAAGGCCTGTGAGTCCTGAGCAGCAGTGTGCTGTCAGCAGAGGCTTCTTGGGCTGGGGAAAGGATCCACTTTCAGGTACTGTGACTCACCTGGGGCCCTGGGCTCTGCTTCCAGAGAGACAATCAGGTTCATGCCCGCCCAGACGCTCACCCTCCAGCATTCTGGAAAGAGTGACTTTTCACAAACCCGTCTCTTGCCCTTTAAGCACTGATAGCAGGGTCAAGTGGAACCCCCAAACAGTACAGTGAGGCAGATGCAAATGTTCCTGAACTTGTGGTGGGTCTAAGAAGCACTTCCCTCACCCACTACATGCAGGGCATGACGCCAAAGGCGGGTGGGGCAGTCCAGGGAGCAGACACCATGTTGGGCTCAACTGTTCCAAACCAGCCTTCACAGGAATATGGAAAAAGTGCTGGGGACAGGAAGGGGACCAGGGCAGGCCGCAGTGTCCTCAGCAGCCTTAGACCCAGGCATGCTGGGCTGGGAGAGAGGTCACACCCGTCGTATAGAGGTTAACACCTACGTACAGATAATGTCCACATTTTTTTTCCAGCAAAATCAATGACTATTGGTTTCTTTTATGTTTCAGCTAGGCCCCTGGACGGCTAGATATCTTGCTTGCAAATAAATAAAAACATTTCTTAAATGAAGGTTAGTCTGAGAGAGAGTGTGTTCTGAATGGGATTAACATCTGAACGTCTGAATAGGGAGACTTTGAGGGCAGACTGAAGCAGGTGTGGTAGTCACACCTTTCATCCTGGAACTCAGGAAGCTGAGGCAGGAGGATCATGAGTTTGAGGCTCAGCCAGGCTTACACAATGAGACTCTGCCTCCAGAAAAAGGAAAAAGAGGAGCAGGAGGGAGAAGAAAGGAGGGAGGGAGGGAGAAAAGAAGAAAAAAAAGGAAGGCATTTTCCTAGTATGCACAAAGCCCTAGCTTCAATCCATGGGCAAACCAAGGCAGATTGCCTCCCAGGGAGGTGGGCCTCGTCCAATCCCCGAGGCCATAGCAGAACAATCTCAAGCAAAACCCCAACAGTCTTTTTTTGAGAAATTGACAAAACAATTTTTAAATTCATTAAGACCTTTCAAAGAACCCAAGACAGCCAAAGGCAGACAATTTCCTGTTGATTGTCTTCAAGCTGGGACATGAGAGGCTGCCTTCGGGATGAAATGAGCGCCATTCTCTTCTGGACTGTACTTCACAGCATCCTTAACCATCTTTCCTGTAGCACTGGAGATGCAACCCAGAGACTCCTGCATAGTAGGTAAATGCTCTAACCACCGAGACACACCCCCAGGCCCTCACTGCGGGAGTCCAGACAAGCTCTGTACCACTAGGCCCTTAGTCCTTCACTGGAAGATTCTAGGCAAGAGTTCTACCAGCCTGGGAGAGATGGCTTAGCGGTTAAGGCCTTTGCTTGTGAAGCCAAAGTATCCTGGTTCAATTCTCCAGGACCCACAAGGGGTCCTGCACAAGGGGATGCATGTGTCTGGAGTTCGTTTGCAGTGGCTGGAGGCACTGGCACACCCATTCTCTCCCTCTCTCTCTGCCTGTTTCTCTCAAATAAATTAAGTAAATAAACATTAAAAAAAAGAGTTCTACCAGTCCGGCCTTGAACTCACACTGCAACCCAGGCAGGCTACAAACTTGCCATCCTCCTGCCTTAGCCTCCCAAGTACCTAGGATTAAAGGTGTGAGTGACCAGGCTGGGCTCACCTGCGGAACTTACCATCCAGCTCTTTGCATTTATGCATGAACACACACACACACACACTCTATCTATTGACTGCTTCTCTGAAGAATTCTACCACCAATATTTGCTTTGCCACTTGGACTGGAGGTTTGTGTTTACTGCATCCTAGAGACAAGAAGCAGTCACATCACTGAGAACTACACACAGTAACTGAGCACAGTTTCAGGCAGGAAGGAACTGCGAGGTGACCTGACACAGGCCGGGTCTGAGGTTTCCTTTCTCCCCAGGAGTTCCAGCACCTCTGTGGGTACACATTCCTTCCTGATTGAGTCATCCTGGTTCCTCATAGGTTTCTTTTTAAAATCAGAATATTGAGCTGGGCATGGTGGCAAATGCCTTTAATCCCAGCACTTGGGAGGCAGAGGTAGGAGGATCGCTATGAGTTCAAGGCCAGTCTGAGACTGCATAGTAAGTTCCAGGTCAACCTGGGCTAGAGTGAGACTCTACCTCGAAAAACAAACAAAAAGAAAAAGAAGGTTATTGAGGATGACTGACACACAACTCTGCTTGTTCAGTGCACTGTTGAATGAGTTTTGGCAAATATACACTATGATTAATATTTCTAGCTAGGCATGGTGGCACATGTCTGTAATCCCAGCACTTGGAAGGTGGGGGCAGGAAGATCAAGAGTTCAAGACCAAGGCTGGAAAGATGGCTCAGTTGTTAAGGTGCTTGTCTACAAAGCCTAGAGACCCAGCTGGATTCTCCAGTGCCCACATAAAGCCAAATGCACAAAGTGGTGCATACATCTGGAGTTCATTTGCAGCAGCCGGAGGCCCTGGTACACCCATTCCCATTCTCTCTCTCTTATATCTCTGCTTGCAGAAATAAAATAAATAAATAAGTAAATAAAAGAATAAAAGTTGGGCTGGAGAGATGGCTTAGTGGTTAAGGCGCCTGCCTGCTAAGCCTAAGAACGCTGGTTCCAATCTCCAGGTCCCACGTTTAGCCAGATGCAGAAGTGATGCAAGGGTGCAATGCCGCACTTGACCACAAGGGGGAGCACACATTTGGATTTTGTTCACAGCAGCTGAGAGACTGCTGGCGCACCCATCTCTATCTGTCTTCCTCTCCCTCTCTGTCTCTCTCTGTGTCTCTCTCAAAAAAAAAAAAAAAAAAAAAAAAATAAAAGTTCAAAGCCAGCCTGGATTATGTGAGACCCTGACTCAAAAAAAAAAAAAATCAGCTTGTGGTGGCACACGCTTTTAATCCCAGCACCTGGGAAGCAGAGGTAGGAGGATCTCTGTGAGTTTGAGGCCACCCTGAGACTACATAGTGAATTCCTGGTCAACCTGGGCCAGAGAGAGACCCTACCCTAAAAAACAAACAAACAGTACCCATGTAAGCCAGATGCACAAGGGGAACGTGCGTCTGGAGTTCATTTGCAGTGGCTAGACGCCCTGGCATGCCCATTCTCTCTCTGTCTCTCTTCTATCTCTATCTCTCTTTGCTTGCAAATAAATTTTTTTTAATCTTTAAAAAAAAAAGATGAGGGTGTGGAGAGATTGCTCAATGGTTAAGGTGTTTGCCTGCAAAGCCTAAGGACCTGAGTTCAATTCCCCAGTATCCATGTATCACCAGATGTACAAATTTGTTTGCAGTGGCTAGAGGTCCTGGCACACCCATTCTCTATCTGCCTTTCTCTCTCTCAAATGAAGTATTAAAAAAATAATAAAGATGAAAGTACTTGGGAAAGACAGTTGGTATCCATCTCTGACACACACACACATCCCAAAATAAAATAAGTAAAAGAAAATAAAATTATTTTAAAGCAGAGAGAAAAAAACTAGAACAGGGCCTTAAGGGATGGGAAAGTGGTTAAAGGCACTTGCTTGCAAAGCCTGAAGTCTCAGGTTCAGCTCTCCAGTACCCACATAAAGACAGTGCACAAAGTGGCAACAGCTTCTGGAGTTCATTTGCAGTGGCTGGAGGCCCTGGAGCACCTATACTCACTTTCTCTCTGTCCTCTCTCTCCTAAATAGCTAAAGAAGTCACAACCCCAGGACAGACACTTCACAAAACAAGGTATCAAATCATTCAGGAAGAACACAGGAAAGTGCTCCTCATTGTCAGTGACCAGGGAGAGCAACGCTGAGAGCTGAACCCACCCCCATGCAACAGACGGAATGCATCAGCTTTTAGCATTTTTTTTTTTTTGTTGGAGAGAGACAGAGAGGGAGACAGATAGAGATGGGCGCACCAGCAGCCTCTCAGCTGCTGTGAACGAAATCCAGATGCGTGCACCCCCTTGTGGTCAAGTGCAGCATTGCGCCCTTGCGTCACTTTGCATCTGGCTAAATGTGGGACCTGGAGATTGGAACCAGCGTTCTTAGCTTAGGAGGCAGGCGCCTTAACCACTAAGCCATCTCTCCAGCCCATCTTTTAGCATTTTTACCTGTGCCACTATGGATGGATCCCAGGCCTCACATATGCAGACAGGTGCTCTCCCACTGAGTCACTCCCCCATCCCCTCACTGGGGGATTCTAGGCAGGAGCTCTACCATTGAGCCACGCCCCCAGCCCCTCACTGGGGGATCCTAGGCAGGTGCTCTCCCACTGAGCCACACCCCCAGCCCCTCACTGGGGGATCCTAGGCAGGTGCTCTCCCACTGAGCCACACCCCAGCCCCTCACTGGGGGATTCTAGGCAGGAGCTCTACCACTGAGCCACACCCCCAGCCCCTCACTGGGGGATTCTAGGCAGGAGCTCTACCACTGAGCCACACCCCAGCCCCTCACTGGGGGATTCTAGGTAGGAGTTCTACCACTGAGCCACACCCCCAGCCCCTCCCTGGGGGATCCTAGGCAGGAGCTCTACCACTGAGCCACACCCCCAGCCCCTCACTGGGGGATCCTAGGCAGGTGCTCTGCCACTGAGCCACACCCCCAGCCCCTCACTGGGGGATCCTAGGCAGGTGCTCTACCACTGAGCCACACACATCCCCAGCCCCTCACTGGGGGATCCTAGGCAGGAGCTCTACCACTGAACCACACCCCCAGCCCCTCACTGGGGGATTCTAGGCAGGAGCTCTGCCACTGAGCCACACCCCCAGCCCCTCACTGGGGGATCCTAGGCAGGTGCTCTGCCACTGAGCCACACCCCAGCCCCTCACTGGGGGATCCTAGGCAGGAGCCCCTCACTACCACTGAACCACACCCCCCCAGCCCCACACTGGGGGATTCTAGGCAGGAGCTCTACCACTGAGCCACACCCCCAGCCCCTCACTGGGGGATCCTAGGCAGGTGCTCTGCCACTGAGCCACACCCCCAGCCCCTCACTGGGGAATCCTAGGCAGGTGCTCTACCACTGAGCCACACACATCCCCAGCCCCTCACTGGGGGATCCTAGGCAGGTGTTGTACTGCTGAACACATGCCCATCCCCAGTGTGGAATAGACTGACATATTTTGGTTACTCCACTGATAGCTAAAGGACAGCTGGACTTCATGCAAGTACCTAGTGGTGAAAACAGTGTCCAATAACGTTGTCTCCATGTGTAAGTGTAAGAGAATGGAAACATGTGCACAGTAGATCAGCACAGGACTGTTTACCACAGCTTTCTTCAAGTGGCTTGAAATGGAAACCAAGTCCAGAATCCACAGGCAGGGGGATGACCAGACCACATGTGACATCCTTGACTCGTGAAAACCACTCAAAAATTCGTGAGCCACACCAAAGACTGGACTAGCCGTTCCCACGGACACTGCGTGGAAGAGAAGACCCAGACACAAACAAAAGGGAGTTTTTCACAGAAGTTGATCAGGATCATGACTGCCAGTGAGCACGGGAAGCTGGTGGTGGAGGTGCCATGCTGAGCAGCTCCGGGGGCAGTTACAACAGCTCCGTCTACCTCTGTCAAGCTGCACACTTAGAATGAGTGCAGTGTGTGTGTGTGTGTGTGTCTGTGTAAAATGTACTTCAGTGCAGATGGCTCAGCAGTTGAAGGGACTTGCCTGCAAAGCCTGATGGCCTGTGGTTCGGATCCCATTACCCACATAAAGCCAGATGTAGAAAGTGGCCATGTGGCTGGAGTTCATTTGTAGCAGCAGGAGGCCCTGATGTGCCCATTCTCTCCCTCTCCCGTCTTAAACACTAAGTAAATAAATAAATGTACTTCACCACATTACATTTAATGTGAAAATTTTTTTTAGATAGGCATGCTAGTCCAATCCCAGCACTTGCGAGGCTGAGGCAGGAGGAATATGAGTTTGAGGCCAGCCTAGGCTACAAAGCAGTAAGTAAAAGTAATAAAAAATAATGATGAAATAAAAATAAAACCTAAAGTTAATTTTTAAATGTTTTACTTATTTGAGAGAGAGGCGCAGATATATCGAGAGAGAGAGAGAGAGAGAGAGAATGGGCACCCTAGGGCCTCCAGCCACTGCAAATGAACTCTAGGTGCTTGCGCTACCTTGTGTATCTGGCTTACATGGTGTGGTGTTCTGAATGCTCGGTTCCCAGCTGATGGCAATATTGGAATTAACGCCTCCTGGAGGCAGTGTACTGTTGGGAGCGGGCTTAAGGGTGTTATAACCAGTGTCCCCTCGCCAGTGTTTGGCACACTCTGCTGTTCCTGAGGCCCACCCTCTACTCATGCCATCAGTCTCCCTGCCATCATGGATCTTCCCCCTTCAAGCCTGTAAGCCAAAATAAACCTCTTTTTTCCCCACAAGCTGCTTTTGGACAGGTGATTTCTGCCAGCAATGAACCTGACTGTAACACATGGGTACTGGGGAATCGAGCTTTGAAGGCAAGTGCCTTTACCACTAAGCCATCTCTCCAGCCCCTAAAGTTAACGTTTTGAAAGACGGTGGTCTTGTGACACTAACCTCCAGAGACTGAACCTTTTCACATGAATTCAGGGGCCCAGCCTCACCAGTTCGCACAAGATATATGAAACCAGGTTGAGAATTTTCACACAAATCTTTTAGAGGGACTAGGAGAGGACAGAGGAGAGCCCAAGTCCAGTTTCTGTAAGTGGCCTGGGCCAGTCACTCAGGGCTGGGTTTTATGCCTTCATCTGCAAACTGAAATGTTAGCCAGAGCAATTGCACCTGAATGAGAAACTGCCAACCTAGTTCCTTTGTTCATTCACCTGTTCCTTTTTCCTTTCTTTTTTCTTTATTTTAATTTTTTTCGTCTCACTCTAGCCCAGGCTAACCTGGAATTCACTATGTAATCTCAGGCTGGCCTCGAACTCACAGTGATCCTCCTACCTCTGCCTGTTAAGTGCTGAGATTAAAGGTATAGGCCACCATAAGTGGACTTTTTGTTTTGTTTTTTCAAGGTAGGGTCTCACTCTAGCCCAAGCTGACCTTGAATTAAGTATGTAGTCTCAGGCTGGCCTCAAAATCACAGCAATCCTCCTACCTCTGCCTCCCAAGTGCTGGGATTAAAAGCGTGCGCCACCAGCCCAGCTGACTTTTTTTTTAAAACAGGGTCTCACTATGTATCCCAGGCTGGTCTTGAACTCATGATTCTCCTGTCTCACCCTCCTGAGTTCTGGGCCTTCACACCTTAGTGTCAATACTTTCTTGAGACTCTAGTCTTATTCATCATTCAGTCCCTTACATATCTGTGTTACACAAATGAGCTTTTTAAAAAAATAACTGCACTACAACCAGTTATCAAGAGTCAAAAGGATTTCACAATAACAGGCAATGTGTTTCGAAAAAGAGCTGTGTAAGCCGGGCGTGGTGGTGCATGCCTTTAATCCCAGCACTCTGGAGTCAGAGGCAGGAGGATCGCCATGAGTTCAAGGCCACCCTGAGACTACATAGTTAATTCCAGGTCAGCCTGGGCCAGAGTGAGACCCTACCTCGAAAAACCAAGAAAAAAAAAAAGAGCTGTGGGCTAGAGAGATGGTTCAGTGGTAAAGGTGTTGGCCTACAAAATCTAACAATCTGAGTTCGATTCCCTACTGCCCATGTAGATCCAGATGCACAAAGTGGTGCATGCATTTGGAGTTTGTTTGCAGCAGCCCTGGCATGCCCATATTCTCTCTCTCTCTCTGTCTTTTTTGCTTGCAAATAAATAAATAAGCAAAAATTGTTTAAAAAGAAAGAGTTGTGCTGGGACTATAGAACATTGTTTTACTTCGCCCAAAGCTCTTGTTTCAACCTCCAGCACCTCAAGAATGAATGAGTGGCTCTAAAGCTATTTGCACATATTAATTTGTTTAATCCTCACACTTAACTGTGATGACATTGGCGCAAAAAAAATTCGATCTTATCCATGTCGGCGGAGCTGGGAAGTGCTCCCAATTGGTGTCAGAACCTTCAGCAACTGTTCTGAGAGCAGACCCCCAATCTGCTGTGTGTGACTGGCCTCTACAAGTCCAGACATGCAGAACTGGGAGGGTCTTACTAGACATTCCAACTTCCCTCATCTTTATTTCTCAAAAATGAGCTCCTCTGTGGCCACATTGCCAAGCTCCTGAGCATTAAATGGAGCGACATAGCCTTCATTAAGAAGCCCAAGAGGGTTTCAAGTTTTATTTATTTCTGCTCCTGGCACAGAGACCAGCAAGTCCTTGCTGCTTTTCCAACGTAGCACACATTATATGAAATAAGTCCTGGCGATTGCCATTGCTGTAGTTAACAGCGGGAAAGCTTCTAGGATGGTGTCAGCACTGCATGTCCTGGGCTGCCCAGCCCTGCGATTAACACTGTGGTCAAACTGATTCCAGCCAGGAGGGACTGTCACCTGGAACCAGCAGGTCTTAGGTTTGCTGGCTTACTGAAGTATTTTATTTCTACTCAGTTAACCCCACAAATGGACTCAGACTACAGATCCAAATAAGAATATACACCAGGAATGGTGAAATGGCTCAGTGGATAAAGCGTTTGCCAAGTTTGATCCTCAGTAACCACTTAAAAGCCGGGGGCGGTGACTCGTACCTGTGATCCCAGTACTAGGAAGGCGGCAACCTGAGGAACACTGGGGCTCACTGGATGACCAGTCTAGCTGCATCAGTGAGCTCCGAGTCACTGAGAGACCCTGTCTTAAAGAAGGTGGATGGTGCTCCTGAGGAAGGACAGCTGAGGTTGTCCTTAGGCCTCCAGACACATGTACATGCACGTACACCACATACACACACACAAAGTAACAAATGGTCACATTCATAAATCCAAATATGGCATTTGAAACCAAGTCACTGCTTCGGAGTTGCCCCTCTCTTTGGTGATCTTTTTTTTTTTTTTTTTTTTTTCGAGGTAGGGTCTTACGCTAGCCCAGGCTGACCTGGAATTCACTATGTAGTCTCAGGCTGGCCTCGTACCTCTGCCTCCCGAGTGCTGGGATTAAAGGTGTGCGCCACCATTCCTGGCTCTTTGGTGATCTTTGAGCCCTTGGTCTGCAGCTCATAGGTGAACAGGACATTAGTGCATGCCTGCCATGGTATCCAACAGTCCCAAACTAGATCTGGGGTTCTCAAAAGACAGATGATGTGTTCTACACTCCACAGAAAACTCAAGCATCCGGGCTGGAGGAATGGCTTAGCTGTTAAGGCATTTGCCTTTGTAAGCCAAAGGACTCAGGTTCCATTCCTCAGGACCCAAGTAAGCCAGATGCACAAGGTGGCACATGCATCTGAAGTTCGTTTACAGTGGCCAAAGTCCCTGTGTGCTCAATTTCTCTATCTGCCTCTTTCTCCCTTTCTTAAATAAATAATTTTAAAAACCTCAAACATGGACTGGAGAGATGGCTTAGCAATTAAACGCTTGCCTGTGAAGCCTAAGGACCCTGGTTCAAGGCTCGATTCTCCAGGACCCAGGTAAGCCAGATGCACAAGGGGGCGCACACATCTGGAGTTCGTTTGCAGTGGCTGGAGGCCCTGGCGTGCCCATTCCTCTCTCTCTCTCTACCTGCCTATTTCTGTATCTCTCTAAAATTAAAAAAAAAAAAAAAAACCACAAAAAAAAAACCTCAAATATACAGGCTAGAGAGATGGCTTAATGGTTAAGGCACCCACCTGTGAAGCCTAAGAACACTTGTTCGAATTGCCAGGTCCCATTTAGCCAGATGCAAAAGTGACAATGTCTGGAGTTCGTTCACAGTGGCTAGGAGGCCGCTGGTGCACCCATTCTCTCACTGCCTCTCCCTCCCTCCCTCTCTCTCTCAAAAAAGAAAAAGCCAGGCATGGTGGCGCACGCCTTTAATCCCAGCACTCGGGAGGCAGAGGTAGGAGGATCGCCATGACTTCAAGGCCACCCTGAGACTACATAGTTAATTCCAGGTCAGCCTGGGCCAGAGTGAAACCCTACCTCGAAAAACCAAAACAAAACAAAACAAAACAAAAAACACCTCAAGCATCCACTGCATGATCTATAAGTTATTTATTTATTTTTAAATTATTATTTTTTATTAACACCTTCTATACTTACATACATAAAACATATGATATTTCCCTCCCCTCCCCCCAAAGAGAAGTTATTTAATGACAGTAAGTCAAGTAAAAGAATGAACCAGGCATGGTGGTGCATGCCTTTAATCCCAGCACTTGGGAGGCAGAGGTAGGATTGCTGTGAGTTCAAGGCCACTCTGAGACTACATAGTGAATTCCAAGTTAGCCTGGGCTAGAGCAAGACCCTACCTCGAAAAACCACACACACACAATGAGCTGGGGGTGGGGTGCACACCTTTATCCCAGCACTCGGAGGCAGAGGTACAAGGATCGCCATAAGTTTGAGGCCAGCCTGGACTAGAGTGAGGCCCTACCTCAAAAGACCTAAATAAATAAATAAATAAATAAATAAATAAATAAATAAATAAATAAATGAAAGACGACAATGATGATGACGATGACGACAACGACAGACAGACAGACAGACAGACAGACAGACAGACAGACAGAGCAAAAGAAAAAGTATGTGGCACCATGATCAGTTTAAGAACCCTCTTGGGGGCTGGAGGGATGGCTCAGCAGCTAAGAGTTCTATCCCCAGCACCCATATACACAGCTGGGCATGACCATGCACACCAGTAACCTACTCCTGTGGGGATCAGAGACCCAAGAATAGAATCACTGGGGAAGAAAGAGAAGAAGAAAAAGGAGGGGGGCAGAGAGGGGAAGGAGGAAGAGGGGAAGGGGGAGGGGGGGGGAAGAGGGGGGGAGGAGGAGGAGGAGGAGGAGGAAGAAGAAGAAGAAGAAAGGCAGCTCTGAGATCATTAATAGACTCCATCTCAAGGAAACAAAAAGATGAACAATGGAGGGGTACATATGATGCTGTCCCCTAGCTTCTGCAGGCTCAGGGACACTACATCTGCACACACATGTGCACACACCACATACCAAAGAAAGAAAAATAAAAAACCAGCATACTTTGGGCTGAGTATGGTGCACAGTCCTATCATGCCAGCTACATGGGAGGCTGAGGGAAGAGGATCAAAAGTACAAGGCCTAGGGCTGGG
Organism: Orientallactaga sibirica; assembly: GCA_036365145.1. Lineage (NCBI taxonomy): Eukaryota > Metazoa > Chordata > Mammalia > Rodentia > Dipodidae > Orientallactaga > Orientallactaga sibirica. Next base: position 868,222 of record JAEOAD010001941.1, on the reverse strand, counting down.
GAAACTGTTTAGCAGTTAAGGCATTTGCCTGCAAAGCCTAAGGACCCTGGTTCCATTCGCCAGATGCATTAGAGAGCGCATGAGTCTGGAGTTTATTTGCAGTGGCTGGAGGCCTTGTTGTGACCATTCTCTCTTTCTCTCTGCCTCTTCCCCTCTCTCTCAAATAAATAAATAAAAAATATATTTTTTAAAGTACAAGGCCTAGCCAGGCATGATGGCGCACACCTTTAATCCCAGCACTTGGGAGGCGGAGGTAGGAGGACTGCTGTGAGTTCGAAGCCACCCAGAGAATACAGAGTGAATTCCAAGTCAGCCTGAGCTAGAGTGAGACCCTACCTCGAAAATCCAAAAAAAGAAAAAGTACAAGGCCTGTCTGGGCTAAAGAGTGAGTTCAAGGCCAGTGAGGCTGTACAGTGTAGCAGTACATACAACATACAACAACTGGCTCAGCCTCAAACAAGATGCAAGGCCAGGAGGGACGCCTAAGACCACCCTCTAACCCACACATGTGCACTGGGGTATGCATGTACCACATTCACACACAGAAATTTAAAAAAAAAAAACTAAAATGGCCAAGTGTGGTGGCACACACATAATCCCAGCAGCACTTGGGAGGCAGAAGCAGGAGGATCAGCCTTGGCTATATAGTGAGTCCAAGAACAGCTTGAACTAAACTAAAAGGAACAAAACCAGCTAAAGCTAGGACTACATCCCTGTCCGGTGACAGGATACAGAGAACAATGGCAACAGAGAGGGGGAAATGAGCACATGTAAATCTGCCTGCCAGGAAGGGCTGCCAAACCCAGACTCACCAAGGGGGTTGTGATCTGACACTTCTTCCAAGTTCAGAGGCACATGGGGCCCTCCCCTCCTCCATTCCCTTCCACAGATGGCAAGGCACCTGCCATCTCTCAGGGGCATCTTCTGAGGCTGTTACTGGGTCCTCCACTTTAGGGACTGAAGACTTCCCATCTCTGCCCCCTCCCTTGCTGCCCACCCCTCAATGCATGTCCCGACTCCAATTAGAGCGGCAGCCTGTGTTTACACACACTGCCACAGCAGTGGAGAGGCACTTCGCAGCCCAGCCTGTGAGGACACTGTTATTATTTTTCTTTTCCCTCCCTCACAATGGCTTATTTTCGTGGGGACTAATAACAGTCTTGAATTTTCATTTGCTTTGTTTTCTCTGCACTTATCACTAATCCAGCTACAACGCTGCCAGCCGTGGAGAGCGCCCCTGCAGATGTTCCACCCGCCCGCCCGCCCGCAGCGAGGGGAATCCTGCGAATTGTCTTCTCCACGGCCATCCCTCAGGGAGCCCGTGAGCCGCTGGGTCAGGAGCGCCACCTGTGCCCGCTGGTCCATGGCTCCTCTGCCTGCTGCGGCTCTTCTCACCCCTCTCTGGGGACAAGCCCTCTCCCCTCCCTGTCTTTCTCTCTAGACTTATCACCTTATATGGGGATGCACACAAGCCAGTCACCCCCTTAAAAGTTCAGGAGAGGCGAGTATGGGGAACGTGTCTAGGGAGTCTACCCTCCCCAGCCTGAGGATGGAATTCAAGGTGGACGAGATTTTCCTTCAGAATTTTTTGTTTGTTGTTTGTTTTTGTTTTTCAAGGTAGGGTCTTGCTCTAGCCCAGGCTGACCTGGAAATTCACTATATAGTCTTAGGGTGGCCTCGAACTCCTGGCAATTGTCCTACCTCTGCCGGCTCCTTCACAATGTTGAAAGCAAGCTCTCTGCAATTCCTGCACCCGGAGCTGCTGTGGCGGAGTCCAAAGCCCTTCTGCCTGGGATGATCTGTCTGTGATCTGCTTGGTAATCTTGAAGCTCCTGGATTGCATCAGAAATCTGAAACCTCCCAGAAGAGTGTTCTGGATGGAGTGTGTGTGTGTGTGTGGAATTTTCGCCCAGCTAACTCACTGTCTAAATGCAAGCGGACACAGCACCACAAGCACTTTCAAATAAGCCCCTTGCTTCCTGGCCTAGAACTTAGCATTCCTCCCCACCTAAAGTTTATTTTATTATTTTTTTTTCAAGAGTCTCACTCTAGTCTAGGCTGACATGGAATTCACTATGTAGTCTCAGGGTGGCCTTGTACTCAGGGTAATCCTCCTACCTCTGCCTCCTGAGTGCTGGGATTAAAGGTGCACCATCATGCCCACTCCACTTAGGTGGGGTTTTTTTTTTGTTTTGTTTTGTTTTTTTTTTGAGGTAGGGTCTCACTCTGGCCCAGGGTGACCTGGAATTAACTATTTAGTTTCAGGGTGGCCTTGAACTCTCAGGGATCCTCCTACCTCTGCCTCCCGAGTGCTGGGATTAAAGGTGTGCGCCACCACGCCCAGCCTTTCTATTTAGGTTTTTAATATCCAAGCTGAGGGGCCAAGCACCCAGGACAGGGAAGGATGTATGTGTTTTCTTCCTTGTACTTGGCACTGGGTACTCAGATTTCTGATTGTTAAAAATTATTATTGTTTGTTTTGAGGCAGGGTCTCACTCTAGCCCAAGCTAGACCTGGAACTCACTCAACAACCCAGGCTGGCCTCCAATTCCCAGTGATCCTCCTACCTCAGCCTCCAGAGAGCTGGGATTATAGACATGAGCCACCGAGTGCAATTTTTAAAAAATATTTTATTTTTATTTATTTTGATAGAGAGAGGGAGAGAAAGAGATAATGGGTGTGCCAGGGTCTCCAGTCACTGCAAATGAACTCCAGACGCGTGCACCACCTTGTGCATCTGGCTAACGTGGGTCCCGGGGAATCAAACTTGGGTCCTTTGGCTTGGCAGGAAAACGCCTTAACCGCTAAGCCATCCCATCGGCCCCACCAAGTATAATTTTATTTTGGTTTTTTGAGAATATATCCCAGCCTGGCCTTGAATTCATGGTGAACCTTCTGCCTCCGTCTCCTGAGTGCTGGGAGGTCAGCAAGTGTTATTAATTATAAGCTTCATTAGGAGCAATCCAGTTGGGCCCTCTTACTGAAGACCTCTAAATGTTGTCTTTTTAGGTGTTCTATTGGGGTGTGCCAACTGATTCCCTACTGACTTGTCCACCTGGACCTGGAGGCAAAGGCCTGGCTGGTCATTCTCAGGAGCCAAATGTGGGCTCTCTGGGGCTCTGAGGAGTGTTGCCCCACCCCCACTCACAACTGGCAACTGTATCTGGTATTGCCCCACCCCCACTCACAACTGGCAACTGTATCTGGTATTTCCCATCCTGGTCTGAAACATTTTCAGTTTCTGCGCAGTTTCAGAACCCTTCCTGGGTAACAGCAGGAAGTACTAAGTCAGAGGCTGTCACATCTGTGGACCAGCTCTGCAGCCACCAGCCTGGCTGTAGCCACTAAATGGGTATGAAACAGCTACTTGAGTTTTATTTATTTATTTTTTATTTTTTTATTTTTTTTTGGTTTTGCGAGGTAGGGTCTCGCTCTGGCCCAGGCTGACCTGGAATTAACTATGTAGTCTCAGGGTGGCCTCGAACTCTCAGCGATCCTCCTACCTCTGCCTCCCAAGTGCTGGGATTAAAGGCGTGTGTCACCACACCTGGCTAAATTTTATTTTTTTATTTTAGAGATAGAAGTATGGGCACTCATGGACTTCTTGCTAATGCAAATGAACAGCAGACAATGCATCACTTTGTGTGTCTGGCTTTATGTGGGTAGGGGGGAATCGAACCTGGGCTAGTAGGTTTTTATAAGCAAGTGTCTTTAGCCACTGAGCCATCTCCTAGCCTCTATTTTTGGATTTTTAAAAAAATTTTATTTTTTTGTTTCTTTGAGGTAAGGTCTCACTCTAGCCCAGGTGGACCTGGAATTCACTATGTAGTCTCCGGGTGGCCTTGAACTCATGGCAGTCCTCCTACCTCTGCCTCCTGAGTGCTGGGATTAAGGCATGTGCCACCATGCCCAGCTTGGATTTTTAAAATTTTATTTTTTTTATGAACGAGAGAGAAATTGGTGTGCCAGGGCCTCTAGCCACTACAATCAAACTGCAGATACGTGTGCCACCTTATGCACATGCATCACCTTGTGCATATGGCTTACATGGGTTCTGGGGAGTCAAACCTGGAAACCTGGGTCCTTAAGTTTCACAGGCAAGCACCCCAGATTTTTTTTTCCTTTGGAGAGAGACACAGAGAGAGACCGAGAGAGAGGGAGAGGAAGACAGAGATGGGCACGCCAGCAGCCTCTCAGGGGCTGTGAAAGAAATATAGATGCACGCCGCCCCCTTGTGGTCAAGTGCAGCATTGCGCCCTTGTGTCACTTTGCATCTGGCTAAACATGGGACCTGGAGATTGGAACCCGCATTCTTAGGTTTAGCAGGCAGGTGCCTTAACCGCTAGCTAAGCCATCTCTCCAGCCCCCAGATTTTTTTTTTTTTTGAGACAGAGTTTCTTGTAGCTCAGGCTGGCCTGGAACTCCTTCCTGATATTCTAATAAAAATACCCTTTCTGAATGCTGGGATGACAGGTGTGTATCACTTTCCAGCACTCTTCTTTTCTTTTCTTTTTTTTTTTTTTTTTTTTTTTTTTTTGGTGTTTTTCAAGGTAGGGTCTCACTCTAGCCCAGGCTGACTTGGAATTCACTCCGTAGTCCCACCCAGGCTGACCTCAAACTCACAGTTATCCTCCTACTTCTGCCTCCCAGGCTCTGGGATTAAAGGCATGTGCCGCCAGGCCCAGTTCCAGCTACTTCCTAAAGACAAGCAATTTAAAACAGGACACTGAAGACCTAAGTTGTCTTAAAATGGTAGCCCAGGCCCACTCGTCTCATTCTTACCAATCATCAGCCTCTTTTCACCCATGCCACCTTAAGGCTTGAACGTTTCTGCAACAGAACCCCTGAGCCCTGGTGCTTGTGTAGTAACCACGTGTCAGTGGCATCCACGTTCAGCTCTGCACACGCTTCCCCCGCCCAAGATTCCAACCTTGAGCACGCGCACCTTCCCCAGGAGACCCACAGGCGCCATAAATTCTACAAGTCTAACTAACCAATCCCATGCACTCTCACACCCCTCCCGGCAGCATGGCAGGACCAGAAACCACCCAAGAATGGAGGCTCTCCTCCCCATCACCCCGGGCTTCTCCCCTCCCTCTCAGGACACTGACCAAGCCTCACCACCCAGGGAGTCCTCAGCCTCTTACAGCTCTTCCCAGGCTCTCAGCCCTGTCCTACATCCACACCCCGCCATGCTTCACCACAGAGCCCACATCTCCCCAGACCCAAAATCCACCTGCTCAATGTACAGGCATCACTCCTTTGCCTCAGACCTGGACAATAGCCCATGCCAAACCTCAACTGTGCATCTCTAAGAACAGAAGATCCTATACTCGCTGCACAGCAGCCAGACCCGCTCTCAGAAATATGCCTCTCCAAGCCCCATTCATCCCCTATGACCTCAGCACACCTCACTCAGCCTCTGATGCTGCTGTGTGTATGTGTGTAGTATGTATGGTGTGTGTGTGTGTAATGTGTACACACGTGTGCACATGCACAGACCCCAGTGTGGAGACCACAAAACTCTAGTGCTCTTACACCTTATTTCCCTGAGACAGGGTCTCTCACTGAGCCTGGAGCTCCTGCCATTTTTTTCAATTAGACTAGCCGACCAGCAAACCCCTATCCTCTTGTCTCTGCTCTTCCTCAGTACAGGGTTATAGGCAGGCAAGCTACACCCAGCTTTTTTTTTTTTTTTCAAGGTAGGGTCTCAAGCTAGCTCAGGCTGACCTGGAATTCACTGTATAGTCTCAGGGTGGCCTTGATTTCATGGCAATCCTCCTACCTCTGCCTCCCGAGTGCTGGGATTAAAGGCATGCACCACCATACCCAGCTTTTAATGTGGGTGCTGGGGATCGAACTCAGATCCTCATACTTATGAAGCAAGCTCTCTTACCCACTGAGTCATCTCCCCAACTCTTCTATGTCCTAGTCTTAAGTCCTTTCCACTGAAGGAGTGGGGAGGACCAAGAATAGGTTTATCTATTTCCTCTCTCTTCACACTTCAGGGTTTGAGGTGTTTCTTTTTTTTCTTTTCTTTTTTTTTTTTTTTTTTTTTTTTGAGGCAGGGTCTCATGTAGCCCAGGATGGCCTTGAACGAGATCCATCTGCTGCCACTGCCTGAGTGCTGGGATTTTAAATATGTGCACCATTCCTGGCTTTCTCGTGATACACTGAATACATAACATGCAATACTACCAGCACCTCGTTACCATCAGGCCTACCAGGGCAGTCAAAAGAAAAGGCTGGGATTGCCAGCATGCCACCCCACTTGGGGCCAAGAATACACACAACATTGAACTGAAGACGGATGCAGGCACATGAGGACAGTGACAACTTATTGCTGGCTAGCAATCCTACCAACTCATTTGAAAGGAAATTAAGCACCATAATTCCAAGCAGGCACTTTTATTTCGTTCTTTTTTCCTTCCCTTCCCCCTCCTTTCCTTCTTTCCTTCCTTCCTTTTTTTGACATAGGGTCTCACTCCGTTGCTCAGGCTCAAACTTACTGCAGTCTTCCTGCCTAGGATGACGGGAGCTCAGCTGCCACACCTGCCTCAGGCAGCTCTGGAACCTTCAGTATTTCACCATGAACGCAGCAATTTCCCAATGGGGCCCTGTCTCGGGTTATCAAACTTGCACAAAGAAGGGTTAACGGTGTCCCTGGGACAGGAGAAGGACCTGGGGAGTGAGCCACCCACAGCCAGGAGCCACACCTTGTGGCTCTAGCCCCAACTCACTCCGCATTCTCATTCAGTCTAGGGCTCTCTGGCCTCCGCAGTGTGGGATTATGAAATAAATAATTTAATAAGGATGGGAACACTACCGCTTGCTGTGCTCCCAGCCAGGCGGGACCTCTGGCGAGCCCAGGGTCTGCCAGCGATGTCTTTGTGGCCCGGAGCCCAAAGAGAAGATAGATCCTACCGTTAGCCACTAATGCTCGGCTTTCCCGTCACCCACCAGGCAGGAGGCTGCTGCTGGAGCAAAAGAGACATTTGAGCGATGCTTGGTCACCACCTGCCTGTAGTCTACACTGCTGCCTTTGGTCTGTTAAAAAGGAAACCAAGTTCAGGTGCAGGAGGATGCCCAGCTGACTCGGATGAAGTATGGGACCAGAGTTGCGTGCAAAAACTGACCTCCTATGGGCGCCTCCCGGCAAAGGCTTGCCGGGACACTGCAGCATCGCAGTCTCTGAGCAATTGCTTTCTCGTCCAGACACCCCAAAAGCCAAAGAAGACAAGACTGATAACGTGCCCTCCGCGGGGCCAGGCCACTGCCCGCACGGCCAAGGGGGATCTGCCCGCTGGCCACTTGCTTCTGCGCATCCCTCTGGGCCACGCCAGACGACGGTTCGGAAAGGATGCGCGCCTGGCCAAGGTTACACAGCGAACCGGCCGGCGCGGAAATTCGAACCCGCGGACAAAAAAAAAAGCGAGAGATGCTCAAGCCGGGCCGAGCCCAGGACAGACTCGCGCCGCTAGGCTGCAGAACCACTCCCAGGCCCGGGCCCCGGGAACCGCGCGCCCCTCAGTACGCACCGCCTCTCCTCGCGCCTGCCGCCGCCACCGCCGCTTCGCGACTAGCGGATTCTCCTCGGGCGCCGCCCCGCCCCTGGCGCCAGGACCCCACCCCCTTCCATCATCTCGCGAGAAGTCGTGGGCGGGACCACGCCCGCCCGCAACGCGCCTGCGCCCTCCACCTCCACTCCCGCCCCCGCCCCGCCCCCGCCCGCTAGCCACTGCCATGTGGCGCGATATTTACGGCCAGAGACCGGCCCCGCCAATCAGCCGCCGCTGGCACCGCCCCCTCCACATCAGCCAATCCACGGCTGGGGGCGGGGCTTTCTCCGCGGTCAGCGCTTGCGGTCTTGGCGTGGAAACAAAGCTGTTCTGTTTTCTTCGGCGTTCGTGCGGCGCTTGCTGTCCAGCGGGGTTGTTCGTGAGCCGGCACTCACGGGGCAGAAGATCGGGAAGCTCACAGCTGGGGATTTGGGGTGGCCTTGTGACCTCCAGCAAGTGGCTTAATCTTTCTGAGGTTTAAAAGGATAAATCCATAACAGGCTAGCGACACGGTCTGGCAGGGAGTTATGGGACTCAACGTGAGACCATGCGCGGTGTCAAGTGCTTAGCAAGAGCCTGGCGTGGTGGTGCACACCTGTTAACCCCAGCTAACGCGGGAAGCTGAGGCAGGGGGATGGGAAGTTCGAAGCCAGCCTGGGCAACTTAGTAAGACCTTGTCTCTCCGTTTCTCTCTCTCTCTCTCTGTCTCACACACACACACACACACACACACACACACACACACACACACTTAAAAAGCAAATATTTACCTTTCCAACTATCCCTTTCCCACATGCTTCTTAAAGTAAGACGCATTTCCCATGGCATATCCTTGCCCCCCAAAAGAGGATTTCTCTTGTAGCAGACTGACTGCGGGCAAAGGGTGTTTCAAAAGCAGGAGGGAAGAAAGAAAGACTGTCAAATACCATATCAGTATTATTTCTGCCAGGCATAATGACACTCACTTGTAATCTCAGCATTTAGGTGATAGAAAGAGGATTGCAAGTTTGAGGTCATTCTGGGCTACATAAATGTTATTTCCAATTTCCTGTCTACTAGATTGGCTTACGAAAATTGTAATCAGCCATATCTATTTAAACTTGGGAGGTGGATGATATCATTGTACCCTAGCATTTTAGTAGATGCGTACGACCTGCTCTGGCCAACCACGACAGCATAATACAGACTAGGGGGGCTTCTCCTACAGAAATCTTTCCCAGAGCTCTGGAGGCCAAAAGCCCAGAATCGAAGTACCAGGTGGGCTGTTTCATTGCAGAGGGCTCTGCTGGAGAATCATCCAGGACTCTCTGTGGCTGGTCCCTTTCCCTGCCTCTTCACATGGTCCTTCCTCTAAGTGCATCCCCATGGGTGTCCAGATTTCCATTTTTATAAGGGCACAGTCAAGTTAAATTAGGACCACCACATGACCTCATTAAATTGAAGTCCAAATAAGGACTCTAAGACAGTGGGGGTTAGAGCCCTTCTTTCTTAAGACGTAATTCAGTCTATAAGGTAAGTATCAGGGCTGAGATCTGCCTTAGTTGGAAGAGTGCTTGCCTAGCATACACAAAGACCTGGTTCAGTCACCAGCCAGCACTGCATAAACCAGGCATGAGGGCGCATGGAGGCAAGAACATCAGAAGTTTAAGGTCGAGGGCTGGGGAAATGGCTCAGTCATCAGTAAAGTGCTTCCCTTGCAAGCGGGAGGACTTGAGTTTGACCCTCAGAACCTACATTAAAAAGCCAGGTATAAGCCGGGCGTGGTGGCGCACGCCTTTAATCCCAGCACTCGGGAGACAGAGGTAGGAGGATCGCCGTGAGTTCAAGGCCACCCTGAGACTACATAGTTAATTCCAGGTCAGCCTGGACCAAAGTGAGACCCTACCTTGCAAAACAAAACAAAACAACAACAACAACAACAACAAAAAAAAAAGCCAGGTATAGAGGCACATGCCTTTAATGCCAGCACTGGGGGAGGGGCAATGATAGAGGATCCCTGGGGGCCCGCTGAGATGAGCCAGTGTACCCTGATTGCTGAACTTGAGACCAATGAGACAGAGACAGACCCTGTCTCAAGACATGGAGGGTACACCTAAGGATAAAACCCAAGATTATCCTTTGGCCTCCACACATATGCACACACATGTGACCACTTATATGAATGGGCACGCACAGGCACACCACACACACACATACACACAAAAAATAAGTTCCAGGGCTGGAGAGATAGCTTAGCGGCTAAGGCGCCTGCCTGCTAAGCCTAAGAACGCTGGTTCCAATCTCCAGCGGTTCCAATCTCCAGGTCCCACGTTTAGCCAGATGCAAAGTGATGCAAGGGCGCAATGCCACACTTGACCACAAGGGGGCGCACACATCTGGATTTCGTTCTCAGCAGCTGAGAGACTGCTGACGCGCCCATTTCTGTCTGCCTCTCTGTCTCTCTGTCTCTCTCTCCAAAAATAAATAAATAATAAAAAAAAATTTTAAAAAATAAGTTCCAGGGCTGGAGAGATGGCCAAAGGACCCAGGTTTGATTCCCCAGGACCCATGTAAGCCAGATGCACAAGGTAGTGCATGTGTCTTTTATAGCGGCTGAAGGCCCTGGCTTGCCCATTCTCTCTTGGCCTCCTTCTCTCTCTCTCTCTCTCAAATAAATAAAATTAAATTTAAAAAGTTCCAGGTCATCTTGGGCTATATTGTGAGGCAAGCCTGGGCTACATGAGACAATGTATTTAAAAAAAAAAAAAGAGGCCAGGCACTTTTAATCCCAGCACTCAGGAGGTAGAAGGATTGGTGTGAGTTTGAGGCCAGCCTGAGACTGCATAGTGAATTACAAGTCAGCCTGAGCTAGAGCTAGAGCAAGACCCTACCTCAAAAGAAAAAAATCAAAAAGTAAAAAGTAAGCCGGGCGTGGTGGCGCACGCCTTTAATCCCAGCACTAGGGAGGCAGAGGTAGGAGGATTGCTGTGAGTTCAAGGCCACCCTGAGACTACATAGTTAATTGCAGGTCAGCCTGGGCCAGAGTGAGACCCTACCTCGAAAAACAAAAAAAAAAAAAAAAACAAAAAAATGTAAAAAGTAAAGAAAGAGGGCTGGAGAGATGGCTCAGTGGTTAAGGTGCTTGCCTGAAAAGCCTAAAGATTCAGGTTCAATTCCTCAGCACCCACATAAAGCCAGATGTACAAGGTGGTTTATGCATCTGGAGTTCGTTTTCAGTATCTGGAGGCCCTGGTGCACCCATTCTGTCACTCTTCTCTCTCTCTCAAATAAATAAAATAAAATAAAAATCGCAAAAATAAATAAATAAAATAAAATTTAAAATGCCGGGTGTGGTGGCGCACACCTTTTAATCCCAGCACTCAGGAGGCAGAGGTAGGATTGCCGTGAGTTCGAGGCCAGCCTGAGACTACATAGTAAATTCCAGATCAGCCTGAACTAGAGTGAGACTCTGCCTCGAAAATACAAAAATAAATAAATAAATATAAATAAAAATTGCCAGGCATGGCGGCGCACACCTTTAATCTTAACACTCGGGAGGCAGAGGGGGTAGGATCACTGTAAATTCGAGGCCATCCTGAGACTACATAGTGAATTCCACATCAGCCTGGGCTAGAACGAGACCCTTCCTCAAAAAAACAAAAAATAAATTAAAAATTAAAAAATAAATAAAGAGCTAGAGAGATGGCTCAGTGGTTTAAGGCACTTGTTTACAAAGCCTGCTGGCCCAGGTTCAATTCGCCAGTACCCATGTAAAGCTACATGCACAAAGTGGTACATGCATCTGGAGTTGACTTGCAATGGTAAGTGGCCCTGGTGCACCCATATTCTTTCTCTAAAGTAATTAAATTAAAAAAAACTAATTTTAAATTGTTTTAAAATTTTACTTATTTATTTAGGGAGAGGGAGAGAGAGAACAGGGAAAGAGACAGAATAGGTGTACCAGGACCTCCTGCCACTGCAACAAACTCCAAACACATGCACCACTTTGTGCATCTGGCTTAACCTGGGTAGTGGGGAATCAAACCCAGGCTGTGAGGCTTTGCAAGCAAGTATCTTTCACTGCTGAGCCATCTCCCCAGCCTCTAAAATTATTAAAAAAAAAAAAAAAAAAAGAGCCAGGCGTGGTGGCACATGCCTTTAAGTCTGTTGAGGTAGAAGGATCACCATAACTTCAAGACCAGCTTGGGGTTACAGAGTGAGTTCCAACTCAGTGTGAGCTAGAGTGAGACCCTGCCTCGAAAAGAAGAAAGAAAGAAAAAAAGAAAGGAAGGAAGGAAGGATATTAAAAGTCATAATAATAAGGGTTGGGGAAGTGGTTTAACCGTTAAAGCGTTTGCCTGTGAAGCATAAGGACCCAGTTCCATTCCCTAGGATCCACATAAGCAAGATGCACAAGGGGGTGCACGCATCTGGAGTTTGTTTGCAGTAGTTGGAGGCCGTGGCGCACCCATTCACTCTTTCTTTCTGCCTCTTCCTTTCTCTCTCTCTCTAAAATTAATCAATTAATTTAAAAAAAAAAGTCAGAACCGGGCATGGTGGCGCATGCCTTTAATCCCAGCACTTGGAAGGCAGAGGTAGGAGGATCACCCTGAGTTCGAGGCCACCCTGAGACTCCATAGTGAATTCCAGGTCAGCCTGGGCCAGAGTGAGACCCTACCTTGAAAAACCAAAAAAAAAAAAAAAAAGTAATAAATAAATAAATAAACAAATAAATGGTGGCACTCACCTGTAATCCCAGCACTTAGGTGTCAAGAGGCAGAAGAATGCCTGTTTCCAATTTTCTGTGTACTGGAATGGCTTATGTAAATCTCAAACCCTGGCAATACCAAATGCAGGTGAGGTGGCGGATCCTGGTGGGCTCCACTGCGGGTGGGAGCGCAGGGTGGTAGCGTCCTTGGAGAGCTGCTCCGCCCCACCGTGTCCTAACATACGCCTTCCTGACCATTCCACAAGCCATCTTGCAGGCATCTACCTAAGGAAAGGAAATCTAGTCCCACAAAACCCTGTAAATGAATTACGCCATTGTTTATATAGGCCCCAAGTTGGAGGTGACCTACATGGAAACAAACTCCAGACACAAGTGCCTCCTTGTGCATCTGGCTTACATGGGTAATGGGGAATCAAACCTGGGTCCTTACGTTTCACAGGCAAGTGCCTTAACCACTAAGCCATATCTCCAGCCCCATGGTTACTTTTTTTTTTTTTTTTAATATTTATTGACAACAAAACATACTTACATACCAAAGGTGCGTATTTTTCCCTTCCCTCCCCCCTTCCCCCCATGGTTACTTTTATGTATGTTAGTTTCACTTCTTTTCAAAATCCACTTTTTTTTTTTTTTTTTTTTTTTTTTTTTTTTTTCGAGGGAGAGTCTCACGCTAGCCCAGGATGACCTGGAATTCACTATGTAGTCTCAGGGTGACCTTGAATTCACAGCAATCTTCCTACCTCTGCCTCCCGAGTGCTGGGATTAAGGGCGTGCACCACTACGCCTGCCTGGCTTTTTTTTTTTTTTTTTAATTTTTAAAAAATTTAGTTGAAGCCGGGCGTGGTGGCGCACGCCTTTAATCCCAGCACTCGGGAGGCGGAGGTAGGAGGATCACCATGAGTTCAAGGCCACCCTGAGAATACAGAGTGAATTCCAGGTCAGCCTGGGCTAGAGTGAGACCCTACCTCAAAAAAAACAAAACAAACAAACAAAAAAATTTAGTTGAGAAAGACACAGAGAGAGAGATAGAGAGAGAAAGAGAGAGAATGGGAGCGCCAGTGGCCTCTCAGCCGCTGTGGACAAACTCCAGGCGCATGCGCCCCCCCTTGTGGGCAAGTGTGGCATTGCACCCTTGCGTCACTATTTGCATCTGGCTAAACATAGGACCTGGAAATTGGAACCAGGGTTCTTAGGCTTGGCAGGCAGGCGCCTTAACTGCTAAGCCATCTCTCCAGTCCTTTTTTTTAAATCCACTTCTTAACAATAATGAGGAGCAGAAACATTTTATTTCCTTTGGAAGTAGCTACATATGATAGGTCCATTGCCAAATAAGGAAACAGAGAGGCTGTCCAACCAGAAGACACACAGTTGGATAAGTGACAGAACTGAACCAAAATATAAATTGGGGCTCGAGCCTGAGCTACACAATTGTCTAGTGACTTCTGGGTAGGGTGCACACCTAATAGAAGGGGTCATTGGGAGCTGGATGTGCCCTGAAGGTTCCACAATGGAAACTGTATGTGAGGGGGGTGATATTTGTTTGCAGTGCTAGAATGGCCCAGGGCTTTGGACTCATCTGGCAAGTGCTTTACTGCCCAGCTATGCCTGTAATCTCTCAAAAGATACTCTAGGCAGGTGCTCTACCACTGAGCCACGCCCCCAGGCCCTCAATGGGGTATTCTAGGCAGGAGCTCTACCACTGAGCCACGACGCCAGCTCCTCACTGGAGGATTCTAGGCAGGAGCTTTACCACTGAGCCACGACGCCAGCTCCTCACTGGAGGATTCTAGGCAAGAGCTCTACCACTGAGCCACGACCCCAGGCCCTCACTGGGGTATTCTAGGCAGGAGCTCTACCACTGAGCCACGACGCCAGCTCCTCACTGGAGGATTCTAGGCAGGAGCTCTACCACTGAGCCACGACCCCAGCTCCTCACCGGGGGATTCTAGGCAGGAGCTCTACCACTGAGCCACACCCCCAGCCCCTCACTGGGGGATTCTAGGCAGGAGCTCTACCACTGAGCCACGACCCCAGCTCCTCACCGGGGGATTCTAGGCAGGAGCTCTACCACTGAGCCACACCCCCAGCCCCTCACTGGGGGATTCTAGGCAGGAGCTCTACCACTGAGCCACGACCCCAGGCCCTCAATGGGGTATTCTAGGCAGGAGCTCTACCACTGAGCCACGACGCCAGCTCCTCACTGGAGGATTCTAGGCAGGAGCTCTACCACTGAGCCACGACCCCAGCTCCTCACCGGGGGATTCTAGGCAGGAGCTCTACCACTGAGCCACACCCCCAGCCCCTCACTGGGGGATTCTAGGCAGGAGCTCTACCACTGAGCCACGACCCCAGCTCCTCACCGGGGGATTCTAGGCAGGAGCTCTACCACTGAGCCACACCCCAGCCCCTCACTGGGGGATTCTAGGCAGGAGCTCTACCACTGAGCCACGACCCCAGCTCCTCACTGGGGGATTCTAGGCAGGAGTTCTACCACTGAGCTACACCCCAGCCCCTCACTGGGGATTCTAGGCAGGAGCTCTACCAATGAGCCACACCCCCAGCCCCTCACTGGAGGATTCTAGGCAGGAGCTCTACCACTGAGCCACACCCCCAGCTCCTCACTGGGGGATTCTAGGCAGGAGCTCTACCACTGAACCACGCCTCCAGCCCCTCACTGGGGATTCTAGGCAGGAGTTCTACCACTGAGCCACGCCCCCAGCTCCTCACTGGGGGCTTCTAGGCAGACACACTCATCTCCACATCTTCTCATCAAGTGTGTGAGCCTCAGCTGATGCCCTGGTCCTTCCGCTGACCCTGTACAAAGCCTGGGAACTCCCCAAGGCTCAGGGTGTGTCTTAGATAGTGGTGTTCCTAAGTCCTCTACTGGCTACAACTGTTTCTGGTTTCATAATAAGGGTTGCAACAGAGCAAAGACAGAAATGAACTGGCTCTGGTAAGAATAGGCCAGAAAATGTCAGCTGCCCCTGAAGAGGCTGCTGAGGGGAGTTGTCTTGTTGCCTCCTGTGTCCACAGTTGCTGTGAGCATCCATAGTGTGAGAAAAGGACAGAAGAAGAGAGGGTCTGCACCCTTAAACACTGGTGGTCTGTGCAGGTGCTGTGAAAATCCAGAACAGGGCTGGAGAGATGGCTTAGCGGTCAAGGCGCTTGCCTGTGAAGTCTAAGGATCCAGGTTCGATTCCCCAGTTTCCACATAAGCCAGATGCACAAAGTGGCACATGCATCTGGAGTTAGTGGCTAGAGGCCCTGGTGTGCTCATTCTCTATCTGCTTCTCTCTCTCTCTCTCTCCCTCTCTTTCAAATAAATAAATAAATAGAAAAAAATTTTAAATCCAGAACAGACAAAAGACCTTTCTAAATATGATTCACTTACTGTTTTCGCCCCATCTTAGTCACCTCTCTGCAGTGTCTCTGTCTCAACATCCTGTGTGTGTGTGGGGGGGGTGTTGGGTAACAAGGGAGGGCAGGAAGCTGGGCCTGGACAGTGGAGTTGTCACTCAGCAGTGGTGTGACCCATTGGTCATCCCAACTCTTTGCACCTGGCCCCATACCCCAGGCTTTTGATCTCTCCATCTCCAAATCCACTCTCCTCCTTCCTAGAATAGCAGAAGAGGCCAGTGACTAAAGGCTGCATTTTGTCTGCAGATAACAAGAACACCAAAGAGGGAAGGGGGCCACTGAGCCAGGTCCCAAGTGGATCCGAGAAGGTCAAGGTAGGGTGAGTATTGTAGATCACTGTCCTTGGAGCAGATCAACAATTACCCTATTCATCAGAGCAGCCATTACTACTCGCAAGAGACCATCAAGATAGGCCTGTTGTTACGTCCTCTTAGGAGGGCGCAGTATCATCAGATCCTCACCTGAGACCTTAGCCGCTACCCCCTGCACCTCTGAGCCAGCTGTATGTAATTCTGCCCCAGCTGCATGTGGCCTCAGAAGATGCTAGAGTATATATAGTGCGCGTGTGAAGTGGGGACACCATCTATGCAACTATGGAGGGTAGTCATCCATGCCGGGGGTGGTAGTTTGAATAGATGGTCCCCAATATATTCAGTGTTTTATTAGTTTGTACTTTGCATCTGCAGCCACCTGACTGGAGGCAATGTCACTGGGTGGATCTTAAGGTGTACTGCTGGGTTTGAGATTTCAATCTAAAGATATGCAAAGTGTGCCTAGCTGGAGTTCCTGAGGTGTGCTGTGCTGTGCTGTGTGGCTTTTCGCTTTCTTTTTTTTTTTTTAATTTTTTAAATTATTTTTTATTTATTTTTGGAGAGAGAGACAGAGAGATAGACAGAGGGAGAGAAATAAAGATGGGCACGCCAGCAGTCTCTCAGCTGCTGTGAACAAAATCCAGATGCAAAAGTCAATTAAAAAAAAACAATAATTAAAAAAAATCCAGATGCATGCGCCTCTTTGTGGGCAGGTGCGGCATTGCGCCCTTGCATCACTTTGCATCTGGCAAAACGTGGGACCTGGAGACTGGAACCGCTGGACATTGGAACCAGCGTTCTTAGGCTTAGCAGGCAGGCGCCTTAGCCGCTAAGCCATCTCTCCCGCCCGCTTTTGGCTTTCTTTCTCTCTCTGCCTGGTCCTTTAAGAGGGGGCCAACTTCTACCATTATGGAACTTCCCCTGGATCTGTAAGCTTCAATAAATCCCTTCCTCCGTAACTGCGCCTGATCTGGAAGTTTATCTCAGCGAACCTGAAGCTGTCTGTTACATGGGGTAAGACTTGTCAGTGATGCGGTGGCTCTGGGGTCACCCGTGTCCCTTGCCCATGGTCTGTCAGTAAGCCCATTAAACTCACTGGCTCAACAAGTCAGACGATGGTGGAATCACTGCTCTGCTCTGTTGTTGGTGCCTTATCCAGGGGAAAGTTCATGCAACAGTGGGCCTGGGCTCAGCGAGAGACACTCTAACACGGGTGGAACTCCAGCCCTCCACAGTCCAATGCTAAGGGATACCATGTCCATGTGGGGACAGGCAGTTTGGGGACATCAATAGTTCCATAACAGGGTGCTAGGAGTTCAGGAAAGTCCTTGAACCTTTAACCCTAGGTTCGTGTTGAATTGCAATCAAAGAATTGGCTAAAACAAGGCTGAGAAGGATAATGACTAAATTGTGTTTATAGAGGGAAGTATGGAGCCAAGGAAAGGCCAATGAACACACCCATGTGGCTGAGAGCCTGGAAAAACCATGGAGGGGACAGAACGAGAGTTTGCAGAGCTCCAGTTGCGTGCAGAAAGAGCCGGGTGGAAAGTCAGGGCGAGGGCGGCTGCTCCCCTGGCTCTGCCCAGTCCGGCCGAGGGAAGAGACACTCACTGAAGGTCGAGGTGCAGGAGAGCTCGGGCAGCACAGAGACCTGCCCTCCCCTGCAAACAGATTTATAGCCTTACAGTGGCGGTGTGCCCTGCCTTCCAGCTCAGGTGAACCAGAGTGAGGGGTGGTTGGTCTGGGCTAGGGGCTGTCTCAGGAAGAGGCTGAACTTGACCACCCATAAAGTCAGCATTAGGAAAGGGGTCCTCCCTCCCAGGTTGTTTGTGGAAAAACACATCTCCTTTAGGCAAGAGAGAGGAATCCAGATCATCCTTTGAGCTCTAGCAAGTGCAGACGGCTAGGAGAAGCCCAGAGACATTCCTGCTTCTTACTTTGAGGGGTGAAGTCACTCTAACTGCCTGGAAGAGCTACCTGACTCCCCTCAGTTCTGCAATAGAACACCTGCCTAGAATCCCCCAGTGAGGGGCTGGGGCGTGGTTCAGTGGTAGAGCTCCTGCCTAGAATCCCCCAGTGAGGGGCTGGCCTATCATACAAAGGGCTCTGGGCTTGATCCCCAGAACCACAGAAAAGAAATCACAGGAAAAAGAAAAAAAAACAAGGAGGGCTGGAGAGATGGCTTAGTGGTTAAGATGTTTGCCTGCAAAGCCAAAGAACCTCGGTTCAATCCTCCAGGACCCACGTAAGGCAGATGCACAAGGTGGCACATGCATCTGGAGTTTGTTTGCTGTGGCTGGAGGCCCTGGCATGCCTATTCTCTCTTCTCTCTGCCTTTCTCTTTCTCTCGAATAAATAATAAATAAGTAAAATGAAAAGCCAGGTGTGGTGGTGCACACCTTTGATCCCAGCACTCAGGAGGCAGAGGTAGGAGGATCGTTGTGAGTTCAAGGCCACCCTGAGACTACAGAGTGAATTCCAGGTGAGCCTGGGCTAGAGAGAGACCCTACCTCAAAAAACAAAAAAACAAAAACAAAAACAAAAAACAAAAGGAGAGCTAGGAAGAGGGGAAGGAAAAGTGTCTGTGTAACAGCTGGCTGAGCTACAGGCAGTTCCTGGGTCTCATCAAGATGGGCGCTCACCATAAACAAGCATCCAGCAGGCCAAGGAGGCTTCTGGGGCTTGGCCAGTCTCTGTGGAGACTGTCAGGGTAGCAGGGCAGATTGACTCGCTCCCAATTCCTCAGGGGTGCAGAAGAAGAAAGAGGCTCCAGGTCTCAGGCCTGCTATGAAGACACAGCACAGCCACAGGTCAGCCCACTCTGACTTAGGTTGCCTTGGGCAAGTTCCAAGCCTCTCAGAATCTCAGATCCTGCCTCTAAAATCAAGTTAAGTCCAGTATAACCACAGCCTCCGAGGGCCATGACCATAATGAGAGGAAAAGTGCTGGTAATGATAGTTTTTCAAGGGGAGATGTCCTGGGCCTCCGAGCATCGATCCACATGAAAACGTGAGCTGCCATGAGCTGTGCTCATCCTGGAGTTAGTTTCCTGTCAACACCTACGAGTGCCTTCCCAGGCTGGGGACACCATGTGCAAAGACAAGGTTGCCGATGGGGAAGACAGAGTGCTGATGAGGTGACAAGTGTCCTTTGACAATCACAGCAGATGATGCCGGACAATAATGCTAGACCCTGGTCTAGGTTCTGTTCACCTGGTGATTCTTTTCTGTTTTGTTTTGTTTGTCTTGAGGTAAGGTTTTGCTCTAGTCAGGGTGGCCTCAAACTCACAGCAATTCTACCTCCGCCTCCCGAGTGCTGGGATTAAAGGTGTGTGCCACCACACTGGCTTCTGGTGATTTTATTTTTGTTTATTTATTTGAGAGAGAGAGAGAATGGGCGCACCAGGGCTTCTCCAGCCACTGTAAACAAACTCCAGATGCGTGCACCACCTTGTGCATCTGGCTTACATGGATCCTGGGGAATTGAATCTAGGTTTTTTGGCTTTGCAGGCAAACGCCTTAACCACTGAGCCATCTCTCCAGCCCTTCTGGTGATTCTTTTTAGGAAAAAAAAATTATATTTATTTACGAGAGAGAGAGAATGGGCATGCTAAGACCTCCAGCCACTGCAAACAAACTCCAGATGCATAGGTCACCATCATCTGGCTTATGTGGGACCTGCGGAATTGAACCTGGATCCTTAGGCTTCTCAGGCAAGCACCTTAACTGCTGAGCCACCATCTCTCCAGCCCTCCAGTTGAGACTGTCAGCCCCACTTATAGGCGAGGCTCCACCCAGGAGTCAAAGCTGAGAGGACCATCTAGCCCAGCACGTTTGGCCATGATCACTCCTGTGTACAGAATCAGGGCAGGTGGTTGTCTGCTGGGTGCAGAGGAGGATAGCCCCTTTGAGCTTTGTGTGCATGGCTGTGATCAACCCAAGCTTCAGAAAAGGTAGGGGAAGGAAGGGCTGGAGGGATGGCTTAGCAGTTAAGGCGCTTGCCTGCAAAGCCAAAGGACCCAGGTTCGATTCTGTAGGTCCCATGTAAGTCAGATACACAGGGGGCACATGCATCAGGAGTTTGTTTGCAGTGGCTGGAGGCCCTGGCGTGCCCATTCTCTCTCTGTCTTCTCGCTCTGTGTGTGTCTCTCTGCTTGCAAATAAAAAAAATAAATAGGGAAAGGAAACCGGGAAGAGAATGGAAAGATGGGAAGACAGAACCGAGCCAACCATCACTTGGGAAGATTGACACCTCGCTGAGCCTCAGTTCTTCTACCATAATCTGCAATTTGGGCTGAGACCTCTCAGTGCCCACCCAGTACCTATTTTCCCCTTCTCTCTGGTCCATGATTCTATTGGTGGTGGTAGCAAACTTAGAAGTAAATGATAAAGGCTGCACGTGGTGGCGCACGCCTTTAATCCCAGTAGGAGGATCCTCATGAGTTTGAGGCCATCCTGAGACCACAGAGCGAATTCCAGGTCAGCCTGGGCTAGGGGCTAGGGTGAGACCCTAGTTTGAAAAACCAAAAAAAAAAAAAAAAAAAAAAAAAAAAAAAAAAAAAGACGAAGAAGAAAATACCTCCTATTTTGTTTAAGTCATTTTGTTGTACTTGTTGCTATAACTGGCAGCCAAACTCAACCCCTAAAAGACACAGGGGAAGCCGTGTGTTCTGCCCTTCAGACACCCCCAAACCATGATGGTGATGGCTACTTTATTCCAGGACCACTTGGATTGTTACAGAGGAAGTTTTATTCTTTGAAGTCATCCTTTTTTATTTTTTATTTTTTTGGTTTTGCAAGGTAGGGTCTCACTCTGGTCCAGGCTGAGCTGGAATTAACTATGTAGTCTCAGGGTGGCCTCGAACTCTCAGCGATCCTCCTACCTCTGCCTCCTGAGTGCTGGGATTAAAGGCGTGCACCACCACGCCCGGCTTGAAGTCATTCTTTTTGTTGTTGTTGTTGAGGTAGGGTTTCACTCTGGCCCAGGCTGACCTGGAATTAACTATGTAGTCTCAGGGTGGCCTTGAACTCATGGCCACCCAATAAATCTTTTAAAACATTGTTTGAAAATTTATGTGCAGCTGGGTGTAGTGGTGTACGCCTTTAATCCCAGCACTCGGAAGGTGGAGGTAGGAGGATCACCATGAATTCGAGGCCACCCTGAAACTACAGAGTGAATTCCAGGTCAGCCTGAGCTAGAGTGAGACCATACCTTGAAAAACCAAAAAAAAAAAAAAATATATATATATATATATATATATGTATGTATGTATGTATGTATGTATATTTGCAAGCAGAGAGAGAAGAGAGACAGACAGAATGGGCACACTAGAGCCTTTAGCCACTGCAAATGGATTCCAGATGCATGTGCCACCTTGTGCACCTAGCTTTACATAGGTCCTGGGGAATCAAACTCGGGAACTCAGAACACTTTGCAGGCAAGTGCCATAACTACTGAGCCATCTCTCCAGCCCCATGATAAATCTTTAAAATAAAAGCATCTGTGCCTGACCTTAAAGTCATTTCACACCTCATCTAAGGGACTTTTAGTGTCACAGTTGGGACCTAAGACCCAGGCTGGCTTCAGCCAGGAGTTTGGGGGCCACCTCATCCCAGCAGGGAGGCAGGCAGTGAAGGGGCCTACAGGGATCACAGCAAAGCAGGGAGCTAGTCCCCCAAAGACAGAAGCCTCCATATAACTTGAGAAGTCCCAGGAAGGTGACGGCTTTGAGAAAGCCCTGAGCTGTCTTCCCTGATAGCCAATGTGGGATTCAGCTGGGGGGTCTGTGCCAAGCATGTGCAGGCCTGAGATCTGCTTCCCACTGGGGTGAAGGGATTGCCATGCCACCTCCTCCTTCTGATCCCAAGAGGCTGATGCCAGACTCTACCCAGACCCTCTCCATATTTCATCTGCTTTCTGACAGTTTCCAGCACAGAAAGAGAGGCCCACCCCTAGGGAGAGGGCTTTGACCCCAGAAGCATGGGGTGGAGGCCCACATTTTTTAAAAAGTATTTTATTTATTTGCAGGCAGAGAGAGACAGAGAGAGAGGAGAATAGGCACACCAGGGCCTCTAGGCACTGTAACAGACTCCAGATGCATGCACCACTTTGTGTGTCCGGCTTTATGTGGACACTGGGGAATCAAACCCAGGTCATTAGGCTTTGTAGGCAAGTGCCTTAACTGTTCAGCCATCTCTCCAGCCCAAGGTCTTCTTAAAAATGTATTTGGGGCACATGCATCAGGAGTTTGTTTGCAGTGGCTGGAGGCCCTGGCGTGCCCATTCTCTCTCTGTCTTCTCTCTGTGTGTGTCTCTCTGCTTGCAAATAAAAAAATAAATAGGGAAAGGAAACCGGGAAGAGAATGGAAAGATGGGAAGACAGAACCGAGCCAACCATCACTTGGGAAGATTGACACCTCGCTGAGCCTCAGTTCTTCTACCATAATCTGCAATTTGGGCTGAGACCTCTCAGTGCCCACCCAGTACCTATTTTCCCCTTCTCTCTGGTCCATGATTCTATTGGTGGTGGTAGCAAACTTAGAAGTAAATGATAAAGGCTGCACGTGGTGGTGCGCCTTAATCCCAGTAGAGGATCCTCATGAGTTTGAGGCCATCCTGAGACCACAGAGCGAATTCCAGGTCAGCCTGGGCTAGGGGTGAGACCCTAGTTTGAAAAACCAAAAAAAAAAAAAAAGACGAAAAAGAAGAAAAATACCTCCTATTTTGTTTAAGTCATTTTGTTGTACTTGTTGCTATAACTGGCAGCCAAACTCAACCCCTAAAAGACACAGGGGAAGCCGTGTGTTCTGCCCTTCAGACACCCCAAACCATGATGGTGATGGCTACTTTATTCCAGGACCACTTGGATTGTTACAGAGGAAGTTTTATTCTTTGAAGTCATCCTTTTTTATTTTTATTTTTTGGTTTTGCAAGGTAGGGTCTCACTCTGGTCCAGGCTGAGCTGGAATTAACTATGTAGTCTCAGGGTGGCCTCGAACTCTCAGCGATCCTCCTACCTCTGCCTCCAGTGCTGGGATTAAAGACGTGCACCACCACGCCCGGCTTGAAGTCATTCTTTTGTTGTTGTTGTTGAGGTAGGGTTTCACTCTGGCCCAGGCTGACCTGGAATTAACTATGTAGTCTCAGGGTGGCCTTGAACTCATGGCCACCCAATAAATCTTTTAAAACATTGTTTGAAAATTTATGTGCAGCTGGGTGTAGTGGTGTACGCCTTTAATCCCAGCACTTTCGGAAGGTGGAGGTAGGAGGATCACCATGAATTCCGAGGCCACCCTGAAACTACAGAGTGAATTCCAGGTCAGCCTGAGCTAGAGTGAGACCATACCTTGAAAAACCAAAAAAAAAAATATATATATATATATATATATATATGTATGTATGTATGTATGTATGTATGTATATTTGCAAGCAGAGAGAAAGAGAGACAGACAGAATGGGCACACTAGAGCCTTTAGCCACTGCAAATGGATTCAGATGCATGTGCCACCTTGTGCACCTAGCTTTACATGGGTCCTGGGGAATCAAACTCGGGAACTCAGAACACTTTGCAGGCAAGTGCCATAACTACTGAGCCATCTCTCTAGCCCCATGATAAATCTTTAAAATAAAAGCATCTGTGCCTGACCTTAAAGTCATTTCACACCTCATCTAAGGGACTTTTAGTGTCACAGTTGGGACCTAAGACCCAGGCTGGCTTCAGCCAGGAGTTTGGGGGCCACCTCATCCCAGCAGGGAGGCAGGCACTGAAGGGGCCTACAGGGATCACAGCAAAGCAGGGAGCTAGTCCCCCAAAGACAGAAGCCTCCATATAACTTGAGAAGTCCCAGGAAGGTGACGGCTTTGAGGAAGCCCTGAGCTGTCTTCCCTGATAGCCAATGTGGGATTCAGCTGGGGGGTCTGTGCCAAGCATGTGCAGGCCTGAGATCTGCTTCCCACTGGGGTGAAGGGATTGCCATGCCACCTCCTCCTCCTGATCCCAAGAGGCTGATGCCAGACTCTACCCAGACCCTCTCCATATTTCATCTGCTTTCTGATAGTTTCCAGCACAGAAAGAGAGGCCCACCCCTAGGGAGAGGGCTTTGACCCCAGGAAGCATGGGGTGGAGGCCCACATTTTTTAAAAAGTATTTTATTTATTTGCAGGCAGAGAGAGAGAGAGAGAATAGGCACACCAGGGCCTCTAGTCACTGTAACAGACTCCAGATGCATGCACCACTTTGTGTGTCCGGCTTTATGTGGACACTGGGGAATCAAACCCAGGTCATTAGGCTGTGTAGGCAAGTGCCTTAACTGTTCAGCCATCTCTCCAGCCCAAGGTCTTCTTAAAAAATGTATTTATTTATTTGTTTGTTATGAGAGAGTGAGAGAGAGAAAGAAGAAAGAATGGGCCTGCCAGGGCCTCTAGCCACTGCAAACCAACTCCAGACACGTGCGCCACCATGTGTATTTGCTTACATGGATTCTGGGG
The DNA here is from genome assembly GCA_036365145.1 of Orientallactaga sibirica. Taxonomy (NCBI): domain Eukaryota; kingdom Metazoa; phylum Chordata; class Mammalia; order Rodentia; family Dipodidae; genus Orientallactaga; species Orientallactaga sibirica. The sequence continues at coordinate 843,741 of JAEOAD010001941.1, read as the reverse complement.
AATCCAACCTCGGTTCTTAGGCTTTGCAAGCAAGCGCCTTAACCACTAAGCCATCTCTCCAACCTCAAGGCCCACAGGAAAAGGTGGCACAGGCCTGTCATCCCAACACTCAGGAGGCTGAGGCAGGAGGATTGAGAGTTCCAAGCTAGGCTACAGAGCGAGAGCCTGTCTTAACAAACCAGACCACAAGGTGACGGCCAATCTCTCCACAGCATGGAACTGTGTGTTGTGGTGTGTGATGTAGTGTCTGTGTGGTATATGCATGTGTGTATGCACGTTTGCACACATGCAGAGGCCAGAGGTTGTCCTTCTTACATTCATCCACTTGTTTCCTTGAGGCAGTCTCTTATTCCCTTAGGGCTGTCATTTTGCACCAGCAGTTCTCTGTTTTCCACCCCCCACGGGATGGGTCATAACGATGCACGGCCTTGCCCAGTGTTTTCCTGGGTGCTAGGATTTGAGCTCAGATGGTCTCCAGCCTTCATACGTGTGCAATGAACACTCTTACCCACTGAGTCACCTCCTCAGCCTCCCAGTTGCGTTTTCTGTGCAGTTTTGTTTTTCTGGTGAAAACTGACAGACACTCCAAAGCCCCTTGGGCCCTTCCTGTATACCCTCCAGGCCATCGGCTTCTGCGCCAGGTTCTCGGCCATTCTCCACACCTCTGTGTGGCTCGGAGTCAGGAGGTTTCTGTGAACTTGGCGGGAAGCCAGGTGACAGGAAGGAAACTGTCCTTGTCTGCCCTGACGCTGGCTCACCCAGGAGGCCACTCTGCAGGCTGGTAGAGGGTAGTGATAGGGACATTCTTCTACCCAGTCTGAGGCTGCTCAGGTGTCCCTAGGTGACCTGAGCTGTGGGTGGTCATCGGAGTCCCACAGCAGGTACCAGGATGTGGCATGGTCCAAGTAAGAGCCTCCTCAATTATGGGGACCCAGGAGATGATTGAGATCATTGTGGAGACCATATGCAAGGCCTTGTGGCACTCCATGGCAGCTCTCCTTAGGAATGTGTGACAGTCCCTGGTCTCCAATCCAGTACCGGGATGTCTCTGGCCTCCAGTGCGGGTGTCTTCCTGCCACCATCTACTTGGGTCGCCTTGGTCTCTTGGCACTGCCCCCCTGTGGCTTGTGGGGATTGCTGGGGGGCAGAGGGCTATGATGCCGGCTTCCGCTGTCTGTAGATCCTGGGGTAGACAGGAGATTTCAGTGTGTGGTGCAGGAGAACTCAAGCAAAGTCAGGGCTCAGCTGCTGTGTGACCTTCCCCTGAGCCATGGCCACAGAGCCCAACCCCTACAGAGCCTGGACCCTCCCTTGGGACAGGAGGCTGGCACCATTCTTCTTCCGGTCTATAGAGGCCCAGGGCTCGTCTGAACTTTCTAGGGTCTTTCTTGCCAACCTTTTAATTTTTTATTATTTTTTGGAGACACAGAGAGAGAGAGACAGAGAGAGAGAGAGAGAGAGAGACAGAGATGGGTGCGCCAGCAGTGTCTCAGCTGCTGTGAACAAAATCCAGATGTGTGCGCCCCCTTGTGGTCAAGTGCGGCATTGCGCCCTTGCGTCACTTTGCATCTGGCTAAACGTGGGACCTGGAGATTGGAACCGCTGGAGATTGGAACCAGTGTTCTTAGGCTTAGGAGGCAGGCGCCTTAACCCCTAAGCCATCTCTCCAGCCCTCGCCAACCTTTTAAGTCTAATGTGGTTTCCACTGCTCCCACCATCACCCGGGACCCTCTCAAAGCCACTGTCATCCTGTGGTGCCATGCCCAGCAACTCCATCCAGCCGTGACAAGGCTGGGGGTCTTTGTGGACTCTTCCACGTCCCTCAGACAGTGTTGAAACTGACTGGTACTGTCGCATAGCACCCAAAGGCAACACAGGGGAACTTGCCACAACATAAACAGGGCAAACAGAAGGAAGACCCTCCCACATTCAGCCCGCCCTCCCTCACGGTCTGAAAGTTCATGGATAGTTGACCCAATCCTTCCCAATGGGTTGGTTATGAGGTGGCTCGGGAGATGACAACTGGTCTCAAGCATGCCAGCGGGAGGGGGGCTGTAGAGATGACTTAGTGCTTAAGGCATTTGACTGCAAAGCCAAAGGATCCCGGTTCAATTCTCCAGGACCCATGTAAGCCAGAAGCACAAGGGGGAGCATGCATCTGGAGTTCATTTGCAGTGGCTGGAAGTCCTGGTGCGCCCATTCTCTCTCTCTTTCTCTCTCTCAAATAAAAAAAATATATATTTTTTTAAAAAAACACGCGGGAGGCAGAGGTAGAAGGATTGCCATGAGTTCAAGGCCACCCTGAGACTACATAGTGAATTCCAGGTCAGCCTGAGCTAAAGCAAGACCCTACCTGGAAAAAAAAAAAAAGTAAAAAAAAAAAAAAAAAAATGCTAGCCTCCAAAACATTAAAGGCTTTTGCCAAAGCCCTTGGTCTCCCTTGAGAAACAGATAGTAAGACCCTATTGCTGAAGACATCTCTTGCTGAGAGGCAAGGTCACTGAAAAAGCAAGCTGGTGCTGAGCAGAAAACCTTCTCCCTGTAGACCAGCCAACTGAAAGCTGGAAAAAGCTGCACTGCATGCAGCGTATGGGAGACAGAAGTCATCAGCAGTGAAAACAGTGGACACTGAGTATTCAAGTTTGGCCATACAGGCCCAATGACTGAACGGGTGCAATAGTGGCATGTCTACTCTTAGGGTAACCAACTGCTCCATAATTGGACTGAAGGCCCTCTCTATGGGAGGCAATACATACCTGGTACTGAAAAACCTAAGCAAAAGTCTATGGCAGGTGAGGTCATGAGACTTAGGGGTATAAAGCCTGCTCTTGTCTGACTAAATGTATATATTATTCCCACCAAGCTGCCCTTGGGGCACTACATTTAATGTTCATGTTCACATATTAATGCTACTCTCACTTCTGGTTAGAGAAGCTTCTCTTTTCAGATGGCGATGACCACTGGGATCACCCAAAAGGAAACACAGTGCTGAGAAGAAGGGATGGAGGAGTGTCCAGCACTGAAACACCTCTGTCACACCCTCCAAGGCTCAGGGCCCATTGTGGAAGAGGGGGCGGATAGAATGGAAGAGCCAGAGGAAGGGTACGACTCCTTACAATGCTACTGCCCAGACAGAAATTGGCCTCAATATCCATGACCTTGCAGTGCCTAGCAATACCTTCGCAAGACCCTCAAAATAGAAGAGAAAGATGATGACATCAAATTAAAAGAAAGACTAATGGAGAGAGGGAGGAGATATGATGGAGATTGGTGTTCTAAAGTGGAATGCGGGGAGAGGAGGGAAATATCATATGTTTTTTGTATGTAAGTATAGAAGGTGGCAATAAAACAAATAATTTAAAAAAAAAAAAAAAAGAATGCCAGCAGGAGCTTGTGATCCTTGGCCTGCTCTGGCTTCCCCAATTTGGGGGGTGGGGATGGTGCTAACATGGCTGACCCCATGGCTGGATCTTAGCAACTGTTCTATGGCAAATTTCCGGCGATTGAAAGGCGTTAACAATTATTGCCAGCTTTACCCAAAGCAGCTGGGTCAACTCACAAGAGAAGGTGTGGGATGGTTCACCAGACCCCACCTGACATTTAGGCGCCCCAGCTCTATTCAATAACGCACAAGCTCGCATGCCCTGCGTGGGGGGGGAGCGGGGAGATAGAGTATAAGGAATGAACTATCTAGGAACAATGAGCTCCAATGAGGGGTTTCTTTGAAGTCTACAAGTTCTGTAAGTAAGCCCTCACCCCCAGGTGGAGGGAGGAACATCCACAGGGGTCACCCCAATATAATGAGCCCCACTGAAATGCTTTCTCTGTGGTCTCTTACTCCTGGACAGGGACAAGGAGCTTCTGGAAGCTGCCACAGGAAGTTGTCATTCAGGGTGGAATGAGAGTCTCCGTGGTGTGCCTGTTCTGGGGTCCCGGTGTTCTGGAAGGAAGCCCTCATCCCGAGGCTGAGGGAGGAGCATCCAAGGAGTAATTTTGACAGAGGACTCTCCATCAAAGTGTCTGCTTTTGGGGGGTCCCATATTCCTGTGAGTAACCCCTCTTTATGCTTTGTAAGTGATCTCTCCTCAATAAACTCATTGGTTCACCAAACTGTTGTGGGTCTAATCATGTCTGCCATCTGAGCCCTATTTGGGGTGAAGACATGTGTCTCTGTATCTCCCCAGGGGAAAAAGTTTCCTGCGACAGCAACATATAGCACTTGTCAGCACCCTTCTTGCCTCAAGATATAAAAGTAAAAGATGAAGCCAGGGAAGCGAAGAGGAGGGACCAGGCGACATGCTGAGCACACAGTGCTGGGACCCTGGGCTGGTACACAGGACAGCAGGCTCTTCCTCGAAGCTGGGGAATGTGCACAGCAGTGCAGTTGTCTTCGGAGAGGACTTTGTGGGCAGTCTTTTTCAATTAAGCAAAACCAACAAAACCGATTCTGAATGTATGGGCCAGGGTGAGCTCGGTGTGGTACTGAAAGACTGCTAACCCTGTAGTCAGGAGGCTAAGGAAGACCTTGTCAAAGAACAAAGAGGAGGGGCTGGGGAAATGGCTTTAGCGGTTAAGGTGTTTGCCTGCAAAGCCAAAGGATCCCAGTTTGATTCTCAAGGACCATGTTCATTTGCAGTGGCTGGAGGCCCTGGTGCATCCATTCTCTCTGTCTCTCTCTCTCAAATATGTTAAAATTCAAATAAATAAAATATGTTATTCAAAGATTCTTTTAAAAGGGCCCAAAAAGAACAATAAAGGAGAGAACATTTTCTCATTATACAAAATATAGAGTGAAAAATAAAAAACCAAGGAAAGCTACACAGTGGTTCTATTCAACTGAGATGTGGTACTGCTGTGAGACTCTTGTGAGTTTCAAAAAAAAAATTAAACAAATCAGACTTTCTTCCATTTTTTCTTAAAAGTGGGCCCAATAAAGACAGCAACATTTCTCATTATGCTCATTAAATATAGAGCTATTATTTATAGGTAGCTAAAGTTAAAAATAATAATACCTTTTTTTTTTTTTTTTTTTGGTTTTCAAGGTAGAGTTTTACTCTAGCCCAGGCTGACCTGGAATTCACTATGTAGTCTCAGGGTGGCCTTGAACTTACAGTAATCCTCCTACCTCTGCCTCCAAGTGCTGGGATTAAAGGCATGTGCCACCATGCCCTGCAACAATAATACTTTTTATTTTATGCATCTGTGTTTATATGTGTTTGGTTAGATGTGTGTGTGCATGCACGTGTGTGTGTGTCGGCCAGAGGCCAGCCTTGGGCGTCCTTTGAGATAGCGTCCGGAATTCATGAAGAAGGCTAGACTGGTTGGCCAGTGAGCTCCAGGGACACACCTGTCTCCACCTCCCCAGTGCTGGGGTTGCAGGCACACACCATTGCAGTCAGCATTTTTACTTGAGTTCTAGAGATAGAACTCAAGTCCTTATACTTGTAAGGCAAATGCTTTACCAACTGAGCCATCTCTCAGTTCTAAGAATACCTCTTAAAAAGAAACGGGTTGTTGGCCGGGCGTGGTGGCGCACGCCTTTAATCCCAGCACTCAGGAGGCAGAGGTAGGAGGATTGCCGTGAGTTTGAGGCCACCCTGAGACTACATAGTGAATTCCAGGTCAGCCTGGGCCAGAGTGAGACCCTACCTCGAAAAACCAAAAAAAAAAAAAAAAAAAAAGAAAGAAAGAAAGAAAGAAAGAAAGAAAGAAAGAAAAAAAAGAAAGAAACGGGTTGGGGCTGGAGAGATGGCTTAGCAGTTAAGGTGCTTGCCAGCAAAGCCAAAGGACTCAGGTTCAATGCCCCAGTACCCATGTAAAGCCAGATGCACAAGGTAGCACATGTGTCTGGAGTCCTCGAAAAACCAAAAAAAAAAAAAAAATTATTATTTTTAACTTTAGCTATCTATAAATAATAGCTCTAATTTACAATCTAGGATAGCACTTTCCCCAGACACATATGTCATATCTATGTAGCCCAGGCTGACCTGGAATTCACTGTCCTGCCTCAGCCTCCTGAATGCTGGCGTGTACCCTATCAGGCTCATGAATGTAATTGCAAACGTTCTCCTGGCTACACTTTAGGAAAATGGAAGAAAGTCAGATTTATTTAAATAATGTTTTTTGTTTTTTGTTTTGAGGCAATATCTCACTGTGGCCCAGGCTGATCTGAAACTTACTCTGTAGCCCAGGTCATTCACAAGCCCCTGTCCTGTGAGAGTGTTGGAAAACTCCAAATGGTAGGTATAAATGGTCTGCAAAGAGGCCTAGAGAGTGTGGGCTGAGGTGGCCAGAGCTGCTGTTCCTCCACCGATTCCCACAGATGAGACCTGAAAGTCCTAGAAGCCAGCAGGACGGAAGCGGGGTGGTGGTGGTGGTGGTGGTATTGGGTAGGGAGGGGCAGCCACTGACCTCGGATGTCACGGGGAAGGAGGGGAGGCCGGCTGGAGGATGTACTGCTCTGCCACGTGGTGCTGGGGAAAGTGAAGGTGACCTCAGGCACGTGGAGCGTGTTCTCATCTAAAGGTGAGACCCAAAACGAGAAGGAAATATTATTGTAGGAACCACCTGATGAGCCCAGAAATATAACTAAAGAGTGGCTAGCAGGGCTGGGGAAATAGCTCAGCGGGTAAAGAGCTTACTGCACAAGCATGAGCACCTTAGGGTTCTTTGTTGTTGCTGCTGTTGTTGTTTTGGTTTTTTTTTCGAGGTAGGTCAAACTCTAGCCCAGGCAGACCTGGAATTAGTCTCAGGCTGGCCTCGAACTCACAGTGATCTTCCTGCCTCTGCCTCTGCCTCCCAAGTGCTGGGACTAAAGGTGTGCGCCACCACACCCAGCAGGACCTTAGTTTTGATCACCAGCACCCATATAAATGCCAGACACAGCAGTGTGCACCCAGTGCTGGGTATGTGGATGCAGGAGAATCCATGGGGCAAGCTGGCTGGCTAGTCTAACCAAATCAGTGCTCTCTGTCTCTCTCTCTCTCAAATAAATAAAAAATATTTTTCTAAAAAAATATTTTATTTTTATTTGAGAGAGAGGGAGAGACAAAAGGAGAGAGAATAGGTGCACCATGGCCTCCAGCCGCTGCAAACGAACTCCAGATGCGTGCACCCCCTTGTGCATCTGGCTTACGTGGGTCCTGGAGAATCGAACCTGGGTCCTTTGGCTTTGCAGGCAAACGCCTTAACCACTAAGCCATCCCTCCAGCCCATAAAAAATATTTTTAAATGACCTTTTAAAGGTCATTTTTTGACCTGTAATTCACTATGTAATCTCAGGCTGGCCTTGATTCATAGCAATTTTCCTACCTCTGCCTTCCCAGTGCTGGGATTAAAGGCGTGCACCACCAAGCCGGGGTAAGTGTGACTCATTTTTAATCGGGGGTGCAGTAGCTCATGCCTTTAACCCCAGCACTTGGGAGGCTGAGTTAGGAAAATTACTGTGAGGTTAAGGCCTGGGCTACAGAGTGAGACCTTTCCTTTAAAAAAAAAAAAAAAAAAAAAGAATTATTAGCTGGGCATGGTGGTACATGCCTTTGATTCCAGCACTCAAGAGGCAGAGGTAGGAGGATCACCATGAGTTCAAGGCCACCCTGAGACTACATAGAGAATTCCAGGTCAGCCTGGGCCAGAGTGAGACCCTGCCTAGAAAAAACCATAAAAAGGAGCTGGAGAAATGGCTTAGCAGTTAAGTGCTTGCCTGTGAAGCCCAAGGATCCCAGTTCACGGCTAGATTCTGGAGTTTGTTTGCAGTGGCTGGAGGCCTTGGTGTGCCCATTCTCTCTCCCCCCTTCTCTCTCTGTTTGTCATTCTCAAATAAATTTTTTTAATTTTTTTAAAAAAAGAAAAAATGGGCTGTTTGCAGTCATTCTCAAAGCCTAAACCCCATTTTAAAAATTAAAAAAAAAGAAGAAAAAATAAATTTTTTTAATTTTTTTTTAAAAGAGAAAAACTCTGAGAAATCTAAGCAGTTAAAAAGCGCATGCCTGAGAAGCCCTAAGGACCCCAGTTTGATACTCCAGGTCCCACGTAAGCCAGATGCACATGGTGGCACATGCATCTGGAGTTCGTTTGCAGCGGCTAGAGGCCCTGGTATGCCCATTCACACTCTCTCTCCCTCCCTCCCTCTCTCTGTCTCTAATAAATAAATAATAATAAAAATAAATAAATAAATAAATAAATATTTAAAAAAGAAAAACCAAAAAATGTATTATTCATTATCTTATTTGTTTATTTATTTATTTACTTGCAGTACTGAGGATGAAATCCAGGGACTATTGGATGCTAGGTAAGTGTTCTACAATTCAGCTATATCCCCAAGCCCCTTTTTAATATTTTTAATTTATTTATATTTTATTTATTTATTTATATTATTTTTAAAAAATGTTTTATTTTTATTTATTTGAGAAAGAGAGAAATACAGAAATAGGTAGGTAGAGAGAGAGAGAATGGGTGTGCCAGGGTCTCCAGCCACTGCAAACGAACTTCAGATGTGTGCACCCCCTTGTGTATCTGGCTTATGTGGGACTCCTGGGGAGTCGAACCTGGGTCCTTTGGCTTTGCAGGCAAGCACCTTATCTGCTAAGCCATGTCTCCAGCTCCCCAAGTCCCTTTTTAAAATTTATTGAGCCGGGCGTGGTGGCGCACGCCTTTAATCCCAGCACTCGGGAGGCAGAGGTAGGAGGATCGCCGAGAGTTCGAGGCCACCCTGAGACTACATAGTGAATTCCAGGTCAGCCTGGGCCGGAGTGAGACCCTACCTCGAAAAACCAAAAAAACAACAACAAAAAAAAAAAAACAAAAAAAAAATTTATTATTATTATTTTCATTTTGAGTCTCATCTTACTAAGTTTCTCAATCTGGCTTTAACTTGCTGTGTATCACAGGCAGGTCTTGAACATTTTCTTTCTTTTTACTTCATGTGTGTGTGTGTCACTGGGGAGGGAACCCGGGGCCTCATGCTATACACCAGCACTGAGCTACATCCCCCAGACCTTGAATTTTTTTTTGTTTGTTTTTTGAGGTAGGGTTTCACTCTAGCCCAGGCTGACCTGGAATTCACTATGTAGTCTCAGGGTGGCCTCGAACTCACAGCAATCCTCCTACCTCTGCCTCCTGAGTGCTGGGATTAAAGGCATGCGTTACCACCGGTTTCCTTTTTTTCTTAATATTTTATTTTTATTTATTTGAAAGAGAAAGAGAAAGGCAGACACAGAGAGAGAATGGGCACCCTGAGACTACATAGTGAATTCCAGATCAGCCTGATCTAGAGTGAAACCCTACCTCGAAAAGCAAAAAAAAAAAAAGGAAAAAGGAAAAAGGTAGGGCTAGACATGGTGCCACACACCTTTAATCCCAGCACTCAGGAGGCAGAGGTAGAGGTAGGAGGATTTTCATGAGTTCAATGCCAGCCTGGGCTAGAGTGAGACCCTACCTCGAAAAGAAACACCAAAAACTAGATGGGGGGATGGAGAGATGACTAGCACTTAAGGCACTTGTCTGCAAAGCCCAAGGACCCAAGTCCGACACCCCAGTACCCATGTAAGCCTGAGACACAAGGTGACGCATGCATCTGGAGTTTGTTTGCACTGGCTGGAGGCTCTAGCACACCTATTCTCTCTATCTGCCTCTTTCTCCCTCTCTCTCGAATAAATAAATAAAATATTTTAAAAATAGATAGGACTGGAAGATGGATCAGTGGCTGCAAAGCCAAATGATCCAGTTCAATTCCTCAGTACCCATGTAAGCCAGATGCACAGTGGTGCATGAATCTGGAGTTTGCTTGCAGCAAATGGAGGCTCTGGTTGCCCATTCTATCTTTCTTCTACCTCTCCACTTGTAAATAAATAAATAAATAAAATTTAAAAATAGACAATAGAGCCGGGCGTGGTGGCGCGCCTTTAATCCCAGCACTCGGAGGCAGAGGTAGGAGGATCGCCGAGAGTTGAGGCCACCCTGAGACTACATAGTTAATTCCAGGTCAGCTTGGACCAGAGTAAAACCCTACCTTGCAAACCAAAAAAAAAAAAAAAAAAAAAAAGGACAATAGATGAAGATAGATTTTGTTTTGTTTTGTTTTTCAAGGTAGGTCTCACTCTGCCCAGGCTGACCTGGAACTCACTATGTAGTCTCAGGGTGGTATTGAACTCATGGAGATCCTCCTACCTCAACCTCCTCCCAAGTGCTGGAATTAATAGCATGCACCACTACACCCGGCATGTGGTATGTATGTGTCTGTGGTGTCCATACATGTATGCATGTGTGCACATATGTGTGGGGTACATGTGTGTATACATGTGTTTGGAGGCCAGAGGTCAACTTCAAATGTTTAAACTTCAGACACTTTCCACCTTATTTATTTTGGTTTTTCTAGGCAGGGTTTCACTCTGGTCCAGGCTGACCTGGAATCCCCTATGTAGTCTCAGGGTGGCCTTGAACTCACAGCGATCCTCCTACCTCTGCCTCCCAAGTGCTGGGATTAAAGGAGTGCGCCACCACGCCTCGCTCCACTTTTATTTATTGAGACAGAGTCTCTCACTGAACCCAGAGTCTGGCTAGGCTGGCTAGCCAGTAAGTCAAAAGTTCCCCGCCCCACCTCCCTAGCACTGGGAGGACAGGTGTGCGCTGCAATGTCTAGCGTTTATGTGGAGGGTGGGGATCGGAACTCTGGTCTTCACGCATGAGCGGAAAGCCCACTGGGTCATCTCCCCAAACCCCCAAGTCTTGATCAACAGAAACGTTACCAGGCTGTCTTCTCTCTTTTTGATTCCCTACCTGTGTGGAAAACCGAGGCTGGGCTTCATCTTGGAGGCAACGAGGACGGCAGGGAACACACCCTTCCCAGGTGACTTTGCTGGCTGGAGGTATGCTGGGGACAGCTGGCTTTCTGTGGAATGCTCTGTTGAGGGCTGAGGTCTCCGTGGCCTGCAGGGAAGGAGTGCACAGCAGGGCAGCTTGGCTGAGACTATCAAGGCCATGAGCTGATGACAGCAGATGGCCTTCCCATGTGTGATCTAATTTGGTAATGGCAGAACAGAGGCAGATTTCCTCAAATCAGAGACTCCGCCTGCCTCCTAGCTGGATGTCGGCTTTCTCCTTCTTTCACACCTGAATGGAATGGCTGGCTGACCTGGACTCAGCTGCTCACTAACCCTGCCAATCTTGGGACTTCAGATGGTCTCTCCTCTCTCTCTCTCCCCTCTCTTTCTCTCTCTCTCTCCTGTTTCTCTGGAGACAATACACCTGCCTTTGATAACGATATTTCTCAGTGTTTCTACTGAACAAACAGCAGATTCATTTAGTATTCTTTTTGTTTTTTTTTTCGAGGTAGGGTCTCACTCAAGCTCAGGCTGACCTGGAATTCACTATGTCGTCTCAAGGTGGCCTCAAAGTCACAGCAATCCTCCTACCTCTGCCTCCTGAGTGCTGGGATTAAAGGCATGTGCCACCACGCCCGGCTATTTCTTCTATTTTTATTATTTTTTTTTCAAGGTAGGGTCTCACTCTGCCCAGGCTGACCTGGAACTCGCTCTGTGGTCCCAGGCTGGCCTCAACTCACAGTGATCATCCTACCTCTGGGTAGGATGCGCTGGGATTAAAGGCATATGCCATGAGGTCCAGCTTCTTTTTTTTTTTCAAGTTTTGGTTTTAGTATGTGTATATAGAGTTTGTGTATGCAGTATGTGCACATGTGTGTACAAGCATGTGTGCGTAGGCCAAAGGAGAACATTGCATGATCTTACTGTTCCTTGAAAGAGAAAAAAAAAGTATTATTATTTTTAACTTTAGCTATCTATAAATAATAGCTCTAATTTACAATCTAGGATAGCACTTTCCCCAGACACATATGTCATATCTATGTAGCTGACCTGGAATTCACTGTCCTGCCTCAGCCTCCTGAATGCTGGCATGTACCCTATCATGAATGTAATTGCAAACGTTCTCCTGGCTACACTTTAGGAAAATGGAAGAAAGTCAGATTTGTTTAAATAATGTTTTTTGTTTTTTGTTTTGAGGCAATATCTCACTGTGGCCCAGGCTGATCTGAAACTTACTCTGTAGCCCAGGTCATTCACAAGCCCCTGTCCTGTGAGAGTGTTGGAAAACTCCAAATGGTAGGTATAAATGGTCTGCAAAGAGGCCTAGAGAGTGTGGGCTGAGGTGGCCAGAGCTGCTGTTCCTCCACCGATTCCTACAGATGAGACCCGAAAGTCCTAGAAGCCAGCAGGACGAAAGCGGGGTGGTGGTGGTGGTGGTGGTATTGGGTAGGGAGGGGCAGCCACTGACCTCGGATGTCACGGGGAAGGAGGGGAGGCCGGCTGGAGGATGTACTGCTCTGCCACGTGGTGCTGGGGAAAGTGAAGGTGACCTCAGGCACGTGGAGCGTGTTCTCATCTAAAGGTGAGACCCAAAACAAGAAGGAAATATTATTGTAGGAACCACCTGATGAGCCCAGAAATATAACTAAAGAGTGGCTAGCAGGGCTGGGGAAATAGCTCAGCGGGTAAAGAGCTTACTGCACAAGCATGAGCACCTTAGGGTTCTTTGTTGTTGCTGCTGTTGTTGTTTTGGTTTTTCGAGGTAGTGTCAAACTCTAGCCCAGGCAGACCTGGAATTAGTCTCAGGCTGGCCTCGAACTCACAGTGATCTTCCTGCCTCTGCCTCTGCCTCCCAAGTGCTGGGACTAAAGGTGTGCGCCACCACACCCAGCAGGACCTTAGTTTTGATCACCAGCACCCATATAAATGCCAGACACAGCAGTGTGCACCCAGTGCTGGGTATGTGGATGCAGGAGAATCCATGGGGCAAGCTGGCTGGCTAGTCTAACCAAATCAGTGCTCTCTGTCTCTCTCTCAAATAAATAAAAAATATTTTTTTTAAAAATATTTTATTTTTATTTATTTGATAGAGAGGGAGAGACAAAAGGAGAGAGAATAGGCACACCATGGCCTCCAGCCGCTGTAAACGAACTGCAGATGCGTGCACCCCCTTGTGCGTCTGGCTAACGTGGGTCCTGGAGAATCGAACCTGGGTCCTTTGGCTTTGCAGGCAAACGCCTTAACCACTAAGCCATCCCTCCAGCCCATAAAAAATATTTTTAAATGACCTTTTAAAGGTCATTTTTTGACCTGTAATTCACTATGTAATCTCAGGCTGGCCTTGATTCACAGCAATTCTCCTACCTCTGCCTTCCAAGTGCTGGGATTAAAGGCGTGCACCACCAAGCTGGGGTAAGTGTGACTCATTTTTAATCGGGGGGGTGCAGTAGCTCATGCCTTTAATTCCAGCACTTGGGAGGCTGAGTTAGGAAAATTACTGTGAGGTTAAGGCCTGGGCTACAGAGTGAGACCTTTCCTTTAAAAAAAAAAAAAAAAGTATTATTAGCTGGGCATGGTGGTACATGCCTTTGATTCCAGCACTCAAGAGGCAGAGGTAGGAGGATCACCATGAGTTTAAGGCCACCCTGAGACTACATAGAGAATTCCAGGTCAGCCTGGGCCAGAGTGAGACCCTACCTAGAAAAAACCAAAAAAGAAGCTGGAGAAATGGTTTAGCAGTTAAGTGCTTGCCTGTGAAGCCTAAGGATCCCAGTTCAAGGATAGATTCTGGAGTTCGTTTGCAATGGCTGGAGGCCTTGGTGTGCCCTCTCTCTCTCTCTCTCTCTCTCTGCCTCCTTCTCTCTCTGTTTGTCATTCTCAAATAAATTTTTTTTTAATTTTTTTTTTAAAAAAAGAGAAAAAATGGGCTGGAGAAATCTCTTAGCAGTTAAGGCGCATGCCTACAAAGCCTAAGGACCCCATTTTGATACTCCAGGTCCCACGTAAGCCAGATGCACATGGTGGCACATGCATCTGGAGTTCGTTTGCAGTGGCTAGAGGCCCTGGTGTGCCCATTCACACACTCTCTCTCTCCCTCCCTCTCTCTGTCTCTAATAAATAAATAATAATAAAAATAAATAAATTATATTTTAAAAAGAAAAACCAAAAAAATGTATTATTCAGTATCTTATTTGTTTGTTTATTTATTTATTTATTTATTTACTTGCAGTACTGAGGACGAAATCCAGGGACTACTGCATGCTAGGTAAGTGTTCTACAATTCAGCTATATCCCCAAGTCCCTTTTTAAATTATTTATTTATTTATTTATTTATTTTTATTTTTATTATTTTTAAAAAATATTTTATTTTTATTTATTTGAGAGAGAGAGATACAGAAATAGGTAGGTAGAGAGAGAGAGAATGGGTGTGCCAGGGTCTCTAGCCACTGCAAACGAACTTCAGATGTGTGCACCCCCTTGTGCATCTGGCTTATGTGGGACTCCTGGGGACTCGAACCTGGGTCCTTTGGCTTTGCAGGCAAGCACCTTACCTGCTAAGCCATGTCTCCAGCTCCCCAAGTCCCTTTTTAAAATTTATTATTATTTTTAATCCCAGCACTCGGGAGGCAGAGGTAAGAGGATCGCCAAGAGTTCGAGGCCACCCTGAGACTACATAGTTAATTCCAGGTCAGCCTGGACCAGAGTGAGACCCTACCTTGCAAAACCAAAAAAAAAAAAAAAAAATTATTATTATTATTTTCATTTTGAGTCTCATCTTACTAAGTTTCTCAATCTGGCTTTAACTTGCTGTGTATCACAGGCAGGTCTTGAACATTTTCTTTCTTTTTACTTCATGTGTGTGTGTGTCACTGGGGAGAAAACCCGGGGCCTCATGCTATACACTACCACTGAGCTACATGCCCCAGACCTTGAATTTTTTTTTTTTTTTTTTTTTTTTCGAGGTAGGGTTTCACTCTAGCCCAGGCTGACCTGGAATTCACTATGTAGTCTCAGAGTGGCCTCAAACTCACAGCGATCCTCCTACCTCTGCCTCCTGAGTGCTGGGATTAAAGGCATGCGTTACCACACCCAGCTTCCTTTTTTTCTTAATATTTTATTTTTATTTATTTGAAAGAGAAAGAGAAAGGCAGACACAGAGAGAGAATGGGCACCCTGAGACTACATAGTGAATTCCAGGTCAGCCTGATCTAGAGTGAGACCCTACCTCGAAAAGCAAAAAAAAAAAAAAAAAAAAAAAAAAAAAGGAAAAGGTAGAGGCTGAACATGGTGCCACACACCTTTAATCCCAGCACTCAGGAGGCAGAGGTAGAGGTAGGAGGATTTTCATGAGTTCAATGCCAGCCTGGGCTAGAGTGAGACCCTACCTCGAAAAGAAACACCAAAAACTAGATGGGGGGGGATGGAGAGATGACTTAGCACTTAAGGCACTTGTCTGCAAAGCCCAAGGACCCAAGTCCGACACCCCAGTACCCATGTAAGCCTGAGACACAAGGTGACGCATGCATCTGGAGTTTGTTTGCACTGGCTGGAGGCTCTAGCACACCTATTCTCTCTATCTGCCTCTTTCTCCCTCTCTCTCGAATAAATAAATAAAATATTTTAAAAAAATAGATAGGGACTGGAAGATGGATCAGTGGCTGCAAAGCCAAATGATCCGAGTTCAATTCCTCAGTACCCATGTAAAGCCAGATGCACAGTGGTGCATGAATCTGGAGTTTGCTTGCAGCAAATGGAGGCTCTGGTTGCCCATTCTATCTTTCTCTCTCTCTCTCCACTTGTAAATAAATAAATAAATAAAATTTAAAAATAGACAATAGAGCCGGGCGTGGTGGCGCACGCCTTTAATCCCAGCACTCCGGAGGCAGAGGTAGGAGGATCGCCGAGAGTTTGAGGCCACCCTGAGACTACATAGTTAATTCCAGGTCAGCTTGGACCAGAGTAAAACCCTACCTTGCAAAACCAAAAAAAAAAAAAAAAAAAAAAAAAGGACAATAGATGAAGATAGATTTTTGTTTTGTTTTGTTTTTCAAGGTAGGGTCTCACTCTAGCCCAGGCTGACCTGGAACTCACTATGTAGTCTCAGGGTGGTATTGAACTCATGGAGATCCTCCTACCTCAGCCTCCCAAGAGCTGGAATTAATAGCATGCACCACTACACCCGGCATGTGGTATGTATGGGTCTGTGGTGTCCATACATGTATGCATGTGTGCACATATGTGTGGGGGTACATGTGTGTATACATGTGTTTGGAGGCCAGAGGTCAACTTCAAATGTTTAAACTTCAGACACTTTCCACCTTATTATTTTGGTTTTTCTAGGCAGGGTTTCACTCTGGCCCAGGCTGACCTGGAATCCCCTATGTAGTCTCAGGGTGGCCTTGAACTCACAGCGATCCTCCTACCTCTGCCTCCCAAGTGCTGGGATTAAAGGGGTGCGCCACCACGCCCGGCTCCACTTTATTTATTGAGACAGAGTCTCTCACTGAACCCAGAGTCTGGCTAGGCTGGCTAGCCAGTAAGTCCAAGGGATTCCCCGCCCCCACCTCCCTAGCACTGGGAGGACAGGTGTGCGCTGCAATGTCTAGCGTTTATGTGGAGGGTGGGGATCGGAACTCTGGTCTTCACGCATGAACGGAAAGCCCACTGGGTCATCTCCCCAAACCCCCAAGTCTTGATCAACAGAAAACGTTACCAGGCTGTCTTCTCTCTTTGATTCCCTACCTGTGTGGAAACCGAGGCTGGGCTTCATCTTGGAGGCAACGGGGACGGCAGGGAACACACCCTTCCCAGGTGACTTTGCTGGCTGGAGGTATGCTGGGGACAGCTGGCTTTCTGTGGAATGCTCTGTTGAGGGCTGAGGTCTCTCCGTGGCCTGCAGGGAAGGAGTGCACAGCAGGGCAGCTTGTGAGACTATCAAGGCCATGAGCTGATGACAGCAGATGGCCTTCCCATGTGTGATCTAATTTGGTAATGGCCAGAACAGAGGCAGATTTCCCTCCAAATCAGAGACTCCGCCTGCCTCCTAGCTGGATGTCGGCTTTCTCCTTCTTTCACACCTGAATGGAATGGCTGGCTGACCTGGACTCCAGCTGCTCACTAACCCTGCCAATCTTGGGACTTCAGATGGTCTCTCCTCTCTCTCTCCCTCTCTCTCTCTCTCTCTCTCTCCTGTTTCTCTGGAGACAATACACCTGCCTTTGATAACGATATTTCTCAGTGTTTCTACTGAACAAACCAGCAGATTCATTTCGTATTCTTTTTTGTTTTTTCGAGGTAGGGTCTCACTCTAGCTCAGGCTGACCTGGAATTCACTATGTCGTCTCAAGGTGGCCTCAAAGTCACAGCAATCCTCCTACCTCTGCCTCCTGAGTGCTGGGATTAAAGGCATGTGCCACCATGCCCGGCTATTTCTTCTATTTTTATTATTTTTTTTTCAAGGTAGGGTCTCACTCTAGCCCAGGCTGACCTGGAACTCACTCTGTGGTCCCAGGCTGGCCTCAAACTCACAGTGATCATCCTACCTCTGGGTAGGATGCGCTGGGATTAAAGGCATATGCCATGAGGTCCAGCTTCTTTTTTTTCAAGTTTTGGTTTTGGTATGTGTATATAGAGTTTGTGTACGGTATGTGCACATGTGTGTACAAGTATGTGTGCAAGCGTAGGCCAAAGGAGAACATTGGGTATGATCTTACTGTTCCTTGAAAGAGAACCTCTTCCTCAACCTGGACCTGCTCAGTCCATCAGTGATTCTCTATGTCTGCCCAACAAACTGGAGTTACTGATGCGCATAGCCATGCCCAGCCTTTTATGGGGGTTCTGGAAAGTCAAACTTGTCAGTCTTCTGCCCACGAGACCCTCTATTCACCTATGAAGGGCTGGAGAAGTGGCTCAGCAATATTGTGCTCAACTAGAATCCCCCAGTGAGGGGCTGGGGACGTGGCTCAGTGGTAGAGCTCCTGCCTAGAATCCCCCAGTGAGGGGCTGGGGACGTGGCTCAGTGGTAGAGCTCCTGCCTAGAATCCCCCAGTGAGGGGCTGGGGGCGTGGCTCAGTGGTAGAGCTCCTTCCTAGAATCCCCAGTGAGGGGCTGGGGGCGTGGCTCAGTGGTAGAGTCCTGCCTAGAATCCCCAGTGAGGGGCTGGGGCGTGGCTCAGTGGTAGAGTACCTGCCTAGAATCCCTAGTGAGGGGCTGGGGGGCGTGGCTCAGTGGTCTAGCATATGCAAGACCCTGAGTTGTAGTCCCGACACTGCCAAAACCCAAAACAAGGGGCTGGAGAGATGGCTTAGCCTACAAAGCCAAAGGACCAAGGTTCAATTCCCCAGGACCCAGGTAAGCCAGCTGCACAAGGTGGCCCATGTGTTTAGAGTTCGTTTGCAGAAGCTGGAGGCCCTGGTGTGCCCATTCTTTCTCTATTTTCCTTTGTCTCTCAAGTAAATAAATAAAATTTTTAAAAATGACAAGCATGGTGTGGTGGTGCATTCCTTTAATCCCAGCACTTGGGAGACAGAGGTAGGAGGATCACCACCAGTTCGAGGCCACCCTGAGACTATATAGTGAATTCCAGGTCAGCCTGGACTAGAGTGAAACCCTGCCTTGAAAAAACAACAACAACAAAAAAGACAAAACAATACTAAACAGGCATATGAAAATTTCCAGGTCACAGGTCTGCATGTTCATTGTGGTTATGCCTGCATGAAACATGGGCACATGGCTTGGCACTACGTGGGCATGGTGAAGGGCTAGTGTGGGCATATTTTCCTTCCATCTCCTTGAAGTATGGACCCCATGGCCACAGGACCAACTTTATTCCTGACCTTCCCTCTGTGCCCTCTTTCTCTGGCTGTGCTGGCCACACACCAGCAAACCAGGCTGATGTCCACCCACCGGTTGCAAGCTCCAGGTGAAGGAGGGTGACCGCTTCCTCCTGGCCTTCCTCTCCACGGAGCAGTCCCTGCTGTGGCTAACTTGGGGCCACCTCCTGTGTGCAGGGCTGGGGTCCCTGGAATCCAGGCTGCCACCATCCCGGTCGGGCCCTTTGCGGCGTCGGCTGGCTGCGATGAGGGCAATGGTCTTGGTGCCCAGGGCCATCTCCTTGAGAGCCTGGGCACTCAGGGCTGGGCTGCTGGCCTCCCCCACTGGCTGTGGGGCTCTCGGCTCCTGTCCGGTTGTGGGCTGCAGCCTGGAGACAAGGCTTTTCATGCCAAGAGCACTCGGCTTCTAAAAGAGACCAGTATCAGTGGAAGTCACAGGCCATGGATGGTCATTATGGTCCCAGCACGGGGCCCATTGCAGATTTACTCCATGTGGACCTGATGGGGTGTGGTAGTTTGAATATAAAGGGTCCCCCATAGCCTCATGTTTTGTTTTTTGTTTGTTTGGTTTGGTTTGTTGAGGTAGGGTCTCACTCTAGTCCAGGCTGACCTGGAATTCACTCAGTATTCTCAGGGTAGCCTCGAACTCATGGTGATCCTCCTACCTCTGCTGCCCATGTGCTGGGATTAAACACACATGCCAACCACACCTGGCTAGCCTTGTGTTTTGTGACGAAGACTCATACTCAATCCCCAGATGGTGGAGCATTTGGGAGGCGGAGCCTTGCTGGAGGAGATGTGCACTGGGGGTGGACCTTGAGGTTCATTAACACAGCTCCAAGCCCAGTACCTAGACTACTTCCACCCAGACATGTGACAACATCCTGCCTGTGCCATGCCTTCCGGGCCACGATGAAGCTTCCCCTCAAGACTATAAGCCCCAAATAAACCCTTTCCTTCCATCAGCTGCTTCTGGTTGGATGTTTTGTCCCAGAAATGCAAAGATAACTGCACCCCTGGGTGAGAGACCCTGTTGGTGGGGAAGAGACCTCCCCACCCCATTACTACCCAGCACACCAACCTCAAGCATCGGGGGAGTTAGCAGGACACGCAGGGCTGGCGGAGGCAGAAGAGTGTCTTGTTTCCCCAGCTTCCGCAATGGTGTGTTTTTTGATGATATGTTCCCGTCACTGTGGATGAAACAGTGATCAAAAGGGTCACACTGGGCTGGAGAGATGGCTTAGCAGTTAAGGCGCCTGCCTGTGAAGCCTAAGGACCTGGGTTTGATTCCCCAGTACCCATATAAGCCAGGTGCACATGGTGGCACACGCATCTGGTTTGTTTGCAGTGGCTAGAGGCCCTGGTGTGCCCATTCTCTCTCTCTCTCCTCTCTCTCTTCTTCTCTCTCTCCCTCTTTCTCTATCTCTCAAATAAATAAATTTTTTTTAAAAGGGTCACACTAGCTGGGCGTGGTGGCGCATGCCGTTAGTCCCAGCACTGGGAAGGCAGAGGTAGGAGGATTGCTGTGAGTTTGAGGCCATCCTGAGACTACATAGTGAATTCCAGGTCAGCCTGGGCTAGAGTGAAGCCATATCTTGAAAAAAAAAAAAAAAAAAAAAAAGGGGGTCACACTGAGGCCTGCCCCCTTTGCCACAGCTTGAGCCAGCTGGAACCTGAGCCATGTGCCCATGCACTGGGTAGGATGCCCGCAGCTACCCTTCTGTGATTGGGGCCACACTGGCTTGTTCGCCTAACAGTGCATTTTGACTACCTACCATGGCAGCTGGGGACCAGCACAGGATCTTGGCTTGCAGGGTGCTGCCCTCCATACTCCGTGTATGTGGGGGGGGGTGAGCCATGTAGCCAAAGGGCACTGGGGACCCAAGGACAGTGGTGCATGCTGCAATGTTTGTGCCAAGAGACAGGGAGAGGCTGGGGAGGTGGCTCTATGGGTAAAAGTGCTCTGGTGTGCATGTGGTTTCAGTGGGAAAAGGCTGTATAGATCATGTGCTAATGGGTGAAATGTTGTAATGTCTGTGTCTTACTTTAAAAGTCTGAGGATAGGGCTGGAGAGATGGCTCAGCAGTTAAGGACACTTGCCTGCAAAGCCTGACTACTCAGGGTTCAATTCCCCAGGAGCCATGTAAAGCCAGATGCACAGAGTGATGCATGCATCTGGAGTTTGGTTTTAGTGACAGAAGGCCCTAATGTGACCATTTCTGTCTTTCTCTCTCTCTGCTTGCAAATAAATAAGTAAAAAAAAAACTTTTAATATTTATTTGTTTGATAGAGAGAGGCAGAGAGAGAGACAGAATGGGTGCGCTACCGCAAATGAACTCCAGATGCATGCACCCCCTTGTGCATGTGGCTTACGTGAGTCCTGGAGAATCAAACCAGGATCCTTTGGCTTTGCAGGCAAACCCCTTAACTGCTAAGCCATCTCTCCAGCCCAGTAAAAAAAAAATTTAAGTGTGAAGATAGGGCTGGAGAGATGGCTTAGGCTGCTTGCCTGTGAAGCCTAAGGACCCAGGTTTGATTCCCCAGTACCCACTTAAGCTAGATGTACAAGGTGGCATGTGCATTTGGAATTTTTTTTTTTTTGAGGTAGGGTCTCACTCTAGCCCAGGCTGACCTGGAATTCACTATGTTGTCTCAGGATGGCCTCGAACTCATGGCGATCCTCCTACCTCTGCCTCCTGAGTGCTGGGATTAAAGGTGTGCACCACCACACCTGGCCTTGCATCTGGAATTTTATTTTCAGTGGCTGGAGGCCCTGGGTGCACCTGTTCTCTCTCTCTCTCTCTTTCTCTCTGCCTCTTTCTCCCTCTTTCTTTCTCTCCAATAAATAAATGAAAAATATACAAGTGTGAGGCTAGAATAGGAGACGACTATGGGTGAACTGTGTCTCCAGGTTCACATGTGGAAGGCCTGATCCCCAAGTGATCATGTCTACAGGCAGACTCTTCAGGAGATGATTAGGGTGAAGTGAGGTCATAGGTGAGAGTCTCATCTCATGAAGGACTGCAGTTATAAAAAGAGGAAGCCAGGCATGGTGGTGCACACCTTTAATCCTAGCACTCAGGAAGCAGAAGTAGGAGGATCACTGTGAGTTTGAGGCCACCCTGAGACTACATAGTAAATTCCAGGTCAGCCTGGGCTAGAGTGAGACCCTACTTCAAAAAAGGGGGGCTAGAGAGATTGCTTAGTGGTTAAGGTGCTTGCCTGGAAAGCCTAAGGACCCAGGTTTGACTCCCCAGAACCCACGTAAGCCAGATGCACAAGGTGATGCATGCACACGAGGTCATGCATGCGCATAAGGTGGCACATGTATCTGGAGTTTGATTGCAGTAGCTAGAGGATCTGGCATGCCAATACTCTCTCTCTCTTTCTTGCCCTCTTTCTCTCTCATAAAAATAAAAAAAAGAACTGGGTGTGGTAGCACACACCTTTAATCCCAGCACTCGGGAGGTAGAGGTAGGAGGATCGCCGTGAGTTTGAGGCCACCCTGAGACTACATAATGAATTCCAGGTCAGCCTGGACTACAGTGAGACCCTACCTCAAAAAAAAAAAAATCAAGAAGAGTAAAAATTAAAATAAAGGGCTGGAGAGATGGCTTAGCAGTTAAGTGCTTGCCTGTGAAGCCTAAGGACCCCGAGGCTTGATTCCCCAGAACCCACGTAAGCCAAATGCACAAGGTGGCGCATGCATCTGGAGTTTGTTTACAGTGGCTGGAGGCTCTGCTGTGCCCATTCTCTCTCTGCCTGCCTATTTCTGTATCTCTCTCTCTCAAATAAATAAATAAAAATAAAATATTTTTAAAAATAAAAAAAAGAGGAAATCACTGCCCACATTCTTCCTCCCCCATCCCACTTCTCCCTCATGGGAGTCGTTTTAAGAATAACCAACTCTGGGCTAGGGAAATGGCTCAGTTGGTAAAGTGCTCACCACATAAGTATGAGGATCTGAATTTGAATCCTCATGTAAAAGTCAGTTGTGGCCAGGCAAGGCCACCCTGAATTCCAGCACTAGGCAGAGGTAGGAGGATTCCAGAGTCCACCCTGAGACTACGTAGTTATTCCAGGTCAGCCTGGACCAGAGTGAGACCCTACCTAGCAAAACCAAAAAAAAAAAAAAAAAAGTCAGTTGTGCAGGGTACACCTGTTATCCCCGCACTGGGGAGTCAGAGACATGGGGATTCCCAGGGCTTGCTGTATAGCTAGTCTACTGAATCAGTGAGCTTCAGGTTCAGTGAGAGACCCTGTCTCAAAAAATAAGGTAAGGCTGGAGAGATGGCTTAGCAGTTAAGCGCTTGCCTGTGAAGCCTAAGGACCCATGTTCGACTCTCCAGATCCAATGTAAGCCAGACGCACAAAGGTGGGCCATGCCCATGAGGTGGTGCAAGCATTGAGAGTTCGATTTCAGTGGCTGAGGCCCTGGTGTGCCAATTCTCTCTCTGTCTCATGCTCTCTAAAATGGGAGATGGCTCAGTGATTAAAGTCACTTATTGCAAACCCACTGACCCTAGCAATCTGCCAGTGCGGTTGGGGGTTGGCCAGGGCCTCTTTTATTATTGTTATTAGTAGTAGTTATGTAGATAATGTGTATACAGTCATGCTGGTACCATCGTCAGCCTCCTCCCTGTCCTCCCCCCACGAGAGCCTCTTTCTGGTTGGAAGATGGCTGCCTTCTTGCTGTGCCCTCATGTGTTGTGGGAGTAGGCAGGAATAAGAGGTGGACAAGGGGCTCCACCTGACTCACCTGTCTCTCTTTAGCGATATTGGAGGCAGCTCGAATGGGGTGCCCCCTGGGAGGTTTTTCCTGTTGTCTGGCTGGTCTCCGCTGGGTTCCTCGGGAGGTGAGGGCGATATGTTCAGTACAGAGCCATCCTGGGACCAAAGGAACAAGTGAGGGTAGCAGGGACGGCAGCAATAGTAACACCAAGCAGAGGGATTCTGGGGGGCCACAGGAAGGCTCAAGACCTCCTTCCCACCAGGGTTCAGGGAAAGCCACAGGGCAGGGGAGATTAGCCAGGTGGGATCCCTAGCTTGCACCCACTATGAGGATCAGGGAGGCTTCCCTGCACAGGTGGACAGCCCTCCAGGGACCAGACCTTGGCTTCAACCTTGAATAGAAGTGGAATGGGGGACATCTGTTCCAAAGACCATAAAAGACTATCAGTCCTCAAAAAATTAAACATGGACTAGGCATGGTGGCATATGCCTTTAATCCCAGCATTTAGGAGGCAGAGGTAGGAGGATCACTGTGAGCTCAAGACCAACCTGAGACTACATAGTGAATTCCAGGTTAGCCTGAGCTAGAGTGAAACCCTACCTCAAAATAAATAAATAAACAAACAAACAAACAAACATTGGCTAAAGAGATGGCTTAGCAGTTAAGTGGTTAAGGCACTTGCCTGTGAAGCCTAAGAACTCCTGTTCAAACCTCCGGGTCCCACATAGCCAGATGCACAGTGATGCAAGTGCACAATGTTGCACATGTGCACAAGGGGGGGTGTGCACACATCTGGAGTTCATTCTCAGAGGCTAAAGGCCCTCTCTCTCTCTCTGCCTCGTTCCTTCATCTCTCTCTCTCTCTCAAAAATAAATAAATTGACCAGGGTGTGGTGGCACATGCCTTTAATCCCAGCACTTGGGAGGCAGAGGTAGGAGGATCACCATGAGTTCAAGGCCACCCTGAGACTACACAATGAATTCCAGGTCACCCTGGGCTAGAGTGAGACCCTCCCTCAAAAAAAAAAAAAAAATTAATATAAATAAATAAATAAATAGGGCCGGGTGTGGTGGTGCATGCCTTTAATCCCAGCACTCAGGAGGCAGAGGTAGGAGGATCACCGTGTATTTAAGGCCACCCTGAGACTACATAGTGAATTCCAGGTCAGCCTGGACCAGAGTGAGACCCTACCTTGAAAAACCTATACATATCTCAAGGGCTGAAGAGATGACTTAGCAGTTAAGGAGCTTGCCTGCAAAGCCTAAGGACCCAGGTTCAATTCCCCAGTACCCATGTAAACTAGATGCACAAGGTGGTGCATGTGTCTAGAGTTCATTTGCAGTGGCTGGAGGCCCTGGCGTGCCCATTCTCTCTCTCTCTTTCTCTCTTTCTCTCAAATAAATAAATAAAAATAAAACTATTTTTAAAAAGTTTTTAAAAATAGTGTTTATAAACCAGGCATGGTGGCGCACGCCTTTAATCCCAGCACTCAGGAGGCAGAGGTAGGAGGATCGCTGAGAGTTCGAGGCCACCCTGAGACTACATAGTTAATTCCAGGTCAGCCTGGACCAGAGTGAGACCCTACCTCGCAAAACCAAAAAAAAAAAAAAAAATAGTGTTTGTAGCTGGATGTGATGGTACGTACTAGTAATTCCAGCACTCGGGAGCTTTGGAGGACTACCTCGAGCTTTTTGGCCCCCCAGGGTAATAAACTCCTCTACTTTCACTCATACTGACGTTAAAGTAATCTTTCCAAAAATTTTCTACAACAAGAGCCTGTTTCATACACCCACCCACACCCACCCACCCACACACATACACACACACAACAGGGGCTTGGAAAGATGGCTCAGCAGTTAAGGTGCTTGCCTACAGTGCCTAACAATCCAAGCTGGAATCCCCAGTACCCAAGTAAGCCGGATGCACAAGGTGGCTAGAGACCCTGGTGCTCTCTCTCTCTTTTTCTCTCTCTCTCTCTCTCCCTCCCCTTGCAAATAAATAAACAATTTTTGTTTATTTATTTATTTTTATTTATTTGAGAGTGACAGAGAGAAAGAGGCAGAGAGATAGAGAGAGACTGGGCACACCAGGGCCTCCAGCCACTGCAAACGAACTCCAGATGCATGCACCACCTTGTGCATCTGGCTTATGTGGGTCCTGGGGAATTGAGCCTCAAACTGAGGTCCTTGGGCTTCATAGGCAAGCGCTTAACCTCTAAGCCATCTCTCCAGCCCAATAAATAATTTTTTTTCTTTTTTTGAGGTAGGGTTTTGCTTTAGTCCAGGCTGACCTGGAATTTACTATGTAGTCTCAGGATGGCCTCAAACTCAAAGTGATCCTCCTACCTCTGCCTCCCGAGTGCTGGGATTAAAGGCGTGCGCCACCATGCCAGGAAAAAATTTTTTTAAAACCCACAACAGGCTGGGTGTGGTGGCACACGCCTTTAATCCCAGCACTCGGGAGGCAGAGGTAGGAGGATTGCCATGAGTTTGAGGCCACCCTGAGACTATATGGATAATTCCAGGTCAGCCTGGACCAGAGTGAGACCCTACCTTGAAAAACCAAAAAAAAAAAAAAAAAAAAAAAAAAACCCACAACAGGGGCTGGAGAGATGGCTTAGCGGTTAAGGCACTTGCCTGCAAAGCCAAAGGATCCTGGGTTGACTTGCCAGGACCCACATAAGCCAGATGCACAAGGGGCACACATGTCTGGAGTTCATTTGCAGCAGCTGGAGACCCTGGCGCACTCATTCTCTATCTACCTGCCTATTTCTGTATCTCTTTCTCTCTCAAATAAATAAATAAGAATAAAATATTTAAGGGCTGGAGAGATGGCTTAGCAGTTAAGGAGCCTGCCTCCTAAGCCTAAGAAGAACGCTGGTTCCAATCTCCAGTGGTTCCAATCTCCAGGTCCCACATTTAGCCAGATGCAGTGACGCAAAGGTGCATTGCCGCACTTGCCCACAAGGGGGCGCACACATCTGGATTTCGTTCACAGCAGCTAAGAGGTGACTGGCACCCCCATCTCTGTCTTCCTCTCCCTCTCTCTCTCTCTGTGTCTCTCTCCAAAAATAAATAAATAAATAAAATATTTTTTAAAAACACACACCGGGGATACAGCTCAATGATAGAGCAAATGCCTAGCATTCAGGAGGCTTTGGACTCAGCACCTAGAACTGCAAAACCATAACAACAGGCGCTGGCAGCCAGGGCCAGAGGAGGTAACTGAGCAGAGCACAGGGTGTTCAGGGTGGGATGCTCCCCAGTATGATCCTGCCGTAGTACTGCCCTTGTCAGCACAGACACCAAGAGTAAATGTAAACTATACCTTGGAGTACAGAGATGGATGATACAGGGTGGCTGATCACAGCAAATCAATCTCCCTAGTGGGAGAGATGGAAAACGAGAGAGCTGTAAACCAGGGCAAGGGGGTAGTGGGAACTTTAATGTGACAGCAGCCCAAAGCTGCTCTGCAACATTGGAGCTGGGTGTGATGGAGGGCAAAGAACTTAACCCCAGCACTTGGGAGGCCGAGGCAGGGAGATTGTAATTCCAGGCCAGCATGGGCAACAGAGCAAGTCTTAATGTGCCCCCATCCATGGTCTATTAGAAAACAAAACCAATGGGCTGGAGATATGCCTCAGTGGTTAAGGTGCTTGCCTGCAAAGCCTAAGGACCTGAGTTCAATTCCCCAGTACCCACATAAAGCCAGATGCACAAGATAGCACATGTGTCTGGAGCTGGCAGTGGCTAGAGGCCATGGCATGCCCATTCTCTCACTCTCTATATGCCTCTTTCTCTCTCTCAAATAAATAAATAAAATATATTTTTAAAGAAGAAAACTAAAAAAGCCAGGCGTGGTAGCTCATGCCTTTAATCCCAACACTCGGGAGTCAGAGGTGTGAGGCAGAGGTAGGAGGATCACCATGAGTTTGAGACCACCCTGAGACTACTGAGTGAATTCCAGGTCAGCCTGTGCTAGAGAGAGACCTGAGACTCTATCTGAAAAAAAACAAAAAAAAGAAAAAAAAAGAAAGAAAGAAAGAAAGAAAGAAAGAAAGAAAGAAAGAAAGAAAGAAAGAAAGAAAAAAAGAAAGAAAAGAAAGAAAGAAAAGAAAGAGAAAAGAAAGAAAGGGAAAGAAAGAAGGAAGGAAAGAAAGAGAGAAAGAAAGAAAGAAAAAAAAGAAAGAAAAAGAAAAGAAAAGAAAGAAAGAAAAAGAGAGAGAGAGAAAGAAAGAAAGAAAGAAAGAAAGAAAGAAAGAAAGAAAGAAAGAAAGAAGGAAAGAAAAGAAAGAGAGAAAGAAAGAAAGAAAGAAAGAAAGAAAGAAAGGGAGGAAAGAAAGAAAGAAGGAAGGAAAGAAAGAG
Organism: Orientallactaga sibirica; assembly: GCA_036365145.1. NCBI lineage: Eukaryota > Metazoa > Chordata > Mammalia > Rodentia > Dipodidae > Orientallactaga > Orientallactaga sibirica. The sequence continues at coordinate 815,993 of JAEOAD010001941.1, read as the reverse complement.
AGAAAGAAAGAAAAAGAAAGAAAGAAGGAAAGGAGGAAAGAAAGAAGAAGGAAAGAGAGAGAGAAAGAAAGAAAGAAAGAAAGAAAGAAAGAAAGAAAGGAAGGAAGGAAGGAAGAAAGAAAGAAAGAAAGGAAGAAAGAAAGAAAACTAAACCAAACCATGTGTGGTGTCTCGTGTCTATAATTCCCACACCTGGGAGGCTGAGATAGGGGGATTACCGTGAGTTCAAGGCTAACCTGGACCACAGAGTGAGTTTCCATGTCAGGTTGTCTAGAATGAGCCTGGAGTAACCACAGCCTAGTAACCTTCCACAAACAGGGAACAACTGGGGACTCAGCTTGTAGGCCTGAGAAGCCGCTGAGACCCCCTCGTAAACACTGCACACCTCCAAGCCTCTGCATGTCCCACCTAGAGGATGTGGCTTACACGCCAGAGCCCCACATCCCTCCCCAACACTGTGCATCTGGACAGCCTCCCTCACCTGCCCTGGCTGCAGTCTAGAGATTTCTTTTTATTTATTTATTTATTTATTTATTTATTTATTTATTTATTTATTTATTTCTTTCTTTTCTATTTAAATTTGAGAGAGAGGAGATAGAGAGAGAGGTAGAGAGAGAGAGAGAGAATGGGTGCACCAGGGCCTCCAGCCACTGCAAATGAACTCCAGATGCGTGCACCCCCTTGTGCATCTGGCTTACGTGGGTCCTGGAGAATCGAGCCTCGGACCTGAGTCCTTAGGATTCATAGGCAAGCGTTCAACCGCTAAGCCATCTCTCCAGCCCTAGAGATTTCTTTTTCCTTCTCCTGAGAGGGTAAAACAGAGGGACTGGGGACACCAGACCTCATCAGGGCCTGGTAAGGTTGGTGACAGCAGCATTCAAACTCTACAACGAAGCAGACTCCTCTCACACTGCTCTCCCCAGTGAGCTCCCCACACATCATACACCAAACCATTTCTCCAACAGGAGCCTGCACGACCCCAAAGAGACGGCCTAAAACTGAATGATCTCTCTGAGGTCCCCAGAGGATGTGTCTCGGAGTCACCAACACAAGGCCTCCACTGGCAGAAGCTCAGAATTGCTTCCCACGGGCTTTGACCTGCCCTTTGAGAATAGCCAAGGGCTAGAGTGGCATAGTGGGATACTGGCCCATGGCAACAGCATCTAGACCCACTGGACCCACCAGCAGACCCTCCTCCGCCAGCTCCTTGGCCAGGCTGTAGTCTTCAGGCCCAGGCCAGGCTCCCCCAATCCTGAACCTTGCCTAGTTGAGCAGTGTATGGTTCAGCCACCCTCCACGTGGAATTCTGACTCAACTGTTTTAAGGATGTCTCTAAGTTTCCTTATCGAGTTCCTGGGTGCAGAGCAGGGCTGGCCATGGGCATGGAGCTGAGTACTGATCACGACCTTAGCCCGAAGCGAGCAGACTCACCCAGAGCGAGCTGGACATCACGGAGTGCAACAGCAGCAGGCGGTCCAGCGTGCCCTCGCCCAGCTCACGGAAATATAGTTGGTACTGCTGCTCCAGGGACTCTGGCACTGATATGCCACTGTCTGTAGAAACCAGGAAAGCAAAGGTCAGAATGAGCTCTGGACACATCCACCCCAGACCAGGCAAAACCTCCACTTGCTGGTAAGAGCTTTCTTCCTTGGAACATTGGAAGGCCATGTGCCTCCTCAAAACAGGCTTTTTCTTGCGCTGGAGATGTAGCTTAGTTGATAGAGTGCTTGCCTAACCTGCACAAAGTCCTGGGTTCCATCTCCAGCACCACATAAAACTGGGTTTGATAGCATGGTGGCGCATGCCTTTAACCCCAGCACTTGGGAGGCAGAGGTAGCAGAGGATTGCTGTGAGTTCGAGGTAGGGTCTCACTCTAGCCCAGGCTGACCTGGAATTCACTATGAAGTCTTCGGGTGACATCAAACGTATGATTTTATTTTGCTCTATGCTGGGGTACTGCCCCAGTATTTTCAGACAAAGAAGTTTTTGTTTATCTTTGGTGCTGGGGTTTGAGTCCAGAAGCTCAGGCTTGCTCATAAGCCCTCTAAGAACCAGCTATGTCCCCAGCCCTTCCGCCCGTGTTTTCTAGCCACGATGAGCAGGAGTGGGCCTGGCCTCACCCTGCATCAGCTGCCGCTGGCCCTGGATGACCTGCTGGCAGAGAAGCCGGTGCTGGTGGTAACGCTGGATCACGAGGTCTTTCTGGCAGAGCAGGTTCTTCCTGCATAGGTTGTCGGCCTGCAGCTCTGTATTCTCCACCTCCAACTCGTGGGCTCTGCACAGCAGCCGCAGCACCTCCCGCTGCTCCTCGCTGGTCACCTGCCTGGGCAGCAGCTGCTCCATCTGTGAGGCCTTCTGCTTGGCGTGGGCCAAGCGCTGCTCCAGCCCGGCCTGTGGAAGACATGGGGAGCTCAGGGCCAGGAGTGGAGACCTGCTGGCCCTCAGCAGCTCCTTGTCCTCAGGAGACATGTGGCAGTCATCCCTGGATGTGCACCATCATCCCTGGAACCAACCATGTCTTCTGGCTTTGTTTTGCTGCTTTGACACAGAGACCTTGCTGACCCTGGACAGGGCAGACACCACCTCCTCCTCCATGAACCTCAGACTCTAGGTCACACCTGTTCTAATGACCCTGACATCCAGGGGCAGCCCTGAGGACCAGCGCTCATGGAGATTGTCAAACCAGCTGCGTGAGAGAAGGCCACCCCATCCTAGGTAGAATGACCCCACCATGCAACAAGCCACCCTTCAGCTGTTCTACGTGCCAGACTGCAGAGACAAGCCTTCCTCCCCACAGTTGGACAGTGTTTCCCTACACCACCAGAATCCCCAATAGGGTGGGGACAGAGCTATGCTGACAGGTCACTTTCCCTGAGTCTGCTGCGTCTGTTCCTTCTGTGGTCTGAGCCTGTGGTCACTTTTGACCCTAGGTAGTGGCTATAGACGTACAGCCATAGATACTAGGAGCTTGCTGGGCTAGAGAGATGGTTTAATGGTTAAGGCATTTGTCTGTGAAGCCTAAGGGCCCAGGTTTGAGTCCCCAGAACCCACATAAGACAGATATACATGGTGGCACATGCATCTGGAGTTTGTTTGCAGTGGCTGGAGACCCTAGCATGCCCATGCTCTCTCTTTCTCCAGTAAATAAAAATAAAATATTTAAAAAAAAATAGCCAGGCATGGTGGTGCACGCCTTTAATCCCAGTACTCAGGAGGCAGAGGTAGGAAGATCGCCATGAGTTCGAGGCCACCCTGAGACTACATAGTGAATTCCAGGTCAGCCTGAGCTAGAGGGAGACCCTACCTTGAAAATCAAAATAAATAAATAAATAAAATAAAATAAAATAAAATAGGAGCTCACAACTTTAGGAAATACAGATAATAGTATACTGTTCCCTAAGTGATTCCTGATAAACTCATTTTTTTTTGTAAATAAATAAATAGGAGCCAGGCATGGTGGCACACGCCTTTAATCCTAGCACTTGCCTGAAAGGCCAAAGGACCCAGGACCCACATAAGCCAGATGCACAAGGTGATGCATGCATCTGGAGTTCCTCTGCAGCAGCTGAGGACCCTCACATGCCCATTCACTCTCTCTGTTTCTCACAAATAAAAATACATAAATATATATATCTGGAGAGATGGCTCAGCAGTTAAGGTTTGCCTGCAAAGCCTAATGACCCAAGTTCCATTCTCCAGTACCCACATAAAGCCAGATGCAAAGTGGTGCAAGAATGTGGAGTTCCTTTGCAATGGCAACAGGCCTTGGCATGCCCATTCTCTGTCTGTCTGTCTCTGTCTCTCTCTACTTGCAAATAAATTAATAAGTAAAACTGCTTGAGCTATCCGTGGGTGGCTCGCGCTTTTATTTTTTTTATTTCTTGTTTTTTTTTGTTGTTGTTGTTGTTTTTGAGGTAGGGTCTCACTCTAGCACAAGATGACCTGGAATTCACTCTGCAGTCTCAGGGTAAATTAAAGGCGTGTCGCCTTTAATCCCAGCACTGGGGAGGCAGAGGTAGGAGGATCACTGTGAGTTCAAGGCCACCCTGAGACTACAGAGTAAATTCCAGTTTCGCCTGGGCTAGAGAAAGACACTACCTTAAAAAAAATTTTTTTAAATAAATAAATAGTAGCAGAAGACAGAGCTTCCCATTTCACACTGTGGAACATCTCCTTGTGATCCATATCACAAAGCTTTGGGCCCCACCCCAGCTCCTCCTTCTCTCAAGCAATGCCTGAGAGGAAGCAGGGAGAAATGAGGCCCAGTTTGTCTACATCAGGGCAGGCAGGCTCCAGGGACTTCTCACCCTGTTTAAAATGAGCTGGGTGCTCTTGAACCTGCCCATATCCTGCAACTTAGTTCTACACACCCATCAGGCAGAGCTCAACAGCTCTCTGAACATGGCTGTGGATACACACTTGTTTCCCTCGGTATCTGTACACACATGTGTGCATGTGCCCTTACACTCAGCTGATGGAGTTGTTAAACTTGCCTGCAAGACACTTTCCCAGTTGGGCACAGTGGTGCATGTCTTTCATCCCAGCACTTGGGAGGCTAAGGTAGGAGGATCATCATGTGTTGTTCAAGGCCAGCCTGGGTTACAGAATCAGCTCCAGGTCAGCCTGGGCTAGAGTGAGACTTTGCCTAGAAAAGAAATAAACAAAACCCAAACAAGACACTTTCCCAGCATGCAGCCTGGCCACATCCGGTCACTTGTTCAAGGCAACTCATCAAGATCACTGTCACTCTACCTTAATGCCAGGTGGGACCTGGGCTGCCTTGCAAGCCCAGAGTCACAGTCCCAAGCCGTGGGGTAGATAAGAGCTGATGAAGATGTGTTCTGGGTGCTGGAGAGATGGCTTAGCAGTTAAGGGGCTTGCCTATAAAACCTAAGGACCCAGGTTCAATTCCCCAGGACCCACATAAGCCAGATGTACAAGGTGGCACATGCGTCTGGAGTCCATTTGCAGCAGCTGGAGGCCTTGGCGTGTCCATTCTCTCTATATAGACTGCCTTTATAGACTCTCTTAAATAAAACAGAAGAATTACTTTTTTTGTTTTGTTTTGTTTTTTGAGGTACGGTCTCACTCTAACTCAGGCTGACCTGGAATTCACTCCGTAGTCTCAGGGTGGCCTCGAACTCATGGTGATCCTCCTACCTCTGCCTCCCAAGTGCTGGGATTAAAGGCGTGCGCCACCACGCCTGGCAAGAATTACATTTTTAAAAAGATATGTTCTGGCTTTCTTCCTCAAGATCTGGGACTGATCCCACTCTCCACCTCCCAGAGCCCCACTCCAGGCAGCTTCTATCTGAGTCCTTTACTGCGTCCTCCCCAGCTCCCAGTCCCCTCTGTGCAGCCTCCTCTTAATCCTCCCCAACTCCCAGGCCCCCTCCATCTAGCCTCTCCTGGAGTTCTCCCGACACCCCTCTATGTGTCTTCCCGTAGTCCTCCCCCAACTCCCAGGCCCCTTCCACCTAGCATCCCATGAAGTCCTCCCTATTTCCCCTCCACATGAGTGCTCCTCCGTCCTCCTCGACTCACAGATGCAACTTTACCTCAACCCTTCTTCCAGCCAGCCCCCAGTCCCCTTCCTGAACTATTCCTAGTTGCTGGCTGAACACAGCCCCTGCCCTGCTGGCGAGCACGGGCTTGGGCTCCTGTCACTTTTGCCGCCCCACTGTATTGATCAGTAAGCACAGTTGCATTGGCCTCTCTTCCCCTTAGACTGTGAGCTCCAGGCACAGAACGTTGCCTCATTCTTCTGCAAGTATCCACGGACTGGCCTTGAGCTACACATTTCAAAGTTGACTTTGTGCTTGATTAATTGCTAACTAGCTAATTGACAACAGGCTTGTCGCTGCAGACGACTCCAGCGCATATTATTATCTGCATCTGGCCCCTGGCGGCCATTCCTCCTTACTGGTGTGTCTCACTGGGTTAAGCAGCAGACATTTTATTTATTTTAAAAGTTGGAGGAAATCCAGTCTTCAGTTCTGAAGTGAAATAGTGTATCTTCAGAGAGCTGCGGGCAGATGTAATTCTATTAAGAGCATCTCGGTTTGGGTACGGAGCTTCTAAGCGAACTAAACACCGCCTGCTTTTAACAACATGACATCACCAGTCATTTGGTGCTTTCTGAACTACACCTGCAAGCATTTAACTAATGGGCAGCCTGGCGCCCAGCTTTATGGGCTTTCCCCCAAAGTCTCGAGCAAGTGCCCATTCTGCAGTTTTTCTAAAGTGACACTATTACCTAACAGCTATTATATAAATTGCTACCACTTTTTTTTTTTTTTTTTTTTTTTTTTTTTTTTTTTTTCGAGGTAGGGTCTCACCACTCTGGCCCAGGCTGACCCGGAATAATTAACTTTGTAGTCTCATGGTGGCCTTGAACTCACAGCCATCCTCCTACCTCTGCCTCCCGAGTGCTGGGATTAAAGGCGTGTGCCACCACGCCTGGCGAGACAGACTTTCATGTAGCTCAGGCTGGCTTTAAACTCTCTATGTAGCTGAGGATGTCTTTGAATCCTGGTCTTCCCACCTTTACCTCCTGAAGTGCCAGGATGACAGACATGCACCACCACACCTGGTTTTATCCAGTCCCAGGGTTGAACCCAGGTCTTCCTGCATGCTAGACAAGTCCTCTACCAACTGAGCTACGTCAGCAGCCCAAACGGGCAGCTCCCCTCGGGAAACAAAAACAGAAAACCTTTCCTTTTCCAGAAGGGATGTCTAGTGGAGCTTCCCTCTGGCCATGCACCTGATTGCCAGAATTGGGGGAACAGGGAGCCACAGATTGTTGGGACCACCACTGCAAACTGCAGAGCCCCTGCTGCCCAAGGGGTGAGCCCGAAGGGACAGAGTTGCAGGTTTTGCCACCCAAGTTTCATGCATAGAGGGCAGGGCAGGTGGGAAGCTCTGGACCCACACTGCCATCCCCCATTTCCATGGCCACTGACCCCATCCACTGTCCAAGAGGCATTAGACGCCAGCCAGACCCTGGCCTGGCCCAGCTCTGTACCTCCTGCCCTCTGGGACCATTCAGCCAACATTTCTTAGCCTTGAGGTCCCTATCTATAAATGACCATGAGGGGCTGGAGAGATGGCTTAGCGGTTAAGGCGTTTGCCTGTGAAGCCTAAGCACCTCGGTTCAATTCTTCAGGTCCCACGTAAGCCAGACGCACATGGTGGCGCATGTGTCTGGAGTTCGTTTGCAGTGGCTAGAGGCCCTGGCGTGCCCATTCTTACTCCTCCCCCACCCCCGGTCTCTAATAAATAAATAAAAATCTTAAAATGACCATGGACCATGGTCATAAAGGGCCACCCACCATGGATGGATAAGGGTGAGTCCCTTACTCTCACCTTGAGGGCCGCAGTTTTCCTCTGCTCAGCTAAGAGCAAGATGACCTCCTCTCTGGCCAGGGCCACCTCTGGTGGCTCCATAGACTCGCCCTCCTCCCCTTCAGCGTCCCTTTCTCTGTCCTCCTTCTCTGGTTCGCCGCTGCCCGTGTAGGCGTGGTGATGTGTCTTCTCCCGCTCCCAGCTGCAGCCAGCAAAGACAGAGGCCTCAGAGACAAGCCACACCCAGGCTGGGGCACCCTTGATCCCTCATATAATGATGGACATAACACTGGAGCAGAGTAGGGGCTGAAGAGGGTGCATACACACCCTTCCCCCGCAGCCCACCCAGAGCCACCCATGGCCACCTCCTACAGTGATGCTTTTCAGAGCCTCGCTTTTGCTGTAGAGCAGGGGTACTGACGAACAAGCCTGTGGACAAGGGCAGCAGCCAGACTCTGCCAACAAGGGCATGGCACATTGTGTCTAGGTAGAAACACCCATGGAGATTGGGAGCCCATGGAAAGTGGATGTCTACCAAAAATGGGGCAAGACACACTGTGACTGCATGCTTTAGATTTAGAAATTATTCCCAAGTAAGAACTGTGCTGTTGCCGGGCGTGGTGGCGCACGCCCTTAATCCTAGTACTCGGGAGGCAGAGGTAGGAGGATTGCCATGAGTTCAAGGCCACCATGAGACTACATAGTGAATTCCACGTCAGTCTGAGCTAGAGTGAGACCCTACCTCAAAAAAAAAAAAGGAAAGAAAGAAAGAAAGAAAGAAAGAAAGAAAGAAAGAAAGAAAGGAAGGAAGGAATTGTGCTGTCTTGGGCTGGAGAGGTGGCTTAGCAGTTGAGGCGTTTGCCTGTGAAGCCCAAGGATCCAGATTCAATTCCCTAGGACCCACTTAAGCCAGATGCACAAGGTGGCATATGCATCTGGAGTTCGTTTGCAGCGGCTGGAGGCCCTAGTGCACCATTCCCTATCTCCCTCTGTCTCTCTCTCTCTCTCTCCAATAAATAAATAAAATATTTTTTAAAAAAGAATTGGGCTGGAGAGATGGAGAGATGGCTTAGTAGTTAAGGCGTTTGCCTGCAAAGCCAAAGGACCTCAGTTCGATTCCCCAGGACCCATGTAAACCAGATACACAAGGTGGCACATGCGTCTGGAGTTTGTTTGCAGTGGCTGGAGGCCCTGGCGTGCCCATTCTCTCTCTGTGTCTGCCTCTTTCTTGCTCTCACTCTCTCAAATAAATTATTTAATTAAAAAAAAAAAAGCCAGGCATGGTGGCACACGCCTTTAATCCCAGCACTTGGGAGGCAGAGGTAGGAGGATCACCACAAGTTCAAGGCCACCCTGAGACTTCATAGTGAATTCCAGGTCAGCCTGAGCTAGAGTGAAACCCTACCTTGAAAAACTAAAAAAAAAAAAAAAAAAAAAAAAAAAAAAAAAGAGTGCTGTTGTGCTGTCTGTGTCATTGGAAGAGGAGGAGGAGAAGGAGAGCCAGGGATGGTGACATACATCTCTAAACCCAGCACTCATGAAGCTAAATTTGAGGAGAATTTGAAGACAGCCTGGACTACAGAGTGAGACCATGTCTCAAAAAATTAAAAAACAAAACAAAAAAAAACAACAACAAAAAAAAACAGGTGTCATGATGCATGCCTTTAATCCCAGCACTCAGGAGGCAGAGGTAGGAAGATCTCAGTGAGTTCAAGGCCACCCTGAGACTACAGAGTGAATTCCAGGTCAGCCTGGGGTAGAGCGAGACCCTATTTCAAAAAACAAACAAAAGAAACTAAAAAGAGAAGGAAGAGGCAGAGGAGGAGAGAGAAGAGACAGGAGTGGTGGTGCACACCTGTAATCCAAGCACTTAGTGGTTGAGGCAGAAGGATCACAAATTTCAGGCTGGCCTGGACTACATAGCAAGACCCTATCTTAAAAAAGAAGGAAGGAAAAGAAAGAAAGAAAGAAAGAAAGAAAGAAAGAAAGAAAGAAAGAAAGAAAGGAAGAGAGAGAGAGAGGGAGAGGAGGGAGGGGAGGGAGGGAGGGAAGGAAGGAAGGAAGGAGGGAGGGAGGGAGGAAGAAGGAAGCAGAGCATGGTGGTGCACACCTTTAATCCCAGCACTCAAGAGGGAGAGGTAAGAGGATTGCTGTGAGTTCAAGGCCACCCTGAGACTACATAGTAAATTCCAGGTCAGCCTGGACCAGAGTGAGACCCAATCTCAAAAAAAGAAAAGAAAAAGGAAAGAAAGAAAGAGAAAAAGAAAAAAGAAGGAAGCCAAGTGTGGTGGTGCACACCTTTAATCCCAGCACTCAGAAGGCAGAGGTGGGAAGATTGCTGTGAGTTCAAGGCCACCCTGAGACTACATAGTGAATTCTGGGTCAGCCTGGGCTAAAGTGAGACCCAATCTCAAAAAAAAAAAAAAAAAACAAGAAAAGAAAAAGGAAAGAAAGAAAGAAGAAGGAAGGGAGGGAGGGAGGGAGGGAGGGAGGGAAGGAAGGAAGGAAGGAAGGAAGGAAGGAAGGAAGGAAGGAAGGAAGGAGAGGGGAGGGAGTAGCTTTGGAGGAAAACATGGGGGGGACTACAGCAGAGGGTGAAGGGGTCGGAACTGGTTTAAGAACAGTGCTGTTTAATGTCACTCCTACATGGGTGACACGTGTCCCAGTTTCTTTAGTTGGAGGTGACACCTGCTGGCCCAGGGCAGTGATTACTACTGTCTCATTCATCAGGACAGGGCACCCTGGTGGGGATGATGGCTCCTGGTTCCTGTATGCCGCCCCTGGGCACTCAGTAGGGCTGCGCCAGAAGGAAGTGTGCACTCTGCTCTGAGCTCATTGTCTCCTTCCATGAACCCTCCTTTTCTTGCTGACCGTGGGGTTGACTCCTGGACCACCGGTTGTGAGAGGTCCAAGGAATCTGGAAGCTTCTCTCAGTGGCCCAACTTTGCCACGGGGGGGGGGGGCAGAAGAACAGAGGAGAAATAGAGACAGGAGGCCCGCCTTGGCTAAAGTCCTCCCTGGGGGACCTTCAGATAGTAGCAACAGGAGGGGCTCCCACCAGTGGCCCCTTTGCTCCTCACGAATCGCCTGTCTGTCGGGGTGTAGGGGCCGGGATCGGGATGGGGTCCATCAGGAGCACTCACTCTGTGATGGTCAGCAGGTGGCGGGACATGTCCATGTGCAGCTCAGTGCTGGTGTTCTCGAGCTCCACCAAGCTGCGCCGCATCTCCATCTGCTCCCGGAAAGCTCCAATGAGCTGCTCTCGGATCTTGTTCATCTGCTGGCGGCTGTCCTCCTCTGCATCATGGGGGGCGATGGAAACTGCAAGTGGGAAGAGAGCTGCTGCACCAGGTGCGCCGCCAGACACCGACCCCTGGAGGCGTTCCAGAGGTGTGGATGGATGGATGGATGGATGGATGGATGGATGGATGGATGGATGGATGGTGGGTGGATAGATGAATGGGTGGAAGGAAAGATAGATGAATGGGTTTATGAGTAGGCAGATGGGTGGTGTATAGATGGGTAGAGAGATGGATGGTGCATAGATGGGTCCAGGGATGGTGTTTACAGGTATATATGGATGGATATGTGATTGAGCAGAGGGATGGATAGATGAACAAGTGGATGGATGAAGGATGGGAGATGGGTGTGTGGATGGATAGATGGCTGAGTAGGTGAGTGGATAGGTGAGGGGAGGATGGGTGGCTGAGTGAATGATGAAGGATGGGTGGATGGATGGACAAGTAGCTAACTGGGTGTGTATAAAGAGATCACTGGGTGATATTTAGATGTGTGGGTGGATGAGTAGATGGATAGATGAGCATGTGGGTGGATGGACAGGGAGATGGGTGGGTGCAGGGATGGATAGATGGGAGGATGAGTGGATGATGGCTGGGAGGCTGGATGGATGGATGGGGTGGATGTCATGGCCTCTCTGAACATATGGGTGCTGTTCTGTCCAGAAGGCCTGGAGGAGTGGACTGCCTTGGCCTGTGTTACGTTCCAGTGCGTGTTGCTCCATGGGCCTCCCAAGGAGACACGTTAAGATGCACTCCCAATAACCATGTTTAAGTCAACCATTTACACACTTAACTTTATATTGTTATGTTACTCGTTTAATAAGCCTTCCATGTTCCCCACATTTTACTTTTGGCTAATCTGAACAGTGAAAATGATTTCAACTTGCATTCCTGCTTCCTAAAGCGCTGGAGTCTCTTCCAGTATTTGATGCCACTAGGAATTCTTCTGTGAATTGCTATTCAGTGTCTTAACCTTTGAGCTGTTTGATAATTCTTTTTTATTATTTTTATTTTTTTATTTGAGACAGAGAGAGAAGGAGAAAGACACAGAGAGAGAATGGGTATGCCAGGGCCTCTAGACACTGCAAAGGAACTCCAGACGCATGCACCACCTTGTGCATCTGGCTTACGTGGGACCTGGAGAATCAAATGTGGGTCCTTAGGCTTTGCAGGCAAGTGCCGTAAGCACTAAACCATCTCTCCAGCCCTTTTTTTTTTTTTTTTTTTGGTTTTCAAGGTAGGGTTTTCCTGTAGCCCAGGCTGGCCTGGAATTCACTATGTAGTCGGCCTTGAACTCCTAGCAATCCTCCTTCCTCTGCCTCCTGAGTGCTGGGATTAAAGGCGTGTGCCACCACACCTGGCTAATGATTCTTATTGATCTTAGAAATCCTGTATGCATAAATTATGGCAAAACTTATCATAATAAACCAAATAAACCTGTGTGTGGTGTGCGCATTTATCTAATGGACTTTACTTTAATACTGATGTTTTTATGGTCTGCCCTTACTGACTTTTTTGACTTGCTACCTTTTTTGGGAGGTGGGGCAGGGTCTCATGCATCCTAAGCAGGCCTCAAACTCCCTATGTAATCAAAGACCTTGAACTTCTGATCCTTCTGCCCCCACTTCCCAAATGTTGGGATTATAGACTTGTGCCAGCATGCTCAGTTTATATGGTTCTGGGAATGGAACCCAGGACTTTGTGCATGCTAAGCAAACACTACTAACTGAGAAAGAAAATTATATATTAAGACAATAATCCAGGACTGGAGAGATAGCTTAGTGGTTAAGGTGCTTGTCTACAAAGCCTAAAAACTCAGGTTCAATTCCCCAGGACCCACGTAAGCCAGATGTACAAAGTGAAACATGCATCTGGAGTTCATTTGCAGTGGCTAGAGGCCCTGGCACATCCATTCTCTTTTTGTATCTGCCTCTTTCTCTCTCTCAAATAAATAAATAAATAAATTTTTTTTCAGGTAGGGTCTCAGTCTAGCCCAGGCTGACCTGGAATTCACTATGTAGTCTCATGTTGGCCTTGAACTCCTCCTACCTCAGCCTCCTGAGTGCTGGGATTAAAGGCGTGTGCCACCAAGCCTGGCCAAATAAAAATATTAAAAAAAAATAAAAGGGGGTGGCTGGAGAGATGGCTTAGCAGTTAAGGCATTTGCCTCAAATCCAAAGGGCCTCAGTTCAACTCCCCAGGACCCATGTAAGCCAGATGCACAAGGTGGTGCATGCATCTGGAAGTTGTTTGCAATAGCTGGAGGCCCTGGTGCACCCACTCTCTCTCTCTCTCTCTCTCTGGAAAGAAAAATAGGGCTGGAGAGATGGCTTAGCAGTTAAGGCGCTTGTTTGTGAAGCCTAGGGATGCTAGTTGGACTCTCCAGATACCACGTTAGTCAGATGCACAAGGTGAGGCAAGTACAAGGTCACACATGCCCACTAGGTGGCGCAAGTGTCTGGAGTTCAATTTCAGTGACTGAGGCCCAGGCACACCAATTCTCTCTCTGTCTCTCTTGCTCTCACTGTTGCTCACTCACTCTCTCTAAAAAACAAAAAGAAAGAAAGATAAAGAAAAGAATCCAGTCCCCACACCACGTATGCAGGAAACTGAATGTGAGTCAGGGGTTCCCAAGGAAGTAGTGACGGGTGAGAAGCCCAGCCCACACTGGGGCCACCAGGGCAGTCTCTGTAGATTCAGATGCTCCGAGTGTTCGAGGCCAGGCTCTCAGGTGCTGCAATGGGCCTGTGGGGCCTGAACATTGAGCACAGAGCCCTGGACAAGGTGAGCACCAGGGCCTGCAGGAGGCCCAGGCCCACACTCAACATTACCTTGTACATCAGGAAGGCCGGGCTCAATTTTCTTCTTCTCTTGCTTCTCGATTTTTGATTTGAGGTGCTCTATCTCTCTGCGCAGATCAGAGATGACGTCCGTGTACTGCGCAATGCGGTAGGAGACGTTCAGCAGGTTGCGCTTGACCTGGTGGAGAGGACACGCGGCCAAGGTCAGATGCGGTGGTGGCAGCGGGAGCTGTCTCTTGAGGGCCAGGCTTGAGAGGTGACGTATAAACACTGAATGGTGTAAACAGCACATCAATGCTATTCAGCCTCAAAAAGGAAGGACAGGGCTGGGGAGATGGCTTGAACCCCAGTAGGTCCAGTGCTTTTGCAAGCATGAGGAGCTGAGACCAGACCCCGAGCACTCGGGTAAAATGCCCAGGCATGGAGGTGAGCACCTGTAACCCCAGCACTAGGGAGGCCGAGACTGATACCCTGGGGATCAGTCGCTAGCTAGTCCTGCCAAATTGGTGAGCTCAAGGTTCAGCGAAAGACCCTGTCTCAAAGAATAAGGTGGAGAGGGCTGGGGAGATGGCTTAGTGGTTAAGGCGCTTACCTGCAAAACCTGGGGACCCAGGTTTGACTCCCCAGAACCCACGTAAGCCAGACGCATAAGGTGACACATGCACACTAGGTAACGCATGCACACAAGGTGGCACATGTGTCTGGGGCTTGACTGCAGTGGCTAGAGCCCCTGCCATGCCAATGCTCTCTCACACTCTCTCAAAGAAAGAAAGAAAGAGAGAGAGAGGGAGGGAGGGAGGGAGGGAGGAGAAAGAAAGAAAGAAAGAAAGAAAGAAAGAAAGAAAGAAAGAAAAGGAGGGAGGGAGGGAGAAAAGAAAGAAGAAAGAAAGAAAGAAAGAAAAGAAAAGAAAGAAAAGAGAAAAGAAGAATAAGGTGGTGAACAACTGAGGAGAGCCTCCAGTGTCAACCTCTTGTCTCCATATGCACCCACACACATACATGTGCTCACATACATCACATACACACATGCACATACAACATTCACACATAATCACACAAAAACAAGAATAAAATAAAGAAGCTTTGAAAACCTTCCTACCAGGGCTGGAGAGATGGCTTAGCAGGTAAGGCGCTTGCCTGCAAAGCCAAAGGACCCAGATTTGATTCCCCAGGATCCACATAAGTCAGATGCACAAGGTTGTGCATGCATCTGGAGTTCGTTTGCAGTGGCTACAGGCCCTATCATGCCCATTTTCTCACTCTCTCTCTCTCTCCTTCTCTCTTGGATAAATAAAGTAAATAAATAATTTTTTTAAAAGCTTCCAGGCTGGAGAGATGGCTTAGCAGTTAAGCACTTGCCTTTGAAGCCTAAGGACCTCCGTTCGAGGCTCAATTCCCTAGGACCCACGTAAGCCAGATGCACAAGGTGGCGCATGTATCTGGAGTTCATTTGCAGTGGCTGGAGGCCCTGGTGCACCCATTCTCTCCCTCTCTCTTTCTCTCTCTCTGCCTCTTTCTCTCTCTGTCTGTCACTCTCAAATAAATAAATAAAAATTAACAAAAAAATAAACAAAAAATTAACAAAAAAACCTTCCCACCATACATTTGAGTATCTAGAAGGTATTGGTTTGTGTGTTCTATATATGTCTGAATATATAAATAGTATCAGGCTATATAGCTGTTGTTTTGCTTTTGAGATACTTTGTAGTCAACTGGCTTTTCACTAACCATGCTCCTGCCTTAGTCTCAGTGCTGGGATTACAGGTGTCCCACCATGTGCCCCCATGTTTTTTGTTTTGTTTTGTTTTACAGTACTAGTGATGGAACACATGCTAGGCAAACATTCTACCCTTGAGCTACATCTCCAGTCTTTTTCTTACCTTTTATTTTGAGACAGGATCTCACTAAATTGCCCAAGCTAGCCTTGAGCTCGCTTTGTAGCCCATGCTATCCTTGAACTCCAGATGCTCCTACCTCAGCCTCCTGAATAGCTGGAATGACAGGCCTGTGTCTTTCACATCTAGCTGAGTTTCAGAGTGAGTTTCAGGCTGGGTTACAAAGAGAGTTCCAGGCATGCCTAATATATAAGACCCTGTCTCAAGCAAATAAACAAATGACAAAGGGGAGGCTAGAGTAACACAGCCATGAGCCAGTGAGCTGAGGGAATGAATGAGGGAAGGAGTAGATAAAAGAGAGAGAGAAAGAAAATGAAGCCAGGCGTGGTGGCACACACCTTTAATCCCAGCACTTGGGAGGCAGCAGTAGGAGGATTGCCAAGAGGTCAAGGCCACCCTGAGACCTCAAAGGGAATTCCAGGTCAGCCTGGGCTAGAGCAAGACACTGCCTCAAAAAACCAAGAGGGCTGGAGAGATGGCTTAGCAGTTTAGGCATTTGCCTGTGAAGCTAAAGGACCCAGGTTCAGTTCCCCAAGACCCATGTAAGCCAGATGCACAAGGTGGAACATGCATCTGGAGTTTGAGTTAATTTACAGTGGCTGAAGACCTTGATGTACCCATTCTCTCTCTCAAATAAATAAATAAAAATATTTTTAAAAAGAAAAACCAAGCTGGGCGTGGTGGGGAATGGGCAGAGCTTACCCGTGTCTTGATGTTCTTAGCCCTATAGGCATAGAGCAGTGTGGTCCGGGACTCCTCAAAGCTGGTGCTGGCTGGGCTGATGTGAGCGATCATCACCGTCCGGCTGTTGCCTCCCAGGGCATCCTGTTCAGTGGGAACCCCCAAAGATGGGGTGGATAGAAGCCACATGTCCTCACCTGCCCAGTGGTGCCAACCCTTCCCCAGGACCACCAGAGTCCTGGAAGGGCAGCTGATAACAAGAACAGACCAGGGGCCAGTGCCTGGGGAGAACACGTTCAGGATGAAGGTCCACCTGTCTGATTGTCACTCTGACCACGAAGGTGGATGTACAAGAGCATTCACGTACTGCTCTGTATACTTAGTCTGTACCCTGCCTCTCTGTAGGACAAGGTGGCTGCGCTTGTCTCAGAATAAAATGTTTTCTTGGGCTGGAGAGATGGCTCAGCAGTTAAGGTGCTTGCTTGCCTATGAAGCCTAAGGACCCAGGTTTGATTCCCCAGTATCCACATAAACCAAATGCACAAGGGGGCATATGCATCTGGAGTTTGTTTGCAGTGGCCCTGGTGTGCCCGTTCTCTCTCTGTATGTATGTGTATGTATATATATATATATATATCTGCTTCTTTTTCTCTCTCTTTCTCAAATAAATGAATTTTTAATTAATATATTTAATTAATTTATTTATTTGAGAAAGAGGCAGAGAGAGAGAAAGAGAGAGGGAAAGAAAGGGTGTGCCAGGGCTTCCAGCCACTGCAAAGGAACTCCAGACACATGTGCCCCTTGTGCAGCTGGCTTACATGGGTCCTGGAGAATTGAACTAGGGTCCTTTGGCTTTGCAGGCAAACACCTTAACTGTTAAGCCATCTCTCCAGCCCTCAAATAAATAATTTTTATAGATTTTTTTAAATTAAAAAAATTTTTGAAACATTTTTTAGCTCAGACTGATGTGGAATTCACTATGTACTCTCAGGGTGGCCTTGAACTCATGGCAATCCTCCTACCTCTGCCTCCCAGGTGCTGGGATTAAAGGCATGTGCCACCACGCCCGGCTCTATTTTTCATTTTTTATTTTTGAAGAGAGACACACAGAGGGAGAGAGAGAGAGGGAGAGGAAGACAGATAGAAATGGGCACGCCAGCAGCCTCGCAGCCACTGTGAACGAACTCCAGACTGTACAACTCCTGTGGGCAAGTGCAGCATTGCGCCCTTGCATCACTTTGCGTCTGGCTAAACGTGGGACCTGGAGATTAGAACCAGTGTTCTTAGGCTTAGCAGGCAGGATCCTTAACCCCTAAGCCATCTCTCCAGCCCTATATTTTAAATTAAAAATTTTTTTTGAGCTGGGCGTGGTGTGCACCACCACCATGCCTGGCCTTATTTTTATTTATTTATTTATTTATTTATTTATTTATTTATTTATTTATTTTGGTTTTTTGAGGTAGGGTCTCACAGGCCCAGGCTGTCCTGAAACTTACTATGTAGGCTCAGGGTGGCCTCGAACTCACAATGATCCTCCTACCTCTTCCTCCCTAGTGCTGGGATTAAAGCCGTGCGCTACCATGCCCGGCTTTTTATTTCTTTTAATTTATTTATTTTTATTTATTATTTATTTATTTGAGAGAGAGATACAGAAATAAGCAGGTGATACATAGATGATAGATAGATGACAGGTAGGTAGATAGATAGATAGATAGATAGATAGATAGATAGATAGATAGATAGATAGATAGATAGATGATAGAGAGAGAGAATGGGTACACCAGGGAGTCCAGCCAGTGCAAATGAATTCCAGATGCCTGCACCCCCTTGTGCATCTGGCTTACGTGGGTCCTGGGGAGTCAAACCTGGGTCTTTTGGCTTTGCAGGCAAGTGCCTTAACTGCTAAGCCATCTTCCAGCCCCAATAAATATATTTTTTTAAATTTTTTTTTTTATTGACAACAACTTTTTTTTTTTTTTTTTTTTTGCAAGGTAGGGTCTCACTCTGGTCCAGGCTGACCTGGAATTCACTATGTAGTCTCAGGGTGGCCTCAAACTCTCGGCAGTCCTCCTACCTCTGCCTCCCAAGTGCTGGGATTAAAGGTGTGCACCACCACACCCTGCAACAACTTCTTTAATTGTAGACAATATCCCATATTATTTCCCTCACTTTCCCCTTTGAAACTTCACTCTCCATCATATCCCCTTTCCCTAAATATTTTTTAAAATATTTTATTTTAATTTAATTTATTTATTTGAGAGAGACAGAGAGATACAGAAATAGGCAGGTAGAGAGAGAGAGAATGGGCGCGCCAGGCCTCCAGCCACTGCAAACGAACTTCAGATGCATGCGCCCACTTGTGCATCTGGCTTACATGGGTCCTGGAGAATTAAGCCTCCAACCCGGGTCCTTAGGCTTCACAGGCAAGCGCTTAACCACTAAGCCATCTCTCCAGCCCTCCCTAAATATTTTTTTAAAGCGTTTTCTCACATTCGAGCCATGCATGTTGGGACTGGCAGCCTCAGTGGGGAGGTGGTGAGGCAATGAGCTCTCTGCCACCTAACCACGTAAGCACACTCAGACGGGTGAGTGGGGGACAGGCACTGTGCTGCCTTCAGAGGCCCCTGGAAAGGTTCTGAGACTCAGCTCTGGGCCGCATCCTAGCAGGTTAACTCCTAAAAGATGCCATCACGTGCCGTGGCCCACCTCTCCCCCCAGCCCGAGCACCCACCTTCAGCAGGCGTGTGAGTTTGCTGTCACGGAAGTTCACGTACTGCGCACGGCTGCCGCCCTTCTCGCTGAGAGCGTTGATGCAGTTGCCCAGGGCCAGCAGCGAGCGGTTGATGTGTGCGCCCTCCTTCATCCTCTTGCCTCGGTTCTGGGTCTGTGCAAGAAGAGGCCAGGCTGAGCCAGTGTCATCTCCCAGTCCCCCGTTTGCAGGGAGCTGAGTGAAGCCCAGAGGCAGGGAATGGTCCTGATGCTGAGAGCTCATGAGCCCCGGGCCTGGAGAGCCTTGACACAGCGCCTGTAGCGGGAGACTGTGCAGGGACTGTGGCATTGACTGCTGTGAGGATTGCAGGGATGTCTGCGCAGACGACCCTGTTCATAATGAAAACACAAGCGTGCCAGGCATCGTGGCACATGCCTTTAATCCCAGCACTCGGGAGGTCGCAGTAGGAGGATCGCTGTGAGTTTGAGGCCAGCCTGAAACTACATAGTAAATTCCAGATGGCATGGGCTAGAGTGAGACCCTACCTCAAAAACAAACAGGGCTGGAGGAATGGCTTAGTGGTTAAGGCGTTTACCTTCAAAGCCAAAGTACCTAGTTTCCATTCCCCAGGACCCACATAAGCCAGATGCACAAGGGGGCACATGTGTCTGGACTTTGTTTGCAGTGGCTGGAGGCCCTGGCACACCCATTCTCTCTCTCTTTATCAAATAAATAAATAAAAATAAAATATTTTAAAAACAAACAAAAAAGGCCGGGCATGGTGGCGCACACCTTTAATCCCAGCACTTGGGAGGCAGAGGTAGGAGAATCGCCATGAGTTCAAGGCCACCCTGAGACTACATTGTGAATTCCAGGTCAGCCTGGACCAGAGTGAGACCCTACCTCAAAAAACCAAAAAAACAGCCGGGCGTGGTGGCTCACGCCTTTAATCCCAGCACTCGGGAGGCAGAGGTAGAAGGATCACTGAGAGTTCGAGGCCACCCTGAGACTACATAGTGAATTCCAGGTCAGCCTGGACCAGAGTGAGACCCTACCTCACAAAAACAAACAAACAAACAAACAAACAAACAAACAAAAAAAAAACATATATGAATGGGGTTCCCCTGGAAAATACCTCCCCACACCTCTGAGACACTTACAAATAGGTCCCGCTTGAGAATGCCAGCCAGCATGGCCCCTGCTCTTCCCAATGTCACCCAACTTACTGCCTCTAATCTTATGTTCTTGGGACTCATCTGCCTCTCCATATGCTCAAGGCTGTTTCATCTGCTGTCTTAAGGAAAGCAAGCTCCAGGAGGCCACAGCTGTCACATGTGGGCTGAGCGTTCCCACAGCCCACCTGGGCATAGCAAGTGTTCAGTCATGGGAGCCGAGGGACCACACCCTAAGCCCAGACCTCCTGTGGAAACTGCTCTGTTTACTTCCTATGCTGATCCATATTTTCAGATTTTCTGGTGCTGGGGATGGAAACAGGGTCTGCTTGCAAATAAATAAAAATAAATAAGTTTTAGCGCGGTGTGATAGCACACGCCTTTAATCTCAGCACTCGGGAGGCAGAGGTTGGAGGATCGCTGTGAGTTCGAGGTGACCCTGAGACTACATAGTGAATTCTAGGTCAGTCTGGACTAGAGAGTGAGACCCTACCTCAAAAACCAAAAATAAATAAATAAATAAATAAATAAATAAATAAATAAAATTTAAAAAATAAAGTGGAGAGTGAGGAAAATATTTAACATTGACCTCTGGCCTCCACATGCATGCAATTATGTGTACACATTTTTTTATTTTTTGTTTTATTTTTTAATTTTTTTTTTTTTTTTTTTTTTTTTTGGTTTTTGGGTTTCATTCTGGTCCAGGCTGACCTGGAATTAACTATGTAGACTCAGGCTCAACTCTCAGCAATCCTCCTACCACTGCCTCCTGAGTGCTGGGATTAAATCTTGTGCCACCACGCCAAGCTTTTTTACATTTTTGTTTTTTTTTGTTTTTTTTTTTTTTTTTGGTTTTTTGAGATAGGGTTTCACTGTAGCCCAGGCTGACCTGGAATTCACTATGTCTCAGTCTCAGGGTGGCCTCCTACCACTGCCTCCTGAGTGCTGGGACCTTACCTCCCAAGTGCTGGGATTAAATCTTGACACATTTTTTTTTTTTTTTTTTTTTTTTTTTTTTCAAGGTGGGTTTCACTCTGGTTCAGGCTGACCTGGAATTAACTCTGTAGTCTCAGGGTGGCCTTGAACTCACTGCAATCCTCCTACCTCTGCCTCTCAAGTGCTGGGATTAAAGGCGTGCGCCACCACGCCCGGCCACATTTTTTTTAAGAAGGACACAGAGATGGAGCTCCCAGCACAGCCAGTTCCTGGAGGTGGCTTTCCTTTCACCCAAGACCCACCAATCCAAACCCATTCATAGCTGCCTCCTCTCTGGGCCTCACATTCCGACCCTTCATCCTTCTGCCCCAATTACCTAAGGCCAAGGACAAACAGGCAGGAGCAGCCCCAGCCCTCGAGCCCACTAATAATGTGCAAGCCAGCCAAGCCCAACCCTGCCTTGTGGTCCTGCTTCCCTGCTCTGGCAGCCCCAAGAGGGGCCCCTGTCTCAGGCCTCCTGACCCATGTGCTTCCCCATGTGGGTGCACCAAGTCTTCTCCTCCTGGTGAGTGTGTCATGTGCCATGTCTTCACCGGCACTCACTTTGACCTGCTGGCCTCCCTGTGCCCCCTATTCTCTGTTAATGCAAGGCATTTTAAACACACTGAGCAGGCCCTGTTGGTTTTAATAGCCTGTTCCCCACGGGCAGGACCCAGAGTAGCAAGTGAATGCGCAACTCGTTCAAAGCCCAAAGACACAGAGCAGATAGTGCAAACCAGAGGTTAAACCACAAAACAGGAAGAGCCCAGCTTCGTGTCAGGCTTGCCCAGGTTCCAAGTTAGATTGGCCATGGAGTGTCTGTGAAGTCAAGCCCTAGCATTCTGAGACTGTATTCTTTTCTCTTTTTTTCTTTTTTCTTTTCCTTTCTCCCTCTCTCTTTCTTTTCTTTCTTTCTCTCACTCTCACTCTCTCTCTTTCTTTTCTTTCTTTCTCTTACTCTCTCTTCCTTTCTTTCTCCCTCCCTTTCTTTCTTTCTTTCTTTCTTTCTTTCTTTCTTTCTTTCTTTCTTTCTTTCTTTCTTTCTCCCTTCCTTTTTCTTTTTGTGGCAAGCACAACAGACTGGCTTTTTTTTTTTTTTGGAGAGAGACACAGAGAGAGACAGAGAGAGAGGGAGAGGAAGACAGATAGAGATGGGCACACCAGAAGCCTCTCAGCTGCTGAGAACAAAATCCAGGTGTGTGCGCCCCCTTGTGGTCAAGTGCAGCATTGCGCCCTTGCGTCACTGCATCTGGCTAAACGTGGGACCTGGAGATTGGAGATTGGAACCACTGGAGATTGGAATAAGCGTTCTTAGGCTTAGGAGGCAGGCGCCTTAACTGCTAAACCATCTCTCCAGCCCAGACTGGCTTTTTTTTTATGTGTGCGCGAGAGAGAATTGGCGTGCCAGGGTCTCTAGCCACTGAAATTGAACTGCAGATGCATGCTCCCCTTTGTGCACCTGTGCATGTGACCTTCTGCATCACTGTGCATCTGGCTTAAGTGGGACCTGGAGAGTTGAACCTGAGTCCTTAGGCTTCACAGGCAAGTGCCTTAACTGCCAAGCCCTCTCTCCAGCCCCTTTCTTTCTTTTGGTACTGTTTGTTTGTCTGTTGTTTGGTTAACAGAGTCTCATGTATCCCAGGCTGGCCTAAAACTTGCTATATAGCTGAGGATGATTTTGTATTTCTGATCCTCCTGCCTCCGTCTGTGGGGCGCTAGGATTGTAGGTGTGGGCCACATGTCTGGTTTATGTGGTGCTGGGAATTGAGCCCAGGGCTTTGTGCATGATAGGCAAGCACTCTTATCAACTGCACTACATTCCCAGCCCTTCCTTTTTTTTTTTTTTTTTTTCTTGAGAGAGAGAGACAGAGAGAAACAGAGAGAGAGAGGGAGAGGCAGAGAGAGAGAATGGGCGCGCCAGGGCCATTTCAGCCGCTGTGAACGAACTCCAGGTGCATGCACCCCCTTGTGGGCAAGCGCAGCACTGTGTGCTTGCATCACTTGTGTCTGGCTAAATGTGGAACCTGGAGAATTGAATAGGCGTTCTTAGGCTTGGCAGGTGGGCACTTTAACCGCTAAGCCATCTCTCCAGCCCCGCCCCCTTTTTTGAGGCAGGATTTCACTATGTGGTCTAGATGGGCCTTGAACTAAAGACCCTCCTGCCTTGGCCTCCTGAGTGCTGTGATGACAGGTGTGCACCACCATACCTGGTTCTGAAATGTTCCTGGAAATGCTGCCAAGCTTGGACCTTGCATCAAGTACCTGGCATGCCAGAGGGGTGTGGAAGCATCACTTGCTCATGACACTATGTCTGACACTGCCTCTGTCAGTGCCTTCGGACTCATCTGCCTCTCCATATGCTCAAGGCTGTTTCATCTGCTGTCTTAAGGAAAGCAAGCTCCAGGAGGCCACAGCTGTCACATGTGGGCTGAGCGTTCCCACAGCCCACCTGGGCATAGCAAGTGTTCAGTCATGGGGAGCCGAGGACCACACCCTAAGCCCAGACCTCCTGTGGAAACTGCTCTGTTTTCTTCCTATGCTGATCCATATTTTCAGATTTTCTGGTGCTGGGGATGGAAACAGGGTCTGCTTGCAAATAAATAAAAATAAATAAGTTTTAGCGCGGTGTGATAGCACACGCCTTTAATCTCAGCACTCGGGAGGCAGAGGTTGGAGGAGGATCGCTGTGAGTTCGAGGTGACCCTGAGACTACATAGTGAATTCTAGGTCAGTCTGGACTAGAGAGTGAGACCCTACCTCAAAAAACCAAAAATAAATAAATAAATAAATAAATAAAATTTAAAAAATAAAGTGGAGAGTGAGGAAAATATTTAACATTGACCTCTGGCCTCCACATGCATGCAATTATGTGTACACATTTTTTAATTTTTTTTTTTTTTTTTTTTTTTTTTTTTTTTGAGGTAGGGTTTCACTCTGGTCCAAGCTGACCTGGAATTAACTATGTAGACTCAGGGTGGCCTTGAACTCTCAGCATCCTCCTACCTCTGCCTCCCGAGTGCTGGGATTAAAGCGTCTACCACGCCACTACATTTTTAATTTTTGTTTGATTTTTAAATTTAATTTTTTTTTTTTTTTTTTTTGAGGTAGGGTCTCATTCTAGTCCAGGCTGACCTGAATTCACTATGTAGTCTCAGGCTCACAGCGATCCTCCTACCACTGCCTCCTGAGTGCTGGGATTAAATGCGTGTGCCACCACGCCCATCTTGTACACATTTTTTGTTTTGTTTTGTTTTTTGGTTTTTCGAGGTGGGGTTTCACTGTAGCCCAGGCTGACCTGGAATTCACTATGTAGTCTCAGGGTGGCCTCGAACTCGCGGCAATCCTCCTACCTCTGCCTCCCAAGTGCTGGGATTAAAGGCGTGACACATTTTTTTAAAGAAGGACACAGAGATGGAGCTCCCAGCACAGCCAGTTCCTGGAGGTGGCTTTCCTTTCACCCAAGACCCACCAGTCCAAACCCATTCATAGCTGCCTCCTCTCTGGGCCTCACATTCTGGCCCTTCATCCTTCTGCCCCAATTACCTAAGGCCAAGGACAAACAGGCAGGAGCAGCCCCAGCCCTCGAGCCCACTAATAATGTGCAAGCCAGCCAAGCCCAACCCTGCCTTGTGGTCCTGCTTCCCTGATCTATTCTCTGTTAATGCAAGGCATTTTAAACACACTGAGCAGGCCCTGTTGGCTTTAATAGCCTGCTCCCCACAGGCAGGACCCAGAGTAGCAAGTGAATGCGCAACTCGTTCAAAGCCCAAAGACACAGAGCAGATAGTGCAAACCAGAGGTTAAACCACAAAACAGGAAGAGCCCAGCTTCGTGTCAGACTTGCCCAGGTTCCAAGTTAGATTGGCCATGGAGTGTCTGTGAAGTCAAGCCCTAGCATTCTGAGACTGTATTCTTTTCTCTTGTTTTCTTTTCTTTTCTTTTCCTTTCCTCTCTCTCTCTTTCTTTTCCTATCTCTCTTTCTCTCTCTCCCTCCCTCCCTTTCTTTCTTTCTTTCTTTCTTTCTTTCTTTCTTTCTCTCTCTCTCTCTCTCTTTCTCTTTCTTTCTTTCTTTCTTTCTTTCTTTCTTTCTTTCTTTCTTTCTTTCTGTCTCCCTTCCTTCCTTTTTCTTTTTGTGGCAAGCCCAACAGACTGGCTTTTTTTTTCTTGGAGAGAGACACAGAGAGAGACAGAGAGAGGGAGAGGAAGACAGATAGAGATGGGCACACCAGAAGCCTCTCAGCTGCTGAGAACAAAATCCAGATGTGTGCGCCCCCTTGTGGTCAAGTGCGGCATTGCATCCTTGCATCACTTTGCATCTGGCTAAACGTGGGACCTGGAGATTGGAACCAGCGTTCTTAGGCTTAGGAGGCAGGCGCCTTAACTGCTAAGCCATCTCTCCAGCCCAGACTGGCTTTTTTTTATGTGTGCGCGAAAGAGAATTGGCGTGCCAGGGTCTCTAGCCACTGAAATCGAACTGCAGATGCATGCTCCCCTTTGTGCACCTGTGCATGCAACCTTCTGCATCACTGTGCATCTGGCTTAAGTGGGACCTGGAGAGTTGAACATGAGTCCTTAGGCTTCACAGGCAAGTGCCTTAACTGCCAAGCCGTCTCTCCAGCCCCTTTCTTTCTTTTGGTACTGTTTGTTTGTCTGTTGTTTGGTTAACAGGGTCTCATGTATCCCAGGCTGGCCTAAAACTTGCTATCTAGCTGAGGATGATTTTGTATTTCTGATCCTCCTGCCTCTGTCTGTGGGGCGCTAGGATTGTAGGTGTGGGCCACCATGTCTGGTTTATGTGGTGCTGGGAATTGAGCCCAGGGCTTTGTGCATGATAGGCAAGCACTCTTATCAACTGCACTACATTCCCAGCCCTTCCTTTTTTTTTCTTGAGAGAGAGAAAGACAGAGAGAAACAGAGAGAGAGAGGGAGAGGCAGAGAGAGAGAATGGGCGCACCAGGGCCATTTCAGCCGCTGTGAACGAACTCCAGGTGCATGCACCCCCTTGTGGGCAAGTGCAGCACTGTGTGCTTGCATCACTTGTGTCTGGCTAAATGTGGAACCTGGAGAATTGAATGGGCGTTCTTAGGCTCGGCAGGTGGGCACTTTAACGGCTAAGCCATCTCTCCAGCCCCGCCCCCCCCTTTTTTTTTTTTTGGTTTTGCGAGGTAGGGTCTCACTCTGGTCCAGGCTGACCTGGAATTCACTGTTGTAGTCTCAGGGTGGCCTCGAACTCTCGGCAATCCTACCTCTGCCTCCCAAGTGCTGGGATTAAAGGCATGCGCCACCACGCCCGGCCCCCTGCCCCTTTTTTGAGGCAGGATCTCACTATGTGGTCTAGATGGGCCTTGAACTAAAGACCCTCCTGCCTTGGCCTCCTGAGTGCTGTGATGACAGGTGTGCACCACCATACCTGGTTCTGAAATGTTACTGGAAATGCTGCCAAGCTTGGACCTTGCACCAAGTACCTGGCATGCCAGAGGGGTGTGGAAGCATCACTTGCTCATGACACTATGTCTGACACTGCCTCTGTCAGTGCCTTCTCTGGCTTGGCCCTGAGCCTGGCCCCTGAAATCAAAGAGTGCTCAATTCAGCCAGACGTGGTAGTGCACACCTTTAATCCCAGCACTCGGGAGGTATAGGTAGGAGGATTGCTGTGAGTTCGAGGCCACCCTGAGACTACACAGTGAATTCCAGGTCAGCCTGGGCTATAGTGAGACCCTACCCCGAAACACACACACACACACACACACAAAAAAAAAAAAAAAAAAAGCTCAGTCCACTGGACAGCACCCAGTGAGCCAATGTACATACCCAGTGACCAGTGAAGCAAGGGACTGTCTAGCTGAGAAGGTGGGAGTAGCACCTCGAAAGGGGTCTGCAGTTTCTCATGCCACAGTCACTGTGCACCCACCTGTCCATGGCTTCACTGGTCCCCCAACTCTCAAAGCACAGGCCTCCCTGGGTTCTGCTGTGTGCCCACAGGCCACACAGGAAGCTCTCCCCCACCCACCCTTTTGCATACACAGTGGTTTAAAGACTCCATCAGCCAGGCGTGATGGCACACGCCTTTAACCCTAGCACTCAGGAGGCAGAAGTAGGAGGATCGCAGTGAGTTCAAGGACACCCTGAGACTACATAGTGAACTCAGCCTGGACCAGAGTGAGACCCTGCCTTGAAAATAAATAAATATATAAATAAATAAATATTTTTAAAAATTTAAAAAGACTCCATCACAGAAATCTTGCAGAATTCATTCCCTCCACAAACACTTATCCTGGGCCTCTTCTGGGCCCAGCATTGCTCCAGGTGCTGACGCCCGGGCAAGGTCACGCTCAGACTGACATCCAACAATGTCTGAAGGGAGGCATTGTGAGGGGCTGGGACCTGGGATGCACGCTCCGAGCCTGCCAGGTCCACCATGAAGAGTCTCCCGAGTCGTACTTCCTCAGCCAGGTCGGAACCTCGGCATCGCTGGTGTACCGTGACCTGCAGCACTGCGTGGGAGCGGGACGACGTCTTGTTGGCAGCTGTGGGCTCCTGGGTGCGCTGCCTGTTGCCTTTGATGAGAAGCTGCATGATCTGAGAGAGGGAGAAGCAAACAGAAAGTCACAGACCCGGGCTGGAGAGATGGCTTGGCAGTTAAGGTGCTTGACTGCAAAGCCTAAGGACCCAGGTTCAACTCCCCAGAACCCACAAAACCAATTGCATATGGTGGCATGTGTGTCCAGAATTTGCTTGCAGTGACTAGAGGCCCTGGTTCACCTATTCTCTCTCTCTCTCAAATAAATTAATTAATTAAATTAAAAAGGAAAGGGCTGGGCTGGAGAGATGGCTTAGCAGTTAAGGCACCTGCCTGCCAAGCCTAAGAACACCCTTTTGATTCTCCAGGTCCCACGTTTAGCCAGACATAAAAAGTTATGCAAGGGTGCAATGCCGCACTTGCCCACAAGGGAACGCACGTGTCTGGAGTTCATTCACAGTGACTAAGAGGCTGCTGGAGCGCCCATTCTCTATCTGTCTCTGTGTGTGTGTGTTGAAAGAAAGAAAGAAAGAAAGAAAGAAAGAAAGAAAGAAAGAAAGAAAGAAGGGAGGGAGGGAGGGAGGGAGGGAGGGAGGGAGGGAAGGAAGGAAGGAAGGAAGGAAGGAAGGAAGGAAGGAAGGAAGGAAGGAAGGGAGATGGGCTTAGCAGTTAAGGCATTTGCCTGCAAAGCCAAAGATCCCAGTTTGATTCTCCAGGACCCATGTAAGCCAGATGCACAAGGGGGTACATGCATCTGGAGTTTATTTGCAGTGGCTGGATGCCCTGGCACCCATTCTCTCTCTCTCTTTTCTCAAATAAATGAAAGAAAGAAAGAAAGAAAGAAAGAAAGAAAGAAAGAAAGAAAGAAAGGAAATCACAGATCCAAGAGGCTACATGTATATTCTAGAAACACTCAGGAAAGAGAAGGAAGGGTTCCTTGGGGTTAGGACTCTTATGGTAGCAATTTCTGATTTGTAACATGAAGGGATTAATAAATCAAATCAATTAACAGAGCACAAATTGTGGATTCCTAATGTGTCTTCACTCTTCCCCTCCACTGTCCACAGCAGGCATCACCAGTGGATTACCTACCTCTTCTCCAGAGCCCAGAGCAGTCCTAAACCTTTCTCAGTTCACAGCAGCTCCAGGCAGCTGTAGGTGTCTTGGAGTTGGCAGATAGAGCAAACCCTATTGTCCATGCAAGCAGTTACAGAACTCAAGCTGACAAGCCTCTACTCAGCCTGGGACTGTACGGTGTATGGAGGGAGACTGAGACAGTCTCATGGTGAGTACTAGGCCAGCCTGGGCTAGAGTGTGAAATGCTATCTCAAAAAAAAAAAAAAATCCATGGGCTGGAGAGATGGCTTAGCAGTTAAGGCGCCTGCCTGCGAAGCCTAAGAATGCCTGTTCAATTCTCCGGGTCCCATGTTTAGCCCAATGCAAAAGTGCCACAAGCGGTCAATGTCACACATGTGCACAAAAGGGCACGTGCGTCTGGAGTTTGTTCACAGCGGCTGAGAAGCCCTGGTGCACCCATTCTCTCTACCTCTTCATCTCTCTCTCTCAAATTAAAAAAAAAAAAAATCCATGCTGAGCATGGTGGCACACACCTTTTAATCCCAGCATTTAGGAGACTGAGGTAAGAGGATTGCCATGAGTGTGAGGCCACCCTGAGACTACATAGTGAATTCCAGGTCAGCCTGGACTAGAGTGAGACCCTACCTCAAAATAAATAAAATAAAATAAAATAAAATAAAATAAAATAAAATAAAATAAAATAAAACAAAAATCTAGAAAGAAAGGAAGGAAAGGAGGGAGGAAGAAAGGGAAGAAGGAAGGGAAGGAAGGAGAAAGGGAAGAAGAAAGGGAGGGAGGGAGGGAGGGAAGGAGGGAGGGAGGGAGGGAAAGAGGGTTATAAGGCTGCTTTATCCAAACCCTCAATAGACAATGGATGGAAAGGGCCTGTACTTGGAGATGGCCCAGCATGACAGGTACAAGGTCACTAGGATAAAGGACTGCATTGATCTGGAATCAGGTAGGAGCAGCCAGATCTGTCTCAGAAGCCCACCCTGTGGGCAGTGCCAAGTGTGGGCTTCCCAAAGCCAAGCTAGAGAGAGAAGGCAGGGCTGTAGAGAGGTGGCAGGCTGCCCTTGTCAAGCAGCGAGCGTCAGGGTAGAGAGGGGCTTTAGAGGTAGCTCACGCAGCATGGATGGGACGTGACCATCCAGTACACATGTTGAGAAAGACTGAGGCCTGAACCTAGAGGCTAAGGGAACCATGGGCAAGCGATGGGTGATGTCTGCCTTGAGCATCAGCTAGGTCCAGATACTTGGAAACAGATCTGCTTGGAGATGTGACAGTCTCTGCTTAGTGAACTTGAACAAGAAGTATTTGGTAAGCTATGCTATGACCCTTACCTCTTGGGCATTTGAAGTGGACACCTCCGTGATGCCTGCAATCTGGATGCTGCCCCTAGAATCTTCCCTCAGGTCCAGAAACCCCGAGGATGGGTTCAGGAGGTCACGGATCACTTCGTTATAAATCTGGGTAAGGGAGAACAGAAAAGTTACTGAGATGTTAAATCCTATTGTCAACTTGATCAGATCAGAAATCTAGTAAGAGACAGGCCTGATAGGTGGGTCTCTGAGAGGGTTTCCAGGCAGGATTTACTGAGGGAGGAAGACCTTCCCCAGTGTGGGTGGACTTCCTGGTGGTGGGCTACATAGAAAGAAACTCAGAGAGAACACAGGGCCTTTTGCCTGGCTGCCCAGCCAAGGTGCTCCTTGCATCTACCCTGTTGCTATCGTCCCTCACAGACACTGGAATCCAGCTTCACTAGCCTTCCAGTGTGGACTGAAGGCCAGTGGCTCCCCAGGAATCCTCTAGACCTTCAGTGCCACACTGGGACTCCTGAAGCGTCCATCCTCACGACTGAGCAGCCACCGGATTCCCCAACTCTTGCACCTGCAGACAGCCATTGTTAGCCTGCCCAGCTCGTATCTTATAAGCTAATCCAATAAATCCTCTTTGCAACATATAATCCTTCTATCAGTTCTGTTCCTCCAGAGGACTAAGACAGGTTGGAATGAAGTAGCTTTGTTACAAAGAACTTCAAGGAAGGGCTGGAGGGATGACTTGGCAGTTAAGGCACTTGCCTGCAAAGCCAAAGGACCTAGTTCAATTTCCCAGGACCCACGTAAGCCAGTTGCACAAAGTGGCGCATGTGTCAGGAGTTCATTTGCAGTGGCTGGAGGCCTTGGTACATCCATTCCCTCCCTCCCCACCTCTTTCTCTCTGTCAAATAAATAAAAATAAAATATATATATATATATTGGTTTTTTTGAGGTAGGGTCTCACTCTGGTTCAGGCTGACCTGAAATTCATTCTGTAGTCTCAGGGTGGCCTTGAACTCACGGCGATCCTCCTACCTCTGCCTCCCAAGTACTGGGATTAAAGGCGTGTGCCACCACACCCGGCTAAAAATAAAATATTTTTTAAAAAATAACTTCAATACATCCCATAGCATCTGAACTACCAGAAGCTCTCACTGCATGAACAAGCTGCAGCAGCCAGTGTGCGGGTCTCACACATGTGAACAGCTGTGTTTAGTGTGCTGCAATCACACCTATTTTACAGCTGAGGCAACAGAGGCAAGAGGGAAGGCTCACTTCTAGGTAAGACATAGACACGCTGTAGTCCATGTTGTCCCGGGTCTCCTCGATGGCCTGGAAGAGGTCGGTGAGGGTCTGCAGGTAGACGCCAGGCTCGGCATCCATGCCCAGCATGGTGTGAGTCTTCCCGGCACCTGTGGGAGGAAGGGGCTCCTGATACAGGCTCAGGTGAGGTGTGCAGGAAGGGAGTCGACACATTGGACTGTTTCAGGAGGTACTCTCTATGGGAGAGGCCCCACTAGTCCCTCACCACTTTGCCCCATAAAGGAGACCAGGCAGATGGCTCAGTGAGGAAGGGTGCTTGTTGTGCAGGCATGAGGACTTGAGTTCAATTCCTAGCACCCACCTAAAATGCCAGGCTGGATGAACACACCTGGAATTCTAGTGTTCAGGGGTTCAGAGATAAGAGGATCACTGGGGCTCATTGGTCCTCTAGTCTAACAAAAACCAGCAAGCTCAGTGAGACTGCGTCTCAGACATATAAGGTGGAAGAGATAGAAGAAAGGACACCCAGGGGCTGGAGAGATGGCTTAGTGGTTAAGTCGCTTGCTGGCAAAGCCAAAGGACCTAGGTTCGATTCCTCAGGACCCATGTAAAGCTAGATGTACAAGGGGGTACAATGGTCTGAAGTTGGTTTTCAGTGGCTAACGGCCCTGGCATGCCCATTCTCTCCCGCCCCCCCAAATAAATAAGATATTTAAAAAAGAAAGAAAAGAAAATGACACTCAGGGTTGGAGAGATGGCTCAGCAGTTAAAGGCACTGGCTTGCAATGCCTGCTGGCTAGGTTTGATTTCCCACTACCCACATAGAGCCAGATGCACAATGTGGTGCATGCATCTGGACTTTGTCTGCAGCAGTAACAGGTCCTGGAATGCCCATACTCTCTCTTCACACACTCTCGCTCATAAATAAAAATACAACCAGGGTGGGTGCAATGCTGCTGGAGTTTATTTGCAGTGGCTGGACACTTGCATACATCACACATAAATAAATAATATTTAAAAAAAAATAAATAAATAAAAATAAAAATACAACCAGGGTGGGTGCAACACACATATTCACTGAAAAGAAAAGAAAAGCAAAAAAAAAGAAAAAAAGGGGAGGAAAGACTACTACTTTTAGGCCCAACCTGTGACTCAATTCACTTCCATGTATTGGCTGAACGAAAGCACAGATATACATGCATGACTGTGGGCCAGGTACTTCTCAGCACTGGTCTCTCCATCCGGCCCCAACCCTCTGAGTGAAGTTTCTGGGGATGGGAGAGGTGACTTAGTGCTGCAAAGCCAGTTACCTTGGAACGCTTCCAGAATCACCCTACTGGCCACATGATCATTTCTTTCTTTCTTTCTTTTTTTTTTTTTGTTTTTCGAGGTAGGGTCTCACTCTGGTCCAGGCTGACCTGGAATTCACTCTGTATTCTCAGGGTGGCCTCGAACTCATGGCGCTCCTCCTACCTCTGCCTCCCGAGTACTGGGATTAAAGGCGTGCACCACCATGCCCGGCTCTGTTTCCTCATCTGTGAGGAGGATGGTTCATGGTACCCTCTCAAAGCTCCTCAGAGCACGAGGGAGCCCAGCACACAGGAGCCTGGTGCTGTGAAGAAGGGTTCTGCTGGGACCAGGGATGGAACTAGATACTAGAGTGCCTGCATAGAATACACAAGGTCCCGTGTTCAATCCCAGTATGACCAAATCCATATAGGGTCTGGGATGTGACTCAGTTGATAGAGTGCTTGCCTAGCATACAGAAAGCCTTGGGTTGGATCCCCAACACTGTATACACTGGGTGTGATGGTGCACATCTGTAGGCAGGAAGATCAGGAGTTCAAGAGCATCTTCAACCACATGGTGAGTTTGAGGAAAGCCTGGGCTACATGGGCCCCTATCTCACAAAAAGGGGAGCTGGCAGGGTCCATTGCGGAAGAGGTGGTGGGAACAATGTAAGAGCAAAAGGAAGGGTAGGACTCCTTACAGCGTGCTCCTCCAGACACAAAATGGCCTGGATATCCATGACCTCACAGTGCCTGACACTACCTACACAAGACCATCCTAATAGGAGGAAAAGATCATGACATCAAACTGAAAAAGACTGATTGAGAGGGAGAGGGGATATGATGGAGAGTGAAGTTTCAAAGGGGAAAGTGGGGGAAGAGAGGGGAGTACCATGGGATATTGTCTACAATTAAGGAAGTTGTCCATAAAAATAAATAAATAAATAAATAAAAAATAAATAAATAAAAAAAAAAAAAAATTTTTAAAGGGGTTCTAGGAAGAGAGCTCAGTGAATAAAGTGCTGACTGTGCAAGCATGAGGACCAGAGTTTGGATCCCCAGTACTGACGTAAATGCCGGGTGAGGCGGCACATCCCTGATCCCAGTGCTCGGGGGTCATAGACAGCAAATTCTCAGGGCAAGCTGGGTAGCTGGGGTCAAGCGAGAGACCATGTCAGTAAGCGAGGCCAGGGATGACTGAGGACAACACACCTGACGTCAGCCTCCAGCCTCCCTATGCTCACACGTGCGCATCCACATCCATGTGCACCTGCATGCATATGAACATGCATGTCGTGGTTTGAATGTGAAGTGTCCTCCGTAGCCTCGTATTGTTTGTGATGAATCCTCATACCCAATGTCCAGCACTGGGGACGGACCTTCAGGTTTCTCAGTCCAGCCCTCTAGACTCCTGCTGCTTCCTCCCAGTTGACCTGACACCCAGTTATCTGCTTTGCTGTGCTCCCCTGCCTTGACCAAATGTCCCTTCAAGACTGTAAGCCAGGGCCAGGCGTGGTGGCACACTCCTTTAATCCAGCACTGAAAGGGTAACTGCTATGATGCAAATATATATACATGTGCACAGCACACACACACACAAATATATATACACATGCACACTACACTCACACAAACCCACCTGAGGATACGCCCTGCACAGTACCTGATGGACCGTAGGCAAACACTGTTGCGTTGTATCCAGAGATGACGCCCTCCACTAAATGCTGGATGGTGGCGCAGTACACATCTTCCTGCAGATAGAGAGGATGGGTGGTCAGAGGACAGCCCAATCCAACTCAAGCCAGAGGGGCCTGCTGCTTGGAGTGTGGGGGCTGCAAGCACATTGCTCCTCTGCACGCATGCGCACACACAGAGACTGGAAGGAGCTTGGGTGCTGACACCCTGGGGAGGTTCCATAGCTGGTCAACTTTTGGCTTGCAGCCTCGACCATGCTGAGCCTCACATTACGAGGCAACGCTGAGCATGGGGGCTGGCTTCCAGGGAGGGTTAAATGAGGAGGAACTGGGAGTTGCCACCAGGAGGTCTGGTGCACGCTAGGGACTGAACATAAATGAGTCTTTGCCAGGGCTTCTGCAAGAATTGAGAGACCGAGAGCTGGGTGTGGTGGCACACGCCTTTAATCCCAGCACTCAGGAGACAGAGGTAGGAGGATCACCATGAGTTCGAGGCCACCCTGAGACTACATTGTAATTCCAGGTCAGCTTGAGCTAGAATGAGACCCTACCAGAAAAAAGAGAGAGAGATCCAGAGAAGAATATGGAGGGCTAGGAGCAACGGAGCTTGGAAATCTACAAGGAGCATTAGGACCCAACTTTATGGGACAAAACTGGAATGGGGATGAAGTTTAGGGGCTAAAGGGATGTGAGATAGGTGATGTCTAGCATTAGGAGTGTGGAAATAGTGAACTCCCTGTTCTCAGAGGAGTTCAAGGGACACCCAGGGCTAGTGGGCGAGGCAGCAGGTTCAACTGGCTTGACCACCAACAGTGCTCTTTGCTGCGCCTCCTGGCTGCCCACATTTGGTCATGCCTTCTTCCCATGAGATTGGCACAGTTTGGGCTGCTTGCAGTTCCTCTGGAGTTCATTCACAGTGGCTAAAAAGGCCCTGGCATGCCCATTTTCTCTCTGTCTCTTCCTCTCTGTCTGTCTCAAATAAATAAATAAATAAATAAATAAATAAATAAATAAAAAATAAATAGAAATTTTAAAGTGTAATACTTAGCATGGAGCAGCTTCCTGGTGAACATGAGGGCCCCTCACGCCTATTGTCTCTGATGCCTCTAGGATTTGTGTGTGAGTGTGTGCGCGTGCGCTTGCAGAGGTCAGAGGGTGATGCCTGCTGTCTTCCTCACTGTCCACTATTATTTTACAGAGGCAGGGTCTTCCACTTGAATCCAGAGCTCATGGATGTGGCTAATCTAGCTAGTCCCCAAGGATCCCTTGCCTCTCCTGACCAGGTGCTGAGGTCACAAGTGGGCCATCGTGGGTGCCGAGGATCTTAACTCTGGTCCTTACACTTGTGCAGTAAGTGCCTTGACCCACTGAGCCATCTCCCCAGCCTGGCCATCAGATCTTGAGCATGAGAAAAGTGGTGCTGCTCAGACACAGTGGGGGGGGGGAGAAGCCTTGCTTCATACACATAGTTGAGTCCTGAACCGAGTGACAGGCTACTGCCCAAAGTGGCCAATGGGTGTCCAGTGGGCCCTCCTTTTGTGCTCAACATCCCTTCTGGGATGCTGTCCCTGCTAACTTGACAGACCCAGGGACCAGGCTGGCTGCAGAGGAAAGAGAGTGGCAGGCTAAGGATCCCCTGATCGATACTTCACTGCTGCGTTGAGTCTGCTCCTCACCCCTTTGATCCTGGCCAGTGCTGGCACTGCTTTGACCAGCAAGCATACACATGTGACTCTGGGCCCCTGTGAGCCAGGCTGTGGGAGCCCCGGAGGCTTTCACTGGCCCTGATGCAGTTCTGCGGCTGCCATGCAGGGCAAAGGGTCAGGTGGGCACTCTAGTTGCCAACCAATGCCAGGACCCACTGGTAGCCAAGTGGGAGACCATTGGAGACATTCAGCTCAGCAGAGCCTCTGATGACTCTAGGCCATGACATTCGATCTTGACACACAGATGACCATTGGTGGTGGCCCAGGCCAGCTGATGCTGGAGTGGTGTGTCTTAATGCAGTCAGTAACTGGGACACGGTTGCACACACCTGGGACCAGGCTCCAGGCTTCTTAGAAGTGGGAAGACTCCTGCCCGTTGTGGTGCACACATACAATTCCAGCACATGGGTGGCTGAGGCAGAAGGATTGGCAGTTCAAGTCCAGCCTGGGCCACAAGGTGAGTTTGCCAGCTTCAACTATGTAGTGAGACTCTGCCTCAAAAACCAGAAAAGGAAAAGCTGTGTGTGGTAGTGCACACCTTTATTCCCAGCAGTCAGGAGGTAAAGGTAGGAGAATCGCCATGAGTTCAAGGACAGCCTGAGACTACATAGTGAGTTCCAGGTCAGCCTGGGCTCAAGAGAGACTCTACCTCGAAAAAGAAGGAGGAGGAAGAGGAGGAGGAGAGGAGAAGAAGAGGAAGAATCAGCACCAGCCAGGTGGGGTGGTGTACACCTTTAATCCCAGCACTTGAGAGACTGAGGTAGGAGGACCACTGTGAGTTCAAGGCCAGCCTGGAGATACAGAGTGAGTTCCAGGTCAGCCTGGACTAGAGTGAGACCCTACCTTGAAAAAAAAAAAAAACAGTAAAAGATTGGTGGGGGGAAGCTTGGAAGATGGCTCAGTTGGTAAAGTGCTTGCTTTACCTGAGTTTGGACCCCCAGAACCTATGTGAAAATGCCAGGCACAGTGGTGCATGCCTGTAATTCTGGTGCAGGGGAGGCAGAAACGGAATCCCTATGACTCACTAGCTACCTAATCTAGCTGAATGGGTGAGCTCTAGGTTCAGTGAGAGACTGTCTCAAAGAATAAAACTGGAGAGAAACTGAGGAAGACGCCTGACGACAACCTCTGGCCTCCACACACCCACGCCCACACCCACACGTGCACCCACGCACATACAAACTTACACACCCCACGCACACATGCAAAACTTTAAGAAAATGGCTGTGTGGGGCTGGGGAAATGGCTTAGCAGTTAAGGTGTTTGCCCTGTGAAGCCTAAGGACCCC
Source organism: Orientallactaga sibirica (assembly GCA_036365145.1). NCBI lineage: Eukaryota > Metazoa > Chordata > Mammalia > Rodentia > Dipodidae > Orientallactaga > Orientallactaga sibirica. Next base: position 778,963 of record JAEOAD010001941.1, on the reverse strand, counting down.
GGTTTGATTCCCCAGGACCCATGTAAGCCAGATGTGCGAGGGGGCACATGCATCTGGAATTTGTTTGCAGAGGCTGGAGGCCCTGGCACGCCCATTCTCTCTTTCTGTCTGCCTCTTCCTCTTTCAAATAAATAAATAAATAAATAAATAAATAAATAAATAAATAAATAAATAAAATATTTTTTTAAAAAAGAAAAGAAAGAAAATGGCTGTGTGGAAAGAAGGTGGTGGTCTGGTGCTGAGAGCTAAGAGTAGTCTTGACCTTCCGCTTTGCCATGGAACTGGAAAACCCTTGCGCATGGGGCTGGAGTAAGCCCGGGGTTCTGCCCTATGCTGTCTTTACTGGAGCCAAAATCTCCCCAGACGCCGCCACCCTGCTTCTGTGTGATGTGCCATTGCAGGAGGTCTGCAAATGCCACCTTCACTACCACATGTGCTCCTCTTCTGTGACGTGGGGCAGGTGGTGTGTTGAGCTGTGCTTTGTCCTATAGAGGGAGGTGGTGGGTGGTGATATGAGAAAGAACGAGGAAGAGGAGCTCAAGGCTGGGTCTAAGCACATGGCTCTGGGCCTCACTGTGTGACCTGGAGTTTCACCCTGATGACAGTTCTCATCATAGGTGTCCTTCCTTAGAGAGGCCCACGGGGGCCACTGCATCACATTTGTGACAGTGAGCAGGACAAGAGTACCTGGTTCTCTCCTTGCCCAGCAAGCACCCCCGCCAGGATGTGGCCATGGCCTGCGCTACGATGAGACCAGTGAATAAACTCAAGCGAAGACCCCAGATGGGCTACAGCACCTGGTGCCTTTTGTGTTCATAGAAGGATCTCGTACGTGGCCCCTGGGACAGGTTTTCTTCCTATAACCTCCCTGCTCCTCAGGAACATGCTGGAGAAGATGGTGGCGAGGCAGCCGAGCTGCCAGGCGCACCGATAGGGTCAGGGCTGTGGTACCTGAGTCGCACGCTGGTCAAAAACAGTGTCAAAAATGAAGGTGCGCTCCCTGGAGCGGTGTGCGCGCTGAGTGTCCTCTGGGTCCTCTTCAGGGTCCATGAGCACCACCACCTGGCAGTAAAAGAGGGAGGGGCCCAAGGAGGGCTGGTCAGGTGCCTTGGGAGAGCCAGATGCAGATGTGGGCAGGGATGCAGGTTCCTGTCTTTTTTAAAAAAATTTTTTAGTCGGGCATGGTGGCGCACTCCTTTAATCCCAGCACTCAGGAGGCAGACGTAGAAGGATCATTGTGAGTTCGAGGCCAGCCTGAGACTACAGAGTGAATTCCATGTCAGCCTGGGCTAGTGAGACCCTACCTCTAAAAACCTAAAAAAAAAATTTTTTTTAATTTATTTGAGACAAGAGAGAGAGAGAGAGAGAGAGAATGGGCCTTTAGCTACTGCAAACGAACTCCAGATGCATGTGCCACCGTGTGCATCTGGCTTACGCGGGACCTGGAGAATCAAACCTGAGTCCTTAGGTTTTGCATGCAAGTGCCTTAACTGCTAAGCCATCTCTCCAGCTCTGCAGGTTTCTTTTTAAATTTAAAAAAAAAAAATTTTTTTTTGGTTTTTTGAGGTAGGGTTTCACTCTGGTCCAGGCTGACCTGGAATTAACTATGTAGTCATGTAGTCTCAGGGTGGCCTCGAACTCACGGCAATCCTCCTACCTCTGCCTCCCAAGTGCTGAGATTAAAGGCATGCGCCACCACACCCGGCTAAGTTTTTAAAATTTTAATTTGAGAGAGAGAGAGAAATGGGTGTGCCAGGGCCTGCAGCCACTGCAAACGAACTCCAGATGCATGCGCCACCTTACATGGCTTACAAGGGTCCTGGAGAATTGAACCTGGGTGGGTCATTTGGCTTTGCAGGCAAAGGCCCTAACTACTAAGCCATCTCTCTGTTCACCTCCTCAGGGGTCAGCATCTCCTGCCGTCACACCACTAAGGCATGACAGTAAGCTCTCCCAGGCATGTCGAGCTCTGTAGCCAAAAAAATATTCTTTAGATAAACCACAGCCCAAGGAGGGTGGCCCACCATGCAACCAATCCCCACCTGGCATGACAATCAATGCCAGCCACCCCCTGGGCCAGAGCCCTCCAGTGACAAACCCTTCTACTAACTCATGGCATTGGGGGGTTGGGGGGGAGACTGTGCAAACTGTGGAACAGTGCTGGATTGGCACAAAGGGACCATCCCCAACCCCCATCCATACCCTCCACTTCTCTGAGGGTTTGCCAGGGCCATTGCTGTCCCATATAAATATGTTATTATGAAACAGTATGTTAGGATCTCTGGAGACAGACTCTTCAAATGAGTCCTTCCCAGGGAATTGGGGAGCAGGGAAAAGAGGCAGAGAGTAAGCACATCCTGGCCCGGGGCCCAGAGAACCTGGGAGGAGGCAGGGAGTTGGGGCATGGCTGGTGGCTGTAAGGATCTCACCATGTGATTGTGCTCACCCAGTCCCTGGCTCACAGCTCTGGGAGGCCAGGGACTGTCTGAGTGCCTCCTGGCTTCTGGCCAGTGCTTATTCCATGACATAAGCTATCTATCTCTCTTCGCTGTCTTCCCTTCTTCTGAGAATGGACAGCGACAAAGGCAGGCCACAGGATGACTCACATGGGTCTTTAGCTAGGGGCTGCTGACCAGCAGGGCCGGGGAGGGCCAGTGAAGCTGCTGGTCATGAAGGTGGGCTCTGGATGGAGCCTGATTTAGAATTCCATCCTGGCCCTAACACTCACTCAGGTCGGGGGACCTCAGAGGTCACCTTAACTTTCTGAACCTAGTCTTTTGTTGTTTGATGTTCTGGGGAATCGAACCCAGGGCCTTGTGCATACTAGGCAGACGTTCTACCACTGAGCCATTCCTGCAACCCCTCATTCAGTCTTATCTGCAAAATGGCTGTAACCATAAAGCCCATCCACTAAAGGACTGTGACGGAGTGAATGAGACGACAACACACCAGGGCCTCAGCCACTGGAATACAACTCCAGACACTTGCGCCACCTAGTGGGCATGTGTGACCTTGCGCTTGCCTCACCTTTGCGCATCTGGCTTGCGTGGGATCTGGGGAGTCAAACATGGGTTCTTAGGGCTGGAGAGATGGCTTAGAGGTTAAGCGCTTGCCTGTGAAGCCTAAGGACCCCGGTTCGAGGCTCAACTCTCCAGGACCCACGTAAGCCAGATGCAAAAGGGGGCTCATGCATCTGGAGTTTGTTTGCAGTGGCAGGAGGCCCTGGAGCACGCTTTCTCTCCCTCCCTCTCTCTCTCTCTCTTTCTACCTGCCTGTTTCTGTATCTCTCGCTCTCAAATAAATAAATAAAAATAAAATATTTTTAAAAAAAACATGGGTTCTTAGGCTTTGCAGGCAAATGTCTTAACCTCTAAGTCATCTCTCTGCACCTGCAATTTTATGTGTGTATGTATGTATTATTTTATTTTATTTTACTTTATTTTATCTTATTTTTGTTTTTTCGAGGTAGGGTCTCACTCTAGCTCAGGCTGACCTGGAATTCACTATGTAGTCTCAGGGTGGCCTTGAACTCATGGCAATCCTCCTACTTCTGCCTCCCAAGTGCTGGGATTAAAGGCGTGCGCCACCACGCCCGGCTCGCAATTTATTTTTGGCACAGCTTCTCATGTATCCCAGGCTAGACTGGAACTTGTTATGTAGTTAAGGGTGACTTTGAACTCTTGATCTCCTTGCTTCCACCATCCAGGTGTTGGGATGACAGGTGTGCACCACCATACCTGGCTTCCTGAAAGTGGACTGCCACAACGTGGGTGAACCCCAAAACTATCAAACGTGGTGAGAAGCCTCCCACAGAAGGGCATGCATTGTATGACTGTGCTGATATGAAAAGGCTAGAACCCGCAGGCAGAAGTGGAGGAGCAGCTGGCATGGGGGTCTCCTTCAGTGGTATCAAGAGGCTTTGGGCTGGAGATGTGCTCACTGCCCATGTGTGAACGGACTAACTGCCATTGGATCGCTGGCTTCATGATGCATGGTGGGGTTGAGCAGATGGTTCAGTGGGTAAAAGAGCTTGCTGTGAGCTGGGCGTGGTGACGCACGCCTTTAATCCCAGCACTTGGGAGGCAGAGGTGGGAGGATCGCCATGAGTTCAAGGCCACCCTGAGACTACATAGTTAATTCCAGGTCAGCCTGGGCCAGAGTGAGACCCTACCTCGAAAAACCAAAAAAAAAAAAAAAAAAAAAAAAAGAGCTTGCTGTGCAAGCATGAGGGCCAGAGAGGGCCTGATTCACCCTGAGTTTGATCCACAGAACCCATATAAAATGCCAAGCATGACCACACATACCTATAACCCAGTCTCCAGGGACAGGAGGGGTGTTGTTGGGAGACAGGAGAATTGCTGAGGCAAACTGATTAGCAAGACTGACCAAGATGGCAGCTACAAATTCAGTGACAGACTCTGTCTGAAGGAAACAGGGCAGAAGAGTGACACAGGACTCCTACTCTCCTCCTCTGGCCTCTTCAAGGATGTGTATGGGGCACACGCATCTCTGTATGTCTATACCCCCCATATACGTACCATACCATACGTGCTATATGCACACATGTAAAAAAAGTAATTAAATTAAAATGCTGAATTCTGTTTTGTTTTGTTTTGTTTTAAGGTAGGATCTCACTCTGGCTGAGGCTGACCTGGAATTCACTCTGTAGTCCCAGGCTGGCCTCGAACTTACAGCCATCCTCCTACCTCTGCCTCCTGAGTGCTGGGATTAAAGGCGTGCGCCACCGCCTGGCTCACCTTTGTTTTTTTAATGGGAGCTGCCTCTGGTATAGCTCACAGCCAGATGGCTGCAATCCTGTGTGAATTCCAGTCCTTCCCACCCACTCTCTCAGCTCCCAGTTTCCCTGCTGTGTCTGAACATGGGTACAGGGCATGTGCTGCTTCATTTGGTTCATGGTCCAGCACCTCAGTGCCCATTCACCCTGCCATCTTTGCCCGCTGGCACCTCCCCAGATGCTCTCTGAACCCTAGTAGGCAGCACTCAGCAGTAATCATCACCCTGAGCATAAACCTTCTGTCCAAGGTATGCTTCACCTCTTATGGAGGACGCTAGCCTAGAACCTTGAGGGGAAGTCCCATACATCTGACATCACCTGACCCCAATTCAGCATTTATCCTCACACGTGAAAGCCAGGGGCAAAAGCTTTTGAAAACTGTGGTTGCTGGGCACTAAACTTGCCTCACAGGAAGTGTTGCTGGCAGCAGTGGTAAGTATGCACCCTGGCCTGCCAGTGCTGCCCTAAATCTCTCTTGGCACTTCTGCTCTAAGGGCTCCAGCAGCTCCTGAGCCAGCTATCCCAGCTCCAGCATCTCATTAGAAGCCTTTCTGGACCACGCAGCCCTGAGGAACTCCCTCTAACAATACAAATTTACTGTTAACAAAGGGAGCTGGGCCGGGTGTGATAGTGCACACCTTAATCCCAGCACTTGGGAGGCAGAGGTAGAAGGATCGCTGTGAGTTTGAGGCTCATCTGGGTCTTTCTACCTGCCTGTTTCTGTATCTCTCGCTCTCAAATAAATAAACAAAAATAAAATATTTTTTAAAAAAACATGGGTTCTTAGGCTTCGCAGGCAAATGTCTTAACCTCTAAGTCATCTCTCTGCACCTGCAATTTTATGTGTGTATGTATGTATTATTTTATTTTATTTTACTTTATTTTATCTTATTTTTGTTTTTTCGAGGTAGGGTCTCACTCTAGCTCAGGCTGACCTGGAATTCACTATGTAGTCTCAGGGTGGCCTTGAACTCATGGCAATCCTCCTACTTCTGCCTCCCAAGTGCTGGGATTAAAGGCGTGCGCCACCACGCCAGGCTCGCAATTTATTTTTGGCACAGCTTCTCATGTATCCCAGGCTAGACTGGAACTTGTTATGTAGTTAAGGGTGACTTTGAACTCTTGATCTCCTTGCTTCCACCATCCAGGTGTTGGGATGACAGGTGTGCACCACCATGCCTGGCTTCCTGAAAGTGGACTGCCACAACATAGGTGAACCCCAAAACTATCAAACGTGGTGAGAAGCCCCCCACAGAAGGGCATGCATTGTATGACTGTGCTGATATGAAAAGGCTAGAACCCGCAGGCAGAAGTGGAGGAGCAGCTGGCATGGGGGTCTCCTTCAGTGGTATCAAGAGGCTTTGGGCTGGAGATGTGCTCAATGCCCATGTGTGAACGGACTAACTGCCATTGGATCGCTGGCTTCATGATGCATGGTGGGGTTGAGCAGATGGTTCAGTGGGTAAAAGAGCTTGCTGTGAGCTGGGCGTGGTGACGCACGCCTTTAATCCCAGCACTTGGGAGGCAGAGGTGGGAGGATCGCCGTGAGTTCAAGGCCACCCTGAGACTACATAGTTAATTCCAGGTCAGCCTGGGCCAGAGTGAGACCCTACCTCAAAACCCAAAAAAAAAAAAAAAAAAAAAAGAGCTTGCTGTGCAAGCATGAGGGCCAGAGAGGGCCTGATTCACCCTGAGTTTGATCCACAGAACCCATATAAAATGCCAAGCATGGCCACACATACCTATAACCCAGTCCCCAGGGACAGGAGGGGTGTTGTTGGGAGACAGGAGAATTGCTGAGGCAAACTGATTAGCAAGACTGACCAAGATGGCAGCTACAAATTCAGTGACAGACTCTGTCTGAAGGAAACAGGGCAGAAGAGTGACACAGGACTCCTACTCTCCTCCTCTGGCCTCTTCAAGGATGTGTATGGGGCACACGCATCTCTGTATGTCTATACCCCCCATATACGTACCATACCATACGTGCTATATGCACACATGCAAAAAAAGTAATTAAATTAAAATGCTGAATTCTGTTTTGTTTTGTTTTGTTTTGTTTTAAGGTAGGATCTCACTCTGGCTGAGGCTGACCTGGAATTCACTCTGTAGTCCCAGGCTGGCCTCGAACTTACAGCCATCCTCCTACCTCTGCCTCCTGAGTGCTGGGATTAAAGGCGTGCGCCACCGCCTGGCTCACCTTTGTTTTTAATGGGAGCTGCCTCTGGTATAGCTCACAGCCAGATGGCTGCAATCCTGTGTGAATTCCAGTCCTTCCCACCCACTCTCTCAGCTCCCAGTTTCCCTGCTGTGTCTGAACATGGGTACAGGGCATGTGCTGCTTCATTTGGTTCATGGTCCAGCACCTCAGTGCCCATTCACCCTGCCATCTTTGCCCGCTGGCACCTCCCCAGATGCTCTCTGAACCCTAGTAGGCAGCACTCAGCAGTAATCATCACCCTGAGCATAAACCTTCTGTCCAAGGTATGCTTCACCTCTTATGGAGGACGCTAGCCTAGAACCTTGAGGGGAAGTCCCATACATCTGACATCACCTGACCCCAATTCAGCATTTATCCTCACACGTGAAAGCCAGGGGCAAAAAGCTTTTGAAAACTGTGGTTGCTGGGCACTAAACTTGCCTCACAGGAAGTGTTGCTGGCAGCAGTGGTAAGTATGCACCCTGGCCTGCCAGTGCTGCCCTAAATCTCTCTTGGCACTTCTGCTCTAAGGTCTCCAGCAGCTCCTGAGCCAGCTATCCCAGCTCCAGCATCTCATTAGAAGCCTTTCTGGACCACGCAGCCCTGAGGAACTCCCTCTAACAATACAAATTTACTGTTAATAAAAGGGAGCTGGGCCGGGTGTGATAGTGCACACCTTTAATCCCAGCACTTGGGAGGCAGAGGTAGAAGGATCGCTGTGAGTTTGAGGCTCATCTGGGACTACAGAGTGAGTTTCAGGTCAGCCTGGTTTACAGTGAGACCCTATCTTGAAAACAAACAAACAGGGGGGCTGGAGAGATGACTCAGTGGTTAAGGCGCTTGCCAACAAAGCCTAATGACCTGGGTTCAATTCCCCAGTACCCATGTAAAGCCAGATGCACAAAGTGATGCATGCTTCTGGAGTTCATTTGCAGTGGCTAGAGACCCTGGCATGTCCGTTCTCTACCTCTCTCTCTCTTTCTCAGTCTCTGCTTGCAAATAAATAATTTTTTTCTTTTGTTTTTTATTAAAAAATATTTTTTAAATATTTATTTATTTATTTATCTGAGAGACAGATAGATACAGAAATAGGCAGTTAGAGAGAGAGAGAGAGAGTGGGCGTGCCAGGGCCTCCAGCCACTGCAAACGAACTCCAGATGCATGCGCCCCCTTGTGCATCTGGCTTACGTGGATCCTGGAGAATCAAGCCTCGAACCAGGGTCCTTAGGTTTCACAGGCAAGTGTTTAACCGCTAAGCCATCTCTCCAGCCCTCTTTTGGTTTTTTGAGGTGGGGTCTCACTAGCCCAGGCTGACCTGGAATTCACTATGTAGTCTCAGGGTGGCCTCGAACTCACAGCCTCCGCGCTGGGATTAAAGGTGTACACCACCACGCCCAGCTTTTTCTCTCTGAGACTACATAGTGAATTCCAGGTCAGCCTGGGCTAGAGTGAGACCCTACCTCGACAAATTTAAAAAATAAAAAAAAAAAAAAGAGAGAGAGAGAGAGAGAGGGGGGAAAGCTGGTACCAGGTGTGGCAGTGTGTGTGTTAGCCTAACACTAGGGAGGCTGGTGCAGGATTACTGCAAGTTCAAGGCCAGCCTGTACTACATAATGAAACCCTGTTTCAAAATAAAATCAAATGCTAAAATGAAGTAAACTAAAATAGGGGAGGTGGCTCAGTTAGTAAAGTGCTTGCCTCACTCACAGGCATGGGGACCCGAGGCCCAAACCCAGAATTCATGTAAAAGCCAGGTGTATGGCACAATACAGGCCTGGTCCTAGCCAGACCGCATGGCAGAAGACAACAGGAAGTGGCTTCTGTAAAAATGGTGTTTTGCGCAGGCGTGATGTGACAACAGTTACAGCCCCATGCTCGCGAGAAGCCTACTACGAGATGTTCTGTCCAGAGACAAGCTGTCATTGGTCACCAAAAGGGGACCACCCCATACAAGGATTAACAGCCCCTTAAAACCCATGTGCACTTCCTGAATAAACGAGTTTGTGGATTCTCGCTCCGCTTTCACCCAACTCCCTGAGTCTGTGTCGTGACTCCGCGCTGCTCACCCCAATTCGGCAGAGACCCTATCGTCCCTCCTGAGCTGGCCTTGGGGGGGACCCCAACAGCCAGGCATGGCAGAATGGGCCTGTAATTCCAGCACTGGGAAGTTAGAGACGAAAGGAGCCCTGGGGGTTCACTGGGCAGCCAGTCTAGCCTAATTGGTGAGCTCCAGTCTCCAAGGAGAGACCCTGTCTCAGGGAGACGTGGAAAGGGGCTGGGGGAATGGCTCAGCAGAGTACTTACTGCACAAGCATGAGGACCCGAGTTTGATCCCCACCACTCCTATAAAAAGCCGGAAATGGCCATACATGTAACCTGTGACGCCTGTATCCCTAGCTACGGGGGTAAAGATAGAGTTGCTGGCGTTCACTGGTCTGCCAGTGCAGCTGAAAAACAGGGCGTCCCAAGTTCAAGGAAATAAGACAAAAGAGTGATGACGGAGGACTCTGCACCCTGCCCTGGCCTCTACACGCTTGTGCACAGGTCATACACATCCACACACATGGGCCTACACTACACACAAACACACACACTCACTACAAACAATAGATGAACAGAAGTGGGATATTCGAGGTCCTACAGTGCTTCCCCAGCCTCACCTGGTCCCCCACTTTGTGGGCGATGACGGTGGCTCCTGCCTCCAGTTCTGTACTGTTGAGTGGGCGGATCCGAAGCGCCACCTGTGGGTGGGACACGAGCAGGGTTTGCACAGAGGTTCCTGTGAGACAGCTCTCTTGTCCATCACCAACATCCTCAACCCAAGCTCCCTGTCTTTGTATCTTCCTGTGGCCTTTGTGTCTTTTTTTAAAAAATGTATTATTTAGGGCTGGAGAGATGGCTTAGCGGTTAAGGCGCCTGCCTGCTAAGCCTAAGAACGCTGGTTCCAATCTCCAGCGGTTCCAATCTCCAGGTCCCACGTTTAGCCAGATGCAAAGTGACACAAGGGCGCAATGCCGCACTTGACCACAAGGGGGCGCACACATCTGGATTTTGTTCTCAGCAGCTGAGACTGCTGGCGCGCCCATCTCTATCTGTCTCCCTCTCCCTCTGTCTGTCTGTCTCTCTCTGTGTCTCTCTCCAAAAATAAATAAAATTAAAAATTTTTTTAAATGTATTATTTATTTATTTGAGAGAAAGAGGCAAAGAGAGAGAGGGAGAATATGGGCATGCCAGGGCCTTCAGCCACTGCAAACGAACTCCAGATGCATGTGCCCCTTGTGCATCTGGCTTACGTGGGTCCTGGAGAATTGAACTGGGATCCTTTGGCTTCGCAGGCAAACCCCTTAACCACTAAGCCCCCCCTCCAGCCCTGGCCTCTGTGTTTTAATAAGGCTGTGAGAAACTGGTCACCCTGAGGCTCTGTCCCTACTTCATGGCAAATTTCTAAGGAATCTGTGGTTACGTCACCCACATGGATTACAGAGAGGCGTGGCAACTTCCTGAAGTCATGCAGGTACCCATTTCAACTAACCGAAGCACATCGGGCCTGGCTTCTCAGGCCCATTGTGAGCGTTTCCCCAAGAGGAAGGCCTCGAATAGTGGTGATCTCCACCCCATCCGCCTTGTCTCAGGGGGTCTCATGGATGTTCGGGGTTTGCACCACTGATGAGTGACAAGTCATGCCATGGACACTCTTAACCAGCCATAGTCGGACAGTGGGGCCCTGGGTGTTGCTCAGTCAGAGGCCAAATGGGCTGAGGGTCCAAGTCACTTGAAAGGTGGCTTAGGTGGTGTGGTGGCTTGAATGAGTTGTCCTCCTTAGCCAAATGTGTTTTGAGTGCTTGGTCCCCAGCTGAGAGTGATCTGGGAGGCGGAGCCTTGCTGGAGAAGGTGGGTTGCTAGGGATGGGTTTGGGGGTTACAACCTGAGCTCCCCCTTGCCAGAGCTAGCTGATTCTTATTGCTATATGCCACCTGCCCCATGTCCAGCCTCTCCTCTACCATCCTGTCCCTGCCGTGATGAAACTTCCCCTCCAGACTGTATGTCAGAATGAACAGTTTCTACCTAACCAGCTGCTTTTGGTTGGGTGTTTTAAAAAATATTTTAGGCCTGGAGAGATGGCTTAGTGGTTAAACACTTGCCTGTGAAGCCTAAGGACCCCAGTTTGAGGCTTGATTCCCCAGGATTCATGTAAGCCAGATATAAGAGGGGGCACATGCATCTGGAGTTCCTTTGCAGTGGCTGGAGGCCCTGGTGTGCCCATTCTCTATCTGCCTCTTTGTCTCTGTCTGTCACTCTCAAATAAATAAATAAACAATAAAAAATATTTTATTTAGCCAGGCATGGTGGTACACGCCTTTAGTCCCAGCACTCGGGAGGCAGAGGTAGGAGGATCTCCATGAGTTCAAGGCCACCCTGAAAGTACATAGTGAATTCCAGGTCAGCTGAGCTAGAGTGAGACCCTACCTTAATAAACAAAACAAAAAATATATTTTTAAATTTATTTATGAAAGAGAGAGGGAGGAAGGAAGAAAGAGAGAACGTGTATGCCAGGGCCTCCAGCCACTGCAAATGAACTCTAGATATATGTGCCACCTTGTGCATCTGGCTTACATGGGTACTGGGGAATCAAACCTGGGCCCTTAGGCTTCGCAGGCAAGTGCCTTAACTGCTAAGCCATCTCTCCATACTTGGTTGGGTATTTTGTCCCAGCAACATGAAGCAATAGAACAGTGGTAGCAGAGGAGTGGGGTCCTTGCTGCTAGAAACCAGTTTGTGTGGCTTTTGATCTTTTGGAACTGACTTGAAACTTTGGACTAAGAGATGCCTTTTTGCAGGGCTGTAAGCAGAGCTTGGTGGACCATTCTGGGGAGAATTGAAAGACCTAAATGCAGAACAAACTGTAGACTGTGGAGGCTGGCTTATGAGGAGAAGAACTTTGTCAGGGATGGGCTAGAGGCAGCTTGTATGAGGCTGGCTGTGTTCTTCCTGTGTCCTGAGAACTTAAGCAAAGCTAAATTTAAAAGCAATAGACTGGGCTGGAGAGATGGCTTAGTGGTTAAGGCATTTGCCTGCAAAGCTGAAGGACCTCAGTTTGACTCCCTAGGACCCATGTAAGGCAGATGCACAAGGTGGCGCATGCATCTGGAGTTCGTTTGCAGTGGCTGGAGGCCCTGGCGTGCCCGTTCTCCCTTTCTCTGTCTGTCTCTCTCTCAAATAAAAATAAAATATTTAAAAAGAAAAACAAAAGAAACAAAGAAAGAAAGGGTCCTGAGGAAAAAAATACGGAAGTCTTACGTCTTCCTGTTCTTCAAAGTGGGCTGTATGCACCCCTGGATTAGCAAATGTGGTAGCCTGCCTGCTCCTGGTTTTGGAGGCATGACAAATACAGGACAGGAGAACTGGATTTGCAACCTTTTTTTTTTTTTTTAAGATGGCCACATGGCGTGTGAGGCAATGTTGCTGAAGTCCTGGAGGCCCTGTAAGGCAATGGCATGGAACTTCAAGGATGAACTGTGGGTTGCAGTGGAGACCCCCTGGTTTTTAGGGATGCCAGGACTATGGGATGGCCACCAAGAAAAGCTGCTGGCTCTGGATGGATTTTTCCCAGGACCGTAAGTGGTCTGGGTAGAGGGGACCCCAGGGAATTTGTCACAGATCCTAACTACCAGGCATGGAACTGCAGAAGTTGGTGTTTAGCCTGTTTTAGATCTCACATTGGTTCAATCTCTCCTCCCCAGGCCAATGCCTTCTTTTGCAGTGGGAATGTTTACGTAACTTACGATGGGCTGAAAGTCCTTGTGTTTTGATTTTACGGGCTCACGGCTTTCAGAGACTTGGGATTTTGTTGTTGTTTTGTTTTTCTTGCTTGTTTTTTGAGGTAGGGTCTCACTCTTGCCCAGACTGACCTGGAATTAACTATGTATTCTCAGGGTAGCCTCAAACTTAAGGCAGTCCTCCTACCTCTGCCTCCCAAATGCTGAGATTAAAGGCATGCGCCACTATGCTCAGCCTGGGATTTTTTAAAATTTTTAATTATTTATCTGAGAGACAGAGAAACAGAGAGAGAGAAAGGCATATAGAGAATGGGCATGCCAGGGCCTCCAGCCACTGCAAACAAACTCCAGATGCATGTGCCACTTTGTGCATCTGGCTTATGTGGGTCCGGGGGAATCGAACCTAGCTAGGTCCTTTGGCTTTGCCAGCAAGCGCCTTAAATGCTAAGCCTTTTCTCCAGCCCGAGACTTGGGATTTTTGAACACTGTTGAGATGGGTTAAAAAAATAAAAATAAGTGGGCTGGAGAGATGGCTTAGCGGTTAAATGCTTGCCTATGAAGCCTAAGGACCCTGGTTCGAGGCTCGCTTCTCCAGGACCCACGTAAGCCAGATGCACAAGGGGTGCATGCATCTGGAGTTCGTTTGCAGTGGCTGGAGGCCCTGGTGCACCCATATTCTCTCTCTCTCTCTCTCTCTCTCCCCCTGCCTATTTCTGTATCTCTCTCTCAAATAAATAAATAAATAAAATATTTAAAAAAAAATAAAAATAAAAATAAAAATAAGTGAAAAAGAGACAGCCAGGTGTGATGGCACATGCCTTTAATCCCAGCACTTTATAAAGTCATCTTAGCAGGGCGTGGTGGCACACACCTTTAACCCTAGCAGTAGGGAGGCAGAGGTAGGAGGATCACTGTAAGTTCGAGGCCAGCCTGAGACTATACACTGAATTCTAGGTCAGCCCGGGCTAGAGTGAGACCCTACCTCAAAAAAACAAACCAAGCCGGGCGTGGTGGCGCACGCCTTTAATCCCAGCACTGGGGAGGCAGAGGTAGGAGGATCGCCGAGAGTTCCAGGCCACCCTGAGACTACATAGTTAATTCCAGGTCAGCCTGGGCCAGAGTGAGACTCTACCTCGAAAAACAAAAAAAAAAAAAAAAAAAAAAAAAAAAAAAGAAAGAAAGAAAGAAAGAGGGAAAGAAAGAAAAAAAGAAAGGGAGAGACAAAGAAAAAAGAGAGGAAAGAAAGAAAGAAAGAAGGAAAGAAAGGGAGAGAGAAAGAAAGAGAGAGAAGGAAGGAGAAAGGGAGAGAGGGAGGGAGAGAGAGAGAGAGAGAGAGAGAGAGAGAGAAAAAAATCCTCCAGAGCCTCAAGTGTTTTGAATGTTTGGTCCCTTGCTGGTGGCAACTTAGGAGGTGGAGCCTTGCAGGAGGGGATATTGGGATGGGGCGGGGGTGGGCTTTGGAGTTCTAAAGTGCAGCTTCCCCCTTGATGAAGGCAGCTTGCTCCTGTGTTATCTTCCACCTGCTGTGTGGCAAGACATGCTGTCCAGCATCCCCTCTGTCATACTGAAACTTCCCCTCCAGACTAAGCCGGATAAATAATATGCCAAAATAAATCTTTTCCTTCAAAAAGATGCTTTTAGACTGCCAGCGCTCGCACTTGGGAGGCAGTTAGGAGGATTGCCCTGAGTTTGAGGCCACCCTGAGATTCCATAGTGAATTCCAGGTCAGCCTGAGCTAGAGTGAGACTCTACCTCGAAAAACTAAAACAAACAGAAAGATGCTTTTGGTTGGGTGTTTTGTTCCGGCTATGAGAAGGTTACAACAGATGGGCTATGCCTCCCAGCTAGGGTCCTGGCCCAGACTTTGAGCTCCCAGGAGGAGGAGGGTTCACAGCAGTGCACAGGGTCTGGAGTCTAGGTAGGGGGGTATGGTGGTTACTGGGTCCCAGGGAGAGAACGTGGGGGAACAGAGGTTGCACCCTGGAGCATGGGATGAACTGCCACCTGATCTATAGGAACTGAGTGTTGCTGGAGGTAGGGACAGGGACAAGGAGAGGCTGGAGCTGGCAGAGACAAAACGGAGGGCACTCACCATAAGCTGCTGGTCCTTGGGCTCCATCTCCCTCAGGGTAGGGCTACCTCGGGCTGGGGAAGGGCCAGCAGCTGGGTGAGCAGGCATGCTGCAGGTCACACTGGGCTATGGTTAGCCTGGCAAAGAGGCGAGGAGACCTGTCTTGGCTCAGCCCCATCCTGCTCCATGGCTCCGGTGACATCAGCTGGGTCCCCAGGGGTGGGGCTGGGCCAGCACTGAGCTTGGTTACTAACCTGATGTCACAGCTATCCCTCTTGGCTCACGTGGTCCCCAAGCTGCCAGGCAGACCTCCCAATGATATCTGCACAAAAGAACCTGGCCTGGCCTACCTACAAGCTTACTTGATGCCAAAGGTCTGCACAGGAAAAGCTGTAAGTGCTCCTGGCAGGGTGGTGCCCTGCCCACCTTGGGCCTGGAGATTCTAGATGAAGAGGCAAGGGACCACTAGAGACTCACCCACAGTGGGGGATACTTCATCATGGCAGGTCACAGTGGCCTTGTTGCTTCCCACCCACACACCAACAGCTAAAGCAAAAAGCAGCAGATTCAGCCATCTTTCCAAGCAACCTTAAGATTCCCAAATTTCTGATGGGATTTCCTGCCCCAATCCCTAAGGATGGACCAGGTGAATGGATATACTGCTCCCATGCTGTGCTCAACTTTTCCACAGGTTCCCTGGGGATGGCCCTGCCCTGTGAACTCACCCAGCAGGTCAGGACAGACTGCACTTGCCAGCAGCTAACCAGACCACAAGATGGCACAAGCTGAGGAGCCAGGCTTGGTATTGGAAACACTGTCCTGTTTTTCATAGAAACCACACGTACAGATTGGATCTCATCCAGCAGGGATACTGTTTGTCACACAGGTGACCAGGAACTCTTGGACTCCCCACTACAGGGCTATGTCTTCCCGGAGCCAAACCAAACTCAGCTTTAGGCCAGAGCTGGCCTTCAGTCACACTCTCCTGTGGTGTCCTCGTCAGTGCAGAGAAATCTTGAGGACAGTAGGCTAGCATGTCTATAAGCTCCATATGCCCCATTCACAGGGATCCAGGCTAGCGTATAGGCACTCACAGAGGTGAGGTCTGCAGCCAAACAGCAGTCCTACCCTGAGCACTGTCTTTCTGGGGACAGGATCACATGAGGCTTGCAGCAGGGCCCCAGCCCTGGGCATTGCTAGGAGCAGCAAGGGTCAGAACTCCCTGCAAAAAATAAAATGGGCTGGAGAGATGGCTTAGTGATTAAGGCATTTGCCTGCAAAGCCAAAGGACTTCGGTTCAATTCCCCAGGACCCATGTTAGCCAGATGCACAAGCTGGTGCATGCATCTGGAGTTTGTTTGCAGTGGCTGGAGGCCCTGGCGCACCCTTTCTCCTCCTCTCTGCTTCTTTCTCTCTCATTCTCTCAAATAAATAAAAAAAGAAAATTAAAAAATAAAATAAAAAGCCACCCAGACTCCATCTGCACCACACAAAACAGCAAACAGGAGCTTCAGAAATTATTTTATTTACAAATCATAGAATGGAAAGCAATTACAATTATTTTCAAATAGTGAAGTTTTCTAGCGCCATTAAAAACCTCTGTCACTGTGGTAACAACCTTGCCTTCTTCTCACTGCCATGAGATGAGAATGGAGTTTGAAGAACACAGAACTGCTGAAAGGCCAGGGACAAGCTATATGGCAGGGTGCCACGACTGAGCACCTGAGATAAGGAAGGGGGGAGAGCACTTTGGGGAGCCCAGGACAGAGCCACCCTCCCAGGACAGGACATCAGCACTGAATTGCAGAGTCACGCCCTCCCAGGGTCTGAGCACCTGTTTCACGGGTCCCCTGCCCTGTGAGCTAGTCGCATGTCTCCTGGCTGGAGCATGTGTGGTTATAATGTCCTCGGAGGTCCCTGGTTCAGATTCAGAGCAAGGTGAAGAGCCTGACGTCTCGCTGCTACGCTGGGCGACGAGACACTGCAGCTCAGCCACCAGACCACTATCTTCTCCTCCACCGAGACAACCGAGCAACACGCGCAGGGCGTCCATACCAGCTTCCCAAGCCACCTAACTGAAAACCCAAGATTCTCACTGGATGACACGATGAACATTTTCTCATAGAAACTGAACGATGAAAGAAGCTACATGTGGGAGCCAGTGGTCCAGCTCACGGCTGGGGCGGCAGCAGAGAGGAAGTCACCTAGACAGGTTCCCCTCAAACCAGATGTGTGCGTGAATAACCCTCACCGCAGAGACGGGGATGTGCAAAGAGAGGAGCAAGACAGTGTTTTCATACAGGGTTGCTTTTATTTCCACGTTCAACCTGTGCAGAGGACCTGTCACAACCTGAACGGTATGAGGTGCCAGGGCACCCCCAGAGCTCGCTGGCACAAGTGGTGGGAGTGCAGCCTCCCTGACAGTCTGCAGGCAAACCAACACTGGCCCACCAGAGACAGCAAGTTCGTGAACGGAAACCCCACTGAGCTGCTGGTGGGGGCCTAGACACGCATTGGCAGCAGGAGTGAAATAGAGCCTCCAAGGGCCCTGCGACAAGTCCCCACAGCCAATGTGGTGGTTGATAAAAACCAAATGAGAAACCGGAGAGCAGTGCCTCGAAACGTCCCACCACGGACGCCAGGGGCTTGAAGGCACAGAGCTGTGTCGGGATGGAAGAACCCCAGGTGCAGTCACAGTCCAGAGCAAAGAAGCACAGGTGAGAAGCCGGGAGCCGAGGTGGCCTCGGGTCCAGGACACAGCACAGTGACACTGCAATAAAAGGAACCACTGCTTACTCGAGTTTAAGCATGGGCCAGAGGGCGGGGCCCTGGCAGGAATGCCACTGGTGAGTCTGAGTACGGGTCCAGAGCAAGAGCCCCCTCCCCCCGCAAAGCCAGAGCTGACACCATGTCAGAGCTGGGAACTGTTCCAGGCGTGAGGAATGTGGGTGCCTGTGTCCAGGAGTGAAAGTCAAAGCAACCTGATGGCACCCAAGACAAGTGCGCACACACACACACTCTTGCACTTTGGCCTCAACGGGATGGTGAACACCAACCCTTGGAGTTCGGGCTGCTGAGACTGACACTCCTTCCTGAAGGCCTCTGCAGGCCATCAACTGGAGAAGGCCCCTGGAAATGGTGAAACCAGCCTCCTGCATCTTCCCAGGTATCCCCCATCTCCCCACCTGCTGTGCTTTCTACGGCAAAGCGTTTTTTAAAAGCAGCTAGAAGGTCCCTTGTCCCTGTGTGAGGGAGTCTCACCAGTGTTCAGGTCACTCCTGGCCCCCCAGAGGAATGACCTCCTCCGTGACAAAGAACTCGATGGTCTCCTCCTCCCAGTCATCCACATTGCTGTCCAGCTCATCAGTGTCCACTCCTGAGAAGACGGGGCAGAAGCCAGCCCTCAGGGGATGGCTGTGCTGCTAGCCCACACCCAAGGCAAGGAAAACACTCCCTATGTAGACAAGCCCAGAACTTTCCATTACCTCCTCGTAGTTCTAGACGTTCATTCTTCTGTTTCATATAGAGTTCTTGGGCCTTTTTTCGGTATTCCCGGAAGTCCTCCATCATGGTTCGCCTTCTTTCAACCAGTTCCTTTTAGGTTGGAGGAAAGTTGCACAACTCTACTTAACTCACCAGTGTGATATGTGTTTTCTGCCAAAAGCACCCCACCATGTCAAACAACCTCTCATCTGACATTCTGGGGTTGCCCCTCACCCAGTTTTATGGTGCTAGGGGGGAGCTCAGGAACTTGTACATGCTAATGGAACACTTACCAGCCCCTAAGGAATGAAAAGGGACTCCTTCTCCTCATTTCCTTCTGCCCACACCCACCTCTGGCAAGGAAAAGCAGGCCTACAATAGGCTGTTGGCTCCAGGAGCCAGGACTGGCCCTATGCCCACTGCCAGCCTCCTGCATGCCCTGGGCAGAGACAAGCAGCGCAGGCTCCCCATTACCACAGACCCAAGGTCCCCAGGACGACCATTAGCATCTCCCTTTGGCTCACCTTTGATGCTTTGGACTGGCTCAAGCGATCCTTCTGCTCAAAGATCTTAGAGTATTTCTTCAGATCTTTTTTAATTTGCTGAAACCAAGACAAGTCTCTCAGTATTTAACCTTTAAAGGTGGACCCACGACTGTACTCTGCAAAGTTGCCAGCATCCTCAGTGACTCAGACACAGCCCCAGGGGCCTCCAGCACGAGTGGCTTTGGAGTCTCATGTCACGGAAAGGGGACTCTTCCCCGGGATGACTCACACTCTCCTCTCATACCTCTGGCCTATCACACCAATTATGTATATCCCATGTGCCTCTTTCAAACCCACTGGGACTTAACAGCCCCTCTGGGTTAAGAACTTCCTTTTTTGTGTAGACAGGGTCTTCTTGCTATATAGCCAAGGCTAGCCTGCCTCAGCTAGAATTACAAGCATGTACACCACGCCCATCTTGTAAGTTCAGGTTTATTGTCTGAATCTACCATTTGAGTTTAGGTCCCACTGCCCTTGGGTCTCTGCAGAGGGTCCCCTCAATAATCTATCACTACCACCACACTTACTACCACCTGGCTCAGTTACAGAGAAAAACGACCAGCTTCTGTGAATGCCATAAATGTTCCCACATCAGAGCCTGGTGGGGACCCCGGACCTTTATCTGTTCCTGGCTGAGGAGCGTTGGGGGCCGCGGTCTCCAGAGCAGCTGACAAAAGCGGTCCTTGTTGTTCTTCTGCAGAAGGCGCCCTTGGAAGGTCCACAACCAGTAAGCATTGTCCACCTACAAAAGGACAGTGGTCACCTTGAGCTGTGTGTGGCAACCCTGAAGCCTTTACTGTCAACAGCTCCCAGCATCAACCACCACACCTGCCTTCCATGTATACCAGGAACAGAGCAAAGGGCTCCACGCAGCCCTGCTTAACTCCAGCAGGACAATATTGTTACAGGCCACAAGAAACCTGTGTTAAAACATGTGTCCCTGGGCTGAAGAGGTGGCTTAGTGGTTAAGCGCTTGCCTGTGAAGCCTGAGGACCCTGGTTCAAGGCTTGATTCCCCAGTACCCACATAAACCAGATGCACAAGGTGGTGCATGCATCTGGAGTTTGTTTGCAGTGGCTGTAGGCCCTGGTGTGCCCATTCTCTGTGTTCCTCTTTCTCTCTGTGTCACTCTCAAATAAATAAATAAAAATAAACAAAAATTTAAAAAAAAATGCCTCCCTAACCACAGGTAAGCTAGCTGGCCTTGTTTTTTCCCAGCAAGATATTCTCAATAAGGCAGTTCAGACAATGGTACGTATCCTCAGAGAGCTATGTGGACTAAAGCAGCAGACTGTGGCTTTTAAAAAAGTTTTGTGGGAGCTGGGCACGGTGGCACACGCCTGTAATCCCAGCACTTGAGAGGTAGAGGTAGGAGGATTGTTTTGAGTTCATGCCCACCTTGAGACTACATAGTGAATTCCAGGTCAGCCTGGGCTATGGTGAGACCCTACCTGGAAAAACAAAAGTTTTGTGGGACTGGGGAGACAGCTCAGTCAGTAAAGCACTTGTTCTACCTGAAGACCTGTCTGGATCCCCAGTACCCACGTAAATGCCAGATGGGCATGATGACCTGCCTGTGGTCCCAGCACACAGGAGCCCAGGCGTCAACTAGTCACACTGGTGAGCTCTGGGTTCAAGTGAGAGGCCCCGCCTTAATGACTAAGGGGAAAGCAACATGCAACTTCAACCTCCCCACACCCAAAACCCACACACACCCCCACACAAGAACTCACATACGTGCACATATACCTGCACAAATATGCAAAAAAAGTGCACTTTATCTTCTGATGCTGAAGCTAGAACCCAGGGCCTTTTGAATGCCAGGTGGTCTACACTGAGCACACCCAGCCCTACAAGATCTTACACAAGTGACAAGGTTGGACTTGCTGAAGTGACATCTGGACACAGGCCTCCCACATGTGGAGAACAGTCCTCAGGACACTGCGCCCAGTGGCATCTGGGAAGTTGGGAGCTCCTGAGAGCTCTCACCAGACAAAACCTCTGACCCCACAGGCTGTTTGCATGGACTAGGCTCAACTGTCCCTCTCAGTTCAGAAGCAGAAGTGCACAGGGAGAGGGACACTGCTTAGGTGTGCTTGCAGAGGTGCCGAACAGCCAGGTTGTGGATCTCTGAACAGATGCCTCTTCTCCCCAGCAAAGCTTGAGGATCCCCAGGTAAGACCCTCCCATAAGGGCACCATTCTGAACACAGCTGCATCCCTTTCACCAGCCTTGCTCTTAGCCAAAGCCAAGATGGCTTCAGAAACGGCAGAAGCCCACAGGCTCCTTCCTACCTTATGGCTCCACCAGGACACAGAGGTTACCACGTATCTGCCAGTTGGGTCCCACTCGACATCAGAGGCCATGTAATGCTCTGCGATGTTCATGACTGTGCAGTCCGAAGTGTCAACAAACGCCAAGGCACCATTCATGCTGTGGAGGAAAGACAGCACCTAGTGTCCCACAACCCCTCGAAGAGGCATGAGGATGGAGAAAGGAACAAGGAGCCAAGAGCTGGCAGGCTGCAGAGCCGAAGCAAACCAGACCCCAGCCTTATCTACCTCATGGTTAACAAAGAACTAACCTCACTAGTGATTTCTGACTTTTCTTTAAAAAGTATTTACTTGAAGCCGGGCGTGGTGGTGCACACCTTTAATCCCAGCACTTGGGAGGCAGAGGTAGGAGGATCGCCATGACTTCAAGGTCAGCCTGAGCTAGAGTGAGACCCTACCTTGAAAAACCACAAAATAAAAATAAAAAAGTTATTTACTTGAGCCGGGCATGGTGGCACATGCCTTTAATCCCAGCACTCAGGAGGCAGAGGTAGGAAGTTGTGAGTTCAAGGCCACCCTGAGACTACATAGTGAATTCCAGGTTAGCCTGAGCTAGAGTGAAACCCTATCTCGAAAAAAAAAAAAAAAAAAAAAAAGAAAGAAAGAAGCCGGGCGTGGTGGCGCACGCCTTTAATCCCAGCACTCGGGAGGCAGAGGTAGGAGGATTGCCAAGAGTTCGAGGCCACCCTGAGACTACATAGTTAATTCCAGGTCAGCCTGGGCCAGAGTGAGACCCTACCTTGCAAAACCAAAAAAAAAAAAAAAAAAAGAAAGAAAAAAGAAAAAGTATTTATTTGAGAGAGAAATAGGCACACCAGGGCCTCTTGCCACTGTAACACAAACCCTTTTAAGTAGAGCCCTTCAGACCCACCTTCTCAGCCCAGCCAGCACCACGAACTGCCCCTGCGGACTCCAAAAGATGGTGTTGGCCTGCTGCTTGTCGAACATCTCTGCGAGGAAAGGAAGTGCCCATGAGGACCGTGCCAACAGCTCTCCGGGTGGGACACACCACCACCCCTGGGGAGAACTGGCAGAACCAAGTCTAGTCACAACTCAGACACCAAATCTACTGCCACTCCTGGAAAAATATTTAGAAAACCTGCCACTTAGGTACATCTTAACAATTCATACCATTTAAAAAAAAAAAAAAAGACTGGTGAGGGAGATGGCTCAACAGTCAAAGGTGCTTGTCTGCAAAGCCTGCTGGCCCAGGGTCAACTCCACGGGCCTCCACGTGAAGCAAGTGTCTAGCGCTCCTTCACAGCTGCCCCCCAAACACGAATGAATGGATGGATGGAAAAGCAGAATGGCTGCTGTGAAAACACAGGACAGCCTACTTCATCTGCCCCAGGCAACTGTACAAAGAAGGCCCTTACAATAAATGTCACAGCAACCCGTCCAGGGAGTCCCCGGACTACATCAGATCATCAGGAGGTGTCCCCAATGATTCCCAGACCCACCCTAGTGAGGTCACCGCCTTTCAATGTGTCCTCACAAACAACAGTTTCCATCTTCCCAAGTACCACAGCTCCACAGGGAGGAGCTGGGCAGAGCGAGTGGGAGGTGATAATGAAGGTCAGTCCTTGCCTAGCCCTCCAGATCTCTCAGCAACACCAATTGTGTAGCAGCTTAACACACTGGGTCACTCTCCTCAGCTGCAGGAGACTCAGAAGCAGAGCACAACGAGGAGAGGGGAGAAAACATGGAGAGGCAGCCAACTGCCTCCACGGAACAGGATTCTCACACCCTACAGGCTTAAGAAGGGCATGCCCCGATACATGCAGAAGGTGGATGGCACCTTTCCTAGTGTCTCTTATAACAGGGTAGAAGTGTTCTGATTCTAATAAAAAGTACAGACTTTTTATTTATTTTTATTTTATTTGTATTTATTTGAGAGACAGAGGGAGAGAATGGGCATGCCAGGGCCTGCAGCCACTGCAAACGGACTCCAGATGCATGTGCCCCCTTGTGCATCTGGCTTACATGGGCCCTGAGGAGTCGAACCTGGGTCCTTTGGCTTTGTAGCCAAGTGCCTTAACTGCTAAGCCACCTCGCCAGCCCCTGGGCAGATTTTTTATATGAGAGAATCAACAAGACAACCAACAAGCAGCCAGGCTCTGGTGAAGGGGAAACCAAATGTTCAGAGAAGCGTCTCAGGAAAAGCTATTCCTGGAGTACACAACACCCCTTCTCCTCCTGGGTCGAGAAAAGTCATGGTGGTGACCAGTCTTCCCTCCATGAATTTAGCAGCGTGTGGAGCATAGTCTGGGACCATCTTGCAGAACCACAATGAAGGCAATGCAGCGCAGCCGAGCTTCTGAGCTGCTAACACCCTAACCAGAGTGCAGCAATAAGGACACTAGGACACAGAACAAGCAGATGTCCTCAGGGAGCCAAACCCAGAAGTTAGGTGCCATGAGCAAGATGGGAACCACTGAACACACGGAGCAAGAACGAGACCCCACCCAGAGGGAGGGCCTTAGGATCCAACCCACGCTGAGGAAGCAGGGGGATGCTCAACCCCAAAGGTAGGAGCTACAATAACAAGAGGAAAAGACAACTTTCCCCAAACAGCCACCAAGTATGGAAAACCTTGAAAGTCCCCACTTAGACTCAAGAGTGCAGAGACACAAGCACTCCCCTCCTGAGACACCCCAACCAATCATCTCACTCACTATTGGGCAATGACCAAATCCCATGACCCAGGCTGACTCTTCTTGAGAAGCCACAGGAGCAGCCACTTACTGATGAGCTCAATCTTCCCATTGCTCTTCACATGGTAGAAGGAGACAGATATCCTCGGAGCCTCTCCATGCAGCACAGCGAACTTGCTGCCGTTGGGTTCCCAGGCAAAGGCTATGATGGTTTCTACGACCAATAAGAAATGTCACCCACTTTGTGATCATTATACAAGCGTTTCCATAAGCCTGAGCTTACAGGTCTTTGCTACTCAACTGGAGAAAAGCCTCAGGTTCTCAAATTCATTAAAAGAGACCCCAGAGTGGACAACAGCAGGAGAAAAAGAAGTTCATCCATTACCAGAGTAGAGAAAGCAGCTGGTGTGAACTACTTGGGATGCTGTGTAAGAAATCCTACCCAGCATCCCAGGGACTCCTGACTTCGAGTCACAGCGAAGGGGGGTTTCCCAAGTTGAAGCCTCGTGTGGCTGTATGTCACCTTATGCTCACTGTTGGGCCTACAGTGGAGTCTTAGGATACCTAGCCCTCCCTTTTCACTTTTTTTTCTTCTGGGTTTGCAGGATGAGACACACTCACTATGTCCTGAGTGTGGAATGAAACCCATTCCTCAAAATGCATGCTTAACTGTGAGGTTACCACAGGCCATGGTGGTACACATCTGGAATTCCAATACTCAAAAGGTGGAGGCAAAGAGATCAAAAGTTCAAGGCCAGCCTGGGCTATATGAAACCCAATCTACAGAAAAAAAAAGAAAGAAAGAAAAGAAAAGAAAAGAAGAAAAGAAAAGAAAAGCAGCGGGCATGGTGGTGCACGCCTTTAAACCCAGCACTCAGGAGGCAGAAGTAGGATCACCATGAGTTCAAGGCCACCCTGAGACTACCTGGTGAATTCCAGGTCAGCCAGAACTAGAGTGAGACCCTACCTAGAAAAACAAAAAGAAAGAAAGAAAAGAAAAGAAAAGCAAACTTCAAGGACAATGAGCCCCAATTTGGCACCTTTGGTCATATCCAAGGTGGTACAGGACTAGAGGAATCCTAGCCCTCAAGCGCTCCCTGTGATATGGAGATGCTGCTGAAGTGGTTTCCATGAAAATGTCACCCACAGCCTCATGTGTTTGAATACTTAAGCCCCAGCTGGTGGCAATGTCTGGGAAGGTTGTGGAACTTTTAAGAGGCGGAGTCTTGGTGGAGGAAATGCTTCAGTTGGGGGCTTTGACCAGCCCTCTTCTCTCACTCTTCATCACCCTGGCTGATATGACAATGTAATTCCTGGTCCTGCCATGATGGACTCTAGCTTATGGAAGTGTAAGCCCTAGGTTGCTTCTGGTATTGAATTTTGTCCCAGTAATAATAAAGTAACTGACACAGCTGCTCACTAGTGAGGAAGCTGCCCAAGCCGCTGGCTCATGTGCAAATTATTTATAGAGGCCAAGAGTACAGAAATCCCACCTGCTTCCCACTGGCTAACTTGAAGCTTACCTTTCATTTCAACCACGTCAACAGGTACCTGTTTCTCTCTCATTCGGAAAATTTCAAAATTTGTAACAACGCCCTGTTTAAAGAAAAGGAAAAAGTGACATTCTGAAAACAAAGCATGAGAAAGAGGCTTAACAGACCACTGGATTTTCTTTTTTTTTTTTTTTTTTTTGGGGGGTTGGGGATAGGGTCTCACTCTAGCTCAGGCTGACCTGGAATTCACTCTGTAGTCTCAGAGTGGCCTCGAACTCATGGCGATCCTCCTACCTCTGCCTCCCAAGTGCTGGGATTAAAAGCATGTGCCACCACGCCTGGCTCTGGAATTTTTTTAAATTTTTATTTATTCCTTTGAGACAGACAGAGAGAGAGAGAGAGAGAGAGAGAGAGAGAGAGAGAGAATGGGTGCACCAGGGCCTCTAGCTACTGCAAACAAACTCCAGACCCATGAACCACCATGTGCATCTGGCTTACATGGGAACTGGAGAATAGAACTAGGGTCCTTAGGCTTTGCAGGCATGTGCCTTAACCACTAAGCCATCTCTCCAGTCCTGGAATTTTTTTTTTTTTTTAAATATATTTGAGAGTGAGAGAAAGAGGCAAACAAGAGGGGGGGAGAGAGAATGGGCATGCCAGAGAACTCCAGATGCATGTGCCACCATGTGCGTCTGGCTTACGTGGGTTCTGGGAGCCTAACCTAGGTCCTTTGACTTCACAAGTATGCGCTTTTACTGCTAAGCCATCTCTCTCGCCCTCCATCAAAGTTCTTTTTTTTTCTTTTTCTTTCCATCAGAGTTCTTAAGTGCCCCCCAGCCAGTCCATCAAGGGGAACAAGCTACTCAGACACTGGAACAAACCTCCATCATTTTCAAGGAGTACTGTGTCAAAAAGCAAGCCCTAGCCGGGCGTGGTGGTACATGCCTTTAATCCCAGCACTTAGGCAGAGGTAGAAGGATCACTGTGACTTCAAGGCTACTCTGAGACTACACAGTGAATTCCAGGTCAGCGTGAACTAGAGTGGGACCCTATCTTGAAAAACCAAAAAAAAGCCAGGCATGGTGGCGCACGCCTTTAATCCCAGCACTCGGGAGGCAGAGGTAGGAGGATCACCATGAGTTCGAGGCCACCCTGAGAATACAGAGTGAATTCCAGGTCAGCCTGCCCAGAATGAGACCCTACCTTGAAAAAACCAAAACAACAACAACAACAAAACAAAACATAGCCCCCACGCCACCGTGCAATGGAATGCAAGTCAACAGTAAAGTGACAGACTGCCCACACACGGGTGACCTGTAAAGTCAGGTGAAATGAGAGAATCTGGACATGAGCCACAGAGGATCCCACCTGCATGAACTGTTCAGAGCAGAGAAATGCAGACAGGAAGCAGATCAGGGGTATCAAGAGGGAGGAGAGTGGAGGTGTGGCTCCAAAGTAGAAAACTGGCCTGGCATGCACAAAGACCCCTGGGTTCAATGCCCAACATCGTACAGCAAGAGCAAGGTAGGTCTGGGGAGTGTGGAAGATGGAGTGAGCGCTGATACACATGCAGCTTCTTTTCAGGGTGGTAAAACTGACCACTGAAATGGCCCTTCACTTAGAGGATGAACTTTTAGTATGTGAATTACATCTCAAGACAGATACACACATTCACACACAAAATTGGGCCAGGGCTGGAGAGATGGCTTATGGTTAAGCACCTAAGGACCCCAGTTCGAAGCTCAATTCCCCAGTACCCATTAAACACTTCCCTGTGAAGCCTAAGAACCCCAGTTCGAAGCTTGATTCCCCAGTATCCAAGTAAGCCAGATGCACAAGGTGGCGCATTCATCTGGAGTTCTTCTGCAGTGGATGGAGGCCCTGGTGCATCCATTCTCTCTCTCTGCCTCTTTCTGTCTGTCACTCTCAAGTAAATAAACAA
Organism: Orientallactaga sibirica; assembly: GCA_036365145.1. Lineage (NCBI taxonomy): Eukaryota > Metazoa > Chordata > Mammalia > Rodentia > Dipodidae > Orientallactaga > Orientallactaga sibirica. The sequence goes on along the minus strand of JAEOAD010001941.1, from coordinate 751,670 downwards.
ACACACAAAAAAAATGGGCCAGTGGCTAGGCGTGGTGGTACACTGTAATCCTAGGACTCAGGAGGCAGAGGTAAGAGGATCACTTTGAGTTTTGAGGCTAGCCTGATATTACATAGTGAATTCTAGGCCAGCCTGGGCTAGAGTGAGACCCTACCTTGAAAAAAAAAAAAAAAAAAAAAAAGGAGAGTGGTAGGACAGCAGAATTAGAGACCGGCAAATACCAGGGAGACCCGAGACTAGCCAGAATGACAAGACAAAGCCAACTGCCCTAATACAAGACAAGTCACTGCTATCACACCAGCCAGGGTCCAGGAAAAGGCAGATTAAATATGAGGGCTGTTCTCACGGCTAGCCAGAGAATCTTCTCCAGAGATGGTGGCAGACATGGAGGAGAAAAGGTTCAAAGCAGAAAATAAAGAGGCTGCCAAGAGCTCAACACCAAAGTAAGTTTCTAACACCCCCCACCCCCAGCAAGACTCAAGGAAGATTAGGGAAGTTGGGGCAGAAAGAATGTAAGAGGCACAGAGCAGGAAAATGTACTGGGAGGAATTGTCCTCCCTACAGGAACTGACTGATCCATCCATGACCCCAGAGACTACCGACACCCCACTAAAGGGGCCTCAGGGGAATGGGGACAAGGAGAAAGGACTTGAGAGGATAACCCTATGGAAACATGGCTACTTTGTAATAGGTTCATATATTAAAGTTCCCAATTGAAAAAAAAATTAGGTTTAGGAGATGGCTCAGAGGTTAAAGAAACTTGCTTGCAAAGCCTTCAAGCCTGGATTCAATTCCTTAGTATCCACATAAAGTCAGATACAGAATGATACATGTATCTGGGGTTTGTTTACAGCAGCATGAGGCCTTGGCGCATGCACACTCTCTCATTCACAAATAAATATATATTTTTTAATTTGTAAAAAAAAGGGGGGGGGGGCTAGAGAGATGGCTTAGTGGTGAAGGCATTTGCCTACCAAGCCAAAGGATCCTGGTTCAACTCTCCAGGACCCATGTAAGCCAGATGCACAAGGTGGCGCATACATCTGGAATCTGTAGAGGGTAGAGGCCCTGGCGCGCCAATTCTCTCTCATTAAAAAAAAAAAAAAAAAAAAAGGTTTTAAATTGGGGGGGGGGTTAGGAAGCTCTGAGCTAAAATATGCCAAGACACTCACTATACATGATACATTCAGGCGGATCTAAAAACACCCCACAAGCCAGGTGTGGTAGCACATGCCTTTAATCCCAGCACTAGTGATGTAGAAGTAGGAGGATCATCATGAGTTTGAGGCCACCTTGAGACTACACAGTGAACTCCAGATCACCCTGGGCTATAGTGAGATTCCACCTGGGGGTGGGGGAAAACACCCCACAAATTGGTCCAATTACATCCAGTAACGTCCTCACAAAAGGACCTGAAAAGATGGCTCAGCACAGAAAGGTGCTTGCTTTTGGTAAACTTTGACAACCTGAACTATCTAAGCCCCCACTTAAAGCCAGACACAACATGGCACATGTATCTGATCCCAATGTGCCTACAATTGGAGGCAGAGTCATGAGAATATGAAGCTGGGGCTGAAGGGTTAAAATCTTGACAGAACAGAAACCTCCTGGTGGGATATCCTCCCTAGACAATTTGGCTTAAAAAAAGCTTATTCTGAGCAAGGATACAAATAACTACAGTTCCTTATCTACTTCCCTTGGACCTGCAGCTGATACAATCTGTTTTTCTTAGGATCCTCCTTATAAGCTTGCACCCCAGTCTGGTCTAGTGTTTCAGCCTTCATCCTACAGGAAGGCTGCTGCCCCTCGCCATTTCTCTCAGTAAACAGCCTGTCTGTAGATATCAAGTCCTGTGTTCTCTTTCACTTTTCTCTTACACTTTCCATACAGAGGCAACCCCATTTCAGAGAAGGTAAGAAAAGAGCAGACACCTCACAGTTATGCACACACATCCACAGCCCTCCCACCAAAGCAGTATTACTTACAGGGATGTCCTACTTGCATCTACTCACCTGCGTGCCTTTTGGTGTCCTGTCCACTTTAACACACAGATAATCTCCATTTTTCTGCCAGTGCAGCTTGCAATCCACGACGTTGAACAGATTCCTCACACGGATCTCCTGTCTGGTGGGGAGCTGCATCAGGGTTACCCTGGCTGGAATATCTTTATCTTCAGGCACCCAAAAGGCGATGATGTTGCCACCAGGGGACCAAGAAAAGTCTCTGCAGGACAAAGGAAATGAAATGTCACCCAAAGAGCAAATGATTATGAAACTGAGCAACAGGGAAAAATAGAACTTGTTTACCACCTAAGGGCTGGATACCAGTGCCTTGACCACCTTCTCAACTGCAAGCTTGCAGCTCACCAGCCTCAACACTGGCCCTGCACTAGGCATGGGCACCCAGTGTACAGTCCAGTGTACACTGTCCTTGGCATCATCCCTGCACTATGCAGCATGTGTGCCATGCAGCTTAGAGGCCTTATAACCCTGAGATATATTTACACTGCTGTGACAGTGAGGGAATAGACACAAACGAGACTTGATTGACCCACGGCTAATGCAGACTGACCCCCCCAAGCAGACACCACACATTGCTACAAGAAAAATAAACTTCAGGATGATAGCTATAGCTACATGATAGCTAAAGGTTGAGGTGCAAAACGCCAGAAGGCATCAGAGGATTGGGACTGTAAGTCACCCTATGGGGACTGGGTGTACTGTGACAGGTCATCTGTGTGTTTTGCTACTTACTAATTCATTTTGGTGACACTATGATGCCTAAATTGGTCTCAGATTCGTGAGCTCAAATAATCCACCCTCCTCAGCTTCCTGACCAGGTAGAAAGGCAGAAATCCACCATGTCCTAGTTTTTGTTTTGTACTTAAGAATCAGCATATGGGCTGGAGAGATGGCTCTGTAGTTAAGGCACTTGCCTAAAAAGTCTAAGGACCAGGGTTTGATTCCCCAGTACCCATGTAAAGCCAGATGCACAAGGTGGTACAAGCTGTGGCATTTGTCTGCAGTGGCTAGAGGCCCTGGCACACCCATTTTATTTGCCTTCCTCCCCCCCAAATAAATAAAACAACAACAAAAAAAACAAACAAACAAACAAACAAAAAAAACACCTCAGCCTTTAATCCCAGCATTTGGGAGGTAGTAGGATTGCCATGAGTTGAAGGCCACCCTGAGACTACATAGTGAATTCCAGGTTAGTCCTGGCTAGAGCAAGACACTACCTCGAAAGAAAAAACAACAACAACAAAAAAAACCTCACCACGGAATAGTAAAGGAAAGTAACACGCTATAGAACAGACTGAAGGCTTATGTACTACCCAAATTCACATACTGAAATTCTAACTCCCAAGATGGTAGTGTTAGTGTGGCCTTTGGACTGATTGATAAAGACCCTAGAAAGCTGCCTCTTCTAGCATCTGACATTAGCCAAGTCAACTGCTCACCTATAGGAAAGTGCCCCCCCCCCATGGAACTTGCAGGCTCCTCATCTTCAGTCCCAGAGTGGCGAGATGTATTTCCACTGTGGTGTGTTACTGAGGCCATAACACCCACACCAACGTCACACAATGCTCACTTACTTGATTCCAGAGATCTTCAAGCTCTTCTTGTCCAGGAGGCCCATAGACTGGGGGGAAGAGGGAGAGATACAGTTCAGTAAGATGAGGCCAATGTATCACTGTACATGTACACATCATTTGTTAGACAAGGTTCTGCATGAGCGTGAGTGCCAGGAGAACAGCAGGACGATCCCCGCCTGCAACGATGCACACACCTGCAGAGGTGCTTCAAGTCCTGGCGTTAACTCCACAGCAGCAGGAGTCAGGGACAGGCAAGATTCAAGAGCTCCGTCAAGAACAGGAAGGACAGAGGCACACAGGAAGCTCACACACACATGCCTCCCTTCACTGTACCACAGGTTACAGAAAACATTAGACTACATCCTTTCCCAAAAGTACTATCAAGAGCATGCAGCAGATAGGCTGGTTGCCTTCTAGAACATTAAAATCACTCACAGGAGTTTCATAGATGCTAAGGGTATCCACTGTCATTCTTGCAAAGAATTTGCCATCATGACTCCACCTAAGAAGAAAAGAAGTGCCAGGCTTGGTTCATGGCAAAGGAGAAGCTGCCAGCCGGCCAGTACTATGTGCGGTCAACTCACTTGAAAATGGGCCAGTGGGCTGAGCTTTCACAGTGGAAGCCTCTTTTCTTATGCCCCGTAAGGATGTCCCAGATGATGATGGCCTGAGGGTCATCCTGAGTGTCCATCAGTGGGCTGAAAGTCACCAGGTATCTGTAAGAGAGGACAGTAAGTAAGAGGCTCCTCTCCCTGAGTGCACGTGGAGTGCTGCAGGTCATAGGAAGGACGTCCAGAACAGGCACCACACGTGTGGAGCCAGCGCTTTCCCACACGGCGCTCCCCACTGAGGTGGGAGGGGCGAGCACGTCAAGCACGACACTCAAGTAAAATCTAGCCCAGCATCGGTCTCTATGAGGAGCGGCACTGGACACATCACATCACATCACATCACCCCTGGAATTAAGACTAACAAGGTAAATGGAGCAGCTGGACACAAACAGGTCTGGAGCAAGTTGCCTTGTGGGGAAGGAAGCAGCCATCATCTGACTGCAGGTTCTGTCACATGTGCAGCACCTGTTCCTTTGTTTTCACCAACGACAGGCTCTAACCTGACAGCCTCTCCCAAGGAGGAGTGGTGGGAGAGGGAGAGGGAGAGGGAGAAGCAGAAACAAGCAAGAGTCAGCAGAAAGCAGCCCTCCTGCTAATTCTCCAGGGCTTCCCGTGTCTGAGATCCTACCGACTAGATTAAACTACAGGAACTGGGGAAGCCTGTACCTGAGAGACAGCGTTCACACTGCACTCTACAGAGCCAAGCATCCACCCATCCATCCATTAAAACATCCCATGTTGCAGCAGGGTACAAAGTACTGAGGATCCAAAAGGAAGCGAGACCATCCTAGTCAAGTGATGGTTGTGTGACAGACAAATCATGTCAGGTATCTGCTGCATTTTGATAATCCTAGCACCGTGGAGGGAAAGGCAGGAAGATCAGGACTTCAAGGTGAGCTTCAGCTATAGAGTTCAAACCACCCAGCACTCAGGAGGCAAAGGTAGGAGGACTGCTGTGAGTTCGAGGCCACCCTGAGACTACATAGTGAATTCCAGGTCAGCCTGAGCTAGACCCTGCCTCGAAACACCAAAAAAAAAAAAAAAAAAAAAAAAAGAGAGAGAGAGTTCAAAGCCAAACCCTGCCTCAAAAAAATTAAAAAATGAAGCTGGGTGTGGTGGCACGTGCCTTTAATTCCAGCACGTGGGAGGCAGATGTAGGATTGCCATGATCAAGGCCACCCCGAGACTACCAAGTGAATTCCAGGTCAGCCTGGGCTAGAACGAGACCTTACCTCGAAAAAAAAAAAAAAAAAAAAAACAAAATGAAACAGAAAGAGACAGGGAGGGACACATACACCACCACCACAATGTGGCATTTGTGCCCCAGGAATGCTGAGGGACCTGAGAAAGGCTTGGAGAAGATGAAAGAGACAAACCTCCACCTCAGGTGCCTGTACTTTACCCTGGGACAGGCAGGGGGCACACCGGGTGTTTCAAGCAGACTCTTCTTTTTTTTTTTTTAACACACTCTTTTTTTTACACACTGCTCCTGGAGTGGAAAGTACAGACCATCTTGTGCCAGATATGTGAAATGCTTAGGAACCAAGGGATCCTCTATGAAGTAATGGACAAGGAAGGATGCTCAAGATGCACAGAGGCTGAAGAGACACAAGTAATTCATGTGGAAGCATATACACCTGACTGGAGCCACGTGCAAGTATCAGGTATGTACCAATGTGACACACATTAAGGGCACAGCAGACCATTAGGGGTGACAACCAAGCTCTATGTAAAAGGGACACTTTGGTTTTGTAGCACTATATACTTCTGCAGAGATAATTAACATTTTCTTTAAAATGCTCCCCCACCAGCTGGGGAGATGGCTTACTCAATAAAGCACTTGTCATGCAAGCATCAGAACATGAGTTCAAATCCCCAGCACCCATGTTAAAAAAAAGGCACATCATACGCCTGTAATCCCAGTGTGAGACACAACAATCTCGGGACTTGCTGCTAGTCTAGCCAATCAGTGAGCTTCAGATTTTTCAAAGTCACAGGTACTTCAAAGTCGTCTCCTGACTTACACTTTTGTTTTAAAGAAAGGTGAAATGGACATTGTGTCTCATGCCTTTAATCCCAACGCCTGGGAGGCAGAGGTAGAAGGATCACTGAGAGTTTAAAAACAAAAAAAGTAAGATGTTTTGGCAGTTAAAGCACTTGCCGACAAAACCTAACGCCCAGAGTTCAATTCCCCAGTACCCAGTACACAAAGTTGTACATGCATCTGTTTTTTTGTTGTGTTTTTCAAGGTAGGGTTTCACTCTAGCCCAGGCTGACCTGGAACTCACTCTGTAGTCCCAAGCTGGTCTCAAACTCACAGTGATCCTCCTACCTCTGCCTCCCAAGTGCTGGGAATAAAAGCATGTACCACCATACTGGGCTATTTCTGTTTTTATGAAACAAGGTCTGACTGTGAGGCTCCGGCTGCCCTGGTACTCACTACTCTGAAGCTTAGTTTGGCTTTGAACTACCTCAGCCTAATGCATGTTAGGACAAATAGGCATGTGCCACCATACCCAGTCAGGTATTCCTATAGCAACCCTTTTGACTGCACCTTTATTCAGATGACATTTTCTTTTTTTGAGGTAGGGTCTCACTCTAGCCCAGGCTGACCTGGAATTCACTATGTATTCTCAGGGTGGCCTCGAACTCACGGTAATCCTCCTATCTCTGCTTCCTGATTGCTGTGATTAAAGGCATGTGCCGCCATGCCTGGCTTTGCAAATAATTTTTATACAATATTTTTAGTGTCACTGTTTTTACTGTGACCCAAAAAGACAAGTATTGAATTTTCCACCTGCCATAGCTTGTTGATACTCAAAAAAAAGTCATTTGGGGCTGGAGAGATGGCTTAGTGGTTAAGGTGTTTGTCAGCAAAGCCAAAGGACTCACATAAGCCAAATGCACGGGGGGTGGGGCCATGCATCTGGAATTCGTTGCAGTGGCTTCAGGCCTTGGCACGCCAATTCTCTCTCTTTCTTTGCCTCTTTCTCTCAAATAAATAAAAGTGTCATCTGAGTCAGGCATGGTGGTGCACACCGTTAATCCCAGCACTCAGGAGGCAGAGGTAGGAGGATCATCATGAGTCCGAGGCCACCCTGAGAGCTACATAGTGAATTCCAGGTCAGCCTGGGCTAGAGTGAGACCCTACCTCGAAAAACCAAAAAAAAAAAAAAAATATATATATATATATATATATATACATACATACATACATACATATATATTTGCAGAGGGCTAGAGAGATGGCTTAGCAGTTAAGGCACTTGCCTGTAAAGCCTAAGATGTCATATTCAATTCTTCAGATCCCACATAAGCCACAAGCACAAGATGACTCAAGCACACAAGGTCACACATGCCCATAAAATGGTGCACACATCTGGAGTTCAATTATAGTGGCTGGAAGCCCTGGCATGCCAATTCTCTCCCTCTACCTTTGTCTTTCATTTAAAAAAAAAATAAATAAATCTAAAACACCACTTCCAGTCCTCTGAGAATTCCAAGTAAAGATCACTTAATCTGTGTCCCCAAGCAGTTTTCTGTATCAGAATGTTGTTATACTAAAAACCTCAAATGTAGACTGGAGAAGTAAGTGGCTTAGTACTTAAGGGGCTTGCCTGCAAAGCCAAAGGACTCAGTTTCAATTCTCCAAGACCCATGTAAGACAGATACACAAGATGGTGCATGTGTCTGGAGTTTGTCTGCAGCAGCTAGAAGCCCTGGTGCATTCTCTCTCTCCCTCCCTCTCTCAAATCCACACATAAAAATTTTTGTTTATTTTTATTTATTTTATTTGAGAGTGACAGGCAGAGAAAGAGGCAGAGAGAGAATGGGCGCACTAGGGCCTCCAGCCACTGCAAATGAACTTCAGAATGCATGTGCCACTTTGTGCATCTAGCTTATATGGGTCCTGGGGAATTGAGCCTTGAACCGGGGTCCTTAGGCTTAACAGGCAAGTGCTTAACTGTTAAGCCATCTCTCCAAGCCCCAAAATAAAATATTTTGAGCCAGGCATGGTGGTGCATGCCTTTAATTCCAGCACTTGGGTGGCAGAGGTAGGAGGATCGCAGTGAGTTAGAAGCCACTCAGACTACATAGTAAATTCCAGGTCAGCCTGGGCTAGAGTGAAACCCTACCTCAAAAGCAACCCCCAAAAATTGAAATATGGGAGCTCAAGAGTCCAGAGTAACAAGACTTGCCAGGTAGCAAACCCACCTGGGCAGTCACGCAGGGCTGGCTGGACAGCCCACAAGAAGCACAGGGCAAGTTGGAGGCAGCCCTGGCACCAAGCAAAGACTCAGCACTGCAGGCAACAAGGTGAAGGAGGTACACAGCATGGTGACACTGCACGCCTCCTTTCAGCTCCACCTTCTCTCCCAACTCTCAGCTCCATGACCAACTAAGACATGAGAAAAAAATAACCTTTCCAGAAAAAAAATTACCTCCAAAAAAGGCATCCAGTCTTTGGACAAGATCCTGAACTGACTCCTATGTGTGACATTATGGCACTAAATCACGACACTGGAATAGAGTAGTAGCTAAAATACAAGCATTAAACCAACATTCAAATCAATTCCTCAAGTTGCACTGGGGTTATGCTATGAGACTTTCCTGCGTGAGAGAGGAAAGCAAGCTCAGCAGTGAAAACACAGTTCAATTCACAGGAGTCTCTTGTATGTGAGGAAAATGTTCCAAGACCTCGGTTGATGCTATAAACCTCAATGTAACCAGGCCCTATGTCTATTTTTTGCTATACATACATAGGTGTTTATTATGGACCCCCTCTTCAAACAGCCAAGGAGTAGTCACAGTTTTATGCTGTGGTTGGCTATGTATAACTGGAGCCAGGAAAAGTGTAACTGTGATTAAGGGGGCTACTCTCCCAAATGGCTCAAATATGGGGCTCGGGATGTAGCTCTGTGGCAGAGCACTAGCATGACATATAGGTTACATCTCAGCACTGGAAAAACAAGAATTGTGCTGCTGACCCAGACAACTGGTAGTTTATACACATATACATGAAAAGACAAAGCCAAGTGCTGGCTAGAGAGCTTACCAAACAAAGATACCAGCTTTCTCTGAATTTCATTCATTCTCTCTTGGTTTTTTTGAGACAGTTCAGGAAGCCTAGGCTGGCCTCGACCTCACTCATAGCTGAGCCTGGCATTGACAAAGTCCTGATCCTTCTGCCTCTACCTCCCAGATGGAGCTTTCTGAATTTTTCTTGTGGGTTTTTCTTCTTCCCTATGAAAAGATTACTGCAAAATAAAAATGTTTTGAAAATGACCTATAGAGGGCTGAAGAGATGGCTCACTGGTTAAAGGTGTTTGCTTCCTTGCAAAGCCCAATGGCCTGGGTTCAATTCCCCAGTACCCATGTAAAGCAAGATGCATAAAGTAAGCCGGGAGTGGTGGTGCACTTGGGAGGCAGAGGTAGGAGGATCGCCATGAGTTCGAGGCCACCCTGAGACTACATAGTTAATTCCAGGTCAGCCTGGGCCAGATTAGGACCCTACCTTGAAAAACCAAAAAAATAAAATAAAATAGTAATTACATTTTTAGCCAGATGTGGTGAATTCCAGGTCAGCCTTGGCTAGACTGAAACCTTACCTTGGGGGGAAAAAAAGATGCATAAAGTGACATGTGTCTGGAGTTTGTTTGCAGTGGCAGTAGGTCCTGCAGCAAGCATACTATGACTTTCTGTCCCTTTCTTTCAAATAAATAAATAGATTTAAAAAAATAGCCGGGCGTGGTGGCACTCACCTTTAATCCCAGCTCTCAGGAGGCAGAGGTAGGAGGATCGCCATGAGTTTGAGGCCACCCTAAGAATACATTGTGAGTTCCAGGACAGCCTGGGCTAGAGTGAGACCCTACCTTGAAAAACCAAAAATAAATAAACAAACAAACAAATAAATAAATTTTTAAAAATAAGCCACAATGACCTTGAGATGACTCAGAAGGCACCATGATGCTGAGAAGAAGTGACAGAGGCATGCTCAGCACTAAAACATCTCAAACACACCTTCCAAGGCTCAGGGTCCGTTGCGGAAGAGGAAGCGGAAAGAACGGTGAGAGCCAAAGGAAGAGTAGGACTCCTTACAACGTGTTCCTCCAGACACAAAATGGCCTGGATATCCACGACCTCACAGTGCCTGACACTACCTACACAAGACCATCCTAATAGGAGGAAAAGATCATGACATCAAACTGAAAAGAGAGACTGATTGAGAGGGGGAGGGGATATGATGGAGAGTGAAGTTTCAAAGGAGAAAGTGGGGGAGGGAGGGAAATAACATGGGATATTGTCTACAATTAAAGAAGTTGTCAATAAAAATTAAAATATATATATATAAAAGCCACAATCCAGACATTGTGGTGCATGCTTTTAATCCCAGCACTTTGGAGGCAGAGGTAGGAGGATCGCCGTAAGTTTGAGGCCATCCTGAGACTACAGAGTAAGTTCCAAGTCAGCCTGGGCTAGAGTGAGACCCTACCTCAATAATAATAATGATGATGATGATAAGGATGGTGGACTGTCTCTGACCATTGGCTTACCTTTCACATGGGGAGAAGTCGATGAGCTGAACGCCTTGGTGGCTGAATCTCTGGATCTGCTTGAACTTCTCTCCCCCCCAGAGAGCAATGCCTCTCTGATGAAAGGTGGCCAGGTAAGTGCCCTTAGGGGACCAGCGCACATATGTCTCCGTCCATCTCTGTGGAAGAAGGTGGGGTCAGTGATAACAAGATGATAAAAAGTGAAACACAGCAATTGTTCCTTCTAAAAAGAATGTTCTTTTTCCTTTCTCAGGACTTGCTTCAAGCTGAGAAAGGGTAAGAGCTGTTCTCAGAGTAGCCTCAAAAGCCAGGAGCATGCACATGCTCATTCGAGTCTCAGGTGGAAACAAGCCTACTGCTGCAAGTACATACCGCTCTTTCTTCAATTGAGACTGGGTCCTTCACATCATTCCAGAAGATGGATGTGCGGTCTCCACTCTCGAAGATCACACTGTACTGATCTCTGCACTCCGCTTCTTCCAGCCAGTAACGTAAATTTCCCTAAAAAGGATCAAAAGCAAGGGATTTTATTTGAAATATTACTTACTTATTTATTTGCAAGCAGAGAGGAAGAAAGACAGAGAAAAGAGAGAGAGAATGAGTGCCCCAGAGCCTGTAGCCACTGCAAACGAACTCCAGATGCATGTACTGCTTTGTATATCTGGCTTTATGTAGGTACTAGGCCATTAGGTTTTGCAGGCAAGTGCCTTAACTGCTGAGCCATCTCTCCAGCCCCATGGCATTATTATTATTATTATTATTATTTTGTATCTTTTGGTTTTGCAAGGATCTTGCTCTAGCCCAGGCTGACCTGGGAGTCACTATGTAGTCTCAGGGTGGCCTCGAACTCATGGCGATCCTCTACCTCTGCTTCCTAAGTGCTGGGATTAAAGGCGTGTACCACCATGCTCATGGCATTATTGTTTTATCTTTTGTTTTTACTTTTTGGTTTTTCAAGCAACTACTCTGAAACTACTGAAATATGACAAATTAGGCTGTAGAGATGGTTCAGCAGTTAAGGTGCTTGGCTGCAGAGCCAAAAGGACCCAAGTTTGATTCCCCAGGACCCACAGAAGATATACAAGGTGGCGCATGCATGTGGAGTTCATTTGTACAGGCTAGAGGCCCTGGTGCACGCCCATTCTATCTTTCTTCTATCTCTGCTTGCAAATAAATAAATAAATGAAAAAAAATAAGCCAGGCATGGTGGCACACACTTTTAATCCTAGCACTTGGGAGGCAGAGGTAGGAAGATCGCCTTGAGTTCTAGGCTACCCTGAGACTACACAGTAAATTCAGATCAGCCTGGGCTACAGCGAAACCCTACCTTGAAAAACAAAACAAAACAACAACAACAAAAAAATTACAAATTCTAGCCAGACACGGTGGCACATGCCTTTAAACCCAACACTTGGGAGGCTGAAGTAGGAGAATTGCTGTGAGTTTAAGGCCAGCCTGAGACTACATAGTGAATTCCAGGTCAGCTCTAGGCTTGAGCAAGACAGCTTAGCAATTAAGGCACTTGCCTGCAAAGCCTAAGGATCCAGATTTGATTCCCCAGTACCCACATAAGCCAGATACACAAGGTGGTGCACACATCTGGAGTTTGTTTGCAATGGTTGGAGACTCCTGGTGCTCCCGTTCTCTATCTGCCTCTTCCCCTCTCATTCATAAATAAATAAATAAACAAATAAATAAATAAATAAATAATTTTTTTGAAAAGGCCTGGTATGGTGGCACACACCTTTAATCCCAGCACTCAGGAAGCTGGGATAGGAGGATCAGTGAGTTCCTGAGTGAGCTAGTGAGACCCTACACCTATATTCCCAAGGAATTTATACACATGTCACACTCAAGCATGTCTAAATGCACAAGGACAGCTTTGCACAACCCATCAGATCCTCCCAAGGAATTCATAAGCTGACACCACACCTGAGCACGTCTAACTGCACAGGGCCAGGTTTGTATAACCTACCAGATCTTTGAAAGGCTGCTTCTCTGGAATGTCCCATTCATCACTGATCGTCATGTACCTGGAAGAGAGCAGGCACTGCTGAGGACACACTGGATAGTGAGGGTCATGGTGACAACGGCTGGAGCAAAGATATGAGTGTGGGTAGTGTGATCACTGGGGAAAAGTGGTGCCAGCCATCAACGTGGAGCAGAAGTGTCAAAATGTTGGGTCTTCTCTGGCCACCAGCACCCACTGAAGAGTACCATGTCAACCCTGCACTTACTTGTCAAAGTCAGTGAAGAGGTTGACGCGGAATGTGTGCTGCTTGTCAAGCTTGTAGCCATCAGCATTTTTCACAGCATCCACAGCATGGGCAGGAGAAGCATATTCCAGAAAAATATACCTGAGTGAAAAGGTGGAAAATTTAACACATGTGTAGGCTCTAAGGTAGGCAAGTCACACCTGTATACCTGAGACCTTTCCACACAAATAACGTTCTTGGTCCTACAGTAACACCCCTGGAGGTCAAACCAAGAAGGGAGTACAGTCGGGCGTGGTGGCGCACGCCTTTAATCTCAGCACTTGGGAGGCAGAGGTAGGAGGATCATCATGAGTTTGAGGCCACCCTGATACTCCATAGTGAATTGCAAGTTAGCCTGGGCTACAGTGAGACCTTACCTCGGAAATAAACAAACAAACAAATAAATGCCTAGAATTATATATTAGAAGCAAAAGTAAGACAGAGATTACCCTGCAGCCTAACTCATGCAACAAACACCAGCAGCACTACCTGAGTACATAACTCTTCCAGAAACAAACTTTCCAGAAAGTTTTTCAATTTCAAGACCAAGTTCAGTCAGTGACACCCCTCAAGCACAAGACTGCCTACATTCTCAAAACACTGTCAGTCACAGGAAAGTGAGTATGCAGCCCTGGGCTCTAGACCCAGCACTAAGGTACACAAACAAAAGAAATTACAATCAGGGCTGGAGAGATGGCTTAGTGGTTAAGACATTTCCTGCAAAGCCAAAGGACCCCAGTTCAACTCTCCAGGACCCACATAAGCCCATTCTCTCTCTCAAATAAGTAAATAAAATACATTAAGGAAAAAAAAGCTGGGCATGATGGTGCACGCCTTTAATCCCAGCACTTGGGAGGCAGAGGTAGGAGGATTGCCAAGAGTTCAAGGCCACCCTGAGACTACATAGTGAATTCCAGGTCAGCCTGAGCTAGAGTGAGACCCTACTTCAAAAAAACAAAAACAAACAAACAAAAAAAAAACAAAACAAAAAAAAAGGAAAGAAAGAAAGAAAGAAATCAAACCGATCAACATGTAAGACCTATTTTGAGCAGAAAAGGCAAACTGCAGGTCCCATACACTCTATGTCACTTGTATTTTTAAAACATGTACCACTATTTTAGGTAAGAGGAAAAAAAGTTGCTAATTTAAGCAGTGACATAACACTTACGCCTAGACTTTAAGTGTAAATCCCGCTTCATTAATGTCGGGAGAGAAAACATGCTAGCTGGGCATGGTGACACATGCCTATAATCCCAGCACTTGGGAGCTGAAGTAGGATGTCATGAGTTTGGAACCAGCCTGGGCTACAGTAAAAGCCTTTCTAAAATAAATAAATAAATAAATATGTAAATAATAACTTCAGAATGAAATTCCACAGGCAGATTCTCCAAGTTTCTGTCCACTCCTAGCCCAGCAGTGCCTTTACCCAGGATGTATCTTGGGTTAACTGCTGCTCCATGGCAGACCTGGTCCTTCAAAGTCTGCAGCCATGTTCTACACCATGTTCAAGAGCCTTCCCACACCCTCCCTGATGCCCAAGAACCCAAGTGAGTGGGCCACTTCAGTGAGGAGGGCAAACTCACCCTTTTGTCTTTCCATCCTCTTCAGGATAATAGTCATTGGTGATTTTCCCAAACTTAGAGAAGATCTTGTGGATGACATTTTTGAGTTTCTCCAGTCGGTCAGGCCCCACCTGAGGAACGTTGTCCACTACAATCACTGAGTCAATTCCGTCTGCCTCCTGGGGCCGATCTTTGAGTACATCGCCAAGTAGTTCTGTAAGAATGAAATAATTAAATGATTTTTTTTGTTTTGTTTTTCTGTTTTTTGAGGTAGGGTCTCACTCCAGCCCAGGCTGACCTGGAATTAACCATGTAGTCTCAGGGTGGCCTCAAACTCATGGGGATCTTCTAACCTCAGCCTCCCGAGTGCTGGGATTAAAGGCATGCACCACCACACCCAACTCTAAATGATTCCTTTTTAAAATCAAGAAACACATTAACACATTAGCTTAGCACAGTGAACAAATTTCCAAACAGCATCTACTTACTCTCTTAATAAAAAAATCCAGGAGCCATGAATTCAAGGCCACCCTGAGACTACACAGGGAATTCCAGGTCAGCCTGAGCTAAAGTGAAACACTACCTCAAAAAACTAAAAACAAACAAAAATCCTGGGACTGAGGAGATGGCTCAGTGGTTAAAATGATTGCTTGCAAAGCCCACTGGCCTGAGTTTGTTTCCTCATCACCCACATTAGACAGATGCACAAAGTGGAGCATGTGTCTGGAATTCATTTGCAGCAGCAAGAGGCCCTGGTGCACTCAAACTCACTCTCTTTCAAATAAATACATAATTTTTAAATGTTTTATTTATTTGAGAGAAAGAGGCAGAGAGAGAGAAAGAGAATGGGCATGTCAGGGCCTCCAGCCACTGCAAATGAACTCCAGATACATGCGCCCCCTTGTGCATCTGGCTTATGTGGGTCCTGGGGAATTGACTTTGCAGGCAAACACTACTTATCTTAACCATTAAGTCATCTCTTCAGCACTAAATACATTAAAAAAAAAAAAAAAAAAAAAAACTCCTGACCTAGCTTGCTTCAAAACTTAAACATGAAAGAGATCTCCGCACTCCTCTTAATGGGAACATAGACAAGATACGTCCACTGATTTCTGTCAATAATGGAAGACTTGCAAAGACTGAAAAGCACAAGGACCTGAAGAACACCCAATACTCAGTCTCCCAACATGCTCCAGACCTCAAAAGGTTCCCAAAAACATCTGGGGAAAATCTCATAAAAGCATCAATAGCACAAGACTACAAAAGTAGACTTTTCAAGGCCGGGCGTGGTGGCGCACACCTTTAATCCCAGCACTCGGGAGGCAGAGGTAGGAGGATCGTCGTGAGTTCAAGGCCACCCTGAGACTACATAGTTAACTCCAGGTCAGCCTGGGCCAGAGTGAGACCCTACCTCAAAAAACAAAATAAATAAATAAATAAATAAAAAAGTAGACTTTTCAGCCAAGACTAGCATATAAGCAAATATTTATGTGCTCAATACACTCACAGAACTTTTGTTTTAGGGAACAGAAATGTCTAGAAATTATACAGAGAGGAACTAGTATAGAATAATTAAATAATTAAATATTATTAATTAATAATAATAATTAAGTGGGGAATATACACTCCTCCAGACAGACTGCTTGCATTCCTAGGCAGGTGAACTAACCTACCCCAAGGCACTGCTTGGAGTCTCCAGTACAGCAGCCCTCCATCAAGCACCCTTTGCTAGTGTGGCTCCCAGACCTTGGGGAACTCTCAGTTATAGGTTTTCTGGTTATTTTAAAGACAAAGGGCATGGGATAGATAGACATGAGGTGAGGCCTGCAGCAGGGTGCAGACCGTCCATAACTGCCACTGGCTGCACACCTTCCTTTTGCAGTGTACAGGCTCTGAGCCTGTCTAGAGTCTTCATGAAGGGTTTGTGATGAAGACTACATTGACTTCATTATCAACTACTAGCGATGGGCTCAACCTTGAACTCCTTCCTCTCCAGAGGTTATAGAATCTCAACCCTCTAATCAGGTTGGTTCCACAACACTTTGGAGATCCCAAGTTACTAGAAGTTGTGCAACCAGGAAGCAGGCAAGGGCTGCCAGCAAGTACGTGCTCACTATTGCACCACAACACCTCAACAGCCTTGTGGAAAGAGGAATTTTCCCAACACAAACTGCCAGACTGCTCCACCTCCCATTTTCGTAGACATGTTCGAATCACAGAAAGATGCACCACTCTGTGTCCAGCTTTATGGGTATGTTGGAGAAGTGAACCTGGGGCCAGCAGGCTTTGTAAACAACTGCCTTTAACTGTTATCTCCCCCAATCTACCAGACAGAAATTTAAACTGATCAGAGCCCCTGAAAGCTTAATTAGTAGGACCTTTTCCTTCTGAGATGAACATAAAGTGGTAATGTATCTTGCAAGAGAAACCGTACTTCATTCACACCACCTGTCTTTTTTTTTTTTTTTTTTTTTTTTTTTTGGTTTTTCGAGGTAGTGTCTCACTCTGGTCCAGGCTGACCTGGAATTAACTATGTAGTCTCAGGGTGGCCTCGAACTCACAGCGATCCTCCTACCTCTGCCTCCCGAGTGCTGGGATTAAAGGCGTGCGCCACCACGCCCGGCTACCACCTGTCTTTAAGAGTACTCCAACTTGTGTGTGTATGGTATATATGGGCACACATGTGTATGGGTGCACATGAGGCACACGTGGATTACTCCTCTCCTTCCACATTGTTGGAGACAGTCTTACCTTTTTTTTTTCCCTTTGGTTTTTCTTGAGGTAGGGTCTCACTCTAGCTCAGGCTGACCTGGATTCACTATGTACTCTCAGGGTGGCCTTGAACTCATGGCAATCCTCCTACCTCTGCCTCCCAAGTCTGGGATTAAAGGTGTGTGCCACTACATCCAGCTTATCTTATTTTTGGTGCTGGGAAGACAAGACTAGCTCACCCATGTGCTTCAAAGATACTCCTGACTCCACCTCCCATTGCACTGGTTACACCACTTGCATGGGTGCTGGGGATTCAAACTGTTACTCTAGTAGGCGGGCTTGAAGAGCTAGTCCCTTTAACCACTGTGCCATCTGATCAGCCCACCCTCAACATCTTAACATCAGTTCAGGTCTACAAGATGGCCAGCCAGAATAAAAGAAACAGAAGGAAAGATGGTATGAAAAGACTAGAGGGGGCTAGAGAGACGGATTCACTTGCCTGTGAAGCCTAAGGACCCCATTCGAGGCTCGATTCCCCAGTACCCATGTAAGCCAGATGCACAAGGTGGCACATGCATCTGGAGTTCGTTTGCAGTGGCTGGAGGCCCAGGTGTGCCCATTCTCTCTCTCTCATTTGCTAATAAACAAATTTTTTTAAAAAAAAAAGAAAAGAGAGAGCCGGGCGTGGTGGTGCATGCCTTTAATCCCAGCACTTGGGAGGCAGAGGTAGGAGGATCGCCATGAGTTCAAGGCCACCCTGAGAAGACATAGTGAATTCCAGGTCAGCCTGAGCTAGAGTGGGACCCTATCTCGAAAAACCAAAAAAAAAAGAGAGAGAGAGAGAGAAAGAAAGACTAGAGGGCTGGAGAAATGGCTTAGCAGTTAAGCACTTGCCTGCAAAGCCTAACTACCCATGTTCAATTCCCTAGTGCCCATGAAGAGGCATCTGGAGTTCATCTGCAACAGCTGGAAGCCCTGGCACGCCTATTCTCTCTCTCCTACCTCTGCTTACAAATAAATACTTTAAAAAAAAAAAAAAGAAAGAAAAAGGACTAGGGAATAAAGAGGAACAAACACATCTCCAAAGAAGTGGGCAGGTGCCCATGGTCTGTTTGGTGACTGAAAGGCACCAAGCGCTGCCCACTGCTGTTCTATATGATCATGATCAAAGGCCCTGAGCACCTGAGACCATAAAAACACCTGCTAACTGTGGAGAGGGGACCAAGCGAAGTACACCTAAGTGCCATGTGTGTTCTTCACCAACCCAGAACCCGGCCAGCCTGCCTGGAAAGCTGTCCACTACTAGGAGCTGCAAAACCACCAAATGAAATCACATCAGCAAACAGACCAAACAGGGCAGGGCAGGGCAGGGGAATTTTTTAAAAATATTTTTATTTAGTTGACAGAGTGTGTAAATATGGGCACACCAGGTTATCTTGCCCCTGCAAATGAATTCCAGACGCTTGTGGCACTTTGTGCATCTGGCTTTATTGTGGATACTAGGGAATTAAACCTGGGCCAACAGGCTTTGCAAGCAAGGACCTTTAACAGTTGAGCCATCTCCCCAGCCAGCAGGGTAATTTTTATAAGCAAAAGCTAAAAAGTGAGCTGGGACAGTGGTGCTTGCTTATAGTCTCAGCCATTCAACAAGCTGAGACAGGAGGATCCACAGCTCTGAGGTCAGCCTAGACAGCCAAGTAAGAATCTGTTTCAAACAGATTACTAGGGGTGGAATGGCCTAAGTGCGGTCAGGGGAAGAGATTGAGTAAAGGAAAGGTGGGAGAGGATTGAAAATTTAAGATGTTCTAAATAAGCCATATGGAAACCTACTTTTTTAGACAATGGTACACCCAAAAGCCATAGATTGCTACTAAAACATTTTCAGTGCCAGGGAGGGGATACCTTCCAGCGAGTTGTTGGCTGGGGAGGTCCCTGATGCCCCCAAAACATTACAGGCCATTGCCGAGGTTCTTGGTTTCCCACCAGAATAAATGGTAAGACCCTGTTGCTGAAGACTCCATATGCTTGTGCTGCAAGGTCACTGAGAAATCAAGCTGGAGCTGGGCTGAAAACCTCCTCCCTGCAGACTAGCCAACAGAAAGCTGGAAGAAGCTATGCTGCATGCATCCCTATGGGAGACAGAAGTCATGAGAGGTGATAAACAACAGTGGACATGGCAAACCTTAAGTTTGGCCAGCCAGGCCAAATGAGCCAACAAGTGCAATCGTGGTATGTCTGTTATGGAGAAAACCAACTGCTCTCTAATTGGACTGGAGGCCCATTCCACAGGAAGGAATACATGCCTGGTACTGTACTGAAAACCTAGTCAAAAGCCTATGGCAAACGCCGGGTGTGGTGGCGCATGCCTTTAATCCCAGCACTTGGGAGGCAGAGGTAGGAGGGTCGCCATGAGTTCAAGTCCACCCTGAGAATACAGAGTGAATTTCAGGTCAGGTAAGCCTGGGCTAGAGTGAGACCCTATCTCAGAAAACCAAAACAAATAAAAATAAATAAATAAATAAATAAATAAATAAATAAATAAATAAATAAATAAATGCGTATGGCAGGAGAGGTCACAAGCCCTAGAGGTTACACTTGCTGTGGTCTGGCTAAATGCATAAGTTATGCTCACCAAACTACCCTGTAAGCACTTTTCTTAATGTCCATACCCATATATTAGTGCAATTCTCACTTTTGGTTACAGAACCTTCTCTTTTCAGATGATGGGATGACTCAAAAAGTACCAAAGAAGCTGGGCGTGGTGGTGCACGCCTTTAATCTCAGCACTCGGAGGCAGAGGTAGGAGGAACACCACAAGTTCAAGGCCACCCTAAGTCTACATAGTGAATTCCAGGTCAGCCTGAGCTAGAGTGAAACCCTACCTCAAAACAACAACAACAACAAAAAAAAAAAAAAAAAAAAAAAAAAAAAAAGGAACCATAGTGCTGAGAAGTGACAGAAGAGTGCTTAGCACTGAAACATCTCTATCACACCTTCCAAAGCTCAGGGTGCATTGCGGAAGAGGTGACGGAAAGACTGTAAGAGCCAAAGGAAGGGTAGGACTGCTTACAATGCACTCCTCCAAACACAAAATGGCCTGGATATCCATGACCTCACAGTACCTGACACTACCTACATAAGACCATCATGAAAAGATGATGACATCAAAACAAAAGAGAGGCTGATTGAGAGGGGGAAGGGGTATGATGGAGAGTGGAGTTGTGAAGAAGAGAGGGAATTATCATGGTTTATTGTAAGTATAAATGTTGTCAATAAAGTTTTTTAAAAAATCTGTTTCAAGACAAAAGGTTGCTGGGCATGGTGGCGCATGCCTTTAATCCCAGCACTTGGGAGGCAGAGGGGTAGGAGGATTGCTCTGTCATAAACCATTTCCAATTTTTCAACAGTTTTAAATACTAAACATGACACCTTTAAAAGTAATTGTTGGGGTAAGGGGATGTAGCTTAGTGGTAGAATAACTGCATGCCTAAAGAAAGCACTGGGTTTGATCTTAAGAATCAGGCCAAAAAAAAGAGTAACTGTCACTTGAACTTCAAAGATGCTAAAATTGGGCTGGAAAGATCTCTTAGTGGTTAAGGTGCTTGCCTGTGAAGCTGAAGGACACAGGTTCAATTCTCCAGATCCCACATAGGCCAGATGCACATGGTGGCACATGGGTCTGGAGTCTGTTTGCAGTGGCTGGAGGCCCTGGAGCACCCATTCTCTCTGTACCCCCCTCAATAAATAAATAAATAGAAATAAATTTTCAATAAAAAAAGATGCTAAAACCAGGTTGGGGAGATGGCTTAGCAGTTAAACGCTTGCCTGTGAAGCCTACGGACCCCAATTCAAGGCTCAATTCTCCAGGACCCACGTAAGCCAGATTCACAAGGGGGCACACGCATCTGGAGTTCAGGCCCAGGCGCGCCTATTCTCTCTCTCTCCCAAATAAATAATAAAAATTTTTTTTTTTTTTTAAAGATGCTAACACCAAGACAGGCAAAAAGGACGAGAGGAAAATACAGCTTCACATCAAAGCAGTACCACAAATCTTCACTCTAGAAGCTGTAGTGAAATTTCTGGTTCCTTTAAGAGTGCTCATTGTAAAATTAAATGGCCTGTCGAGCTGGATCTGAACGTACAAGGTTTATAATAAGAAACACAGCTTCTATACAAACTGGACTCTTTCCCACAGGCTCAAAGCGTCTACCTAGCCTGTTAACAATTAGCTTACACCTAGGAAAGGAATTAAGTACAAAATCCCAGACCCATTCTTTTTTTTCTTTTTGAGGCAGACTTTTTTTTTTAAGTTTTGTTTATTTATTTGAGAAAGGGGCAGAGTGAGAGAATGGGCTTCCCAGGTCCTCTAGCTGCTGCAAACGAAATCCAAACATGTGAGCTACCTTCTGTATCTGGCTTACATGGGTCTTGGGGAATTGAGCCTGGGTCCTTTGGCTTTGCACGCAAGTACCTTAACCACTAAGCCATTTCTCCAGCCCTTAAAACAGACTCTTGCTATGTAGCTCCAGCTGGCCTGGAACTCAAGATCCTCCTGAGTGCCTGAATGAGGGCTGGGATTCCAGACGTGCACCCAAACCAGGGGACATCTTGTTCACTATTGGTTACCCCTGGTTCCAGGAAAAGAGACAACCCAAATCATATTTGGTGAGCCAAATAAAATTTTGATCATGTATGTCTGGCCAAACTCCATAGGCAGCTGAATTGTTGAACAGCAAAGATTCAGAGTAAAGTGCAACTGTGAGACAGAAGAGGGGACAAGACTACAGACTGCTCTTGCTCAAACAGTCCATTTTAGGGGAAAAAGAAAACAAAAAAGAGATGCTGTCTTGCCTTCTCCACCCTTCTCTGACCCAGCAGGGCAGATCCCTGTTAGATGGCCTTAAGCAAGTTGGCAGCCTTCAAGACCAGCCCTCTCCTATCATTCTTGCCCAACAATACACTCACATCAGCACCACTGGGCTTCCAAAGGACCCACAATGACTTCACACAGGCCAGGCTGGCCAGCCTTGTGCTCACGCACTTCAAGTTTGTTAGAAGCTGTGCATTCGATGGGTTCAAATAACACTGTGTCTGGTAGCTCATGCCAGTAACCCCAGCACTGGAGAGACTGGGGTAGGAGACAGCATTGATATGGGTTCAAAGCCATCCTGAGATATATGGTGAGACCCTGACACCCCCCCCCAAAAAAAAAGCCTGTAAAGGGGTGTGTGGTGGTGCATACCTTTAATCCCAGCACTTGGAAGTGGGAGGCACAGGTAAGAGGATTGCTGAGTGTTCAAGGCCACCCTGAGACTACATAGTGAATTGCAGGTCAGCCTGAGCTAGAGCAAGACCCTGCCTCGAAAAACCAAAAAATAAAATTAAATGCATTTTTCTTAAGGTTTCCCCCATCTCGACATTAAAAAGTCAACGCACAAGAATAAGCTAATATACTCCCGGCATGGAGATTTGAAATGGCTGAATACACTCTGGCTATCAGCTGTCATCAGTAGTGACTTTACCTGTCAGGTTCCCAGGCCAAAAAAAAAAAAAAAGGAATAATGCCCGTAATTCCAACTGCAACTAAAGAGAAAGAAAGTAAAGTTAAAAAAAAAAAAAAAAAAAAAAAAAAAACTGTGTTAACCTAGAGCGGAAGGCTGGTAGCTCTAAAGATCTGGGAAGGGGGTTCGGAAAAGGAATTTGACAAGCTCTGCTTGCAATGTCTAACTACAGAAATCGCAGGGAAGACATTTCTGCGAAGCAAGGGAAGAAAGGCACCCGGCTCTCCACGGCCTGTTCGTGCCATTTGGCCTTCTGTGAGGTTCGGCTGGTTAACTGGAGTACTCGGTCCGGAACCCGGGGGCGAGGGGTCATCTGCTAGGCTCAACCTCCAGATGATGCCTCCACGGACACTGGCTGCACCAACCCCAGATACCCGGTTGTCCTGCAACAGGCTGCAAGTGCAGAGACCTTGCTTTGGAGGGAAGAGAACAGGCGCGCAGGGCGCTGCTGCGATAGGGAGGTGCGGGGGGGGGGGCTCCCGTCCTCCGAGACTTCCGTGAACACCGCCACGCTCGCGCCCCTCACCTTCCTCGCTTACGTCGTCCACGAAGTCCTCGGGATCGCTGAAGGATGGCTCATCCGCCTCGCCGTTCTCCATCGCCCGCGGCTCGGCATCCGCCGCCGCGCTGCCATCGGGCCCGCCCTCCTCGTCGGCCGACGTGCGGGCCGGACCATCGACGGACTGGTGGTCCCCAGCCTGCCCCCCGGGACCCTCGGCCAACCCCGGGGCGGAAGGCTTAGCCTGTGCGGAGGACTGCTCGGCCGACGGCGGCGGGGGCGACTCGGCCGGACTGGTGGCGGTCTCGTCGGGCTGGGCCGCGGGCTCGGCCCTCACCTCGGGCTCCGTCCCAGCCGCGGCCTCTTCCTCGGGGTCTTCGGTGCGAGCCACCTCCGAGGTACCAGACCCCGCCGGCTCCTCCTCCGGTGGCTGCGGCGGCGGCTCGGAGGCTGGCTGCTGCCTCGCGGGATCCGCCCGCTCCTCGGCCGCCTCGGGCGCCGCCACGTTCTCAGCGTCCTGCATGGGCCCGCGCTACTCCTCACCCGGCTTGGCCGCCGTGCTTCCGATTCCCAGCAAGCACCGCGAGCCGCGAGCGCGGAGCCATGTGCGTGCGTGCCTGCGTGCGGAGGCCGTACCAACATGCGGTGCACAGGGAGACACCCCACCTTCTGCCTCCTCACGATGACCGCCCCCCCGTGAAACTCAGAAGCGCTCAAAAAGTGTCCATCAATAGTCACAACCAGTGTTCTAGACAAGAACGTATGTGATTCCAACTATCAGAATTGTCTTGGGCAGTCAATAAACTTCCTGGGATAACTCCCCCACTGGAGGTAGAATGTGGTTGCGTCCAAAATGGCAGCCGCTCCACTCTCCCAGCGGGCACTGCGCAGGGGGAGACTGAACTATCTGAGGGGGGGGCAAAGGCAGAGTCTAGAAATCATTTTAACATGCAGGCTGTTATGGAAAAAATATATGATATGGCCAAAACCCAATACCAAATAAAAGCTAAATGTTCAAGGAATGGTTCTAACTTGGTATCTTCGTCTTTAATTAGACACACCTCTTGGCTGACATGACTTAAACTCCCCCTATACAGGTCTGTGTTTTAGACTCTTCTACTGACGGGGCAAAGGAACAGGCGATTCCAAACTACAACCAGCACTTCGCCCCGAGCCAGAGACGGCCAAAAACAGAAAAACAAGCGGACGATGACTGCCTGCCTGGCGCGATGCAAAAATGCATGTGAGTGCTTTTAGCCCTTACGGTCACCCGTATCACAGTCACGCTCAACTCAGCTTTGAGCCCCCCCTAGAATGAAGGGCACTATGGTTCAGCCCTCCGGAGCCGGCCGCCCTCGCAGGCGGGAGAGCGGTGTCACGTGGGCTGACTGGGCGGAGCGAACGCGATCACGTGTGCCGTGGGCGGAGCCCGCGACATGTGTCCAGGAGGACTTACGACAATGGCTGCTGGACAGTGTATTATATGTACACCTTGTCGGGGGATGTTTTGGTCATCTTTTTAATTTATTTTTTTTCTTTCTAAATATTTTGTTTATTTATTTGAGAAAGAGAAAGAGGCAGATAGAGAATGGGCGCGCCAGGGCCACTAGCCATTGCAAAAGAACTCCAGATGCATGCGCCACTTTGTACATCTGAATTACTTGGGTACTGGGAAATCGATGTATATATATATATATTTTTTTTTTTTTTTGAGGAAGAGGTGCTGGAATTAAAGGCATGTGTCACCACACCTGGCAATTTTTTAAATTTTTGTTTATTTATTAGAGAGAGAAAGGAGGGAGGGAGGGAGACAGAGAATGGGAGTGTCAGGGCATCTAGCCACTGGGTTCTTAGGCTTCTCAGGCAAGCACTTCACCACTGAGCCATTTCTCCAGCCCTCTTAGGGACTTTTAAAAAACTTTCTGGGCACGCCCATCTCTATCTGTCTTCCTCTCCCTCTCTGTTTCTCTCTGTGTCTCTCTCCAAAAATAATAAATAAATAAATAAATAAATAAATAAATAAATAAATAAATAAATAGAAAACTTTCTGGTAGCTGGGCTTGGTGGTGCACTCGTAAAGCCTAACGACTGGATCCTATTACCAATACCCACATAAAGCCAGCTGCACAAAGTGGTGCGCACGTCTGGAGTTTGTTTGCAGCAGCTGGAGGCCCTGGTGCACACATTCTGTCTCTTCTCTTTATTTCACTTTGCTTAGAAATAAATATCTACCTCTTTCTCTCTTAAATGAATTAAATAAAAATAAATAAATAAATAAAATATTGGGCTGAAGAGATGGCTTAGCGGTTAAGACACTTGCCTTCAAAGCCAAAGCACCCAGGCTCAATTTCCCAGGACCCATGTAATCCAGATGCACAATGTGGCACATGAATCTGGAGTTCTTTTGCAGTGGCTGAAGGCCCTGGTGTGCCCATGCTCTCTATCTGCCTCTCTCTTTCTCTCAAATAAATAAAATAAAATAAAAATTTTTTAAAGAGATAAATAAATAAAAATCCCTAAGAAAAACCTGCAAGAGGCTTTTTTCACCAAAGGCTTCATTGCCTTGAGTGCCTCCTAGAGACAGGCTGTCAGTTGCACATGATGGCACATGCATCTGGAGTTCATTTGCAGAGGCTGTAGGCCCTGGTGTACCTATTCTCTTTCTCTCTCTGCCTCTTTCTCTCTCTCAAATAAATAAATAATAAAATATTAAGAGACCGGCTGGGAGGAATCAGAGCACCCACCAGTGTTAGTGGCTGGTGAGTTTCCATGTTTGAATGGGATCATTGTCTCTGGCCCAACCTGACCTGGAACTCACTATGTATTCTCAGGGTGGCCTCGAACTCACAGCAATCCTCCTACCTCTGTTTCCTGAGTGCTGGGATTAAAGGCGTGCGCTACCATGCCTGGCATTTTTTTTTTTTCAAGGTAGGTTTTCACTCTAGTCCAGGCTGACCTGGAATTCTGGAATTTACTATGTAGTCTCAGGGTGGCCTTGAACTCATGGCAATCCTCCTACCTCTGCCTCCTGAGTGCTGAGGTTGAGAGTGTCTGCCTTTATTTATTTGAGAGAGAGAAAGAGGCAGAGAGAGAGAGAAAGAGACACAGAGAGAGAATGGGCACGCCAGGGCCTTCAGCCGCAGCAAATGAACTCCAGATGCATGTGCCACCTTGTACATATCTGGCTTATGTGAGTCCTGGGGAATTGAACCTGGGTCCTTTGACTTTGAAAGTAAATGCCTTAACCACTAAGCCATCTCTCCAGCCCAGTAATCCTTTTTTTCTTTAGTGTATGTGTGTACTATGTTGTATGTGTGTGTGCAGATACACCTGTGTGGAACACATGCAGAGGACAGAGTTAAAGTAGCCTTCTCTCTCTTTTGGTTTTTCATCATAGGGTCTCACTCTAGCCCAGGCTGACCTGCAACTCACTATGTAGTCTCAGGCTGGCCTTGAGCTCATGGCGATCTTCCTACCTCTGCCTCCCGAGTGCTAGGAATAAATGTGTGCGCCACCACGCCTGGCTATCTCTCTCTCTCTTTTTTTTCCTGAGGTAGGGTTTCACATTAGCCCAGGCTGACCTGGAATTCACTATGTAGTCTCAGGGTGGCCTCGAACTCACAGAGATCCTCCTACCTCTGCCTCCCAAGTGCTGGGATTAAAGGCGTGCACCACCATGCCATGCTGTTAAAATATCCTTTTCTACTGCTTCTCTGCCTTATTGCCTTGGGATGGTCTCACTCGTTCTGGCTGCAGGCAATGGGTGAGGTGCCAGGCTGTCCCTGAGGTGCAAAGACAAATGGTGAAGGGAAGTTGACTAGGCTTGGGGACATGTCGCTTATAGACATTTCCATCTCCTGGTCCTCTGTGAATTGTCACCAGCCAGGCCTGCTGCCCTCGCTAAGAAGGGTTCCATTTCTGTTCTGACCCACATGTCCAGGAAGCACCTGATTGGCTGGCAGCATGGGTGCAGTGGGGGTGTGGTCCAGCCGACCTCAAACAGCAGATGTGGGGGCAAAGGAGCTCCCCAAAGGAGGGTGTGTATGGGTGAGCAAAGATAGGTGCTTCTGCTCTACACCCCCAAATCAGACTCACTTTTAATCCCAGCTCTCGGGAGGCAGAGGTAGGAGGATTGCTGTGAGTTCGAGGCCACCCTGAGACTACAGAGCAAATTCCAGGTCAGTTTGGGCTACAGTGAGACCCTACCTTGGAAAACAAACAAAATAAACAACAAAAAATTTCTAATGGCCATTGGAAAATAATAAATAAATAAAAACAATGTTTGAGGACATGGCTATGAGCACTTGAGTTTGCACTCCCCAAATCCCACATAAAAGCCAGAATCTATCTAGCAGGGTATGGTGGTGTGCGCCTTTAATCCCAGCACTCGGGAGGCAGAGGTAGGAGGATCGCTGTGAGTTTGAGGCCACCCTGAGACTACATAGTGAATTCCAGGTCAGCCTGGGCTAGAGGGAGACCCTGCCTTGAAAAACCAAAACCAAACAAACAAAACCAATGTTTCAACTTTCTCTTCCAAAGGGACCCCAAAGACCAACTTCAGATATAGAAACCCATGGGCCCTTGCTGCTTAGCTCTTGATTTTGCAATTACACAAGTGAGAGGCATCGTAACTGGCTCACGATCTGAGCACTTGGTCGCCAGGAGGTGGTGCTGTTTAAAAAGCTGTAAAACTTAGGTTTAGGCAGGGCCTGGCTGGAGGCCTGAGGTCACTAGACTAAGAGTGGTGGGCCTTTGAAGGTGTACCTCCCACCAGTTTCAGACTCACTCTCTGCTTCCTGGCCTGACTGCCATGTGAAGACTTCTGTCACATACTTCCACTACCTTGGAACTAATCCACCATGCCTTCTCTGCTGCGAGGAACTGGTACTCTCTAAAGCCAGGAGCCAAAATAAATGTCTCCTGTGATGGTTCATGTTAAGTTGATGGGGTTGCGAGTCCCTAGAGGACAAACTTTTGGTGTGTCTGTGAAGGGGCTCTAGGTTAGCAGAGGAGGGGGATCCTCCCTGAATGTGGATGGCACCAGCCCACAGACTGGCTTCCTAGACTGACTATAGAAAGGATGAGCAGGGCTGGAGAGATGGCTTGGTGGTTAAGGCCTTTGCCTGCAAAGCCAAAGGATCCTGGTTCGATTCTCCAGGACCCATGTGAGTCAGATGCACAAAGGGCCACAGGCATCTGGAGTTCTTTTGCAGTGGCTGGAGGCCCCAGTGCATCCATTCTCTCTCTCTGTCTGTCTCTCTCTCTCTCTCTCTCTCAATAAATAAATAAAATATATTTTTAAAAGGATGAAAGCTGGGCGTGGTGGCGCACACCTTTAATCCCAGCACTCGGGAGGCAGAGGTAGGAGGATTGCCGTGAGTTCAAGGCCACCCTGAGACTACAGAGTGAATTCCAGGTCAGCCTGGGCTAGAGTGAGACCCTACCTCGAAAAAACAAAAAACCAAAAATAATAACAACAACAATAATAATAAATAAATAAAAAGGAGGGCTGGAGAGATGGCTTAGCAGTTAAGGCGCCTGTCTCCTAAGCCTAAGAACGCTGGTGCCAATCTCCAGCGGTTCCAATCTCCAGGTCCCACGTTTAGCCAGATGCAAAGTGACAGAAGGGCGCAATGCCGCACTTGCCCACAAGGGGGCGCAAACATCTGGATTTCGTTCACAGCAGCTGAGAGACTGCTGGCGTGCCCATCTCTATCTGTCTCCCTCTCCCTCTCTCTCTGTCTGTCTCTCTCTGTGTCTCTCTCCAAAAATAAATAAAAATAATAATAATAATAAATTTTTTTAAAAGGGAGAAAGTGGGGGCTGGAGAGATGGTTCAGTGGTTAAGGTGCTTGCCTGCAAAGCCTAATGATTTGGGTTCAATTCATCTTAAGTTTATTTGCAGTGGCTGGAGGCTCTGGTGAGCTCATTCTGTCTCTCTTTTCTCTTTCTGCTTGCAAATAAATAAATCAAAAAAAAAAAAAAAAAAAAAAAAAGCTGGGCGTGGTGGTGCACGCCTTTAATCCCAGCACTCGGGAGGCAGAGGTAGGAGAATCGCCATGAGTTCAAGGCCACCTGAGACTACAGCCTGGACCAGAGTGAGACCCTACCTTGAAAAACCAAAAAAAAAAAAAAAAAAAAAAAAAAAAAAAAAAAAAGAGCCAGGCATGGAGGTGCACACTTTTAATCCCAGCACCCAGGAGGCAGAGGTAGGAGGATCACCATGAGTTTGAAGCCACCCTGAGACTACACAGTTAATTCCAGGTCAGCCTGGACCAGAGTGAGACCCTACCTCGAAAAATATATATATATATATTTTTTTTTTTTTCGAGAAGTCTGGTGCAGGTGTTGTGGCACACACCTTTAATCCCAGCACTTGGGTGGTAGAGGTAAGAGGATGCACAAGGTGGTGTATGTGTCTGTTTTTTTTTTTTTTTTTTTTTTTGGTTTTTCGAGGTAGGGTCTCACTCTAGCCCAGGCTGACCTGGAATTCACTCTGTATTCTCAGGGTGGCCTCAAACTCATGGCAATCCTCCTACCTCTGCCTCTTGAGTGCTGGGACTAAAGGCGTGCGCCACCACACCTGGCTTTTTTTTTTTTTTTTTTTTGGTTTTTCAAGGTAGGGTTTCACTGTAGTCCAGGCTGACCTGGAATTCTGGAATTCTGCTCCTTTGTAGTGGCTAGAGGCCCTGGAATGCCCATTCTCTGTCTGTCTCTCTCTCAAATAAATAATAAAATATTAAAAATATTTTTAGCCGGGTGTGGTGGCGCACGCCTTTCATCCCAGCATTTGGGAGGCAGAGGTAGGAGGATCACTGAGAGTTCGAGGCCACCCTGAGACTACATGGTGAATTCCAGGTCAGCCTGGACTAGAGTGAGACCCTACCTCGAAAAACAAAAACAAAAACAATTTTTAAGCCGGGCATGGTGGCACATGCCTTTAATCCCAGCACTTGGGAGGCAGAAGTAGAAGGATCACAGTGAGTTTAAGGCCACCCTGAGACTATATAGTGAGTTTAAGGTGAGCCTGGGCTAGAGTGAGACCCTACCTCGAAAAACAAAAGAAGAAGAAGAAGAAGGAAGAAGAAAGAAGAAAGAAGAAGAAGAAGAAGAAGCCAGAGGGGCTGGAGAGATGGCTTAGCAGTTAAGGTGTTTGCCTGACAGAGCCAAAGGATCCTGTTTCAATTCTCCAGGACCCACATAAGCCAGATGCACAAGGGAGCACATGCATCTGGAGTTCATTTACAGTGGCTGGAGGCCCTGGCATGCTGATTAGTTCCCTCTCTTTCTCTTAAATAAATAAATCAATAAAATATATATTTTTAAAAAAAGAAGAATCCAGAGCTGGGCATGGTGGCGCATGCCTTTAATCCCAGCACTTGGGAGGCGGAGTTAGGAGGATTGCCACAAGTTTGAGACCACTCTAAGACTACATAAGACTACATAGTGAATTCCAGGTCAGCCTAGGCTAGAGTGAGAACCTACCTCAAGAAACAAAAAAAAAAAAAAAAAAAGAAAGAAAAAAGGAGAAAATGAGGACTAAGGACTAAGGAGGTGGTTCAGTGGCTAAAGCCACTTGCTTACAGGGCCTACCAGCTTGGGTTCAGTTTCCCATCACCCGTGTAAAGCCAGATGCAGAAAGTGACATGAGCATCCGGCATCCATTTGCAGCAGCAAGAGATCCTGGTGCATCTACACACACACACACACACACACACACACACACACACGTAAATTTGTTTCTGCTTCCTGACTGTGACCAGTTGCCTCTCACACACCTGCCACCATGCCTTGCCCACCAGGATGGACTGTACCCTCAAACTGTGAGTCAAAACATACTCTTCCAGGCTGGAGAGATGGCTTAGGGGTTAAGGTGCCTGCCTGCTAAGCCTAAGAACACTGGTTCTAATCTCCAGCAGTTCCAATCTCCAGGTCCCACGTTTAGCCAGATGCAAAGTGATGCAAGGGCGCAATGCTGCACTTGACCACAAGGGGGCGCACGCATCTGGAGTTCATTCAGAGTGGCTGAGAGGCTGCTGGCATCCATTCTCTCTCTCTGCCTCTCCCTCTCTATCTCTCTCTCTGTGTCTCTCTCCAAAAATATAAAAAAATTTAAAAAGCATACTCTTCCTTCCTTTAGTTCCTTCTGAAAGCCATTTTATCACGACAATGAGAAAAGTAACTAGTACCCTTGGGGACACCCCACTTCCAGGAAGCCTAATGGGTTCCATTTGGTTCCCTTTATCACAGACACTTCCAGGGACGGCCTGCTGCATCTCAGCACCGCTCCTACCATTTGCCAGGCCCCATAGCAGCACATGGAAAAGACACACGGTCACACTAAGTGCACTTGCCAATATTCAGAGCACACAAGCTTTATTCGCAATAATGGCAGTATTTAATGGGAACAAGCTGTATACCTACGAACGCTAGTTTCAATATCTAGTTCAAGAGAAAATGGTTACCATGACAACCCTGCCCGTATGATCCTCCTCTTCCTTCTGCAACAGATACAGGCTACTCCAGCACACCTGGTGTTTGTACCTCTTCCCAGTCGCTCTCTCTTTCTCTCTCTCTCCCTCTCTGCTTGGTTTTTCAAGGTAGGGTCTCCCTCTAGTCCAGGCTGACCTGGAATTCACTATGTAGTCTCAGGGTGGCCTCGAACTCATGGTGATCCTCCTACTTTGGCTTCCCGAGTGCTGGTATTAAAGGCATGCGCCTCCATCTCCAGCCCAATCTACCTTTCTTCCTTCCTCCTTCCTTCCTTCCTTCGTTTCTTTCTTTCTTCCTTCCTTTCTTTCTTTCTTTCTTTCTTTTTTTCTTTCTTTCTTTCTTTTTCGAGGTAGGGTCTCACTGGCTCAGGCTAACCTGGAATTCACTATGTAGTCTCAGGTTGGCCTCGAACTTACGGGGATCCTCCTACCTCTGCCTCCCGAGTGCTGGGATTAAAGGTGTGCACCACCACACCCAGCTTTTTTTTAAAGACTTTTTAATTATTATTTATTTATTTGAGAGAGAGAGAGACAGAGATAAAGAGGCAGATAGATGGGGGAGGGTGCATCAGGGCCTCCAGCCACTGCAAACAAACTCCAGACACAGGCGCCACCTTATGCATCTGGCTTACATGGATCCTGGGAAATCAAACCTGGGTCCTTTGGCTTTGCAGGCAAGCGCCTTAACCACGAAGATCTCTCCAGCCCCAGTCTTGATCTCTTGAGGCACCTGCTTTCCTCACTGCTCTGCCACCCCCAGCTCACTGGGCAGGAAAGGAGGAGAGAAAGACTCCCCCTCTTAGTTCTGATCCTCCTGCTTCTCCCTGCAGGCCATTTGGGGAGCGAGCAGCTGGCGGGCATAGTGCTCCTATAGTCTCTCTCTCTCTCTTTCTCTCTCTCTCTCTTTCACACACGTGCACACACTCAGAACCCAAATCCACTTTGGCTCCTTCTCTCCTTTTGCTCCAATACTTTTTTTTCTCAACCAACATTGAACTTATGGGTTTCAATAACAGGGTGAATGCATAATGCACCCTACGCTCACAGTGTTTTTCCAGCCTCCAGCAAGCAGGCTGGGAATAGAATGGCCTGACCATGGAGCCACTGGAACAAAAGACAGAGGGAAAGGCTTGGCGTAGGTGGTGCTGGGCCTGAGTGGGAGACTTCCAATTGTATCTGAGTCCTAGCTCAAGTCTGTCTCAGCAACAGGCCTTCTAGATACAGAGCCAGTCAGGCTGGAGAGATGGCTTAGTGGTTAAGCACTTGCCTGTGAAACCTAAGGACCCCAATTCGAGGCTAGATTCCCCAGAACCCATATAAGCCAGATGCACAAGGGGATGCATGCATCTGGAGTTCGTTTGCAATGGCTGGAGGCCCTGGTGTGCTCTCTCTTCTCTCTCTCTCTCTCTCTCTCTCTCTCTCTCTCTCTCCCTCTCTGCATCTTTCTCTGTCTGTCACTCTCAAATAAATAAAAATAAACAAAAAAAAATTTTTGTTTGGTTTTTGCAAAGTAAGGTCTCACTCTGGTCCAGGCTGACCTGGAATTAACTATGTAGTCTCAGGGTGGCCTCGAACTCTCGGCGATCCTCCTACCTCTGCCTCCCAAGTGCTGGGATTAAAGGCGTGCGCCACCACGCCCCGCAAAAAAAAGTTTTAAAAAAGGATACAGAGCCAGCCATCTGAGATGCTGGCTGACGTCACACTTCTTTCTTTCTTTTTTTTATTATTATTTTTTATTTATTTGGAGAGAGAGACAGAAAGAGATAGAGAGGGAGAGGAAGACAGAGATGGGCGCGCCAGCAGTCTCTCAGCTGCTGTGAACGAAATCCAGATGTGTGCGCCCCCTTGTGGTCAAGTGCGGCATTGCGCCCTTGCATCACTTTGCATCTGGCTATACGTGGGACCTGGAGATTGGAATCGCTGGACATTGGCACCAGCATTCTTAGGCTTAGCAGGCAGGCGCCTTAGCCGCTAAGCCATCTCTCCAGCCTGTCACACTTCTTTCCGTGTATCTTCCTTACTATAAGTGTGTCTACCTGAGTGCATGTGACCTTTCACTATACACCCTGAATCTCTTTCCTGACTGTCCCAGAGTCTGCCCTACAGAAAAATGCATGAATTCCCGGTCGATAAGAGATGCGCCAATGTGAGAGAGATGAGTGAGGGGCAGGCAGACCCACCTGGGAGAATCCTGAGGGAACAACCCAAATGGCAGAGCCCTGCTTAGCGGAAGGTGGGTTGGGGGTGACTGAGAGCTGCTTACAGTGGCTGGACTGTGCCGATGGGAGGATGTGAGCTGAGAAGGTGACAGAATGGGGCTTATGGCAATGGCTGGACTATACAGATCAATGGCCAGTCTGGGCACACAGCTCCACCCACATGAACCCCTCCAGCTCCGTGGCACTACCACCCTTGCCGAAGCCCCCAGTCAGCCATCAGTGAGCACTAAGACTGCGTGGGGGTGCGGTGCTCACACAGTGTAAGTTTTCACAGGCTTGTAGAGTGGTGGAAGCAGCCCGTGGTGCTCTCGGACTTCCAAGTACTCAGATGGTGTCTCCAGCAGGAAGGGTCCACAGCACACCTGGCAGCAGCACCTGAACCCAGAGGAAGGCTCCGGGTTCTTGTCAGACATGGGGGAAAAGTCAAAATCAGCCACCTATGGTGAATAAAATCCCATGGTTCAATCACCACCCACTGGAAGTCCCCCCCCACCCCTATATTCAATCTGGTGAGCTCATGAGCCTAGCAGGAAGGCATATATATATATATCCATCTGCAAAGGAACAGTGATATGGGATACCCGCTACGTCAGCAATTCTACCCGGTGTACCCACACATCTTTAGTTTTTTTTTTTTTTTTTTTTTTTTTTTTTTTTTTTTTGGTTTTGCGAGGTAGGGTCTCACTCTGGTCCAGGCTGACCTGGAATTAACTATGTAGTCTCAGGGTGGCCTCGAACTCTCGGCGATCCTCCTACCTCTGCCTCCCGAGTGCTGGGATTAAAGGCGTGCGCCACCACGCCCGGCCCCACACATCTTTAATACATCACCCTAAACCTCAAGCTTTGCTCTCCCAGCAGGACCCACTCCAAGCATCCTGGCCTGACTCCACATTAAAACACACAGGGTGGGACTGGAGAGGTGGCTCAGCAGTTAAAGGCACTTGCTTGCAAATCCTGATGGTTTGGGTTTAATTCCCTAGTACCCACATAAAGTCAGATGCACAAAGTGGCACATACATCTGGAGTTTATTTGCAGTAGCAAGAGGCCCTGGTATACTCATTCTCTCTCTCTCTCTCTCTTTGCAAATAAATAAAAATATTTTTAAAAACCACATAGGGGGCTGGAGAGATGGCTTAGAAGTTAAGGTGCTTGCCAACAAAGCCAAAGGACCCAGGTTCAGTTCCCCAGAACCCATATAAGCTTCTTGGCATCTGGAGTTCATTTGCAGTGGCTAGAGGCCCTGGTGCACCCATTTTCTCTATCTGCTCCTCTCTTTCTTTGTTTTTTTTCTTCCTTCCTTCCTTCCTTCCTTCCTTCCTTCCTTCCTTCCTTCCTTCCTTCCTTCCTTCCTTCCTTCTCTCTCTCTCAAATAAACAAATAAAATATTTTAAAAAGCACAGGGTTACTTTTAGAGGCCCTGTTGCCTTGGGTCCAAGACCAGGCAGGCATGACTAGCCTCTTATTGCCATGGAAACCCAAGTCCACTTGGGTTATGGTCTTGGGACCTATCTAGTACCTCCATGGCTCTTAGCACATAGCCTGGGTCCATTGAGTACAACTTTCCTTTTCTCCACAAAAAACTTATTAAAGGAGACCACCTCACTTTGTTCTTTGGATTTCCAGATCCTGTCCTCCTTCTTTATGGCTTTGGACCCCACTGCATAGTGCTTTCAACTCTCCTAATAAAAGCTTTAGTCTGGGCTGGAGGGATGATTTAACTATTAAGGTGCTTTCCAAAGACCCAGGTTCAATTCTCCAGTACACACATATAACCAGATGCACACGTGGTACATGCGTCTAGAGTTTGTTTGCAGTCGCTAGAGGGCCTGGAGCACCAGAGAGAGAGAAAGAGGCAGAGAGAGAGAGATAATGGGCATGCCAGGGCCTTCAGCAGCTGCGAACAAACTCCAGATGTGTGCGCCCCTTGTGCAGATGTGTGACATTGTGCGTGACCTATGTGTCTAGCTACAAGGGACCTGGAGATTCAAACATGAGTTCTTAGGCTTCACAGGCAAGCGCCTTAACTGCTAAGCCATCTCCCCAGCCCTAAATTTTTTTTTTTTTTTTTTTGGTTTTTCAAGGGAGGGTCTCACTTTAGCTCAGGCTGACCTGGAATTCACTATGTAGTCTCAGGGTGGCCTCGAACTCACAGCGATCCTCCTACCTCCGCCTCCCGAGTGCTGGGATTAAAGGCGTGTGCCACCACGCCCGGCCTAAAATATTTTTTAAAAAGCTTTAGTCTATAGCCATACCACCCTGAATGCACACAATCTCATCTAATAAAAGCTTTAACTCTAGCTGGGCATGGTGGTGCACACTTTTTTTTTTTTTTTTTTTTTTGGTTTTGTATTTTGCGAGGTAGGGTCTCACTCTGGTCCAGGCTGACCTGGAATTAACTATGTAGTCTCAGGGTGGCCTCGAACTCTCGGCGATCCTCCTACCTCTGCCTCCTGAGTGGTGCACACTTTTAATCCCAGCACTAGAAGGGCTGAGGTAGGAGGACTGCTGTGAGTTCAAGGCCAGCCTGAGACTACATAATGAATTTCAAGTCAGCTTGGGCTAGGGTGAGACCCTACTTCAAAAAACAAAAAAGAAAAAGAAAAAGAAAAACAAAAAGCCTTAACCTTAAAAGGGTAGCTGGTAGCTGGGCATGGTGGTGCACGCCTTTAATCCCAGGACTCAGGAGGCAGAGGTAGGAGGATCGCCATGAGTTTGAGTCCACCCTGAGACTACAGAGTGAATTCCAGGTCAGCATGGGCTAGAGTAAAACCCTACCTTGAAAAAACAAAAACAAACAAACAAACAAAAAGGTAATTCATTTCAGTTCCTCTCTTGGATCAGAGTGCTCTCCCCCATAACATTATCAGCCCTCTCGTGAGCCCAGGGCCCAGTGGTGTAGCCCCCACCATGCAAACACTCACCTCTACCATGTCCTTCTGCTGTGGGGCATTCCGCACCATCGTGTACATAATGAAAGCCAGCATCACAGTGATCAGCGTGGCACACGGGAAAGCAAAGAAAGCCGGCTGCAGGCCTGGGAGGGAGAGGGGCAGTTACAGGATCAGGTAACTGGTGCAAAAATGTTGGTTTAATTAGCCGGGCGAGGTGGCACATGCCTTTAATCCCAGCACGCGAGAGGTAGGAGGATGGCCATGAGTTCAAGGCCACCCTGAGACTACATATGTATTACAGGTCAGCCTGAGCTAGAGTGAGACCCTACCTCAAAAAAAAAGTTGGTTTATTCTGGTCTGGGGAAATGACTCAGTGTTTAGAACACTTGCTTGCAAAGCCTGTGGGATGGGGCTCAATTCCCCAGTACCCACCTAAAGCCGGATGCACAAAGTTTGTTTGCAGCGGCAAGAGGCTCTCAGCCTCTCTTTCTCACAATTTTTTTTGTGTGTATGGTTTTTCAAAGTAGGGTCTCACTCTAGGCCAGGCTGTCCTGGAATTCACTATGTAGTCTCAGGGTGGCCTCGAACTCATGGTGTTCCTCCTACCTCTGCCTTCCAAATGCGCCTCCACACCAGGCTTTTTTTTTTTTTTTTTTTTTGAGGTAGAGTCTCACTCTAGTCCAGGCTGACCTGGAATTCACTATGTAGTCTCAGGGCGGCCTTGAACTCACAGTGATCCTCCTACCTCTGCTGGGATTAAAGGCATGCGCCATCACGCCCAGCCCAGATTTTTTTTATTATTATTAATAATAATATTTTATTTATTTATTTGAGAGGCAGAGAATGAGTGCGTCAGGGACTCTGGCCACTGCAAATGATGTCTGGAGGCATGTGCCACTTTGTGCATCCAGCTTTATGTGGGTACTGGGGAATCGAACCTGGGTTCTTTGGCTTTGCCAGCAAGTGCTTGGACCACTAAGCCATCTCTCCAGCCCTATAAAAACAGTTTTTTAAAAAATTCTTGGTGCTCGCCTTTAATCCCAGCACTCCGGAGGCAGAGGTAGGAGGATTGCCATGAGTTTGAGGCCACCCTGAGACTACATTGTTAATTCCAGGTCAGCCTGGACCAGAGTGAGATCCTACCTCAAAAAAAAAACAAAAAACAAGCAAACAAAAAAAAATTCTGCTGGGTACGTGTATGGTGGCACACGCCTTTAATCCCAGCACTCAGAAGGCAGAGGAGGAAGGATTGCTGTGAGTTCAAGGCCATCCTGGGACTACAGAGTGAGTTCCAAGTCAGCCTGGGCTAGAGTGAGACGCTACCTCAAAAACAAAACAAAGCTATTGATTGATTGATTGATTGATTGATTGATTGATGACATGGAGAAAAGCAGACAGAGATTGATAGAATAACTATGAAAGTGCCAGGGCCTCTTGCCACTGTAAATGAACTCCAGGTGCATTGCCATTTTATGCATCTGGCTCTATATGGGTATAGGGGAATTGAGGTAGGGTTTCACTCTAGCCCAGACTAACCTGGAATTCACTGTGTAGTCTCAGGGTGGCCTTTGAAGTCATGGCGATCCTCCTACCTCTGCCTCCCAAGTGCTAAAATTAAAGGCGTGCCCCGCCACGCCCAACTTATGGACAGGGTTTTGAAACCTATGTGGCTCTGCAGCAGAAGGTGAGGTGTCACTTACTGGCGGGCCGCACGTGGATCCTGTGGTACTGATGAGTCTTGCTGATCACATTCTCAGCCCGGATGCTGAAGCAGTATTCCCCAGGTTCATGGAAGATGTGGGTCAGGTTATAAGCTGTGCTGGCCGTGGACACCGGGTGGCACTCTCCTTCCTTCAGAGGGAGGCACTCAGACTTTAGGTGCCAGCACACAGTCAGAGGAGGGCTACAGGGACAGGTAAATATATTCAGAAATGTCTCAGACAGCCAGGCGTGGTGGCGCATGCCTTTAATCCCAGCACTTGGGAGGCAGAGGCAGGAGGATCGCTGTGAGTTCAAGGCCAGCCTGAGACTACATAGTGAATTCCAGGTCATCCTGGGCTACAGTGAGACCCTACCTCGAAAAACAAAAAAATGAAAGAGGGGCTGGTAGGATGGCTGAGCGGTTAAGGCATTTTGCCTGCAAAGCCGAAGGACCCAGGTTTGATTACCTAGGCCGTGTGTTAGCCAGATGCATAAGGGGCATATGTGTCTGGAGTTCATTTGCAATGGCTGGAGGCCCTGGCATGCCCATTCTTTTTTTCTCTCTCTCTCCACCCCCTTTCTCTGTTTAATAAATAAATAAATAAATAAATAAATAAATAAATAAATAAATAAATGAAAATAGGGCTGGAGAGATGGCTTAGCGGTTAAGGCACCTGCCTGCTAAGCCTGAGAATGTCGGTTTCAATCTCTAGGTCCCACGTTTAGCCAGATGCAAAGTGACGCAAGGGCGCAATGCCGCACTTGACCACAAGGGGGCGTATGCATCTGGAGTTCATTCACAGCAGCTGAGAGGCTGCTGGCGTGTCCATTCTCTTGTCTCCCTCTCCCTCTCTCTCTCTCTCTGTCTCTCTCCAAAAATAAAAATAAAAATAGCCGGGCGTGGTGGCGCACGCCTTTAATCCCAGCACTCGGGAGGCAGAGGTAGGAGGATCGCCGAGAGTACGAGGCCACCCTGAGACTACATAGTTAATTCCAGGTCAGCCTGGACTAGAGTGAGACCCTACCTCGAAAAACCAAAATAAATAAATAAATAAATAAAAATAAAAATAAAAAAAGAAAGAAAGAAATGTCTCAGACAAGGGTCAGAAACATAGGCCCAAGTCCAAGAAAAGTGAGATGGACATGAACTTCAGCATCTCTTCCAACAGAACTCAGGAGACTGCCTGGAGGCCCCAAGGGAATCCCAGACTAGTGAGGCAGAGATGTGCTCAGCCTGGCCATGAACTCACTCTGTAACCTAGGGTGATTTGAACTTTTGACACTGCAGCCTATTTATTTATTTGCAAATAGAGAGAGAGAGAGAGAGAGAGAGAGATGAGATGAAACAGGTGTGCCAGGGTCTCTAGCTACTGCAAACGAACTCCAGATGCATGTGCCACTTTGTGCATCTGGCTTTACATGGGTACTGGGGAACTGAATCCAAGTCATTAGGCTTTGCAGGCAAGGGCTTTAACCACTGAGCCATCTTTCCAGACTCTGAATAGCTATAATTACAAGCCTATTCCGCCATATCTGGCCTCCTTTTCTCACTGTCTATCTGGCCTTGTGTCCAAAAGTTCTCCCTGACCACTGACCTCTGCACCCTTCTACCATACCAGTGGGCCCAGGGAGAGGCTTCTTAGCAGGGACAACACAGAGAGCTTGTCCATGTCTCCTCACTTTCTTTCTTTTCTTTCTTTCTTTTATAAAAAAATTATTTTTGTTTATTTATTTGAGAGAGAGAGAGAGAGAAAGAATGGGAGCACCAGGGCCTCCAGCCACTGCACCCGGCCTTAGGGAACAGTCTTGTGACCTTTTAAATATTTTTCTTTCTTCCTTCCTTCCTTCCTTCCTTCCTTCCTTCCTTCCTTCCTTCCTCCCTCCCTCCCTCCCCCCTCCCTCCCTCCCTCCCTCCTTTCTCCCTCCTTCCTTTCCTCCTTTCTTTCTTTCTTTCTTTCTCCCTCTTTCTCCTCTCTTTCTTTCTTTCTTTCTTTTGGTTTTTCAAGGTAGGGTCTCACTCTAGCTCAGGCTGACCTGGAATTCACTATGTAGTTTCAGGGTGGCCTCGAACACATGACGGTCCTCCTACCTCTGCCTCCTGAGTGCTGGGATTAAAGGTGTGTGCCACCACGCCCGGCTTCTCACTTTCTGAAGGCAACCTCATATTGCTCTTGCTAAAAGCCCCACCAGGTCTCACCAAGCAGACTTGCTTAAGAGAAGCCCCTGGTGTATTTATTTCTATTTTTTGTGGAAGTCCCTCCCTACACACACACACTTGTTCCTCCTGATTTTAGAACAGAGTGTGGAACAAAGTGAAATCCTTGCTCACTTCTATTAGTCTGTGCAAACTCCCCTGGAGAGGTAGGGGTGGGGCAGAGCTGGCTATCTGGAAGGAAGGCATTACCATGGTTTTTGAAAGATGGGCAGCATTTAAAATAACTTATTTGCAGGGCTGGGGGGATGCTTTAGAGGTGAAGGCGTTTGTCTGCAAAGCAAAAGGACCCAGGTTTGATTCTCCAGGATCCATGTTAGCCAGATGCACAAGGTGGCACATGTGTCTGGAGTTCGTTTGCAGTGGCTGGAGGCCCTGGTGCGCCCGTTCTCTCTCTCTCCCTCCCTCTTTCTGTCAAACAAATAAATAAAAATAAAATATTTAAAATAACTTATTTGCAAACAGAGAGAATGGGTGTGTCAGGGCTTCTTGGCACTGCAAATGAACATTAGATGCATGTGCCCTTGTGCCACTTTGTGCATCTAGTTTTGGTTTTCTTTTTTTCTTTTCTTTTCTTTTCTTTTCTTTTCTTTTTTTTTTCCTTCGAGGTAGAGTCTCACTCTAGGTCAGGCAGACCTAGAATTCACCTGGAATTCACTTGGCCTTGAACTCATGGGATCCTCCTACCTCTGCCTCCCAAGTGCTGGGATTAAAAGCGTGCGCCACCACACCCCGCACT
This sequence comes from Orientallactaga sibirica, assembly GCA_036365145.1. Classification (NCBI taxonomy): domain Eukaryota; kingdom Metazoa; phylum Chordata; class Mammalia; order Rodentia; family Dipodidae; genus Orientallactaga; species Orientallactaga sibirica. Next base: position 710,066 of record JAEOAD010001941.1, on the reverse strand, counting down.
TTTTTTTTTTTTATTTATTTATTCATTAGAGACAGAGAGAGGGAGAGATATATAGAGATGTGCGCACCAGGGCCTTTAGCCATCGCAAACGAACTCCAGATGCATATGCCACCTTGTGCATCTGGTTTTATATGGGTACTATGGGATCGAATCTGGGTCCTTTGGCTTTGCAGCTAAGTGCCTTAAGTGCTAAGCCATCTCTCCAGCCCCATCTTTCCTTCTTTCTTCCTTCCTTTCTTTCTTCCTTCCTTCTTTCCTTCCTTCCTTCCCTTCCTCTCTCCCTCCCTCCCTCCTTCCCTCCCTTCCTCCTTCCTTCCTTCCTTTTCTTTCTTTCTGGAGATAGGATCTTTCACTGGCAAAATTGATATTTGCCAATTAAGCTAGACTGGGTGGCTAGTGAGCCCCAGATATTCTTTTGCCCTGTCTCCACAGCACTGGGATTATACACATGTGCCACCACACCTGACATTTTTACATGGATTCTGGGGATTAAACTCAATGCCTAATGCGTGCAAGGTAAGTGCTTTACCCACCAAGCCATCTCCTTAGCCTAAAAGATGGGCAGCATTTGAACACACAAGAGAACAAAAATGTAAGTTCAAGGGTCAGAAAATCCCAGAGGCAAAGGCCAGGGTCAAGGCAAACAAGCCCACAGGAGCATGTGATGATTTAAACTGCTGGTCAACTTGACAGGACCTCGTTTCACCTGATTTTACCTGGATTTTACCTACATTAGGTGAGTTTCTGGCCACGTCTGTGAGGGATTATCTTGACTGGGTTAACTGAGGTGGGAAGACCCACCTTAACTATGGTGGGATAAGCTGGAGTCCTGGACTGTATGACAGGAGGGAGCCAGCTGAGCAGCTGCTTCCTCACTATGGACTGAATATGACCAGCTGCCTCGAGCTCCCACTGCCATGCCTTCCTTTCTCACCAGGATGGTCTGTAACCTGGCACTGTGAGAGGAAACAAACCCTTCTTCCCTTAAACTGACTTTTTGTTTTTCAAGGTAGGGTCTCACTCTAGCTCAGGCTGACCTGGAATTCACTATGCAGTCTCAGGCTGGCCTTGAACTCACGGCGATCCTCCTACCTCTGCCTCCCGAGTGCTGGGATTAAAGGTGTGCGCCACTGCGCCTGGCTCTAAACTGATTTTGTCAGGTATTTTGTCCCAATAGAGTGAAAGGTAACTGATAGAGAAGGTTTTTATATAGGAAGGGTTTCCCCCCTGCTTTTCCAATACCCACACTACAAATAGCCCCCCAAAGGCTCATCTTTCCTCTCCTGGATCCTAAGAATGGAGCTCTCCCCACGGCTCTCCCCAGGGCATACCCAGAAGGCAGAATGGCATTATCTGTCCATGAGCCAGAAGCTCTACAGTATGACTCAGTACACAAGGGCCACAGGTACCCACAGAGCACTCAGGTTCACTCACCTCCCCAGGAAGTTCAAGGTCACTGTCAACTTTTGGAAGGTCTGAATTGTGGTGGGCCCCAGGACCTGGATGCCTTGAAGAGTTTCTGTAAAGAAAGAGGTAACCATGAGACACGCTGGCTAAGGACTGTCACAAGGTTCATGGGGTCCCAGGCTGCCTGGCCACCACCATGTCCTCTTCTCTGTCCCTCTCCTAAGGGAGATTCACAGGTCTGTTTGGGTACCGGTGCTGGCTCAGAGAGCGGTAAATGGAGGAGCAAGCAGAAGCCCACTCTCTTTTGTGTATGTTTGTGTGCTGTGTGTATGTGTGTGTATATGTGTGTTCATGTACATGTGGGTCTGGTAGAGGCCAGAGACTGGTATTGGTGCTGTCATCCTCAGTTGCTCTCTGTCATATATAAATATATTGGTTTTTAAAATTTATTTTTGGAGAGAGATGCAGAGAGAGACAGAGAGAGAGAGGGAGAGGAAGACAGAGATGGGTGCCAGCAGTCTCTCAGCTGCTGTGAAAGAAATCCAGATGTGTGCGCCCCCTTGTGGTCAAGTGTGGCATTGCGCCCTTGAGTCACTTTGCATCTGGCTAAATGTGGGACCTGGAGATTGGAACTGGGTTCTTAGGCTTAGCAGGCAGGTGCCTTAACTGCTAAGCCATCTCTCCAGCCCTATATTGGTTTTTTTGAGGTAGGGTCTTGCTCTAGCTCAGGCTGACCTGGAATTCACTATGTAGTCTCAGGGTGGCCTCAAACTCACGGCGATCCTCCAACCTCTGCCTCCTGAGTGCTGGGATTAAAGACATGTACCACCACGCCCAGCCCCTGCCTTATTTAGCCCTGTTTTTTTCTTTCTTTTTTTTTTTTTTTTTTTTTTTGGTTTTGCAGGTAGGGTCTCACTCTGGCCCAGGCTGACCTGGAATTAACTATGTAGTCTCAGGGTGGCCTCAAACTCATGGTGATCCTCCTACCTCTGCCTCCTGAGTGCTGGGATTAAAGGCATGTGCCACCACGCCCAGCCCCTGTCTTATATATTTTTATTTTATTTATTTTATTTTTGGGTTTTCGAGATAGAGTCTCACTCTAGCCCAGGCTGACCTGGAATTCACTATGTAGTCTCAGGGTGGCCTCTAACTCAAGGAGATCCTACTTCTGCCTCCCGAGTGCTGGGATTAAAGGCCTGCACCACCACAGCCTATTCTTCCTTCATTTTTTTATTTTATTTATTTTTATTTTGGGTTTTTTCGAGATAGAGTCTTACTCTAGCCCAGGCTGACCTGGAATTCACTATGTAGTCTCAAGGTGGCCTCTAACTCAAGGAGATCCTCCTACCTCTGCCTCCCGAGTGCTGGGATTAAAGGCCTGCACCACCACACCTGGCTATTCATTCCTTCATTTTTTTTTTTTTTTTTTTTTTTGGCAGGTCTCACTCTAGCCCAGGCTGACCTGGAATTTACTATGTAGTCTCAGGGTGGCCTTGAACTTGCGGCGATCCTCCTACCTCAGTCTCCTGAGTGCTGGGATTAAAGGCATGCACCACCACGCCTAGCCTGGAAAGAGATTTTACATGGTTCTTTTTTTTGCGGGGGCGGGGGGGATGGTGGTGATTGTTCTTGTGTGTGAGTGCAGGCATGTGGAGGTCAGAGGACAGATTTGATTTTTGATCCTCGCCTTCCAGCTTCTTTGAGGCAGGGTCTCTTACTCACTAGCTGGCCTGTGAGTTTGTGGAGGATTCTCCCGCCTCAGCACAGACACAGTGGGATTACCGATGTTTGCATTACAACATACGCTATTTTAATGTTTTTTTTTTTGCACCCACTTTTTTGGTCTCCCAGTTGTTCACACAGTTCTGACAGCTTGCAGGGTAGACTAGGGCCAAGATCCTGAGGAGAGGAGCCACATCTTGACCAGGACTACCTGTCATGCACACCTCTGGCCTTCTAGTTAAACCTGACCTTCAAGCCAGACCCAGATGATACTCTAAGACATAATTTCTGTCATACAAGCCTTTACCAGTGTGGTAGTTTGAATGAATGGTCCCCAATATATTCAGGATTTATTTGATTTTATTAACTTAATTTAATTTATTTATTTGAAAAAGGGAGAGAGAGAGAGAATGGATGTGTGCCAGGGCTTCCAGCCACTGCAAACGAACTCCAGACACATGTACCCCCTTGTGCATTTGGTTTATGTGGGAACTGGAGATTTGAACTGGGATCCTTTGGCTTTAATTTCAAACAAAAGCCTTAACCTCTGTGCTATCTTGAATCAGTCCCCAATATATTTTTTTTTTTTTTTTTTTTTTTTATTAATTTAATTTATTTTTCGAGAGAAAGGTCTTACTCTATGCTCAGGCTGACCTGGAATTCACTCTGTAGTCTCAGGGTGGCCTTGAACTCATGGCAATCCTCCTAATCTGCCTCCCGATGCTGGGATTAAAGGCAAAGCCACCACGCCCGGCAATCCCCAGGATTTTTTCAAAATCATTTAAAAAAGAGAGGAAGCGATTATTTGAGGGAGAGAGAGAATGGGTGCACCTGGGCCAACAGCCACTGCAAACTCCAGACACATGCACCACTTTTTGCATCTGGCTGACGTGGGTACTGAAGAATTGAACCTGGGTCCTTAGGCTTTGTAGGCAAGCACCTTAACCACTAAGCCATCCCTCCAGCACTCTATTTAGGATTTTATTAAAGTTTGTAATTTAGATCTGCAGCCACCTGGCTAGACAAAGTGTCAAGGGGTGGATCCTAGGGTCCAGCCCTAAGGTGAGGAGTAGATTTGGAATTCCAGTCTAAAGATATGCAAGGTGCCTGAGCTTTGCCTGGAATTCCTGTGTGCTGTGGCTTTTGACTTTTTCTCTCTCTCTGCTTGGTCCTTTAAGAGGGGGCCAACTTCTTCTGCCATTATGGAACTTCCCCTGGATCTATAAGCTTCCCTTCCTCCATAACTGTGCCTGGTTTGGAAGTTCATCTCACTGACCTGAGGCTGTGTGCACAACTAGGGAGACAGCATGACCCCAAGTTTCCTCCCTATTGATGCAGCTACACCCTGCTTATAGGTTATCTGGTTCGTGCAGCCGTAAGTACAAACTCCCTTGAACTTATGTAATTTTCCACTTGTCGTCCCTAGTCACATAGCCCAGAAGTTTAACCCACCAATAGTGTAAGGAATTCAAGATGATGTAAAACCGCCTGCCATATTATCTATAAAAACCCTGGAAGCCAGCACTTGGGAGGCAGAGGTAGGAGGATCACCGTGAGTTCGAGGCCACCCTGAGACTACATAGGGAATTCCAGGTCAGTCTGAGCTAGAGTGAGACCCTACCTCGAAAAACCAAAAAACAAACAAACAAAAAAAAAAAAAACCCACGCTGGGACATCAGAACTAGATACTCCATGCTTTGGGAAGTTGCTTCCCTGAGTCCATGTCGACATGAATAAATCTGATTCTCCATTCTACCTCTGGGGCCAGTTCTATGTGCCTCTGTTTCTCTTACAGTGGGGCACAGCTGAGGGAACACCAGCTACCAACCAAGTTTTTGCAGTACTCAGAGGGTGAGCACAGACATACCCATCTCCAAAGTCCCAGCTGTAGAGATAGGAAGCTGTATTGAAGCAGTTGCCCAGCTCATGGAGGAGGAAGAACATTTTAAGGCCTGTCTTGGTGAGGTGGGAACTGGGCCAAGGCAGGGAGGTGTATTGGGCAACAATGAGGTCCCCCATAAGGAACTCTGGAAAAAGGAGGGGCAGAATCAGTCTGCAGAGGCACAGGGCGGGAAGAACTTGGGTGTGACTTCAGGCAACTAGCCAAAAAGTGGTTCCCAAGCTTGGACCTTCTGGCTGTCATAGCTGTGCAGGGAAGGGTAACTTGGCAGCTTCCCGAACACAGAGGCATCCACTTCATGCCCCTGCTCCATGGACACTGGTTGAAGACATAGTAGGTGCTCCTGTTACCCACTCTTTCATTGGGAGACTGGCAAGGCAACGAGACCCACAACCGTTCCTTTCTAGAAATGCATGCAGTACTTCTTCTTCTTTTTCAAGGTAGGGTCTCACTCTAGTCCAGGCTGACCTGGAATTCACTATGTAGTCCCAGGGTGGCCTCGAACTCACGGTGATCCTCCTACCTCTGCCTCCTGAGTATTGGGATTAAAGGCGTGTGCCACCACGCCTGGCTTACACACGGTTCATTTTCTTTTCTTTTTCTTTTCTTTTTTTTTTTTGGGGGGGGGGAGAAGAGAGAAACAGAGACAGAGAGAGAGGAAGAGGCAGAGAGAGAAGAGGCAGAGGAAGAGAATGGGCACACCAGGACCATTTCAGCCGCTGTGAATGAACTCTGGATGCGTGCACCCCCTTGTGGGCAAATGCGGCATTGCGTGCTTGCATCACTTGCTTCTGGATTAATGTGGGACCTGGAGATTGAATGGGCGTTCTTAGGCTTGGCAGGCAGGCGCCTTAACCGCTAAGCCATCTCTCCAGCCCTACACACAGTACTTCTAAAGCCACACACAATGGTGCACTACTGTAATCTGGCAATTGATAGGTGAAGGCAAGAGGATTACAAATTCAAGGTCAACTTTGGCTACATGAGACCTGTCTCTCTCTCTCTCTCTCTATATATATATTTGTTTGTTTGTTTGTTCATTTTGTTTTTTCAAGGTAGGTTCTCACTCTATCCCAGGCTTACCTGGAATTCACTATGTAGTCTCAGGCTGGCCTTGAACTCACAGCAATCCTCCTACCTCTGCCTCCCGAGTGCTGGGATTAGAGTGTACCCCACCACACTCGACTTCAAAATATTTTTTTTTTTTTTTTTTTTTCCGAGGTAGGGTCTCATTCTAGCTCAGACTGACCTGGAATTCACTATGTAGACTCAGGGTGGCCTTGAACTCATGGTGATCCTCCTACCTCTGCCTCCTGAGTGCTGGGATTAAAGGCGTGTGCCACCATGCCCGGCCAAAATATTTTTTTAAGGGCTTGAGAGATGACTTAGCAATTCAGGCACTTGTCTCTGAAGCCTAAGGACCCAGGTTTGACTCTCCAGAACCCATGTAAGCCAGATGCACAAGGTGGTGCATGTGTATAAGGTGGCATGTGTGTCTGAAGTTCATTTGCAATGACTAGAGGCCTTGGCACGCCCATTCTCTCTCTCTCCTTCTCTCTCTTATAAATAAATAAAAATATATTTTAAGGAGGCTGGAGAGATGGCATAGCAGTTAAGACATTTGCCTGCGAAGCCTAAGGATCCTGGTTCGATTCCCCAGGTCCCAAGTAAACCAGATGCACATGGTAGCATGTGCATCTGGAGTTTTGTTTGCAGTGGCTGGAGGTCTGGCATTCTCATTCTCTTCTCTCTTTGTCTCTAATAAATAAATAAATAAAAATAATTCAAAAAGTAAATACCATATATATATATATATATATATATATATATATATTAAAATTATTTATTTATTTATTAGATGGGTGCTCCAGGGCCTCCTGCCACTGCAAACAAACTCCAGACCCATGTGCTACTTTTTGCATCTGGCTTTACCTAGGTACTAGAAAAGCAAACCTGGGCTGTCAGGCTCTGCAAGCAAGTGTGTTTAACAGCTGAGTCCTCTCTCCAGCTTTTTTAAAAAAAATTAATTAATTAATTAATTAATTAATTAGATAACAAAAGAGGAGAGAGAGAGAAATGGGCGCACCAGGGTCTCCAGCCACTGCAAATGAACTCCAGATGCATGCACCCCCTTGTATATCTGGCTAATGTGGTTCTTGGGGAATTGAACCTGGGTCCTTTGGCTTTGCAGACAAATGCCTTAACCCACTAAGCCATCCCTCCAGCCCTAAAATTTTCTTTTTAAAAGGAAAGGTAAGGGGCTGGAGCTCACGCCTTTAATCCCAGCACTCGGGAGGCAGAGGTAGGAGGATCGCCATGAGTTCAAGGCCACCCTGAGACTACATAGTTAATTCCAGGTCAGCCTGGGCCAGAGTGAGACCCTACCTCGAAAAACTAAAAAAAAAAAAAAAAAAAGGAAAGGTAGGGGGCTGGAGAAATGGCTTAGCGGTTAAGGTGTTTGCCTGCGAAGCCAAAGGATCCCGGTTCGATTCTCTAGGACCCACGTAAGCCAGATGTACAAGGGGCACATGCATCTGGAGTTCGTTTGCAGGGACTAGATGCCCTGGCGTGCTCATTCTCTGTCTGCCTCTCTTCTACCTCTCTCTCTCTCTCTCTCTCTCTCTGCTTGTAAATAAATAAATAAATAAATAAATAAATAAATAAATAAATCATTCTCTAAATATATAAATATATTATATATATTTATTTATTTATTTAAAAAAAAAAAAAGGTAGGGGCTGGAGGGTTGGCTTAACAGTGAGGAGCTTGCTTGGGAAGCCTAAGGACCTATATTCAATTCCCCAGTACCCATGTAAGCCAGATGCACGAGGGGGCACATGCATCTGGATTTCATTTGCAGGGGCTAGAGGCCCTGGTGCTCTGATTCTCTCACTCTACCTGTCTCTTTCTCTCTTTTAATTAATAAATAAAACTTAAAAAAAAAAAAAGGAGGGCTGGAGAGATGGCTTAGTGGTGAAGGCGTCTGCCTCCTAAGCCTAAGAATGCTGGTTCCAGTCTCCAGCGGTTCCAATCTCCAGGTCCCACGTTTAGCCAGATGCAAAGTGACACAAGGGCGCAATGCCACACTTGACCACAAGGGGGCTCACACATCTGGATTTCATTCGCAGCAGCTGAGAGGCTGCTGGCGCGCCCATCTCTATCTGTCTTCCTCTCCCTCTCTCTCTGTCTCTCTCCAAAAAAAAAAAAAAAAAAAAAAAAAGGAAAGATAGGGCTGGAGAGATGGTTTATCAGTTAGGGCATTTGCCTGCAAAGCCAAAGGACCCAGTACCCATGTAAAGCCAGATTCACAAGGGTGCATGTGTCTGGAGTTTGTTTGCAGTGGCAAGAGGCCCTGGTGTGTGCATTCATTCTCTCTCTCTCTCTCTCTCTCTGTCATTCATAAATAAATAAATAAAAATTTCAAGGGCTAGAGAGATGACTTAGCAGTTAAGGAGCCTGCCTGTGAAGCCTACAAATGCCTGTTCTATTTTCCAGGTCCCATGTTCAGCCAGAAGCAAAAAGTGGCGCAAGGGCATAATGCCACACTTTCCCACAAAGGGGGCATACACGTCTGGAGTTCGTTCACAGTGGCTGAGAGGCTGTTGGCCTGCCCATTCTTTAAAAAAAAAAAAAAAAAAAAAAATAAAATATATAGGAGGATGCAGAGCTTATAAGTAAATACTATACCACTCTGTGTAAATAATTTGAATATCCACATATCATGGTACCAATGGGTGCCCTGGAACCATTCCTGCCCAGCCCCCCCCCCAGCAGGAATAACAATATTTAAAATGTTAGCTGAGCGGGGTGTGGCACCCCTTTAATCCCAGCACTTGGGAGGCAGAGGTAGGAGGATTGCTGTGAGTTTGAGGCTACATTGAGACTACATAGTGAATTCCAGGTCAGCCTGGGCTAGAGTGAAACCCTACCTTGAAAAACAAACAAAAACAAATAAACAAAAAAAAAATAACTGAAAATATGAAGTTCTGTTATGCCGATTGGATCACTACACCCAAAGTGCTGGTCTAGGATAGGACACCACCCTTGTCTCCATTTCTAAAAAAAAGAAAACAAGAATTAAATGCTGATTTTTTCTGTTGTGTGTGTGGTACTGTGTATAGTATATGTGGTGTGTATGCACATGTGTGCAGATGTGCACATCCCATGTGCACCCCCACACAAGCCAAAGGATGGTATCTGGTACCCTCTCTCCAGTGCCCATCCACCTTGATTTCTTAACACAGAGTCAGTCTGTCACTGAACCTGGAGTGCACCCTTTTTCACCTAGACTAGCTGACTCTAGCAATCCTCCTGTCTCCGTCCCCTCTTCATGTTATGCAGAAAGTATTTCCCTTCCTTCCTTCCTTCCTTCCTTCCTTCCTTTCTTTTTTTTTTTTTTTTTGGTTTTTTTAAATTTTTTAATTTTTTTGGTTTTTCGAGGTAGGGTCTCACTCTGGTCCAGGCTGACCTGGAATTCACTACGTAGTCTCAGGATGACCTCGAACTCTCGGCGATCCTCCTACCTCTGCCTCCCGAGTGCTGGGATTAAAGGCGTGCACCACCACACCCGGTTTACTTCTTTTGGTTTTTTGAGGTAGGGTCTCACTCTAGCCAGGCTGACCTGGAATTCATTATGTAGTCTTAGGATGGCCTAGAACTCTTAGCAATCCTCCTACCTCTGCCTCCCAAGTGCTGGGATTAAAGATGTATACCACCATGCCTGGCAGGTTTTTTTATTTTTATTTTGTTTTGTTTTGTTTTTCGAGGTTGGGTCTCACTCTAGTACAGGCTGACCTGGAATTCACTCTGTAGTTTCAAGGTGGCCTTGAACTCACGGTGATCCTCCTACCTCTGCCTCCTGAGTGCTGGGATTAAAGGCGTGCAGCACCATGCCCGGCTCTGGCAGAAGTTTTAAGAAGAATAAACTACCCATCATTTAAAAACCATCATTGTCACCAGGTGCTATATACCTGTGACTCCCAGCTGTTGTATAGTAAATTCCTCAGAATTGAAATATTCCCTTCTGGAGGAGGAGAGAGTCAAGAGGTCAGTCTGGGAGATTTTAAAAGGTCACAAGGGCCTGGAGAGGTGGCTTAGCAGGCAGGTGTTTGCTTGCAAAGCCTAAGGACTCAGGTTCAATTCCCCAGGATCCACGTAAGCCAGATGCACAAGGTAGCACATGCATCCGGAGTTAGTTTGCAGTAGCTGAAGGCCCTGGCGCCCTCATTCTCTTCCTCTTTCTCTCTCTTTCTCTGCTTCTTTCTCTCTTGCTCCCTCAAATAAATAAAAAGAAAATTAGCCAGGTGTGGTGACACACGCCTTTAATTGCAGCACTTGGGAGGCAGAGGTAGGAGGATCGCTGTAAATTCGAGGCCACCCTGAGACTACATAGTGAATTCCAGGTCAGCCTGGCTAGAGTGAGACCCTACCTCGAAAAACCAAAATAAAGAAAGAAAGAAATAAGAAAAAAAAATTTAAAAGGTCACAAGACTGCTCCCCAAGGTTGTAGGAGCAGTAAACAAATGTTGAGGGGCAGACTCACCTCTGAATTGAAACATTCCCTTCAGGGGCTGTGGGGAAGGTGGAGAGCTAAAATTTAAAAGTTACAAAGTTGGGCTGGAGAGATGGCTTAGCGGTTAAGGTGCCTGCCTGCTAAGCCCAAGAACGCTGGTTCCAATCTCCAGGCCCCACATTTAGCCAGATGCAAAGTGACATAAGGGCGCAACGCTGCACTTGCCCACAAGGGGGTGCACGCATCTGGATTTTGTTCACAGCAGCTGAGAGACTGCTGGCGCACCCATCTCTATCTGTCTCCCTCTCCCTCTCTGTCTGTCTCTCTCTGTGTCTCTCTCAAAAATAAAAATAAAAAAAAAAAGTTACAAAGTCTCTGAACTGATAAAAAGGATTGTAGTGTCCAGAGATGCAGCTTCAGTCAGTCACCAGCTAGGCTGGGGTGGGCTTTTTCATGATGCAGCCAGCTTTGAGTTATCCATTCTCTTGCAAGTAACCCCAATACAGTCACTGGTTCACCAAACTGGTATTGGTGCAATCATGGTCCTTTGGTCTGTCTTCTGTGCTTTATCTGGGGTGAAGACATGTGTTCGAGACTCCTCAGGGGAAGAGTTTCACGTGACGCAGGCGAAGTTGGATGTTTCTCTCTGCACCAAGAGTTTGCCTTTGTTTGTGTGTGTGTGTGTGTGACACTCGTCACAGCATGCATGTGACTGTCAGAGGACAACTTCAAGGGCTGGTCCTCCATTTCCACCGTGTTTGAGGCAGGCTGTCTTGTTGTTCTCTGCTGAGTTCCTCAGGCTAGTTAGCTTGCAAGCTCTGGGCAATTCTCCTTCCTGTCTGCACTGAGAATGGGCACAACCAGCGCCTCCGGCCCCTGCCAACAAACTCCCGATGCATGCGCCACTTTGTGCATCTGGCTTTATGTGGGTCCTGGGGAATTGAACCCAGGTCATTGGGCTTTGGAAGCAAGCGCCTCAAACACTGAACCATCTCTCCAGCCACTCCACCTTCCTACTTGTCCTAGATGCACTCGCATTACAAATGGCAGTGCTATAGCATCTGGCTTTACATGGGTTCTGGGGATCCGAACTCAGGAACTCAGGCTTGCATGGCAAACACTATCCACTGAGGCATTTCCCCACCCCTGCACAAAGAGTTTGAAATCAGGGATTTGGATCCAGTTTAGAGGTGAAGTGCTAACCTAGCATCAGTGAGGTCCTGGGTTTGATCTCCAATTCAGGGAGGAAAAAGAATTTATTTTATTAATTTTTTTGAGGTAGAGTCTCACTCTGGTCCAGGCTGACTTGGAATTCACTATGTAGTCTCAGGGTGGCCTTGAACTCACGGCAATCCTCTATCTCTGCCTCCCTAGTGCTGGGATTAAAGGCATGCACCACCATGCCCAGCATAATTTTTTTAAAATTTTATTTATTTAAGAGAGAAAGAGGCAGACAGAGAGAGAGAGAGAGAGAGAGACGGAGAGAGAAATGGGCATGCCAGGGCCTCTAGTCACTGCAAATGAACTCCAGACGCATGTGCCATCTTGTGCATTTGGCTTATGAGGGTACTAGGGAATAGAACCTGGGTCTTTAGGCTTTTGCAGGCAAGTGCTTAACCACTAATGCAATCTCTCCAGCCTGGAAAATGAATTTAAATGCAAATAGGCAAACAAGAAAGATCCTCAATGACTACCACCTGTGATGGGGAGGATGCTGGAGCTCCTAGCCAAGGGTTGGCACCTCCAACAGTGATCTGCAGTGATCCACACAGACACTGGAAGTCTCCAGGCCCACTGCCCACCACATGGATGGCTGAGGTTACACCCTTCTCCATCTGGGCTGTGAGCACAGTGGGGTGTAGAACCAGTGGAAGCAAAACAAGCGGGCATCATTGGGCAGGATCAGCCTGCCATTGTCACTGGCCACAGGAGTGGCTGAGATGGCCACCTCTGCTCCTGTGGTGGCAGGGCCATTGGTGATAAGACTGAGTTCATACAGACCCAGGGGACCACATGGGCCATGTTTCCAGAAGGATAAGATGAGGAACTTCTCAGCTAGCTTTGGATGGTCACCTCCTGTAACAGAGGGGCCTGCCTTTATTTGTGGGGAATACTTCCCAAGACCCTCCCTCCCATGGATGTCTGAAACTGAAATAAACATCAAACTCTAAAGATACTGTGGTTTTCTTATTCAGTCATACATGCATACATAAATACATACATACCAATCATGATAAGCTTTAGTTTTTTTTTTTTTTTTTTTTTTTGTGAGGTAGGGTCTCACTCTGGTCCAGGCTGACCTGGAATTAACTATGTAATCTCAGGGTGGCCTTGAACTCTCAGCGATCCTCCTACCTCTGCCTCCCGAGTGCTGGGATTAAAGGCGTGCGCCACCACGCCCGGCTTTTCAATCATGATAAGCTTTAATGTAGCAACCGGGCATATAAGAGGGTGACTAATAAAACAAGACTGGGGGTGCTGGGGAAATGGCTTGGCAGTTAAGGCGTATGCCTGAGAAGCCTAAGGACCCATGTTCGATTCCCCAGGACCCACGTACGCCAGATGCACAAGGGGGCGCATGCATCTAGAGTTTGTTTGCAGTGGCTGGAGGCCCTGTTGTGACCATTTGCTTTTTCTCTCTGCCTCTTCCCCTCTCATTCATTCATAAATAAATAAATAAATAAATAAATAAATAAATAAATAAATAAAAGAATTGGGGGGCTGGGGAGATGCTCAGTGAGTAAAGCACTTGCTGTGCAAGCATGAGAACCTGTGGCTTTTTTTTTGTTTTGTTTTGTTTTTGTTTTGGTTTTGCAAGGTAGGGTTTCACTCTGGTCCAGGCTGACCTGGAATTAACAATGTAGTCTCAGGGTGGCCTCGAACTCTCGGTGATCCACCTACCTCTGCCTCCCGAGTGCTGGGATTAAAGGCGTGCGCCACCATGCCCGGCAACCTGTGGCTTTTCTTTGTGGGGAGGGAGGATATGTGTATGTATAGGGTATATGTGGTGTAGTGTGAGCACATGTGTGTGCAGATGCCCCTGCCCCACGTGCATGCAGAAGCCAAAGGAGAACTTGGGGCGCCCTTCTCTACCACTCAAACACAAACTTCCTTGAGACAGGGTCTCTTCCTCATCCTGGAGAGCAAACCCTTGCAATTCTCCAGTTCTACCCTCCTTGGACTGGGGTTACAGACATACATGACCATGCCCAGCTGTTTACATGGGTTCTGAAGGAATCAAACTGGAGAGGTTGTCACGCCCTCCCAAGCCCTTGTGCTTAAGCAGCCATCTCCCCAGCCCAGGACCTGAGTTTTTATTTATTATTTTAGAAATATGGGCTGGAGAGATAGCTTAGCAGTTAAGGCGCATGCCTGTGAAGCCTAAGGACCCAGGTTCGATTCTGCAGGTCCCATGTAAGGCAGATGCACAAGGGGGTGCACCTGTCTGGAGTTTGTTTGCAGTGGCTAGAGGCCTGGTACACCCGTTCTCACTCTCCCTTTCTTTCTTTCCCTCACTCTGTCTCTAATAAATAAATAAAAATAAAATCTTAAAAAAGAATTTTTTTTTTTTTTTTTTTTTTTGCAAGGTAGGGTCTCACTCTGGTCCAGGCTGACCTGGAATTAACTATGTAGTCTCAGGGTGGCCTTGAACTCTCAGCGATCCTCCTACCTCTGCCTCCCAAGTGCTGGGATTAAAAGGCATGCGCCACCACGCCCGGCTAAAAAAAGAAATATATTTTATTTAGTTATTTATTTATTTGAGAGAGAGAATGAGAGAATGGGCACGCCAGAGCCTTCAGCCACTGCAAACACCAGACGCATGTATCCCCTTTGAGCATCTGGCTTATGTGGATACTGGGGAACTGAACCGGGGTCTTTAGCTTTGCAGTAAATGCCTTAACCACTAAGCTATCTTCTCCAGCCCCTGAGTTTTAAAAAAATATTTTATTTATTTATTTGAGAGGGAGAGAGAGGGGGAGAGAGAGAGAGAGAGAGAGAGAGAGAAAGAGAGATGGGAGACATGCCAGAGCTTCCAGCCACTGCAAACAAACTCCAGACACATATGCCCACATTGTGCATCTGGTTTATGTGGGTACTGGAGAATCAAACCTGGGTGCTTAGGGTCCAGTCCAGGACCTGAGTTTTGATCACCAAAACCAATATAAAAAAGCCAGACTTGGGCTGGAGAAATGGCTTAGGACTAAAGCATTTGCCTGTGAAGCCTAAGGACCCCGGTTCGAGGCTTGATTTCCCAGTACCCACGTAAGCCAGATGCACAAGAGGGCACATGCATCTGGAGTGCCCATTCTCTCCCTCCCTCCCCCTCTCTCTCTCTCTGCCTCTTTCTCTCTCTGAAATAAATAAATAAAATATATATAAAAAAAAAAAAGCCAGACATGGGCTGGAGAGATGGCTTAGCAGATAAGGCACCTGCCTGCCAAGCCTAGGAACTATGGTTCAATTCTCCAGGTCCCACGTTTAGCTAGACGCAAGTGACACAAGTGCACAATGCTGCGCTTGCCCACTAGGGGACGCACGCATCTGGAGTTTGTTCACAGGGGCTGAGAGGCTACTGGGGTGCCCTTTCTCTCTCTCTCTCTCTCTTTTTTTTTTTTTTTTTTTGGTTTTTGCAAGGTAGGGTCTCACTCTGGACCAGGCTGACCTGGAATTAACTATGTAGTCTCAAGGTGGCCTCAAACTCTCGGCGATCCTCCTACCTCTGCCTCCCGAGTGCTGGGATTAAAGATGTGTGCCACCACGCCCGGCCCGTTCTCTCTTTCTATGCCTCTTCCTTTCTCTCTTTCTCTGTTTCCCTCTGTTTCTCTCTCTCTCAAAAAAAAAAAAAAAAAAAAAAAAAAGCCAGACACAGGGCTGGAGAGATTGCTCAGTGGTTAAGGTGCTTGCCTGCAATGCCTAATGACCAGGGTTTAATTGCCTAGTACCCACCATAAAGCCAGATGCACAAAGAAAATTGGAACAATTGTAACAACATACGGCAGAAACAAAAGTTACATGAAACCAGGCATGGTGTGGCACCTTTAATCCCAGTGCTTGGGAGGCAGAGGTAGGAGGATCACTGTGAGTTCAAGGCCAGCCTGAGACTATAGAGTGAATTCCAGTTCAGCCTGGGCTAGAGTGAGACCCTACTTCAAGAAACCAAAACAGCAGCTCAAAACACTTCCCAAAGACAACTGTGATGTCAGGATGACAACCGTCTCAGAAAAAAAAAAGTTGTTTTTTATGTTCATAATCTCAGTACTGGGAAGGCTGAGGCAGAAAGATGCAAATTAGAGGCCACCCCGGCAATTTAGCAAGACCCTTTCTCAAAATAAATGAATAAATAAGTAATGCATATTTACAACGGAGACACACAATGTCTAGACATGTCTAACCTACTGGAACAGGGCCTCCACTTCTATATAAATTCTATATTGATTTTAGGGGTGGTTGTGATCCCTGCCTAAGCAAAAGTCCCACAAAATTCTCAAAGTTCATGGCTCTGTGTTCTCCACAAATTTGCACCCAGTCCCCTCTTTTTCGAACCACTTTTTTTCCTGGGGAGATGTGTAATAAAAATATTGGCTACTAAATAACCCCCCATAGCTGCTGCCTGCCTCACTACTGGCCCTTGACAAACTATCCAATCGGGGTCGTTTGACTACCCCTAAAATATGGCAGAAATGCTGGTCTTTAGGCCCTGGAGAGGTGGGTGTGGGGATGAGACTGAAAAGAACTGTCAGCTCAGGGGTCCATTTTGGAAATCTCTGAGGGAGGAAATGGCAGAGTAGCCTCTTGGGTTATAGCAGCCTTCCCCCTCCCCCAGCCAACACAAGCAGGATGGAACCCCCCACACACCCTCAAAAAAGGCGACATCTTAAGGCAAAAATCTGCCCCATGCAGCCAAGCTGGCAATGCTCCCTGGGGGATGTGTGGGGGACTAAAGCGCGATGAATTGCTCTGGCTCACCGAGGCCTCCCCATCCCTCCTGCAGAGGGTACCAGGTCCTAAACATCAGGATGGATGCACCTGCCGCCCCTGGCGCGCTTCGCGAGGAGTGGATGAAGACATGGAAGGGGCACAGAAGAGCACCTCAAGAAAAGCCGGGCGACTTTTGCGCAGAGGGGTGCAGGCCAGTGGCTGCAGTGGCTTCGGGAAGGAGGAGGTGGGGCGCATGGCATCACCTAGGAAGCCCAAGGTAAGGCTCCGGGTTAGTTGCTCGGCTTACCTGCGGCCACCGTCGCAGGAGACCTGGGCAGGAGACAAGCGAGCCAGAGGATGCGGCCGAGAAGACACCGATAGCCTCGGCCATGGCTGGGTTTGGAGCGGGAGGAGCGTGGAGCGGTTGGGAGGAGGGCTGCAGCTCTGTCGCAAGTCCTCGCCTCGGGTGGCCGGGTCTCCGCCCACTGCCAGCTCCAGACGCCCTGCTCTCCCCGCGTCCCTCCCGTTCCGAGGTCCCGGTCGCCTCCCTGTGATGCTCCTTGCTCGCATCTGGTCCCTCCCGGGTCCCTCCTGGCTCTCTCTGACTCAACGTCCCCAAAGGGGTACACACACACACAGACCCCCTGGGCTTCTTCCCATGCCTTCTTTCTGTGAGCTCAAGGCTTGAAGGGGCTGCTGTTCATTCGAGAAACATCCACACTCTACTACTGTGTGCTAGGCGCTGGGCAATACGCATGGAACCATCCAGAACAAATCTGAAGAATGATGCTGGGGCTGGAGGGATGGCTTAGCGGTTAAGGCACTTGCTTGCAAAGCCAAAGGACGCATGTTCGATTCCCCAGACCCATGTAAGCCGGATGCACAGGGTGGCCCATGTGTCTGTAGTTCGTTTGCAGTGGCTGGATGCCCTGGTGCACCCATTCTCTTCCTCTCTCTCAAATAAATAAATAAAAATTGAAAATATTTTTTAAAAAGAATGATCCTCTTCGTGTAAGGGTTCTTCTTGTCGCCATACAAAATTCCTGACAGAATTAACTTAAGGAGGTAAGGGTTTTTTTTTTTTTTTTGGTTCACTGTTTCAGGGGCCAAACCATAATGGCAGAGAAAGCTTAGCTCCAGGAGGACTGATCACATTGTTGCAGTCAGGAAGCAGAAAGGAAGAGAGAAGAGAGAGAGAGAGAGAGAGAGAGAGAGAGAGAGAGAGAGAGGAATGCTGATGCTCAGTTCTCACTTTCTGTTTTTAAAATTTATTTATTTAATTATTTTTGTTTTGTTTCTTCTTCTTCCTCCTCCTCCTCCTTCCCCCCTCCCCCCCCCTCCTCCTCCTCTTCTTCTTCTTCTTCTTTTTTTTTTTTTCGAGGTAGGGTCTCACTTCTGGCTCAGGCTGACCTGGAATGCACTCTGTAGTCTCAGGGTGGCCTCGAATTCTTGGCGATCCTCCTACCTCTGCCTCCCAAGTGCTGGGATTAAAGGTGTGAGCCACTACGTCCAGCCTTTATTTATTTATTTTTATTTATTTATTTATTTATTTTTGGTTTTGCAAGGTAGGGTCTCACTCTGGTCCAGGCTGACCTGGAATTAACTATGTAGCCTCAGGGTGGCCTCGAACTCTCAGCCATCCTCCTACCTCTGCCTCCCGAGTGCTGGGATTAAAGGCATGCGCCACCACGCCCGGCTCCAGCCTTTATTTATTTATTTATTTTTTTTAAAATTTTTTTATTATTTTTTATTTATTTGGAGAGAGAGAGACAGAGAGAGATAGAGAGGGAGAGGGAGACAGAAATGGGCGCGCCAGCAGTCTCTCAGCTGCTGAGAGCGAAATCCAGATGTGTGCGCTCCCTTGTGGTCAAGTGCGGCATTGCGCCCTTGCGTCACTTGCATCTGGCTCAATTCCCCTGGAGACCGCTGGACATTGGAACCAGATTCTTAGAAGGCTTAGCAGGCAGGCGCCTTAACCGCTAAGCCATCTCTCCAGCCCTCCAGCCTTTATTTTTTAAAAAATATTTTATTTATTGGGACTGGAGGATGGCTGGAAAGGTTTGCCTGCAAAGCCAAAGGACACAGGTTCAATTCCCAGGACCCGCATGCAAGCCAGATGCACAAGGGGCGACGCATATGGAGTTCATTTTCAGTCTGGAGGCCCTGTGGCAATTCTCTCTCTCTCTCAAATAAATAAAAAAAAAAAAAGTTTTATTTATTTATTTGAATGATAGAACGAGGCAGATAGAGAGAATGGGTGCACCAGGGCATCTAGCCACTGCAAACAACTCCAAACATGTGTTCCATACTATGCATCTGGCTTACGTGGGTCCTGGCGAATTGAACCTGGGTCATTACGCCCTAACCACTAAGCCATTTCTACAGCTCTAAATTATATATATATTTGATTTTTCGAGGTAAGGTCTCCCTCTAGCTCAGGCTGACCTGGAATTCACTATGTAGTCTCAGGGTGGCCTCGAACTCATGGTGATCCTCCTACCTCTGCCTCCCAAGCACTGGGATTAAAGGCATGTGCCACCATGCCCAGTTTAGCTCTAAATAATATTTTTTAAAGGAAAGGAGTGTCAAAACCACAATGTCAATAATGGTAGCTTCATGGACAAATTGAGGCGCCTTTATTTTTAAAAAATATTTTATTTATTGGGACTGGAGGGATGGCTTAGCCGTTAAAGAGTTTGCCTGCAAAGCCAAAGGACACAGGTTCAATTCCCCAGGACCCGCATAAGCCAGATGCACAAGGGGGCGCACGCATATGGAGTTCATTTTCAGTGGCTGGAGGCCCTGTGGCAACCCATTCTCTCTCTCTCTCTGACTCTCTCAAATAAATAAAAAAAGTTTTATTTATTTATTTGAATGATAGAACGAGGCAGATAGAGAGAATGGGTGCACCAGGGCATCTAGCCACTGCAAACAACTCCAAACATGTGTTCCATACTATGCATCTGGCTTACGTGGGTCCTGGCGAATTGAACCTGGGTCATTACGCCCTAACCACTAAGCCATTTCTACAGCTCTAAATTATATATATATTTGATTTTTCGAGGTAAGGTCTCCCTCTAGCTCAGGCTGACCTGGAATTCACTATGTAGTCTCAGGGTGGCCTCGAACTCATGGTGATCCTCCTACCTCTGCCTCCCAAGCACTGGGATTAAAGGCATGTGCCACCATGCCCAGTTTAGCTCTAAATAATATTTTTTAAAGGAAAGGAGTGTCAAAACCACAATGTCAATAATGGTAGCTTCATGGACAAATTGAGGCTTTTTTTTCTCCCCTCTTTTCCAGGTAGGATCTCACGGTAGCCCAGGCTGGAATTCGCTACATAGTCTCAGAGTGGCCTCGAACTCACCATACCCAGCTAAATTGAGGCTTTTGTTTGTTTGCTTGCTTGTTTTTCAAGGTAGAGTCTCACTCAAGCCCAGGCTGACTTGGAATTTGCTATGTAATCTTGGGGTGGCTTCAAACTCATAGCAATCCTCCTACCTCTGCCTCCCAAGTGCTGGGATTAAAGGCATGTGCCATCACACCTGTTTTTCTGGGGTGCTGAGTATCGAATTAGGGTTTTATGCATGGTAGCCAAGTATTCTACCCATTGAGCCATGCCTCCAGCCCTGAGGAGGTAATACTTGAGTTCAGCAAAAAGTTATAAAGGAATCAATTTAGTGCCTTTGAGCAAAGAACATTCCATATAGGCAGATTAACTGCAAAGGATTTAAGACAAAGTGGGTGTGAGGCTCCTAAAGGCCCCTGTGGTTGTAGAGGTAGGAGGATTGCTGTGAGTTCAAGGTCCCCCTGAGACTATGTAGTGAATTCCAGGTCAGCCTGAGCTAGAGTGAGACTCTACCTCAAAAAACCAAAACAAAAAACCAAAAAATTATGTATGTATGTATGTATGTATGTGTATATATATATATATATATATATATATATATATATATATATATATGTATATAAAATATGGGTGTGGTGCACGCCTTTAATCCCAGCACTCAGGAGGCAGAGGTAGGAGGATCACCATGAGTTCGAGGCCACTTTGAGATACATAGTGAATTACAGGTCAGACTGACCTAGAATGAAACTATCTTGAAAAACAAAACAAGACAAACAAACAAAAAAAAAAAAAAAAAAAAAAGGAGAGTAGGTGAGAGAGAGAGAGAGTATGGGAATTCTACAAACGAACTCCAGATGCATATGTCACTTTGTGCATCTGGATTAACGTGGTAGCTGGGGAATTGAGCTTGGCCGGAAGCCTTTGCAAGCAAGGCTCAACTGCTGAGTCATCTCCCTAGCCTGAGCATAGCTTTTACTTGTTAATAGACAACGTCTTCTTTGAGGGAAGAACTAAATGGCACTCAAATTAGCCATCTACAGTCCCAACATTTCCGTTGGAGCTAGATTTTTTTTTTTTTGAGGTAGGGGCTCACTCTAGCCCAGGCTGACCAGGAATTCACTCTGCAGTCTCAGGACGGCTTTGAACACATGGTGATCCTCCAGCCTCTGCCTCCCCAGTGCTGGGATTAAAAGTGTGTACCACCACGCCCTGCTGGAGCTAGATCTTTTGTGGCAACAATAAAGAGCAAATGGGTTTCCTTCTGGACACCTCCAGGGGCGGGAGACAAAGTATTCAATGCAAAGTGAAAAATGTATTAATTTGGGAACCTGCCACACAGATTCCGGGGGTTAGCAACTGCAGGAAGTTTCAGATGATACTAGGAGCTAGGAGATGGTTCCTGTCATCTTTTTTTTTTTTTTTTTTTTTTTCGAGGTAGGGTCTCTCTCTGGTCCAGGCTGACCTGGAATTAACTACGTAGTCTCAGGGTGGCCTCGAACTCTCGGCGATCCTCCTACCTCTGCCTCCCGAGTGCTGGGATTAAAGGCGTGCGCCACCAAGCCCGGCTATCTTTTTTTTAAAAATAATTTATTTATTTATTTATTTGAGAGCAACAGAGAGAGAAAGAGGGAGGGGGAGAGAGAGAGAGAGATTGAGAATGGGTGCACCAGGGCCTCCAGCCACTGCAAATGAACTCTAGATGCATGCGCCACCTTGCGCATCTGGCTTATGTGGGTATTGGGGAATCAAGCCTTGAACCGGGGTCATTAGCCTTCACAGGCAAGCGCTTAACTGCTAAGCCATCTCTCCAGCCCCTCCTGTCATCTTTTATGTGACATTGACACTGTTTCCCAAATTCTGATTTAGGAGACAAACAAAAATCTGTTTTTTTAAGAAAAATTATTTATTTGAGAGAGAGAGAGAGAGAGAGAGAGAGAAAAGAGAGAGACAGAATGGGCGTGTCAGGATCTCCAGCCACTGCAAACGAACTCCAGACGCATGCGCCACCTTGTGCAGCTGGCTTACACGTGTCCTGGGGAGTCGAACCTGCGTCCTTTGGCTTTGCAGGCAAGCGCCTTAACCGCTAAGCCATCCCTACAGCCTCTCTCTCTCTTTTTTTTTTTCTTTAAAGGACGGGTTTCACTCTCGCCCAGGCTGGATTCACAGTGATCCTCCTACCTGTGCTTCCTTAGTGCTGGGATCAAAGGCGTGCGCCACCATGCCCTGGCAATTTAGGCAAAAATCTTAACAGTGTGACGGGTTCTTTGATAGAACCAAAGGGAAAGGTCAGAAAATTTTATTAGGTGCAAGTCAGCGTTAGTGGCCCTTACAGGTAAGTCGGTAGGAGGCTCTTCAGTACTTTTTCCCTGGCAGGTGCCTCTTGGTCAGGTCTGTTGCTACCTCACTTGAGCATTCCCTCCTCCTTCCCACGGTCTCATCATTGCTCTGGCCTGGCGCGAGCCCTGTTTGGGAGGGCATCATATACAAGCGCACAGATGCCTTCCAGAGTTCCCCAGTCTTGGGGTGACTTTTGGGTTGCCTTTGCTAACAGGGTGTCGACTCTTTATCTGTAACCTTCCAAATGCCCCTCTTTCGTTTCCTCCCCAGAGATGCATTCAGAAGGATCCCAGGAAATGGAAACCCTGCCTCGCGGGTCACATAGCTCCACCTCCTGTGGGTTAATCACCGTACCCCCACTCAAGAATCAACCCCCCAAAGCCCGACTTCTGCAAGGATCGGAGACCTTAGGAAGTTCCGGGAACCTGCACGCACGCACGCACGGACGCACGGAGATTTAAAGGGCCGGCGGGCTCAACCAGGCTGCAGCTGCCCCTCCCGGCTCCACGGCCGCTCAGGCCACGCCCATTTCGGGGGCGGAGCCGGGTCCTGGGTGTGCGGACGCCGCCGCTATAAGCGCGCGGGGAGGGGGGGGCGGGACTGCGTGCGGTGCAGCTGCGGCGAAGAGGGCTTCGCTGGGTGATCGGGCCGAGCCGAGGGAGGCCGGCCGCCGGGTCCCGGTAAGTACCGGAAGGAGGGAGTGTCGGAGGTCGGACAGCCCCAGGATGCGCGCTCGGGCCCTGGACGTGCAGGAGATCCGTGCAGTGAGACGGCTGCACGGGAGAGGAAGCTCCGGGAGTGCCGATTTCCTTGAGGCCGTCTCGGAGCCCCCACCTCCCACGAGGCCGTCTTGCTCGCTCAGGTCCTTAGGCTTTCCGTACCTCCTGGCCAGCTTTGGGAGCCCGCGGAGGGAGGCGCGACGCTGGTGCGCGCCTGGGATTGGCCCTCGGCGCTTGCCGTAGCGCGGGTCTACGGAGGCGGTCGCTGAGCGCTCCGGGTTCGCTGGTGGTGGTGGTGGTGGTGGTGGTGGTGGTGGTGGGTGGATGGAGGGGAGACGACCGGCGACAAAAGGAGGGAGCCGGAATCCGAGAGGCAGTTTGCGACTTTAGAGAGTGGACGTGGAAGTTGGGGGGCGGAGGCGCCCCTTCGTTCATCCTGGCAGCTTCGGGCCTCCACGCAGGCACCTGGCTCACCCGGCCGAAAGCGAAGCGAGAAGGTAGCGGTGACCACAGCGCCCCCTCCGGCCGGGCAGCGCGGTTTCAGGCCGCCTGGGCGCCGGGGGCGGGGCGGGGCGGGGCGGGACCGAGCGTGGTGGGTTGCTGGGGCCGTTTGCCTGGCTCTTCCCTACGGGAGCCGGTGGGCCGTCGGGTCTGAACGATGCTCTCCCGGTATGGGGGAGCAGGGGTTCAGAGGCACTTTTCAATCAACAAGCGGAATGTGACACTTCCCCCCCCCCACTGTCATGGCTATGCAGGAAGCTGGGTCTGGCTGCCTGGGAGGAGTGGGAAATGGCACGGTGGATGAGTTGCGTTTATAAAGGGGATTTGAGCCTTCATAATGTTCGGGCGGGAATCAAAGGTTTGGATCTTAGTGAAGGAGAGGCAGTGACCGCGAGTTTTAAATCTCAGGGGATGTGGAAGTGGAAGTATCTTCTGTTTGGAGGGGCAAGAGGTTTAACTAAGGTCACCCCTGCAGGGCTGGACAGTACCTCTAGTTTTTGGGGGTCTTTTAGTAACATTTTTTTGGTTATGTCTTTTTAAATTTTTTGTTTATCTTGATTTATTTATTTGAGAGTGACAGAGGAAGAATGGGCGCACTAGGGCCTCCAGCCACTGCAAACGGACTCCAGATGCATGTTCCATTTTGTGCATCTGGCTTACATGGGTCCTGGGGAATCGAACCTCGAACTGGGGTCCTTAGGCTTCACAGGCAAGCGCTTAACCACTAAGCCATCTGTCCAGCCCCTTTGGTTGTGTTTTGATACAGGGTATCACTGTGTATTCCAAGCTGGCCTGGAATTCGTGATCCACTGGCCTCAGCTTCCTGATTGGGATTTCAGAAGTGTGTTAGCATACCATTTCACTTCCTTAGTGACTTATTTTATTTTAATACTCTAAACCAATAGGATGGGGGCTTCTGGCAGGATGTTCTCACATGGCCCTGGGAAGCTACTCTGCATTGGAGAAATGTGTTTTGGGCACTCAGAGAGTGGCCAGAAGGAGCTTGCAGGTCTGGGTGTTCCCATCACCTGTGACTCTTGCAAGGGAGTGTGTCCCCGTCCCCCGACCCCCAAGGTAGGTTCTTACTCTACTTCAGGCTGACCTGGAATTTGCTCTGTTGTTTCAGGGTGGCCTTGAACTCACGGAGATCTTCCTACCTCTGCCTCCCAAGTGCTGGGATTAAAGACATGTGCCACCACGCCTGGCTCATTTGGTTTTTTTCATGCTGGGGATGGAACTGAGGGCCAGTGTCCTAATACTTGAGCTACATGCAAGAATGATTTTATATATAGTGGCAAGTGCCTTAACTGCTGAGCCTTTTAGCTTCTTTTCTAGCACAGTTAGGGAGAAAAAGGAATTATACTTCATGATGAAAAATTTTTGTTTTTTTGGTTTTTTCGAAGTAGGGTTTCACTCTAGCCTAGGAAATTTTTTTTAAAAAGTATATTTAGCCGGGCGTGGTGGCACATGCCTTTAATCCCAGCACTCAGGAGGCAGAGGTAGGAGGATCACCGTGAGTTCGAGGCTACCCTGAGACTACATAGTTAATTGCAGGTCAGCCTGGACCAGAGTGAGACCCTACCTCGAAAAAAAAAAAAAAAAAAAAAAAAGAAGTATATTTATTTAAGCCGGGCTTGGTGGCGCACGCCTTTAATCCCAGCACTCAGGAGGCAGAGGTAGGAGGATCGCCGAGAGTTTGAGGCCACCCTGAGACTACATAGTTAATTCCAGGTCAGTCTGGACCAGAGTGAGACCCTACCTTGAAAAACCAAAAAAAAGTATATTTATATTTATTTATTTGAGAGGAGAGAGAAAGAAAGAGGCAGATAGAATGAGAGAGAGAATGGGCACTTCAGGGCCTCCAGCCACTGCAAACGAATTCCAGATACATGTGCCACTTTGTGCATCTGGCTTATGTGGGTCCTGGAGAATTGAACCTGGGTTCTTTGGCTTTGCAGGGAAGTGCCTTAACCACTCAACCATCTCTCCAGCCCCAAAGTACTTTTTTCTAGGCAAAGCTCATGTAGACTAGGCCAGCCTTGAACTCAATAATTCTCTTACCTCAACCTCCCAAGTGCTGGGATTAAAGGCCTGAGCTACCACTCTGTGAGTTTGAGGCCAGCCTGAGACTACATAGTGAATTCCAGGTCTGCCTGGGCTAGAGCGAGACCCTACCTCGGGGGGTGGGGGAAGGGCTGGAGAGATGGCTCAGCCATTGAGGCACTTGCCTGCAAAGCCTAATGACCTGAGTTTGATTCCCCAGTACCTGGGTAAAGCCAGATGCACAAAGTGGCAAATGCAACTGGAGTTTGTTTGCAGCTGCTGGAATCCCTGGTAACCCATTTTCTTTGTCTCTCTTCTCTTGCTCTGCTTACAAATGAATAAATAAATAAAATATTAAAACTAAGAAACAAAAAAGAAACAACAACAAAAAATTTTATTGCCGGTCGTGGTGGCGCACACCTTTAATTCCAGCACTTGGGAGGCAGAGGTAGGAGGATCACTGTGAGTTCAAGGCCATGTGAGACTACCTATTGAATTCCAGGTCAGCCTGGGCTAGAGTGAGACCCTACCTTGAAAAACAAACAAACAAAAAAAGTTTTATTGAATGAAGCTGTTCTCATGTCTGTGACTCCCTTGCTGGCTACTGCAGAACTGAGAAGCTGTGAAAGAGACTGTATAGCCACAAACAAAAATACTTGTTTGCTTCTTTTATTTAATTATTTTTGGTTTTTCAAATTAGGGTTTCTCGCTAGCCCAGGCTGACCTGGAATTCACTATGTAGTCTCAGGGTGGCCTCGAACTCACAGCAATCCTCCTACCTCCGCTTCCCGAGTGCTGGGATTAAAGGCGTGCGCCACCACGCCCGGCTCTGTTTACTTCTTTACAGACCATCTTTGCCAATTTCTGGTTTGGAGAAAGAAAGAAACACCATAGGAAAGGAAAACTTTCCTGTTGAAAAATCAACAATGATTTATTTGAGTAACCTTTATATACAAACAGATGAAACCTAGAAGGAATAGTGTTATAGTCTAGATCACTAGAAAAAGTAGTAAGAGAAAGATTTATATGATATGAAGAGAACAGCATTTCAAAAAGATTTTAGGAGCTGGCCGTGGTGACACACACCTTTAATCCCAGCACTCAGGAGGCAGAGGTAGGAGGATCGCTGTGAGTTCAAGGCCACCCTGAGACTACATAGTGAATTCCAGGTCAGCCTGAGCTGGAGTGAGACCCTACCTTGAAAAACCAAAAAAAAAAAAAAAAAAAAAAAAGATTTTAGATAGAACTTACAGAGGTTATGAGCTTGTGACCTTGTAAATTGCAAGTCAATGTTTATTTTTGTAGGCTGGGTGAGCTCATGGACCTGATGCTTTTCTTCTGAGAAAGAAACCAGCTCAAAAACATGGCATTTGTTGCAACCCAAGGGGCCACGGTGGTTGACCAAACCACTCTTATGAAAAAATACCTTCAATTTGTGGCAGCTCTCACCGATGTCAATACACGTGAGTTGCCTCTGTCATTGAGAGATGTATCAGTATCCATCTCAGGTCACAGGATGGATGCACCAAAATCAGTAGTGATAGTAACTGTTATCCTTGTTTTCCTTGTGGAGAGGCAAAGTGATGAGCAATACTTGCTGGAGCTCCAAAGAGGCACGCACGTGCTTGTATGTGTGTGTGTGTGAGAGAGATTTTTGTGCATGCACATGTATGTCTGGGAGTATGGATGTGTGTGACTTGTAGGGACCTAGCTAGCTATGTGCCTTCTGTTGGGCTATGACAGTCAAACTGATAAGATCTGATTGCTTCTCTTAAATTATTAAATCTAGTAACTTTTAGGATTATCCTTCACATAATTTCACTCACCTGATGGTTTGTTTTTGCCATTTACAGCTGATGAAACAAAGTTAAAAATGATGCAAGAAGTCAGTGAAAATTTTGAGGTAGGAGTTTCATATTTTGTAATTTTTTTTGTTTATATGTTTTCCTATTGTTGCTGCAAACTATTGTTTATAATTTTTTTGTTTATTTATTTTATTTATTTGAGAGCAACAGAGAAAGAGGCAGATAGAGAGAGAATGGGTGCGCCAGGGCCTCCAGCCACTGTAAATGAACTCCAGATGCATGTGCCACCTTGTGCATCTGGTTTACATGGGTCCTGGGGAATCGAGCCTTGAACCGGGGTCCTTAGGCTTCACTGGCAAGTGCTTAACCACTAAGCCATCTCTACAGGCTCTGTTTATAAAAGGAGGGAGGGTATGCCTGGGCCTCTTGCCACTACAGACAAACTCTAAATGCATGCACCACTTTGTGCATCTGGCTTTACATGGGTGCTGGGAACTGAATCTGGGATGGCAAGGTTTGCAAGCAAGCACCCTTAACTGCTTAGCCATCTTCTCTCCCCTTCCTCCCTCCCTTTATCCCTCTTTTTCTCCCTCATTTCCTTCCTTTCTTTTTTACTAACTTAGAAGTTATTGTTAATGAAGCTGAGTGTAGTGCACACTGTAACATCAGCATTCAGGAAGCTTGAGACAGGAGGATCAGCTCAAGTTCAAGGCTAGCCTGGACTACATAGTTCAAGGCTAGTTTGGGGTACAATGTAAAACCATTAATGTAACTGATTTTTTTTTTTTTTTTTTTTTTTTTTTTTTTTGGTTTTTCAAGGTAGGGTCTCGCTCTAGCCCAGGCTGACCTGGAATTTACTATGTAGTCTCAGGGTGGCCTGGCCTTGAACTCCTACCTCTGCCTCCCGAGTGCTGGGAGTCCTCCTACCTCTGCCTCCTGAGGTAGGATCTGCTGAGATTAAAGTCTCAGGGTGGCCTTGAACTCACGCCCTCCATGCCTGGCTTTTTAATTTTATTTTTATTTATTTGAGAGAGAGAGAAAGAGGCAGACAGAGAGAGAATGGATGCACTAGGGCCTCCAGCCACTGCAAATGAACTACAGACACATGTGCCACCTTATGCATCTGGCTTATATGGGTACTGGGGAATGGAATCTAGGTCCTTAGGCTTCACAGGCAAGTGCCTTAACCACTAAGCAATCTCTCTAGCCCTTCCCTCCCCCACCCTTTTTTTTTGAGGTAGGGTTTTGCTCTAGCCCAGGCTGACCTGGAATTCACTATATAGTCTCAGAGTGGCCTCACACTCATGGCAATTCTCCTACTTCTGCCTCCCAAGTGGCAGGGAGAGCTGCAAGAGCAAGCTGGCTCTGAACATCCATGTAGGTGAAGGTCTGCCTCCAGTACAGCTCTGCCTTCCTAGGGCTCCATGAGCTGGGGACTAAGTAGGAAACTTATAAACGCTGAGGTTGTGAGAGACATTCATGTCCAACCACCACAGTTCCTATTACTATAGTCTCCTGTGTGCAGTAGCATACCAGAGCTCTTCAATGATGTGTAAGTTACCTACTTCACGTTGGTCAACCTTGTCCTGTCCCTTCCTTCCCCTTCTTTCCTTCCTCTTGCTCAGCTTCAGTGAAATCAGCCAGTACAGGCTGAGTGGATCATGTGGTTCTTGTCTTCTGTGCCTAGCTTATTTCATTTGACATAATGACTCTTGTCCATCCACGTTTTTCCTCATATTAGTGTCTCATTCCTCTTAGTGACTGAGCAGTTTTCCATTGTGCCTGTGTACCACACTGCTCTTACTGTCTGTTAGTTGATGGGCACATTGGGGTTTTCATTTCTTAGCCATTGTGAGTTGTGCTGCAGTGGACCTGGAATGAAAGCATTGACATTGCTGATTCTGCATGTGTGGTGCTGGGACTTAAACCTAGCACCTCATGCCTGTGAAGCAGATGCTCAACGGTGAGCTAAATCTGGAGCTTACCACGTCCAGTCTTTGCATTTTCTTGAACAACAACCCTAATGTAAATGATATTATCACAAAAGCATTTAAATGTATTTGGAATTATTGCTGACTGAAATATTTTGTTTTTCATTACAGTTATGAATTTGAAGTGTGAGTATGTACATCCAACCTAATGGGTTTTCTTTTATTTTTTACCAATCAGAATGTAACGTCATCGCCTCAGTATTCTACATTCCTGGAACATATCATCCCTCGATTTCTCACATTTCTCCAAGATGGAGAAGTGCAGTTCCTTCAGGAGAAACCAGCCCAGGTAATCTGTTGCTAAGAAGCAGTGAGAGGAAATGTAGTGCTGTGCGTGGAGGACAAGCACTTAGGACTAAAACAGTTTATTAAACGTATCATTCCACTGAAGAATGAAGGTGGCTTTGTCATTTCAGGGTCACTATGAAAGGCCATTGTCACTTTTGTCTTGGGTTTGTTTTGTCTAGGTCATCTCTGTGTTAAATTATTTTCACTTGCCAACTGGAGATATATATATACACACACCTTATAGACAAATGCACATGTGCACCAAAAGAATAATAGACTGGGAAGATGGCTTAGCAGTTAAGGTGCTTACCTGCAAAGCCTAAGGACCCATGTTAGACTCTCCAGATCCTATGTAAGCCAGATGCACAAGGTGACACAAATGCAGGGGGGCACATGCACACTAGGTAGTGCATGCATCTAGAGTTTGATTGCAGTGACTGGAGGCCCTGGAGTGCCAATTCTCTTTCATAAAAGAAAAAAAAAAGAAGAATCAATGATACCTCCTCTGATATCAACTATTGCTGTTAATCGTACTCATTTTGGTTATCATTCCTGGCTCGTTTTATCTACTCATTTCTACTTCCTACACTTTCCCCCATCTTGATTTTATTTTTCGAGGTAGGGTCTCACTTTGTCCCAGGCTGACCTGGAAATCACTCCTGTTTTTATTTTGTTAATTTATTTTTTCTTTTTTTTGATTTTCTTTTGTTTGTTTTTGTTTTTCAAGATAGGGTTTCACTCTGGCCCAGGCTGTCCTGGAATTAACTATGTAGTCTCAGGGTGGCCTTGAACTCATGGCAATCCTCCTACTTCTGCCTCCTGAGTGATGGGATTAAAGCCGTGCACCACCACGCCTGGCAATTTTTTTTTTTGGATTTTTGAGTAGGGTCTTGTTCTAGCCAGGCTGACCTCAAATTAGTCTCAAGGTTGGCCTCGAACTCACAGCGATCTTCCTACTTCAGCTTCCTGAGTGCTGGGGTTAAAGGCATGCCATGCCCAGCCTCTGTTAGTTTTAAAATTATATTTTATTTACTTATTTGCAAGCACAGAGAAATAGAGAGAGAATGCGTTCATCAAGGCCTCTGGCCTCTGCAAACATGTGCCACTTTGTGCATCCAGCTTTATGTAGGTACTGGGGAATTGAACCCTGGTGATTAAGCTCTGTATAGGTAAGAGCTCTAACCACTGAGCAATTTCTCTAGCCCATTTCTTAAAAAAATTTACTTGCTTATTTGAGAGAGGGAAAGAGGGAGAGAGAGAATGGGCGTTCCAGGGCATATAGCCACTGAAAATTAACTCCAGACACCTATACCACCTTGCGCATCTGGCTTACGTGAATCCCAGGGAATTGAACCTGGGTCCTTGGGCTTTGCAGGCAAGTGCCTTAACTGCTAAACCATCTCTGTAGCACCCATTTTTTTTTTAAAGCAGTACCACAATGGCATTTCTTTTTTTTTTTTTTTTTTAAATATTTATTGACAACAAAACATACTTATATACCAAAGGTGCGTATTTTTCCCTCCCCTCCCCCCTTTCCCTTTAGAACTCCACTCTCCATCATATCCCCTCCCTCTCTCCATTAGTCTCTTTTTTTAATATGATGTTCATCCTTTTTTACTTCTACTATGAGGGTCTTGGAGGTATTGTTAGGCACAGCAAGGTCATGGATATCAAGGCCAATTTCTGTCTGGGCAGTTGCATTGTAAGTCGTATTCCTTTGGCTCTTCCATTCTATCCGCCCCTCTTCCGCAATGATCCCTGAGCCTTGGAGGGTGTGACAGAGATGTTTCAGTGCTGGGCACTTCTCCATCCCTTCTTCTCAGCACTATGTTGCCTTTTGGATCATCCCAGTGGTCATCTCTGAAAAGAGCCTCTAACCAGGTGAGAGTAGCATTAATATGAATAAGAGCATTAAGTGTAGTATTTTCTGGTGGGAATAGTATATACATTTAGATAAGGGCATGCTTTATACCCCTAAGGCTTATGACCTCTCTTTAGGTACTGGTATGTATTCCCTCCCGTGAACCTTTAGTCAATTATAGAGCAGTTGCCCCACGATGCCACTATTGCACCCGTTCAGTCTTTGGGCCTGTCTGGCCAAATTTGAATATTCAGCGTCCACTGTTTTCACTGCTGATGACTTCTGTCTCCCATACTCTGCATGCAGTGCAGCTTTTCCAGCTTTCAGTTGGCTGGTCTACAGGGAGAAGGTTTTCTGCTCAGCACCAGCTTGCTTTCTCAGTGACCTTGCCTCTCAGGCAAGAGATAGCAATAGGGTCTTACTATCTGTTTCTCAAAAACCAACGGCTTTGAAAAAATGTTTTGAGGCTACACCTCCTTGGCCAACAACTCACTGGAAGGTCCATGGTAAAAATTTTCTAGTAACAGTGATGTACCATTATTCAAAAAAGTAGTTTTACATAAGTCTTATTTTTTTGAAAATTAGATTGATCCCCTTGCCCTTTTTTAATTTATTTATTTATTTATTTATTTATTTATTTGTTGGTTTTTTCCTCCGTCCCTTATATTTTAGGGTCTGGTTTCTGGCACTTTTTGGTTCCAGTTCACACTGATTTGTAGCTAGGATCCACTGGCATTTCTTAAATACTATATCAGCTTATATTCTCTCTTTTTTTTTTTTTTTTTTTGGGTTTTTAGTCTCAGGGACCTGGCCTTCAGAACCTCTTCATGGCAATCCTCCTACCTCTGCCTCTGTGCCTTAAAGGCCCAAGTGCTGGGATTAAAACAACGCAAAAAAAAAACACCATGCATTGTTACTGGCAAATATATTTTTAAATTTATTTATTTATTTATTTTTGGTTTTGCAAGCAGACTCTGAGATTAACTAGACAAGCAGGCCTCCTACCTCTGCCTCCCAGAAATTTATTTATTTGAAGAGAAATAGGGCAAGCAGGCAGAGAGAAAATGGGCACACCAGGGCCTCTAGCCACTGCAAACAAACTCCCAGATGCATGTGCCCCTTAGGCATCTGGCTTACGTGGGTCCTGGAGAATTGAACCGGGATCTTTTGGTTTCGTAGGCCAACACCTTTACCGCTAAGCCATCTCTCCAGCCCAATTGAAGCTTTTTTAAATTTAAATTTTTTTTTTTTTTTTGCTTATTTATTTATTTGAGAGCAATAGAGAAAGAGGCAGAGAGAGAGAGGAGAATGGGCACACCAGGGCCTCCAGACATATGTGCCACCTTATGCATCTGGCTTACGTGAGTCCTGGGGAATTGAGCCTTGACCAGGGGTCCTTAGGCTTCACAGGCAAGCGCTTAACCACTAAGCCATCTCTCCAGCCCAATTTTAATTTTTTTATTGACAACTTCCATAATTGTAGACAATATCCCATGGTAATTCCCTCCCTTCCCTCCCACTTTCCCCTTTGAAACTCCATTCTCCATCATATCCCCTCCTCCTCTCAACCAGTGTCTCATTTATTATTATTGTTTTTTTGGTTTTTGCAGGTGGGGTTTCACTCTAGCTCAGGCTGACCTGGAATTCACTATGTAGTATCAGGGTGGCCTCAAACTCATGGCAATCCTCCTACCTCTGCCTCCCAAGTGCTGGGATTAAAGGCCTGTGCCACTGTGCCCAGCTCTTCTTTTATTTGATGTCATGATCTTTTCCTCCTATTTTGATGGTCTTGTGTAGGTAGTGTCAGGCACTGTGAAGTCATGGATATCCAGGCCATTTTGTGTCTGGAGGAGCACATTGTAAGGAGTCCTACTCTTCCATTGGCTCTTAACTTTTTTTTTTTTTGGAGAGAGAGGGAGAGGAAGACAGATAGAGATGGGCACACCAGCAGCCTCTCAGCTGCTGTGAACGAACTCCAGATGTGTGCGCCCCCTTGTGGGCAAGTGTGGCATTGAGCCCTTGCATCACTTTGCATCTGGCTAAATGTGGGACCTGGAGATTGGAACTGACATTCTTTTTTATTTATTTATTTATTTATTTATTTATTTATTTATTTATTTATTTTATTTTTAAATTTATTTTTGGAGAGAGAGAGAGACAGACAGAGAGGGAGAGGAAGACAGATAGAGATGGGTGCGCCAGTAGTCTCTCAGCTGCTGTGAACAAAATCCAGATGCATGTGCCCCCTTGTGGGCAAGTGCAGCATTGCGCCCTTGCGTCACTTTGCATCTGACTAAATGTGGGACCTGGAGATTGGAACCGCTGGACATTGGAACCAGCGTTCTTAGGCTTTGCAGGCAGGTGCCTTAGCCGCTAAGCCATCTCCATCTCTGGAACTGACATTCTTAGGCTTTGCAGGCAGGCGTCTTAACTGCTAAGCCATCTCTCTAGTCCTGGCTCTTACATTCTTTCCACTACCTCCTTGGCAATGGACCCTGAGCCTGGGAAGATGTGATAGAGATATTTCAGTGCTGAACACTCCTCTGTCACTTCTCAGCACCATGGTGCTTTCTGAGTCATCCCAAAGTCACCGACATTAACCAAAAGTGAGAGTGGCATTAATACATGGGTATGAACAGTAAGAGAAGTCCTTACTGGGAAGTTTGGTGAGCATAGTATATACATTTAGCCAGACACCAGCAGGCAGGCATTACACCCCTAGGGCTCATGACTACCCCTGTTGTAGGTTTTCAGTATCAGGGATGTATTCCCTCCTATGGAGTGGGCCTCCAGTCCAATTAGAGAGTGGTTGGTTTCCCCATAACAGACATGCCACTATTGCACCCATTGGCTCATTTGGCCTGGCTGACCAAATTTAAGGCTTGTAGTGTTCACTGTTGAGTATCTTCACTGGTGATTGCTCTCTCTCTTCCATTGAACTGCATGCAGCATAGCTTTTTCCAGCTTTCTGTCAGCTGGTCCACATGGAGGAGGCTTTCAGCTCAGCTCCAGCAAGATTTCTCAGTGACCTTGCAGCCCAAGTATGTGGAGTCTTCAGCAATAGGGTCTTACCATCTATTCCTGGTGGGAAACCAAGGGCCTCAGCAATGGCCTGTAATGTTTTGCCATTTAAAGCATTTATAGATTACACTTGCCTTTTAGTTCATCTTCTAGACAGAATCCTGGAAAATTAGCATAGTTTATGATGTCACTGATCCTTAGGCCCAAGGCAATAGGAGACTGTATTGTTGAGCTAAGCAGAGATTATCAATGGGGATCTCACATTATTTAACAGTCATTTTGTGTTTTCTCTTTCCTGTTAAATTTTGCTTTTTTTTTTTTTAAAAACTTTTTATTTTATCTTAGTTTTTGGAGAGAGACACAGAGAGAGAGAGGAGGGAGGGAGGAAGACAGAGATGGGCGCGCGAGCAGTGTCTCAGCTGCTGAGAACGAAATCTAGATGTGCGCGCCCCTTGTGGCCAAGTGCAGCATTGCGCCCTTGCGTCACTTTGCATCTGGCTAAACGTGGGACCTGGAGATTGGAACAGCTGGAGATTGGAACCAGTGTTCTGAGGGTTAGGAGGCAGGCGCCTTAACCCCTAAGCCATCTCTCCAGCCCTAAATTTTGCTTTTTTGTCCTGCACTTACTCTGTATTTGCACACTTGTGTCCTTGTACTAAAAATACTGTTAACTTGTAAAGGGGGAAAAGTTAGCTTAGTTGATTTGGTACAAAGCTATGGAAATATTGAAAATAACTTCAGCACATGTTGTGGGTTATATTTGAATAAT
This sequence comes from Orientallactaga sibirica, assembly GCA_036365145.1. Taxonomy (NCBI): domain Eukaryota; kingdom Metazoa; phylum Chordata; class Mammalia; order Rodentia; family Dipodidae; genus Orientallactaga; species Orientallactaga sibirica. The sequence continues at coordinate 674,922 of JAEOAD010001941.1, read as the reverse complement.
TCACAGGCCTGTTTCTAAACTTACAACTGTTCTGGACACAATTTGGAACTCTTAGTTGTATTTTTTCTTTACATTTCTGTTTTTCTTACAGCAATTGCGGAAGCTAGTACTTGAAATAATTCATAGAATACCAACCAATGAACACCTTCGTCCTCATACAAAAAATGTTTTGTCTGTGATGTTTCGCTTTTTAGAGGTAATCTTTGAGAATTCTCATTGTATAGCCATATTCAAAATGTTTAATGACTTATTTTTATTTTATTTTATTATATTTGGTTTTTTGAGGTATGGTCTCACTCTAGTTCAGGCTGACCTGGAATTCACTATGCAGTCTCAGGGTGGCCTCGAACTCATGGCGATCCTCCTACCTCTGCCTCCCGAGTGCTGGGATTAAAGGCGTGCACCACCACACCTGGCTATGATTTATTTTTTTTCAAGGTAGGGTCTCACTCTATCCCAGGCTGACCTGGAACTCACTCTGTAGTCTCAGGCTGGCCTCCAACTCATGATGATCCTCCTACCTCTGCTTCCTGAGTGCTGGGATTAAAGGCATGCACAACCATACCCGGCTTTAATGACTTTATACTGAACTGATAATGTCCCACACAGAAAAAAAATTTGGGATTTTAGAGCTGTTTCAGGGTTTTGATTTTTTTGTTTTTGTTTTTTGTTTTTCGAGGTAGGGTCCCACTGTAGCCCAGGCTGACCTGGAATTCACTGTGTTGTTTCAGGGTGTCCTTGAACTCATAATGATTCTATTATCTCTCTCTCCTGAGTGCTGAGATTAAAGGCGTGGTGTGCCATGCCTGGCTCTAGGTTTTTTTTTTTTTTTTTGGAGAGAGACAGGAGGAGAGGAAGACAGATAGAGATGGGCGCGCCAGCAGTCTCTCAGCTGCTGCAAACGAAATCCGGATGTGTGCGCCCCCTTGTGGTCAAGTGCGGCATTGCGCCCTTGCGTCACTTTGCATCTGGCTAAACGAGGGACCTGGAGATTGGAACCACTGGAGATTGGAACCAGCGTTCTTAGGCTTAGGAGGCAGGGACCTTAACAGCTAAGCCGTCTCTCCAGCCCATGGCTCTAGGTTTTTGAATTTTGCATGAAGGATGTTCAGTCTGTTTCTAAGCAGTAAGCCATGTCAGTTTGGCCATGAGGTTATTAATACATGGCGTGAGTTGCCGTAGATGACATAGGTATATATGTTCATCTGTCTCACAGTGCTGGTTGGCTGCCTGTCAGGTGGTCTGAAGACCCTGGCTTCCTTTGTGGGATAACTGGATTTGGGGCCTTTTGAGTTTTCAGCAAATATGATTTGGTTGGTGGAGGGTATATTTCAAGACTGTGGTTAGAAAATTAGTCTTTTTATTTTTATTTTATTTTTATTTTTTTCTGGTTTTTCGATGTAGGGTCTCACTCTAGCCTAGTCTGACCTGGAATTCACTATGTAGTGATGGGGTGGCCTTGAAGGCATGGCGATCCTCCTACCTCTGCTTCCCGAGTGCTGGGATTAAAGGCATGTGCCACCATGTCCGGCTTGAAAAATTAATCTTTAGTTTAAAATATTTTCAGAGGTATAACATTTTTAATGCTTTTTTTTAAAGACAGAAAATGAAGAAAATGTTCTTATTTGTCTAAGAATAATTATTGAGCTACACAAACAGTTCAGGCCACCAATCACACAGGAGGTAAGTTGCTCATGTTTACAGCATTTATGGCTTATCAACATGTTACTCCTGCAGGGTAAATTGTTAGCTGCTTTAAAGTTGGCATCGTGAACGTACTGCTGTTGCATATAAACTATAGTGGAAGTGGGTTCTTTGAATTCACCAATGACTTTTTTTTTAAATATAGACCAGTATTAGGACCTTGGCAATTTCCCTTTCTCACCTCTTGTGTTTATTCCCATGATTGTGATAATGCTGCACATCATCATGTCCCAGTCCTTTTCCCTGTAGTGCATGTCAGCATTTCCCCAGCATAAAGTTTTTTTTAATATTTAATGAATTTAACTTAATTTATTAATTTTTTAAAAGAGATTTTCTTTTTTTATATTTATTTATTTGAGAGAGAAAGAGGCAGAGCAAGAGAATGTGTGCACCAGGGCCTCTAGCCACTGCAAACGAACTCCAGACGCATGCGCCCCCTTGTGCATCTGGCTTACGTGGGTCCTGGAAAATCAAACTGGGATCCTTTGGCTTTGCAGGCAAACGCCTTAACTGCTGAGCCATCTCTCCAGCCCTAATATTTTATTTTTATTTATTTGATGGGGTGGGGAATAAGTACACCATGGCCTCTAGCCACTGCAAACGAACTCCATATGCATGCGTCTCCTTGTGCATCTGGCTAATGTGGGTCCTGGAGAATCAAACCTGTGTCCTTTGGCTTTGCAGGCAAATGCCTTAATCACTAAACCATCCCTCTAGCCTTAAAATAAAGGTTTTAAAAAGTATTTTATTTTTAAGCTGTGTGTGGTGGCACATGCCTTTAATCCCAGCACTCTGGAGGCAGAGGTAGGAGGATTTCTGTGAGTTCAAGGCCACCCTGAGTCAACATAGTGATAAAGATTTATTTACTTTTATTTATCAGATACAGAGAGAGAGGGAGAGAAAGAAAGAGAGAAATAGAGATTGAGAGTGGGCACGCTAGGGTCTCTAGCCATTGTAAACTAACTCCAGATGCATATTCCCCCTTGTGCATCTGGCTTACATGGGTCTTGGGGAATTGAACCTGGGTCTTTAGGCTTCGCAGGCAAACGCCTTTACTGCTGAGCCATTTCCCCAGCCCCCTAAACCTTTTTTTTTTTAGTTTCTCAAAGTAGGGTCTTGCTGTAGCTCAGGCTGGCCTCAAACTTATGGTGATCCTCCTACCTCTGCCTCCCAACTGCTGGGATTAAAGGCGTGCACCACCATGCCCAGCTTAAAGCTAACTTTTAATTGGGCATGATATTCTTATGGCTAACCTTATTTCTGGATAGTTAAGGTGTTTCATTTATGATTGACTCTTGTCAATTGTCATTGTTTATAGTTCAGCTACTTCACTGCCTGGAGTTGTCTGCAGTAGAGTTAGCTTCTGCCTCTGATGGGTTGCCACTTTGATTTCTAGAAAGGTTTTGTTAGTTTCTGGTTCTCTCAGTAGTGTGAGTCTCCTTGTTACTGCATCCTCTACATTATTCTTGTGCATTATTATTTTTCAAAGGGCAGAAAGTGCCTCTCTGTTCTTTTTGAATTAGAAACTCATTTTGTTTCAGTCCTTCTATATTTGTATTTTTTCTTTTATTTTTTATGGTCCAAAAGACCATAAAAATGAGAGAGAGAGACAGAGAATTGATGTACCAGGGCCTTAGCCACAGCAAATGAACTCCAGATGTGTGTGCTACCTTTTGCTTCTAGCTTATGTGGGTTCTGGGGAGTTGAACCTGGATCCTTAGGCTTTGCAGGCAGGTGCCTTCACCATTCAGCCATCTCTCCAGCCTTGTATTTCTTTTTTTGTTGATAACCATTGCCTGTGTTTTACCTGACATTTTCCTTATCTGCTTTTTGAGTTCTTATACATTAAAACAAAACTTTGTACTACATTTTCTTTGTGTAAATATGTTCTTATAAGTGTGTGTCTCTCTCTTTTTTAGATTCATCATTTTTTGGATTTTGTGAAACAGATTTACAAGGAGCTTCCAAAAGTAGTGGTATGTTCTAACTATAGTTTGAATTAATTACCCATATTATTGTGTATTATTAGCTATATTATCTATTACTTCCTATTCCTAAGGGAACAGTTTTCTTAAAGAAGTAATTGGGAGGTGTGTGCTAATTTTAGAATGGGAGTATTAAACATAAGCAGACATACTGTGTTTGACACTGTTCTTTTTGTGTGTAGAACCGCTACTTTGAGAACCCTCAAGTGATCCCCGAGAACACAGTGCCCCCCCCAGAAGTCGTTGGTATGATTACAACAATTGCTGTGAAAGTCAATCCCGAGCGTGAGGACAGCGAGACTCGAACGGTGGGTGTTTCCTTGTCTGCTGAGTTCTTTTTCCCCAGGTAGGGTCTCACTCTAGGCCAGGCTGACCTGGAATTCACTATGTAGTCTCAGGGTGGTCTCGAACTCACGGGTGATCCTCTTACTTCTGCCTCCCAAATGCTGGGATTAAAGGCATGCGCCACCATGCCCGGCTGTTTTCTTTTCTTTTTTTTTTTTAATTAAAAAAATTTTTTTTTTGAAATTTTCTTATTGACAATTTCTTTAATTGTAGGCAATAACCCATGTACTTCCCTCTTTCCCCTCACTTTCCCCTTTGTAATTCCACTCTCTATCCCCTCCCCCTCTCAGTCTCTGTTTTCATTTTCACCCAGTTTTTTGGTTTTTCTAGGTATGGTCTCACTGTAGTTCAGGTTGACCTGAATTCACTATGTAGTCTCAGGGTGGCCTCGAACTCATGGCCATCCTTCTACCTCTGCCTCCTGAGTGCTGGGATTAAATTTGTGTGCCACCATACCCAGCCTCAGCCAGTAAAAAAAAAAATTTTTTTTTAAATTTATTCCTTCATTTATTTGCAAGCAGAGAGGGAGAAATGGGCATGCCAGGACCTCCAGCCACTGTGTATGACCTCCAGATGCATGTAGCATTTTGCATCTGGATTTATATGGGTACTGGGGAATTGAACCTGGGTTGTTAGGTTTTGCAGGCAAGTGCCTTAACAGCTGAGCCATCTCTCCATCTCTGCTGAGTAGTTTTTTCAGCCTATGGCTTCTCAGCTTGATAGAGGAAGAGATGAGACATGTTATACTATTTGTACCATTTAGATTTTACTTTTTTTTTTTTTTCTGTAGTACATGGAAGCATTTAAGGTAAATAGGTGAGGTTTCCATCATTGCTGCCACATTGTGAAGACCAAGTTGCTGAGGACACTAGGGGCAGCAGGCCTGGCACTGAGGGCTCTGTCCTGCTCTTCACTTTTGAGTTTGTTTTTTCCCCTCTTTGAGGTATTTGACATTAGTGAAGTCCCTTATAAACATTAGGTAAAAATTGTATTCAGGGCTGAAGAGATGGCTTAGCAGATAAGGTGTTTGCCTGCAAAGCCAAAGGACCCAGGTTCAATTCCCCAGGAACCACGTAAGCCAGATGCGCAAGGGGGCACATGCATCTGGAGTTCGTTTGCAGTGGCTGGAGGCCCTGGCATGCCCATTCTCTCTCTCCCTCTTTTTCAAATAAGTAGATAAGTAAAAGATATTTTAAAATAAATAAAAATTTAAAAAGTGTATTCAGTTACCAGAAACACAGGTTTTTTGGTTAAGACTACCTGGACATTGTCTCAGCCCAATTGTTCAGGGTTTTTTTTTTTTTTTTTTTTTTGGTTTTGCGAGGTAGAGTGGACTTCACTCTGTGGTCTCAGGATGGCCTTGAACCACGGCGATCCTACCTCTGCCTCCTGAGTGCTGGGATTAAAGGTGTGTGCCACCATACCCAGCACGTTTTCTGACTTTAGAAAGGTTCACAAACCTTTGCTCAAAACTCTCTTAATCTTCAAATCTTGTGGGATTTGTGAAGGCTGGTATTGTCTCCAAGAAGTGTGTCATATTGTTCCTGTTGTCTTTCATGGGGACAGGTATTGAGCCTGTATTCTGACTTCCTAGAAATGAGTTAAGAATGCTTTATCAGGGCTGGAGAGATGGCTCCATGGTTAAGGAGTTTGCCTGCAAAGAGTAACAACCTGGGTTTGACTCCTCAAAACCCATGTAGAGCCAGATGCACAAAGTGATGCATGCATCTGGTGCACTTATTCTCTCTCTGCTTGCAAATAAATAAAAATATTAAAAAATAAGCCGGGCGTGGTGGCACACGCCTTTAATCACAGCACTCGGGAGGCAGAGGCAGGAAGATCACCGAGAGCTCGAGGCCACCCTGAGACTACCATAGTGAATTCCAGGTCAGCCTGGACCAGAGTGAGACCCTACCTCGAAAAAAAAAAAAAAAAAAAAAAAAAAAAAAAAAAAAAGAGGCATGGTATGGTGGCTCATGCCTTTATTCCCAGCAATTTGGGAGGCACAGGAAGAGGAGCACCATGAGTTCAAGGCTACCCTGAGACCAAAAAAAAAAAAAAAAAAAAAAAAAAAGCTTTATCCTTGCCAGGAGTGGTGGTGCATGCCTTTGATCCCAGCACTCAGGAGGCAGAGGTAGCTGTGAGTATATAGTGAATTATAGATCAGCCTAGGTTACGGTGAGACTTCCTTTAAAAACCTAAATAAAAGAAAACAAAACCACAAAACAAAGAAAGAATGCTTTATTGGTCTATGTTTCAGCTTACGCTCGATGATGAGGATGTTTTTTTCCAGGTAGGGTGTCACTCTAGCCCAGGTTAAGTTGGAATTCTCTATGTAGGATGTGTCAGTGTGTTTACCCATTGTGATGATTTCAGGAAACTGGCTGGGGCTCTGTAAGTGCCACAAAAATAACCACAGACCTGTCTTTCTCCAACTTGCAGCATTCCATCATCCCAAGAGGATCACTTTCTCTCAAAGTGTTGGCAGAATTGCCCATTATTGTTGTATTAATGTACCAGGTATGTATATTGCTTGTTAATTTTGGGTGGGAGTGTTGGCTTCTTCATGAGAAAGTTCTGTCTGGTTCCTGAAGGAAACAGGATGTATTTGAAGCATACAGGTGAACAGTGAATCCTGCATCTTTGTTGTACCTGCTTTGTTTTAGCCTAATGTCAAAGCATGAAACGACTGTGCTTCCTTTTAGCTCTACAAACTGAACATCCACAATGTTGTTGCTGAGTTTGTGCCCTTGATCATGAATACCATTGCAATCCAGGTTTCTGCACAAGCCAGGTGAGAGTTCTTTGTATAGTGACATTGTCAACAGCTACAGCTCTTTTCAACTGATAATACACTGGTTCTCATCCTTAAGACATGAGAGAGGGCTAGAGAGATGGCTTGGTGTTAAGGTGCTTGCTTGCCTGCAAAGCCTAAAGACCCAGGTTCAATTCCCCAGTATCCACATAAATCAGACACACAAAGTGGTGCAAGTGTCTGGAGTTCATTTGCAGTGGCTAGAGGCTGTGGCACACCCATTCTTTTTATCTGCCCCCCTCTCTCTCAAATAAAATATTTTTAAAAAGACAGAAGGGCTGGAGAGATGGCTTAGTGGTTAAGGTGCCTGCCTCTTAAGCCTAAGAACGCTGCTTCCAATCTCCAGGTCCCACATTTAGCCAGATGCAAAATGATGCAAGGGCGCAGTGCCGCACCTGACCACAAGGGGGCGCACATATCTGGATTTCATTAGCAGCAGCTGAGAGACTGCTGGCGCACCCATCTCTGTCTTTCTCTCCCCCTCTCTCTGTCTCTCTCCAAAAAAAAAAAAAGACAGGAGTATGTGCATTTTAGTAAAACCAAATGCATTTTGACTTTTTTTTTTTTTTTTGGTTTTGCAAGGTAGGGTTTCACTCTGGTCCAGGCTGACCTGGAATTAACTATGTAGTCTCAGGGTGGCCTCGAACTCTTGGCGATCCTCCTACCTCTGCCTCCCGAGTGCTGGGATTAAAGGCGTGCGCCACCACGCCCGGCTTTAGTTCTTTCTTTGGAAGATAGGTCATAATGGTTTGGTTTCTGTTAGGTGGTAAATTTAGAAGCTTTACTTGCTTTAGGCATTATGGTACTCATAACAGTGGGTAGCCAAGCTTTTCACCTTTCAGCATTTGTTGTGACTGTTCTTTCAGAATGACTGCTAGAGTCTTCTTCACATCCTGTGCCTTGTCCTCTGTCAGAAATGGGTGAGCTGTGTTCTCACTGCTTGCATTCTTCTAAGAGCTTCAGTGATTCTCCTGACTTGGGCCTATCTGCCTGAGTCATCTCGAACAACCCCCTGGCTCAGCACTGAGCCAATACCTAGCACATAGGTTCTCTTACATTCTGAGTTGCACTGTGCATTAGTCTAGTGTGGTTATGTGGAATCCACCAGATGACTGGTGTGGGATTGTTTGGTTTGGGCCTTTAGCTCTTTTACGTTATTTGAAATGGCATAAAACAGGCTGGAGGATGGCTTAGTGTTGCAGTCAGGTTTGCATTGCTGGTAGAAATCACCCTACCAAGAGCAGTTTGGGGGAAAAAGAGGTTTATTTTGACTTAGAGGCTTGAGGGGGAAGCTCCATGTTGGCAGGAAAAACCATAGCATGAGCAGAGAGTGGACATCACCCCCTGGCCAACATCAGGTGGACAACAGCAACAGGAGAGTGTGCTAAACACTGGCATGGGGACGCTGGCTATAACACACTGCCTCCAGGAGGCTTTAATTTCAATTGCCATCAGCTGGGGAGACTAACATTCAGCACACTTAAGTTTATGGGGGACACCTGAATCGAACCACCACATTCTGCCCCTGGCCCCCATAAACTGATAAACACACATGATGTAAAATGCAATGCATTCATGCAATTTTAAAAGTCCCATAGTTTTTATCAATTCCAATGATATTCATACATCCCCATAGTCCAAGATCTTTTAACTGAGCCATAATACTAAAATATCCCCCCAAATCCCATAATAGCACAGAGTAAACATTCACACTGCAAAAAATGGCATTGGACAAAGCAAAGACAGAACAAACATCAAACTCTGTAGCTCCAAGTCCAACAACTCTAGTCAGTGACAAATCTCCAAGTCTGATAATTCTAACCAGCAACAAGTCTCTGGAGTTCAAATTCCACCCCTCCAGCTAGGCTACTCACAGTCCTGGAAAACTTCATCCTGGACCGGCAGCTCTCCTTGGCAGCCATCTCATGGTCCCCGCATCTCCACTGGGTCTCCACTGCAACCCACTGTTCATCCTCATGGCTCCATTGGGTCTCCATGCAGCCATCCAGCAAACCTGCTTCACACTGCCCATGGCCATTTCCAAAACACAAGACCATGTTACAAACTCAATGACCCTCTCTTTCCTGCATTTCTTATACTCCACAATACCAGGTAGAGTGCCAATTTGTTAATCCAGGGGGGAATAAAGCCAACTTTGAAGAACAGGACACTCCTTTAGTGTTCAGGCCCCTTCAAAAGGGTCTGCATTCTTCCTGTTGCCCCAGTGCAGGTCAGCTGGCTCAATCTCAATGGTTGTAATCTCTCAAACAATTTGCAGGTGAATGGGCAGCAGTTTAGGCCTAAAGATTTCATTTTTTTCTGTGCCATATCCCTCTGTTCACACCAGTCCATTTCTACGAATTGCAACCCTGCACAGCCTCTCAGGACACGGGCATAACAGCAAGCCTCTCAAACTGCTTCTAGCCCAGTCCAGGCAAAGCTCTTTCTCACCCTCACAAGCCAAACCTCACAGTCCATAGTTCTTACTGCATTCAGGTCTTTCAGCTCTGACCAGAATAGTCCATTAATCCGTACTTACAGCACTGCAAGACATTTCTTAGGCCAAGGTTTCAGATCCTTCCACATTCCTCTTGAAAATCAGCTCCAAAAGGCCAAAGCCACACAGTCAGGTGTCTAGCAGCAATCCCACTCTTTAGTACCACTTTACTGTTGCAGTCAGGTTTGCATTGTTGGTTGAAATCACTCAACCAAGAGCAGCTTGTGGGAAAAAAGAGGTTTATTTTGGCTTACAGACTTGAGGGGGAAGCTCCATGATGGCAGGAAAAATGGTGGCATGAACAGAGTGTGGACATCACCCCCTGGCCAACATAAGATAGACAACAACAACAGGAGAGTGTGCCAAACACTGGCAGGGGGAGCTGACTATAACACCCATAAACCCATCCCCAACAATACACTGCCTCCAGGAGGCTTTAATTTCCAATTGCCATCAGCTGAGGAGACTAGCACTCAGCACACTTAAGTTTATGGGGGACACCTGAATCAAACCACTACAAGGCGCATGCCTGTGAAGCCTAAGGATCCCAATTCTATTCTCCAGGTCCCACGCAAGCCAGATGCACATGGTGGGGCATGCGTTTGGAGTTGGTTTGCTGTGGCTAGAGGCCCTGGTGTGCTCATTCTCTCTCTCCCCCCCTTCTCTGTGTTAAATAAATAAAATAAAAAAATGAAATGGCGTAAAACGCTGGATACATTTATGTGTTGCTGTGTTGTTCAGGTCTGTGAGGAAATAGACTTCAGGGTTTAGCAATTGTCATAGGCATTTAATTCTAACCTCACCTAAAGAGTGAGAGCTAATATTGTCGATTTAATTTTATCCCCCACAGGCAGCATAAGCTTTACAACAAGGAGCTGTATGCTGACTTCATTGCTGCACAGATTAAAACCCTGTCATTTTTAGCTTATATCATCAGAATTTACCAGGTAAGTTAGCTGATTTTGGTTTTGGTTTGTTTTAAATACAATAAAATTCACCTTCTATGAGTATATGCCTCTTTGAATTGACAGTGGCTTAAAGCTGGTAACTTCTGACATGTGAACATACAGGACATTGCTGTCACCCTCAACATTTCTTCATGGATATTTGTAGTAAATTTCTCCCTCATACCTCCCCATTCCCTGACAAACCTTTGTTCTTATGGAGTCTGACAGGAATGCTGAGTCACCCTATCAGGAATGAAATACTTGACAGTATTTATCCTACTTTTGCTTTCCTTTTTTTTTTTTTTGTTTCTTTTTGTTTATTTGAGAGTGACAGACAGAGAATGGGCGCACCAGAGCCTCCAGCCACTGCAAACGAACTCTAGATGCATGCGCCACCTTGTGCATCTGGCTTATGTGGGTTCTGGGAATTGAGCCTTGAACCAGGGTCCTTAGGCTTCACAGGCAAGCACTTAACCACTAAGCCATCTCTCCAGCCTTTGTTTCTGTTCTTTTGAGGTAGGGTCTCACTGTAGCCCATGCTGGCCTGGAATTCACTATGTAGTTTCAAGGTGGCCTTGAACTCATGGCGATCTTTCTACTTTGCCTCCTGAGGGCTGGGATAAAGGCCTGTGCTCCACACCTGGCATGCTTTTTAACTTTTCCTCCAAAAGACTCTTACCCCAGGCACTATCCCTTTGGGTGTTAGCACATCGTATGTGAATTTGGAGAATGGTTGGCACATTTAAGTCCCCACAGCAGAATTCCATTAAATGTATGCTTTACTATGATGTTACCTGTTTTCCAGTTGGTGGACATTGGGCTGTTCCATTTTTTGTTTTTTGTTTTGTTGTGTTGTTAATTTAAATAGCTTTATTATGATGTAAGTATTAGAGTCATCACTGTTGTCACTCACAACTTACATTAATGGGAAGACTTAAGTAGAGAGTTCACCTGCTAAACACTTGTTAGCATTTATTTACCTTCAGGTAAGAAATGATGCATTTTACTGTTGAGATTTGGAAACAGTAGGCAAAGATAAAGACAGTATCTGATACCCCGTGTGAATAGGAGGTTGTAAAGACAGTATCCAGTACCACCTGTAAAAAGATGGCTGTTCATTTGTCATGCTTCATTCCAGAGTGTCAGTTCAAGCATGTGTCGATGCACATCCATGTGTGTGCATACACACAGCCTTTTTGGATATTACATGTTTGGTAACCCTATTCCTCTAGGATAGAAGTGGGTTTTTCTCACCCCCAGCATGTAACTGCCTCGTTGTTGTGACAGGAGCTGGTGACCAAGTACTCTCAGCAGATGGTCAAAGGCATGCTACAGCTCCTTTCAAATTGTCCAGCGGAGACCGCACACCTCAGGAAGGAGCTTCTGATAGCTGCAAAGCACATCCTCACCACAGAGCTGAGGAACCGTAAGGCCACCTTTCCTTTGGAGGCTGAGGGGCAGCGGGTGGAGCTCAGTGATGGGACAGGGTTGTCTGGTGTGTCTTAGTATTTTTCTTACTTTGCAAAATTGCAAATAACCATTTGATCACATAGAGTTGGCAACTTAAAAAAAATATATAAATACATTATTTATTTATTTATTTATTTGAGAGAGAGAGAGAGAGAGGGTCTCTTGCCACTGCAGACAAACTCCAGATGCATGCACCCCCTTGTGCATCTCTGGCTTACGTGGAAAATCGAACTCGAATCTTTTGGCTTTGCAGGCAAATGCCTTAACTGCTAAGCTATCTCTCCAGCCCAAGTTAGCAACTTTTATTTTATTTAACATATTTTTTAATATTTTATTTTTATTTATTTATTTGACAGAAGAGGGAGAGAGAGAGAAAAGAGATTGGACACACCAGGGCCTCCAGCTACTACAAACGAACTCCAGATGCATGAACCCCCTTGTGCATCTGGCTAACGTGGGTCCTGGGGAATTGAACCTGGATCCTTTGGCTTTGCAGGCAAACACCTTAAGTGCTTAGCCATCCAGCCGAGTTGGCAGCTTTTAAACAGAGCAAAATTCAGTTTTTATTCTCCAACCTATGAAATGATGGATGGCTTTGTTTCTGAGGTTTGGGCTGATAATTTTCTTTCTATTAATCTGATGAGTATGCTTTTTCTATATATAATATTGGTAATTTTTAAGACTTGAGATATGTAATATATTCAAAATTGTAGGTTCAAGTTGCATCCTAATTATTTTGTGATGATCACTAAAGGTTTATTGATTGGCTTAGTGAAGGATCTGTGCCTCAAGTACCATTCTGAGTGCATTTCTGGGTCTGTCATCAGAGTAGGAAGGATTTTGGAACTTCCTGTGGAACTGTTGGTAGCAGGAGGTTCCACTTGGGGCCATGTGGTTCTCATGCCTATCACATAGCCTTGTTCATCCCTATACAGGCTGACCTTTGGGGTCATAGAACTGACATCAGTCTGTGTTAGTTTGAGCTTACCAAAATTTGTGGTTTGCTAAGCTCCTCTCCTCCATGGTTTTAACCTGAGATTGCTGAATGCGGTATTTAGAGTCTCCCTCCCTCCCTCCCTCCCTCCTCTCTCTCTCTCTTTCTTTCTTTCTTTCTTTTTTTTGGAGAGAGACACAAAGAGAGAGGGAGGAAAACAGAGATGGGCACGCAAGCAGCCTTTCAGCTGCTGTGAACGAAATCCAGATGTTTGCGCCCCCTTGTGGTCAAGTGCGGCATTGCGCCCTTCTGTCACTTTGCATCTGGCTAAACGTGGGACCTGGAGGTTGGAACTGCTGGAGATTGGAACCAGTGTTCTTAGGCTTAGGAGGCAGGCACCTTAACCGCTAAGCCATCTATCTCTCCAGCCTGAGTCTCCCTTTCTTTTTGGGATGTGTGTGTTTGTGGGTGGTGGGGAGGGACCTCTTTAATGATTGGCTTAAAAAATTCTTTAAAAAAATTTTTTTAAGTTTTGGTTTTTTGAGGTAGGGTCTTATTCTAGCCCAGGTGGAAATTCACTCTGTAGTCTCAGGGTGGCCTCGAACTCATGGTGATCCTTCTACCTCTGCCTCCTGAGTGCTGGGATTAAAGACGTGCGCCACCACGCCCAGCTTAAAAGTATTTTTATTTGTGGGTAGGAAGGCAGAGGTAGGATCGCTGTGAGTTTGAGGCTACTCTGAGACTGCAGGATGAATTCCAGGTCATCCTGGACTAGAGTGAAACCTACCTCCAAAAACTAAAAAAAAAAATAAATAAATAATTTATTTGTTTATTTGAGAGAATAAGAGACAGAGGGCGATAGAGAAAGAGAGAACGGGCACATCATGGCCTCTAGCTGCTATAAACTCTAGACACGTGTGCCCTCTTGGGCTTATGTAGGTCCTAGGGAATCAAACCTGGGTCCTGTGGCTTTGCAAGCAAGTGCCTTAATTGCTAAATCATTTCTCCAGCTCTTATTTATTTGAGAGAGAAAGCAGTAGATAAAGAATGGGTGTGCCAGGGCCTCTAGCCACTGCAAATGAACTCCAGACATGTGCCACCTTGTGCATCTTGTTTACATGGGTATTATTGGGGAATCTAACCTGGGTCCTTAAGCTAAACCACTAAGCCATCTCTCCAGCCCATGATTGGCTTTTAAAAACAAACAAGGTATTGGGAGGCAGAGGTAGGAGGATCACCGAGAGTTCGAGGCCACCCTGAGACTACATAGTAAATTCCAGGTCAGCCTGGACCAGAGTGAGACCCTACCTTGCAAAAACCAAAACAAACAAACAAACAAACAAACAAGGTAGTCTTAAGAGTTTATTTTGAAGCCCATAGTAGTTCCTGGGCTTGCGTAGGTAATGATGGTAGCACATATCAGAAAAGATGACTGTAAGAAACATATGCAAACTCATGTAGAGTCATATGTAAAGCGGGGTGATGGCACATAACTGTTTTTTTTGTTTTTTTTATTTTTTTTATTTTTTGAGGTAGGGTCTCACTCTAGCCCAGGCTGACCTGGAATTCACTATGTCGTCTCAGGGTGCCCTTGAACTTATGGCGATCTTCCTTTCTCTTCCTCCTGTGTGCTGGAATTAAAGGCCTGTGCCCCACCCAGGTAGCCCCTATTTTTGTTTTTAGGGTAAGGTCTTCCTCTAACCCAAACTGACCTGGAATTCACTATGTAATCTCAGACCTGCCTCAAACTCTCAGCAGTCCTCCTACCTTGCCTCTTGAGTGCTGGGATTAAAGGCGAGTAGCCTGGGCTACAGAGTGAGTTCCAGGTGAGACCCTGCTTCAAACCAAAACAAAACATAAAAGAACCAGTTGCACCGGCTCACACCTGTGATCCCAGTATTTGGGTGGCTGAGGCAGGGGGATCTCTGTAAATTTAAGGCCAGCCTGGTCTTACAGATTAAGACTTGTCTCAAAACAAAACACATGACTCTTGGGCTGGAGAGATGGCTTAGTGGTAAAAGGTGCTTGCTTGTTGTAGTGCTGTGATTCAGGTGTCCCCATAAACTCAGGTGTTCTGAATGCTAGGTCCACAGCTGATGACAATTTGGGAATTGAGTCCTCCTGGAGGCGGTGTCTTGTTGGGGGCGGGCTTATGGGTGTTATAGCCAGCTTCCTCCTGCCAGTGTTTGGCACACTCTCCTGTTGCTGTTGTCCATCTGATGTTGGTGAGGAGGTGATGTCTATTCCCCTGCCATCATGGAGCGTTCCTTGAGTCTGTAAGCCAAAATAAATCCTTTTTCCTACAAACTGCTCTTGATCAGCTGTTTTCTGTCAGCAATGTGAACCTGACTGTTTAGGGTGTGAAGCCTAAGGACCCAGATTCAGTTCCCTAGTACCCATGTAAGCCAGATGCACATGAGTCTGGTCTGGAGTTTTTTTTACAATGGCTGGAGGCCCTGGTGTGCCCCATTCTCTCTATCTGCTTTTATCTCTCTAAGAAAGAAATCTATTTTTTTGGCTTTCTGTAGCCTTGAACTCTCGGTGATCCTCCTACCTCTGCCTCCTGAGTGCTGGGATTAAAGGCGTGCATCAACTAGCCCGGCTGTGTTTTTTTTTTTTTTTAATTAATTTATTTATTTGAGAGAAAGAGAGAATGGGCACGCCAGGGCCTCCAACCACTGCAAACGAACTCTAGATGCATGCACCCCCTTGTACTTGGCTTACGTGGGTCCTGGGGAATCAAGCTGGGATCCTTTGGTTTTGCAGGCAAATGCCTAAATTGCTAAGCCATCTCTCTGGCTGTTTTTTTTTTTTTTTTTTTAATTTTGTTTACTTTTAAAAATTTATTAGCAACAGACAGAAAGAAGCAGAGAGAGAGAACAGGCGCACCAGGGCCTCCAACCACTGCAAATGAACTCCAGATGCATGTGCTACCTTGTGCAGCTGGCTTATGTGGGTAATGTGAAATTGAGCCTTGAACCAGGGTCCTAAGGCTTCATAGGCAAGCACTTAACCGCTAAACCATCTTTTCAGCCCCTGTGGCTGTTTTTTTTTTTTTTTTTTAAGTTTTTTAATAAAGAAACTTTCACAGGGCGTAGTGATGCACGTCTTTAATCCCAGCACTCGAGAGGCAGAGTTAGGAGGATCACTGAGTTCGAGGCCACCCTGAGACTACATAGTGAATTCCAGGTCAGCCTGAGCTAGCGTGAGACCCTACGTTGGAAAACAAAATAACAAAAAAAAAAAAAAAAAAAAAAAAAAAACTCTTGTTAAATGTTAACCATAATTATCATGTCTAAAAATGTATAAGTTGGAATTTCTCCTTATCCATCCTTCCTTTTTGTTTTTTTTTTTTTTTTTTGTATCTGAAACATAAAAATGCACTAATTTCTTTTTCTTTTTTTCTTTTTTCAAGGTAGGGTTTCACTCTAGCTGAGGTTAACCTGGAATTCACTATTGTAGTCTCCAGGTGGCCTCAAACTCACAGCTAATCCTCCTCCCTCTGCCTCCTGAGTGCTGGGATTAAAGGCATGTGCTACCACGCCCTGCTTAAAAATGCACTAATTTGCCGGGTGTGGTGGCGCACATGCCTTTAATCCCAGCACTCGGGAGGCAGAGGGAGGAGGATCAGAGAGAGTTCGAGGCCACCCTAAGACTACATAGTGAATTCCAGGTCAGTCTGGACCAGAGTGAGACCCTACCTTGCAAAACAAACAAACAAAAAAAAAAAAAAAAAAATTCACTACTTTCTGAAGAGTTAGAGGATTGCAACAATGCAACATTCTCAGAGATTCTGGCTTTGGAAATGGAGAAGCTATGGAAGCTAGTGGCTGTGCAGATCAATTTTTTTGTGACTTCTGTATTTAAACTGAATTTTCACCCTCCCCATGTCCTCCCGCTCTGGGTGTTTGGGTGCTTTGGGTGTCTCCCCCCCGAGGCAGGGTCTTGCTCTAGCTCAGGCTGACCTGGAATTCACTATGTAGTCTCAGGGTGGCCTCAAACTCATGGCGATCCTCCTACCTCTGCCTCCCAAGTGCTGGGTTTAAAGGTGTGCGCCACCACGCCTGGCTGGTTTGGGTCTTTTTTTTGTGCCCCTTGCTCTCAGACACATGTCCCCTCTGACTCAGAAGAGACTACTTGAAGCTGGCACTTGTGACGTGGCCTGGCTTTAGAAGTTGACCAGAAACAAAGTGTGTGTGTCCATAGGATGTCCATTTCTTTGATGTGTCTGGTCCTCTGTGGCTGTTTGGTGGTGGAAAGTGTACTTTACCCAACTTCATGAGCTGGCTGTATGCCAGGCTTGTTCCAGAACCTGACTGTCCTGTTGGATGCATGTCTTTCTTATTCTTAAGAAGTCAGTTCTCAACACTAAACATGACTGACTCCATCTTTGGGGCAGGTAGTTTGCATGGCCAGCAGAGCCTGTGCTGTAGCCTGAGAAGAAATATTCCTTTCTGGTCTCTTGTTTGACTGTTTTCTTTGCCTATGCAGCTGCAGACCGACTGCTGTGAAAACTGTGGTAACAATGTGTTCTTGATCTTGACAGTGACCTTGTCCATGTGTTTGATTCTAGAGTTCATTCCATGCATGGACAAGCTGTTTGATGAATCCATATTGATTGGCTCAGGATATACTGCAAGAGAGACTCTAAGGTACATGATTAGAACCGTGGTACCTGGTTGGTTTAAAAGCCAGGGGCAGCAGTGACTGGATGCACGTCTTTAATCCCAGCACTCGAGAGGCAGAGTTAGGAGGATCACTGAGTTCGAGGCCACCCTGAGACTACATAGTGAATTCCAGGTCAGCCTGAGCTAGCGTGAGACCCTACGTTGGAAAACAAAATAACAACAACAAAAAAAAAAGGAAAAAAAACTCTTGTTAAATGTTAACCATAATTATCATGTCTAAAAATGTATAAGTTGGAATTTCTCCTTATCCATCCTTCCTTTTTGTTTTTTTTTTTTTTTTGTATCTGAAACATAAAAAATGCACTAATTTCTTTTTCTTTTTTTCTTTTTTCAAGGTAGGGTTTCACTCTAGCTGAGGTTAACCTGGAATTCACTATTGTAGTCTCCAGGTGGCCTCGAACTCACAGCTAATCCTCCTCCCTCTGCCTCCTGAGTGCTGGGATTAAAGGCATGTGCTACCACGCCCTGCTTAAAAATGCACTAATTTGCCGGGTGTGGTGGCGCACAGCCTTTAATCCCAGCACTCAGGAGGCAGAGGTAGGAGGATCAGAGAGAGTTCGAGGCCACCCTAAGACTACATAGTTAATTCCAGGTCAGTCTGGACCAGAGTGAGACCCTACCTTGCAAAACCAAAAAAAAAAAAAAAAAAAAAAAAAAAAAAAAAAAAAATTCACTGATTTCTGAAGAGTTAGAGGATTGCAACAATGCAACATTCTCAGAGATTCTGGCTTTGGAAATGGAGAAGCTATGGAAGCTAGTGGCTGTGCAGATCAATTTTTTTGTGACTTCTGTATTTAAACTGAATTTTCACCCTCCCCTTGTTCTCCCGCTCTGGGTGTTTGGGTGCTTTGGGTGTCTCCCCCCCCCCCCCCGAGGCAGGGTCTTGCTCTAGCTCAGGCTGACCTGGAATTCACTATGTAGTCTCAGGGTGGCCTCAAACTCATGGCGATCTTCCTACCTCTGCCTCCCAAGTGCTGGGTTTAAAGGTGTGCGCCACCACGCCTGGCTGGTTTGGGTCTTTTTTTTGTGCCCCTTGCTCTCAGACACATGTCCCCTCTGACTCAGAAGAGACTACTTGAAGCTGGTGCTTGTGACGTGGCCTGGCTTTAGAAGTTGACCAGAAACAAAGTGTGTGTGTCCATAGGATGTCCATTTCTTTGATGTGTCTGGTCCTCTGTGGCTGTTTGGTGGTGGAAAGTGTACTTTACCCAACTTCATGAGCTGGCTGTATGCCAGGCTTGTTCCAGAACCTGACTGTCCTGTTGGATGCATGTCTTTCTTATTCTTAAGAAGTCAGTTCTCAACACTAAACATGACTGACTCCATCTTTGGGGCAGGTAGTTTGCATGGCCAGCAGAGCCTGTGCTGTAGCCTGAGAAGAAATATTCCTTTCTGGTCTCTTGTTTGACTGTTTTCTTTGCCTATGCAGCTGCAGACCGACTGCTGTGAAAACTGTGGTAACAATGTGTTCTTGATCTTGACAGTGACCTTGTCCATGTGTTTGATTCTAGAGTTCATTCCATGCATGGACAAGCTGTTTGATGAATCCATATTGATTGGCTCAGGATATACTGCAAGAGAGACTCTAAGGTACATGATTAGAACCGTGGTACCTGGTTGGTTTAAAAGCCAGGGGCAGCAGTGACTGACATGTAATAAAATAATCAGTGTTCCAACAAATGCAGTCTGTGGGGTCTGAACTCACCATTTACATTTAGAGTGGCAGCGACTTAGGTTGATTATTGTGCCTTTATTTTAATTAATTTGTTTGAGAGAAAGAGGCAAATAGAAAATGGGTATACCAGGACCTCTAGCTACTGCAAATGAACTCCAGATGCATGGGTCACCTTGTGTATCTGGCTTATGTGGGTACTGTGGAATCAAACCCTGGGTCCTTAGGTTTTGCAGGCTAAGCCATCTCTGCAGCCCAGAAGATGTATTTTTATTTGAATATCAGGAGTTCCAGGCAAGCAGACTCTGGAATGTTTGGTGTATGATCAGGCTGGCAGGTATTTCTACTTAGGTTAGCCTTACCTGCCAGTGTCTGTTAGCCTTTTAACTTAAGTTCTAAGTAAAACAGATGGAAACATCATGGGAAGACTTGGAACTCTTAGTCTAGTAGCTGGGAAACCTGCCCTGCCCCACCCCACTTAGTGATCAGTCCTGATGTTGATGTTCCTGGAGTAGATAGTGACATACATGGTGGCTACAGGAAATAATCACTGGAGTCTCTTCCCGCAGGCCCCTCGCCTATAGCACGTTGGCTGACCTTGTGCATCACGTTCGCCAGCACCTGCCTCTCAGTGACCTCTCCCTCGCTGTCCAGCTCTTTGCCAAGAACATTGATGACGAGTCTCTGCCTAGCAGCATCCAAACCATGTCCTGCAAGCTCCTGCTGAACCTGGTGGACTGTATTCGCTCCAAGAGCGAGCAAGAGAGCGGCAATGGGAGAGACGTGTTGATGCGGATGCTGGAGGTACTGGCTCTGTGGGAGCGGGGGGCGGGGGGGGGCAGCATCTGTCCTGTGCTCTTTATCTTGAGCATTGCTGAGCATAGGCAAGTGCTTTCCTTACAGGTGTGTGTGCTTGCCTGGGTGCTGCGCGTGGCCCCAGGAATTGGACCAACTGGGTTCCTGTCCTGGCTCCCTTCCACCCAGCCTGCTTAGGCGAGCTGCTTTTCTCTTCTGTGCGTATTTCTTGTCTGCTGAGCAGTACATAGAGCATCTGCGGTGTAGGATTCCTTAGAGCTGATAGAATGGCTGTGAAAGCTCTTCCATGCTCCTGGAAATCTCCTGGAAGACCAGCCTCAGCATCTGTGGGGACAGATAGTCCAGTGGGTATCTAGTTCCTGCTGTGTTGGATTCCTCTGAGAGTTGTTCGAAGGCTTTGAGAGCTTTAAGCATGTTCCTGGAAGATACTTGAAAGACCCAGCTTTGGGCATCTTGGGATAGCACAGTGGGTATTTAGGTGAGGATTAAAAACACCTGGAAGACCAGCCTCAGGCCTCACTGGGACAGATAGCCCTGTAGGTATCTAGGCAAGGGATGAAAGGTGGTTCCAGAGGCCAGGGTGAGTCTGGTCCTGGAGAGATGCTTTTAACAGTTCTGGGTCAAATCTGGGCCCTGCTCGTTGGGTTCATCACTTTCCTGAGCCACACTTTTCCCTATAGAACAAATATGAACAGAGAAAGCATGCAGCATGTTTCCTTTCCTTTTTTTTTTTTTTTTTTTTTTTTTTGGAGGTAGGGTCTCACTCTGGTTCAGGCTGACCTGGAATTCACTATATAGTCTCAGGGTGGCCTTGAACTCTTGGCCATCCTCCTACTTCTGCCTCCCGAGTGCTGGGATTAAAGGAGTGCACCACCATACCTGGCACTTTAAAAAAAAAATTTTTTTTTTTTGGTTTTTCGAGGTAGGGTCTCACTCTGGCTCAGGCTGACCTGGAATTCACTATGTAGTCTCAGGGTGGCCTCGAACTCATGGCAATCCTCCTACCTCTGCCTCCTGAGTGCTGGGATTAAAGGCGTGCACCACCATGCCCAGCTTTTTTTTTTTTTTTTTTTAAATTTATTGAGAGAGAGAGAGAGAGAGAGAGAGAGAGAGAGAGAGAATATGGGCATGCCAGGGCCTTCAGCCACTGCAAACAAACTCCAGACACATGCTCTACTTTTTGCATCTGGCTTATGTGGGTCCTGGGGAACTGAACTGAGGTCCTTTGGCTTTGCAGGCAAGAACTTTAACTGTTAAGCCATCTCTCCAGCCCCTTCTTTCCTTCTCTTTTTCCTTTTTCGTTTTTTTGGAGAGAGACAGAGGGAGAGGAAGACAGAGATGGGGCGTCAAGTGTGGCATTGCATCCTTGCGTCACTTTGCATCTGGCTAAAGGTGGGACCTGGAGATTGGAACCGCTGGAGATTGGAACCAGTGTTCTTAGGCTTAGGAGGCAGGTGCCTTAACCACTAAGCCATCTCTCCAGCCCTCCTTTTCTTTGTAATAGCTGGCACAAAGAAGGCATTCCTTTGTTTTATGAGGTGCACAAGCAGGTGGCTTCAGTGGTGTTTTTCTGTCATCTGTAAGGATGCTTATTATATTATTAACTTTTGGTTATATGGATGTGTATGATGCATATGTGTGTACTACTACCTGCATGTGGAGGCCTGAGGACAACTTTGGCATTTATCCTCTCCTTCCACCTTGCTTGAGACCAGATCTTTCTTGAAATTCCCCACCCTTCCCAGCCTGAGTGTGTGTGCCACTCTAGCTGGCCTTGGGCTTCTGGATTCAGGCTCCCCCATTGCCTGAGGCATATTGGGATCACAGAGGCATGTACTACTTTTTGTCTAGCTTTATGTGGGTGCTGGGTGTAAGGAAAATGTAAGAGAAAAGCAAAAGAGAACACTGGACTTGAGCTCTACAGACAAGACTGTTGATTGAGAGAAACGGTGAGGGGAAGCAGCCTTCCTGTGGATGAAGGCTGAAGCACTGAGCCAGACTGGGGGTCAAACTGAGAAGTAGGATCCTAAGAAACAGACTGAGCCAGGTGCAGTTGAGAAGAGAATTGTAGCTGTTTGTGTCCTTGTGTCTAAGGGAGGACACTCACGTGGTCTCCGGTCCTTCAAGGCCATGTAGGCTAAGGGGACTACATCAGTCAGGGAAGGTGCTGAGCTTAATGAGGTGGAATACCTGTGTGACTTCTTTATTGCCTGCTAGTTTTAGGGATAGTTACTAACTCTTTAGTTCCCTCTGGTTTTCAGGGAAGACTGTTAACCCTTCACTGGGGAGTCAAAGCAGACTAGCAAGCTTACAAACAAGCACATTTGAGTGCTGAGCCATCTTCCCTGTCCTATGAGTTTTTTTAAAAACTATATTTAATTGTAAGCAGAGAGAGAATGAGAATAAGAAAGAGAATGAGAATGAATATGAACAAATGGGAATGTCAGGGCCTCTAGCCACTGCAAATGAATTCCAGTTGAGTGCTGCACTTTGTGCATTTGGCTGGAGAATTGAACCCAGGCTAGCAGGCTTTATAATTTACAAGCAAGTTCCTTTAACTGCTGAGCCATCTCTCCAACCCCTACTAACTTTTAATTAATAATTATTTATTTTATTTTTAAAATTTATTTATTTGTTTGAGAGAGTGAGAGAGGGAAAGAGGCAGAGATAGAGAGAATGGGTGCACCAGGAACTCCAGCCACTGCAAATGAACTCCAGACGCATGCGCCACCTTGTGCATCTGGCTTACATGGGTCTGGGGAATCGAACTTATGTCCTTTGGCTTTGCAGGCAAACACCTTAACCACTAAGCCATCTCTCCAGTCCCTATTTTTAAAAATTTTTATATTTATTTTTTTTTATTTATTTGAGAGCGAGAGAGAGAGAATGGGTGCACCAGGGCCTCCAGCCGTGCACACGAACTCCAAATGCATGTGCCACCTTATGCATCTGGTTTACATGGGTACTAGGGAAATGAGCCTCGAACCAGGGTCCTTAAGCTTCACAGGCAAGCGCTTAATTGCTAAGCCATCTTTCCAGATCCTCTATTTTGGATTTTTGAGGGAGAATCTTATTCTAGCCCAGCCTGATCTGGAATTCATTATATAGTTTTAGGGTGAGCTTGAACTCACAGTGGTCCTTCTACTCTGCTTCCCACATGCTGGGATTAAAGGCATGCATCAATACACCTGGCTTTTTCTTTTTTTTGTTTTTTGATTTTTTTTTTTTCCCCCGAGGTAGGGTCTCACTCTAGCTCAGGCTGACCTGGAATTCACTCTGTATTCTCAGGGTAGCCTTGAACATATGGCAGTCCTCCTACCTTGGCCTCCTGAATGCTGTGATTTAAAGGCATGCATCCCCAGGCCCGGCACACACCTGGATTTGTTGTTATTAACATTTTTTGCTGGGTGTGGTGGCACACACCTTTAATCCCAGCACTCGGGAGGTAGGAGGATGACTGTGAGTTCAAGGCCACCCTGAGACTACAGAGTGAATTCCAGGTCAGCCTGAGCTAGAGTGAGACCCTACTTTGAAAGACATTTTTTGTTGTTACTATCTTTTTTTTTTTTTTTTTTTGTTTTTTTTTTTTTTTGAGGTGGGGTGTCAGTCTAGCCCTGGCTGACCTGGAATTCACTCTGTAGTCTCAGGGTGGCCTCAAACTCACAGTGATCCTCTTACCTCTGCTTCCTGAGTACTGGGATTAAAGGCATGTGTCATACTGGCTTGGTATTAATAACATTTAAATTTTTTTTTTTTTCGAGGTAGAGAGAGTTCAGAAGTCTCAGGGTGGCCTCGAACTCATGGCAATCCTCCTACCTCTGCATGCCAGGGCTTTTAGCAACTGCATATGAACTACAGATGCGTGAGCCACCATGTGCATCTGGCTCACATTTAATCACTTTTGTCTCCTTCCAATTTCTCTTCCCATTAGGTTTTTGTTCTCAAGTTCCACACCATTGCTCGGTACCAGCTTTCAGCCATTTTTAAGAAGTGCAAGCCTCAGTCTGAACTAGGAGCTGTGGAAGCAGCTCTGCCTGGGGTGCCCACTGCCCCTGCTGCCCCTGGTCCAGCACCCTCCCAGCCCCTGTTCCCACCCCTGCCCCTCCTCCCCCACCACCTCCAGCCCCTACCACGCCAGTGACCCCAGCCCCCGTGCCTCCATTTGAGAAGCAAGGGGAGAAGGACAAGGAAGACAAGCAGACATTCCAGGTCACTGACTGCCGGAGTCTGGTGAAGACCTTGGTCTGTGGCGTGAAGACGATCACATGGGGCATCACGTCGTGTAAAGCCCCGGGTGGTAATTCTGCTCTTGCACTGTTTAAACAAACAGCATTTTCAGTTGAGTGCACTGTCTTCGCATGAACTTGATGTGTTCTTTCTTCCAGAAGCTCAGTTCATTCCTAACAAGCAGCTACAACCCAAAGAGACTCAGATCTACATAAAGCTTGTGAAGTATGCAATGCAGGCCTTGGATATTTATCAGGTAAGGCAGTGGCCTGCCCTCACAGAAGAGATGCTAGTGACACAGTGGGCCTGGTGAGGCTGGTTTCTGCTTACAAGGGCTTTTGTTGTACAACCTTGTTGGGATTACAGGCGTGCACCACCTCACCTGGTTTATGTAGTGCTGGGAATGGAGCCCAGGGCTTCGTGTATGTTCAACTGAGCTAAGCCCAGACCCTCGATGGGAATTCTTGTTCATAAGTCTCCTTGTGTGCATTTGTGTGGTAGGGGAGGAGGGATAGAATGCAGTGGAAACCTAAGGTTTAAGTTTACCTGATTTGGTGCCTTGAAGTGTGTAGTTGTCATGTTTCTGTAGTGGCACATGTTCAGGAGCTGGGCTCTAATGGCTGTGGGGTCTTCTATCCTAGGTACAAATAGCAGGGAATGGACAGACGTACATTCGAGTAGCCAACTGCCAGACTGTCAGGATGAAAGAGGAGAAGGAGGTGCTAGAGCATTTTGCTGGTGTCTTCACTATGATGAACGCATTAACATTTAAAGAAATCTTTCAAACCACAGTTCCTTATATGGTAGAAAGAATTTCAAAAAATTATGCTCTTCAGGTCTGTAACTCCTTTTTTGTATTCTTTGAACATGTAGTTTAAATTTTTTTGCTTATGTATTGAATACTTTGTATGTTTCTTTTACTTTGAGGATTTTAGAGATGATGTTCGTAAGAATGTGGTGCATAGCCAGGTTTAGAGAACTGCTGGGAAATACTGAGCTTTAGTTTGACGGTGTTCTCAGATCATCCAGATGCCTTGGACCAGCAGTTCCTTTCTGAATATTAAAATCTGTGTTAGCTTCTGGCTCCATGAGCAGGGAGAGCAGATTAAGCACCAGAAGTGATCTGGTCAGCGAGGGCTCTGCAACTCATTTCCTGTGCTGGATAGCTTAAATTTCTTGGGATGTTTGATTGGTACATGGTACGGTTGGTTTTATGTTTTGGAGGGTTTATCACGTTGTCTTAAAGCTGCCTGGGGAAGGGACTATTTCATCACCATCTTTTCTTGTCTTCTCAGATTGTTGCCAACTCTTTCTTGGCAAATCCTACTACCTCTGCTCTGTTTGCCACGATCCTGGTGGAATATCTTCTGGATCGTCTGCCAGAGATGGGCTCCAATGTTGAGCTCTCCAACTTGTACCTCAAGCTGTTTAAATTGGTCTTTGGCTCGGTCTCCCTGTTTGCAGCTGAAAATGAGCAGATGCTGAAGGTAAGACCGCTTAGGTCTGAGCAGTGCTTGTGTTTGGGTTCTTCCTGTTTTCTTCTTTGCACAGAAACTAGAGTGACTCCATTTTACTTGTGCAAAATACTCTTTAAATTTGACTTGACCAAAGCAGAGCTCAATTTGTCAGGTAACTTAGTATAAAAAATTCAGAACTGGGCTGGAGAGATGGCTTAGCCTAAGAGCACCTGATCCAATCTCCAGGTCCCATGTTTAGCCAGATGCAAAAGTGACGCAAGGGCGCAATGCTGTACTTGCCCACAAGGGGCTCATGCATCTAGAGTTCGTTCACAGTGGCTGAGAGAGAGGCTCCTGGAGTGCCCATTCTGTCTTCCTATCCTTCTCTCTCTGTGTCTCTCCAAAAAATAAAAAATAAAAAAAAAGAGAAAAGAAAAAAATTTCAGAACTGAGGCAGGTGTGGTGACATGGGCCTCTAGCCCCTCTACTTTTTTTTTGGGGGGGGGGAGGTAGGTAGGGTTTGCCGCTAGCCCAGGCTGACCTGTAATTTACTGTGTCATCTCATGCGATCCACTTATCTCTGCCTCCTAGTGCTAGTCGTGCGCTACCATGCCTGGCTTATGTTATTTTTGATGTAAAAAATTTAGAAGAAGGGGCTGCAGAAAAGGCTCAGTGGTTAAGTCACTTGCCTACAAAGCCTAATGACCTGGGTTTGATTCCCCAGGACCCATGTAAAACCAGATGAACAAAGTGATGCATGTGGCTGGAGGCTAGCCTGATGTGTCCATTCTCTCTCTCCTTGTCTCTCTTCTGTCTCTCTCTGTAAATAAATAAGATAAAAATTTCCAAAACCGAGGAGAAAATGTCTTTGTTTATCTTTCAGATCCAGTAATTCAGAGCTTTGCATATAATTGTAGTCCTGTCAGTCACCTCCACTACTCAGGATGTGTTTCTTCTGTGTTCTTTCTGAGCACATTTTGTTTACATATAGCTGTTTACTTTATATTAAGAGTTTTCACCAGTTTGTTCTTAAGAACAATCTTAAGATTAAGATTAATTTTAAGGATAGGAATTAGCTATCCAGTCACTTGGGAGCTTCGAGCTGTGGTGAGTTTTTCCCCTCAGCTGGGCCTAGGCTGGCTCAGCCCAGGCCCAGCTGGGAGGGCCCCTAACCCTTACTGCATGAGAGAGAGGAGGAAGAGGCAGAGAGAAAGAGTGAATTCCAGGTCAACCAGAACTAGAGTAAAACCCTACCTTGAAAAACAAACAAACAACAAAAGATTAAGAATAGGTATTAATCTTGGGAAGATGGCTCAGCAGGAGGCACTTGCTTGCAAAGCCTGCTAGCCCTGGTTTCAATTCTCAAGCCACCCACATAAGCCAGATGCAGGAAGTGATGCAAATATCTGTGTCTGGTGTTCTGCAGTGGCAAGAGGCCCTGGCATACCCATACATACACATGCAAATATGTAATTAAAAAATGATTAAGAGCAGATTGTCTCATAGATGGCTGTCTTTATCTGATGGAATCTTGTAGTCTTGTAATTGTAGCAGGTGGCAGAGCAAGCAGCTAGACTTACTCTCACTCATGGCAGAACCATTGTGGTTCCCATAGGAAGTTGAGTGTCACCACCATTTGTGTTGATAGGGAAATGTTTTCCACAGGGACAGTGTGAGGATATATATCAATCAACGAACAAATGATTATGTTAGATGCAAGTAATGTGTGTCTTTCAGATGACAGTTTAGTTGTTTTCAGTTTCATAGTCACTAGTTAATAAAACCTCAGTATTTTCGTGGTAATGTGGAAGGAATGTACTCGGTTATTTTCTTAAATGTTTATTTTTTATATATTTTATTTATTTGAGAGAGAAAGAAAGAGAATGGGGGAATGGGTGTGCCAGGACTTCCAGCCACTGCAGACAAACTCCAGACGCATGCACTACCCTGTTCATCTGGCTTACATGAGTACTGGGGAATGGAACCTGGGTTGTAAGGCTTCGCAGGCAAGCACCTTAATCACTAAGCCATCTCTCCAGCCCTGTTCCTTTCTTTAGTTAATTTAAGTTAGCATGCAGAGTGATGCTTTCATTTATGTCATTTTCTTACCTGTGTGCCATTATACTTTGTTCTAATTTATCTTCCTCCCTCATTACCGTCCTCATGTGTCTCCTGTTTTCTTTCTCAGTTCTTTCATTTTTAAATTTTTGTTTTACTTTTATTTTTATATATTAATTTTTTAAAGTTTTATTTATTTGAGAGAGTCAGAGAGAGAGGAAGAGAGAGAATGGGCACACCAGGGCCTATAGCCATGGCAAATGAATTCCAGATGCATGTACCACTTTGTGCATGTGGCTTACATGGGTCCTGGGGAATCAAACCAGGGTCCTTTGGCTTTGTAGGCAAGCACCTTAACTGTCAAGCCTCCAGCCCTATTTTTTTTGGTGTTTTGAGGTAGGGTCTTGCTCTAGGTCGGGCTGACCTGGAATTCAGTATGTAGTCTCAGGGTGGCCTCAAACTCACCGCGATCCTCCTACCTCTGCCTCCTGAGTGCTGGTGTGCACCACCACACCTGGCTTCACACCCAGTTTTTCTCAGTTCATTTAAAGATACAAAGTAATTGTAACCTGTGTTCTCTTAAATCAGTATCTTCTAAGTATTTTAATTTTTGCCAGTATTACTTAAAACTGCGTAGTAGCCAGGTGTGGTGGCATACGCCTTAATCCCAGCACTCAGGGAGGCAGAGGTAGGAGGATCACCGTGAGTTTGAGGCCACCCTGAGACTACAGAGTGAATTCCAGGTCAGCCTGGGCTAGAGCTAGACCCTACCTTGAAAAATAAAATAAAGTCAAATAAAAGTGCATAGTAACATAAGAGACTACTTAATCCTGCTTTCCTAGCTAAAGTGGTGGGAAGCAACTTCTTAGGAGACATTTAATTGAGTTCAAATAAAGGTTGGGAAGACCTAGAACCTCCTCCTGTGCTGGGGTGGCAGCAACGTCTGCTCCCGCAGAGCTCACTGACCAGACTTTCTCTGCACAGCCTCACCTGCACAAGATAGTGAACAGCTCCATGGAGCTCGCCCAGACTGCCAAGGAGCCCTACAACTACTTCCTACTGCTGCGTGCCCTCTTCCGCTCTATTGGCGGGGGGAGCCACGATCTCCTGTATCAGGAGTTTTTGCCTCTCCTCCCAAACCTCCTCCAAGGTGAGATCATGTCAAGATGTGAGATGAACACCAACTGCCATCTGTGGCTTTCACTTGTGCTAATGAAAAGTATAGCATCAATGCCAGGTTGAAGCAGGAAAATGAGGAATTTGAGGTTGCCCTTGGCAATATAGTGAGTTTCAGGCCAGCCTGAGACCCAGTGTTAAACCAAAGTCTACTTGGTTTTTCGAAACGTGATTTTTGTTGTTATAAGAACATAACACAGTGCTGGAGAGAGAGCTCAGCAGTTAAGGTGCTTGCCTGCAAAGCCTAATAACCAAGGTTCGATTCTCTAGTACCCACTTACAGCCAGAAGCACAAAGTGGCACATGTATCTGTACTTCGTTTGCAGTGGCTAGAGGCCTTGGTGTGGTTGCCTATTTCTGTTTCTCTCTGCTTATAAGTAAGTAAAATCTTTAAAAAAAAAAAAAAAAAAGAATAAAAGCCAGGCATGGTAGCGCATGCCTTTAATCCCAGCACTTGGGAGGTAGAGGTAAGAAGATTGCTGTGAGTTCAAGGCCACCCTGAAACTACATAGTGAATTCCAGGTCATCCTGGGTTAGAGCAAAACCATACACACACACACATACACACACACATATATATATATACACATATACATATACATACACATACATACATACATGACTCACAGTAATTATTTATAGCCTCCTGTTGTGCTCCTCCAAAAGGATACGGTTAGCAGACTGAACTCTTAGAGTGGTTTGTGAGTACACAGTCAGTGCACTGTGACTTTGGCATGTGTCAGGGGAGTGACCTCCTCCTTTGGTTCTCAGGACTGAACATGCTGCAGAGCGGCCTGCACAAGCAGCACATGAAGGACCTCTTCGTGGAGCTGTGTCTCACGGTGCCCGTGCGGCTCAGCTCTCTCCTGCCCTACCTGCCCATGCTGATGGATCCCTTGGTGTCTGCACTCAATGGCTCTCAGACGTTGGTCAGCCAAGGACTGAGAACTCTGGAGTTGTGTGTGGACAATCTGCAGCCCGATTTCCTCTATGACCACATTCAGCCCGTGCGAGCAGAGCTCATGCAGGTATGTTCCCCTTCCTCTCCACACCAGCAGGGGGAGCTAAATCCCCTGTGTCCTGCGCTCTGCATTCCTTGGGGGTCTGTACTGAGATGCCAGCTCTCTGCAAGATGGAGTGGAGGGATTTCACACTTGTTTTGTGTGTTGTGTATGAAAAGACTCAGAATCTTTGCCATCTTGAATGGATATTTTGCTGTATTGTATCTTCAGAGCTTCCGTAAGTGTTGTAGTCTCTGTAAGCCTGTGACTCGTGAAGACGGGTGTCACGGGTGCTCTGTCTGCTGTTGCTCCCACAAAGAACCTCTCTTTATCCCCAAAGACTGAAGAGAAATTGCAGGTGTTTTCCTCCCACCTCAGCAGAAGGAAAAGCAGATTAAAAAGGGAAGTAACCCTGTGAAGGCTCACATAGGGCCCCTTGAAACCAAGGAAAGGGTGCTACACAGGATTTCCTGCAAGATTATTCGAAATTTTATGATAGTTTACAACAGATAGATTTCAAACTGTACTTGTTGGCAGAAGAGACAAATTCCTCCAAGTTAATTTGCCATGATGACCTAGGCCATCAGGCTCAACATAAGGCTTTTATAAAAGATTATTTGTTTACTAGAGACACGGAGAGAGTGAGTGAGAATGGGAGCATCAGGGCTTCTAGCCACTGCAAACTAACTGCAGACTCATGTGCCACCATGTATATCTATCTGGCTAACGTGAGACCTAGAGAATCAAACCTGGGTCCTTAGGCTTCACAGGCATGTGCCTTAACCGCTAAGCCATCTCTCCAGCCCTCAACATAAGGTTTTGATTGGGGAGAAGGATCAGATGGCTAACGATATGTGTGTCTGAATCTAGAAGGCCCAGTTCCCAAAGAAGTGAGTTCACTCTGAGATTAATAGCTAAAGGTTAAACACATGGACCTATAAACTTCAAATATGTAACTTGTAAGTCTAAATGTGCATTACTGATGAGACTCAGAGATGTGATGCAGTGAAGATAGCCTGGTTGTAAACATTAATTAGTATTGGGGTGCAGAACAAGTTTTAATGGCAACACTACAGGGACAGAAGTGGTAGAAATAAAAGCATGACTCAAAAAAAGGGGAAGTAATTTTTCGTTCACTAAAGCTCGTATGCTAGGCTTGTCCTTCATGTTTTGCTGTCATTGTGACCTGTGACGTGATTGGTAGTTGTTAGAGCTGGGGCTGTCTGCTGTTGACTCCTCTACCTCTTTAGGGTAGGTTATTTGACCCTAGCTAGGGTTTACAGCACCAAGACTAGCACGGGGGTGGTTACATAACTCCTGAACATGGGGGTCTTTGGACAAGCTAGATTGGAGACCCTGCCTTGGGCTGGAAGATTGAGTTGGGGAGACCCTGCCATCTTAGGTACCACCTGGCCTGGAAGAAGGTGGCATAGGGTTCACTTTCCCTGCTGGTCACCTGGAGGATTGATGGAGAGAGCCTGTTTGGAGACCAGTGCTGTTTGTCCTAGGAAGCTGAGCTGGTTTGACCTGAAGTGTGAACATGTGGGAAGTGGAGGCAGGAAGGGGTTCTGGGGCCAAGGAACAGGTCAGGCCACTTCTTGCTATTTTATGAGGTAGAAAGCCCCACAGAGAGATGGATTAAAGGCCACTTCTAGTAACCTCACTCCTGTAAAGCAGACAAGTGGTAGTGCTGGTTCTCCCCCAGGCCCAGCCACCAGCCCAGGTCATTAGAGTGCAGAGAAGGGTAGTACTTGACCCAGCTGCGCCCACCTGGCAGGGAAGCAGAAGACCCCTGTCTGAGGATGCCTGAAACCTGGTGAACCTGACAGGGCAGAGGCAGGAAGGGGACTTAAAGGCCACCTTCCCGGTAACTATGGAAAAACATCTTTGGACATACAGGAATATGAATAAAATTAGAATTTTGTCTGGTGTAAGGAAATGTACCAAGATTTTATGCTGAGTATTACTGGACTCTTAACACCCTTGTTATAGAAAGTGATTTAAGAAAAAGCACTTGTTGCATGAGCAATGATTGTAAAGAATTTAATTTAGGTAGAAAAAGTGAGGAAAAAAGAATGGAGCATCTGAGACAGTTGAGTGTGGGTGTTCTTTCTGTGCAAAGCACTCCTGAGCTTAGCCCTGTGTTCGTGAGGTTCAGACAGCATCGCGATCCCTGCTTTCCTCTGACCCTGCCTCTCCATTGCAAGATTCACAATGTGTGAAGTCAGTTAGGAAACGTAGTAAGCAGAAGTAAAAACCTGAGCACTTGTCCTTGAACTCCCAGACAGGAATCTGTAGTGCGTTGTCCCTCTGTGTAGGCGCACCAAACACCAAAGCTAGCTTGCTTGTTTATGTAGTGAAGACACACGGGACTGATGGCACGAAGAGGAGACTGGGAAATGGAGGTGGGAGGAGCAGTAGGCTGCATCTAGTGACTTCGGTTTGGTCATGAGCTGTGTGAACTGGTCGCTTCGCGAGGCCTTCATGAAAGCACGTTGATTTTTAGGCTTTGTGGCGCACACTACGCAATCCCGCCGACAGCATCTCCCATGTCGCCTACCGTGTGCTTGGGAAATTTGGGGGCAGTAACAGGAAGATGTTAAAGGAATCCCAGAAGCTGCACTACGTTGTGACTGAAGTCCAAGGTCCCAGCATTACTGTGGAGTTTTCCGATTGCAAAGCCTCTCTTCAGCTCCCAATGGAGAAGGTAAAAATTGGGAACCTTTGGGAGCTGTGAGTAGATACAGTGTTTCATCTAAAAAGATGCTCTATTTAAAATATATAAGGGGCTGGAGAGGTGGCTTAACTGTTAAGGCACTTGCCTGCAAAGCCAAAGGACCCAGGTTCAATTCCCCAGGACCCACGTAAGCCAGATGCATATGATGGTACATGCAGCTAGAGTTCATTTGCATTGGCTAGAGGCCCTGATATGCCCATCTTCTTTCTCTCTTTCTGCTTCTTTGTTTCTCTCTCTTTCAAATAAATAAAATGTAAAAAAAAGTAAGACAGCTTTGTGGGTAAGGAATCTCAGATACAGTGCAGTATTCATGTGGTGATCTGCTTGGTTGGTGACGTGGCTTGCATCAGGTCAGCTGCCCAGTGGAGGAGTGTTAACCAGGCACTGGGGATCCTTGAGCAGCTCCTCTTCCCAGGAACTGTCTTGGTCTGTTTGGTTCCCCATGAGCTTTATTTTCTTTTCTCTCTCTCTTTTTGTTTTGTTTGGTTTTTCAAGATAGGGTCTCACTCTAGCTCAGACTGACCTGGAATTCACTATGTAGTCTCAGGGTGGCCTCGAACTCATGGCGATCATCCAACTCTGCCTCCTGAGTGCTGAGATTAAAGGCATGTGCCACCATGCCTCGCGAGCTTTATTTTAATTTAGAGCGCAGCCTGATCCACACTTGCCCATTGTCCCCTTCACTCCAGGACAGACTCTTCTCCCAGTCTCTATCCAAATGTCCCTGTTCTTGCCTTCCTCTTTTTTTTTTTTTTTTTTTTTGTTTGTTTTTGAGGTAGGGTCTCGCTCTAGCTCAGGCTGACCTGGAATTCACTATGTAGTTTCAGGGTGGCCTTGAATTCGGGGCAATCCTCCTACGTCTGCCTCCCAAGTGCTAGGATTAAAGGCGTGCGCCACCACGCCCGGCTCCTGACTCTTTTTTTTTTTTTTTTTTTTTTTTTTTTGGTTTTTCGAGGTAGGGTTTCACTCTAGTCCAGGCTGACCTGGAATTCACTCTGTCTTCTCAGGGTGGCCTTGAACTCAAGGCGATCCTCCTACCTCTGCCTCCCGAATGCTGGGATTAAAGGCGTGTGCCACCACGCCCGGCTCCTGACTCTTTTTGAAATAAATTGATATAGCAACTTAAACAATACATGCACGTGTGCATATATGTAGTTGTGTGGGTTTTCTGGAGGAAAAATGTTAATCTCTTTCAAAGAAGGCATTTAGTAAAAGCCTTAGGAAACCCACTTTTCAGGTTTCAACTTAGATAGGAAAGCCTGGGATCTTCAGAACGTTCAGGATTCTCTTTAGACCTCAATGAATGTTGTTGTCTAGGCGACAGCAGATTCTAGTTGACTGCAGAAAACCTACTACACGAGGCCTTCCAAGTTCATTGAATTTTAAGTCTCTTATTGGCTAGTAAAACATGAAATTATTGAACTCTAAATTAAAAAAGAAATTATTTGTGAGCAGAGTGAGAGAGTATATGGGCACACCAGTTCTCTTGCCACTGCAAATAAACACCAGATGATGTGCCACTTTGTGCATCTGGTTTTAAGTGGGTACCGGGGAAACAAACGCCTGGCCTGGAAGGCTTTGCAAGCAAGCATCTTTAACCACTAAACCATCTCCCTAGTCTTCTACCTTACATTTTTCTGTAATTTTTTTTTTATGCCGGGGGAGAGGGGTAGAGAATTGGTGCACCAGGGCCTCCAGCCGCTGCAGTTGAACTCCATACGTGTGTGCCACCTTGTGTGCACGTGCGACCATGTACATGCATCACCTTGTGCATCTGCCTTACTTGGGACCTGGAGAGTTGAACATAGGTCCTAAGGCTTTGCAGGCAAGCACCTTAGCCTCCGAGCTATCTCTCTAGCCCTACTGTACATTTTTAAATTGAGCTGCACAACTCCTTATTTCATAATACTTGTACCACCTTTTTCAGAACTTTGTTTCTGTGAATGTCTGTATTGCCCCACCATGCTCTTAGAAAATACTCATTAGAAGGGTGCTGCTGGTGCATTCTGGAAATGTCTCAGGGTATGAATCTGCAGCACACACTGCTTTCTTTGTCACAGGCCATTGAAACTGCCTTGGACTGCCTGAAGAGTGCCAACACGGAGCCTTACTACCGGCGGCAGGCATGGGAAGTGATCAGGTGCTTTCTGGTGGCCATGACGAGCCTGGAGGACAACAAGCATGCGCTCTATCAGCTGCTCGCACACCCCAAGTACGTATTTGTTGCTCACTGACAGAGGGACTTGCCAGGATTCTGTCAGGAGTGTGCCCCTTCAGGTTGGCAAATAGCATATTAATTAGTCTAACCAAAAAACAGGGAGCTCCAAGTTCAGTAAGTGACTGTTTCAGAAAATTAAGGCAGATAATGACAGAGGAAGATGTTTTCTTTTGGCATCTGCATGTGTATGTAAGAGGTGTATACATTGTAAATCTGCATAAAACACCCCTCCCCTATGAGGTGTTGAGGAAGTCCTTTTAGTAGGTGATATTGAGTGAGGATCACTATGAAGTGTGAAGGAGGGAGTCATGAGAATGCCCAGGGCATGATCATGCCAGGCTTAGGGAACCATAGGCTTTTGGTTGTACTGGGTCCCTGTGGGCATGGCAGGAATGGGAGAGCTGGGCGCTGGTCAGGACACTATTTAGTGAAAGAACTGGGTGACAGGCACCTCCACTTCCTTCTGTTGATTGTACACTTTCTTGGCTTAAGCCAGAAGTGCTATTTACTGGGGTGTTAGGGATATTGAGAATCAGGTTGAGAAACAGAATCAAGTGACTGGGACACAGGGACCCCAGTCACTGTGCTAAAGAGTGTTATTAGTAACTGGAAGACAGAAGTCACAGGTGCAGGTGGGAGACAGCATGGTTTGGGCATTGAGTAGCTTCAAGGCAGAGCTGGCGGGACAGCAGGGAGAAGTCAGGTGGGTTTCTGGTCATGGAAATTTCTTTTACCTGGAGCTATTACTCTTTCTTGCTGTGTGTGTCTCTCTCTCTCTCTCTCTGCTATGCTGGGGATGAAACCTAAGGCCTCATACGTGCTAGGCAAGTGCTATTCCAATGAGCTATATCCTCAGTCTGTTATCTTTTTTTTTTCTAATTATTTATTTATTTTTATTTATTTGATACTGACAGACGGAGAAAGAGGCAGGTGGAGAATGGCCATGCCAGGGCCTCCAGCCACTGCAAATGAGGTTCAGATACATGTGCTCCCTTGTGCATCTGGCTTACATGGGTTCTGGGAATCCAGCCTTAAACCAGGGTCCTTAGGCTTCACAGGCAAGCGCTTGACCGCTAAACCATCTCTCCATCCCTCTTTCTTTTTTTTCTTTTTTGGCTTTTTTTTTGGTTTTTCGAGGTAGGGTCTCACTCTAGCTCAGGCTGACCTGGAATTCACTATGTAGTCTCAGGGTGGCCTCGAACTCACGGCAATCCTCCTACCTCTGCCTCCCAAGTGCTGGGATTAAAGGCGTGCGCCACCATGCCCGGCTTTTGCTTTTTTTTATGGTAGGGTCTCCCTCTATCCCGGTCTGACCTGTAATTCACTAGTGGTCTCAGTGACCTGGAACTCATGGCAGTCCTCCTACTTCTGCCTCCCAAGTGCTGGGATTAAAGGCATGCACCATCACACCCAGCTAGTCTTTCTTGACTGTAAGAAGATAAAAATGAAGAAAAAGACTCTGTTGCCATTTTGTAACTTTACTTCAGATTCCTTGCTTTTGCCTACCTTAGGCAGAACATATTTTCTGACTCTTGAATCACTGACCATGATTAATGAAATTTACACGTAGTGTAAATGTTACTGAAATGAAAGTAGAGAAATCAACTTACTCAAGCTAGTGCAAATAAGAGGCTATGGCTTTGGCTCAGGAGTGGGGTGTTGTGATGATGGAAGCAATATTGTGTTTCAGCTTTACAGAAAAGACCATACCCAATGTCATCATATCACATCGCTACAAAGCTCAAGACACCCCAGCCCGAAAGACATTTGAGCAGGCTCTGACTGGAGCATTCATGTCTGCAGTCATCAAAGACTTGAGGCCCAGTGCCCTGCCCTTTGTTGCCAGCTTGATCCGCCACTACACCATGGTGGCAGTGGCCCAACAGTGTGGTGAGTGTGGGGTTTATGGAACAGGGAGTGCTATATAAAAACTGGGTCAGGACACTCAGTCACGTGAGTAGAGCTGGGCCAGGAGCTGATTGGTCTGAGGGTTTCCTTTTATTTTGTTTTTCTTTTTAAAAATGTTTAATTAATTTATTTATTTGAGAGAGAGAGAGAAAATGGGTGTGCTATGGCCCCCAGCCATTGCAAATGAACTCCAGATGCATGCACCCCTTGTGCATTTGGCTACATAGGTCCTGGAGAATCAAACCGGGATTCTTTGGCTTTGTAGGCAAATGCCTTAACTGCTAAGCCATCTCTCCAACCCTGCTTTTTTTTTTTTTTTTTTTTTTGGACGTAGGGTCTCCCTTTAGCCCAGGCTGACCTGGAATTCACTATGTATTCTCAGGGTGGCCTTGAACTCACAGCGATCATCCTACCTCTGCTTCCTGAGGGCTGGGATTAAAGGCGTGCACCACCACGCCTGGCTGATCTCCTTTCTAAAATAATATTGATAAGGAAAAGAGCATTTCCGTGACATGTGATCTAGAAACTTGAAGTTACTAGAAAGTTTTCTCTTAAACAGACCCCAATTTAGTCTTCAGACTGTTAGCTTTTCATGAGAAGTGGGGCTGGGCCTTTTGGACACATGGCATGTTACAGAAGATGGCTTTGTTCATGTTTGATCGTGTGCTCATGTCTGTCGCTGACAGTTACCTGTGCTGTTTCCCCACCTGGATTGGCTGTGCACCTCTGCCTTGGTGGTTCTCAAGCTCCTCTGGGTGCAGCACTGGCTGTGTTTGTGCACACTGATTTTTGATCTATTATAGACAAAACACAATAAAAAATGTTCATGGCGGGTTTTCTTGTTTACCATGGGGAATGCCAGGTTGGCTGGCCTGCCAGCTTCTGAGAGTCTCCTGTCTCCACCTAACAGTTTATTATTGGAGGGCTGGGTTTCAGGTGCTTACAGGTATGTTTGGCTTTTATATGGGTTCAAGATTCCCAGCTCAGGTAGTCATGACTGAACCATCTCTTCTGCCCTCCAACTTACTTTTTAAAGCAGGGCCTCTCACTAACCCTAGAGACCTAATGTGGCTTAGACTAGTCAGCAGGTTATGGGGATTCTCCTGTCTCTGCCTATCTAGCACTTGGATTACGTTCTTGCTTTTGGTTTTTTCAACGTTGGCACTCACTCTAGCCCAGGGTGACTTGGAACTCACTGGCCTTGAACTCACGGTGATCCTCTTACTTCTGCCTCCTGAGTACTGGGATTAAAGGTGTGCACCACCACCACACCTGGCTAACTTCTTGTTTTTTTAATATTTTATTTATTTATTAGGGAGAGAGAGGGAAGGAGGGAGAAAGATTGGGTATGTCATGGCTTCCAACCATTGCAAATGAAATCCTGATGCATGTGCCACCTTGTACATCTGGCTTTACGAGGGTACTGGGGAATCAAACTTGGGTCCTTAGGGTTTGCAGGCAAATGCCTTAACTGCTAAGTCATCTCTCCAGCCCACGTTCTTGCTTTTATTGTGTTCTCAACTCAAGAGAAAATGAAATAGTTATGCAGTTGAGGGCAAGACTATTCCTGTAAATGAACTCCCTTCTCACTGGCCTGCTCCCTCTCTCCAGGTCCTTTCTTGCTGCCTTGCTATCAGGTGGGCAGCCAGCCCAGCACAGCCATGTTTCACAGTGAAGAGAATGGGTCAAAAGGAATGGATCCATTGGTTCTTATTGATGCAATAGCTATCTGTATGGCCTATGAAGAAAAGGAACTTTGCAAAATTGGAGAGGTGGCCTTAGCTGTGATATTTGATGTTGCAAGTATCATCCTGGGTTCAAAGGAAAGGGTAAGGAAGGGAGTTCATACTCAGGGCAGATATTCTAGAGACTGGTGGTCTCAGGAGTTCCATAACGCCTTATGGGTTGTTTTTCTCCCCAGGCCTGCCAGCTGCCCCTCTTTTCCTATATCGTGGAGCGGCTGTGCGCATGCTGCTATGAGCAGGCCTGGTATGCAAAGCTGGGGGGCGTGGTGTCCATCAAGTTTCTCATGGAGCGGCTGCCCCTCACGTGGGTTCTTCAGAACCAGCAGACATTCCTCAAAGCACTGCTTTTTGTCATGATGGACCTCACTGGAGAGGTAGGTGGTGGGCTGTCTGTGAGAGTTCATTTCTTAAAGCAGAGGAACCTTGATACCTGTACACTATCTCTTGGTATCTGAACACCTGTTGGCTTTGTCTAAAGTGGTTTTGGGCCAGAGTGTATCTGAAAGGAAGAATGCTTCTTCCTGGATCCAGCCAGTGTCCCCACGTGTGTGGCATTCGCTCTAGCCCAGGCTGACCTGGAATTCACTATGTAGTTTCAGACTGGCCTCAGACTCCCAGTGATCCTCCTACCCCTGCCTCCCTTGGGCTGGGAGAAAAGGTGGGCACCATGCCCGGCAAGTTTATACTCTGTAGGTGTGCATCATCTTAGTGGAGTCAGTGGGCATCACCAGTTTCTCTGTTTGGTTGGACCAAGATCATTTTCTTTTCTGAAAGACAAATTACCTACAAGGAGATCATTTTGGCATTAATATGCCAAGTGTATGGTACAAAGTGGGGTGGTCTTTTAAGGGTGTGTACTCTTCAGAGAAGGCATCTGTGGCAGGCATGTGGGGTGGTGGGTGCCTTCTAAGGTCTCACTGACTTTCCCCTCCAGGTTTCCAATGGGGCAGTTGCCATGGCAAAGACCACCCTGGAGCAGCTCCTGATGAGGTGTGCAACACCTCTGAAAGATGAGGAGAGAGCTGAAGAGATTGTGGCAGCTCAGGAGAAATCTTTTCATCATGTGACCCATGATTTGGTTCGAGAAGTCACCTCTCCAAACTCTACTGTGAGAAAGCAGGCTATGCATTCACTGCAGGTACTGGCCCAAGTTACTGGAAAAAGTGTGACCGTGATAATGGAGCCCCACAAAGAGGTGAGATATCATGCTTCCACCATAGGGTTTTTTTGTTGTCACAACAAACCCTCAGATTATAATTTTGTATCCATGTCATGAAGTACTATTGTTTATGGTCTTTGGACCTCAGGCATATAAATATCAATGTGTTTATTTTTACAACTGTGTCAGTAATTATGAACATCAAAAGAACAGCAGGCTAGTTCTCATAGTCTGTATATCACTGTGGTAGTTTTGGTCTGCTTCAGTCTTGTGCTGCTCTGGAGCCTTCAGAACTAAATGTTCCTATGTATCTGTCCACAGTCCAGTTCTCGTACATGAACTTGTCTTCTTCCTAATTAAAGGATCTTTGTAATGACTGTTCTTCTGGCAGTTTTCAAATGGGTCACTCTGGAATGTTGTGGTGATAGGGGCAGCTGGTGAGTAGTGCACCTCCCTGGCTTTCCTAGGTCCTCCAGGACATGGTCCCCCCTAAGAAGCACCTGCTCCGACACCAGCCTGCCAATGCACAGATTGGCCTGATGGAAGGCAACACGTTCTGTACCACACTGCAGCCCCGGCTCTTCACGATGGATCTCAACGTGGTGGAGCACAAAGTGTTTTACACAGAGGTAGGGGGTGGTGCAGATGGTGTGGATGGATGACTGTCTGCTAGCCTGTTGTTTGAGGACTGGTCAGGCAGCATTTGGTGAGGTTGTGGGCAGCAGCTCTAGCCTGGCATGGCACTTGAAGCAGATTTGTCACTCCCAGAATCTGATCAGAAAGTGGTATGATGCCCAGAGCTGTTAACAAAACTTTGCTGTTTTCTGAGTCATCAGAACTCTGTGAGCCTTGCTGGGACTCTTGCTTTGATCTAGGGCCTGAAAGCTACATTGTAAAGACAAGACTGTAGCCTTTGCTTTAATCTCATGACAGCTGCCACCAGAAGAGGGCAGAATGAGGGTGGCCCAGGGCAGGTGCTCATTCATGGACCTTGAGCAGACTGTGCTCTGTTGAGATCATGTGCCCTTACCTTGCTCTGGCACTGCCTGTGAGGCACGGGTGCTGCCACCTCCTTTGAAGATGCGGCAGCTGAGCCCGAGGCCCCGGCTTCCCTGAAGTCACCGAGTAGGTGAGCTGCAGAGCTTAGGTTTGAATAACTCATTTCAGAACATGGTTCCCAACCACTACACCTTCTGGGCATGTTTGCAATTTGTTTAATGGACGTGACTTGCCTTTTGACCCAACAATCCCTAAGAATTAAATTCCCCCTGATTTAGACTACATCTGAATTTCTAGGTGATAGTTTGCTCACACGTGTGGTCATCTGATCGTACAGCACAGCTCTAAGCTTCTTGGTGCCCTGTTCTGAGGAAGAGTTACTGCTCTTCCAGCCTGTCAGAGAGAGAGGGTCAGGAGCATCTGGGAAGTGAAAAGACAACTTCCCTGGGCTGTTCTGGAGTCAGAGCTGTTGTTACAATCTGCACAGAAAACTCCCAACTAAACCCAGCACACAGCCTGGTGGTGCCAGGGCCTGAATCTGGTTCTTGGCATCCGTCAGTGCTCTAGGTGCTCCAGAACACCTGAGGGTCTTTTCAGAGTGGACTCTTGAGCCCTTCCCTTGGAGAGGAAGGTCAGCAGATTTAGGGTGAGTACTGGGAATCTGCATGAGAAGCTTCGAGGTGATTCTAGTGTGCAGCTGTGTTCAGAACTGTTGGTTTGTGTTGTAGTCACTTCAGAGACACATACTTAGGCATCCCCTTCTTTTTCTTTTTCTTTTTTTTTTTTTTTGAGAGAGAGAGAGAGAATTGGCATGCCAGGGTCTTAGTTGAACTCCACATGCTTGCGCCACCTATTGGGCATGTGCGACCTTGCACTTGCCTTACCTTTGTGTATCTGACTTACGTGGGATCTGGAGAGTCAAACATGGGTTCTTAGGCTTTGCAGGCAAGTGCCTTAAGCCATCTCTCCAGCCCACCCCCTTCTTACTTCTTCAGGAAAGAATTGGGTCACACAAGGACCTAACAACTAGTTTACACTGGGAGTGGGATACATGAATGGCTAGAAGTGCAAATAGGATGGAGAGATGGCTCAGTGGTTAAAAGCCCTTGTTGAGAAAACTGGACAAACAGAATGTGGGTTCCCAGAACCCACAAAAAGCTGGACACGGTGGTGCGTGTGTCTGTAATCTCAAAGTGCCTAAAGGCAGCAGGAAGAGGAGGCAGAAGAGTCCTGAACACCCGCTAGTCTGCCATCCGCCATATGTAGCGCAGCAGCAAACAAGAGACCCTGACTGAAAGAAGATGGAGGGCCTCCTGACACCCTGAGGCTGTCCTGACTCCACACGTGGGCTGTGCCAGTGAACACCCGTGTATATATGCGCATACACAAACAGGGTAAAAGTCCACTAGTTTCTTAGCACAGTGATAGAATAGCCTGTGATACTGTAGAGAGTAGGTGTGTGAATGTGGGCTAGAATGTGTGGAAGAGTTGCTGTGGGACTTCTCAGGGACTTTTAGCCTCCTGTACTTGGAACAGAGGGAAAGGACCACTCATATGGCCTTTGCTTGCCAGGCTTGGAGAGGCAGCTCTGAGAGAGGGGGAGACTGCCTGTGGTTGTGGGATTGGCAGTTACAAAATGTCCTGATCTCATCACTGCAGGGCGGGAAGCTTGTTCAGGAACATGTCCCTAATGATTGGCTGCGTTTTACTATGGAGTGAGGACGCACAGCCATACTTCCGTGTTCACTTCTTTAGGACTGGAGTTTAATTTGACTACTGCTCATTGTACTATCGCTGATGAAGCACAATTTGATCTCTTACTTGCAAGGTCTTTGTGCCCTCCCAGGAAGAGTGATCTAAATTAAATGATTTTATCCTTGCCAGCTGCTGAATTTGTGTGAGGCCGAGGATTCTGCTTTGACGAAGTTGCCATGTTACAAAAGTCTTCCTTCACTTGTCCCTTTACGGATCGCAGCATTAAGTAAGTGCATGGAAATGCCTGAGAGAGAAAGGAGGGGGTGGCCTTTGTTGTCTAGCCTTTTATGGTCTCTTAAAATGGGACCAAAGACCTGTGTTGGTCAAATAGCATAATGAAATGTCATAGTGTGCACATTGTTAGGAGTTTAGTGATTTTAAAAATTTATTTGAGACAGAGAAAGGGAAAGAGAGAGAGGGAGAGTGAGAATGGGTGTGCCAGGGCCTCTAGCCACTGCAAATGAACTCCAGATGCATGCGTCCCCTTGGCCACCTAGCTTATGTGGGACCTAGAGAATCGAGCCAGGGTCCTTAGGCTTCACAGGCATGTGCCTTAACTGCTAAGCCATTTCTCTAGCCCAGGACTTTAGTGATTTTCACATTTTATAAAAAATGAAATTTTACAGTGTAGCCAACACTTGACTCTAAATTTCTTACATAATTTACTGACTTAAGAAGAATCATGTCCCCCATATGGTGCCATTTTTATATAAATCAGTGTTTTTAGGAAGGGATGCTAAAACCTTTACTGGCTTTGTAGTAACCCAGAATCATTTAAGAATCCCAGTTTCCATTGTAGCCCAAGAGTTGCACAGTCTAGGAACTAGCAGGCAGGTCAGATCTGGATGAGTCTCAGCTGGAGGTGTCACAGTTGGATGAATCTCAGGTGAAGATCCACTTTATTCGTCGTCATTGTCCTTGTTTGAGGCACTGTTGTCCTTGTCATCTCCTTTGTCCTTGTTCTGTCTTTGTCAACCTCCTTGTGATCTTCAAAGTTAATTCTATGTTGAATTTTTGTTTTTAAATTTTTTTTTAGTATTTTATTTATGAGAGATACTAGTATTATATTTATGAGAGAGCAGGAGAGAGAAAGAGGCAGATACAGAGAGAATGCATGCATCACAGCCTCCAGCCACTGCAAACAACGTCCTTGTGCATTTGGCTTAAGTGGGTCCTGGAGAATGGAACCTGGGTTCTTGGGCTTTGCAGTCAAACGCCTTAACCCCTAAGCCATCTCTCCGCCCCCCCCCCCTTTTTTTTTGTTGTTGTTGAGTCTCACTCTAGCTCAGGCTGACCTGGAATTCACTATGTAGTCTGTAGTCTCAGGGTGGCCTCATACTCATGGTGATCTTCCTACCTCTACCTCTTGAGTCTCTAGCCCTTTTTAAAATAAATTTTATTTACTTGAGGGGGAGAGAGAAAGAGAGAGAATGGGCATGTCAGGGCCTCTAGCCATTGCAAACACTCCAGACACATGTGCCACCCTGTGCATCTGGCTCATGTGGATCCTGGGGAATCGAACTGGGGTCCTTATACTTCACAGGCAAACGCCTTAACTGCTAAGCCATTGCTCCAGTCCTGTATTGAACTTCTATATACTTAAAATAAAAAAGGACCTCTCTTGAATAGAAGTGGGAAAACTGAGAAGCAGAGTGTGAGGGTGGGTGGTGGTCTCCAGTCACAGGGAGTGGGTGTGCTCAGGTGCTGTTTGATAGCACATCTTTGGGATTCATGTGTTCACCCTACCTTTCAAAACATGTTTAAAAAAAAAAAAAAAAAAAAAAAAAATTTTTTTTGAATAGAAATGGGAAAACTGAGAAGTCCAGGCTGACCTGGAATGGGTGGTGGTCTCAGTGGCACTTGGAC
Organism: Orientallactaga sibirica; assembly: GCA_036365145.1. Taxonomy (NCBI): domain Eukaryota; kingdom Metazoa; phylum Chordata; class Mammalia; order Rodentia; family Dipodidae; genus Orientallactaga; species Orientallactaga sibirica. The sequence goes on along the minus strand of JAEOAD010001941.1, from coordinate 630,743 downwards.
TCACGTGATCCTCCTACCTCTGCCTAGCACATCTTGGGATTAAAGGCGTGTTCAAGTACCACGCCATGCTGTTTAAAAATTTTTAAAAGATTTTATTTATTTGAGACGGAGGGGGAGAGAGAGAATGGCATGCCAGGGCCTCTAGCCACTGCAGACAAACTCCAGATGCATGTGCCACCATGTGCATATGGCTTCGCATGCGCCTTAACTGCTAAGCCATCTCTCCAGCCCCCTTTCACATTTTTTATTTCTACTAGCAAATAGGAGTACTATCCTTGCTAGAATATCTCATAAATACACAGATTGAAGTGAAGATTGCCCTTTTCTAAGTTGTTTGCAAGGTGTCCTCTATGCATCCCCCCAGTGTAGGGTCTCACGTAGTCCAGGCTGACCTGGAATTCACTATGTTGTCTCAGGGTGGCCTTGAACTCACCCCAATCCTCCTGCCTCTGCCTGCTGGGTGCTGGGATTAAAGGTATTTGCCACCATGCCCATCTTGTTTGCAGTTTGAAAGAGGCTGCTTAGTTGAATGTGGATGGTTGAAAGGGGCCACTCGTGTCTGTCTCCCTGTCTCTGGCAGTGCAGAGATCATGCCTTCTGTAACTGAGATGGGACTTCAGACTAGCCATGCTCTTACCTGTGAGGTCGTTCTGGAGGCAGAGGTTTCTGGAGGTGAAAGATTTATCCTGAGTCCTTGGGGCACATTACTGAATATTACTCTGTATTGAGCACACAGCCTTATCAGGAAAGAAGATGAAGTGGTTCATAGTTGGTTAGACCTTTTAGAGGAGAAAATGGTTCAGTTGTTTTTCCAGCTACTAACAAGAGTGCATGGATTTCTTCCTGAAGACGCCCTTGCTGCTTGCAACTACCTTCCTCAGTCCAGGGAGAAGATCATTGCTGCGCTTTTCAAAGCCCTCAACTCTACCAACAGCGAATTGCAGGAGGCGGGAGAGGCCTGCATGAGGAAGGTGAGCACGTCTCCTTCTATATGCCTGGGTTCCACCCAGTGTCTGTCAGCACGCACTGAGTTGTCATGTCTCTCCCTGTTTCATGGTCACTCTGAAGGTTAAAATACTCAGTACTAAGGCTAAGCCCTCATTTCATCACCAGTTTCTAGAAGTCCCAGGGTTGGGACTTTTTCTAAGGAAAAACATTTCTGTTGTGGGAGTTGATGGTGAGCTCCCTTCTGATACTTTCTCAGTGGCCTGTTATCCCTCCCCCTCCCGGCAGGGTCTCTAGCCTAGGTAGCCCAGGCTGACCTGGAATTCACTCTGTAGTCTCAGGCTGGCCTTGAACTCACAGTGATCCTCCTACCTCTGTCTCCTGAGTGCAGGGATTAAAGGCGTGTGCCACCACCCCGCCCAGCTTCAGTGTCCAATTCTTGGTGTCTTCTCTCTCTCCCAATAGTTTTTAGAAGGTGCCACCATAGAAGTGGATCAAATCCATACGCATATGCGGCCACTGCTGATGATGCTGGGGGATTATCGGAGCTTGACGCTGAATGTTGTGAATCGGCTGACTTCAGTGACGCGGCTCTTCCCTAATTCCTTCAATGATAAGTTTTGTGATCAGATGATGGTAAGCCAAATTTTATTCATACTTGCTCTGTAAGGAACTCAGAAAACGACACCCTCAGCCATCATACCTTGTGCGTGGCATGTCTTTCTGAAACAATTTGATTGTTGGTTTTTCTTTTCATTTTGTTTTTTTGAGGTAGGGTCTCTCACTCTAGCCCAGGTTGACCTTGAATTCACTGTGTAGTCCCAGGGTGGCCTCAAATTCAAGGCAATCCTCCTACATCTGCCTCACAAGTGCTGGGATTAAAGGCATGCACCACCATGCCCAGTGAAGAATTTTATAGTTTTTGCTTTTACTTATGTAGATCTCTGATTTGGTTTTTGTAGCTGGTGTAAGATAAGGGTCTAACTTTCTTCTTTTACATTTTATCCAATTATTTCCTTATATTTGTGTTGCTTGACAATTGTGATCTTGGAGGATCTTGAGTAGGCATTTGTTTCGGGAATTTGTCAAACTAAAAATTGAAATTATTTGGGTTGGATAGATGGCTTAGCGGTTAAGGTGCTTGCTTGTGAAGCCAAGAAGTCATGTTTGATTCTCCAGGTCCCCTGTAAGCCAGATGCAGTAATGTAAGCTCCCAGTGTTGCACATGTGCACAAGGGGGCATGTGCGTCTGGAGTTCATTTGCAGTGGTTAAAGGCCCTGCTGCACCCATTCTCTTTCTCTCAAATAAAATAAAATAGAAATTGAAATTATGTTATACACTTAATTGTGTCATTCTTTCCTTCTCTTGGAAACCTAGAAGCAGAGCAACTTCTGACTGAGCCGGTCTTTGCTCCTTTGGTTGTGTCACTCCTGTATGTATGTCTGCATGAGTAGTATTCTGGTCAGATGCAGGCTGCTTGAGTAGTGGTCAGTATTTCTCAGAGATTTGTTAGCCTTATTTTTGCCTTGTTGAAAGAAGCATCTTTTATTTTGTGTATTTCTTAGTATGGAGTAGTGATCTGTAATTGTAGGGCACAAGAGTTTGGAAAACCAGTTCCTGAGGTTTGACAAGGACTGTAAGGCTCAGAGGGACTCTGTCTTTGGAAACAAAGGTTGAGTTTTTTAAATGATGGTCTCCAAGCCTGTTACTGTGAGATCCTATTGAAAGCAGCTGATAACTTCCCAGGGACTAGTGTCCCAAGAAGTAGGGTTGGACAGTGCAGGGTAATGGAATGCCTTGAGGTTTGGGCTGGAGGCTCCAACACTTGTCTGCCTGGTTTCTCTGGGCAGAGGGTCTGGAATGGGGCTGCCACATGCTCAGATGAGCTAATGACAGAGGCCTCTCTCCTCACTCACTTGCTCAAAATGCAGAGCTGGCTTACATGGAGATTGCCCTCAGTCTGCACAGAACAGAGTTGCTGCCTCTACAATAGTTTACAGAGCCTCTGATCACATGGGATCCATATGTATCCCATAGGCCCTCTCCACTGGGTTCCCTCAGCCTCTCTCCTCCTGGCTTCGGGTCCTTGTCTTTCCTTTTCTCTACTGTGGAGTTTGCATCTGTCCTCCTTCCAGACTCTGGCCCCATTCTCACTTGAAGCTGGCTCCAGCCCTTCAGAGTTGTCATGACACACAGCTGTATCTGTGTTTACCCTCATCTCTTTTCCTGCTGCAATCTCCCAGCTCAGGCAAGGTCTGCTGGCTTGCTTCTATATCGTCCCCAGCCTGGTACCCAGCGAACAGTTATGGAGACACGGAAGTAAGCACAGGGCCTGGCCTTGCTGTGCTAGGGCTCTGGGTGCTTCCTGGCATATGTATGTGTCAGGTTCGCCCTCTTGTATATGAACAAGAACTGATGCTGATTGTCTACGTTGTCAGCTTGTGATGTCTTCTCATATTAAATAAGAGGGAGATTCAGATTTCAGAGTTCCACTGAAGACCAATGCTTGTCACGAAGGAGAAGCTGTGTCTAAGGATGTGTTTTTTTTCCACAGCAACATCTGCGCAAGTGGATGGAGGTGGTGGTCATCACCCACAAAGGGGGCCAGCGGAGCGACGGAAACGTGAGTGACTCGCTTGTTTCTGGGAAGGGCGCCACTGCTGGGAGCAGTGTTAATAGCAGCACAGCGCAGTGCGGTACTCAAGATGCCCATCAGAAGTCTGTGTGCTTGTGGTAGCCCGCGTGCAGCTGGAGGCAGTTCTTCAGCATCACAGCTTGCTTTTATGTCTCCTGAGTATTCCTTTGGTTCCTTTAAACTCCCTTGTGCTCACTTTATTATGACATTTCTGTTGAGAATTGGGAATCTGGGAAGCCTGAATTGCTAGCATTTCAATTTTACTACTGATGTATGTAGGCAATGCTGTTTTCATGGTGGTGCACTCCTCCGTTGTTGTTCCATCACTTTTCTTTACTCAGTGGTCGGTAAATGCTTCACTTGTGTTTAATCATGATTGCTTGATAGAACCAAGCCGAGACTTGTTGGGACTCAGTAAAGTATCACATAAATATGGGCACGTATGTACTCAAAGTCTCAACTCCCCACCCAAAAATGAAATGCTGCAGGGTGTGGTAAGTGCACACCTTTAATCCCAGCACTTGGGATGCAGAGCTGGGAGGATTGCTGTGAGTTAGAGGCTAGTCTGGAACTACAGGGAGAGTTCCAGATAAGCCTGGGCTAGAGTGAGAACCTACCTCAATATGAACCAAAAGAAAAAAATTTTAAAAATGATTAAATGCCTAGCATTTACAGCAAATTTACTCAGTTTTTAGGGGAAACTGCTGTTTTTCAAGTGTTTGATGATCGCCATGGAAGACTGTTTTTATAAAAATGCATACTTTCTCCCATTTTAATTCTAAAATTGTATATGCTAATTTTTTACAGTATTTCCTATCAGTGGAATTGTATTCTCCCGAGTCTATGATACCTGGTGACATTTTACTGTGTCCTCCTTAGGGAATTTATTAACGTGGCTTCTTGTCCTCGTGTGCCTGTCTGTTGCATGCTGTGTTCTTTCATTCAACTTGGAGTTGTGTGTTTTCTCCCTTTTTTGGCTTTCTTCCGCTTTTGTTTTGACCATTTTGTGTCAAGGTGTTTCTGTATCCTGTTTCCTGATGCTTTTAAACAGCCAACTAAGCAGAAGTAAACCAGGGTTTTCAGCTTTTATTTTTTAAGAAGTTTCACACTGTGCATGACCCATTGGAAAGTTTATATATTTATAAACAAACAAACAAACAAACAAACACTCCCATCTCTGATCTCTTAGGTGCTTTTGTTTGAAATCCCCCTCCCCCAGCAATCTTTAGTTCTCTGAAACATACAGTTCTAGAATAAACACTAAAAGAAAAAGCACCCTGGTGAGTAGACGAATGACTTCAGTGTAGTTAAAAAGATGCCATTTGCTTTGATTGGACATATTTGGGGGCTGTTGGGTTGGGGATAAAGGCAAGCATGCTGGGACCTCCTTGCTGTGCCATGAGAGCACTGTGAGCAGCAGGAAGGCCTGGCTTGTGCTGTCTTGGTCTGAGTCTTAGGCCACAGCATCTTGGAATTCAGAGGCAAAGAGTGGCTGTGGCTTGCCCCAGGGTGGCCAGGCTCTTGAGCTCTGATTTTTTTTTTTTTTTTTTAAGTGACATCATTCAGGGCTGGGAATGGGCTTTGGAAAGTAGTCTGTTCCCAAATAACAGTTGCTCAGTCGAGACACTGCTCAGATGGTTAAGTAGTGACTACTAGAGCCGGGGCCACTGGAGCACTCCTGACATTCAGAGCTTCACATGTTTGGGAGACTTCCCCTTTAACATTGAGCTTAGGGGACAGACCACATGCATGCCCGTGCATACTTACAAAGCTAGTTTTATGAAGAGGTTTTTTTTTGTATATATAATTTTTTTTGGTTTTTCGAGGTAGGGTCTCACTCTGGCCCAGGCTGATCTGGAATTAACTATATTAACTATGTAGTCTCAGGGTGGCCTTGAAGTCACAGCGATCCTTCTACCTCTGCCTCCCAAGTGCACCACCACACCCGGCTTGTATATATTTTTTTTAATGAGAGAGAGAATTGGCACACCAGGGCCTTCAGCCACTGCAGTCAAGCTCCAGACATGCGTGCCATCTTGTGCGCATGTGCAACCTTGCATGCTTGTGACACCTTGTGCATTTGGCTTATGTGGCACCTGGAGAGTCGAACATGGGTCCATAGGCTTCGTAGGCAAGTAAGTGCCTTAGCCACTAAGCCACCTCTCCAGCCATGAAGAATTCTTTACTACACAAGATAACTACTTCTGGGTGGGGAGAGGTGATCTCAGTTCATGTGTTCTTCATGGGAGGGAGTTAGACTTGCCAAACTGATGGAGCTGCATCCCTGGATCACCTGATTCTCTTCTGGCTAGCTGGAAAGGAGGTTTTCCTTATTTTAAAAAACCATTTGAATCTTGAACCATTCACTCTAAGAAAGAGTTATTTTATAGTGTGTTTGTATACAAAGTTTTCTTGTGTCTCCTTGCACAAGAATTCTGAAATGCTAGTTTTAATATTTGATAGGAAAATACACTTCTGGATACTGAGGGACTGCATTGACCCCCGAGGGTGGTCAGACACTGTGAGGGGCCGCATTGACCCCCGAGGGTGGTCAGATACTGTGAGGGGCCGCATTGACACCTGAGGGTAGTAGACGTGCTCTTTGCTGCTGAGCATCTGTTAATTACTGTGTGCTTTCTGATCATTGTGTCTTTACTGTCTTGCTAACCCCAATAACCCTTACTGTGTGAGTATGTGGGAAGTTTTGATGTAAATGACATAAATAGAAAAAGATGATTTTCCTCCCCATCCTCAGGAAAGCATTTCAGAGTGCGGGAGATGTTCCTTGTCTCCATTCTGTCAGTTTGAGGTGAGAACAACCTATTAAAGTCAGTTTATGACTTTGCAATGTGAAGAACACTTTTTTTTTCTTTTTTACCTTTTTGTTGCCTTTTTTCATGCTGTAATTTTTGTTTTGGTTCAGCCTGCCATGGAAGGGGTAGAGGTGAGAAATTCAGTGGAGTTGCAGGAGGGGGTCATTGTCGCATTTGGTTTTGCTGTGACTCGTTAGCTGTGTTGTGATTCTGTAGTGGACAGAGTGCCTTGTGCCTTTGAGTGCGGTGACCTGTCTGTCTGTGTGTGGCGGAGCTGTTGTAGTCTCATTGCTGTGAACTGTCTGGGTGCCACGCATGTTCTATCTTAGGACCTTTAATGCCAGAGTCTAAGTTCTTCTGTTTTCTCTGTGTCAGAATTGCAATCTCAATACTAGTAAGATTGAGTCGCATTTCTCTTCATAGCTTTCATGACAAACCCATAGAGCCAACAAACTCTGGAGAAGAAACCCTAGCAAGGGTAGATACAGATGGGTTGTGTCTTCCTTCCCACTGCTGACTCACATCCCCTTGACTCTAGAACCTCGTTGTCCCACTGAGCCCCTTCTCTCTTTCATACATGTGCATACACACACAGTCACAGTACTGTCTTCAGAGAGCCCAACTGAGCCTTCCCTTGTCTGTAAAATGGGGATCATGACACCTGTCATTTCTACCTTCCAGTGGTGTCAAAAGCAAAAGCATTTTGATAACTACTTTGAGAAATGAAAATCATGGCATAAAAGACCATTTTAGAACACAGTAAATTCAGGACAGAACTTAAAGGCTTCCACATTTGTAGAAGAGAGATCTAGAGGTAGGATAGGGTGATACACCATATACCGTTTTTGCACTTTGGTGTAGAGAAAAATGAAATGCTACTGGAATGGCCCCTGACCAGTGTCGGTCATCCCCATTTTACTTGACTGATTGCCGCAGACCCCACCTCACACAAGATGCAGGGTGCTGCTTCAGAGACTCTGCCAGCCAGGTCTGGTGGCCACACAGAAGCCCTCTGAATAGCAGAAACCAAACTGCCACCTGTGAATGGATGTTAGTGACCCTCAGAGCAGTCCCTACGGAGCAGTTAGCATGCTGGACATTCACACACTGACATAATTCCACACAGTCGTTTATCAGCGAGGCCTGGTTCACAGAGGCCTAGTCCCATCCTCAGTCGTTTCTTCTGTTGGGGTTTAGTGTCTAGGGTAAGTAAGCTTCCTCAGCTCGGCTTTGAGGCCTAACAGTTCTGTGCTCTCAGAACTTAGTTAACAAGCCCCTGTGGAAGCACAGTGAAGCGGGCAGTTTTACAATTCTCATTACCACAGGTGTGATGACAATGCCAGCCTGCATGAAGGGGACTAGCATAGGTGACCCATGAGGACACCTTTGACCCTTGTGCTGGCACAGGCCCCCCATGACAGGTAACTGAAGGCTAGGGGCAGAGTTTTTCAGGACAAAGTGCAGGTGTAATCTAAGACTGGTAAGTTGTGGCTTCTCCGTGTTCACTCTGCTGCAGTGGCCAGCCTTGTGAGTGTAGCTAGAGTGGAGCAGGCTCTGTATGATGTCTTTCTCTTGCTTGCGGAACTAATGGGACTGCTTATGATTTCTGGTTTTCTTCATTAGGAGATGAAGATTTGTTCAGCAATTATAAATCTCTTTCATCTGATCCCAGCTGCACCTCAAACTCTGGTCAAACCTTTGTTAGAGGTTGTCATGAAAACAGAGCGGGCCATGCTGATTGAGGTATGGGCCAGACAAGGGTTCATTCAGGTTTTTTTTTTTTTTTTTTGGTCCTGCTTGTAGTACTTACATTTTGTTATGCTTTATGTAATTACATGAATGAAAATGTAAATGTTAGTATTTATTAATGTGATACATTACTATAAAATAACAATGCTAAATTATTATTATATAATATTGTTAAGTGTTTTTAAGACAGGAGCCTTGCAGCCCGGGTTGGCCTTTGAACTTCAGTACCCCTCTTGCCTCAGCCTCCCAATTGCTAGGGATGACAGGTGTACAGTACCACACCCAGGTTTTTTTTTTTTTTTTTTTTTTCGAGGTAGGGTCTCACTCTGGTCCAGGCTGACCTGGAATTAATTCTGTAGTCTCAGGGTGGCCTCAAACTTAATGGCAATCCTCCTACCTCTGCCTCCCAAGTGCTGGAATTAAAGGTGTGTGCCACCATGCCCAGCTCAACTTTTTTTTTTTTTATATTTTATTTATTTGAGAGAGAGAGAGAGAGAGAGAGGGTTTGCCAGGGCTTCCAGCCACTGCAAACGAACTCCTGATGCATGCGCCCCCTTGTGCATCTGGCTTATATGGGTCCTGGAGAATTGAACCAGGGTCCTTTGGCTTTGCAGGCAAATGCCTTAACTGCTAAGCCATATGTTCAGCCCCCTTCCCCCTTTTTTTTGAGGCAGGGTCTCACTCTAGCCCAGGCTGACCTGGATATTCACTCTGTATTCTCAGGGTGGCCTTGAACTCACAGTAGTCCTCCTAACTCTGCCTCCCAAGTGCTGGGATTAAAAGTGTGTGCCACCATGCCCGGCTCCAACTCATTTGATTATGCTTTAAATGGGGTAGTCTGATAAGTAGTGTAAGGATGTAGATAGCAATACTTGATTCTGATGCACTTAGTGGGAATGCATAATCTTTGCCTCTGAGCAGTTGGACAGACTTTGAGAAGGGGTGATGTGGGATGCAGCTGTCCCCTGTGTTTGGGGAGTGCACACGCTTACCATGAGGATAGGTAGGCAGACTGAGAAGGGGAGGTAGAGGATGGAGTTGTGCCCTGTGCTTAGATGAATACACACCCTTACCATGAGGACAGGTAGGCAGACTGAGAAGGAGAGGTGTGGGATGCAGCTGTCCCCTGTGTTTTGTAGGCGGGCAGTCCATTCAGAGAGCCTCTCATCAAGTTCCTGACTCGGCACCCTTCACAGACAGTGGAGCTCTTCATGATGGAAGCAACGCTGAATGATCCCCAGTGGAGCCGGATGTTCATGGTAGGAGCTGGAACAACTGCTGGCAGTTCCTGCAAGTTTCTGTTAGCCAGTGTGCCCAGTGTGACATTGAATTTGCATTTCACCATAGAGTGCACTGCCTTTGTGTTTCTCAGAGACATCTGGATATTGGAAACATCATTGGTATTTGGTTAAATGTGAAAAGTTGAGGCTATCATAGGATTTTTTTAAGAAATATATTTTAGCTGGGTGTGGTGGCGCACGCCTTTAATCCCAGCACTCGGGAGGCAGAGGTAGGAGGATCGCCGTGAGTTTGAGGCCACCCTGAGAATACATAGTTAATTCCAGGTCAGCCTGGACCAGAGTGAAACCCTACCTCGAAAAACCAAAAAAAAAAAGAAAAAAAAAATTTATTCATTGGGCTGGAGAAATGGTTTAGTGGTTAAAATGCCTGCCTACTAAGCCTAAGAATGCCTGTTCAATTCTCCAGGTCCCATGTTTAGCCACACACAGTGATGCAAGGGTACAATGCCATACTTGCCCACAAGGGGCGCATGCATCTGGAATTCATTCACAGCGGCAGAGAGGCTGCTGGTGCACCCATTCTCTCTCTCTCCCCCCACCCCAATACGCAAGTTATATATATAAATATATAAATATATAAATATATAAATATATATATATATATATATATATATATATATATATATATATATATATATATATAATTTACTCGAGAGAGAAACGGGGAGGTAGAATGAATATGGGCATGCCAAGGCCTCCAGCCACTGCAAATGAAATCCAGATGCTTACATGGGTCTTGGAGAATCGAACCAGGATCCTTTGGCTTTGCAGGCAAACGCCTTAACCACAAAGCAATCTCTCTAGCCCCTTCATAGGATTTTGGTGGTGGTAACATAGTGAACTGTTGGAATTATAAATTAATAATTGAAATTATAATTCCTGTTAAAGGAATCTTTTTAGAAGGCACTTGCATGAGGATATTCAGCAGCAGGCAGGCACGTTGGAATTCATGTCTTCTAACCTGTGAGTTTAGTCAGACCAAAGCAGCTTTCCTGTTTTCTGCTTTTAGAGTTTTTTAAAGCACAAAGATGCTAGGCCTCTGCGGGATGTGTTGGCAGCCAACCCCAACAGATTCATCACCCTGTTGTTACCAGGAGGTGCACAGACAGCTGTGCGCCCCGGCTCGCCCAGCACCAGCACCATGCGCCTGGACCTTCAGTTCCAGGCCATCAAGGTAGTGTCTCTTCATTACACTCTGAAGTCCCCATGGACAGGGTGAGTCGCAGTTCTCTGATGCATACTTCTTCTGTGACAGATCATAAGCATCATAGTGAAAAACGATGACTCCTGGCTGGCCAGTCAGCATTCTCTGGTGAGCCAGCTGCGTCGTGTGTGGGTGAGTGAGACCTTTCAAGAAAGACACCGCAAGGAGAACATGGCTGCCACCAACTGGAAGGAGCCCAAGCTGCTGGCCTTCTGCCTGTTGAACTACTGCAAGTGCGTCCACCCATGGCCCTCTGGCAAATAGGCTGCCCTCGACCCCCTTCCCTGCTTTGCACAAGGCTGCAGCTCTGTGATGTGCTGTCAGATTTGTTGCAGAGATTGGGCTGCGTGAGGGCCCAAGCACAGGTCTGGGGTGTTGTGTGGGGACAGGCTGGGCTGCGTGAGGGCCCAAGCACAGGTCAGGGGTGTTGTGTGGGGACAGGCTGGGCTGCGTGAGGGCCCAAGCACAGGTCAGGGGTGTTGTGTGGGGACAAAGAATTTGCCTCGAGCTAACTTTGCTTTCTTCTGATCTCCAGAAGGAACTATGGGGATATAGAACTGCTGTTCCAGCTGCTCCGTGCCTTCACTGGCCGCTTCCTCTGCAACATGACCTTCTTGAAAGAATATATGGAGGAAGAAATCCCCAAAAATTATAGCATCGCTCAAAAGCGTGCCCTGTTTTTTCGCTTTGTAGAGTTCAATGACCCAAACTTCGGGGACGAGCTGAAAGCAAAGGTGAGTCCACAGTGACATGGCCGGTGCTTGAGCCTCTTCCTGTCTGTTGTATCTCTGCTGATGCTTATTGGTGAGCTGGACACAGTGGACAACACCTTGGCAGATCTTGAGGTGAAGAGGAAATTGTTAGTTTCCTTGTGCTCAGAACATAGCTTACCTGAAGCAAGAAGCATCATTGTGCTGATGTTAGAGCTCTCTTCTGGAAGGTTTTAACCTTCCCTGGCAGTTGCCGTTTGACTGGAAGTCCAGATGAACAGTGAAAGCTCCATGTTGTGGGGTGGGAAGCATCGTCTTCTGCCCTGTTACTAAAGCGAGCCGTACCGCTCTCTTCCTTCCTCACTTTGGATTGTCTTTTACAGGTTCTGCAGCATATCTTGAATCCTGCTTTCTTGTATAGTTTTGAGAAGGGGGAAGGAGAACAACTCCTTGGACCTCCCAATCCAGAGGGAGACAACCCAGACAGCATCACCAGCGTGTTCATAACCAAGGTGCTCTCCGCAGTAGTGCCTCTGCAGGGCGAGTGAATGGACATCTATGGGGTTGGGGTTTTATGGGTGTAACATTTTCTTTAGGGCTTTTATTTTTCACCATTGCCTTTCTTAATGGTGGAGTGTTCCATTACAGTTAGTAAGTTGTTGACAATGCCTTGCTTTGGAGGGAATTCATTTTTCCACATCAGTAGATTCTAATTAGAAACTAAACATCTCAATGCAAGTTGTGTGATTTTTCTGAAAACTTGCATTAAGAGGCTTCAACACTTTAGTCCCTTTTTTTTTTTTTTTCCCCCCCTCCTCGAGGTAGGGTCTCAGTCTCAGGATGGCCTCAAGACTCCTATCTCTGCCTCTCGAGTGCTGGGATTAAAGGTGTGTGTCACTACACCTGGCAAGTTCCCTCTTTAGTTTTGCTAAAATCAATAAAAGCCAATGAGAATATTAGACTGCATCTGATTGCTGCTGTCACCTGTGGCTAACAAGTTCACACAACTGTTGTTGAAGCACTGATGTCTGAAATTGGTTTTAAGGCCTGTATTCATGAAGAACACATGTATGCATAGGTGTACACCCTCTCACAAACATGCACATACACATGCATATACTAAGAGACTCAGTCCTAAGTCACCTTGTCTGAAAGCTGAAGTCTTTCTTCTCTCAAGTTCCTGTGCCCACTGCATTCGGTTTTTTTTTTTTTCCCCGAGGCAGGGTCTCACTCCAGATCATCAGGCTGACCTGGAATTCACTATGTATTCTCAGGGTGGCCTCGTACTCAACAGTGATCCTACTACCTCTGCCTCCTGAGTGCTGGGATTAAAGGCCTGTGCCACCACGCCAGCTCATTCTGTTGTTTTGTTTTATTTTTTGGGAGGTGGGCAGGGTTTGAGGTAGGGTCTCGCTCTAGCCCAGGCTGACCTGGAATTCACTATGTAGTCTCAAGGCAGACTCAAACTCATAGCGATTCTCCCACCTCTGCCTTCTGAGTGCTGAGGTTAAAGGTGTGTGCCACCACACCTGGCTTGCCCGTTGCATTCTAACTTACCCATTGTCTTTTGTTAACACTGAAATAAGTTACCTAGTATCTAATCCACATATATAAAGGAAAATGAATGGAACATAGAATCTTTTATATATATATATACACACACACACAAATACACACATCCCATTTATATATCCAATTCACATATACATGTGAAGGAGGAGAGAGTTAGTTTATGGTTCAAATGCAAAATGAGTTCCTCTTTGCTTGGTTCCCCGGCAGGTCCTGGACCCCGAGAAGCAAGCAGACATGCTGGACTCCCTGCGGATCTACCTGTTGCAGTATGCCACGCTACTGGTGGAGCACGCCCCCCATCACATCCACGACAACAACAAGAACCGCAACAGCAAACTGCGCCGCCTCATGACCTTTGCATGGCCCTGCCTGCTTTCCAAGGCCTGCGTGGATCCTGCCTGCAAGTACAGCGGACATTTGCTTTTGGCTCACATCATTGCTAAATTTGCAATTCATAAGAAAATCGTCCTTCAGGTAGGTACTTTGAGGGGCTTCCTCCCATATCCTCACATCACTTGTTGGGTCACGTATAACCTTGCTGCCTGTAAATCTTAGTTACTCCCCCCCTTTTTTTTAAATCATTTTATTTTTTTAAGACATTTTATTTTATTGATTTATTTGCAAGCAGAGAGAGAGAGAGAGAGAGAGAGAGAGAGCCAGGGCCTCTAGCCACTGCAAACGAACTCCAGATGCATGTGTCCTTTGTGCATCTGGCTTATATGGGTCCTGGGGAATTGAACCTGGGTCCTTTGGCTTCAGACAAACGCCTTAACTGCTAAGCCATCTCTTCAGCCCAGTTACTTCCTTCTTGTTGTTGTTAATGCCACTTACAAGAAAGGCCCATCTTTGCCTTCTTACAAAAACTGTGGAAAGGCTGGAGAGATGGCTTAAAGGTTGAGACACTTGCCTGCAAAAAGCTTTAGGACCCAGGTGTGATTCCCTAGTACCCACGGAAGCTAGATGCACCGGGGGTGTGCCTCTGGAGTTCATTTGCAGTGACTGGATGCCCTGGCATGCCCATTCTTTCTATCTGCCTGCTTCTTTCTCTCATTTTGCTCTCAAAATGGATAAATAAAATAAAGATAAAAGGTGGGTTAAAAAAAAAAACTGGAAAACAATTACTTAGGAAGTACTTAGAGACAGAAAGTTGAAGTTGCCAGGAACTGGAGATGGGGAAATGGATCATTGTTCCTTTTCGTTTCATGTGTCTGGAGTCCATTTGCAGCGGCAGGAGGCTGTGGTACATCCATACTCACTATCTCTCTCAAATAAATAAAAATACTTTTCAAGAAAGGAAAAAGCAAGCAGTAATGTGTTTGTAATAAGAAAGTGCTTTTGTTTTGCTAAGCATTATGTCTTGGCCCTAAATGATCGTTTCTTGTTCTCCAAAGCCTTTATTCTTTTCTTTCATATAAATGTGTTTCCTGGCTGGAGCTTTAACCCAGTGGTAGAATACTTGCCTCGCATACTCAAAGTCTGGGTCTATGCCCAGCACAACAAAAACAGATGAATGAACAAAAACATTTTTTCTCTAGGTTTTCCACAGTCTTCTCAAGGCTCATGCAATGGAAGCCCGGGCAATTGTCAGACAAGCCATGGCCATCTTGACGCCTGCAGTGCCGGCCCGCATGGAGGATGGGCACCAGATGCTGACACACTGGACCAGGAAGATCATTGTGGAGGAGGGGCACACGGTCCCACAGCTTGTGCACATTTTGCATCTCATCGTGCAGCACTTTAAGGTGGGGAGAGAGCACATATGCCAGGCTGGTGTGAGTGCCTGCAGGTATTTGTTTTGGACCCTTGCCTCTCTACAGTGGGCAGTCCTCCATCTTTTAGTAAAACTCCTTCTCGTTGTTGATGAGTGTGTGTCTGTGCATCTGGACATGGCTGTAGTGTCTCCTAGGGTATGCCTCTTTTTGCATGACTGTAAGTTCTCAGTTCACCTGATGTTAGTGGTCATCACTGACTATATGGTGGTAACTTGGCTTGAACAGGTTCTCGTATTACCGTCACCTTTTCTGTGGCTAAATTCCCCACATTAGGATATATTTGGGTGAATGTTTCCTGGAGATTTGGGGTATTGGAGAAGGAGAAAGGATTGAGTCACAAGCCTGTTTTTGTATAGCTCTTAGAATTGGTAAATGGCTTCTTGATATGTCTTAAAACGAATATGATGTCAAGTCTGAAGTTTGATACACGTAACTAGTCTCACCCCCCAGGATTTAGATTTTCAACATGATTTTTAGATAGTTGAAGTCCACCATCATATTCAGGAATTGGTAGGAACAGAAAAAGAACAGGATAGTGAGCACTTACCTGATAAAGTTATCATTCAGAATCCTTGAGGATGACCTGGGGATGAGTGTGCGCGTGCATGCGTGTATGTGCGTCCCTGTGTGTGTACATGGCTGGGGCCATGGTGTAGGCTCCCTGGCATGACAGTGGCCCTGTGTCTGCAGGTGTACTACCCGGTACGCCACCACTTAGTGCAGCACATGGTCAGCGCCATGCAGAGACTAGGCTTCACACCCAGTGTCACCATTGAGCAGAGGAGGCTGGCTGTGGACCTATCTGAGGTTGTCATTAAGTGGGAACTGCAGAGGATCAAAGACCAGCAGGTAGGACTGTCACCCCTTGATCTCATTGATCATCTTCTTTGTGCTTTTTGAAATTGGTCAGCACTCAGATGACTGTGTGTTTTCAGCCGGATTCAGATACGGACCCGAATTCCAGTGGAGAAGGCGTCACTTCAATCTCCTCCTCTATTAAAAGAGGCCTGTCCGTGGACTCTGCTCAGGAAGTGAAGCGCTTCAGGACAGCCACCGGAGCCATCAGTGCAGTAAGGGCATGCACTTTCCTCATGCGTGCAGGGCAGCCTCTCAGGACCCTGGTGTTTTTGTTTTTTTTCGTTTCATAGCAATCCTCCTCCCTCTGCCTCCTGAGTGCTGGGATTAAAGGTGTGTGCCACCTGCCCGGCTAGACCCGTACATTTAGAATAGGGGCCAACTTTGAGCTGTGTAGAAGAGGACGCTGGGAACTGTGACTGGCTCCAGGGCATGACACTCACTTGAGGTGTTTTCCAAAATGTACTGTTGGAGTTGTGTTGGTAACAGTTATTTACAGAAAGGTATCAAGAGGAAATCTTGGAGGGTTAGAGATAAGGCTCAGTGGTGGTAGAGCTCCTGCCTAGAATCCCCCAGTGGTGGTCTGTGGTGTAGATCACTAGTGGAACACTTGCTCTAGCAGGTCCTGTGTTCCATTTCCAGTGTTCCCCACACCCCCAACCAAAAGAACAGAGAAAAGAGAAACTCTTTGCAGCAAGAAAATTGAGACTGCACCTATTTGATTATTTACTTATTTGAGAGAGAATGGGTGCACCAGAGCTTCCTGCCACTGCAGATGGGCTCCAGATGCATGTTTGACTTAGTGCACCTGGCTTTATGTGGGTTCTGGGGGACTGAACCCAGGCTGTCATGCTTTGCAAGCAAGTACCTTTAACCACTGAGCACTCTCTCCAGCCCAATTGACTGATTTTTTTCCTTTCTTCATTGCTCCAAGTTTATTAGAAAAGAAAGGAAGTAAAAAGGGTGTGGGATGAGGCAAGCCTTGGGCAAAAACTCCGCCAGGGCCAAAGCAGAACCTGACCTGCCCCAGGTTGGCTGGACTGGGCATGGGCCTGTTGCTTGAATGATTACTGGAGGGAAAGCTCCAAAGGGGGTCCTGGGCATCCTACTCTTTACCTCTTCTTGAGATGGGTATTTCTGAAGCTCTGTGCTTGGCTAGCATCATGGACCAACTGGCTTGTTGGTGCTGGCTTGTGGCACTACTCCCAGCATCTTGGTCCCTCCTTTTGCTGTCCCCATGGTTCAGGTGGCTCCATACTCACCTAGAATTCCCGTAGAAACCTGGGCCCATCTCTACTTTGCTGTTGCCTTGTCTCTGTGTGATTGAAAACCAGTCCCATTATCCCTGTTAGGAAGGCCCGTCTCTCCTCCACCCTTAGAGCTCCCACACCTGCTTACCCACTGCCTGTTGCTGCTCCCACTTTCCTCACATTTGGTTAATTTTTCACAAAGTAGTCACAGTACTAAAACCTCTTTTCTTGGGTTTTTCAAGGTAGGGTCTCGCTCTAGCCCAGGCTGATCACTGACCTGGAATTCACTATGTAGTCTCGAGGTGGCCTTGAACTCGTAGCAATCCTCCTACCTTTGCCTCCCAAGTGCTGGGATTAAAGGCCTGCGCTACCACACCTGGCCAAAACCTCTTTTATTTATTTATTTTTGTTTGGATTTTTGAGATAGGGTCTCACTCAAGTCCAGGTTGACCTGGAATAGTATCAGGGTGGCCTAAGATTCACCGTGATACTCCTATTTATGTCTCTCTTTTCTTTTTTCTTTTTGGATTTTTGAGGTAGGATCTCACTCTAGCCCAGGCTGACCAGGAATTTCACTCTGTAGTCTTAGGGTGGCCTTGAACTCATGGTGATCCTCCTACCTCTGCCTCCCCAGTTCTGGGATTAAAGGCGTGCGCCACCATGCCTGGCTCCAAAACCTCTTTTCTAACATCAGTTAGGAATCAGGGTGGCTGGTGTGTGGGACCTCTGTAATGTTGCTGTAATTTGTGAATCTTATTTTCATTTTAAAACTAAAAGTTAAAAATTAAGCCCCTCTCCCCTTGGGCTGGAGAAATGGCTTAGCAGTTAAGGTGTTTGCTTGCAAAGCCAAAGGATCCCGGTTCAATTCTCCAGGACCCATGTAAGCCAGATGCACAAGGGGGCGCATGCATCTGGAGTTTGTTTGCAGTGGCTAGAAGCCCTGGCGTGCCCATTCTCTCTCTCTGCCTCTTTCTCTCTCTCTCTCTCTCAAATAAATAAATAAATAAATAAATAAATAAATAAATAAATAAATAAAATATATTAAAAAAAATAAGCCCCTTGATGGAGGTCCCCATGTTCCAGTTGAGCAGACTGTGTTGGTGTGCTTGTCCACAGCACCTTCTCCCCATGCTGCAGCCACCTTGGCCTTTGCTCCCCCAGTGCAGAAACTCGGGTCATTTGGTCAGTATGGCCCTGTCCACTGGCTCTTTGTCTGGGAGCCATTTCTCTTTATTTTTCCCTCCATCTTTCATATCCTGGACCATCTTCCTTCTGTCACATGAGCCAAGGCTCCTCCCACTGTCACACTACCACTTTGTGTACGACATGTGCTCACATGCTAGGCCTGTAGGCTTCACAGGCAGAAGCTACATCTGTCCCTTAGCAAGTTCCAGCACCTGTCAGCTGGCCAACTGAGTCGGCACCCTGTGGGGAGTTTCTGCTGTGAGGGCCCTTCCTGTATTAATGGACTCTCCTTTTCTAGGTGTTCGGGAGGAGCCAGTCGCTGCCAGGAGCTGACTCTCTTCTTGCCAAGCCTATTGACAAGCAGCACACTGACACTGTGGTGAACTTTCTCATTCGAGTGGCATGTCAGGTACAGGCTGCGTAGTAACTGCGCCACTAAACATCTTTTGAGACAGGATACTGTTTTGTAGCTCAGGCTGGTCTCTAGCTTGCAGTCCTTGTCAGCCTCCTGAGTGCTGGGGTTATAGGTGCTCACCACCAGGTCCAGATGTCTTTTAGTTGGTAGGGCTTTTCCAATTTTTGTTGTTGTTGTTTAGTGCCAATGGAATAATGGCATGTCTTACAATTGATAGAGTCTTGGTGTTGGTGGAATGTGGTAGTTAGCAATCTTGGGCCAGTTATTTAATGTCCCGAGTCCTTAAGTTGGGAAGAGTGCCTAGTGCACAATAGTGTTGAGTTGATCTGACCTACAGAAAAATCTGTGCATCATGTAGTTATTTTAAGCTGTGTAGCTGGGGTTTGTCTGTTACTCTTCTTGGAATGATAGTAAATACACATTTGGTGAAATGCTGACTTTGATTCTTGGTGCTCTGATAGGTCAATGACAACACCAACACTGCTGGCTCACCGGGGGAGGTGCTGTCTCGCCGCTGTGTGAATCTTCTGAAGACAGCCTTGCGGCCAGATATGTGGTCCAAGTCTGAGCTCAAACTGCAGTGGTTTGACAAGCTGCTGATGACTGTGGTAGGTCTACATGCTTAGTAGGCTGGGATGGCCTTAAAGTTACCCTCGTGTTGCTAGGACAAAACACCCAACCTCAACTGGAAGGAGCTTATGGAAGGAAAGGGCTTACTTTCTTTTTTTAAATTTTTTTATTTTAATTTTTATTTACTTATTTGAGAGTGACAGAGGAAGAGGCAGAGAGAGAGAATGGGCACACCAGGGCCTCCAGCCACTGAGAATGAACTCCAGATGCATGTGCCTCCTCGTGCATCTGGCTTATGTGGGTACTGGGGAATTGAGCCTCAAACCGGGGTCCTTAGGCTTCTCAGGCAAGCACTTAACCGCTAAGCCATCTCTCCAGCCCAAGGGCTTACTTTCTTGTTAACGGTTTTGAGGGACCGTTTCATCATGGTGCGGAAAGCATAGCATGGCAGAGCAAACAGTTGGGTGTCATGTCACCAGGGAGATGGCAGCAAGAGTGAGCTAGCAGTACCTGGTCAGCTGAACCTGAACCTTAAGCCAGCCCAGCCTATGTCAGTCTGTAGCCTCTTCCACCTCATCTTCTGCCTGCTGCTGAGGAGGGGAGGCAACAGGTGAACATGATTTTGAGCTTTAGCCCTCACCCTAGTCCAGATACATTTAGAGTGTTGTCTTGCTGGGAATATGGCTGCTGAGTTGTCAGAAAATTGCCTCCTCTTTGTCTCTTTGAAAGAGTGGGTTAAACATGGGCTGGAGAGATGGCTTAGCAGTTAAGGCCCATGCCTGGGAAGCCTAAGAATGCTTGTTCAAATCTCCAGGTCCCACAGATAGCCAGACACAAAACTGATGCAAGCGTGCAGTGTCACACTTGCACACAAAGGGGCACCCACATCTGGAGCTTGTTCAGAGTGGTTGAGAGGCCCTGGCACACCCATTCTCTCTGCCTCTTCCTCACTCTCTCTTTCTCTCTCTCTTTCTCAAAAAAGGGGGGGGGGCAGGCGTGGTGGTGTACGCCTTTAGTCCCAGCACGCGGGAGGCAGAGGTAGGAGGATCACCATGAGTTCAAGGCCACCCTGAGACTACTTAGTGAATTCCAGGTCAGAGTGAGACCCTACCTCAAAAAAAAAAAAAAAAAAAAAAAAAAAGTAGGTCAAGCATATCCATGGTCAACAGCTTAGTCACACAGGGTAGGCTCTGCTTCCTCAAAGGCTGCCATGTCTGTGCTCACAGTGGCTTTCCACCTGGATTCCTGTGACCCTTAGTGAGAGGGCTTTTTAAAGAAATGTGCGCAAGCACAGAGAGAGAGGTGGAGGCAGGGGGGATGAATGGGTGCACCCAGGGCCTATTGTTGCTGCAAGCAAAGTCCAGACACGTGCGTTGCTTTGTGCGTCTTTACATGGATACTGGGGAATAGAACGTGGGCTGTCAGGCTTTGTAAACAAGTGCCTAAACTGCTGGGCCATCTCTCCAGCCCACGAGAGTACACACACAAGGCGCAAACAAAGCATGTACACGTAAACCGTAAGAACAGAAGTTTCCTGAAGCTATGCCTTTGCCTCCTGTAAAACATGCAGTTATTTATTTTTACTAATGCTTTCCTCTGTTGGATTGAATGAATAATATAGTTTGAAAGACTTTCCTAGTTGGAGGGACTTTTTAATTTTTATTATTATTTTTTGTTTTGTTTTTCAAGGTAGGGTCTCACTCTGGCTCAGGCTGACCTGGAATTCACTATGTAGTCTCAGGTGGCCTCGAACTCTCGGCGATTCTCCTACCTCTGTCTCCCGAATGCTGGGATTAAAGGCGTGTGCCACCACGCCCGGCTTGGTATTTTTTTTTAAATTATTTTTCTATTTGAAAGTGACGGGGGTGGGGGGAGGAGGGAGGGAAAGAGGCAGATAGATAGAGAATGGGCGCATCAGGATCTCCAGCCACTGCAAATGAATTCCAGATGCATGTGCCACCTTGTGCATCTGGTTTACGTGGGTCCTGGAGAATCGAGCAGTCCTTGGGCTTCACAGGCAAGAGCTTAACTGCTAAGTCATCTTTCCAGGCCCAACTTTGGTATTTTAAGTAAGAGAATGGGAGGAAGAAGGCACAGTCCCTTGTTCCTTTCTGCTTTAGTGATTTAAACAATGTTAACAGTATTTCACATTGAGTAGTAAGGTCTTAGCTTTTTCAGAAGTGTCTTGACTCTTTGGAGCGGAGTCATAAAGGACACATTCTTATAAATTCTGTGCGAGGTGGCACATGCTTTGACAGGTGTGATGTGTTCGTTCCTTGGAGGCTTTTTAAACTTAGCGTCCAGGTGATTGATGGCGTGTGGCTCTAGACCTTCCTGCCCTCATTTCTCCACGCATTTCATCTGAGAGCTCCTGTGTCCCTGCCCCAGGAGCAGCCGAATCAAGTGAACTACGGGAATATTTGCACAGGATTGGAAGTGCTGAACTTCTTGCTAACTGTGCTCCAGTCCCCGGCCATCCTCAGTAGCTTCAAACCCCTGCAGCGAGGCATCTCGGCCTGTATGACGTGTGGGAACACCAAGGTGCTGCGAGCTGTGCACAGCCTTCTCTCTCGCCTCATGAGCCTCTTCCCCACTGAGCCAAGTAAGTGCCTTTTGGGGGAGGGGGGAGGATGCGTGGGCGCAGCGCCTATTCATCGAGAGGACGCCTGCTCAGTCGTTCTACCAGGGAGGATGCAGGGTGCGGCGTCTGCTCACCAAGAGGACTCTTCTCAGTTCTAGCAGGGTGGGGGACACGTATGGGCTGGTGTGGTGTCTGCTCACTGGGAGGACTCCTGCTCAGTTATTCTAGTGAAGCCTCCATTTTCCCACTTTGCTTTATTCTAATCTTTGTTAAAAACAGTTCTTTTTAAAAAATATTTTATTGTTATTTATTTGAGAGAGAGAGAGAGAGCAGGCAGATAGAGAATGGGTGCCCCAGGGCTACAGCCACTGCAAACAAGCTCCAGACACATGGGCCACCTTATGCATCTGGCTTATGTGGAATTGAACCTGGGGAATTGAACCTGGGTCTTTTGGTTTTGCAGGCAAATTCCTTAACTGCTAAGCCATCTCTCCAGCCCAGGCAATTCTTTTTGATAGGAAACCTTCCTGGCATTGCATTGGTGAGATGTTTCCTCCAGGATTAAAGGGAAGTTGGCTTAAAGTATCATAGCAGGGCAGTAGAGATGACTTAGCAGTTAAAGGCCAGGGTGTGATTCCCCAGTACCCATGTAAAGCTAGACGTACAAGGTAGTGTATGTGTCTGGAGTTGGTTTGTAGGGTCAGGAGGCCTTGGTCTACCTATAAAGTGTTTTTTGTTTTTGTTCTACATTTGATTTATTTATTTGAGAGAGAATCTAGAAAGAGAGAGACACAGAAAGAAAGGGCGGACCAGGGCCTCTTGCTACTGCAAATGAACTCCAGACACATGCACCACCTTGTGTATCTGATTTATGTGGGTACTGGGGGATTGAACTCGGGTTCTTAGGCTTTGCAAGGAAGCCCTTAATCGCTAAGCCATCTCCCCTGCCTGCCTATAAATTTTGCATATTGTACATATAGTTATCGGGAGCACATTCTGATAAGGCCTTGTGAAAGGAGAGGATGAGAGCTCTGATAAGCCTGTGCAAAACGATGTCTCATGCTACAGAAGGTCACAACAACTAGGACTTGATCTCTAGGAGTACCCTAACCCCAGTGTCCGATCTACAACTTTCATTTCAGGTACTTCAAGCGTGGCATCAAAGTATGAAGAGCTGGAGTGTCTCTATGCGGCTGTGGGGAAGGTCATCTACGAAGGACTCACCAACTACGAGAAAGCCACCAATGCGAACCCCTCCCAGCTCTTCGGTGAGTGCCCTCCTCGCTTCCCAGCAGTGCTCTATTTGGGACCATGTTTCTGCTCACTGCACATGTAGTCCTGAGAAGACTCAGGGTGGTGGGATGGCCTTGAGCTCGCGTGGTTTGGAGTCTAGTGTTACCTCCACCTGCCTATCACTGGTGCTTTCTCTTAGCTTTCACCTCAGCCTCCAGTGCAGGCTTGGTTTTGAGTGATAGTGTGGAGTGTGGAGCCTGGTACACAGTGGTAACACCAAATACTGACATGCTGCTGAAACTGTGTACTGTGAGTTGAACTGCTGCTGCCTTCTACAATAAACTGCTCACCAGGTCAGACTTGTCCTGACTGGTCAGCACATCTTGGGCAGACCTAGATAGTCAGGAATCAGGGAGATGAAGAGCTCTGCCCCACACCTACTCTAAAGTTTAAGTCCTATAGCGTGCTCTCAGAATGTGCTGGGATGTGCTGGACACGATTCACCAGCCCTGGCTTCCTCTGTGGTCTTTGTCATTCTTACATTTCAGATTACATTTGAGTTACTGCCCTAAATTTTTTTTTCCCTCTCATTACATAGTCATTGTGTAAAAATTGGGGAAAACCAAATGAAAGATACCTGTAAGCTTCTTCTATCACTAATCAATTTTAACAGTTGGATGTGTGTCATTTTTATACATATGAACATAAGTAGCCCTTGTGATGAAAGTACTTGTGTCTGAGCTTGCAATACGAATACATTACTTTGCATAAATTCTTTGCTTCCAGATTGGCTGTTTGCTCTCTGAAATGCAGGGGCCAGATATACTTGGTTTAGTTAGTATCTTACTATCCAGACTTGCTCTACTTTGGAACCAACAGATAAGCATTTGTGACTTTAAGTGGAATCATCCCCTAGATGCTGGCTCCCATCACAGAACAAATGATTCCTCTCGTTGTTCATTCTCCAAAGGATTCTGATAGGAGCTGCCCTCCCTGGGCTCTGCCTTCCTCCCTCATAGGGTGCATGTGGAGGCAGCGCATGGCGAGGAGGCCCAGGCTGGGCTGCTCCTCCCAAGGGACTCAGCTGTTGCTGATGTGCTTAGAGGAGAGCACAGTGCCTGGAACTGCAAGACGCAGCTCACACCCATCCCTGGCTTCAGTTATCAGTCTTAGAATCAGGCTGGCTAGACAGTGACCACTATAGAGAACCAGCCTTTAACGAGGCAAGCCTGAAATTGTGTGTGCCTGTGGTGCTGGCACCTGTAAGTGACGTGCACTGGCAGATGTCATCTGGTTGGTGTGATGTAATCCATGGGTACTTAAATTGTGTTCCACTCGGGCTCAAGATGATGCTAAGGCATCAATTACAAGAGATGAGTTCTTTTTTATTAAATTAAGTTTGTTTGTTTGTTTGTTTGTTTATTTGAGAGAGAGAAGCAGAGAGAAAGAGAGAGATAGAATGGGCACTCCAGGACCTCCAGCCACTGCAAATGAACTCCAGATGCATGCGCCACCTTGTGTATCTGGCTTATGTGGGTACTGGGGAATGGAACCTAGGTCCTGGGCTTTGCAGGCAACCGCCTTAACTACAAAGCCATTTCTCCAGCCCAAAAGATGAATTCTTTCCATGAACTCAGTATTTTGTATTGCCTTCATTGATTTTAACTGATCCTACACAATACTTTAAGGTAAAAATTGAACTCTAAAATTTTGTCATGTTCACATAACCTGGGTTAAAAAAAGAGAAGGGCTGGGCTGGAGAGATGGCTTAGCAATTAAGATGCCTGCATCCTAAGCCTAAGAATGCTGGTTACAATCTCCAGTGGTTCCAATCTCCAGGTCCTATGTTTAGCCAGATGCAAAGTGACTCAAGGGTGCAATGCTGAGTGTCACCACAAGGGGGCGCACACATCTGGATTTCGTTCACAGCAGCTGAGAGGCTGCTGGCGCGCCCATCTGTCTTCTTCTCCCTCTCTCTGTCTCTCTCTCCAAAAAAAAAAAAAAAAAAAAAAAAAAAGAGAAGGGGGTCCTGGAGAGATGGTTTAGCGGTTAAGCGCTTGCCTGTGAAGTCGAAGGACCCTGGTTTGAGGCTCAATTTCCCAGGACTCACGTAAGCCACATGCACAAAGTGGCGCATGAATCTGGAGTTCCTTTGCAGTAGCTGGAGGCCCTGGCACACCCATTCTCTATCTGCCTCTTTCTCCTCTTTTTTCCACTTCTCCCTAAACACCGTGGGATAAAAAACTTTACTCAGGGTGGTTTGTCAAAGCCTAAAATGAAATCCAGAATTGAAGGGGAGAGCATTTCTGGCATTGCAACCCAGGAGTCAGTCCTCAGGGTGGTGCTGACACAGGTGGCACTTCAGATGTGGTGTGCTCTGCAGGCCATAGCCCACAGAGCTGGTGTCTGGGGTCAGTACTTTTGTCAGAAGACAGTGCACTAGAAACACAGTGTGGCCACTTAGTGTTGTTGTTGGGATTTTCCTGTAAAACAGCCGCCATTCCTCCACGCAGGGACCCTCATGATCCTTAAGTCAGCCTGCTGCAACAACCCGAGCTACATCGACAGGCTGATCTCCGTCTTCATGCGCTCTCTTCAGAAGATGGTGCGAGAGCATTTGAATCCACAGGCAGCGTCAGGAAGTACAGAAGCAACCGCAGGTGACATTCCGGGGGCTGCAGACTCTGTCAAACATCCAAGTGTAGTTGAACTCTACTGTGAACCTGGGTTAATGGGAAGGCTTGCTTATATGAAATTTATTGGATCGGATCTCTAACAGAAACTTAAAATCAAAACCAGACTCATTATGAAAACCTATTTTGGGAGCTGAGGAGATGGCTCAATGGTTAAAGGAGCTTGCTCTGCAAGCATCTCAATTATATTTGGATCCCCAGCACCCATGTGGCTGGATACAAAGTGTCATACATGTGCCTATGGCAGTGGGAGGTAGAGTCAGAAGAACCCCAAAGCTCATGGACGAGCTAGTCTGGTGTTCCTAGCAATGTCTCAAACAAGGTAGAGGGAGAGAGCTGACATCATATCATGGGGTGCCCCATCCCCCAAATGTATTTGAAAATACCTTGGTGTAAGAATGAAAAAACTGCTTAAAACCTCCACTACCATCAAGTGGGTTGTTGGCTTGCTGTAAGACTGTTTAATCAGTCACCATTTCTGAAGACTTAAGTGAGGCTCCAGAGCTAAGCCATGCATGGCTCCTCCCGCCTGGGTAAAGGGTGAGGGTGGGTGGTTGGTGATTGTCCCTTGAAGCCAAATCGTTTTAGGACAGATCTGGAGAGACTAGGATGTACCCCTTGTGAGCAGGGCTCCTAGACGGCACGTTCACAGGCGCAGTCATTAAGACTGTGTCTGCTGGCTAGTCTCAGAGCATTAGCTATGGAGAAAATACTGAAGGGAAAGCATGCGAGGTAACATGGGGTGGTGGCCCTTTTAAGTCCATGCGTAGCAATTGCTCTGTGTTTTGTCTGCACATGCAGGCACGAGCGAGCTGGTGATGCTGAGTCTGGAACTGGTGAAGACACGGCTGGCTGTGATGAGCATGGAGATGCGCAAGAACTTCATCCAGGCCATCCTCACCTCCCTCATTGAGAAGTCCCCAGATGCCAAGATCCTCCGTGCTGTGGTCAAAATTGTGGAAGAATGGGTTAAGAATAATTCTCCAATGGCAGCCAATCAGGTGAGCTGGCCAAAGGGCACTGTAGCCCACCAAGTGACAACAATTCCAGCGTTTGTCTTTCTTTTCCTTCTGTGGAAGCAAAGCGTTCTTCAGTATTTTACCCACAGTCACTGTGCTTACAGTGAAGGTGCTCAGTGCACTGAACAGATGTGAAGTGGAATCTTGAGTTAACCAGTTTTCCCGTCTCACTGTGGTTTCGCTTATGTTAAAATGTTCAGTAAATCTTAGTTCAGTGGTGCTAGAGGAAGCAGGTGATAAGGTACCAGCGGGGATTGTCATCAGGTCGAGAGGCACTGGGGATCTTCTGATTTGTAGCTGTAACACTATGAAAGTGAAAGTACATTTTCATGTTTTGCTTTTTCAGAACCCAGAGATATAACCACAATCATTCTCTGCCTCTCTCTCTCTCTGTCGCTCTCAAATTAAAAAAAAAAAAAAATCCTGATTTTATTGTACTTGATAAAATCATAGGAGTTTGAAAAGTTGTAGAGTAGATGGCTGAAAGACCCCTTTGAATTTTTTTTTTTTTTTTTTTTTTTTTTTGAGAGAGAGAGAGGAGAGGAAGACAGAGATGGACGTGCCAGCAGCCTTTCAGCTGCTGTGAATGAAATCCAGATGCATGTGCCCCCTTGTGGTCAAGTGTGGCATTGCGCCCTTGCGTCACTTTGCATCTGGCTAAATGTGGGACCTGGAGATTGGAATCACTGGAGTTTGGAACCGGCATTCTTAGGCTTAGGAGGCAGGCGCCTTAACCGCTAAGCCATCTCTCCAGCCCTGAATGTGTTTAAAAATTTTTTTATTTATTTGGGTCGGGGGAGAATGGGTACGTCAGGGCCTCCAGCCACTGCAAATGAATTCGAGATACATACTTTACCTTAGGCATCTGTCTTACGTGGGTAGTGAGAAATCAAACCTGGGTCCTTTGGCTTTGCAGGCAATTACCTTAATTGCTAAGCCCATTTCTCTGGGTCCCTAAATATGTGTTTTTTAGATAGAAGTAACTGACCTTTCCTTTGAACTTTGTACAGACACCTACACTCCGAGAGAAGTCCATCTTGCTTGTGAAGATGATGACCTACATAGAAAAACGCTTCCCAGAGGACCTGGAATTAAATGCCCAGTTTTTAGACCTTGTTAATTATGTTTACAGGTAATAAAACTGCATTGGTCCAGAATGTGTTGTCTGATCCACCAATGCAATATGACTTTAACTTTCTATTTAAATTAAAAAAAAAAAACTATTTATTTATTTGAGAGAGAGAGAAAGAGAGGAGAGAATGGGCATCCCAAGGCCTCCAGCCACTGCATATGAACTCCAGATGGATGATTCTGTGCATTTGGATTTACCTGGGTACTGGTGCCTTAACTGCTGAGCCATCTCTCCAGCCCTAAACTTTTACTCATTTTACTACTGAGGTAGCATTCTGAATCTTCTGTTGGAATTCCCCTTAAACATGCTGTGAGTGGTGATGGGACCTGGGTGGTGTGTTAGGGGCATTGCAGAGGTCCGGTGTCCGTCTGTTTTCTCTTGCTTGCTCTGGCTTTTGTGGTGACCCCTCTCTCTTGCCTCGCCTCACACCACAGGGATGAAGCCCTTTCTGGCAGTGAGCTGACTGCAAAGCTTGAGCCTGCCTTTCTCTCAGGGTTGCGCTGTGCCCAGCCACTCATCAGGGCAAAATTTTTTGAGGTTTTTGACAACTCCATGAAACGCCGGGTCTATGAACGCCTGCTGTACGTCACCTGTTCCCAGAATTGGGAGGCCATGGGGAACCATTTCTGGATCAAGCAGTGCATTGAGGTAGGATGGACTCTGTTTGCCATTTGTGGCTGGGCATGTTCTGGGTGGGAGTGTGGACGCCCACTTGAATGATAACATCCTAAGTAGGCACAGATTCATTTTACCTCAAGTGTGAACATGTGTAAGTTCTGTTGATGCAGGCTCTGGTGTCAGGCTTGTCCTCAGAGCAGGGTGCTAGAGCAGCCTGCCAACTGTTGCTTTTGGTTTCTTAGTGTGAATAGTTGGGTGTTGGGGTTACAGGCTTGTGTGCAATGGTCAGTGAAGGAGTGATGTCCGGTCTGCAGCAGGGTTTGTATGTCAGTGGAGGCAAGTCCAGCATGCCCCATGAGGATTTCAGGAAGCCTTCCTTATTGACAGCCTTCATTCTTTGGCTTACTCAGCAGCTTGAGGCAGCAGGCAACGCAGGCTTCCTGTTGCAGGTTCCCAGTGAGCTCAGCACTCGCCTGCTTACCTAGACTGGAGGAGGCCAGGTTTCCACTTTGAGACAGCTGCAGCAGGATGTTGTTAAACTCTGTGACGCAAGGAGGGGACAGTGGCCTGAGCCTCAGTGGTAGGAGGTAGGGCAGGTGATGAGCCAGAGGAACCTGAGGATAGCTGGAAGGCAGGTTCAGGCCCCACCTCAACTCTGGGGGAGGTGTGGATTCGAGCTGTGGACTGCCTGTTGCAATGACAAGTGTTGACCAGTGCTCACACGTCCTCAGTGGAAGGCATTTGTCAGAGGCTGGTCGTTGTCTTCCCCCAAACCTTTAGCTTCTCCTGGCTGTGTGTGAGAAAAGTACGCCCATTGGTACCAGCTGCCAGGGTGCAATGCTTCCGTCCATCACCAACGTCATCAACCTGGCGGACAGCCATGACCGAGCCGCCTTCGCTATGGTCACACATGTCAAGCAGGAGCCTCGGGAGCGAGAGAACAGTGAGTCCAAAGAGGAGGTGAGCCTCTGATTCCTTTTAAGTTGGCAAGAGCAGAATATCAGCTCCCGTTTCTACCTGAAAGCTCCGAGTGTGATGGGGGCCTGGGTTTCGTCAGCTGTTCTTACGCTGCCATTCTGTTTGGTGCTGGATGACTTTGTCATGAGCCACTCAGTACCTAGGACACAGGGTACTTACCAAGTATCCAATGTGTCCTCTACCTGGTGGGGAGTACTGGCCACTGTGCCTCGAGCTGTGCCTCTATCACTGGTTCTGAGATGCACCATGGAGCCTGTCAGCCCAGCCTGGGGGCGTCGTCTTGCTGCTCCCCATGCTCTGCACGGAGTGCCTCACACTCCCATATGCGGTCTTTAGCCCACTGGCTTTGAGAACCTCATCCTGTCTGGAGTGTGGGTTTTAGAAGATAGTCACCCAGTGTGGGTTGGTGTGGGGACGGGATGCACTGATTTCTTTGCTCTACAAGGGAGCATTTCTGGCTAGGGATGTAGCTCAGTGGGTAGAGTGCTTGCCTAACATGCACAAGACCCTGGGTCTGATCTCCAGCACTGCTTAAAGCAAGTGTAGTGGGGCACACCTGTGATCTTAGCACTCAGGAGATGGAGTCAGGAGGATCAAGAGTTTAAGGTCATCCTCAGATACACTGCAAGTTCAAGGCCATTTGGGCTACTTGGGACCCTGTCTCAGAATAAAGGGAAATTTGTTCTCTCTTCTGCCTACCTGATATCACTTCCTTTGGTTAGTAAATAAGAATACCAACATTTAAAAAAGGGGGGGAATCGGGCGTGGTGGCGCACGCCTTTAATCCCAGCACTCGGGAGGCAGAGGTAGGAGGATCACCAAGAGTTTGAGGCCACTCTGAGACTACATAGTTAATTCCAGGTCAGCCTGGGCCAGATTGAGACCCTACCTCGAAAAACCAAAAAAAAAAAAAAAAAAAAAAAAGGAGGCCAGGCGTGGTGGCGCATGCCTTTAATCCCAGCACTCAGGAGGCAGAGGTAGGAGGATCACCATGAGTTCGAGACCACCCTGAGACTACAGAGTGAATTCCAGGTCAGCCTGGGCTAGAGGGAGCCCCTACCTCAAAAAAACAAACAAACAAAAAAAAAGTGGGGTGAGGAGATGGCTCAGTTGATAAAGTATTTGCAAGTATGAGACCTGAGTTCAGTCTCCAGTATACAGCTGTAGAGAGGCAGAGACAGGAGGATCCTTCGGTCTTGCTGGGTAGCCAGTCTAGCCAAATTGATGAGCTCTGTGCCAGTAAAAGACATGGCTTCAAAAAGTAGAAAGAAAAAGCTGGGCATGGTGGTGCACGCCTTTAATCCCAGTACTCCGGAGGCAGAGGTAGGAGGATCACTGTGAGTTCGAGGCCACCCTGAGACCACAGAGTGAATTCCAGGTCAGCCTGGGCTAGAGTGAGACCCTACCTCGAAAAACCAAAAAAGAAAAAAATAGAAAGAAAAATTAGGAAATGAAACAAACAAACAAAACCACAAACTGTGTCTGTTGGGTTTTTTTTGCCCTTTGACATTTTGGGTTTTCCTTGCTTTTGCTCTTTAGGATGTAGAGATCGATATTGAACTAGCTCCTGGGGATCAGACCAGCACTCCCAAAACCAAAGAGCTTTCTGAGAAGGACATTGGGAACCAGCTGCACATGCTCACCAACAGACATGACAAGTTTCTCGACACCCTCCGGGAGGTGAAGGTCTGTGTCTGAGTTGAGAGTAGGTCTATGTCGCACCCCGAATTTCTGATCCCAACACAGGATTTATTCCGCAGATGTATACCCTTTACCAATTATGTTGAATTTTCTTTCCCACCTCTCAGTTGGAACCATAATAATTTTATGAGACTCTGAAGTAGATTGCTTAAAAGTTTTAAAAATATTTATTAGAGAGAGAGAGAAATTGGTGAGCCAGGGCCTTCAGGCACTGCAAACAAACTTCAGACGAGTGAGCTGCCTTGTACATCTGGCTTTACGTGGGTCCTGGGGAATTGCGCCTGGGTCTTTGGGCTTTGCCGGCAGGTATCTTAACTGCTAAGCTATATCTCCAGCCTGAAGTCAATACTTAGCAGAAGGAACTGATAACTGTGAGGGTGAGTGTTTCCTAGGCAACGACACAGAACGCTTGAGGCTCTGTGCACCAAGTCACCTTTGAGAGGAGTCACACAGAAACATCATTATGCTGTTTACCTCAGGACAGGTTCCGCTCCCCTCACCACCAGTGTAAAATTTACATTAGGTTTTTCTTTTTAAGTAATGGCTCCTGAATGAATCAGTCTTTGAGTTTGTATCTGAGTGATGCCATGGACACCTTGGATAAACAAAATATTTGGATGAGGCTGGGGAGATGGCTCAGCAGTTAAAGGCATGTGCTTGTAAAGCCTGATGGCCTGGGTTCAGTTCCCCAGTACCCATGTAAAGCCAGATGCACAAAGTGGTATATGCATCTCGAATTTGTTTGCAGTGGCTAGTGGCCCTGGTGTTCCCTGCCCTCAACACAGTTTGCAAATAAAATAAAAGACTTGGATGGAGCAATCATCCTTATAGTTGAAAGTGACCTTACTCTCATCTGTGTAGACCATGCACCTTCAAAGACCTGTGTCCCTGCTGTTACCACTGCTAGGCGGGTATAGTCACTGCGTAGGTGAGGGCTCAGCAGGGGCCTCAGGCTCAGGCTGCTGCTTTCTGAGCATGGCTGTAGGAGGCACGGCACAGCCCAGCCATTTGAGCTCATCCTTCTCTGTCCCCAGACTGGAGCATTGCTCAGTGCCTTTGTTCAGCTGTGCCACATTTCCACAACCCTGGCAGAGAAGACCTGGGTCCAGCTTTTCCCGAGACTGTGGAAAATCCTCTCTGACAGGCAGCAGCATGTAAGTACATTTGAAGTCCTGTTGTTTTGGCCTGGGTAGATGGCTCGGTGGTCAATGGTGCTTGCTTAAAGTCCTGCTGTGGAATTGTAGTCTCAGCTTTTGATAAGTGTTGGTGAAGGAGAAGCCTTATGCATGCTTCAGAGTCTGACAAAGCTACTGACTTACCATCTCCCAGATGCAGAGAGAGAGCGAGAGAGGCCATCTATAGCCTAGGTTGGCCATGAATTTGCCATCCTTCTGCTTCAACCTCCCAAGTGCTGGTGTTGCAGGTGTGTACCACCACACCAGGCTCAGACTTGCCTTTTTGTTTAATTATTTTTTTCCAAGGTAGGGTCTCACTCTGGCCCAGGCTGATCTGAAACTCACTCTGTAGTCCCAGGCTGTCCACTAACTCACAGCCATGCTCCTACCTCTGCCTCCCAAGTGCTGGGATTAAAGGCGTGCCCCACCATGCTGGCCTGACTTGCTTTTTTCAGTGAAGACCTAAGTTGGCACTCTCTGGTTCCAGGCTCTGGCAGGTGAGATCAGTCCGTTCCTGTGCAGCGGCAGTCATCAGGTGCAGCGTGACTGTCAGCCCAGCGCACTGAACTGCTTTGTGGAAGCCATGTCCCAGTGTGTCCCTCCGATCCCCATCAGACCGTGTGTCCTAAAGTACCTGGGGAAAACACACAACCTCTGGTTCCGCTCTACGCTCATGCTGGAGCACCAGGCCTTTGAGAAAGGTCTAAGCCTGCAGATCAAACCCAAGCAGACAACCGAGTTTTATGAGCAGGAGAGTATAACGCCACCACAGCAGGTGAGACTCACCTTGATCTGCTAATTACTTCTTCCAGTGACATTGGGCTTTCAAGAAGTACATCTCCTGGATAATTTAGTTGGAAAATAGGGAAGATGCTTTGTTGAAAAACAAAAAAATGCTTGTGTCCCAAATCCTCATTACCACCACGTGTTTCAGGAGATCTTGGACTCCCTGGCTGAGCTGTATTCCCTGTTACAAGAGGAGGACATGTGGGCCGGCCTGTGGCAGAAGCGCTGCAAGTACTCCGAGACGGCGACGGCGATCGCCTACGAGCAGCATGGCTTCTTTGAGCAGGTGGCTCTGCTGGTGGCACTCCTGGGTGCTGGTTGGACAATCTTAACACCTTTAAGTCAGGGTTCACATCTGAGGCTTTTATTTCATTTGGGCCTGTGCCTCTGCTGCTGGTGAAACTGGGGCCTTATATGTTAGGCAAGCACCATACCAATGAGCTGTATTCAGCATGTGTGTGAAGGTTCTTTGAACCCTTAGAGAAACCTTACTATATGATACATAAAATATTTTAAATTTTTATTTACTTAATTTGTGTATGTGTGCAAATGAATGCCAAATGCATGGGCCGCTTTCTGCATCTTGCTTTACATGGGTTTTGGGACAAAGGTGCAACAGAACACACACCAGCCTCTTGGCTCTTGATCACTGAAGGTCAGAAATAGAACTCAGGTTGGGCAGGCCTCCCTTCCTGCTAGTCTGTGTGGTGGCCACTCATCTCCCCGTTTGTGCTCTCCTCATCTCTCTGTGTCATTGCGTGGAGAAGACTTGTAGGTACTCTGTGGTATGTGATCAAACTTGCCCAGACAGTAGAGTGTGGCTTGACACCATCATTAACTTCTCAGGCCCAAGAATCCTATGAGAAGGCAATGGATAAAGCCAAGAAGGAGCACGAACGGAGTAACGCCTCCCCTGCCGTCTTCCCTGAGTACCAGCTGTGGGAAGACCACTGGATTAGGTAAATGGAGCACAGCATTTGATACATTGGAGGGTCACTTTAAGTAGGATTTCTTAGATTTTTTTTCATTCATAATCCCTTTTTGTCCAAGACATTTGTGGCTATAATATATAAACACATAAAACAGAAGTATAAATCAAACATGTTAAACTGGTAATAAGTCAGAACTTTATTGTAAAGCAGTTCTTTGGTGTATAGCATACAATTTTAACACTTTCAGAGATGAAAGTAAATACTATGAATGTGCATGTTCATTTTTTAATTTTTTTGTTTTTTTGAGGTAGGGTCTTGCTTTAGTCCAGGCTGACCTCCTACCTCTGTCTGGGTGCTGGGATTAAAGGCATATGGCAGTTGATTTTTTTTTTTTTTTTTTTTTTTTTTTTTTGGTTTTTTGAGGTAGGGTGTCACTCTGTCTCAGACTGACCTGAAATTCATTATGTAGTCTCAGGGTGGCCTCGAACTCATGGTGATCCTCCTACCTCTGCCTCCTGAGTGCTGGGATTAAAGGCATGCGCCACCACGCCCAGCTCCTTGCTTATTTTTAGAGAGAGAGAATGGCCATGCCAGGGCCTCCAGCTGCTGTAAATGAACTCTAGGTTCATGTGCCATCTTGTGCATCTGGCTTATGTGGGTCCTGGGGAATTGAACCTGGGTCCTTTGGCTTTGCAGGCAAATGCCTTAACCACTAAGCAATCTCACCAGCCTGAGTTCTTTAAAAAATATATTTTTTTATTTGAGAGAAGGAGGGAGGGAGAGAGAGAAAGAATGGGCGTGTCATGGTCTCCAGCCACTGCAAATGAATTCCAGATGCATGTGCCCCTTTGTGCATCTGGCTTACGGGGATCCTTTGGCTTTGCAGGCAAACGCCTTAACCGCTAAGCCATCTCTCCAGCATCTGCCCCCCCCCCCACCATATATATTAAACTCAAGTCAAAGCTGGGTGTTGTGATGCACGCCTTTAATCCCAGCTCTAGGGAGGCAGAGGTAGGAGGATCACTGTGAGTTCAAGGCCATCCTGAGACTCCATAGTGAATTCCAGGTCAGCCTGGGCTACAGCGAGACCCTACCTCGAAAAACCAATAGAAAAAAAAAGTCAGCAATTCAGACATAAATTTTTACAGTTAAAATATTTTAATGTAATCCAACCCAAACATATACTAATTTGATATTTGCAAGCTGAGGAGTTGTAGTAGGAAAAATTTCAAAATCTTTCTTTTCTGCAATTACACCATTATGTTTTCATAAAAGCGGAAAACTAGAGTAAAGCCTGCAACTTTGCACACACAACGGAGTTTCAGGCAGGGCTTGCTGGCATCACAAGCTGTGAGGCGTATGTAGTGTAAGTATGCGTCCATTCCACAGGGAAGCCATGGTGCGCCCTGGACAAGCACTGCCACTGCGTCCATTCCACAGGGAAGCCGTGGTGCGCCCTGGACAAGCACTGCCACTGCGTCCATTCCACAGGGAAGCCGTGGTGCGCCCTGGACAAGCACTGCCACAAACACTGGGATGTGTGATTTGGAATTAACTTGTTATTGCTGCCAAATCGATTGTGGCCCTCCCATTCAGCACATATTTTAAAGAAGTTTATGAACAAGTTAAAGAAACCCAGGAAAAATTGCAGAGTTCTCTATAAGGAGTGATTACTTTATGACCACAAAATCCTAGGAAATGCCTTGAGTGAGGAAGTGTGCTTCCCCTTGGTTACGGTGCTCTGCACTGTTGGCTGCCTGCTGGGCAGTCCCTGGTGTCAAGGGCAGGCAGGTCAGTGCCCTGCATCCTGCCTGGCATCCTGCAGCAAATCTTCTGTTCTTCTGAATGTCAGTATGCTACTTAGGACCCTTCCTGGCCTTTCTGAATGTCAGTAAGCTGGTGACTGAGTTCCTGCTCTTGACCCCTGTCTGTAGGTGCTCCAAGGAGCTGAATCAGTGGGAGGCCTTGACTGAGTTTGGCCAGTCCAAAGGCCACATAAACCCCTACCTTGTTCTGGAGTGCGCGTGGCGGGTTTCCAACTGGACTGCCATGAAGGAGGCACTGGTGCAGGTGAGAACATGTCCCCTCATGTTCAGGTCAGGCCATGTGTTAGCAAGGACCTCGCTGCCCAGCCTGTTACTGCTGT
This sequence comes from Orientallactaga sibirica, assembly GCA_036365145.1. Classification (NCBI taxonomy): domain Eukaryota; kingdom Metazoa; phylum Chordata; class Mammalia; order Rodentia; family Dipodidae; genus Orientallactaga; species Orientallactaga sibirica. Next base: position 594,772 of record JAEOAD010001941.1, on the reverse strand, counting down.
ATGTGTATTTCTTGGAGGTTTCTCTTTCTCTGACAAAGCTGAGTGTTTCAGCAGTTGAAAAATAGCTCTTAAGAAACAAGTGGTATGTGTGTATACATGTGTGTGGTGTTAATTCTTAGTCACGGGCTACCTTTTTTTTTTTTTTTTTTTTCCTTGAGGTAACATCTCACTCTAGCCCAGGCTGACCTGGAATTCTCTCTGTAGTCTCAGGGTGGCCTCAAACTCACGGCAGTCCTACCTCTGCCTCCCGAGTGCTGGGATTAAAGGCGTGTGCCACCACGCCCAGCTGTCTACCTTTTTTGAGACAGAGTCTCTTTAGTCTGGAGCTTGCCAAGTAGGCTAGACTGTTGGGCCAGTTAGGCCCAACCATCCTCTTGTCTCTCCCTCCCCAGCCCAGGGATTACAAACGCACACCACCATGCTATTTACGTTTGCTTTTTAGATTAAAAATATTTTAAAATTTATTTTTATTTCACTGATATGAGAGAAAGAAGGCAAATAGAGTGAGTATGGGCATGCTAGGGCCTTCTGCTGTGCAAACGAACTCCAGGCATATGTGCCACTTAGTGCATCTTGCTTTACATGGCGTTGCAGTCAGGCTCGCATTGCTGGCAGGAAACACCCGACCGAGATCAGCTTGTGGGAAAGAAGGGTCTATTTTGGATTAAAGGCTCGAGGGGAAGCACCACGGTGGCTTGAGCAGAGGGTGGACATCACCTCCTGGGCAACATCAGATGGATAACAGCAACAGGAGGGTGTGCCAAACACTGGCAAGAAGAAGCTGGCTTTAACACCCATAAGCCTGCCCCCAACAATACACTGCCTCCAGAAGACTTTAATTCCCAAATTGCCATCAGTTGGGGAGACTAGCATTCAGAATATCTAAGTTTATGGTGGACACCTGAATCAAGCCACCACACATGAGTATTGGGGAATCAAAGCTGAGCCATCAGGCTTTGCAAGCAAGTGCCTTTAACAACTCAGCCATTTCTTTAGCCCTGTTTTTGTATTTTAATACTTATAATAAGTTCTATTTATTTACTTATTTGCGAGAGAGAGAGAGAGAATAGGAACGACAGGGTCTCCAGCCACTGTGGACAAACAGATGCATGCGCCACATGCATCTGGTTTACATGGGGAGTCAAACCTGGGTCGTAATGCTTCACAGGCAAGCGTCTTAACCGCTAAGTATCTCTCCAGCCCCTGTTGGATTTTGAAGCATGGTCTGTAGAGAGCTGCATGTGATAAGCCACAGCATGGTGCTGTCGCAGTCGGGCAGCTTTGACCTGCTGGGGCTACGCAAGGATTAGAAAGACAGACAGACACAGCAATAGAGTAAAAGGCTCTGATGGTGACACTGCAGCACTGCCTAACCAGTGATGGTTTATACACAAGCAGAAAAGCTTTGGGAACTGCTATCCTTTGTCAGTATAGAAAAAGCATGGGAATGAGGGAGAAGGTCAGCTGACGAAGGAACTCGGGCTCAGCACTAACAACCCAAGAGAAGGAATCGGGGAGGGGCTGCACCCTGCTCCAGGTTCAGCTGGCAGCTCTGCTGACTTCACCTGAGGACGGACATGGCTGTGCCTGTGTCAAAGTGCCTCCTCATTGTGGCCCTGCCCAGTGCTGAGAACAGCACTGTGCTGTGGTTTATCAGGTGCTGCCCTCTACACTAATCCAGGCTGACCTGGAACTTACTATCATCAGGCTGGCCTTGAACTCAGGTGATTCTCCTACCTCACCTTCCTGATGTCCAGCATTTTGTGGGTTCTGGAGGATGGTTTCAGGTCCTCATGCTTGCATGGCAAGCACATTACCAGCTGAGTTTTTCTCAAACCCAGCTGCCCTTGTGGTTATTGGTAAGACTTCCTAAATTTGAATGAAATTGTAAGTTCGGTATTAGTTCATCACTCAGTTATGATGGTGAGTGAATATTGGATACACAGACCTTAACCTCTACGAAGATAAGTAATAGTGTGGAGAAATAAAGAATGGGCCAGTCGTATTGATAGTTGTGTTTGCAGAAATGTCAGAACTGACTGGCATTCGAGAGGGTGCCAGAGCAGCCCACAGTCCATACGTATGTTCTCTTTGTGAGACTTCATTGCATGAAATGGGCTCAGTCACCCTCAGTGTGTTGCGTGTGAGAAGTGGTGACTGTCATGCAGGCGAGGTTGTCATTAACTTCAATGATTTCCACGCTTTGCTTACTTTCACTTCACCCTGAAGAGTCTATGCTATGAGACAGTGGGCATAGAAAGCACAACCCCCATTTCCGCACTGGGAAGCTTTTGTGGTGTGTCTTTCAGCGGGTGAGATTGACCACCCACTGGAATTCACGAGTGAGTATCCAGAAAGACAGACAGCTGAAATCTTGACCTCTCGAAAGAAAATCCATTTTTACTTGCTTTGCAAAATGTGCCACAAAAAAGTGAACTTTTTTCCATTGTGACTGTGTCTGAGGGGAAGAGTGCCCCTCACCTCCTGTGCATCTTCTTTCCCTCCAGGTGGAAGTGAGCTGTCCAAAGGAGATGGCCTGGAAGGTGAACATGTACCGGGGCTACCTGGCCATCTGCCACCCCGAGGAGCAGCAGCTCAGCTTCATCGAGCGCCTGGTGGAGATGGCCAGTAGCCTGGCCATCCGCGAGTGGCGGCGGCTGCCCCATGTGGTGTCCCATGTGCACACGCCCCTTCTGCAGGTGGGTTCAGTGACTTCCCCCAGTGTGGTGTGATCTGTGCCCTGATGTCATCTGAACTATCACTGATCATTTGCTCTAGCCTCACCCACCACTGTTCGCTGTCATCTGCCCGTAGCCTCTGCACTCACTGCTCACCTCCAGAGCACCTCTCATCTCTCCTGGCCTCCACACACGTCCAGGCCTGTGCCAGCCTTTGTCTCTGTTGTCTCTGGTGCCTAGTGTGGCACAGTTGCCAGTGTCCCTGTGCCTATAAACTTGTTGGCTGAAGTTAGGGGAGTAATTCCAGAAGGTCACACTTGTGTTTCTCTTGAAAAAGTACCTTTTAAAAATATTATTTGAGAGCCGGGCGTGGTGGCGCACGCCTTTAATCCCAGCACTCGGGAAGCAGAGGTAGGAGGATCACTGTGAGTTCGAGGCCACCTTGAGACTACATAGTGAATTCCAAGTCAGCCTGAGCTAGAGTGAAACCCTACCTCGAAAAACCAAAAAAAAAAAAAAAAAAAAAAATTATTTGAAATTGATACAGAGATAGAGAATGGGTGCACCGGGGTAGGATTTCTTGCTACTGAAAACAAACTCCAGACACATGTTCACTTAGTGAATCTGGCCTTACATGGGTACTGGAGAATTGAACTGGGTGAGCAGGCTTTGTAAGCACTTGGTTTTAACCACTGAGCCATTTCCCCAGTCCCAAAAGTAGTTTTTATTTTTATTTATTTATTTGTTATTTATTTATTTTGGTTTTTCAAGGTAGGGTCTCACTGTGGCTCAGGCTGACCTGGAATTCACTGTGTAGTCTCAGGGTGGCCTCGACCTCTCGGTGATCCTCCTACCTCTGCCTCCCGAGTGCTGGGATTAAAGGTGTGCGCCACCATGCCCGGCTCCAAAAGTAGTTTTCAGACTGAACTTGTATATTGATTTTTACAGTCTGCATATTAATCCGTTTGTTAACTACACAATACTACAGAATGGATAGCACTTCTGGAGGCCCAAGGTCAAAGGAGAGAGTCCTGAGGTAGTGTAGGGTATCAAATGGTGAGTGAGAGACACAGACACAGACAGACAGATTGGGGTTTCAGGGTGGAAAAGTAGACAGACTTAAGAAAGGGTGTGGCTTCAGAATTGCATCTCAGATGCTTGACCAGGCTGCGGGGTTCAGAATGCGATGGTGGGAACAAGCTGCAGGCAGGGAGGTGAGCAGCTCTGCTGTGCAGATGGGTAAGCGAGGAACTGAGCAGAGCTGGTGGTGAAGGGAAAAGAAAGGAAAATCAAGCAAGGCTTCATGTGTGCACTGCCACCCACTATCCCACCTCACGGAACCACAGCTGAGGTTTGAAAATGGGGGATCTGGAGCAGTGGTGTTGGGGTACAGAGTGAATTCCGTGTGGAGTGGAGGGGCCTGTGTTGACCTCCCCCTGTGGGGTGCAGAGTGAATTCCGTGTGGACCGGAGGGGCCTGCTGTGTTGAGCTCCCCCTGTGGGGTGCAGAGTGAATTCCGTGTGGACCGGAGGGGCTGCGTTGCACTCCTCCTGTGGTGATTGCATCATAGGATCTTCACAGTGGTGGAGTGAGTCCCCGTGGTTTCTTTGGTCACATTAATACTGTGTACTGCTCACCATGGAGTCTCCTCTTCCCAGGCTGCCCAGCAGATCATTGAACTTCAGGAAGCTGCGCAGATAAATGCGGGGTTACAGCCGACCAACCTGGGCAGGAACAACAGCCTGCATGACATGAAGACTGTGGTGAAGACCTGGAGGAACCGGCTGCCCATCGTGTCGGATGACCTGTCACACTGGAGCAGCGTCTTCATGTGGAGGCAGCACCATTACCAGGGTAAACCGACCTGGTCCGGCATGCATTCATCATGTAATTTCCAGACGCCCACTCTGCTGCCTTCATGTCTGTTTTGTTTTCTTTTCCCAGATTTTCTGTTTTGGGGGTGGGGTGGGTATGATAGATACTGATGGGAATGGGGGAAGTCAGTGGGAAAGTAGGTGTTTTGTTTTGCTTTCCTGCTTGTTACACTTCTCTAGTTAGACACTGCCTGCACCCCATGGCACAGGCCAGTGGGACCGAGTGCTGAGTGGTGGCACACTCTCGGAACGCCTGCTCTCAGGGGTTCTGTGTGGCATTTCTGTTTTTTCCTGGTACCTTGAGTTTCTCCTGTTCTCCCTCAGCATCTACATGTTGAGGACAACCTTTGTGGTTTCTTGACTTAGCTAACTAAGTAATGCTTAGTTTACTTGTGACATAAATATAAGGGAGAGAACAAGTTTTATCACAGAACTTGTGTCTTCATAAGCCATGTATATGTGTTTGTCATTTTTTTTTATTTAAGCTGTGGAACACTTTGAAAAATCTGTGACACGGTCTGACAGTTTATTTCTTTGCTCTGTAGCTATTGTAACTGCATACGAAAATAGCTCTCAGCATGATCCAAGTTCAAATAATGCTATGCTTGGGGTTCATGCATCAGCTTCTGCTATCATCCAGTATGGAAAAATTGCCCGGAAACAGGGGCTAGTCAACGTAGCATTGGATATACTAAGTCGGATTCATACTATCCCCACCGTTCCTATTGTGGATTGCTTCCAGAAAATTCGTCAACAAGTGAAATGCTATCTCCAGCTGGCAGGAGTGATGGGCAAAAACGAGTGCATGCAGGTAGGGCCTGGCAGGATACTACTCTGCACTCCACATGAGGCACCCTCATGAGGACTCCCTGGGTCAGGTAGTAAGGAAGTAGGAAACCATTCCTTGCAAAATGAGAAAGAAAGGAGAAAGCCTGGGTGTTTGAATTACATCTGTGGTCTTGTCCTGTTCTGTGCTTAGCTGATGAGTTTAAGCTACAGACTATGAGGATGTAAGGTAGCTTGCACCAGGTTCATGTCCAGAGGATCATGTGGAACACTTGGGCATCTACTAGACATTTACCATTTAGTGACTAGTTGAAAACTATATACCGGTTGTCAGTTAAATGCACTTATCAATGACTTGATTTTTTTTTTTTTTTTTTTTTTAATTTGAGAGAGAGAGAGAGATAGAATGGGTGCACTAGCAGCCTCTCAGCTGCTGTGAATGAACTCCAGGCGTGTGCGCCCCCCTGTGGGCAAGTGCGGCATTGCGTGCTTGCATCTGGCTAAACATAGGACCTGGAGATTGGACTGGCTGGCATTCTTAGGCTTGGCAGGAAGGCGCCCTAACCGCCAAGCCATCTCTCCAGCCCAACTTGCAGGATTAAAATTTTTTTATATTTCATTTATTTGAGAGATAAAGAGGGAGAGAAAGAAACAGAGAGAATGGGCACGCCAGGTCCTCTAGCCACTGCAGATGAACTCCAGATATGTGCATCCCCTTGTGCATCTGGCTTACTTGGGTCCTAGAGAATAGGACCAGGATCCTTTGGCTTTGCAGGCAGATGCCTTAACCACTAAGCCATCTCTCCAGCCCAAGATTTTTTTTTAAAGGTGTGTGCCACTGCTCCCAGCTCTGTTTTTTTTTTTTTTTTATTTTTATTTTTATTTATTTATTTGAGAGAGTTATAGAAACAGGCAGGTAGAAAGAGAGATAGAGAATGGGTGCACCAGAGCCTCCAGCCACTGCAAACGAACTCCAGATGCATGCATCCCTTGTGCATCTGGTTGACGTGGGACCTGGGGAATCAAACCTGGGTCCTTTAGCATTGTAGGCAAACACCTTAACCACTAAGACATCCTCCAGCCCCAAGACTTTTTATCTAAGTAAATCCTTCATGAATTATCTTGAAATTATCATGTAGAAACTTGAGTAACTTTTTCCTTCATTTTTGAACAGGGCCTTGAAGTAATTGAGTCTACAAACTTAAAATACTTCACAAAAGAAATGACAGCTGAGTTTTATGCACTGAAGGGAATGTTCTTGGCTCAGATCAACAAGTACGTATGCTGAGTTGGAGTGGGTGTCCGGGAGCCCCTGCCAGGTGGTTTCCATGGTCTTTAGAGCTGGAAGCCAGCACGGTGCTCAAGCTGGGAAGCAGAGGGTTCTGTGATGTCGTCTGTGTCCACATGGGGAGTACCACACAGCACACGGATGGGAATACTGACAGCTTGTGTGTGTGTGTGCTGTGAGCGTGAATGAGTGCACATGCACATGGAGGTTCTCCAGTCACTCCTCTATCTCACTTTTTGAGACAGGGCCTCTGTCAACCTGGAGCTCACTGAACCAGCCATACTAGCCAGCCAGCATGCCGGAGGGATCCTCCTCTGTCCTTCCCCAGTGCTGGGTTGACATGGGCATGCCACCTCACTTGATGTTTTCTGTGAGCTTGGGGATCTGGACTTAGGTCCTCAGGCTTGTGTACGGAGGGCTTGGTTCCCCAGCTTTTGGTTGCTTCTCATACAAGAGCTTATGGGTTCACGTCCCCATCCCCTGCTGCTTGGCATTGGCTTTGGTGCTGTTGTTTCACAGCAGGTTCTTGCTGTGTCACCCAGCCTGATTGAAACTAGCAGCTCAAGCAAAGTAGCTGAGAGTACAAGCACACACCATGGAGGGATTCTCGTTTGATAGATTGTGGGCCACGTCCAGCCAGCACCTGCATTTTGGAAGTGAAGTAGTCACCGATGTCCTCTACAGCACTTTGTACCTACAGCCGTGATGGTAGACCTTAGTGGAGAGAGAAATGCTGCCAAACCTTAACACTAAATGAAGTTTTGTAAATAATGTGAAAGAGACACCCTTGCAAGATGCCACCAGTTGTCCTCTGTAGACATGTGCCACACTCCATTCCCAGTATGCAGGAGTTGTGGTTGTAGCTTGTTAAGTATTTGTTTTGTTTTGTTTTTTGAAGTAGGGTCTTACTCTAGCTCAAGCTCACCTGGAATTCATTATGTAGTCTCAGGGCAACCTTGAACTCAAAACGATCCTCCTGAGTGCTGGGATTAAAGGTGCTTGCCTGCAAAGGCAAGGACCCAGGTTCGATTCCCTAGTACTACGTACAAGGTGGCACGTTCATCTGGAGTTCCTTTGAAGTGCCTGAAGGCCTGGGCATGCCTATTCTGCCTGTGTGTCTCTCCTTCTCTCAAGTACAAAAGGCTTTCTCTCTCAAATAAATAAAGGGCTTTATTTTTTGTTTCTAATGTTTTACAGACATAAGACAATTTTTTTTTTTTTGGGGGTGCTTCTGGTTTTACTTAATTTTTTTTTTTTTATCGCTAGAGAGATGTATTAGCAGCTCTCTCCTAATAAATAAATAAAGTATTTTTTTAAGTTTTTAAAAAATAATTTATGCCGGGCGTGGTGGCGCACGCCTTTAATCCCAGCACTCAGGAGGCAGAGGTAGGAGGATTGCCGAGAGTTTGAGGCCACCTGAGACTACATAGTTAATTCCAGGTCAGCCTGGACCAGAGTGAGACCCTACCTTGCAAAAACAAAAAAAAACAAAACAAAACAAAAAATTTATTATTTATTTTATTTATGAATGAATGAGAGGGGGCGGGGCAGATAGAACGAATGAGAGAATGGGCACGCCAGGGCCTCCAGCCACTGCAGACTAACTCCAGATGCATGTGCCACCTTGTGCATCTGGCTTATGTGGGTCCTGGGGAATTGAACTGTGGTCCTTTGACTTTGCAGGCAAGTGCCTTAACCGTCAAGCCATTTCTCCAGCCCCCCAAAATTTTTTAAAAATTATTTTGTATTTAAATTTTACTTGAAAGCAGGGAGGGAAAATGGGTGTGCCTCTTGTTGCTGCAAACAAACTGCAGATGTATGTGCCACTTTCTGCATCTGACTTGGGTACTGGGGAATTGAACCTGGACCCTTAGACTTTGCAGGCAAGTGCCTTAACCATTAAGCCATCTCTCTAGCCCATAACAGGGCCTTTTGCCTCTATAAATGAATTCTAGATGCATGTGCCACTTTGTGCATCTTGCTGTATGTGGGTACTAACAAATTGAACTTGGACTGGCAGGCTTTGCAAGTAAGCACCTTTAGCCTCTGAGTCATCTCCCCAGCCTGGTTTTGTAATCTTTCTTTTTTTTTGAGACACCATCTGACATTGTTTCTGCTGTTCTGGAACTTACATGTAGCCCAGGCTGGCCTTGAACTTGTGATTTTTGTCTGTCTTCTAAGTGCTGGAATTACACATGTGAGGCACCACATCCAGCTATTTGTTTTTTGCTATAACTCAGAGTGGCCTTAAACTTGACCTCCTTCTGCCTTACCTTCCTGAACTGTTTTGGTGTGAGCCACCATGTCAGAGCTGAAGTGTGTTTGGAGCAGTGGCTCATGTCAGTGCTGCGTGCCTAAACCATGGTGTGTCCTCCCAGATCTGAGGAAGCCAACAAAGCGTTCTCCGCGGCTGTGCAGATGCATGACGTGTTGGTGAAGGCCTGGGCCATGTGGGGTGACTACCTGGAGAACATCTTTGTGAAGGAGCGGCAGCTGCATCTGGGGGTGTCTGCCATTACCTGCTACCTGCATGCATGCCGGCATCAGAATGAGAGCAAATCAAGGAAGTACTTGGCCAAGGTGAGACCAAAACAGTCAGCGTCAACCAGCGACCATCTGGCAGCTTTCAGGTTCGGGTGGAGGTGCATCTGCCTGCTAGGTGTGAGGCTGGCTTTTATGCCTTAGTCCTCATTCCCAACTCTCTTCAGAGTGTCTTTAATAGTTCTGTTTTGGACTTTATATATATATATATACTTATTTATTTATTTTTTTTTTTGAGGTATGGTGTCACTCTAGCTCAGGCTGGCCTGGAATTCACTATGTAGTTCTCAGGGTGGTCTTGAACTCATGGCGATCCTCCCACCTCTGTCTCCCAAGTGCTGGGATCAAAGGCATGTGCCACCACACCCAGCTTGGACATAAATATTTTTTAAGTGTTACTTATTAGAGAGAGAGGCAGATAGAGAGAATGGGTGTACCAGAGCCTCTAGCCACTGCAAACAAACTCCAGATGCATACACCACCTTGTGCATCTGGCTTGTGTGGGTACTGGGGAATCGAACCTGTGTCCTTAGACTTCGCAGGCAAACACCTTAACTGGTAAGCCATCTCTCCAGCCCTCATAGTTCTACTTTAAAGATAAAAAATCTGAGGCCTGAAACAGCCTTAGGGGCTTAGGACTTGGATGTGGCAAAGCCTGGCCTGGGGCCCAAGTCTGGACTTTAAATCTCATGCTGTCTGGGACCCTGGACAAAGCCTTGTAGACCCCCCATGCTCTATCAGAGGGGAGTGTCTCGCCAGTAGCAGCTTGTGATGAGATGGAGGGTCCTCCTTCATGGTGCTGCCTCTCCCTTCTCAGCAACACACAGTAGAACATAGACTGATGCTTTGAGTCTTGCACAGAACTTAGGGATGAAGAATTCTGTCTTTGTCATGGAAGAGGGAACATGTACAATCCTTGGTTCAGTATGAGCCTGTGGCGTACATGTCAGCAGTCATGCAGACCCTAGAAGCTGTGCACTTTCCCATGCCTGGGTTTCAAACACTCACATACCCCTGGCCCAGCACAGGCCTGTCTGGTTTGGGATGGTGATAATCAGAGTGTAACAAAACTGAACCAGCAGGCCAGTGGGCATCATCACCTGCCTATCCTTCCCTGCTTTTTGTTAGTCAGATTAGATCAATTATTACTGGCCATTAAAGCTAAATGAAGAGAAATATGAGATTCTGATTTCTGCTTTTATTTAACTGTAAGGTTTATAAATTAAGTTTAACAGTGTTTGCCTCTTGGACATAACTTCTTCTTGTGGCCAGTAATGCCGTTGTAGAATTTGACAGTTGGGAAAAAAGTCACTTGATTGAGAGCCTCAGAATTCTTGTTTTCTGGAACTTTCCCTGTGCCTTAGGTGCTATGGCTTTTGAGTTTTGATGATGACAAAAACACACTGGCAGACGCTGTGGACAAGTACTGCATCGGCGTACCGCCCATCCAGTGGCTGGCCTGGATCCCCCAGCTACTCACCTGCCTTGTGGGGTCTGAGGGAAAGCTGCTGCTGAACCTCATCAGCCAGGTGGGACCTCCCGGGATGTCTCTTGAGTCACTCTGTGTTCCCGTGCTCCAGGTATTGAAAGCAGTCCAAAAGATGAGAGAGTCATGTTTAGGTATCGCTCAGCGTAAAGCATAGTTAAATTATTGAAAAAGGACCTGGGAGATGGCTTGCTATATATGTCTGATGACCAAAACTCAGATCCCCAGAACCCACGTAAAGCTGGATGCAGAAGTGTGTGCATCAGTAGCTGTCCCTTGTGTGCCTATGGGCAGAGTAGAGGAGGCCCCAGGAGAGTCCTGGGAACTTGTGGCCTGGCTAGTCTGGCATATGCATTGTGAACAAGAGAGACCGGTCTCAAACAAGGTGAGGACCACATCCCAAGGTTGTCCTCTGACCTCTGTGTGTAGACACACACACACACACTCCTCTCTCTCTCTCTCTCTCTCTCTCTCTCTCTCTCTCTCACTGAAAACCCTTTCTTGCTTGCCTGCTTATCCGTAGGGTGCAAGTAAGACAAGCCTGTGTTAAAGTGTCGGGTGGTTCTTGGGGCCCTGAGAATTAAGTGAGTGGGTTTCTGGGAGGCATCTTGCAGCTGCTTTCCTGTCCTGTGCTAGGATCTCTTCAGAGCTTCCAATGCCTGCAGTCCCAGCACTCAGAAGGCTGAGGCAGGAGGGTAAGCATGAATTTTAGATCAGACAGAAGCCTGGAGACATGGCTTAGTGGTTAAGGCGCTTGCCTGTGAAGCCTCAAGACCCAGGTTCAGTTCCCTAGTACCCACATAAGCCGGATGCACAAGGTGGCACGTGCGTCTAGAGTTTGTTTGCAATGGCTAAAGGCCCTGGCATGCCCATTCTCTCCCCATCTCTAATATTAAATAAATAAATTTAAAAAATTCAAAAGGTCAGAGTGAGCTACGTAGCAAGACTATCTCAAACAATAAAAGACTAATATGTTTTATTGTGACTGTCACCCTGGATGTAGTCACCGTGTCTGTAACTTGGGGACTGAGGTTAGGCCTGGGAATGGAACAGGCTTGGATACCATAGAAGATCCTTTTGTAGTTGTCATTTGAAAGTGGTTCCAGAGTGTCCCTGTCTGTGGCAATTGTGCAGCAAAGAATCAGGATGGGGCCAGCAGCTCGTGTTTCAGAATGGGCAGTGTTCCTGGCATTTCTGAGACGACTTTCCTTCCTAGAGGGCATCTGTGTGTACTCCTGGGTCCTGGCATTTGGCTTACCACTTACCTATCAGAACAGCCTCAGTCTGTGTGGCGATGCCATTCATGGGGTGCTCTTAACACATGAGATAGGCCTGCTGTGGCTTTGACAGTTAGGCTATGACTCGTTTTCCTCTGACACTTGTGGAAGGATCTAGTGACAGTGTTGTCTTCCTTGCCCATCAAGCTCTAGTGTAGTCGGGACTGGGTTTTCTCACTTGAGTAGACACCCGTTAGCACTTCCCCTCCTTCAGTATGTGCAGTAGAGCTCAGTCTGCTCCTACCTGTGCCCAGTGTCGTGACCGACTGCAGAAGGGGTTCACACTGTCTGTCTCCAAGCAGGTTGGACGAGTCTACCCCCAAGCAGTCTACTTTCCCATCCGGACTCTCTACCTGACCCTGAAGATAGAGCAGCGCGAGCGTTACAAGAGCGGTACGTCCTGACTCGGGCTGGCTGGCTGGTCTTGGCTGATTCCCTGAGGTGTCCCGTGTCACCACTGCTGCAGACACACCTGCCTGCAGCTCCCCTCCGTCACATGCTCAGCTTTTTCTTTAATCAGGGCCGGGGACAAAGCCTGACCTCGGAATAAAGTTTGCCTTTCTGTGTTCACTGGCTGAGCCACAGGGAAAGCCTGTGAAGGGTTAACTCGTCTTTCTCCTTAGCGCCGAGGCCCCTGATGAGCAGTTCAGAGGTCGGTTGCTGTGCATTTGTGCTGCTCAATTTAGAAGCAACCAGCTGCCAGGAATCTGCAGTCTTGCTGTGCTAGTTGCTTGAAATTAATATTCTGAGTCAGTGCTTTACAATCCATTGAATGGCTTTAGTAAGTAAAGAAATGACTGACTGGTGCCTGGCACCTGCTGAGCATGGGACTGTACTATATGAATAATTAAAGGACTGTTGGCTTTATAGTGTGTGATGCCCAGAGCCTTCCTGAGAGAGACTGGTTTTTTCATGGGCATGAGATGAGGTAGATTTGGGGTGCACAGCACACTTTGACTCCCATCTTGGCCATTTAAAAATTAAGACTAGCCGGGTGTGGTGGCGCACGCTTTTAATCCCAGGACTTGGGAGGCAGAGGTAGGATGATTGTTGTTGAGTTCAAGGCCACCCTGAGACTACACAGTGAGTTCCAGGTCAGCCTGGGCTAGAGGGAGACCCCACCTTGAAAAAATAAAAAAACAAAACAAGCAATAAAAATTAAGACAATTTTTTAGTTCCCAAATTAAATGTAGTGAGCTCATACGAGAAAACTGGGTAGGAAGAATTCTGCAGTGGATTTCTCAGAGACTATAAGTATTTTTCAAAAATGTCCTTTTGCAAGTGGAGTTTGGCTTTCGTTGGTGAAATATATGGACTTGTTTATTAAGTACTTTAGAAAAAATATTCTTGGAGCTTTAGTGGGAAGAAAATCTACTCTGAAATAGGTTTCCAAATGTCACTTTGAAAATATGCTATCTAGCAGAGGTGTGCAGGGTGCATCGTGTCCTGGCGCTCACCCACCTGGACCTGGGTGGCACGTTGTCCCTGCTGCCTTCACTCCCAGCCCTGGGGTGGCATGTGGTCCCACTGGCACATACACTAGCTTTTCCCCGCCCTGAATCTCCTGAAGCCCAGGGCATAGCTGGACATGATTGTCCCTCAGTCAGGCGGCACAGCTGTCCTTAGAATCAGTGCACCTCCACACCATCCCTGGGGAAAGGGTCTTAGGGCTATTCTACCCTGGCAGGAACCAGTGTTCCTTTGGCCCGTGGGTCCTGTAGAGCTCCGAGCTCAACATTGGTTGGTTTTGCGCTGACATTGGCGTTGTGTGTGTTGCTCTCAGATTCTGGACAGCAGCAGCCAAGTTCAGTGGGTAACCAGTCCCATTCTGCATCAGATCCAGGGCCCATACGAGCCACAGCACCCATGTGGCGCTGCAGCCGAATCATGCACATGCAGCGGGAGCTACACCCCACCCTCCTGTCTTCCCTGGAAGGCATCGTCGACCAGATGGTCTGGTTCAGGGAGAACTGGCATGAAGAGGTAGGTGAATGTTGTGCCGCTGCCCATGGAGGGAATGGCCAGCTCGTTTGTAAGCGTCTTTAGATCCAGTCTCCTGGCTATTCTGTGTGCTTGATGTTGAATGAACCACAGACCAGGCAGAGTTCCTCTCTGCCAGTGGAGCCTCAAGTGTTTGAAGCAGCAGCTCTGGTAGAAGAGCTGTCCCTTGGCTGGTGGCTGCTGTGTGCACCGGGTGTAGGCCTTTTTCCAGAGAGGGGCTTTTTATGCACACATTTTCCTGCCCAGCAGTCCATTTCATTGGGCTTCTGGGCCAGCTGTGCAAGTTTTGAGTGTGCACTCACAGACACATCACTAACAGCAAAGCCTCCCTCCAGTTGAAACTTCCCTGAGTTCCCAACAGGTAAGTATATGTGTGCTGGATTTTTCTTTCTCTCTCTCTCTCTATATATATATCTTATTTTTATTTATTTATTACTTATTTGACAGGGGTGGGGGAGAATGGGTGTGCCAGGGCCTCCAGCCACTGGAAACAAACTCCAGATGTGTGTACCCCCCTTGTGCATCTGGCTAACGTGGGTCCTGGGGAATCAAACCTGGGTCTTTTGGCTTTGCAGGCAAACACCTTAACCACTAAGCCATCCCTCCAGTCCTGTGCTAGAGTTTTGTATCTGCTGTTTTGAGTGTTCAGGACCCCTGGCTCAGTGTCATGTGGGCCATCCATGTAACTGCACACATAATTTATAGGAATAAATCATTTCTGGGCGCCACCTGCTGGTGGAGCTAGAACCAGCCATGGACGAAGGGCCGAGTGTGGCTGTCTGCCTGATGGTCTATGGTCTCATCCCTCAGGTACTCAGGCAACTCCAGCAGGGCCTGGCCAAATGTTACTCTGTCGCCTTCGAGAAAAGTGGAGCCGTATCTGATGCCAAAATCACCCCCCACACTCTTAACTTTGTGAAGAAGCTGGTGAGCACGTTTGGGGTGGGCCTGGAGAACGTGTCCAATGTGTCCACCATGTTCTCCAGCGCAGCCTCGGAGTCTCTTGCCCGCCGGGCACAGGCCACAGCTCAGGACCCCGTCTTCCAGAAGCTGAAGGGCCAGTTCACCACAGGTGAGGCTCCCTTTCATCTCCCTGGGCTGGAGGGTTCTTGGCTTTCGTTTGTCTTGACATCTTATCGCTTGTTGCTTTTCATAAGAAAAGTCACCTGGGTTACTCCCCAGGTGGTTTAAGCATTGGCTCAAACACAAGGGACCTGTGATCGATGGCCGACCTGAGACTGCGCATCCTTCTCCACTGCCCGTTAAGGTTTGTGCTTTGGAAACAGGACCTAGAAAATGGAAGGTTGTTAGTCCAAACCATCTTGCCTACCTTGGCTTACAAGACTCTGTTTTCGTTACCTGACCCTAGCTCAGGCGAAGGCATTTTTCTAGTCCTAGATGACCCTGATTTTGTGTCTTACTGATCTGAGGGAGAAAAGACCAGTTTCTCTTAGCTTGGGGTCTTCATACCCCCTCGTGCACACAGCTATGCTTGCACATATCCTCTGGCACACACAGCATAGTTCTGTGGTGTGTGCAGCTTCTTAGCTGCACAGGTCACTTGCGATCTGCTAGTCTTCAGACATGAAAACAGTGTGCCTCCTTCCACTTTCCAGAGCTAAAACATTTCCCCTGGACAGCAGTGTGCATCTGCACACAGCCACCCACACCCTGTACGTGTGTGTGGACCAGAGGCAATCAGATGTCCTCCTTTGTCACTCTTCACCTTAATTCACTTCCTGAACCTGGAGCTCACCCCTGTTTTTTGGTTACACTGGCTGACCAGGGAGCCCCGTGATCTCTCCATAGGTAAAGGTTTGAGACTGCACGTCTTGTCCTTGTCCCAGAGCAGTGAAGGCACGTTCCATGAAGGAACTCCAACATAAACTTATTCGTAGACAGTTTTTTTCTTTAATATTTTATTTATTTGAAAAAGAAAGAGGCAGATAGAGAATGGGCATGCCAGGGCCTCCAGCCACTGCATTCGCACTCCAGATGCATCTGCCATCATGTGTGTCTGGCTTAGTGGGTACTGGGGAATCCAGCCTGGGACCTTTGGCCTTGCCAGTGAGTGCCTTAACCACTAAGCCATCTCTCCAGCCCACCAGTTCAGTTTTTTTTAAGGCAAGCCCAACAGACTGGCCATATTTTTTATGAGAGAGAGAATTTGGCGTGCCAGGGCCTCCAACCACTACAGTCGAACTCCAGACGCATGTGCCCCCTTGTGTGCATGTGAGACCTTGTATGCTTGTGTCACCTTGTGCATCTGGCTTACATGGGACCTGGAGAGTTGAACATGAGTCCTTAGGCTTCACAGGCAAGTGCCTAACCACTAAGCCATCTCACCAGCCTCACCAGTTCATTTTTTTAAAATTTATTTTTTTTTATTTATTCATTTGATAGAGAATGGATACACCAGGGCCTCCAGCCACTGCAAAGGAACTCCAGAAGTGTGTGCCCCTTGTGCATCTGGCTAATGTGGGTCCTTTGGCTTTGCATGCAAATGCCTTAACGGTTAAGCCATCCCTCCAGCCCCCTCAACAGTTTGTTTTTGATGGTCCCAAACTGGAACTTGCCCATGTTCCCCTCAGAAGGTGTTGAATAGAAGAACAGTGTGAGTAACTCATCCAGGTTCGGGAGGAGAAAGGAACCATGCTGAGAGAAAGAGCCAGAGGAGGAGGGACACCAGCCTTCCTAGCTTCTGGAGCATTTATAAAGTGATGTAATTACAGAGATGGGAACAGGGAGTAGAGGCAGGCATCATGGATAGGGAAGGTGGTGGCATGAGCATGGTTATGGGTTGAGCTTCTTGATGGTCGTGGTGGGTATGCAGTCTATACATGAGTTGGAATTTGGTAGGAGAAGGTGGGGAGCTGGGGTGCCTGAGGCTGTGTGCTTAACTGCAGCCTGCTGTGAATTGTAGTTATTCCAGAAGAAAAGTCCAGGCACAGCTCAGACGCTCCTTCTGGAGCGGATGGAGAGGTGCCTCCTCAGACGCTGTTCCTGTTCCAACTCTGCTGGGAGCTTTGCTTTGTCTTGGGCTGTGTGTCCTCACCTGGCCTTACCCAACTACCTGCTTATTTGCAAATGGAAGCCCTATATGGATTTTGTTTGTTAAATTTTGAAACAGGGTCTGATGTAGCCCAGGTTGGCCATGAGTTTCCTATGTAGCAGAACATGACTTTGAACTCAAGCCTCCTGCCTCCTCTTGTGTGCTGGGATTATGGGCATGCTCCACCATGCCTACTGTATGTAGTGCTGGGAGTGGGGCCCAGCGCTTCATGCATACTAGCTCAGTGGTAGAGTGTGATGAGCATGCACCAGGTGCCGTGTTCAGTTACCATGCAAAAAATTCAACAAAAGGAACTTAGATAGCATTAAAAATACAGCCAGGTGTGGTGGCACATGCCTTTAATCCCACACTTAGGAGTCAGAAATAGGAGGATTGCTGTGAATTTGAGGTCAGCCTGGGGCTACATAGTGAATTTCAGGTCAGCCTGGGCTAGAGTGAAACCCTCCCTCAAAAAAACAAAAACAGAGGACTGGAGAGATGGCTTAGCAGTTAAGGTACCTGCCTGCCAAGCCTAAGGACATCAGTTCGATTCTCCAGGTTCCACGTGTAGCCAGAGGTAGTGACACAAGGGTGCAATGCCGCACTTGCCCACCAGGGGGCACACGCATCTGGAGTTTGTTCACAGCAGCTGAGAGACCACTGGCGTGCCCTTCTCTCTCTCTCTGTCAGAAAACAAAACAAAACAAACAAAAAAAAAACAGGTGGCTGGAGAGATGGCTTAGCAGTTAAGGCACTTGCCTGCAAAGTCAAAGGACCTCGTTTTGATTCCCAGCACCCACATAAGCCAGATGTACAAGGTGGCGCATGCATCTGGAGTTCATTTGCAGTGGCTGGAAGCCCTGGTGCGCCCATTCTCTCTCTAATAAATAAATACATAAAATTAAAAATAAAACAAAAACAGACTGGAAAGATGGCTTAGTGGTTAAGGCACTTGCCTGCAAAGCCTAAGGACTCATATTTGACTCTCCATGTTCCACATAAGCCAGACACACAGTGACGTAAGCATGCAAGATCACACATGCACACAAAGAGGCACACGCATCTGGAGTAAGATTGCAGTGGCTGGATGCCCTGATGTGCCAATCCTCCCTCCCCCTTCCCTCCTTCCTTCCCTCTCCATCTCATAAAAAAGGCCAATCTATTGGGCTTTATGAAACTGATTGTGCTTATACAGTAGTGCATGCACAGCTGTCAGGGTTAGGGCAGATCTCATGCTGAGCGCTGCCTCTCTTAACCCTTATGGATGGCTGATCACTTGTGTTCCCATTGTATGGCTGAGGAAACTGAGGCCTGAGGAGGATCAGTATTGGACATGATACTGTAAGGCTTACATGAAGCCAGGGACTTCCCGCTGGGCAGAAGGTGCTGTGGCACCCAGCAGGAAAGGAGCCAGCACAGTGTCTTCTCCTCAGGACTGGCAGGCTGACTCTGCTTTGGCTTCTGGACCAAGGTGCTCTTTCGGATTTAGCACCAGTGAGTCCAGTTCTCAAGATTGTTTTGTAGGGAGAATGGTGGAACATTGCTGGGCTGGTTTGCTAAGCATACACTGCTGGCTTTGTGTGGGCAGCTTTGTGACACCCAGCTTGCTCATGGATGTCCCCACCCCATTTCAGAGCACCCTGCCTGTGAGGCCTCCCCTGCGTGGGCCTTCTCCCATTCTGTCAACTGGTGCTGTGGGCCCCTCAGTCCTTTGCTTTTCCTTAGCTCCAGCCTGGACAGCCATGACCAAGAGCTTCCCTGGGATAGGGGAAGCAGGCAGATGGCTGGCTTACTGCATCTGGGGCTGAGAGTAGAAAACGCCATGTTTAAGAGACAGTGAACAGGCGGTGTAAGACCATGGAAACATGAACTGCCCCGAGTGTCACTATATGTATGTGTGAAGGGAAGGTGTCTCGAGGACACTGTGTAGCCCATGTTGCTGTAGGCCAGCATCATGGATTCTGGATCTCACTCTGGCAGCAGCAGAACAGTGGCTCCCCAGGGTCCCTGCTACACAGGAGTGGTTGTATGAGTTAGGGTGACAAGGTTCTCTCTCAGCATTGGTGCTAATCTAGAAGGAAACATGGTTTGCTTTAAAAGACCTTTAATTAATCCTTTTTAAAAGGCATTTTTATTTATTTATTTGAAAGAGAGTATGGGTGTGCCAGAGCCTCTTGCAAATGGATTCCAGATCCATGCACCACTTCGTGCATCTCCCTTTACTTGGGTACTGGAGAACTGAACCCAGGTCGTCAGGCTAGCAAATGCGTTTAATCGCTGAACCATCTCTCCAGCCCTAATTTATTTATGTATTTTTAATTATTATTATTATTTTGGTTTTTTGAGGTAGGGTTTCACTCTGGCCCAGGCTGATCTGGAATTCACTATGTAGTTTCAGGGTGGCCTTGAATTCATTGGTGATCCTCCTACCTCTGCCTCCCGAGAGGTGGGATTAAAGGCGTGTGCCACCACGCCTGGCTCAATTTATTTATTTTTTAAAATATATTTTATTTATTTATTTGAGAGAGAGAAAAAGGCAGAGATAGAGAGGGAGAGACTGGGTGTGCCAGGGCATCCAGCCACTGGAAACGAACTCCAGATGCATGCACCACCTTGTGCATCTGGCTTATGTGTGTCCTGGAGAATCAAACCAGGGTCCTTTGGCTTTGCAGGCAAACAGCTTAACTGCTAAGCCATCTCTCCAGCCCCAATTTATTTATTTTTGAGACAAAGTCTTGCTGCATAGTCCAGGCTGTTCTCAAACTTATGTTCCTCCACCTCAGCTCCCTGGGATGGGTACTGCAGGCTGCATCACCAATGACTTGCTGTTACACAGTCTGAATGAATTCATCTGACCAGGGACTTTGATCTCCCACATGAGATGTTTTCTGTTTCTGCTGCTCTGGCTCCTTTTCCTTCATTCTAGTGAGTGGGATGAAGTAATGCATTCCTGGATGTGCCCTGTCTTCTTTACCTTCCTGTGCTTACAGCACTACTTAGTGGTGATGTGACTGGGAAATCTGTTGGATTGTCTTGGGCCCTGGTGACATGTTCTACTGAGGTCTTAGTGCTCCCTGAGAGTCTCTGCCCTTGGACTGGGGATGGGGGCCCCATCTCTCTTTACTCCCCTCCACAAGGTGGGAAGTCCCAGAGGGCCAGCTGCGCTTGCTCTCACTTTCGGACTGTGACCTTTGTGTTACACGGAGCAAGTGTTGTGCTACCTACATCTTACATATGCGCCATCTTGTGCATCTGGCTTACGTGGGGAATTGAGCCTTGAACTGGGGTCCTTAGGCTTCACAGGCAAGCGCTTAACTGCTAAGCCATCTCTGCAGCCCAATAATTTTTGTTTGTTTGTTTTCGAGGTAGGGTGTCACTCTAGCCCAGGCTGACCTGGAATTCACTATGTAGTCTCAGGGTGGCCTCAAATTCATAGTGATCCTCCTACCTCTGCTTCCTGAGTGCTGGGATTAAAGGTGTGCACCACCACGCCTGGCTCTAATTTTTTTTTTTTTTTCAGAGTACCTCAGATGACTGCCAATGTTTGTAATCATTTTATTTTATTGTGCAGATTTTGATTTCAGCGTTCCAGGATCCATGAAACTTCATAATCTCATTTCTAAATTGAAAAAGTGGATCAAAATCCTTGAGGCCAAAACCAAGCAGCTGCCAAAATTCTTTCTCATAGAAGAAAAGTGTCGGTTTTTGAGCAATTTCTCAGCACAAACAGCTGAGGTAGAAATTCCTGGAGAATTCTTGATGCCGAAGCCAACACATTACTACATCAAAATTGCTCGGTGAGTGAAGTGGGCCAGCATACAGGCTTCAGGGTTTGCCAGCAGTGCTTCTGTCCTGACTCCCTAGAAAGGCGAAGAGGCTGTATGCGCCCCAACCATAAGGTGACTGTGCGTGTTTGTTTTCTACAACACAGAAGGTGGCAAAACAGGAACACTCAGGGGTCTGAAACTATTCAATCAGATGGGCTGGGGAGCGGCACAAGCGTGAGCTCAGGAACTCGTGGAGATGCCCGCACTTGGAAAGTGGCGGCAGGGAAAATCATTAGGGCTCACTAATTACCTAGACAAGCCACATTTATGAGACCCTGTTTCAAAAAGAAGACCCTTAATATTGTCCTCTAGTCTCCACATATACATATATAAAAGAAGAACCAAAAAAGCTCTAAAAGCAGAATAAGAGCCAGGTATGGTAGTACCAGCCTGTAATTCTAGGACCGATCTGAGTCAGGAGAATTGCCGTGACTTTGAGGCTACTCTGGGTAATATAGCTAATACCAGGCAATTGAAAGCTTTTATAGCAAAACCTTGTTTTGGACAAAACAAACATACATCAGAATTGGCAACTGCAAAATTCACTAGACTGTGTCACATCTCATTTAATATATAGGAAGCACTTTGAAGAGGTCTCTGTCACCAATGCCTTAAACTTGTTTTACTTCTTTTTAAAAAATATATATATTTTTATTTATTTGTGAGAAAGAGGCAGAGAGAAAGAGAGAGAGAATATGGGTGCGCCAGGGCCTCCAGCCACTGCAAACGAATTCCAGATGCATGTGCCCCCTTGTGCTTCTGGCTCACGTTGGTCCTGGGGAATTGAACCGGGATCCTTTGGCTTTGCAGGCAAATGCCTTAACTGCTAAGCCATCTCTCCAGCCCCTAAACTTGTTTTACTTCTAAACTTAACAGCATTCTGCTTTTCTGTACACTCAGAACTCAGCTTCCTTCTCTTCCAAGTCATGTCTCGTCCAGCCAGGCATTTTCCCAATGTGGACAGTGTACACTGCATCATCATCAAATCCTGTCATGTATCTGCCTCAGTGGAGCTGGGTGGGGTGCTTCACCATGGCCACTGGAGAGCTCAGTTCCCTCCAGGAAACAGCTGGGGGTCAGAACTGGAGCTCAGGGCTCATGCTTCCTCATTATTGGCTAGGTTCATGCCCAGGGTGGAGATCGTGCAGAAGCATAACACAGCGGCCCGCAGGCTGCACATCCGTGGCCACAATGGCAAGATCTACCCCTACCTGGTCATGAACGACGCCTGCCTCACCGAGTCCCGGCGGGAGGAGCGTGTGCTGCAGTTGCTTCGCCTGCTGAACCCATGTCTGGAGAAGAGGAAGGAGACCACCAAGAGACACTTGTTTTTCACAGGTACGGGGTGGTCAGGATAGTCTCATGGCGGACATGGGGTGGCTGTCGTTGGCCTCTGTCCCAAGGGCTGCTTGCAGTGGGATGGGAGCACTCAGGCCTTCCCTCAGTAACAGCCGCAGCTCTGCAGAGCGCTTCCTTGAGAGCAGGGTGCTGCTAGCTGTGCCCTTCTCCCGAGCCCAGGCCCCACACTGTCCTGTGATGTTGCCGGGATTGGCCTTTCTGAGTGCCGGGCTGGCTTCTGAGGGCCGTGGAGGCCATCAGGTAGTGCCAGTAGCTGAACAGGAGCCATCACTGAACAGTCTTACTGAGTTGCTCACACTTGGGTGAGTAATCTCTACAGTTGGGAGCTCACTGCAGTGCTAAGGTTAGCATAGAATGTTCTTCTGCCAGCAAAGGTGTTCAGTCCATTTTGATCTAAGATGCCTGACCCTTTAACCTCAAAATAAGTAGTTTCAAAAAGAGGTCTGGGGCTGGAGGGATGGCTTAGCAGTTAAGGTACTTGCCTGCAAAGCCTACAGATCCAGGTTTGATTCCTCAGGACCCACGTAAGCCAGATGCACAAGGGAACGCATGAATCTGGAGTTTGTTTGCAGTGGCTGGAGGCCCTGGCACATGCCCATTTTTTCTCTCTCTCTCTCTCCCCTGCCTATTTCTGTATCACTCTCTCAAATGAATGAAAATACAAAATATATTTTTAAAAACAGGTCTGGGGCTGGAGAGATGGCTTAGCAGTTAAGGCACATGCCTGCGAAGCCTAAGGATCTAGGTTCGATTCTCCAGATCCCATGTAAGCCAGATACACATGATGGCGCATGCATCTGGAGTTCATTTGCAGTGGCTAGAGGCCCTGGTGCACCCATTCTCTCTCATAAATTAAAAAAAAAAAAAAAAAAAGTGGGCTGGGCATGGTGGCACATGCACTTTAATCCCAGCACTCGGGAGGCAGAGGTAGGAGGATCGCCATGAGTCTAAGGCCACCCTGAGAATACAGAGTGAATTCCAGGTCAGCCTGGGCCTAGAGAAAAACCCTACCTCAAAAAAAACAACAACAACAACAAAGGAAGTCTGAGGCACCTTGTCTGTCCAGTACCGTAGAAGCTGTGTGGACCTAAGCATGTGTGCTCACACCACAGGTGGTAGTGTTCTTGCTGCTTCCATGAGCTTCGTTCGCACTCAGCCCAGTCCAAGATTATGCTCTAGAGTCAGCTTGGCAGTTTTTCATGGGTAGAAACCAGGCCAACAAGCCCACAGCTGGGTTTTAGTTGATGTAACAACAAATTAGCTGTCCTTGGGGCTGGAGAGATGGCTCAGTGGTTAAGGGACTTGCCCGTAGAGCCTAATGACCCAAGTTGAACACCCCAGTACCCACGTAAAAGCCAGATGCACAAAGTGGCTCATGTGTCTGGAGTTCATTTTCTGTGGCTAGAGACCCTGGTGTGTCATTGTCATTCTCATTCCTTCTCTCTCTCTCTCTGCTGTGTGTGGTGGTGCGCACCTTTAATCCTAGCACTTGGGAGGCTGAGATAGGAGGATGGCTGTGAGTTTGAGGTCACTCTGAGACTACATAGTGAATTCTAGGTCAGGCTGGGCTAGAGTGAGACCCTACCTCAAAATTAATGAATAAATAAATAAGTAAGTAAATAAATAAATACACACACATCCTTGTTCATTAAAGCCCAGAATCACCTGTGTGCATACCCTGCTGTCCCTACCCTTTGCTTGGCCTGGACATGGAATGCCAGACTGCTATTTATTGGCTGTAATGTCCGCAGTGCCAGCATAGGCTATACTGCCATAGGAAGTCTCAGCTCCTTCAACTTGATTTCAGCAAAATGTCTTTATATCTCAATCAGATATGTTAGTAAAGTACTATTTCATTTAGTCAGCAAGCTGCCCCCTCACCCCATGGGGTGGGTTCTGTCATCCCATTTTTGTTTTTCTTTCACTTTTTTTGTTTTATTTTGTTTTTCTTCTTTTATTTTTTTGTCCTCCCATTTTTGGATGAAACTCAAGTTCCCACATGTCAGTGACGTTACCCAGGTGGCATTAATAGAGAGGCAGCTTTGGGATAGGAGGCTGCAAGCTGCTCCCAGCCAACTCGAGTGTCCCCGATGGACCGCATCCTGCCGCCATCCTTCTGCCATACCTCGCACTGCAGGAGCCATTCAGCGCTGGTCTAGACTGCTGAGATGGCCTGGGTGCGGCGTAGATCTCAGAACGCAGCTGAGCCTGGCCCTTGTCGTTGAAAGAAGGCATGCTAGCAGAGTCACCCACGGCAGGCTCCTGCTTCAGGTCTGGAGGACTGGGTCCTCAGTTAGACTAGGCGGGATCCGAGGCTGGGGGTACGGTTCAATGTGCAGGTATGAAGACTGGAGTTTAAACCTCCAGCAGGACCGTAAATGCTAGGTGGGCATGCCTGCCTGTAATCCCAGCAGAGGTGGAGACGGGAGGAGCAGACAGCCAAACGTGTGAACTCTGGGCATAGGTGAGACTCTGCCTCATTATAGAAGCTGGAGAGTCATTGAGGAAGATACCCCAAGTTAACTTCTGGCCTTTACACAGCTGCCAAAGAAAAAGAAAAAAAGCGGGGTGTGGGGGGACTTGACAGAATCCCGTTGGTTCGTTTTGAAGGTCTCCTTCTACGGAAGTGGCTCTGGTCCCAGGCTGAGGCTTTGCGGAGACGGAGCTGCACCATCCGCTGAGTGATTGGCGCGTGGTCCTGCAGTGCGTGCAGCGTCATCTCTGCTCCTGGCTGGCGCCTACCCTCTACTTGATCTCCCTCAACTTCCTTCTTGGTCTCCGCAGTTCCCCGAGTGGTGGCGGTGTCTCCGCAGATGCGCCTCGTGGAAGACAACCCTTCCTCACTCTCCCTTGTGGAGATCTACAAGCAGCGCTGTGCCAAGAAGGGCATCGAGCACGACAACCCCATTTCCCGCTACTACGACAGGCTGGCCACAGTGCAGGCGCGGGGGACCCAGGCCAGCCACCAGGTACCACACGAGACTGGGTGAGAGCCAGGCTTCTGGGCCGGGGCTTCCATCCGTGCCGCTTTTCTGCGGTGGTGTTTGGGTGATGAGGGTTCCTGGGAAGATGAGTGGGGTCCCCTCATTTCTTACGACGTGGTAGGAACTAGATGGCCAGTGACCGTCTGATGCTGAGAGTGTGGTGAGGCTCTCCACCTCAGAGTCCACTGTCTTCCTCTGCACTCAGAGACGCTCAGAGACGAGAGTGTAAGCATGGCTTTCCGGCAAGCTCACTGGGCAGCCAGTCCTGATCCGAAGTGATGCGAGCCTGTTGCACTGTTTGCCCGTGTTCCGGTCCCCTGGCGTGCTCCTTGGGCGTTGGGTAATAAGCACACCTGTACCATGTGGGTGTTCTAAAACACAAAATGTGGCTAACTGTGTAACCCATGGGGCCCAGCTCTTTGGGTTGCCTGGGACAGGAGCACTGTGTGGGCCACAGGAGTCCTGGAACCCTGTGCCGCACCCCCAGGGTGACAAAGGGCCCTCTCCTTATTTGCAGGTTCCTGCCCTTGACTGGGAAGATTTTGTCCAGGGTTGTGTGGAGCAGCAAGAGGCAGCTGTTCTGGCTCCTCCCCAGGTGCCACACGGTCCTTCCGTGCATCACCAGGAGAGGCCACGGAGTAGCAGCCGTGACCTGCCCTGCGGTGCCCGGGGGCTCGTTGCGGTTCTCCGGGTCCTGGAGCACTGTCCTGCCTGGGATTAGGCCTGTGCGGCTCTGTTCGCCTCTGCAGCAGGCAGAGGCAGAGGCGGTTCCGGCCGCAGGGTCTGAGGCAGCCCTCCCACCTCTGCAGGCAGAGAGACTTGACTCCCTGTTTTCTGATTGGCTCCTGCTCAGAGCTGGGGTTTCCCTTGGGAATCAGT
Source organism: Orientallactaga sibirica (assembly GCA_036365145.1). NCBI lineage: Eukaryota > Metazoa > Chordata > Mammalia > Rodentia > Dipodidae > Orientallactaga > Orientallactaga sibirica. The sequence goes on along the minus strand of JAEOAD010001941.1, from coordinate 568,740 downwards.
GCTGGGGATGTTGTATGGCACAAAAGTCATGGCTTCGTCCTTCTGTGGACCGTGGGCAGATGTGAGGTGGTCTTTGCTTGTTTGCATGTATGTGTGTGTGTGTGTGTGTGTGTGTTTGAGGGTACATATGTGGAGACCAGAGGTCCACACCGTGTCTTCCTCAGTCACTCTCTAAGACCCCCCCCCCCAAGATAGGGGCTCACTGTAACCCAGGCTGACGTGGAACTCACTCTGTAGTCCCACGGTGGCTTTGAACTCACAGCAGTCTTCCTACCTCTGCCTCCCAAGTGCTGGGATTAAAGGTGTGTGCCACCACGCCTGACTTTTAAGACCATGAGGTTTCTCTTTTGGCTAGACTACCTAGCCAGCCATCCCCAGGGATCCTCCTGGCTCTGCATCCCTGGTGCTGGGATTCGAGGAGCACACCCTTGCACCCAGCTTTTATAAAAGTGCTGGGTGCTGGGATCCTCAGGCTTGCACAGCAAGCATTTTACTGACTGAACCTTCTCAGCCCTGGTGAGAGGGGGGAATGAATCCTATTCCTGTCTGCAAGCGCACGTGACCATCAGCGCTCCAGTGCTGAACGGGCAGCGCGCACCTGCCGGCCGGAGCTGATGTAAAAACACTGGCGGCAGCAGGAGTCACCTCAGCCTCTCGCCCTCTTCTGACGCTGGGCCTGGTTGTGTTGCTGTTGATGCTGCTCCTTGTCTTTCCTGTTCTGAACGACATTTCACTGACAGGACCGCTGTACAGTCCAGTGTTTCTAATACAGTCAGTCACGTGGCCATCACCGCTACGTGTCTTTAGAACACCTTCATCACCCACTGCTCGGCACATCCCACTTCTCTCCACTTCCAGCCCACAAAGGACCACAGGGCTCTGCCTCTGTGGATTCGCCTGCCCTGGACAGAGTGTGAGTGCAGTCAGACTTGCCCCATGGACTTCCTTCACTTAGCACCATGTTTGTAAGGGTCACCCACTTTTTAGCCCGTGGTAGCCAGGTAGTATTCTAATATATGGACATGCTATTTTTAAAAAATATTTTGCCAGGAGTGGTGGCGCACGCCTTTAATCCCAGCACTCGGGAGGCAGAGGCAGGAGGATCACCATGAGTTTGAGGCTACTGTGAGACCACATAGTGAATTCTAGGTCAGCCTGGACTAGAGTGAAACCCTACCTCAAAAAACAAAAAACAAAAAAACAACAAACAAAAATATATATTTTAAATATGTGTGTGTGTGGAGGCCAGACCATAGGACAGCCTTGGGTGGTGTTCCTCAGGAGCGCCATCCTCCTCTTGAGACAGGGTGTTGCACTGGCCTGGAGCTCACTGAATAGACTACACTGGCTGGCCAGTGAGCCAGCGATCCTGCTGTCCGTGGGATTACAAGTGTGGACTGCCACGCTCAGCATATGACATGGTTTCTGGATCTTTGTGCGTGTGCACCACACGCTTTACCATTGCGTTATCTCGGAACACACCACTTTCTAATTCATCCCTTTGTCATTTGACACACTCCCTACACTTTCTGTTACTGCAGCTGTGCTGTGGGCACCTGTGTGCGTGCGCGTGTGTGTGTGTGTGTGTGTGTACACACACATTCTGGTTTTCTTTTCACTGAGATATGTGGCCAGGAGTTGAATTGCTGCTAGGCTACATGATAATTATCGTTTGATTTTGATGAGCTGTTTGCCGAAGTGTCTACAATGCGTCAGTGTTCTCATTCCTCCCCACGCCTGTCCACTCTCACTGTTGCCTGCGTTTTGGGGGTTCTTTGAGGTAGGGTCTCACTCTAGCCCAGGCTGACCTGTAATTCACTATGTGGTCTCAGGGGGGCCTTGAACTCACTGTGATCCTCCTACCTCTGCCTCCCAAGTGCTGGGATTAAAGGTGTGCGCCACCACGCCTGCCTGTGTTGGCTTCTTTTTGGTGGTAACCATAAGAGTATGAGGAACTCTTTCAGTGTAGTTGATGACCGAAAGTCAGGTATCTTTACTTAGGTTTATTGGCTATTTATTTTCCTCAGAGAAATACCTGTTCAGGTTGTCTCTTTTTTTTTAAATTAATTAATTTATTTGACAGAGAGGGAGAATGGGTGTGCCAGGGCCTCCAACCACTGCAAACAAACTACCTTGTGCATCTGGCTTACATGGGTCCTGGGGAATCAAATCTGAGTCCTTTGGCTTCACAAGCAAACGCTTTAACTGCTAAGCCATCCCTCCAGCCCTGTTTTTTTTTTTTTTTTTATTTTTAAAAATACTTATTTAGATGAGAAGAGCACATGCATGCACATATCAGGGCCTCCTGTCACTGCAGATGAACGAACCCCAGATGCATGTTCCACTTGGCACATCTGGCTTTGCATTGGTACTGGGGAGTCAAACCTGGGTTGTCAGGCTTTACAAGCAAGCACTTTTATTCTGAGCCAACTCTCCAACCCTGCCTGTTTTTAAAAATTATTTATTTATTTGAGGGGGGGGCAGAGGCAGATAGAATATGTGTGCCAAACCTCTAGTCACTGCACAAACTTGAGGCGCATGCACCACCTTGTGCATCTGGCTTACATGAGCACTGGGGAATTAAACCTGGGTCTGGGTCCTTAAGGCTTTGCAGGCAAGTGCCTTAACTGCTAAGCCATCTCTTCCAGCTCCTGCCTTTTTTTTTTTTTTTTTTTTTTTTTTTTTTTTTTTTTTTTGAGAGAGAGAATGACCAGACCAGCAGCCTTTCAGGTACTGTGAATGAACTCTAGATGGGTGCGCCCCCTTGTGGGCAAGTGCGGCGTTGCATCCTTGCTTCACTTTATATCTGATTAAACTTGGGACCTTAGAATCGAATGGGCATTCTTAGGCTTAGCAGGCAGGCGCCTTAACCGCTAAGCCATTTCTCCAGCTCCCCCCCCCCCCATCTACTTTTAAATTGAGTGATTTGTCTTATTAGTGTGAATCTTAGAATTTTTTTTTTTTATATGCCGTAGTTACAAGTGACTTTCCTGGTCTTAATCTGTGAAGTCCATTTCCCTGTCAAAATAACTGATATCTGCTCAGTTTAGTAGCCATTGATTTGACAGCTTTTTCTTCAATTTTTTTTTTTTTTTTTTTTTTTTTTTTGGTTTTTCAAGATAGGGTTTCACCCTGGCCCAGGCTGACCTGGAATTCACTATGTAGTCTCAGAGTGGCCTCGAACTCATGGAGATCATCCTACCTCTGTCTCCTGAGTGCTGGGATTAAAGGCTTCGGTTTTTTTTTTTTTTTAATGGTGTTGCATATCTGTCTGTCTTGGGGCATGCCTTCAGCAAAGTTGGGCAATTTACAACTTCATTTTTGTCTCCATTTCCTGCTTGGGCAGGGCCTCAGTAAGCAGAGTGAACCCTCAGGAATCTGTTGGAGGTGTCCAAAGTCCCTTGGGGTCAGCTTCTGTGGGCCTCTGTTACTGGCTCTGCCGCCTGCAGTGCCGTGTGGTCCTCATTTGTGGTCTCCAGCACTGTCAGACAGGATGTCGGTCACCGCATGAACTGAGCTTGCACAGAGCCAGGTCCTATGAAGAGCTTTCTGTAGGCTGCTGCCAGGACAGCTCTTCAGGGACAAAGTTTCTGGAGGGGGGCACTGAGCCTTTGAGCTTGCACCAGTAACCAGTCACTGCTGCTGCTGTGGGTGTCTTGGCCACTGTGGAGCTGAGGGGAGGCCATGGCAGGAGTGTTGTGAAATGGGCTCTAGTGCGCAGGATTCCGCCTGCTCTTGGACGAGAGCCTTTACTTTGAAAAGGTCTGAAACAAGTGGCTTTGATTTTTCCCTGGCACCCCTACGACACTGGGAGCATGTCGGGTAGCCCTTAATCTCTGCAAGCCTAGAGCTGACGTTGCACAGAGATGGAAGCAGCCCACACATGTTGTGCACGGCTGTGCTGTTCTGGATGTGTAGCACCTGCATTCCATGGCTGTACAGAGCACACTGCAGAACTTAGACCACAAAGGAACTTGTTCCTTTGCCAGTTGTGCTGAAGGAAATAACGGCCTCAGGAATGCGCACGGAGGCGCGCGCGCGCTCTCCCCCTGTCTCTCTCGTTTGTGAGATGTCACGGTCTTGAGGACAGATTGCAGTCAGGTGTTTAGACAAGTTCCTGCTCTCAGTCAGGCCTTTGCTCGGAAGTGCTGGTGGTCTTGGTGTCCAGGTCTTCTGTTCTTCTCATTAACTGACTGATGCATTGTGTAGCGCACTCCTGAGAGACAGACACCACATGTCACACAAGTGTCATTCAGACAGTTGCACTGGTGCTTCAGAGCACGAAACATGGAGCCCTCTCTTGCATCCTTGTGTTTAAATAACTGGCAGGAAAGTTCCCGCTGGTGCTGAGTAAATGAATTGCAATTCCAGAGCCTCCCCTTTGCAGAGAGCGTGCAAACAGATGGAGTCATGGTGTGATGTGTTGTTTCAGGTACTCCGAGACATCCTGAAGGAGGTGCAGGGCAACATGGTGCCTCGCAGCATGCTGAGAGAGTGGGCCCTGCACACATTCCCCAACGCCACTGACTACTGGACCTTCCGGAAGATGTTCACCATCCAGCTGGCTCTCATCGGCTTCGCAGAGTTTGTCTTGCATTTAAATAGACTCAACCCAGAGATGTTGCAGATCGCTCAGGTAACTTGGGGTGAGCAGTGTATCCTGCTTTCAGCTCCCCTGTCCCACTGACAAGCTCCTTAATGTGTCCCCTTCTGCAACACAGGACACCGGCAAGCTGAATGTTGCTTACTTTCGATTCGATATAAATGATGCAACTGGGGACTTAGACGCCAACCGTCCGGTCCCCTTTCGCCTCACTCCCAACATCTCTGAGTTTCTGACTACCATCGGTGTCTCTGGCCCGTTGACCGCCTCCATGATTGCTGTGGCACGGTGCTTTGCCCAGCCCAACTTCAAGGTGGGTGACATGTCGCCCTGTGGGAAGTACAGACTGTTCTTCCATGTGGATTACTCACCTCTGACCTCTGGGGACCTGCTGCCCTGCTAACCAGTGGGCTGAGGTGGAAGACTTGAGGGCGAGGCTTGGCATATTCCGTGTCTAAATGTGTTCAGAACGTTAGTTCACAAAAAGCATCTCCACTCCTGATGATCTCCCCACTACTGCCACTGCCCGTCAGCTCTGTAGAGCAGCTTCTGGTTCCTGCTTCGCATGTCTTCACATACCAAGTGTTACTAGCGGGGCACTTGCATGCCCAGGGCTGTCGTGAGGCCATGCAGAGGTGAAGGGTGAGGTGTACAGTGCAGGCACAAACTTGGTGCCAGGGTGATCGTGATGCCCTGGCCAGCAGGACGCTATCTGCTCTGAGCATAGTGACAGGACAGCACTCAAGCCTGTTGTTTGCAGGTAGCCTCCCTATAGTCTCAGCAACCCCCCAGCACCTGTCCAGGTGGGGAGGCAGGCCAGGGTGCGCAGTGATGTGTCGGAGCTCACAGAGCTGGGATGGGAGTAACTTGCACCCTGAGATTAAATGCAGTTCCTCCTGCACTGAGCTCTCTCCTGCCCAGGGCTCTCTGCAGCAGGGCTCGACAGCCCTCCTTTATCTGTCTCTGGACAGTAGGCACACTCGTTTTGCTTTTTTCCTCAGATAAGCAGTTTGCATATCAAGGATTCTCACATTTACTGAGAACAGCTCATTTGTTGTGCATCCCAGGTCCTGTGCCTCTGCCTCCTCAGTCAGGCAGGACGGCACCATCCACTAAACCAGCACAGATGTAGCTCCAGCCCGGTTACTTTCCAGTGCACACCACCTGCTAAGTCTAGTCATGTTCTCCTGGCCCCGAGCCAGACAGAGGGTCCTAGGCTACCCTCGGAAGGCCCCTCCTGGGGACCCAGGCCTCAGTCATGCCATCACCTTGCCTGTGCTCTGCTTGTATTTGGGCTGATCTTCTCAACAAGAGCAGGACCTCAGGCCTCTGCTCAAGTCCCCTACTGACTTAGAGTTAAAAACCAAACTGTGGGGCTGGAGAGATGGCTCAGTGGTTTAGGCACGTGCCTGCAAAGTCTAATGACATAGGTTCAATTCCCCAGACCTCAAAAAAGCCAGATGCACAAAGTGGCACATGTGTCTAGGGATCATTTGCAGTGGCTGGAGGCCCTGGCATGCCCATGCTTTCTCTGTCCTGTGTCTGTCTGTAGACACAACTCACCATGATGACAGCCACAAAAGTACCCAGCGCCTGTCAGACACTCCTTTAATCTCCACCTGATCTGAGGGGGACAGGCTGTACATGACTGTGCCCTAGTTACAAATGGCATGGGAGTTATGTAACTTATCCCAGGTGGATACTGGGAGATCTGAGGTCTGCGACCTCATGGGAGGCCTGGGCAGCATCATGGCTCGCTGCCCTCCTCGCTCCTACCCAAGCTCTCTGTCACCACACTTGGTCCCCTCGCTTCCTTACAGTCTGCCCAAGGTGACCACAACGATGGCCATCTCCCAGCTCTGAGAAGCGCCTCCCGGCCCCCTAACCCAGCCTCTCCTTAGTGCTGCCCCAGCACACTACACTTAGCAGGCAGTGCTTGGTGACGCTGGCCGGTTGTGGTAAGAGCAGACACCTACCGCAGCGCTTGTGCTGGCCCAGGCCTGCCGCTCTGCACACGCCCCGTGGAGGAAGCAGCTGCGCTCAGCTTGCTTCCCTCTGAGTAACGAGAGCCGTGCCTGCGTCTTCTTTGCACAGGTGGATGGCATTCTGAAAACTGTGCTCCGGGACGAGATCATTGCTTGGCACAAGAAGACACAGGAAGACACATCGTCTCCACTCTCAGCTGCTGGGCAGCCAGAGAACATGGACAGCCAGCAGCTGGTGACCCTGGTGCAAAAGGCGGTGACCGCCATCATGACGCGCCTGCACAACCTGGCCCAGTTTGACGGCGGGGAGAGCAAAGTGAACACCCTGGTGGCTGCTGCCAACAGTCTGGATAACCTGTGCCGCATGGACCCTGCCTGGCACCCGTGGCTGTGACCGCTGCTGCCCTGCCACCGTATGTACTGTGAAGGGTGCCTCTTGGGCTGTGAGCCCGCTGGCTGTTATCTCTCTTGGCCTTGTTCACTTTACTTACTGCCCCCATAGATGGGGTGTGGAAGAGTCTCAGAGAGAGCCCCACGCGTTGTTGGCCAGAGCCAAACTTACCCCCAGCTTTTAAAAATGCTTTTTAAAGGAACCAGGAATCCCCAGCCTGGAATTTTTGTGGATTCTTTTTTATGGTACTCCATTTGTGTGAGTGGGAAACCATAGGAAACAATTCCTTTAGGCCCTTTTTAACTTGCAGAAACACCTCAGCTCCATGCTTTTGTACAAACCTTGAACCAGTGTTGGGAAAGCTCAGTGTTAGAGAAAGGAAATCAGGAACAGACGGGCACTCTTTCTCTGGCACGTTTTCATGCTGTGCACCCCGAGTCCTGGACATTTTGCCCTGAGGGGCAGTGGGCCTCAGCCCAGGATCTGGATTCCGCTGTGAAGTTGGCAGCAGACTTGGCGCTGCTGTTGCCAGTTCTTTAGATTATTCTAGACACTATCATTGTACCTGAGAACAGAGAAATCATTTTTCCTTCCTAATTTAAAAAGAAAGCAGTGAAAGTTTGTCCCTGTCATGTTGACATTTTTATAAGAGCATTGAGAATGTTCTACATTTGTACAGTGTGATGTTTTTTAGAATAAATATTTTATAAAAGGATTTGTTGTCCCTTGTGTTGAAAGGTCTGTGAGATATTTCCTCCACCCTAAGGGCTCAGTGTGGCAGTCTGGGCAGACTCGGTGACAAGTAATTGCAGGGTAGCAGTGCACAGACTGTCCAGCCCCCTCCTGTCCTTTTTACAGGGCACCTGGTATGGAGTGGTGTGCAGAGCCTATCGGAGCATGTAGCGAGCACATGGTCCCACTACCCAGTGTGAACCTTGTTGAGGTCCACCCCTCTGAGATGGTGGTATGGAAAGAGCAGACGAGCTGTCCCTATGCTCATGGGACAGTCTCAAGCCCATGCTGTGACAGTCAGCAGGGCAGAGTGCCTGGTTGCTACTTTCAACATGAGCTCTGAGCCAAAGGGGATTGGCCAGTATGTAGGGAAAGGATGCACAGGCCTTGATCAGCGCGGCTCTTTCTCCCTTGTTTACACTTGTCCCCTAGAGTGCGGAGTCAAGGGTGAGGGGGTGTGACCTCGGTTCTCACCTGAGTCTTTGGGGGTTGATGGCCTTTAGGCCAGGAGGGGTGGCTCTGTACAGAGAAGGAATTCCAGCTCAAGGTGAGGAACCTGTTCAAAGTCCCATGGCCAATATTAGGAAGGAAATGGGATTGAAACTTGACCAGCTCAACCCCACACTCCTAGGCTGAACGCCAACAAGGCAGCTTGTGCCCACCTGACGGACTCTTCTTTCCTCACAGCTAGCTATATTTCTGCTTTTAGAGAGCGCACTGTGAGTAAGCACCTTGAGTTGTGGAATGGTGAGTTGTGATTGCAGACCGGGGGCTCCGGTCATCATGCTGGCATTGGGCCTAAGTCCTAAAGAGTACTTGTTTCTGCTCTTGGAGTGCTAGTAAGGGCTGCAGGCTTAGCCACACCATGCCCAAGGCATTGTCTGCGCTTCCAACAGTGGCCAGAAGAGGGTCTCCCCAGTAAAGACCCTCTTCTGAACTCCAGAAGGAGGAAAAACAGGGAGACCTGGAGTAGGCCAGCCGCCACTTGCTCCAGAGTTCTCAGCCAGCATGGCAGCGAAGTCCGGAGCTGGGCTCAAGGCTGCCTACTCCAGAGATGGGTATAGGCCAGGGTCACACGTGGGGTACTAACCGTTCTGAAGTGTTAGAGTACTACATACTTTTCCCATTGTAAGTGGACAGTCCAGGAATGTTACACATGATTGTATTTTACAACCATTACCACAATCCAGTGGGTACGTGGACATACCAAGTTCTGGCCACCTTGCATGTGAGCCTCCGTAGCCCCAGCTGTATACACCGAGTGTCACTCTGTACTATCTGGGGCCAGCACCACAGAGTGGGGCCTCAAGAACCCAGGGACGCTGGGGATAGGTGCCCAGAATTGAGGTTGAAGGCCTCCACATAGGTGAGGCCCTATGTGGAAAAATTTTCACATCAAATAATTTGGGGGGGGGGGCAGCCTAGCTAACAGACAACAAACATGGAGGTGTAAAGGTTTTCCAAGTCTCCTACCACTGCCCTATATAAGGCCACGGGCAGCAAGAAAGCCTGGGCATGTGGTGCGTAGCCAAGGTGGGGGTGAGGGTGTCTCCCCTCTGAAGGGTGTGTCATCTGCCTGCTGGCGAGGTCCTGGGGTCTGCACCTCCTGCCGCCGTCACCCACACTGAAGCACCAAGGAGGATCCTCGCAAGGAGGACTGTTGGGACAGGCCACCTGGAGGTCATTCATTCTTGCCAAGACCTGGGCGTGTGTTTTCTGCATCAGCCCATCTTACTTTGTCTGGTCTTGCCATGTAGCCCCTTGTGGCCTGGAACCCACAGTCCTCCCGCCAAAGCCTCCCGAGTGCTTGGGATTACAGGTGTCCACCAGCACACCCGGCCCCATTCCATCTTATGTGAACATAATTTTGTAAATTGAAATGTTCCCTTAAAATTCCCAACCTCCAATGTGACAACCTTAGGTGATTCGGTCATGAGGCACAGTCCTCATGGACGGGCTTTCTGTCCTCATGAAAGACCCTACATGGCCAGGTGGGGTGGCGCACGCCTTGAATCCCTGCCCTCGGGAGGCAGAGCCAGGAGGATCGACGCGAGTTTGAGGCTACCCTGAGACTACAGAGTGAATTCCAGGTCAGCCTGGGCTAGGTGCCACAACTGTGTGAGAGCGAAGTCTCTGTTGTATCCAGGCAGCCTGAACGGACCAGAACCCTTCCTCATGAATGGCCTAAGTGTGCTGCGACGGACAGAGCCTGTCTCAACAACGCTCACTGTGCCATGACCCGACCCTACGCCAGAGTGCATCCTCCTCACTTCACAAGTCAACTGCCTCAGGTTACAAAGCAGGATTCTGTCCCAGGTCCCAGCTCTGCCCTCAACAATGTGTGTGTACATGCATATACATACACACATACATACATATAATCATAAAAACCATGTGTGGAAGATGGCGACCTAGGAACCACGCCAAAACAGGGTAGGGGAAAAAAGCAAAACAAACCCCAGCAAAATACACTCTTCTACTAAAAAGTGAGGTGTATAGTAAACTATCAAGCACAGCAGAGAAGTAGGAGAGATCCAGAGTGTCTGGAGCCCACAGAAGTGGGCAGAAGTGGCTCCACAGCTGCAGTGGGCGCTGTAGCAGCCGCCAGGCTCCGCCTGAGCCGGCTGAGCCGCAGGATTTCAAAGCCAGGTGAGGGGATTTTTCCACTCACACCGCCTCCTCACAAACTCAAGAAATGTGGAAGGAGGATGGCAGAGACCAACAGAGAGGCTTGGGAGGAAGAGGATCGCGTGGAGGAGCAGACGGACTTCAGCCGCCATTCACAGCCTCCCCTCCCCCACCACGAGCGCAAGCCCAGCAAGCAACAGAGACCTGGGAAAGAGCTCACCTACCCAGCATCCGGCACGGCGAAAGCAGTGACCCACAGACGCAGCCGGCCTTCCTGAGCCCACAACACAGCAAAGGACCCAAGCAGCCGTGCAGCAGAGCTGTGATCAAACCTGTTCCAAAAGGTAACTTGGTTTACACCAGATATTTAGAAAACCCAAGCATTAAATCCAAGATGCAAAGATCTCTACATTACAAGAAACACAAAAAATCCAGACAATATAAATCCACCAAAAAGTATTAATATATCAGAAATGACCTTCAGTGAGGCTGACTTAGAGGAAATCCCGAGAAAGATTTCAAAAGAATGATTATAATTATGTTCAAAGAACTCAAAGAGGAAATGAAAGGGTTCAAAGACCTCAAAGAAGAAATCAAAGGATTCAAAGAACACACAGAAAACCAATTTAATGAAATAAGGAGGTCAATACTAGACATAAATACAGAAATAGAAATAATAAAGAAAACCCAGTCAGAAATGCTAGCAATAAAGAACACAGTCAGTGAAATAAAAAACTGTAGAAAATCTCTCTAGTAGAATGGATGAAGGAGAGAACAGAATATCTAAACTAGAAGACCAAGTGGCAGGTCTAATACAGTCCAACAAAGAGAAAGACAAAACAATAGGAAGGTATGAATGGGAATTTCAGGATAGTCGGGACACTATGAAAAGATCAAACATAAGAATTCAAGGGATAGTAGAAGGAGAAGAATTTCACTCCAAAGGCATAGTAGGTGTTTTCAACAAAATCATAGAGGAAAACTTCCCCCAAATTGGGAAAGATGCCAATGGAGATACAGGAAGCTTTTAGAACAAAAAAACCTGGAAAGAACCTCTCCCCGCCATATTATAATTAAACTACCAAACATACAAACCAAAGAAAATATATTGAAAGCAGCTAGAGAGAAAAAGCAAGTCACCTACAAAGGCAAGCCCATCAGAATCACAGCAGATTACTCAACACAAACTTTAAAAGCCAGAAGGGCCTGGAGTGATGTATTCCAGGTTCTGAAAGATAAAAACTGTCAACCAAGATTACTTTATCCTGCAAAACTATCCAAATAGATGGAGAAATAAGGACATTCCACAACAAAGACAGGCTAAAGGAATTTATGGCAACTAAACCAGCTCTACAGAAAATACTCGCAGGAATCATTCACGCTGAAGAGAAAGCAAAGCACACACAACAGGAAATAGGAAAAAATAAACCATACTCAAATAACAGTTAAAACAAGTGAGTAAAGGGAAAACAGGAAGAACTAAAAAAATAATGGTGAGAATACATATATTTCAATAATAACTCTTAATATTAATGGCCTCAATGCCCCAATCAAAAGACACAGACTTGCGGACTGGATTAAAAAGCACAATCCTACCATGTGTTGCCTCCAGGAAATTCATCTCTCAATAAAAAATAGAAACCTTCTTAGGGTGAAAGGTTGGAAAAAGGTATTTCAAGCAAATGGGCCTAGAAAACAAGCAGGGGTTGCTATCCTAATTTCTGACAAGATAGACTTCAATCCAACATTTGTGAGGAAAGATAAAGAAGGTCACTTTATACTGATTAAAGGAACACTCCAACAGGAGGATATCACAATCCTAAACATATGTGCCCCTAACATGGAGGCTCCCAATATCATCAAACAAACACTATTAGAATTAAGGTCAGAGATATCTCCTAACACAATAATAGTGGGTGACTTCAATACCCCACTCTCATCACTTGACAGGTCTACCCAGCAAAAAAATAAACAGAGACATCTGCATTAAATGATATCATGGAACAAATGGACCTAACAGATATATACAGAACATTCCATCCAAATGCTGCAGAATATACATTCTTCTCAGCAGCACATGGGCCATTCTCTAAAATAGACCATATACTAAGACACAAATCAAATCTTTACAAATACAGGAAAATTGAAATAATCCCTTGTACGCTATCTGACCACAATGGGATTAAACTGCAAATCAGCAACAAGAAAAACTACAGAGCATACAGAAATCCATGGAGACTAAATAGTACATTATTGAATGATGTATGGGTCATTGAAGAAATGAAAAAGGAAATCAAGAAATTCATAGAATCAAATGATGATGAGAATACAACATACCAAAACCTTTGGGACACAATGAAGGCAGTCCTATGAGGGAAATTTATAGCTCTAAGTGCCTATATTAAGAAATTAGAGAGTTCACAACTAAATTTAATGCTTCACCTTAAGGCCTTGGAAAGAGAAGAATAAGGCAAACCAAAAATCAGTAGACGGGAAGAAATAATAAAGGTTAGGGCAGAAATTAATGAAATGGAAACAAAAAAAACAATAAAAAAAATCAATGAAACAAAGAGTTGGTTCTTTGAAAGGATAAACAAGATTGACAAACCCTTAGCAAATCTGACCAAAAGAAAGAGAGAAGAGACAAAAATTGATAAAATTAGAGATGAAAAAGGCAACATCACAACAGATACCAAAGAAATTCAGAAAATCATATGGACATACTTTAAGAATATATATGCCTCTAAGTTTGAAAACCTGAAAGAAATGGATGATTTCCTTGATTCATATGACCTACCAAAATTATATCAAGATGAGATAAACCAATACTTCTCAAACTTTTCCATAAAATAGAAAAGGAAGGAATTCTACCGACCAACCAACTGAAAGCTGGAAAAAGCTGCACTGCATGCAGAGTATGGGAGACAGAAGTCATCAGCGGTGAAAACAGTGGACGCTGAATATTCAACTTTGGCCAGACAGGCCCAAGGACTGAATGGGTGCAATAGTGGCATGTCTACTCTTGGGGTAACCAACTGCTCCATAATTGGACTGAAGGCCCTCTCTACGGGAGGGAATACATGCCTGGTACTGAAAAACCTAAGCAAAAGTCTATGGTAGGTGAGGTCATGAGCCTTAGGGGTATAAAGCCTGCTCTTGTCTGACTAAATGTATACACTATTCCCACCAAACTGCTCTGAAAATACTACACTTAATGCTCATATTCACATATTAACACTACTCTCACTTCTGGTTAGAGAAGCTTCTCTTTTCAGATGGCGATGATCACTGGGATGACCCAAAAGGCAACATAGTGCTGAGAAGAAGGGATGGAGGAGTGCCCAGCACTGAAACACTTCTGTCACACCCTCCAAGGCTCAGGGACCATTGCAGAAGAGGGGGCAGATAGAATGGAAGAGCCAAAAGAAGGGTATGACTCCTTACAATGCAACTGCCCAGACAGAAATTGGCCTCGATATCCATGACCTAGCAATACCTTCGCAAGACCCTCATAATAGAAGTAAAAGATGATGACATCAAATTAAAAAAGAGACTAATGGAGAGAGGGAGGGGATATGATGGAGAGTGGAGTTCTAAAGTGGAATGGGGGGAGGGGAGGGAAATACCATGCACTTTTTGTATGTAAGTATAGAAGTAGTCAATAAAAAATATAAAAATAAATAAATTTAAAAAAAAACCATGTGTGTATACATGCATATTTATACACACACACATACATACAATCAGATAAAAACCATGTGCGTATACATGCATATATATATGTATACACACCATGCAATCAGATAAAACCACATGTGTATACATGCACAAATATATATGTGTGTATATATATATACACACACACGCAAATCAGATTAAAAACCATGTGTGTATACATGTGTGTATACACACACACACACACACACACACATGCAACCAGATAAAACCATGTGTGTATACATTTTTTAAATGCAATAACACAAGCAATGATTGCACTGTCAACCTGGCACTACCATTACTGGGTGCTCTGGATATCATGGTATAACCTGTGACAACATAAAATGAGACAAAGCTGCAGGCAGCAGAGTTTAAATATCCCAAAGTTAAGACAGTGTAAATTCAAGCTAGAGTACTATCCTGTTAAGTGTAATCCCCGTGCCGCCATAAAAGTTAACTGAGGAGAATAATGGAAGACATGGCCAACAGGAAAGCTACAAGATGCACAGAAAACAGGCAGAAAACAGCTCTGTGGTGAGGAGATTAGAGATGGCAGCTGCGGAAGCCACAAGTCTACTCCTGCATGGAAACCCTGGGGGAACTGACTAGAACTAGTCCACACACCAAAGACCTACAGCAGTGAGGCGAACGCTCCCTCAAGAGAAGGCCATACTGTGAAAATAAGGTTCAATAGCATTTTAAATTTATTTATTTATTTATGAGAAAGACAGATAAAGAATGGGTGTGCCAGGGCCTCTAGCCACTGCAAATGAACTCCAGACACTTGTGCCCCCTTGAGCATCTGGCTTACGTGGGTCCTGGGAATTGAACCTGAATCCTTAGGCTTTGCAGGCAAACGGCGTAACTGCTAAGCCATCTCTCCAGTCCTTCACTATCATTTTACCTGCCCTTTCTCCACCCCTTGCAAGCACTACTGGTTGGGAGAAAGTGATCCCATTCCTGGACTCCCCAGCGCCAGGACAACAGCACAACGTAGGCAGTGATTTAAGCCCAAGGGCTTGGAACCCATGTTGTCTACTCACAGCTTTATTAAATGGGAATTGTGGCATAACTCAAACCTCAGGTGCAGCAAGCTAAGAACCCGTGAATACCTGGGCAGTAAAACATTTTAAGCCCAAGACGCTGGGGTGAGAACCTTTGACAAGTTGAAGACATCTGAAAACAAGCACTGAGGCCCAGAACAGGACACGTACCTGGAGAAGATCTCAGACCATACATCATCATGTCGGACTGATGCTGGTGGGAGTTCCCCGCCCCAACAAGTGCAGGTCCTTCCCGTCACCGTTCACGGGCTGGAAGAGGTAGCTGTTCTCCCAAATGCTGGAATCCAAAGGAATCCAAAGAAAACAGGAAAACATGGCCCACTCTGAGGACAGAATATCTCCAAAAACCATTCTTGAAGAAAGACATCAAGGCTTGGTAGAAATCTTAAAATATCTATCTTACATATGCTCAAAGAACTAAGGGAAATTGGGATAATGGGGCATGACCAAAATAAAATTGACAAATTATTTTTTATATATTTTTAAAATTTTATTTATTTGCAAGGAGAGAGAGAGAAGAGACACAGAGGGAGAATGGGCACACCAGAGCCTCTAGCCACTGCAAATGAATTCCAGATGCATGTGCCCCTTGTGCATCTGGCTTACATGGGTCCTGGGGAATCGAACCTGGGTCCTCTGGCTTCATAGGCAAATGCCTTAATCACTACGCCATTTCTCCAGCCCGACAAGTTGTTTTTAAATAGAAAAAAGGGCTGGGTGTGGTGGCGCACACCTTTAATCCCAGTACTCAGGAGGCAGAGGTAAGAGGATCTCCATGAGTTTGAGGCCACCCTAAGACTACAGAGTGAATTCCAGGTCAGCCTGGGCTAGAGTGAGACCCTACCTCGAAAAACCAAAAAAAAAAAAATAAATAAATAAATAAAATATATTTAAAAAGAAAAAGAAAAAGGCAATTCTGGGCTGAAGAATATAACACTGGATTTTTAAAACTTGAACCCAGTGGTTTAAGAGGCTGAAAGAATTAAGTTATGAAGGAAGGTCATTTGAAATCACAGCCAGAGGAAGAGAGAGAGAAAAGAGAAGCAAATACCTCCAGGGACTGCAGGACTCACAATGGGAACTACTTTAAGGATCTAGAAAAAGAACCAAGTCCAGGGGGTGGAGACGGCTCACGAGTTAAGGCACTTGCCTGCAAAGCCTAAGGAGCCAGGTTCAATTCCCCAGGACCCACATAAAGCCACCTAGATGCACAAGGTAGCACATGTGTCTGGAGTTCGTTTGTAGTGGCTAGAGGCCCTGGCATGCCCATTCTCTTTACCTCTTTCTCTCTCTCTCATATAGATAAATAACTTTTTTTTTTTTTTTTTAAAGAACCAAGTCCAAAGCTGGCAGAAGTAAAAAAAAAAAAAATCAATGAAATTAAGAATGCTTCTTCAAAATGATCAACAAGAAGCTGGGTGCCTTTAATCCCAGCACTAGGGAGGCAGAGGTAGGAGGACTGCTGTTAGTTCAGGCCATCCTGAGACTACAGAGTGAATTCCAGGTCAGCATGGGCTACAGTGAGATCCTACCTCAAAAAATTAAAATTAAAATTTAAAAATGCCGGGTGTGGTGTCACACTCCTTTAATCCCAGCACTCGGGAGGCAGAGGTAGGAGGATTGTTGTGAGTTCGAGGCCACCCTAAGACTACAGAGTGAATTCCAGGTCAGCCTGGGCTGGAGTGAAACCCTACTTTGAAAAACAAACAACAACAACAAAAAAGATCAACAAACTAGCTGGGTGTGGTGGTGCACGCCTTTAATCCCAGCACTCAGGAGGCAGAGGTAGGAGGATTGCCATGAGTTCGAGGCCACCCTGAGACTACATAGTTAATTCCAGGTCAGCCTGAGCTAGAGTGAGACCCTACCTCGGAAAACCAAAAAAAAAAAAAAAAAAAAAAATCAACAAAACTAGCTAAATGACCAAAACTGAATCCGCTGAAATCAGAAAAGAAAGTGGATGTATTGCTAATTTAGCAGTTATTATCAGAGCACTATCCATAAGCAAGCAGATGTATTACACTGGTACTTTAGCAGCATTATCAGCAGTATTACTACTACCCGTGTCTACGCACCGGATGGGCAGATCTCTCCAAACACAGAAGCCACCAAGACCGAGTCACAAAGAAACAAAGTTGGAATCTATCTACACACAGGAAGGAGACTGTTGACATTTTTTTTTTGGGGGGGGGGACTAATTCAAAGAAATGCCCATAACCACGTGGCTTCACTGGTAACTTCTTCCAAGTATGTAAAGAATTAGTACCGACCCTTCTCAAACTCTTCCACACAAGTGCTGAGGAGCATTTCTTCCTAAACAACACTTTTTTATTTTTCAAGGTAGGGTCTCGCTCTAGCCTAGGCTGACCTGGAATTCACTATATAGTATCAGTGTGGCCTCGAACTCACAGCGATCCTCTTAACGCCTCCCAAGTGCTGGGATTAAAGGTACGCGCCGCCACACCCAGGCCTAAACAGCACTTTATAAAGCCAGGATTACCCTGCTACCAAAGCCAGATGCCATCAGAAAACTACTGTCCAGGGCTACAGACATGGCTCATTGGTTAAGGCACTTACCTGCAAAGCTTAACCACCTGGGTTCAATTCCCCAGTACCCACGCATTGTCGATGTACAAAGTGGCCCATGTGTTGAGTTCCTTTGAGGTGGCTGGAGGCCCTGGTGCACCCATTCATTCTCTCATTCTTTCTCTCTCTCTCTCTCTGCTTGCAAATAAATGAATTTTAAAAATTATTTAAAAAAAATCACAGGGCATTCTCCATGCGAATACAACATAAGGCTTCTCAGCAAAGCATTAACTAAGTTGCAGCAGCATCTTAAAGAGATTATTTACCATGACCGAGTGGGATTTGCCTAGGAGTGGAAGGGCGGTTCAGCGGAAAACACTGCATCAATAGGAGAGAGGAGAAAGACAAAAACACATGCATCTCGTAATTGATGTAGAAATGGCGTTTGACTGCTGGAGTCCCCTGAAGATCAGGGACACGACGGTGACACCCATTCTTGCCACTGCTCGTCAGCAGTGCTGGGAAGAACCAGAGCGAAAAGAAGGGACACCCAAATCAGAAGGAACCATCCAGTCTACAAATGACCAGAGCCTGTAGAAAATCCAGAGAAAGGATACAGAGATGGCTCAGTAGTTAAAGACGCTTTCTTGCAAAGCCTGATGGCCTGGCTTCAAGCCTCCAGTATCCACAAAGTGGCACATGTGTCTGGAGTTCATTTGTAGGGGCAGGAGGCCCTAGCACACCTACACTCACCCCTCAAATTAAATAAAAGTATTAAAAAAATAAAGACCCCTTGAGAAAGCTACTGGAGCAAACCGAGTCACCGAGCTGCAGGGGCAGCGTACGAATGCAGCTGTGGTCTCTGCACCCCCGGGAAGGACCACGCTGGAGGCTGGGAAGCAGGAACAACAGCATCTAGAAGAGACCCCATGGGCACTCTGACTGCCAAGACAAAGCCTGGCCATCTGTCTGGGGAAAGAAGTCCCTATCCTGGGCAGAGCCCACGTTCTAGGGCTGGAAGACTGACGTGAAGTATAGTGAAGGCTCAGTATCCCAGGCAGTGGAACCGCCATGGGCGTGCAGACAGCCGCACGCCAGAGCTGCAGGCCGCTGGTGCCCTTGCATCCAAGGCAGAATCCCTTCAGCTGTGAGCGCCACTGAACTCACTCAGCAGAGACTGAGCTGACAGAGTTATGCCTGTTTTATCACAATAAAGGGAGATGGAGCCGGGCATGGGGGTGCACGCCTTTGATCCCAGCACTCGGGAGGCAGAGGTGGGAAGATTGCCTTGAGTTCAAGGCCACCCTGAGACTACATAGCAAATTCCAGGTCCACCTGGGTTAGAGTGAGACCCTACCTCCAAAAAAATGGGGGGGGGAAGCCCACAAAAGCCCAAACCAGTAATTCTGAGCAGTGTGCAAAGTTAACCAGTTCTAAATTCTAAAATCACGTTTTTTGACTAGCACATTTTCATTAGGTTTTTTTCTACAGTTCTACAGTTTTTTCCCCAGAAGGCCATCGAAGTATTTCTGACCACTGACTATCTTCCTTGTGAATCTGAAAGTAAACTGGACTCTCACTTCCACAGTGAAGTCAGTCAAATGCCAAGTGTAAAGTCGTGAGTTTATTGCATATGTAACAAAATGAACCTGACCTCCCGGGTCCAGCCTGCTGCACAATCACTGTTTTGTGTTTCCAGCTGGTTCCATGACCACATTAAATAGAACTAGTATTTCTTTAAATACTTTTGATTTTTGACATAAAACAGAACATTAGTGTACAACTGTCACAACAATAAATCAGCAATAAAAACAGTGGGAAGATAACAAGGATAGCAGCAGTACTTAAAAACAAGACATTACAAATAAATTAAATACATTATAAAGTGGTTGAGAAACAAAAATAAACAGATTTTAAAAATCCATACTATGTTTGGGAAGGCTGCTGTGTGGCACACACCTGGCTGCAGGTGGGGTGGGGCAGGCGTGTTCTCTGCAGAAGGCCGTTCCTGACATCTGAGTGGAGACCCAGTCATCCTGAATTTGGACCATGTGGCTGAGCCAGCTTAGGGGGACACGCTCTCTAGTGGCAGATGCTTACAGACGAGCCCCGCGCTTTTCCTCCCCGAGGCGCTGCAGAGGGTGGTTTGCTACATCCCTGAGTGTCGGCTGTGGCCACTGCTGAGGGCCAACCTGGAAAGCTAGGCCCTGAAGCATCTGGGCGAAGAGGGACAGTGGGTCACCTGGGCCCCTGGGGAAAGGTGACAAATGAGAACATGTGAAGGGGCTTCACGTGGACTCAAGGTGGGGCAACCAGGAGCTTTGCCGTGGGCCTGCCACGCCGCGTCCTTTGGGGTGGTAGACAAGGTTCCAAAAGTGCAATGCCACCGACCGAGGGGCTGTGTGCACAAAGCAGACGAGGTGGGGAGTCTGGTACTCATGGCTGGTGGCAGTGCCAAAGGCAAACCCACGTGCAAGTGCAAGCAGAAAAGCTAAACAGAGGTCACAGCAGGACAGAGCGTGTTTATGTGTGTGTCTGCTGAGCCAGCCCATGGGGCCCGGGCCCCAAACTGTGAATCTTGTGAGGGACACCTGATAAAGAGGCATGGGGCCGGGGTGCAGCTTCCATCTCCACCAGCAGCAGGAAGCTAGTGTGCAAGACACGAGACGCAACGTTCCTGCTGCAAGTCTCCCAGCAGGAGACCCTGGCTGCCTTCATCAGTGTAGGTTTGGGACAAGGCACCAGGACATCAGCAGGGCTTCCAGCCTCAACAATGAGGTGGCATTACTCTGCACAGTCTAGCTCCTCCCCCAGATTGGGCTCAGGGCACAGGGAAGGCCTCTCTGGGGCTGGAAGTTCATTTCCTCACACTTCACGAGGCAGATGGCAGGGGAAGAGAGGAGTCATGGGGAGCCGGTTTCTAGAACACCCTTTGAAGCATCAAGGTGAACAAGATGTGAGAGAAGTCCTACGGGCCAAGGCAGAAAACTGAAAGACTAATAAGGCCCCGTGCTGGCCACCAGTTCAACGTGCTCCTGGAGCAGGGCCCACCTGGCCTCCTCTCTGTCCCTGCACCTCAGCAATGCAGGGTGCAGCTAAACCCTCAGCCCCATGAGCCCACTGGCTGCTGAACTGGGTAACCTCCGGGGTCAGCGGTGGGCTCTGTGGTGAGGAATCCCGCCTCCCTGGCTCACACAACCAGCCGCTTCCAGAGCAAGTCAAAGAACCACAGCAGGACACGGGAGGGAAGGTGTTCCACAGCCCCAGCCTAAGGCTAACCAACACAAAGAACACAGAAACAGGTCATCGAAAAGGGTTTCCCAATCACCTCAGGCACAGCTGGAGCCCAGGGCACAACTCAAACTTCAATAGCAGTGAAATGTCTTGTTAATGAATTACCCTGTTTGCGCCCCCACCACAAACGAAAACGACAAAACCATATGGGAAAACTGGTTGCCACTGCTGTCTCCCACGGAAGTTTAGCTGTCTGAAATCAAGCTGCTTTGTAAAATCAAACACTGTTGGAACTTCTGTGCAAATTGGAAATGCTGTTAGTAACGTGAAGTCTAGGCTGGCTTTGGCCTTGTCATCACATGGAGACACCTGGGCAAGCAAATCACGTGGCACTGTTATTGTCACCATCGCCCTTGGGGTGAGGACCACTTAGAGGGGAGAGTGAAGACCCCACTCTTGTCACAGGCTGCATCGCCCCAGGAAACTGGTCAGCAGGCCATCAGCCCTCTCTCCCTTTTCAGCTGTCCGCACTGCCCGCAGCTGGGGTGACAGGACAGTTTAGCTCTTAGCATGAACACATGGAAGTCTGTTAACATGTCAAGAGACAGAGTCGGTCCTCCAGGTACAAAGGAGCACGGGAGTCCACGCAGGACTGACTGATGGGATCTGAGGCTGGTTTTTGGTCTGTTCGTTACTAAGCTCCATGACACCATGTTTTCACCAGAAAGAATTTCAAATTGGATAAAAATGCAGCAAAAGAGACTCTTAAAGGAAAGATCTTTTTTTTTTTTTTTCTGTGCAAAACCATTTTTCAGCCAGGCTACCCTGAAAAGAAACACCCTGGGCCTCCAGAGAAAGCTGCTTCAATACCGCGACCTCTCAAAGGGGAAACACAGTTTGACTGGAGCTTCCTGCCACAGCAGGATTCCAGCAAGCATATAGTGTACAGTTGTTTTTCAGTTAGAAATTCATCTGCTACTCAGAATGGGCTGCCTGGATGTGCCGTTTGGAATTTGAGCTCTGGTAAGCTATGGGCCGCTGCTGCGCTTGGAGAGGAGCAGAGCTGCGCTGAGAGGGGCGAGCTGGCGCGGCAGCTGTGCAGACCCTCAGGGCCCAGGTGGCCCTTACTGCGGGTTGGTGCTCCAAGAGCCAGCACAGCTTTTCTGCCAGTGATGGAGGCCGAGGGCAAAACTGGCTGCGTTTTATTGGATGGGCAATGGAGGGGTGAGAGAACTATAATAAACGGGATAAATGGGTGGGAGCCACCTACGAAAGTCCCCTGGCCTGCCCACCCCCAACGAGGAGGGAGGCAAGCCTTTTCCCTCGGGTTATCCGGGATTCCAGGCCTCAGCCTGCTTTGCGGAAGGCGTGCAGACGCCATATGCTTTGGGTCTGGTGGTTGTGAGAGAGATTCTGCTACCGTGGGCTGCTCTTCACTCCACGGCAAAGCCACAGGTCTCCTCCACCGCTGTCAGCAGCTTCTCATAGAGCTTCTCATAGGATTCATAGGGTGGGATGTCAATCCGGTTAAAGCTGGAAAAAGACAAAGAACCAGAAGTCACTGCTGGGGTTGGAGAACAGCCTAGCCCTCAGACACGCTGCAGCTAAAAGACAGGCAGGGGACAGCTGGCAGGGCAGGGAGGGTGTGGGTGGCATCTTATTGCGCGGTTATGGCGAGTTCTACACACACACTTTTCTGCTTCTAACAAAGATTTTTCAATCAACCCACAGCAAACTCTCAAGACCTTCAAAACACACCAAACTTGTAGTGCTACACAAGGACAAAACTCTCGCTGTGGATTTTCTCTACCGTGGAGAGTAACTGTCTCCACACCAGGACAATCTGCCTGCCCTGGGCCCCACACTGCCCTCTGCAGGGCCCTGCTAACTGGGAACTGATCTGAGACCAATGGGGCAGTCAGGGAAACTGACCCCTGACTACAGGAGCACATGGAGTCTCAAACATGTTGAATCCTGGAAAGATGACCACTAAACTTTTTTTCACCCTTCTCTGACTGTAATGCATTGGCATTTCGCAAACAGTGGGACTAGTTACAAAGCTACAAGATTATTTTTAACTCCTCAACAGCATTTTCTCTTATTTTTATTTTACTTATTAGAGACAGAGAAGGTGGGGGGGAGAGAGAGGAAATGAATAGGCACACTAGGGCCTCCAGACACTGCAAACAAACTCCAGACGCATTCGCCACCTTGAGCACCTGGCTCACGTGGGTACTGGGGAATCGAGCCTCAAACTGGGGTCCTTAGGCTTCACAGGTAAGTGCTTAACCGCTAAGCCATCGCTCCAGCCTGACCACTAAACTTCTGACTCAGTATTCCCACAGGGAAATTCACTTCAAGAAAGAAAAAAGACATCTTTTGGAAGTCATTATCTCATAATGGATAAAAATCACAGAGAATACAGAATGGCCTATGCACTCCTAGCATTAAGCTGTCAGGGAGAGTTTTGTCCAGAAGAAATTAGGTTAAATGCCACAGTTTACATCAAGTGCTGCCTATGAAGGAGCACAGGGCCCTATGAGAGTGGCACATTTGTTCCTGCATGCACCAGGTGCCACAGCTACACTGGGGTAGGAAGGGGCTCCATGGTCCTGGGAACATCATCAGCCTGTCTCACAGATGTGAAAACCCAAGGATGAATATATTGAAGGGGAGGCTCACAGTGTAGTTCAGTGGGGAGAGTGCTTGCCCTGGCACACCTGAGGTCCTGGGTTTGATCTCCAGCCCTGCATAAACCAGGTGTGGTGACACACACATGTAATCCCAATACTCAGGAGGTGGAAGCCAGAGATCAGGAGTTTAAGGTCATCTTCATCTCCACAGAAAGCTTGAGGCCAGCCTGAGCTATAATGAAACCTCATCTCAAACAAACAAACCAACCAACCATGAATATACCTAGTATCACTAGTCCTAGAGCCCCATCATTAGAGGGTGTTACAGGCAGCATTTGAATCCACACCCTGGGTCTGCCGAGTTATGTTGCATCCTAGCAACCTTGGGAACTGGTCTAAAGGAAAGGTAATGGCCTAAAGACAGCATGTATGTCTTAAACCACAGGGAGAGAATCCACTTTGGATATTAACTTTTACATTAAAATTTAGGAAAAAAAAATTTTTTTTTTTGGAGATAGGGTCTCACTGTAGCCCAGGCTGACATGGAATTCACTATGTAGTCTCAGGGTGGCCTCAAACTCACGCTGACGCTCCTACCTCTGCCTCCCGAGTGCTGGGATTAAAGGCGTGCACCACCACGCCCAGCAACAAAAAAAAATGTTTTCTAATACACAAGTGTCACCTGTCATACATAATGCTTTAAGAAGGAAAACGTGAACCCAGACATATTAAATTGGGTGCAAACCAGTAAGTCCAACCTAACAACCAGCCACCTTCCTTTCTGACAGGTGCATGTGCACACTCATCTATGCACCAAGTACGTGTTCCAGCCCTAGGGACGTCGAGGCCATGCATCTGCGCAGCAGCCATGACTATCTGCCCAACACGGCATTCCTGACCTCATGTGTCACTTTCATGACAGCTTCCAATGGCTCACTCCAGTACTACAGGCCCTTGTCCCAGCTGACCCCAGAGTGTGGGCCGAGGCTCTGGGCACAACCCTCTGGACTCCCACCCCTCAGGACACACCATGCAGGCCAGAGCTTACCAGGTATGCGCCTTGGGCAGGTTGTCTGTGTTGGCATCTATGAGGTGGATGGTGAAGAGCCGAGGCCCTGCCGCGCCTGTAGAGCCTTGCAAGACAGCATTCTAGTTAATGCACTTCAGACACAAAGCCCAGGAACACCTGGCCACATGGCTCCCAGGGAGTGCGGCCCTTCCCTGCAGGTCAGCTTGATGCCCAGCTGTCCTGCCCGAGGATCATGGTGGCCACCTAGCAGTATGAGCTTGGACCCAGTTTTAGGAGATGCTTGCAGTGGCTACTGCGTGATGAAAGTGATTTATTTCTGAACGCCCAGGGCGAAGCAAAGGCTTCTGAGGGTCCATTGCACACATCCTGCATGCTCCTGTGGGGCGGCTGACAGGAAGATGGGTTTGTCTCCACACTTTGGGAGAAAGGACACACTGTCCACTGGATCTTTCAAGATGCTTCCCGACTCCATGGCAGCATCAGCCACAGCTGCCACACAGACCAACCTAAGGCAGCCACCTGCTGCTGAAGCCTCAGGCCGCTACAAGGGGACAGGGAGGCCACCAATCTCTGGTGCCTGCTGTGTGTTTCTCAGCCAGGAAGAGGCTGGCAGTGTCACAAGCAGTAGCACTTGGTGGGAAGAAGGGTTAGTCAGCAAAAAAGTGCCGTCTCATGGAAGAAAGTGGGACCCTAGGGGTGCTGAGGGGGTCTAGGGTCCCAAAATCCACCCTCTTACCCTGGCTCACCACTCACCATTCACTGTTTAACTTGTGGGGAGGGAACAGAAAGTGGGTCTTGCTTGTTAGTGAGCATTGGGAGCAGCAGGTGCTCCACTGTGTGTTCTCTAAGTGATGGGAGAGGCCCCAAGAGTGGTTTTGTGAATTACCATGTGACCCCCATGCTGGGCATGCAGGAGACCCCAGAACCCAAGCTGCTTGGATGGACCTTGTCACTCTTCCAAGCCTCCCACGATAGATGGCATTAGGCTGCCTGTCCAACGGGCAGTAAGTACCACCCTATGGAGCAACAGCCCCATAAACTGGCCTTGGGCCCCACCAGATCATTGTTCCTGTATGTCTGGCTCTTTAAAAACATGAGGACAAAAGTGGCTCCATGGTCTTTGCTCAATGGGGCCCCTACAACCTTCCAGGTATATACCTCTCGAGTGCTAACATTCATTATGAGAATATTTCACATCTAACAACCCCCATTCCAGTTTCTCCTCACATAGCCTAATACGGCTAGACACTTCATGGAATGCCCCTGCCTCCACGTCAGTCACCTTGCAGGGCCTTGAAGCCTTGGAGAGGGACGCGCGTGGATCCCGTCACGAACTGCAGAAGCCTGGCCCTCCTCTCTTCATCAAAGGTCTCCACTGCCTGCCAGAACCACCTGACGATGTTGCTGTCAGCCACACAATGCTTTAGTCGTGTGTTCGACTTCCAGTCGTTCAGGTCTATCTTATCCAGACCACCTATTATCAGCTGGGAAGGGTACCAGGGTGTTACTCCAAACTGTATAAGCTACTGCCTGATACACAGAAGGAATTAAAAATGGGGTCCCAAGTGAAGAAGCTGCTGTGTTCAATAAACCACATGTACCAGACATGATCAAAGCAGGCATACGAGGAGGCCTAAGGCACAATGCTTCTGTTTTCTGCCACATCTGGGGTGATTTCTAGCCCTCGAGGACTACGGACACTGTCTCAGAACCACAGTGGATAGCTTTTCTGTGCACTGATGAGGAGTGAAATTCCAAAAGCAACAAGCAAGAGTAAAGAGACCACAATGACCTCTCCAGGATGGGCAAAGGGCCATGGAGGGCCCATCTGCAGGGGAGAGAACTTGAAAGGTTACAGGGGTGAAGGTATGTAGGCATGCTCCCCACTTGTTTGCAGGGCTGGGGGAAATGGCTCAGTGGTTGAGTGCTTGTGGCTTAGGCATGAGGGCCTGAGTTTGATTCTTCCAGAACCCTCCTAAACAGCTGGGTGTCGTCTCATGTGTGTGTGATCCCAGTGGGGTGAGGGTGGGGTGCCGAGACCCTAGACTGCTGGGGCTGGCACACACCACCCACCCCACACCACACACACATGTGCAAACACTGACTGGCCACTCAGGCGCTCTGCTGTCTCACGATGGGCAGAAAGGCTGTGAAACAGTCTGGAAGGCTTGGGCCACTTGGCACCAGGCAGAGACAGGCAAGGGATGAATGAGTTACTTAGTGTAATTAGAGATGACCACTCTGCTCTTGGTCTGTGACTAGCCAGAATGACAAGCACTGAGCTGACAGCGTGGGAGGCCTGGAACAGACGTGAGCACACAGGCAAGGGCTGTGGACTCTCCAAGCTAAAGTTCCCAGAAACCTAAGGAACAGGCAACATAAACCATTTCATCAGACTCACTGCAGCCAAAGAACACCCTGGCATGTGACAAGCCAGCCCAGATGCCCTCAGCTCCCCTCCTTGCCCAACTCTTTACAGAGAGGCCACCAGCCTCACTCCTCACCAGCAAGCTGCCCGTGGGCTCTGGGCTGCCACTGTGCCCAGCACGTACCTCTAGTTCCTTCTGGTCGAAGGGCTTCAGTAAGTGTTGGGGAATGAGTTCATTAAACCCTTTCTGAAGTGCTAAGAACTGGGCTTCAATTCCTCTCATAAACCTCCAGTTTACATACAACCTGAAAGAAAGACCCACATGTTGGAGGCAGTAGTTCATGAGCCATGGAAACCCTGTCCCCCGAGCAGCAGGCTCGGGGTGACAGCACAAACATGAGGATGCACAGACGCACGGCCTGCTCTTCCCCCTTCAAGAGAGAAACAACACTGCCAGTAACACCTAGCCTGCCAGCCTGGTTTTTCTTCCCCCGATGTAGGGTCTCACTCTGGCCCAGGCTGACCTGGAATTCACTATGTAGTCTCAGGGTGGCCTCGAACTCTCGGCAATCCTTCTACCTCTGCCTCCCAAGTGCTGGGATTAAAGGTGTGCACCACCACGTCCAGATCCCTCCTCTTTTGTGACACAGGGGCTCTGGTAGCCCAGGCACAGCCAATGTGGCTGAGGATGACCTTGAACTGAACTTTCTGCTTCCTCCTTCTGAGCACTGGAATTAAAAGTGCACCATCATACCTGGCTTTTGCCTTGTTTTTGTTGTCATTTTAATTGTTTAACTTAATTTTTTTTTTCTGGTGATAGGGTCTCACTGGGTAATCTCTGCCAGCCTGGAACGAGATCTTCCTGCCTAAGCCACCCAAATGTTGAGATCACAGGTGTGTACTACCATGTCCAGCAGTACCACATCTTAATACCAAGGTAAAAATGAGCCAGTCCAGGGATGGAGAAATGGCTCAGTGGTTTAAAGGCACTTGCTGCAAAGCCTGGCGGCCTGGGTTCAGTTCCCTGGCACCCACGTAAAGCCCGATGCACAAAGCGGTGCATGTTTGGAGCTCGTTACAATGGCAGGAGGCTCTGATGTACCCATTCTCCTCTCTCTGCTTGCAAATAAAAATATTTTACAAATAAAATAAATCAGTCCAGACATTCTGATTCTCTGCTACAATTCTCCCAGGTTGCTGCTGGCTGCTAGAACAAGTGCCACAGTTTAGAAGTGTGCCTGCAAGTGAGTGTGACAAGTCCTCTCTCCATTTCTAGTGCAAGTGACCGTTCCTTAGGTTGCCTCCAACAAGAGGTGAAAACGACACTGGAGTCGACTCCCTGTGAGCACAGAACCCGTGGGTCACTGCTGTCCCTTGGCTTGCCAACTCTGTACCCAGAACGCGGCAGTCACGAAGAGTCTCTACGATAATCTGACCATGTTCATGCCCAGCCACACCCAGGGCAGTTTCAGCACCTACTGTCCCCCACCCCAGACACCCATCAAGGTCAGTGCTGCACATTACCGGACATATTCCTTCTTGTTCTCCTCTGTGACGGGCACATTTCTACCGTTGGGTTTCAGTTCATGCTGAAGAATCCGCCCAAAAGCGTTGTGTTCCACACAGAAGGTGTGGTCCAGCACCGGGGTGATGTCGTTCTCTCTGTGGACGTGAATAGAGGCAGGTTGTTAGCCTGTGCCACCTCAGCAGTGAAGGGGCACTAGAGGGGGCAATGAGGCAGAAAGCGTCAATGGAGGGAGCCTTGGGCCGAGGAGATTAGGATCTTGAAAGTGCTGTGGTAGACAGAGCCAGCAGACACAACTACGGCTCTGTCCTTGAACCAGACTTTCTCATTTATTGGGGCGGGGGGGGGAGGGCAGGTCATTCTGCCATTCTGTGGGTCCCAGAGACACATGATCTAATTGCTTTGGGAGCTGAGCCTCGGAGTGGAGGAAGAGGGCCTTGAAGAGGAGCGGCTCCATCAAAAAAGCACTTGAAAATCAAAACTGGCTCTTCAGATAGGGACAGTGACCTTAACCACAGGAGGAAGCCCCAACTCCCCACTTTAAAGGCAGAACAAGGGGACAGGACAAAACCCAGAGGTCTCACTCCATCCCACGCAGTTCTCCTGACCTGCTGGGTTCTGGGTCTTTCCACAGGGACCCACCATACCCACAGTTCATCTTGCTCATGCCTGCTGCTCTGAAAAGTTTGGGGTAATGTAGTGTGAAGGGAACTAAACACATTATTGTTTTGATGTTTTCTCAGCTTCTCTAAGACTTACCTGCCACACTCTGTGGGGATATGTGCACGCGCGTACACACACACACCCCAGGTTGGGAAGATTGCTGACATAGTAAGACCTTAGTAACAAAACCTTAATAATTCATGGAAACAACACAGAAATTAGCCCAGGAAGAGAAACTGGTGGAACATTGCAAAGAAGTCAGTTTAAGTAATGGTAAATCCGCTATTTTGTTTGTAGTTGGAATAAAAATGGCTTTTGTTGCCAGGCATGGTGGCATATGCCTTTAATCCCAGCACTTGGGAAGCAGAGGCAGGAGGATCACCACGAGTTCAAGGCTACCCTGAGACTAATTCCAGGTCAGCCAGGACTAGAGCGAGACCTCAAAACAACAACAACAATAAAAAAAATGGCTTTTGTTGTTTGGTTTTTGGTTTTCTTGTTTTTTTCTTTCCCCACAACATGCACACACGCGCGCGTACACACAATTACCAACACAGCTCTGGCTGTGAGGCTTACACTTACAGGATCCACACCAGGCTCTTGTGTAGTTCTGGGTCCACTGATTCCAGATCCGACAACTGGATGGGTTTCCCCAAAAGCTGCTTGTAGAAGGGAACTGTGAAGCCCCCGTTTATGTAGTGTCCATGGAACACAGCCAGACCCATGATCCGACCCACAAAGTGGAAATACGACAGATGGTCCTGTAGAGGGCGCCAGAGAACACCAAGTTGTGGTGAAGATGACCAGCCACTGTGGGACTCCCTTCCTTCTTCAGGGAGGCTGGGAGACAGCCCAGCAGTGACTAAACTGCTCAAAGGTCCCTCACTCATGGCCACATGGAATGAGGCTGTTTAGGCCACTGCAGTGTATAGTGTGTCTTTCGTATGGATGAGCAGGACGTTTTTTGGTTCGTTTTTTAAATTTTGAGACAGGCTGGTCTGGAATTCATGACCCCCTGCCTCATCCTTCACAGGGCTGGGATTACAGGTGTGTGTCACTGCACCCAGCTCCAACATTTGATAGGCACAGGTGCAATATTTCTTCTTTGGAACTGTTACATATAACCTTCAGAGGTCCAGTGAAAAATGAAGATGGGGAGACCCTTCTTCAACATGGTGGGTGACCACAGAGAACCAGCTGAGCAGGGAGCACTGCACAGGCCAGAAAGCCACGCTGCTGCTCCTTCCTTGTCCTCTGCCAATGTCCACCCAACCAGTAAGAAGGAAAAACAAAACAAAAACCAATGAAAGCCTAAGTGGGGTGAAGCACATAAGAAGCCAAGCAAAAAAGTAAACCATTCTAAAACCAGAGCAGTTCTGCTCTTCAACTAGGGAACCCCACATTCTAGTTCCAGGCTTGAGTTAAAATCACTTCAGAAAAGTAGTCACAATGTCACTCCCACGATGGTTAGAAGTTTGTTGACATTCGAGTACCCAAGTGGTCTTTGTGATGCTGGGTGTGCCCCACACGTCCTTAGGGGCTGCACCAACCTCAGGCTTGTCTCTAATCCCACATGCTGAGTGCTCATGTAGGTGGCTAAAACTGCCAATTATGGAGCTTAGAAAGAGGAATGATTTGGTAACCCACTTCTCAGAATGGCACCAAATGATACCATGACCACTAAACCAGCACTCGGCCAAAGGAAGTCAGCATGTCACACAGGAGCAGATCAGAGTCATGGCATGCCCTAGCAAACAGCACGCCTTGGACCCAGCCGCTGAAAACCTGATGAAATCATCTTTTTACTCAACTCTCACTCCACCTCCCATCCCATGACCACACCAAGCACCGCCTGAACGGAACAGACATCCTAAGCACTAACCACACTGCCAGGCTCCCTGTTTGTTATACTCACAGGGTTGATTGAAGAATCTGGGTTGATTTGCAACATGTAAATGTTGTCCGTGGAATACTGGAAGAGTCCATAATATGGGTTCAACATTTCATGGCACAACAAATAAAGCCACTCCCTAGGAACAACAACACAGCTCACATGGGCTAATGTTTCTGGTTTCAGCTCTTAACAAAAGACTTGGTTGGAGAGGCCCAGAAAGCCAGAGGAAGTGAAATGAGGTGACAGCGAGGACACCTGCTGACAGGTGCCAGTTGCCCAGCCTGGTGAAACAAACCCAGAAGCACCCCCATGAATGCCAGTTGTTAATCCTCGACCACCACGCCAGTGACAAAGCTGTAGCTGACAAGTTAGCGGCACCTTGAGACAGCTTTGTTTTAGCAATGCATTGTCCACACTCCGGCCTTTAGATGGGGCCTAGCTGACGCACTAGGACCGTGCTATTGCCCAAGTGCCGCCAAGCCAGCGAGATACAGCCTGCACGACTGGATTCTGGGGCATTTTCATGGTTCACTTATTTCTTTAGTAAATGTTTCTGATAAGGTGACAATATTTCAAATTCGACAGAAACAAAGATTATAAATAACTTTTACGCTATATAATTTCCTGTTGCATTCTTAAATCTTACCATAAGCATTTATTACTTTTGTAACTTAAAAGTGAGTTGAACCTTAGAATTGTTAGTTCTAAAAGCTTTATAGATCTGGCAGGAACACGGTTATATTATTTTCTAAATTCCTTTAGTGTTTCAATCATTTTATTCTTTAAAAACTTCCAAATCAAAATCAGGCAAACAGCTGGGCATGGTGGTGCACACCTTTAATCCCAGCACTCAGGAGGCCAAGGTAGGAGGATCACTGTGAGTTTAAGGTCAGCCGGAGACTACATAGTGAATTCCAGATCAGCTTAGGCTAGAGTGAGACCTTACCTTGAAAAACCGAAAAAAAAAAAAAAAAAAAAAAAAGTTCAGGCAAACAAACACTTGGAGAAAGCAGGTCTACCAACAGACAGATTCCCTTACTCAAAGCTTTTGAATGGATAAACCTCACTATCATAGCAGGCTTAAATTTTACTCTTGAATTCCTTACTCATCCAAACAGAAATGAGACAGGTCAGTGAAGGATAAGCACAAATAAAAATGATCTGTCTGGGCAAGCCATGAAAATATTAAAAAACTCAGATCTGGGCTGGAGAGATGGCTTAGTAGTTAAACGCTTGCCTGTGAAGCCTAAGGACCCCGGTTTGAAGCTCAATTCTCCAGGACCCACGTAAGCCAGATGCACAAGGGGGCGCACGCATCTGGAGTTCGTTTGCAGTGGCTGGAGGCCCTGGCGTGCTCATTCTTTCTCTCTCTACCTGCCTATTTCTGTATTTCTCTCTCTCAAATAAATAAATAAATAATAAAATATTTTTAAAAAAAAACCTCAGATCTGATCAAAACTCTAGGGGGTAAGGCTCGCATTCGGACTTCTCAGAGTGGCCACTGTGCTCACCTTCACCTGCGTGGGTCTTTATTCAAGCTACCTTCAGCTGGTTGAGAATACCTCTGCAAGAGGCAGGAGTGAGTAGGGACTGAGCCATGCTGTTCTGCTCACCATGGCAACACCGGCACCCCAAACCCCCACCACTCAACACCCAATTCACAGCAGAGTCCTGATGCTTGGTGGCTAGTGAATAATCCAGTTCCTATGAGAACACACAAGGGAGCACGCCGGGAGAAGATTCGATCATGTGTGAGATGTGCATATCTAACTCTTGATTTTACACTAACTTTTTTGCGTGTACATGGTCATGTATGTGGATGCACACTTGTGGGTGTGAGCATGTGCATGTGGGGTGTCATCCTCAGGAACACCATTTGACTGTTTTGAACAGGGTCTCTCCTTGCACTGGAGTGCACCAATTAGCCAGTGAGCCCGGAACCCTCCTGTCTTCCCTGCTCACACTGGGGTCACACCAGAG
Organism: Orientallactaga sibirica; assembly: GCA_036365145.1. NCBI lineage: Eukaryota > Metazoa > Chordata > Mammalia > Rodentia > Dipodidae > Orientallactaga > Orientallactaga sibirica. The sequence goes on along the minus strand of JAEOAD010001941.1, from coordinate 535,767 downwards.
TGCTTGGCACTTTACATGGTGCTGAGTGTGGAACTCAGTCCTCAAGTCTGCAAGTGAGCACTTCATTGAGCCACTTTCCCAGCCCCATTTTATATTTAATTATAATGAAATTCAGTAAATTATTGTTACGATGGCTTAGAAAAACAAGTCCAGAGCCGGGCGTGGTGGCACACACCTTTAATCCCAGCACTCAGGAGGCAGAGGTAGGAGGATCGCCATGAGTTCAAGGCCACTCTGAGATACATAGTGAATTACAGGTCAGCCTGGGCTAGAGTGAGACCTTACCTTGAAAAACCAAAATAAAAGAAAAGAAAAACAAGCCCAGGACTGGAAAGATGGCCCAGCGGTTAAAGGCTCTTGCTTGCACACCTTGCTGACCTGGGGGTTCAACTCCCCAGTACCCATGTAAAGCCAGATACACATAGTGGCACAAATATCTGGGCTTCATGCAAGTGGCCCTGGCGCACCCATTCTCTTTCTCTACATCTAAAATAAAAATATCTTGTTAGAACAGGACCAGAAACCTTTTTTAAAAAAAGTATTATTAGATAAGTCTAGGAACTCTTGCAGAAAGGAAGGGAAAAAACAGAGATGGGGAATAAAGATGAGTGACATAAAAACCAAATCTGCAATGGGCATTTGGGAAGTCCACGGGCAGGAGGGGGAGAGGACTCTGTGACACAAACACGTCAGGCAGCAGTGGTTTATGGAGGCGAGCTCTCTGGGTGCTGTTAAAAAAATGAGGAGGAGGAGGGAGGAAAGGAAGAAGAGGAGAAGGAGAGGTGAGAGGAGGAGGAGGATGTGGAGTAGGAAAGGGGGGAGAAAGAAGGAAAAGGAGGAAGTTGAGGAGGAGGAAGATGGAGAAAGTGGAAAATGAGAAGGGGGGAAGGGAAAGGAGGAAGAAATGAAGAAGTTAGTGGAGGTAAGGAGGAAATGGACATGAGGAGGGAGGAAGTGGAACAAAGGGGAGAAGGAAGAAGAAAAGGAGGAGGAGGGAGAAGTGGAAGAGGAAAGCAGGAAGGAGAAGGAGGAGAAAGTGGCACTGAGGAGAAGGGACAAGGAAGTGGAGGGGAGGAGGAGGAAGTGGAGGTAAGAAGGAAGAAGTAGAGGAAAAGGGAGAAGGAAGAAGAGGAGAAAGTCGAGGAAGAGAGAAGAGGAAGAGGGAAGAGGAAATGGAAGTAGAGGAGAGGGAAGAGGAACTGGGAGAGGAGAAGAGAAGTCGGGGAAGGAGGAGGAGAGAGGAAGTAGCGGCAGCGGCAGCCGTCAGTGCTCTAGAGGCCGAGGAAGAGAATCACTCCAAGTTCAGGCTAGCTGAAGCAGGACAGCAAATCCTACAACAGCCTGGGGTACAAAGGGACACTGTGCACCCCCCAAAGGGGACGGGTTATAGGATACTATTTAACTCCTTAGAATGTAAGAGTAGAAGGTAGAGAAGCCAACAGTGGAAGAACTACAATACTGACCTCACCAAACCAGCTCTGTTCAGGACCACAGATCACTAACTCAGGAGCTAACAGACAGGATGAGACCACGGGGTATGTATGAGCATGGATGCTACCCAGAAACCAGTTGAAAAGAAGGGATTCAGTGGAGGGGGATACAGGCGGGGGCCAAGGGAGGCTGGTGGGAGGGATTATGATCATGGTATATTGTCCATAGACATGGAGGTTATCAACAAAAAGGTGGGTTTTTTTGTTTGTTTGTTTTGTTTTTCGAGGTAGGTTCTCACTCTAGCCCAGGCTGACCTGGAATTAACTATGTAGTCTCAGGGTGGCCTCGAACTCACAACGATCCTCCTACCTCTGTCTCCCGAGTGCTGGGATTAAAGACGTGTGCCACCACACCCGGCTTAAGTTTTTTTTTTTTTTTTTTTTTTGTTTTGGTTTTTCGAGGTAGGGTCTCACTCTGGTCCAGGCTGACCTGGAATTCACTATGTAGTCTCAGGGTGGCCTCGAACTCTCGGCGATCCTCCTACCTCTGCCTCCCGAGTGCTGGGATTAAAGGCGTGCGCCACCACGCCCGGCTTGGCGGCTTAAGTTTTAAAGAAGGACAAAAGCTAAAAGAAAGAAGAACTCTCAACTATGAAAAAAGGCTGGACAGGAAATAGTAACTTTTCAGTATTCTGTTTTGTAAATTGTTTGCTTGAATCATATTTACCAAAATTTCAACAATTTATGAAATTTCCTTGACACACACAGTCTCCATGCCCCCTCCTCCCTGTGCCAGCCAGCTGCCTCATGCTCATCTCAGGAATGGCTCTGTGAAGCTGTGAGCTCAGAGGCACAAGATGAAGACAGTGTGTACAGATGTTTAACTCTGGCTCTGAATGAGAAGTAAGTGAATGGTGATGTCATGGACATTCTCATCGGTCACAGCAAGATGCCACCTGAAGTCAACACGTGAAGCCTGAGCACCCCAAGGGGCACCAGCATGGGCACAGCAGGCCATGCTTGGCAATGACACTTAGGAGCATGGTGCTCTGACATATAGCTGCCACCGTGTCCAGACCCACGCAGGAGAAGGGAAAGACAGATTAGAACCTCACCGTGCCACTCCGCCATAGTCCAAACCTTCCTCCCCACGGAACTTCACCATCAGTCGCTTCTTCAGGTCTTTGGGCCGCATCTTCATGATCTGACGATAAGACTCCTGCGTAGCAAAAGGTCAGGTTCAGAGAGATGGTTTTTCTGGTTGTGCTAGGAAAGGAACCCAGGGTATTACAGATAGGAGGCAAATGCTCTGCTGTGACACTCACAGCCCAACCCTCACCAGGGGACTCAGCAAGCGCTCTACTGCTGAGCTACACTGCCAGCCTTGGAGTTTTGAGGCAGGGCCTCGCCCAGGCTAGCCTCAAGCTTATACTCCTCCTTCTGCCTCTACCTCTCTAAATGTTTCTTATTCTTATTGCAAAAAGTTTTCAAGGTCAGTTTCAAGGCCTGTCTGTTCTCCTGGAGTTCACTTCTAGTCCACTACCTGCTCCTCCCCAGCCTCTCACTGGGGCACAACAGCAAGCAGATAACCAGGTAACACGAGATCTGCATCGAACACAAACACTGTGTACTTAAGGCTAATGTCTCATTACGGTTGACTTCCTCTACACAAACTAATTTCAATGTGCACTAGAAAGCATGTGTTTTGAGAGTCTGTATGTTACCAGATTTCTGAGCCTGTTTTTATAGCTGTAGTAAGAAACACCTTTCCTACTGAGTCTACATGCAGAGAACGGGTTTAAGTGAGACGTGAAGCGGCTTCACCCAAAGCACCAGGCATGCAGTCAGTTGGCCTGATGTCCCCTTGAATTAACGCGGGTCGCAGTGCCCGACCAACTATTTGTGGATATTTTACATGATGGGCACAAGAAACTTCCTTTGCTTTAAATATAATGCAGTTTGAGGGCCTGGGGGAATATTACAGAGGGTAAACTTCTTACTTGACAAGTTTGATCTCCAGAACCCATGTAAGCGAAAGCTGGGCATGGTGGCATGCACCCACAGTCCCAGCACTGGGGAGGCAGACAGGCGGACCCCTAGGCTTCACTAGCCAAGTCAGCCTCACCTATTCGGCAAGTTCCAGGCCAATGAGAAACCATGTCTCAAAAAAGGTAGACAATGTTCCTGAGGAACTGTCCCCTGGTTTCCACACACATGTGCACATGTACCCCAATGAACATATACACACATGCGAATGCACACACATACACAATTTTATTGCAGTTAAAACTCTACCATCCCAGGACAGGAAAGAGGTGCAGGCAGACATGACTGGGGCAGTGGTCCTGCAATTCCACATCCTTGGTTACCATCACGGACAGTAGTTCACTGTGCAAAAGTGGCACTTTATCCAACCTTGCAGCCAACACTACTCAGCAAGTAGCCTGCTCCGCCCAGGCCCTTCTTCAGCGTCCTGCAGCTGAGCATCTTGCCCTCTGGGGCCTCCCACAACTGCCCAGCCCAGAGAGAACCACTGTTCAGACCATGTGACCGAGGCAAGTACTGATCACTGAGTCCGCCCCAGCCCCCGCCCCCATGTTCATGTCTCAGTCTACATTGGTAGTTTCCGCCAGTGTTTCCGCACAGGAGGGCAGGCTGCAGCCCCAGTACAGCGTAGGTTTTCCTGATGAACTACGGTGCTCTTGTAGGGCCTGGCCCTGTGAGGAGGCTGGTAGAGGGCGGAGTCATTCTAGGAGTCACCTGCCCTTCCTGCTCCTGGAGACAACAGGGAGGCCACATAGCCACAGCATCTCGGGGCTACCTCCACCCCTACACTCCACGCAAGGCATCACAGGGATGACTGGTGTAAGAAAAATGTGCAGGCTGAGGAATCCAGTTTCCAAATCGTGCTCTATGTTTTCACCTCAGAGTACTTAAACGAGAGGCTGACATAGGCCCTGGTCCTGGAAAACCTTGCACTCACTGTGCATGAGCAATAAACCAACCCCTGCAATACCAGCCAGGAAGCAGAGCTCAGAGATGGGTTCGTGGACCACAACCCTCCCATGTGTTTATCCACAGGGCAGACTGATTCTGTACCTCAAATATTTCTTCTCTAGAAACTTCGATGCGGCAATGACCAGCTTGGGGCTGCTGAAGTGACAGCTCATGTCTGAGGACTTTCAGCTTCTGGACTAAATCCCTTTCATATCTCTGGGCAGGAAGCTCCTCGTCTTCCACGGAACCTTCATTGGGCAGCGGCAGTGGCTGGGTGGGCTCCTTGAGTTGGCACTGGTGGCTTAGAAAGAGAAGAAATGGCTGGGCTGGGTTGCTTGGCAAGGCAGAGGGCAGTAAATACCACACACAGCAGTGGTCTGGGGATCTCAGTCCACATGCTGCAGGGGAAGGCTCTGCTTTGATGACGTGGACATAATGGTGTATGAGAAGTGCACACTTAAGATGCACCTTGATGGTCCGGACAAAATGAGATTGAAGTCTTTTTGAAGATCCCCATGGAGGAACACCAGATGGACAGGCACAGACGACCTAGAGATACTGTCCCTCATTGTGGTCACCATAAGACTCCTACGCTTACTCACTGGAGCAAATACCAGTCAAAGGCTAGGGCTGATAGGATGACAAAGTGGTATTTACCTTGTTCAGGTTTTGCCATTAAGGTCAGCTGATGTGTCCCTGGAATACGGACTGTGAGTGAGATAAGATCATACCCATTTCCATGCCAGAAATGCCAGGCACAGGGAAAAGCCACCAACAAAGCGGCAGCATCAACTGTAGCAGGTCCTTCTAGAACCAAGCTAAGCAGGCACCAAGGCAAAGCTCACTGGTCTACCTGCCACAGTATAGGACACATCAGAGATCACAGCACTGCTGAAAGCTCTCACTGCTGCCCTCTATGTGACTTCCGTTAGCTGAAGTGGGGAGCAGGGTAGAGGAGAAGCCACCTCTCTTGCACATTCTGCAAGGCTGACAGGACGATTAGAACTCTCTGGACTATGGAGCGCTAGAATATTGCAGGTCCACCGCCAAATTATCTTGGCCTATCTTAGCTTCTTAAGTCACCATTTCTTGCCCACTTCTACATGTGACCTACAATCCTGTGACTATTAGGTAGATCCTTTGGAATGTACAAATAGACCCCTAGCTTCCACCAACCCAAAGGCTAAGAATGCCTTCGAAGAGTCAGAAGCCTCTGATACAAAGTCCTGTTCTTTGCCGTAACCTGCCTACCTCACATTTCTACCAGTGGACATGCCTTGATTTATGACTGCCTTTGTTCTGTTACCAGTAAAAACCTCATGAGACTGTTACCACAATGGAACATGGTATTTGGGGTAGCTCCAGAATAAACTACTGCTTATTCCCTTTGAGGTGAGAGCTGTGTTTTCTGCAAAGACACTTTAGTCAGGCTGCAGGTAGGAAAAGGAGGCAACAGCATATGGCCTCGGTAATGGTCATACAAATCTGTAACAATTTAAAATATGCAACTGTCCATCAAATATTTCTTCTCTTTTATTCATGCTTGCTGTCAAATAAACAATACAGCAGAGAGCCGGGCGTGGTGGCGCACGCCTTTAATCCCAGCACTCGGGAGGTAGAGGTAGGAGAATTGCTGTGAGTTCAAGGCCACTCTGAGACTACAGAGTGAATTCCAGGTCAGCCTGGACTAGAGTGAGACCCTACCTTGACAATTAAAAAAAAAAAAAGAAAGAAAAAAGAAAAAAGAAAAAAAAAACCAAACCCAAAACAATACAGCAGATAAATTAAGAAGAACATTATTAGAACAAGGAAATCTTCGATTATGAAGAGAACAGGTCAGTAAAGATCGCTGAAGGTCTTACTTCATGATGTGGTGTAACCTTGGGTCTGTAAACTGCGTGGTTCGATTATTATGATCTACAAAATAGATTCTCCCCGACACCGTACTTCTGACTTCCCAGCCTGGAGGCAGTGGTCCCAGTTCGTCACAATTCACACTGTTAAGGTCTCTACCAAAACGGAAGACACAGAGGAGGTTACCCAACTGAGAATTGAGGGATAAGACTGAAGTCTCTCGGCTCTAGCAACCACAAGGGGTTCCCTAGCAAAGTGCCTATGTCCCCATTCTGTTGAGACCAAGTCACAGCTACTTACGCCAACCCCATTGAGTCCAGGCCTCTGTGCTGCAAAGAGCAGCGCCATCCAAAGGGTGATAATGGAACTTTTTGGAGGGTGTGCCCGTCATAAGGAACAGGGCTTGCCAGACCAGCGGGAACCTCTGACTGTCATTAGAAGCTATCTGGATTCACAAATCCAATCCCATGCTCAAGGTGGGAAAGGGCACTGCAAAGCTCTCAAGGGCCCCGGTTTTCAAGACTGAGGACAGCACATTGCATGCATTCAAAAACACGCAACCTGAGTGGTGGCCCAGGCCAACGTGAGCCATGTTCAAGTTGGTTTTATTAAGCACGTGGTTTCGCTGCTGGGCCCTTGACTGATTACTTCTCTGTGATCCACAGGCAGATGGAGCCCAGCATCACTGAGCAAGATACTTCAGTCATTAACACAAGTGCCTGTCAGTTCTTACAGTGGGTATTGAGGGATACTGCATCCATTTGCATGGAATACTCCCAGTCTAATGATAGATCCTTAATCATTAATTCAACATAGACTTAGAAAATCAAAGACAGGAAGTTTGTTCTCAGGTGAAACAAATTACAAATAAGAAGAAATGAGCATTACCAAAACTCTTATTAGCTAGTAATGCTATTCTAAAAGAAAGAGGAAAACAGCAAAGAAAGAAAGAAACTTAACTCTGACACGGGGTGGGGCGGGGGTCTCTCTGACCTGGGCTCAGATGTATGGCCTTGTAGAAGGAATTCGTATAGAAAAGCTTCATCTCCCCCCGGAATGGTCCCCAAGGGACTGAGGCAAGAGGGGCAGTAAAGTAGAAGAGAGAAAGGGTAACAGAGTCTTTATCTTTCCTTTTTAACTTATAATTATGGAAAACTTTATGCATATAAAAAACACAGAGAAAGGCCACAGTGAATGGCCATGTAACCATCTTCAATAGTCAGCACCTCGTGACCACCACGTTCAAACATCCCCCAGTCACACCCCACCCCACCCCAGCAACTCCCAGAAGGCATCTCACTTCACTCAATACTTAGGGGGCTGCCATTCCACACTCTGTGGAGCCTACCTGGGTATCCTAGGATCGTGCCACGTGCTCACTCCAGTCTGTGTGTGCAAGAAGTAAACTTGTCCTTGTATTGTCGTTCTTTGTTCTACATGAGATGAGGGGTACAGTTACATGATTCAGTCCCACAGTCTCCCCGCCCCTCCACGCCAACTCTAGCCATCTTTGAAGATTCCATACTTTCTTTGAAATTTTTGTTTTGGGGGGAGCAGTGTCTTGTGAGGTAATCCAAGCTGGCCTCAAATTCACGAACCCCTGCCTCAGTCTCCTCTATACCAGGATTATAGACATGCACCATTGTGTAGAGCTTCGTTTAACATTTTGTGTGTATGTGTGTGTGCATACATGTTTATTCACATGTGTGGGTGCACATGTGTGTGCAGGTCTGTGGGGGCCAGAGGTCGATGTTGAGTGTCTTCCTCAGTTGCTCTCCACCTTGTTTTTTTGAGACAGGGTCTCTCTCTGAACCTGGAGCTCACTGGTGGCTTGACTAGCTAGCCAGCAAGGCCTAGGGATCCTGGCTCCACTTCCCCAGGGCTGGATTTCAGGTCTGCACTGTCCAGAACTCTGGACCTCCTCTTGTACGGTAAGCACTTTCCTGACTGAGCCATCTCTCAAGACCCTCTTTCAACATTCTTTTTTGTTCCCCCTGAAGCAAGTTCTCACTCTAGCCCAGGCCAACCTGGCACTCACTCTGTAGTCCTAGGCTGGCCTCGAACTCACAGCAATCCTACCTCTGCCTCCTTAGTGCTGGGACTTAAATAAAGACATGTGCCACCATGCCCAACTTCAACATTCTTTACGATCATGGAGGAAAGGATCTATAGGCTATGCTGGCTGTGTCAGGCACCAGCCCTGTCCCCATGGCTGGGAGGAATTCCCTTCTCCTTGTCCTTCCCTCACTGAGCCACCCCTGAGAAGACACCCTGACTAGCTCCTGTTCCCCTCACACAGACCTTTCACTCCCACTATCTCTGCCAATTTAATGACATCCCCTTCACTTTGGTTCTTCTCTCTGTGGTAGTCACATGACCTTCTTCCCCCCAATCTCTTGCTGTCTTCCATACTCAAATCACATACCACTGCAAGTTCCCTCATCCAATTCACATTGCCTTAGTTCTCTCTGGTATTAATGGGCCTAACATTTTCACATCCTCTCCACACCGAAACTGGACCATTTGCTGGTCAGAGTTACAACTTTCTGTTAGTCATCTCTATACAGCCAAAGCCATGAACGCTATAGCCTCAGAAGGCTCAGCCAGGGGAGCAGCAACAGTATGCAGGCCACTGAAAAGGTTTCAAACACAATCTTTCAGAGACAGCCAGGTGCCACCGGGTGGACAGGATGCATCCCTCACCATAGCCTTCAGGCAGCTCCGGTGACTGGTGACCATGTGGTCGGTTCTGGGGCGTCTGTAATGACCCTCGGACCTCAGGATTTCGGAGTCGTTGCGCCTGAAGTCTCTGATCTTGACCAGGAGACTCCACAAAGCGGCAGTTCCCACCACCTGCAGCAGCACCGGTACCATCTGTGTAAGGGGCTGGCTCCTCCATGAGGCAGCTGAGTGGCCTTCCTGGCCCTGAGTCTTCATACACTGTTCTGGAAGGGACACGGCACAACAGGTGTGGGAATGCTGTGGGAGTGTCACAAGACTCAAACCTTCAAATCTCATATCTGTTTATTCTATTTTCCTTTAACTGACTGTTCTGAGTTTTATAAAATTCATCGCGCACCAACGAAAGAGACTCTCAAGAGGAATAAGCAGCTGAAAGAGCCACATTGAGAGTGCTTCTGGGGCCACCCTAGGGTCCAGCTATATGACAGGAGATAAAAAATCCAACATTGCACTAGAAAGAACTCTTGAGATTTCATTTGTCCCAAATGTCCATTTTCTTTGTTATTTCACTCAATAGTGGAATTTTTGGTTACATTTATACTATGATGACTTAAGTACTTTAAAAACAAATCTTTACCCTCTGTGTAAGGGGCTGGCTCCTCCATGAGATATTTTCTGTTATAGGCAAGTACTTTTTAGAGATTTTTACACTGGAAAATTTCAAATCCACACGCAAATTGAGAGACTGGAACAACAAGTCACTCCTGCCCCATCAGCCAGTCACAGTGACTGTCACCAGGCTTCTGTCCTGCTCCTCCCACCACTGTGTTATTGTCAGACCAATTCTAACATGTTACCACTTTGTCCTTAAATATTTTGGCACAGACCTCTAAAAGGTGAGGTCTTTTCCGTTATTGCCTATGATGGTTAATCTCTGATTGTCAACTTGACAGGATGTAGAATCAGCATGAAAATCAATCTCTGGGCATGTCTGTGAGGGGTTTTCTAGACTAAGTTATTTGAGGTGGGAAGACCCAACCTTAATGTGGGCATGTGCTGGGGTCCTGGGCTGTACAGACAAGAGGGACCTCGCTGAGCATAGGCAGTCACCACTGCCTGCTTCCTGGTTGCAGATACAATGTGACTAGCTCTGCCTCATGCTCCTGCCGCCATACCTTCCCCACCACGATGGACTGGAACCTAAAACTATAAGCCTAATTTTTGGGACTGGAGAGATGGCTCAGTGATTAAGAAGGCACTTGCTTGCACAGCCTTCTGGTGTGGGTTCAAGAGCCGAAATGCCAACATGGAGCCAGATGCACCAAGTGGCACATGCATCTGGAGTTTGTTTGCAGTAGCAAGAGGTCTTGGTGTGCCCATTCTCTCTCTCCCCTTCTCCCCACTCATTGCACATAAATAAATAAACAAACAAACAAATCACCGTTAAAAAAAAACTGTAAGCGAAATTCTCCCTTAAGTTACTTTTGTCAGGTTAAAACCACAGCAAGAAGAAAAGTAACTAATACATTGTGCCTTTAAAAATGAACATTAAGGGCTGGAAAGATGGCTTAGTGGTGAAGGTGCCTGCCTGTGAAGCAAAACTCCAGGTCCCACGTTTAGCCAGATGCAAAGGTGACGCAGGCATGCAATGTCGCACATGTGCACAAGGGGGCGCATGCAAATGGAGTTTATTCACAGCGGCTGAGAAGCTGCTGGTGTGCCCATTCTCTCTCTCTCTCAAAAAAAAAGAACATTAAGGGGCTGGACAGATGGCTTAGCAGTTAAGGCACTTGCCTGCCAAGCCAAAGAACCCAGGTTTGATTCCCCAGGACCCATGTAAGCCAGATGCACAAGACGGTACATGCATCTGGAGTTTGTTTGCAGTGGCTGGAGGCACTGGAGTGCCCATTCTCTCTCTCTTTTCCCCTGCCTATTTCTCTCCCTCTCTCAAATAAATAAAAGAAACTTTAAAAAAGAACATTAATTTTGTAAATATCATAAAACAAGTTTCTCCAGTTGTCCCCATGAATCATGATCAAAATATAGCCCGCATGTTTTTAGCAGCAAGTGTCTTAGGTTTGGTTGGTTTGAGACAGGGTGTCACTCTATACCCAGGCTAGCTTGGAACTTCTAATCTTGCCTTGGCCTCTCCCTCCAGCTGGGACCACAGGCATGCACTGTGACACCTGGGTTAGGTTGTGTGGCAGTTTGAATAGATGGCCCCCAATATATTCAGTGTTTTATTAGTTATAGTTTGCATTTGCAGCCACCTTGCTGGAGGCAATGTCACTGGGGGATCTTAAGGTGTGGTGGTGGGTTTGAGATCCCATTGTAAAGATATGCAAAGTGTGCCTAGAGGGAGTTCCTGAAGTGTGCTGTGCTGTGCTGTGTGGCTGGTGGTTTTTCTCTCTCTTGCCTGGTCCTGTGAAGACAGGCCAGCTTCTTCTGCCATTATGGAACTTCCCCTGGATCTGTAAGCTTCAATAAATATCCCTTCCTCCATAACTGTGCCTGGTCTGGAAGTTCATCTCAGTGAACCTGAAGCTGTCTGCTACAGGTTGTTATAACTTTGGACAGTGGGAACCTTGCTAAATTGGATTCTGAATCTCTGGAGCACAGTCCCCAGAGATGTCACAGCTTCCTTTATAAGCAAGTATCCTGGACCACGGTTTTATCCCCCACGGTGACATACGGTAAGACGTTACTTCCTGTAGTCCCAGGGAACACGGCTGGTACCGGGCATACGCACCCTTCATTTTCTAGCAGTCCTCTGCAGTCCACCACCGACCCTCCACTGCCTATTCTGTCTCGGGTCTGTAAACTGACTACGAGAGAAAAGAACAGTGGACATTAAAAACCTGGTGCTACACACCTGTAGTACAGTGAGCGGTGCAACTTTATAACTTATGTCCACCATCTTAACAAAGGCAAGTCCATTTGCATATGCACCCATATCTCTACGCTCTCAACAGCTGTACACACCACACACCACCTGGAATCATCCTTGAAACCAGGGAGCAGAAAAGGGGTGCATATTTAGTTCCGCCAAGTTACCTTCTGTCTTAAGACTGTGGCCTATGTTTAGTGAGGATACAGAGAACGTGTTCAGTATCTGCAGAATGAAGATCAGTCTAAATAGTTATGCCCTCACTTCCCTAGGAACAATAAAGGCTTGGATACATGTTTTCAGTTATTCGGTTTTTGACCCTGGAACATCCTTTCACAAAGAACAGAAGTTGTTACAAGTGGAAATGCAGCGTGCGGAAACTTCTTCATTGGGACGCTTTCAGGGTGGACACACACTGCTCACTGGCTGAGGGCAGAGTACCTGAGAGACCCGAGCCACCCGAGAGAAAGAGTGGAGCTGCTGCCCATGGGCTCCCTGCAGTGCACAGCCAGCATCTGCTCGCCTCTAACACACTGCCAAAAATAGGGTGGGAAAGGATGAGCTTCTTAAATAACTGGATAGGAATGTTCGAGTCAACATTGGGTAACAGCACACTCCACTCCTTTGGTCTACACAAGGGAATCACCTGACTCTAAATCACAGCACGTGGATTTTGTCACAAATCAATGTTGCTTTTTACATATAGGATGGGGCTTGCCAAAGAAGCAATGTCCTAACACTGGCATATGTGGCCACCATTCTTATTATCTACCCTTGGATAATATTATAAGTAATTGTTCATTAATGGACATTAGGGTGTCACTTAAAATTATAACCCTAATTCTCTACTAGAGTCACATTAACTCAGGATGAGGCAGCTGGATTACATTTTTTTAAAAAAATCACACAGGAGGAAAGGTTTAGTACTGAACAGATGGCATGGGGTTGGTCTCTCAAGGTGAGTCCTCCCTATTAGTGCTACACATGCTCCTCGGTGACAGGGAGTCAAATGTTAGATTCTGTGAAAGCATCCTTTATACAGAAGAGAAAGTTCTTACCCACTATTTGGCCACGAACTGCATCAGTATCTGAAGGATTTAGTTTGCATAGATCCAAACGCTGGTCTGCAAACAAACAATTCAAAACTTAACCCAGGGAAGTGAACTAGAGAGGAAGGCAGGAATTCTATATTCAGCATTTATAAATAAATAAATAAATGATAGATAGAAAGAAAGAAAGAAAGAAAGAAAGAAAGAAAGAAAGAAAGAAAGAAAAGTTGCCCCCAGAGCTTACTCCAGTTGCATTAAAAGGCAGGAGAGTGTTTACTGCTTACAGCCAGTGTCTTTCAATCTGCTGATGGCATTGGAGAGCAGCCGCACACAGCCCAGGAAGCCAGCTCCCTGTTTCTTATGGATTTTCTTATGGTTCCACACACTGATGGTTATCGAGTCACTTTTCCCAACGTATCTGCAAAGAGCATGCAAACTCATGTTTCTGTTGTTGTTATTTTTCAAGATAGGGTTTCACTCTAGTCCAGGCTGACCTAGAACTCACTCTGTAGCTCAGGCTACCCTTGAACTCACAGTAATCCTCCTACCTCTCAGCCTCCAGAGTGCTGGGATTAAAGGTGTGCATCACCATGGCTGGCTGGCAAACTCATTTTTAATTGTATTTCTGAATTATGATCACCTCATAATCAGGGCTTCATACAAACTAGATAAACCCTCAACCACTCTGAGCCCTAGCCCCTCACTGGAAGATTCTAGATAAGAACTCTACTGCTGGGCCACATCACCAGTCCCTCACTGGGGATTCTAGGCAGGTGCTCTACCACTTAACAGTGGTCCCAGTGAGGGATTCTAGGCAAGCACTCTACTGCTGAAATATATTCCCATTCCCACTTTTTTATATTTTATTTTGACATAAGGTCTTACTACATTACTCTGGCTGGATTTATACTCATTCTGTAGGACAGGAAGGCCTTGAACTTGTGATTATCCAGCCTTAGCCTCCCAAGTAGATGGACTTACAGGCCTGTGGCATCAGGTCCAGCTTATGATAATAATAATCTTGTAAAAGACGTTTACTGCATTCCATACTGCTATGTGGTTCCCATCAATTATACTTCATGAAGAGTACCAGTGTGCAGCAAGGGACAGAGCCATACAAAGGGCACAAACACCCCCGATGATCTCAGACCAAATCAGCCATAGAGAGAACTTTCAAAACAAGAAATGACAACCACATTCCAAGCTATTTTTAAACTTTTTAAAAAAATTTACTTGAGACGGGGGCAGGGGAGAAAGAATGGGCATGGCAGGGCCTATAGCTGCTGCAAATGAACTCCAGATGCATGTGCCACCTGTGAATCTGGCTTATGTGGGTCCTGGGGGAATTGAACCTGTGTCCTTTGGCTTTGTAGGTAAGTGCTTTAACTGCTAATCCATCCCTCCAGTCCCTTTTAAAATTATTTATTTATTTATTTGAGAAAGAGAAAAAGAGAGAGACTGGGTGTGCCAGAGCCTTGAGCCACTGCAAACGAATTCCAGATGCATGTGCTACTGTGCATCTGGCCTACGTGGGTCCTGGGAAATCGAACCTAGTAGACCCTCATTTTAACTGAAGTGACATCTTGAAAGATAACTACTTCTAGAAATCTCACCCAAATGTACAGATACAATGTGTATTGATTTAAAAAAAAATCAAGATTTTGATGACGATTTCTTAGTAGGATAAGGAAAAAGCAGGGGTGCATATAAAGTTGTCATCCTCACAGTAAATCCACCTTTGATGAATGCACAAAAAGCACTCTGCATGCACCACTTTGTATGTGGCTTTATGAGGGCATGGGAGAACTGAATCTGGGAGGGCAGGTTTTGCAAGCAAGAATAATACTTTTTTTTTTTTTTTTTTTGGTTTTTCAAGGTAGGGTCTCACTCTGGCTCAGGCTGACCTGGAATTCACTCTGTAGTCTCAGGGTGGCCTCGAACTCTCAGTGATCCTCCTACCTCTGCCTCCCAAGTGCTGGGATTAAAGGCGTGCGCCACCACGCCCGGCTAAGAATAATACTTTTTAGGTAAAAACTACAACTAGGTTTAAGATTTCATTGAAAAGCAGTGGGTCCAGGTATAGTGGGTCCAGGAACCAGAGTCTGTGCACCACCCCCCTGCTGCTAAAATGACCAGAGGATTAATGTAACTCTGTAAGAGCCAAAATATTAAAAAGTTGTATGAAAATATAAAAAACACAGACTTTCAAGCACATACACTGTAAGACTATGCAATATGCCATCATCTGGCCACTGACTCTGGTCATCAATAAAACAGGCAATCTCTTTCTTTCCTTTCCTTTTCCTTCCCCTTCCTCCCTTCCCCCTCCCCCCCCTCCCTCCCTCCCTTCCTTCCTTCCCTGCTTTTCATCAAAGCTCATCACCTCCTTTTCTCTCCCCAGATGCTCACAGGAGGAACAACTCACAGGTCATAGTGCTGGTTCCACTTAGGGTCCAACGTGTTTTTCACAGTGTCGGTTGAATGGCACTGCCCGGAGCCGTCCACAACAATCTTAGCAAAGGGGTCAGGGAGTCCTGGAGGAGAGAAGACAGCCACATCCCCATGAGGCCTACCAGGTGGCATCTTCTGGGCCAGAAGGAGCTACAAAACCATCCAATTGGGTGAAGGAGATGCCCTGAATCATTCATTCTCTGGTTGAAGACCAGTTTCAGCTGGGAGAGAAAGCTATTACTACTCAGCTTCTTAAGAGACACACGCAGCACATCTTCACACTGATCATTAGGCTCAAGTTCAAATTTCCATCCTGATGACCATCAAGGGGGCAAATCAAATAGAGGGGATGGCATCTGTGATGAAATGTGTTTCTAAAAAGTCACAGTGCCCAAAAATCCCTGCCTACTTTATCCCTGGAAGTGAGGATTCCCCAAGTCTTAATCCAGTCCAGTTCTTGGATGCCAGGTTTATGGGATCAGACGTGGCCAGGTTGAGGGTTTGGAGACAGACTGGGCTGTAGGCCACCACTGTAGAGCTTTCTGGCCACTTGAGTTTCTTCATCTTTGAAGGGTGAATAATGTCACTTGAGCTCTAGGCAACACTCCCAGGACATCAGAAGTGTGAAGGCTTCAACAGCTTCAACACTGGAGCACTCACCCTGAGGCGAGGCTTTGATATATGCATGCAGTGAGGAGACCTTCCTTTAGGAAAGAAATCACTGGACTTACAATTCCTTGTACTGTAGGGATTTTTTTTAATGAAAATTTTTTCTTTTCTTAAGTTTTTAAAATTTTTATTTATTTATTTGCAGGCAGAGAGAGAATGAGCACAGGAGGGCCTGCAGCCTCAACAAAATGACTACAGATGCATGTGCCACTTTGTGCATCTGGCTCCACGTGGGTACTGGGGAATTCAACTCGGGTCGTTAGGCTCTGAAAGCAAGCACCTTAACTGCTGAGCCATCTCTCCAGCCCTGGAGGGATCTTGTTTATTTGCTTTCCGAGGTAGGGTCTCACTCTGGCCCAGGCTGACCTGAAATTCACTATGTAGTCTCAGTGTGCACTGGAACTCACAGTGATCCTCCTACCTCTGCCTCTGGAGTGCTGGGATTAAAGGCGTGCAACACCATACCCAGCCCCTATGAGGATTTTTAAAAGGAGTTTAATTTATAAAATTGGATTAACAATTTTAGTCAGTCCAGCTATTTTACAGAAAAAAATGTCTCATTTGTATTTTAGCAGAGAATGCCCCATCCGTAGAAAACAGTATACTACAATGGGTGGAGAGTCAGAGAATGTGATATGGCTGGAATGGGGAATGAAGGTTTTTTGGTGTGAGTTAAGAATTCTGTGTCTTAGAGGTAGGGAGCCCTGTGTTGTAGTCAGCTGAGAGAGGTTTGTGAGTCCCACACTTCTTTTCCAGACTTTAGAAGACTATACCAGTTTCTGTTTGTTTGTTCAGACTTTCGGAGAACATATATAATAACATTACACAAGAACAGAATTGTGGGCTGGAGAAATGGCTCAGCAGTTGAGGCGCTTGCCTGCAAAGCCTAAGAACCCAGGTTTGACTCCCCAAACTCATGCAAGCCAGATGCACAAGGTGTCACACGCATACAAGGTGACACATGCACACAACATGGCGCACATGTCTGGAGCTTGATTGCAGTGGCTAGAGGACCTGGCATGCCAATTCTCTCTCTCTCATAAAAAAAGAACAGAATTGTGTGTTTACTTACTGAAGAAGTCTTTCTTTGCAAGGTTCTTGGCACATAATACTGAAAACAAACAGAAAATACTAGGGTTAGTAGCATTAATGGATCAAATTTCTGCCGTAGTCTGTATTTGCAATGGGGAGAATGCCAAAAAATTATCTTTGTCAATGACACCTTTCAAATTTAGTGTCCATTCAACATAAAAACCCCAAGAACTATCTAAACAGTAGTTTTCTTCAAACTGGGGATCAGCTATAACAAATCTAAAATGCTATAGCTTAAACTTTAAATGTTAAACACATAGAGAGGGAACTATCAATCCACTTTTTTTTTGTTTATTTTTCGAGGCAAGTTCTCACTCTAGCTCAGGCTGACCTGGAATTAACTGTGTAGCCTCAGGGTGGCCTTGAACTCATGGCAATCCTCCTACCTCTGCCTCCCAAGTGCTGGGATTAAAGGCGTGCGCCACCACGCCCGGCTCTCAATCACTCTTTTTTTTTTTTTTTTTTTTTTTGAGGTAGGGTCTTACTCTAGCTCAGGCTGACCTGGAATTCACTCTGTACTCTCAGGGTGGCCTTGAACTCATGGCGATCCTCCTACCTCTTGCCTCCCAAGTGCTGGTATTAAAGGCGTGCGCCACCATGCCCGGCTCTCAACCCACTCTTAAATTACGTAAAGTCACACATGAGAAACAACTTAGATAAACACTAGAAGTATTTGCCACCACCAACAAAAGGAACTATGCATTTCTGATGTTCTGATAATACTCTGTGTGCGGGTATGTGTTCTCCAGATAGAACCCAAGACTTTGTACATGCAAAGCATGTACTCCATCACTGAGCTCCACGTCCAGTCTAAGTCTGTAAACCTAATAGTCTAGTATGATAGAGAGCAGAAGGCAAGAGGAGGGAAGTAGAAAATATGGCGCTATTTGGTTATTGTGAAAAATAAATGACAAAATGCATGTTGGGAAGGTAGCACGGTGTTGGTGTACAGAAAAAGGGCATTTATGGTACTGTTATTTTATCAATGAGCTCTTATCAGTGACTATTAGGAAATGTTATCACAGGGTTGGAGAAATGGCTTATTGGTTAAGGCGTTTGCCTTTGAATTCAAAGGATCCCGGTTCGATTCTCCGGGACCCACGTAAGCTAGATGCACAAGGGGCACATGCATCTGGAGTTCATTTGCAGTGGCTGGAGGCCCTGGTATGCCCATTCTCTCTCTGTCTGCCACTCTTCTGTCTCTCTGCTTGCAAATAAATAAATAAAAATTTTTTTTTAAAAAAAAGAAATGTTATCACACCAGGGCCGGTGGTGCACATCTGTAATCCCAGCACTTGTGAGGCCGAGTCAGGAGGATCATGAGTTAGGGGTTTTTATCCCCATCATCCACATAAAAACTGAGCATGTTAAGCCTGGTGTGGTGGCGCACGCCTTTAATCTCAGCACTGAGGAGGCAGAGGTAGGAGGACTGCTGTGAATTCAAGGCCACCCTAAGACTACAATAGTGAATTCCAGGTCAGCCTGAGCTACAGCGAGACCCTACTTCGAAAAACAAACAACAACAACAACAACAACAACAAAAAAACAGAAAAAAAAAAAAACAACTGAGTGTGACCACATGTGCCTGTAACTCTAGTGATGTGTGTGGCAGAGACAGGAAAATTGTGAGGTATCACTGGTCAGCCAGTCTGACTGAGAAACTGGGAGCCTCGGTTTCCCAGTCTCAGGGAAACAACACAGAAGAGTGATATAGTATATACACCCAATGCTATCATCTGACCTCAGCATGTATGCATACAGGGCGTGCGCGCGCGCGCGCACACACACACACACACACACACACACCACAAAAGAATAAAAAGAAAGAAAATAAAAAGAAAACTTGTCATGAGAGCTGCTACACCATAAAAGATGCTATATTGGCCAGGCATGGTGGCGCACGCCTTTAATCCCAGCACTCGGGAGGCAGAGGTAGGAGGATTGCCGAGAGTTCGAGGCCACCCTGAGACTACATAGTTAATTCCAGGTCAGCCTGGACCAGAGTGAGACCCTACCTCACAAAACCAAAAACCAGGGGCTGGAGAGATGGCTTAGTGGTTAAGCACTTGCCTGTGAAGCCTAAGGACCCCAGTTCAAGGTTCAATTCTCCAGGACCCGTATAAGCCAGATGCACAAGGTGGCGCATGCATCTGGAGTTCGTTTGCAGTGGCTGGAGGCCCTGGTGCACTCATTCTCTCTCTCTCTCTGTCGCTCTCAAATAAATAAAAAATTAAAAAGAAAAAACAAAAACAAAAAAAGATGCTATGTTGAGGGAGAGTATACAATGTACTTTCCTCTTTTGTACTACACTTCACAAATTGTGCTAATTTTAAGAATATGTTTTATTAAGGATTTATATTATCTTATAAAATATGTTCACATAAACTATTGTTTTGAAAACTTTTCACCTAGTTTTTAAAAACATTTTATTTAGGGATGGAGAGATGGCTTAACAGTTAAGGCACTTGTCAGCAAAGCCTAAGGACTCAGGTTTGATTTCCTAGCACTCTGTAAACCCGATGCACAAGGTGGCGCATGCATCTAGAGTTGGTTTGCAGTGGCTAGAGGCCCTGGTGTGCCCATTCTCTCCACCCCCACCTCTTTCATTCTCTTTCTAATAAATAAATAACATAAAATATTTTTTAAAATATGAAAGACAAAGAGGAAGAGGAAGAGAGGTTTATCTGTGTGTGTGCATGCACACACAAGGACCTCTAGCCACTGCAAACAAACTCCAGATGTATGTGCGACATTGTGCATCTGGCTTTATGTGGGTCCTGAGGAATTAGGTTTTGCAAGCAAGAGCTTTTAACCACTGAGCCATCTCTTCAGCCCTTAAAGTTTCATTTATTTATTTATTTGAGAGAGTCAGAGAGAGAGAGAGAGAGAGAGAGAGAGAGACAGACAGACAGACAGACAGACAGGACTCACCAGGGTCTCCAGCCACTGCAAATGAACTCCAGATGCATGCGCCACCTTGTGCATCTGGCTTACGTGGGTCCTGGGGAATTGAGCCTAGAACCAGGGTCCTTAGGCTTCACAGGCAAGCGCCTAACCACTAAGCCATCTCTCCAGTCCCACAGTTTCTAGTGTGCTCATGGGGTTGAGCTACTATCACTTCAATCACTTTTAAAACATTTTAATCATCCTCACAAGAAATACGGCACCCATTATCAGTTACCCTCATTTAGTCTCAAATTCTCCAGTCCTAGGCAACCTTTGTCCACTTTGCATTTCTGAGAATTTGCCTGATTCTGAACGTTTCATCTGAATGGAATGAGGGTCGTGTGGTATCTTGTGACTGTGCTGTGTTAACTTTTCCTGGGAAGATGAGACATGAACAAATGTCTGTTTGCTCCAGGCAGGGTGCCAACAATAGACCAAAGAAATGATTCCGTTCAAGTGTTGCTTGACGAACCAGAGTTTGATTGAGGTTACTGATAGCAGCACAGGGGAGGGAAGCATGGACAACTGAGGGGCGGCTACACCAGCAAAGAACAGCATCCTAGGGGGTCTCAAGCAAGTCTGGAGTCTGCTAGACCCTCTGCTCCTCCAGAAGGGGAATGTACATGGGCCCAATCTCGTGCAGGTGTCGGGCACACCACAGCTGCTCTGATTTCAAGATGGCACAGCTATGTCACGGCTGGAAGACAAAGGAGCACAGCAAACAGCTTCTTTTACGTGCAGAGTTTTCAACGTCCGTTACCAGGATGGCATGAGTCAGAATTTCTTCCCACGGCTGAGTAACATCATATGGACTGATGCATTTGTTTTCTTACTCATCAGCTGAGGGACATGTGGATGTCTTCTACTTCTTGGCTACTGTACATCATCCTTTACAAGCTGCTTTCTTTTCATTATAAATCTGAGACTGGAGTTACTTGGGGCAATGAGGTAACTGCATAGTTAACATTTTCAAGAATGGCCCACATTTGCCCAGCATTGGTGCCATTTTATGAGTCTACCAGTGTGCCTTTACATTTGTTTCGGTCTTTTGGAAATTCTGCCTTTTGTAGTTTTGTGGAGTATCCATTTTATGCTGCTAGTGAATTTACTTCTTTTTAAATTAAATTATATTTATTCAGGGAAGTACAAAATCAAGAGAAGACAGACACAGCCACATGGCCTGAGAGCTCACTTGTGGGCTGAAAGAAATGTAAAGAGAAAGCTGGGCATGGTGGCGCACGCCTTTAATCCCAGCACTCGAGAGGGAGGAGGATCGCCCTGTGTTCGAGGCCACCCTAAGATTACATAGTGAATTCCAGGTCAGCCTGGGCTAGAGGGAGACCCTACCTCAAAAAACCGAAGGAAAAAAAAAAAGGAGAGAGAGAGAGAGAGAGCACACTAGAGAGGAAGGAAAAGAAAGCACAAAGAGCTCCTGCCATGTGGAGAGCAGAGGGGTAGAGAGCCCAGGCGGGAGTAGAGGGTTATCCCTTCGTTGTCTTTTTTTTTCATTCTTTTTGATATTATTGTAAACAGAACTGTTCTTAATTTCATTTCAGATTGTACATTAAGAGTGTATGGATGCTGGGTGTGGTGGTACGTGCCTTTAATTTCAGCACTCAGGAGGCAGAGAGAGATAAGATGATCACTGAGAGTTCAGAGTTTCAGGCCAGCTTGAGACTACATAGTGATTTCCAGGTCAGCCTGGGGTGGAGTAGGACCCCACCTTGAAAAAAATGAAAAAACCCAACAAAACAAAATAAAAAGTGTACAGAGGGGTTGGAGAGATGGTTAAGCTGTTAAAGGTACTTGATTGCAAAGCCTGCTGGCCTGGATTGGCCTGGGTTTAATTGCCTAGTACCCATATAAAGCTGGATGTACAAAATGGCACATGAATCTGGAGTTCATTTGCAGTGGAAGGAGGCCCTTGGATGCCTATTTGTTCTCTCTCTGTACTCAAAAAAATAAAAAAATCTTTAAAAAAAGAGTGTACAGCTGGGCAGAGGTAGACCGTGAGTTTGAGGCCAGCCTGGGCTACAAACAAAAAGAGTATAAGAGAAACAACTGCGTTCTGAGCTTTCACCTGCTAAGATTTATTGTAGATTTATTTGCCACTGCA
The DNA here is from genome assembly GCA_036365145.1 of Orientallactaga sibirica. Taxonomy (NCBI): domain Eukaryota; kingdom Metazoa; phylum Chordata; class Mammalia; order Rodentia; family Dipodidae; genus Orientallactaga; species Orientallactaga sibirica. The sequence continues at coordinate 513,594 of JAEOAD010001941.1, read as the reverse complement.
AATGAATGCCAGCCACTTGTGCCACTTTTCTGTGCCCAGATTATGTGGGCAACTTGGGAATTAACCCAAGCTGGCAGGCTTTCCTTGAACTGCTGAACCATCTTCCCAGCTCCTAAGGAACTTTACATTGATATTCTTAATGGATGTTGGTCTGTAGTTTTCCTTTGATAGTACTTGGCCTCATAAAAGAAGCTGAAAAGCACCCCTTCCTCCCTCCCCACCCCTCTGTGAAATTTGTGAAGACCCAGTGTCATTCTCTTGACACTAGTAGGCTTCTCCAATGACACCATTCCGGCCTGGGAATTTCTTTGTGGGAAGGTCCGCAATGACTGAGCCAATCTCTCTCTCACACAGCTGTTCAGATTTGCCTTTCCTTCTTTGGTAGCTCGCTCATGTCTTCCGACCTGTGCTGTTAGCCGTCTGGACACACAGCTGTGCACAGAAGTCCCAGGTGATCTCTGCTGCTCCTGCACTCAGCAGTGGCAGCTCCTTGTCACTGGAATCTTTACATCCTTCCACTTCGGTCTGCTTTGTCGACAGATCACAATCCTTTATATCATCTGCTAGAGTGTGGTTCTCTAATTACAAAAGTAAGACCTACAAGTATAGGAATGTGTAAAGAGAAAAATATATTTAACTCTAAAATACACCATTACTTTTTTAGCATCTGATGACCAACCTTTCAAAAAATAATAAATCAGGGCTGGAGAGATGGCTTAGCGGTTAAGGTGCCTGCCTGCTAAGCCTAAGAAACCAGTTCCAATCTCCAGGTCCCACGTTTAGCCAGATGCAAAGTGACGCAAGGGCACAATGCCGCACTTGACCACAACGGGGCGCACACATCTGGATTTCATTCACAGCAGCTGAGAGACTGCTGGCGCGCCCATCTCTATCTGTCTCCCTCTCCCTCTCTGTCTGTCTCTGTGTCTCTCCAAAAATAAATAAAATAAAAAAAAATTTTAAAAATAATAAATCAAAAATTCCTTAATGGCTTCTCACTGCCAAACTCTGGACCAGTGACACTCTAACCCCACCAATGTTGGGCCCAGTCTTCTGAGGGGCTGGAGCTAGATGGTTTCTGAATGGAGTAATTCTGATCTCACAGCTCAAAAATACTCATCTTTATTCCTATTTACACGCTAGCGATGTTTAATTTAATGTTCATTCCAGTGGAATTTGGTGACATCATAAAATGAAGGTCTTAGTAATGTCAGCACAAAGCAAACTTTGCTCAATTCTGTATAAAGTTTACTTAGGGTCATTGTGCTTCTACCTTTGAGGAACAGGGCTCCTCCTGCTTCAATCAGTTAGTGAACATGAGTTATCTCTTTCCTCAACAGTAGAATGATGACAGCCAATGCTTTCTATACTTTATCTAGATCTGCATTCTTGTTTTTTTTTTTTTTTTTTTTTTTTTTTTTTTTTTTTTTGTTTTCCGAGGTAGGGTCTCACTCTGGCCCAGGCTGACCTGGAATTAACTATGTAGTCTCAGGGTGGCCTTGAACTCACGGCGATCCTCCCACCTCTGCCTCCCAAGTGCTGGGATTAAAGGCGTGCGCCACCATGCCCGGCTTCCCTCCTCCTTTTTTTTGAGGCAAATCCAAGAGACTGGCCTTTTTTTATACAAGAGCGAGGGAAAGAGAGGAGAATTGGTGCCACTGCAGTTGAACTCCATATGTGTTCACATGAAGTGGGACTTGGAGAGTTGAACATGAGTCCTTGGGCTTTGCAAGCAAGTCCCTTAATTGCTAAGCCATCTCTCCAGCCCTCCAGTGTCACTTTTATCTCCCACTATTCCTTGTTCTGGCTCCCAGTACAAACTAGGTGTTCAGTCTCACTACTCCACCTGCCACTCCATGTGCCATGTTGTGCTGTGCTCTGTCCCCCAGCGTGGCACTCCCTTGCTGAGACCAGGGTTTCCCAAGCACCACTGGGTGGAACACTTTTATCAGGGTCCCAAAGAAGACACACAGACTGCAGTGGGGTTTTCAGAAATTGCTCCAGTGTGTTTTAAAGGGCCATGCCTCATTCGGATGTTGTGCCCTCTCTACTCTTTTCTTCTTAAAACATGCTTTCATTAAACGAGGTAACAAACATGGTGGTAGTTCTAATACTGACTTGGCCAAATAACAAGCTGGCAATATTAACATGACATAAATGTTTTGGCGATGTGAGAATTACCGTTTTACCACCAGTGACCTAGTTTCTCCTTTAGTCATATTTACTTTAAGGACCACGTAGTTGGGTGAGGTGCAGTGGCTCAAGCCTGTCACACCAGCACTCAGGAGGCAGAGGCAGGACAACCAAGAGTTCAGGCATCCTGGGCTGAGACCCTGTTAAAAAAATGGTTTAAGCACTTGGTAAGTTTCCACAACTTGGTCACGCCAGCTAGGTGTCTCAGGCAAAGATCAGCTTCCCCTCCCCTGTGAACACAGGATGAATGTGGCACTGTCACATCACTCTGTGATGATGGAGAAGTGAAAACTAAGCCAGGGAGTGAAAACAGAAATCTACTGTTACAATTGTCGAAAATATCTAAGTAACAATTGTTTTTCTTTGGTTTTTCGAGGTAGGGTCTCACTCTAGCTCAGGCTGACCTGGAATTAACTATGTAGTCTCAGGGTGGTCTTGAACTCACAGCGATCCTCCTACCTCTGCCTCCTGAGTGCTGGGATCAAAGGCATGCACCACCATGCCTGGCTAAATAACATTTTTTAAAATCTTTAAAATCTTTTTTTTTTTTTTTTTAAGAAAATATAGGGACCTGGGGATATAACTCACTGGTAGAGTCCCTACCTAGCACTCTTGAAGGCCTGGGTTCAACCCCTGACACTACATAAACTGGGTGTGGCTCCACCAAGGAAGATCAGAAGTTCAAGGTCATCCTCAGCTGCATATCAAGTTTGAAGCTAAGCTGAGCTAACATGAGCCCGGTCTCAAACAACAAGGCAAAAAAAAAAAAAAAAAAAGGATGAGAGGGGAAAGCAAACACGCCTTACCACCTAGGAGACCTACCTACCAACATGTATGGCAGTGGTCTACTTCATGCGATTTTCAGGTCTGAAACTCACTTCCTGTAACTTTCCTGAGGGAAAAAAATCCTTTTATGCCACATATGGTGGCACTCACTGGCAATATCTCAGCACTACTAAGGCATCAGGATTTGTGAATTGGCTTCATGACCCTATTGTTTTTATGGCCACCGTGGCAAAGCCACTGATCGGTCAGTTCTAATGAAAAACTTAGACCCTCAATTTCCTAGTAGGAATGGAAAAAAATCACATTGCATTTATACCAACAGACTCAAATGTCAATGTTTAAGTGACACAGCAGATCTTTGTGCGCCTAAACCCCTTTCCAGTAAGTTCCCGTGGGCATGTGTGTGTTGTGTCCTTCTCCATGAGCTCCTACACACCACACCACACCACACCACACCACACACCACACCACACACACACACACACACACACACACACACACACACACACACACACACACACACGTCCACTGGTCAAACACCTCTAGTTGACCACAGTCATTTCTGGTAGCTTTGCAGGTGGAGGATCTGATAGCTGACAGTCCTGAGGTGGGTTTCTACAGATGCCCTCCTTGTTTACCAGCGAGACTTTGACTCATCATGTTCAATGCACCAATTACAAACAGCAACCTCAAGGGACTACCGACACTGGTGGTGTGACACACATCAGCACCTAACAAGGCTCTGCAGGGAGAGGTGGGGCTTCTGCAGCAAAACTGCCCCCCATAAATCAAGACCTAGCTCCAAGGGTTAGGCGCTGAGGTGCCCACTCCTCCTGCCTGTCCCAATGAGCAAACGGTAATGCCACTTGTGAGACTGTGCACAAACTAGAAAACACTTCCATGTACGTTAGTCTCTACTCACTCTTACAGAATGAAGAAAGCCTATGTACAGGGCAGCTGCCCTTTGTCTGCCTTTATGGGTATCAGAAAGAGGGGGTTGGGTGCAGCTCCTTGGCAATACCCTTATGTAGCATTTGCTAGGCCCTGGGTTCCATCCTCAGCACCAAGAACTCAAATTTGAAAGGACTCACACAGTAGGTGGGTCTGCCAACCCCGGCACCTCCACGCCATGGCAGTGACACGTCTCCTTCCTTGTAACCTGCTGACCATCCAGTTCTCCTGGAACAAAGGCTGTGTCTTTATTATTCTCTACTGTACCTCCATAGCCTGGCACAGTACCTGACAGATAGAGGCAACTTTACAATACTTGCTAAACAGAGTAAGTAGGTGCTAACCTGATTTTCCATAACTGTCTCACTACCCACCTACAACGTAAGCCCCTGGAGGGCAAAGACTGTCTTCTGAGCCATTCTATCCCTTACCATGGCACAGCAGGGCCTGGTTTAAATCAACAGCTGCTTGGTTGTCTGAGTGAATGAATGAAGCAGCAGTTCTGTGGGACCCTCCACTGTAGCATTTCTGGTTCCTGGACCCTCCTCCCCAGGACGAGACTATGGAGAGTGGTGGCCCACACCCTGCCACCTGGAAAGCCAATGCTTCAGAACAAGTTGACATTTATTTCCTAAAGTGGCATTGTTGACACATGTGGCACTAGAAAACCACGTTCTGTAGTTCAAACCAGAGGCCCTGTTACAATGAGGGCAACAACAGACGCATCAAAGGAAGTAATGAAGTCCTATTCCAACTAATTCCCATGAATGCACAGTCAGTTTTACACCTTGAAAGATTTCCTCTAAGGGTTTATTAGGGCATTGCATTTCAAGAAAATCTATACTTAAACGACATTATTTTCAAATTATTTGTGTGTGGGAGGGGACACACCAGGGTCTCTTGCCTCTGCAAAACAATGCCAGGTGCTTGGGCTACTTTCTGAATCAGGCTTATGTGCATAGCTTGTGAATTGAACCCAAGCTGGCAGGCTTTGCAAGCAAGTACCTTTAACGGCTGGAGCTACATTCTTAATTCTAAGTTTTACTGTTTTGTAGTGTTGGGTAGAACCAATTCTAGGAATTGTAATTGAGCCATGTCTCCAGCCCTTCACGGAGGGATTCTAGGCAGGTACTCTACCACTGAACTACTTCTCCAGTCCATTTTTAAAACGTTTTTTCTAACCCCTTGAATCTGGCCTGCAAGATCTTAGTCACTGAAGCAGAAAAGCCCCTTCATGGGTGAAGACAGAAAGTAATTTCTTTTCTTTCTTTTTGGGGCAGGGGGTGGCACATGTGTCTGGAGTTCATTTGCAGTGGCTGGAGGCCCTGGTGTACCTCTCTCTCTCTTAAATAAATAAATAAATAAATAAATAAATAAATAAATAAATAAGGTAATTTCTGTAGCTATTGTTTTTCTTTTTTGATTTCTTTCCAAGTACCACTACCCTTTAGCTATAGGACAATTTTCATCTCCCAGCTAGCTCTCTCCCTCCCCTTTCCCCCACCGCAGCCTCAGTACACATAATGGGACATGTCTCAAACATGGTACAAAAAAACAGTGGCATTAAGGGTGAATACACCTTACAAGTGGAAACATAATTCCTTGCATCGGACCAGAGACAAATAAATCCATGTTTCATTAGAGAAAGTGTTGTCTAATTTCTACAATCCAAAAGTAACTGGAGATCAGTTATTTAATGCTGTCTATGTGCCTTTCTTTCTTTTTGTCTGTTTTTGTTTTTCTTTAAGGTAGGATCTCACCCTTGCCCAGACTGACCTGGAACTCACTCTGTAGTCCCAGGCTGGCCTCGTACTCTCAACCATCCTCCTACCTCTGCTTCCCAAGTGATGGGATTTAAAGGCATGCGCCACCACACCTGGCCCTGATTTTTTTAATGACTAACTTGTTTTTTTCTTTTAGACTTTTTTTGAGGCAGGGTCTCATTCTAGCCCAGGCTTCCAGGCTGACCTCGAAGTCAGGGTGATCCTCCTAACTCAGCTTCCCAAGTAGTGAGAATAAAGGTGTGCAACACCACATCCATCTAACCCTACGTACCTTTCAAATACCTCTAATTCACATGCCACATGTATAACACTGCTTAATAATTCCAACAATTCATTCCCCAATGACTAGTATCCTATCTCCTGAAAAGCTCAGGGTAATTTTACAGCTAGCAGTTTGCAACTCGAGCTTCCAACACCACCCTGGGGAGCAGACTGTCTCCCAGACAACCATCTGACCCATCCATGCACTTGCCAAAAATACTCAATGAAACCTATCAATGGAATGCGCTGTGCAGTTTGCACATTCTGTTACAGGAAAACTTCAACACACCCCCTACTTCTCCTCAGCTAAAACGTACTGAATGCTTACAATGTAACAAGGCACTGTCCACATGTGCTCTACATCTCACTTCCACGAGACAGTCCTGTTGCGACATTCATTTTATTGATCAGAACACTGAGGCTTAAGACTAAGCAGCTTGCTCAGCCACAGTTACGTTAAAAAGCGGCTGCTTCTCAGACCACACACCAAGTCTGATCTAAGCTGCGAGGACATGGACAGCAGTAAACACAAAAGCTGCTTGTCCTTGGGGCACTGCCCACACTGTCCAGGCCTGAGGGTTTGACTTTTAACCAAAGTGAACTAAGATCATGAAGTTGTTATTATTATTTATTTATTGGTTTTTCAAGGTAGGGTCTTCCTGTAGCCCAGGCAGACCTGGAATTCACTATGTAGTCTCAGGCTGGCCTCAAACTCATGGTGATCCTCCTACCTCTGCCTCTTGAGTGCTGGGATTAAAGGCATGTGCCACCACGCCCAGCCAAGTTGTTATTTTATTTTTTTATAACTGCTTAAAATTAACTTCTTAAACTGCGACTAGCCTCCTATGGTTGGCCAGAATAAAATTAAATCCTTCAGAAAAGAAACAACTTTTAGGGACAGAGCAATAGCTGTCAAGTAAAGTGCTTGCCTCGAAGCAGAACAACCTAAGTTTGATTCCAAGTACTCACACACAATCCCAGATGCCGTAGCACACGCCTGCAATCCCAGTGCTGGGGCGTGGAGACAGAAGGATCCCTAAGGCTCGCTGGCCAGCCATCCTAGCTCTAACTGGTGAGCTCCAGACCAATGAGCCTCTACGTCAAAGAGAGGAATGACACCTGTGGTTGTCCTCTAGCCAGTACACATATGCACACACACAAACTCACACTAAAAAAGAAATGACCTTGAATCCCCAAAGCCTGGCACTGGGCCAATTAGATATGATAATCACCCTAGAAGACAAACAAATTAGCTCTACCCACGGAGAACAAGTCATAGTTATCGAGGACAGGGCACACATAAATCCAGACCTCCTGACTTGACCTTTGTTGTGTAGAGTTTATTTATTTATGTGTATGTAGGGGCATATGCACACAGGCACACCAGGGCCTCTTGCCACTGCAAACAAATGTCAGATGCTTGCACCATCTACTGTGTCTGGCTTACATGGGTGGCTTGGGAATCAAACCCAGGCCGGCATGCTTTGCAAGTGAGTGCCTTTAACCACTGAGCCATCATTCCAGCCTCTAGTTGCTTAGTTTGGTTGAGATGGGGTCTTACTATAGTAAGAGCTCAGGGTGCCTTGGGACTCAAGATTCTGCTACCTCAAGAGTGCTGGGATTACGGGTATGTGCCACCACACCTGACTCTTGCTGACTTCTGAATAAATATAAGTGACACTCCTTTCTTTTGAGAGAGCTACTTTAAGCAAGGTATTAAAGGGTCCGAGTAAAGGGGAAATTGAGGAATTTCTTGGGAAAAAACTACAAGTCATAAGATCAGACCTGAAACAAGCAAGCGTGGGGGAGGGGCTAAAGCAGCACCGTTACAGCAAAGCAAGCTCCATCAGCATTTCGCCGCTTCTGGGTACTGTGCTGCCAAAGAAAGCATGAATGTGGAGAGAGGACCCCGCTTAGCAAGGTGACACAGAAAATCCCACATGGGCGCAGCTGTGAAAGGCCCAGAAAACACACAAACTTCTAGAACAAGGCCCCTCAACCCAAGTATCTCCTCCTGGCCACTTTATAGCACAGGTTCTAGAAGACAGAAGTACTCCACAGTATTGTGCATGTTTTATCATTATTTTGCTGGCATTACTCACATATGGGTAAAAATTAGGTAAAAGCATTATACTCAACAGCGGAAAAAATAGTAACTCACAGAGAGCAAATAATGGCTTAAGGTTACCCAGCAGGGCGTGGTGGTGCATGCTTTAATCCCAGTACTTGGGAGGCAGAGGTAGGAGGATCACCGTGAGTTCGAGGCCACTCTGAGACTACAGAGTGAATTCCAGATCAACCTGGGCTAGAGTGAAACCCCACCTCAAAAAAAAAAAAAAAAAAAAAAAAAAAAAAAAAAAAAAAAACCAACAAAAGGTTACACAGCAAAGTTAGCCATAGGGATAAGAACTGATCCATCCACTCAAGAAGGAAACTACCACACTGAACAAATGAGCATGCCCAGTGAGGCACAAATGGGTTACAACAGTAAAATTTAAGTCACTATGGCCAGTGATGGCTTCAGAAGATCACAACTAGCAATTCTATCCCTTCCTATGCTGTCAATGGAAATGCATGTATATGTATAAATGTAAGAATGTATATTTGTATGCCTATACATACATATACACACACATAGAGTATCCCACAAGGGTCACAGCCACACAGCTCCTATGAGACACAGCCCAGGGACCACTGAGATGGCATCAACAGAATAACCACACAACAAACAAAGAAGTAGCCCAGATGTAGAACACCTGTAACCCCAGCTCCATGGGAAGCTCAAGGGAAGGCTCGCTTAAGCCCTGCAGTGCAGGGCCAGTCTGGGAACCATGGCAAGACCCTATCACAAAGGAAGAAATCACCCAAAAAACAGAGTCAGGTGACAGAGCTCACAAAAATCTGGAACTTTCTAAGCAATGAAACAACATAATACTAAGGTATAACACAAACTGGGAAATCATATCCATAAGCCCATACTACCAGGAATAAATGATACAGTAAAGTATTAATGGAGTGATGAACCCCCAACAATGATATGAACACTCTACCTTCAGTATATACCCCACTGCCAGGGTGTGGGGCTGTCATAGCAATCGGTTCCAAAGGATCCAGTGTGGAAGCAAGGGAAAATATACCATAGAGTGGGGAAATCTGACCAAGTCAGGATGTCCGGCTGATGGGCTGTCACGTGACAAGCTTGCCACCAGTGGTACCTCACCTCTGGGGTCTTCCTCTCCCACTATACTAGTGAGAAGGACACCAGACAAACCCTAGCTAGGAAAGAGTCGACACAACACCTGGCCAGTACTTCTCACAACTGCCAAGGCCGCAACCAAGAAAGGCCTGAGAAACTGTCCCCAAGAGGAATCCAACAAGATGCAACAAGTATGCTATCGTATTCAGAAGTCGGGCCTGAGTAGGAAAAAGTATTAGCTAAAAACAAAGGAAATCTGATAAAGGAAGGACTTGAGTTAATAATGTACAAATATACTTGCTCTTGAATTATAGTTATAGTATAGCTAATGTTAAAGGGGTATGGAATGTGCAGAGGAAACTTTGTTAACAATCATCACAATGATTTGTAAATCCTAAAGTGTTCTAAAATAGGAAGTCTAACTTATTAAACAAAGATTAAAAATAGACCGTATGACCCTTTTTTGGACAAAATTGTGCCTCTGTGTGTGGAGATGTGTATTAAAAATCTGGAGATGGGGCTGGAGAGATGGCTTAGCGGTTAAGACACTTGCCTGTGAAGCCTGAGGACTGAGGTTCGATTCCCTAGTACTCACATAAGCCAGATGCACATGCGTCTGCACTTTGCAATGGCTGAAGGCCCTGGTGCACCCATTCTCTTTATATATATATAATAAATAAATAAATAAATAAATAAATAAATAAATAAATAAATAAAATTTAAGAATCTGGACACAGCTTAACAGGTAAGAATGCCTGCATAGCATGAGAACATGAGTTCAATCCCCAGTACGCACATAAAAAGTTGACATAGCCACACATGCCTGTAACCCCAGCAACGAGGGGAGTCAATACAGGAGAAGCTCACTGGTCTGCAAGTCTAGAAAACACACTGGGAGCTCCAGGTTCAGTGAGAAGACTGTTGCAGAAAAGTAAAGCAGAAAAGAAGAGGACACCTGGTGTTCTCTGATCACCACAAACATGCAAACAGGGTGCAAACGATGCACATGTATATGTATACTATATGTGTGAGCATATGCACAACCCAAAAAGAAGTCAAGTAAAATGACACATAGTGACATGGCATACTCTATTTTCTTTTGTTTGATTGTAGTCTTTAAATTCCCTTCAAAGAATGACTATGCAAAAACTACTTATGGGCTGGGCATAGTGGTGCATACCTTTGATCCCAGCACTTGGGAAGCAGAGGTAGGAGGATCACCATGAGTTCAAGGCCACCCTGAGACTACATAGTGAATTCTAGGTCAGCCTGGGCTAGAGTGAAACACTTCCTCGAAAAACCAAACAGAACAAAACAAAAACCACTTATGGGATGGGGAGATGGCTCACTGGTTAAAGGCACATGCCTGCCAAGCCTGAGGGCCCAGGTTCAACTCCCCTAGTACCGTGTATAAATGGCACATGTATCTGGACTCTATAGCACCAAGAGGCCCTAATACTCCCAATTTTTTTCTCTCTCAATCTCTCTCTCTCAAATAAATAAAAATATTTTTAAAAATATGAGAGAAATCTTATTTTCATATTAAAATTTGAATGAGGCTGTAGAAAAGTAAGTCGGGGGCTGGAGAGATGGCTTCGTGGTTAAGGCATTTGCCTGTGAAGCCTAAGGATCCCTGTTCAATTCTCTAGGTCCCACGTAAGCCAGATGCACACATGGTAGTGCATGCATCTGGAATTCGTTTGCAGTGGCTAGAGGCCCTGGCATGCCCATTCTTCTCTCTCTCTTAAATAAATAAATAAATAAATAAATAAATAAATAAATAAATAAATAAATAGATATTTAAAAATTTTAAGTGCAGTCTTGACATACTTGTAGCAGCTTGCTGGTGCTCGGCTGTCTTCTGTGCCCTTCCTTTGTCCAATGATTAATCTGCCACTTACAACTTTCGCTCGCAGCTAAGTCAAAAGGCTGGACATGGTGTCTTTCCAGACCAGTGCACTAACACGCTGGAGGAGAATGGAGCAAGTAAAGAAGGGGCAGTGCTGAAGAAAGGAAGAGTGGGAACAGCCAGGCTCCCACATTGTCCTCAATGGACAACGTTTCAAACACTGATTCACCAAATAGTTTGCACAGAACCCTGAAAATGTTTGCTTGCTTACTCTGCTAATTAGAATCTTGTGTCATTGACCAGAAAGGAGAGGCGAGAAAGAGAAGAGAGGACAGACAAGAGGCTGGGAGATGCCTCAGTCAATAAAGTGCTTGCCATGAAAGTGTAAGGACTGAGTTCAGATCTCCAACACCCACATTAATGCTGGACAGGCATGGCAATACCCACCTAGACGCTTGGCCTTCAGAAAGCAGGGACAGGTGATCCCAGGCACATGCTGGCTGGCTAGATAATCTGAGTCTATAAGCTCTGGGTTCAAGTGAAACTGTTTCAGTAAATAAAGTGAAGAGCAATCAAGGAAGACACCCGCTGTCAACCTGCGTGTGTGCGTGCGCCCGCATTCTCTCTCTCTCTCTCACCCCACAAAGCAAAAACAGAGGCAGTGAGCATGCTTGCCTGTCATGCATGAGGCCATGGCATAGCTATGGTAAATACAGCCAGCTCCCTGCTCAATGCTGTGAGCATTTCTGTGTGGGTAGCTGGGAAGCTGAGGTACAGAAGAGGTCCTTGAGTGAGGACTTGGAGCATAGAGCACCCGCATGACACCTCAACATCCCTCCACAACCCAAGAACCTAGTCTGACAGGCCAGAAAGCCCAGCTGCAGAAGAAAGCATGCAACATGTAAATAAATCAAATTAAATTCACTGGGCGATAAAAAATAAATGAAAGGAGGGCTAGTTAGGAGAAGGGAGTTACTGGGAGTGGAAGGGGGCAAAAGGGTAATGGTGGGTGAATATAATCAAAACACATTTTTTCTATTTTTACTTATTTGAGAGCAACAGACAGAAAGAGAGAGAGAAAGAGACAGAGAGAGAGAGAGAGAGAGAGAGAACGGGCGCACCAGGGTCACCAGTAACTGCAAATGAACTCCAGATACATGCACCACCCTGTGCATCTGGCTTACGTGGGTCCTGGGGAACAAGCCTTGAACCGGGGTCCTTAGGCTTCACAAGCAAGCGCTTAACCACTAAGCCATCTGTCCAGCCCCAAAATACATTTTATATGTATGTACAACATTATCAAAATGAACTGATTAAAAAGGATAAGTTAGCTGGGCATAGTGATGCATGCCCTTAATCCCAGTACTTGGGAGGCAGAGGTAGGAGGATCACTGGATCAGAGACTGTGAGACCCTCAAAAAAACCAAAACAAGGCCTGGAGAGATGACTACACCCGGTTCGTGATTCTCCAGGTCAGCCGGATGCCTGGGCCATGTATCTGGAGTTTATTTGCAATGGCTGGAGGCCCTGGCGCACCCATTCTCTCTCTCTCTCTCTCTGCCTGCCTTAAAATAAATAAATAAATAATAAAATATTTAAAAAAAAAAAAAACCAAAACAAGCAAACAAATAATCCAAATAAAGCAGACAAAAAGAATAAACAATTGGCACATATTAGTGGGGAAAAAAAAGAAGAAGAGTTGTCCATTAAACCAGAAACTAAGTCTTTTAAAAGATTAGGTTACGGCCTGGGGAGATGGCTCAATAGCTAAAGGTGCTTGCTTTCAAAGCTTACTGGCCCACGTTTGATTCCCCAGTATCCACATAAAGCTAGATGCAAAGTGGTACATGCATCTGGAGTTGGTTTGCAGCGGCAGGAGTCCAGGCACGCCCATTCTCTCTCTTCTCTCTCCTTGGAAAGAAAGGGAGGGAGGGAGGGAAGGGGATAGACTAATGTATTTTTTCATGTGTATGTTTTCATGTGTATGACCTAAAGTAGAAGAGGGACTTGGTTGGGAAGAAGCGGGGATCAGTGAGGGGGTTGGAGACAGGGGACAAGACAAGGCAATGGGAGAGGATAATGATCAAAATTAATACATTATAAAATTGGCAATAAATAAAATTTTAAAACAGTAGATTACAACAAAACAAACAAGAACAAATGTGTGCCAATAAACTGGAGGGAGTAAAAGCACAAATAATACATATGATGACAAAGGGAAAAATGGAAGCCAAAAGAAGAAATTTCATAAATGATAAAGGGCATATCACAGGCACAACTCTAAAACAAAGGCTGGAATGATATTTTATTTTGGCAGTGGTGGAGATTGAACCCAGAGCCTTAAACATGCAAGGAAGGTGCCCTACCACTGAGCCACATCCTGAGCCCCTCACTGGGGGATTCTAGGGAGGGGCTTACCACTGAGCCACGCCCCCAGTCCCTCACTGGAGATTCTAGGCAGGAGCTCTACCACTGAGCCACGCCTCCAGCCCCTCACTGGGGGATTCTAGGGAGGGGCTTACCACTGAGCCATGCCCCCAGCCCCTCACTGGGGGATTCTAGGCAGGAGCTCTACCACTGAGCCACACCCCACCCCTCACTGGGGATTCTGGCCCCTCCACACTGGGGGATTCTAGGCAGGAGCTCTACCACTGAGCCACACCCCTCTACCACTGCCCCCCCAGCCCCTCACTGGGGGATTCTAGGCAGGGGCTCTACCACTGAGCCACACCCCAGCCCCTCACTGGGGATTCTGGGGAGGGCTTACCACTGAGCCAGCCCCAGCTCCTCACTGGGGGGATTCTCTAGCTCACTGAACTACATCTGTAGTCCTAGAATGAAACATTTCTAGGGGGTGAGGAAGTTTAAAGGTACTTGGATTGCAAAGCCTGCCGGCTCAGGTTTAATTCACCAGACACATAAAGTGGATGCAAAAAGTGACACAAGTGTCTCATAGTCACTTGCAGCAACAAGAGACCCTGGCAAGTTCACACACGCACACAATTCAATGATCTATTTAATTCTCCATTAATTACTAAAAACTGGCCTAAAAAGTAGTAAAGCCCTGTCCAATAACCACAGAAGTGGAAATGGTCATTTAAACTCTACCTGTAGAAGCAAAGCACCAAAACAGCCACAATCACCAGAAAATTCAACCAAGATTTCAAGGTACAAAAAGAGTTCCTATCTCTTTCCCCTTTCATGTATGTATGCACACGTGTGTGTGATGCATGTATGCACATGTGTGTGTAGATACATAAGCCCTGTGCACACGAGGTGGAAGCCAGAGCAGAACATCCAGTGTGCTTCTTTCTGCCTCATTTTCCTGAGACAGTCACTCAGCGAGCTGGCTTTGGGCTGCTGTTTTATGTCAGACTGGCTGATCAGTGAGCCCAGTGACTCTCCGACCTCTGTGCCCTACAGCCCTGGGGTCACAGGCATATGTGGTCATGCCTGGCTTTTTATGTGGGTGCTAGCAATCTAACTCAAGTTCTTATACTTACTAAGCAAGTCACCTCCCCAACCCAGAATTACTATCTTTTGAATGAATCAATGAACAAATGAATAACTTCCCATCTAAATTTAAAATATATCTGAAAATAGGGAGCCACCCCAATTGCATTTATGAGGCTACATGGAAACAGGAAAGTACACCCCCAGACTATAGCGATGTCTGCTGATGATCCCAATGTCTCCTCTTCTTCCAGATAAATGGAAGATTATGCTTTCCAGCTCCCTGTGCAGTTAGCTGATACCATGTGACTCCAGTAGTCTGGCAGGAAGTACGTATCTCCCTTCTGCCATGGTACACCACAGTAGGTAAGAAATCACCTTGCCTGTAGGAAGGCTTGAAGCTCTTCCCTGAGATGGTGGAAACAGCTCCCACTGACTCACAAAATGTGCGAACTTTAAGTAGGTTACTAGAGAGGAATCAATGATAGAGTGAGGTTTCAAACAAGTTCCTAGGTTCAGTGTAGCAAGAGGCAAAATCTCTAATATGAACAGATATATCAGAAGTAGGTTTCATAATTACTTATTAGCTAGGAAACTGTTGCAGTTAGGTTCACACTGCTGGCAGAAATCACCCTACCAAGAGCAGCTTGTGGGGGAAAAAAAGCTCTATTTTGGCTTACAGCCTCGAGGGGCAGCTCCACGATGCCAGGGGAAAACGATGGCATGAGCAGAGGGTTGACATCACCTCCTTGCCAACATCAGGTGGACAACAGGAGTAGGAGAGTGTGCCAAACAGTGGCAAGGGGGAGCTGGCTATAACACCCATAAGCCCGCCCTCAACAATACACTAATTCCCAAATCTCCATCAGCTGGGAACCTAGCATTCAGAACACCTAAGTTTATGGGGGACACCTGAATCAAACCACCACAGAAACTAATGGTAAAGCACTTGCCTAGAATCCCCCAGTGAGGGGCTGGGGGAGTGGCTCAGTGGTAGAGTTCCTGCCTAGAATCCCCCAGTGAGGGGCTGGGGGCGTGGCTCAGTGGTAGAGCACCTGTCTAGAATCCCCCAGTGAGGGGCTGGGGCCGTGGCTCAGTGGTAGGGCACCTGGTAGAGTTCCTGCCTAATCCCCCAGTGAGGGACTGGGGGCATGGCTCAGTGGTAGAGCTCCTGTCTAGAATCCCCCAGTGAGGGGCTGGGGGCATGGCTCAGTGGTAGTGAGGGACTCCTGTGGCTCAGTGGAATCCCCCAGTGAGGGGGGCTGGGGCGTGGCTCAGTGGTAGAGTTCCTGCCTAGAATCCCCAGTGAGGGGCTGGGGGCGTGGCTCAGTGGTAGAGCACCTGTCTAGAATCCCCCAGTGAGGGGCTGGGGCCGTGGCTCAGTGGTAGAGCACCTGCCTACAATCCCCCAGTGAGGGACTGGGGGCATGGCTCAGTGGTAGAGCTCCTGTCTAGAATCCCCCAGTGAGGGGCTGGGGGCATGGCTCAGTGGTAGAGATCCTACCTAGAATCCCCCAGTGAGGGGCTGGGGGCGTGGCTCAATGGTAGGGCTCCTGCCTAGAATCCCCAGTGAGGGGCTGGGGGCGTGGCTCAGTGGTAGAGCACCTGTCTAGAATCCCCCAGTGAGGGGCTGGGGCCGTGGCTCAGTGGTAGAGCACCTGCCTACAATCTCCCAGTGAGGGGCTGGGGGCTGGGGCATGGCTCAGTGGGGGCTGGGGCGTGACTCAGCTCCCTGTCTAGAATCCCCCAGTGAGGGGCTGGGGGCATGGCTCAGTGGTAGAGATCCTACCTAGAATCCCCCAGTGAGGGGCTGGGGGCGTGGCTCAGTGGTAGAGCTCCTGCCTAGTAATGAAAACCTTAGGTTCAATCCTAATACCATAAAAAAAACTACTAACTCTAACAATTGCCAATACTTATTGAGAGCCTGTTATGTGCCAAGAACTCTTCTTCTTCCTTCCTTCCTTCCTTCCTTCCTTCCTTCCTTCCTTCCTTCCTTCCTTCCTTTCTTTCTCTCTCTTTTTTTTTTTTTTTTTTTTTTTTGGTTTTTGGAGGTAAGGTCTCACTGTAGCCCAGGCTGACCTGGAATTCACTATGTAGTCTCAAGGTGGCCTGGAACTCATGGTGATCCTCCTACTCCTACCTCTGCCTCCCGAGTGCTGGGATTAAAGGCGTGCACCGTGACCACACTCGGCTCTTTTTCTTTTTAAATATGAGGTAGGCTCTCACTGTGTATCCCAGGCTGGTCTGGACTTTACCATCCTCCTGCTTCTGCCTGCAAAGTAGCTGGTATTACAGGTATGTGCACTTGTACCTGCCTGCCAAAAAATATTAATAGTACCTTATCAACTAACCTGCATCTAAAGCTCACAACAGACATGGAAACCAAGGCTAGGTGAGATTAAACTACGTGTCCGTGACCACACAAGCTGAGGAGAAAATTCTGACCCTAAGTGCCATGCTGCTCCAGTGTTATTGAAAAGGTGTAATTATGGTGACAAGTTAACATGGAGCATAAGGAAGCCAGAAGACTGTAAAGAGACATATTCTACAAAAACAAACAAACAAATGGCATTTGTGATAATTAAAAGGGAACCCCACTAGGTTCTGCCTTTTACTAAAGAATGAACAAAAAATTGTAAAGCAGTGGTATTCCATTAAATGTGTATTTTAGGGCTAGACAGACAGCTTAGCAGCTAAGGTGCTTGCCTACAAAGCCAGAAGACCCAGGGTAGGATCACCAGGTCAGGAATCTACAGTTGATATTTTGAGGCACTACCAAATGGTTTTCAAAAGTAGCTGCCCATTCTACATTACTACCAGCAGTGTATACAAAACAGGTTCTGTTTTCCTCTCTTCCCCTCCACTATCACCTGTCTTTTGCACTTTAGTCACTCTAAGTGTCTCACTGTGGCTTTGAGTGCATGTTGCTGATAACTGATGGTGGACATCTTTTCAGGTGCTTATTGCAAGGCCACTGCTGTCTTCAAGAACTGTCTTCGCAGAACCTTTACCCATTTTTGTTGTTGTTGTTGTTGTTGTTTTGGTTTTTCGAGGTAGGGTCTCACTTTGGCCCAGGCTGACCTGGAATTCACTATGTAGTCCCAGGGTGGCCTCGAACTCACAGTGATCCTCCTACCTCTGCCTCCTGAGTGCTGGGATTAAAGGGGTGCACTACCAGCCTGGCCTTGTTTTGTTTTTAAGACAGTCTCATGTAGCCGAGGCTGACCTCAACTCCTGGTTCTCCTGTCTCACTCGCTAAGATTACGCATAGGCGCTATTCTTTCCTGGCTTTGCCCATGGCTTAAGCTGAGTTAGTTCTGTCACGCAGAGTTGTAAGAGTCCTTCACATGGTTTGTGTACAAGTCCTTTATCAGACAGAAATTTACAAATATGCTCTCCTATTCTGTTGGCTGTCTTTTCACTTTCTGCAGTATCTTTTAAAGCTCCTAATTTTGAAGGAATTCAACTTGGGCATTTTTCCTTTTGTTATTTGTGCTTTTTTGGTGATAGCTGATTCCATGCCTAGTCCAAAGGCTTTAAGACTGATGCCTATGTTTTCTCCTAGGAGATTCGCAATCTTAATTCATGTATGTCTATGATCAATGCAGAGCTAGTTTAAGATACAGTGAGAGGAAGGGGTCAACATCATTCCTTTGCATGTGAACGGCCAGCTGTCCCAGCACCATCTGTTGAAAAGATTCCTTTCCCTCGCTACATTGCTTTGGCATAAAGACCAAAAACCAACTGACTAGAAATATGAGGGCTTACTTGTGGGTTCTTTTTATTGTTTTGGTTTGATTTTTTGAGACAAGGTCTCATATAGACCTGGCTGGTCTCCAACTAACTATGTAACCAGAACAGAGCATGACCTTGAACTTCTTTCTGCCTCCAGACCTCCCAAGGGTTGAGATTACAGGCATATGCCACCACATCCACCTTTGCTTTGTTTTGTTCTGAATAAGTTCTCACTTTGACCAGGCTGGCCTTGAACCTGGGGTCTTCTGCGCCCATTCTCTCTCTCTCTCTCTCTCTCTCTCTCTCTGTCAAATAAATAAATATAAAATATTTTTTAAAAAAACTATCCTGGGGCCAGACGTGGTGCAACAAGCCTTTAATCCCAGCACTTGGGAGGTAGAGAGGTAGGAGGATTACTGTGAGTTAGAAGCAAGCCTGGAACTACAGCATGAGTTCAGGTCAGTCTGAGCTAGAGTGAGACCCTACCTTAAAAAAAGCAAGCAAGCGGGCTGGAGAGCTGGCTTAGCAGTTAAGGCGCCTGCCTGCTAAGCCTAAGAACCCGGTTCCAATCTCCAGGTCCCACGTTTAGCCAGATGCAAAGTGATGCAAGGGCGCAATGCCGCACTTGACCACAAGGGGGCGCACGCATCTGGATTTCGTTCACAGCAGCTGAGAGACTGCTGGCGCACCCATCTCTATCTGTCTCCCTCTCCCTCTGTCTGTCTCTGTGTCTCTCTCCAAAAAAAAAAAAAAAAAAAAAAAAAAAAAAAGCAAGCAAGCAAACAAACAAATAGACTATTCTGGGGGTCTAGGGAGATGGCTCAAGGGTTAAGAGTGTTTGTTGTGCATGCCTGACAATTGGAGTTTGGATCCCCAGGACCCACCTAGAGCCCTGTGTCTGTAATCCCAATGCACCTACAGTAATGGAGGTGGAGTCAGGAGAATCCTGAATCTTGTGGGACAGCTAACCCGGTGAACACTGCAAACAAGACATGGAAGGTGAGGACCACTGACTTCCATGTGAGTGCCATGGCATGCATGTGCCTACACACACACACACACACACACACAAAAAAAAGAAAGAAAAGACAATGCTGTGTGAATAAGAGGCGTTGAACAAATTCTACACTGTCATAATGCCTGTAGGGACCTGCTATAACAGCATAAAATGTATGTCCAGCCCATAAAAAAATTAGTTCCAGGCTGGAGAGATGGCTTAACAGTTAAGGCACTTGCCTGTGAAGCCTAAGAACCCAGGTTTGATTCCACAGTACACACATAAGCCACATGCACATGATGGTGCATGCGTCTGGAATTCATTTGCAGTGGCTGGAGGCCTTGGCATGCCCATTTTCTTTCTCTCTCTTTCTCTCTCAAATAAATAAAAAAAATTTTTTTAAATTAGTTCCACTGGACAAAGCTATCACCAAGAGGAAGAAACAGTAGTGTGACATAGACCGCTTTGCTGACCATATTCAGCCACTCATCAAGTGTTCTCAATGCCACAGCCTAAGTCTGTTCTGTCCAATCCTGCTGCTCTCTCAGCCCCGCAACTCTCCTCTCAGCTCGGGACAGCAAGCGCCAGCACCTCGTGGCTCCAATTCATTTTTAACATGAAATAACTATTTGTTGGATAAATAAATAGACCACTTCATTATACAACCCCCAGCACAGAAATGTCTGAGTTTAACACTGCTTACAAAATATAATGCAAATTCCTCAAAAAAACAGAATTGTAGAGCAAGTGAAAGTCCTGGCATTTAGCACTTAAGACTTCAATAATCCTCACCCTCTGCTTTCTGATCTTATCGTCATCTCCCCTAAAGCCTTCCTGGAGGCACCTACAGCCAGCTGTGTGCACACACCTACCAACACTGATATATGCATGTGCCTACAGACATTTATATATGGAGTTTCAGTGGTACTTACATGACTATTGTGTGACACACCTACATGCAGTACATGAGCAACTGTCTATAGACTGCTGTGTGCATGCAGCGATGTTCAGTGACATGTCCACGTACCTAGACTGCTGTGTGCACGCACCTATACACACACTATGCACCTTTGGGTCCTCAGAGCTGCCCTGGGCTCTTGCTCCCTCCACCTCTTTCTCACCATCCAGACCCCGACTCCAAGCCTACTTCAACTTTCCCTTCTATCAACTGTCCTTTTTGGCCCTAAAAAGTTCCTTACTAATTGCCTGTATAACCCTCCAAACAGGTTTTGTTGTTGTTTATTGTTGTTGCTGCTTTTAGTTTTTCAAGGTAGGGTCTCAGTGCAGCTCAGGCTGACCTAGAATTCACTCTGTAGTGTCAGCGTGGCCTTGAACTCAGAACTCACAGTGGTCCTCCTACCTCTGCTTCCCGAGTGCTCTGATTAATGGTGTGCCCAGCCAAACAGATTTTTAAATCCCTCAGCATTGGATCCCCAACTGTGGTCAGTCTAAGGAAATGAACCCCAACTAAATTTCAAAATAAGCTCTGATAAGAATTCAGAAAAACAGGGCTGGAGCTGTAGCTAGTCTGTAGAGTAATTGCCTAGCATGCATGAAGACCTGGGTTCCATCCTAGCACCATATAAAACAGGGTGCATGCAAGCCTGTAATTCCACCACTGGGGTGGTGGAGGTGGGAGGATCAGAAGTTCAAAGTCATCCTCAGCTACATAGTGAAATGTGAGGACATCCTGGAATACACATGAAACCCTCTCTCTAAAAAACAAACAAAAAGAATTCTGAAAACCATAACAGTAATGTAGAAATTTGATTTGGTTTGTGGGCTTTGTTTTGGTGGAGATGAGACAGGTTGTTTGTAGGGGCAGGCAGGGGTTGAAGCAGATGTAAAAGCTATGTTGTCAGAAATCTGATCATGAGTGGATCCCGGCACCCATTTTATTTTTTTGCATGCTGTAAGGTAGATCAAGACACAGGCTTGAACTGACTTCTGAATGAATACAACTGACCAGAGCTAGGATGCAGCTGTCAGAGTACTTATCCAGCATAATGCTTGAGGATGTGACTTTAATCCCCAGAATCGAAGGGGGGAGGGAAGCACAGGTATAAAATACAACTGATTAGTTGTTTTGTCTTCTGAAACCCTTCACAATATTACATTGTTGATGAAAATCCTGGTGAGAAGGAATTAGCATTGACCCACTTAAGAGTATGCACCAGCAGAAGTGTAAACGTTTCCTCTGTAACCCAAGGTTAACTTTTCTGCAAACAATTCATAGATCTTTTATCACTTAAGAATATTTTGCTCATTTCAACATCTCAATACCTTAAGTACTTGCAGCCTTCATGAAATAGTATTTAAAAGAAAATTACTTCTAGGGGGAATTATGGAATCTACTAACTAGAGAAAATAACTAGAGAAAGGCATATGTTCATAGACTTGTAGTAGTTTAAATCAGTTTAGAAAGAAAGTGAGAAATAGGCTGGGAGATTGACACTGACTATCTTCTTCAATTGCTCTCCACCATACGCGCGCATGCGCGTGTGTGTGTGTGTGTGTGTTTTATTTATTTATTTGACAGAGAGAAGGAGGGAGGGAGAGAGGAAGGGGGGAGAGAGAGAGCGAGAGAGAGAGAGAGGGAGAGAGAATGGATGCACCAGGGCCTCCAGCTACTGCAAACGAACTCCAGATGTGTGTACCCCCTTGTGCATCTGGCTAACGTGGGTCCTGGGGAATCAAACCTGGGTCCTTTGGCTTTGCAGGCAAGCACCTTAACCGCTAAGCCATCTCTCCAGCCCCCACCTTTCATTTTTAAATTTTAAAAAATTGATTTATTTATTTGAGAGAAAGGGAATGGGTATACCAGGACCTTCAGCCACTGTAAACGAACTCCAGATGCATGTACTACCTTGTGCGACTGGTTTACATGGGTCCTGGGGAATCAAACCTGGGTCCTTAGGCTTTGCAGACAAGTGCTTTAACCACTCACTAAGCCATCTCTCCAGTCCTCCACTTTATTTTTTGAGACAAAGTCTCTCACTAAACCTGGAAGACACCAGCAAACTCTAGGGATCGTTCTGTGTCCACTTCCCCAGGGCTGCAATGATGGTGTGTGCCACATTGCCCAGCTTTTATATGGGTGCTGGAGACCAGAACTTGGATCTTCATGCTTGAGGGGCAAGTACTTTACCCACTGAGCCATCTCCATGGCCCCAAACAAGGCTTTTTGGAAATGGATTCTCCACAATTGCTGAAGATAAAACAATCACAGAGGACAAACAGGTTCTCCCAGGTTGAGAGCTGCTAGTTGGCCCCTCCTGGTCCCTCCAGAGACAGCACAGGGAGGAGGAGAAGCCTCTGTCAGATTCTCCATGAGGACAGTGCAGGGAAGAGAGAAGGTCAGGACGGGGAGTGTGAATACGTGGGGAAGGGGCGGTGAAATGAACAATCTCTGCTTTTCATTCTAAAATATCAACATATACAACAATCCCTCATACAATGAGGTTTTATTTTCCAGGGTTTTCATTACCACAGTTCAACCACAGTCCCAAAGTATTAAATAGAGAGCAGGGCATGGTACTCTTGCCAGTAATCCCAGCATCTGGACACTGAGTCAGGGGAATCATAGTGAGCTACAAACCAGTCTGGGCTACAGAGTGAGACCCTGTCTCATAAAAAAGCAAATGTTTAGCTGGGTGTGGTGGCGCACGCCTTTAATCCCAGCACTTGGGAGGCAGAGGTAGGAGGATCGCTGTGAGTTCGAGGCCACCCTGAGACTACATAGTGAATTCCAGGTCAGCCTGAGCTACAGTGAAACCCTACCTTGAAAAAAAAAAAAAAAAAAAAAAAAAAAAGAACATTTTAAAATTTATTTTTATTTGTGTCTAGTTTTAAAAATACTTTCATTTATTTATTTGAGAGAGAGAGAATGGGCATCCCAGGGCCTTCAGCCTCTGCAAATGAACTCCAGATGTGTGCGCCCCCTTGTGCATCTGGTTTAAGTGGGTTCTGGGGAGTCGAACCTGGGTCCTTTGGCTTAGCAGGCAAGCGCCTTAACTGCTAAGCCATCTCTCCAGCCCTAATTATTTTTATTTATTTGAGAAAGAGAGAGAGAGAGAATGGGTGCCCAGGGTCTCCTGCCTACTACTGTGAGCAAACTCCAGATGCATGTACCACTTTGTGCATTTGACTTTACATAGGTACTGGGGAACTGAACCTGGGTTCTTAAGTTTTGCAGGCAAGTGCCTTAAGTACTAAGCTGTCTCTCCAGCCCAAATGTGAGCATTTTTAAATAGAAAACTCCAAATTGTGATAAAGAAGCCACATTCACACAAGTTTTACTGCAGTATTTTCTTACAATTATTCAATTTTCTATTCGGTTTGTTCTGTTGTTTTGAGGAAGGTGTCACTGTGTAGTACAAGATGGCTTCCAACTCAAGATCCTCCTGCTTCAGCCTAAGTGCTGGGACTATGGGTGTGATAACCACACCCAGTAACTATGAATTATTGTTGCTAATCTCTTACTGTGCCTTTAAAATTTTTTTGTTTTATTTATTTATTAGAGACCAACAGGTAGGCAGAGAGAAAGAATGGGTGCACCAGGGCCTCTAGCCACTGCAAATGAACTCCAGATGCATGCGCCACCTTGTGCATCTGACTTACGTGGGTACTGGGGACTCAAGCCTCGAACTGGGGTCCTTAGGCTTCACAGGCAAGTGCTTAACTGCTAAGCCATTTCTCCAGCCCCCCCCTTTTTTTGAGATAGGGTCTCATGTAGCTCAGGTTGGCCTCAGTATACAGCCAAAGATGATCTTGACCTTCATCTAATCTTCCTGTTTCCAACTCCTGAAGCGGTGCTGGGTATGAATGGTAGACAGGCACTCTACCAACTGAGCTACATCACAGCCTTACCTTATAAATTAAAACTCTGTCATAGATACAGATATATATGAAGGTGAAAACATATAGTATTTACGGAGTCTATACTATGCTTGGTTTCAGGCATCCGCTGCGGTTCTTAAAACATATTCTACATGGATGAGAGAGAGCTATTATATCCCAGAATTTATCATTAAATGCTCAATTTGTAATCAAAAACAAAAAGCAAACATTACAATGTAAGCTATTGGAACTCCTGTATTTAATTTCAATTATTTCCTTTCTACTGCCATTAAGCAATACTCAATGAATATAATCCTTTGGTACTGGACTCTTTTTATTTGTTTATTTGAGAGAGAAAGAAGCAGAGAAAGACAGAGAGAGAGAGAGAAGATGGGCACAAGAGGGCCCCTAGCTGTTTGAAACGAACTCCAGATGTATGCACCACCTTGTGCATATGGGTTATGTGGGTCTTGGGAAATTGAACCTGGGTCCTTTGGCTTTGCAGCAAGTGCTTTAACCACTAAGCCCTCTCTCCAGTCTTGGTACTGGACTCTTTTTTTTTTCTTTTCAAA
Source organism: Orientallactaga sibirica (assembly GCA_036365145.1). NCBI lineage: Eukaryota > Metazoa > Chordata > Mammalia > Rodentia > Dipodidae > Orientallactaga > Orientallactaga sibirica. The sequence goes on along the minus strand of JAEOAD010001941.1, from coordinate 488,978 downwards.
GTAGAGTCTCACTCGTGTCCAGGCTGACCTGAAACACACTCTGTCGTCCCAGGATTGCCTTCAATTTCTCATGATCTTCCTACCTCTGCCACTTAAGTGCTGGGATTAAAGGTGGGCACCAACACACATGGCTGGACTCTTTCTGAAAGCAAAATTTATCAAAGGCAACTTTTTTATATAGGAGGTAATTTTTTGATATAAACTTTTTTTTTTCTTTTTTTTTTTTTTTGGTTTTTCGAGGTAGGGTCTCACTCTGGCCCAGGCTGACCTGGAATTAACTATGTAGTCTCAGAGTGCTGAGATTAAAGGCGTGCACCACCACGCCCATCTTTTTTTTTTTTTTTTTTTTGGCTTTTTGAAGTAGGGTTTCACTCTAGTCCAGGCTGGCCTGGAACTCACTATGTAATCTCAGGGTGGCCTCGAACTCATGGCAATCCTCCTACCTCTGCCTCCCAGTGCTGGGATTAAAGGTGTGCACCACCACACCTGGCTATAACTTACTTTTGCTACCTTATATTCTGACTTCTCTGTAGGGTTAACTTTATAAAGAAGCTCTGTGGATCTTAAACTAACAGCTCTGTTCTATGTCAGGGTTGGCAAACTACAGCCTAGTTTTGTAAATAAAGTTTTATTGGAACACAGCCATGGTCTCATTGGTTTTCTTGGTATCTATGGCTACAACAGCAGAGTGGAGTAGTTGCAACAGAGACCATATGGCCACAAAGCATAAAATATTTACGATCTGGGCATTTCAGGAGTTTGCTTGTAAGCCCAAAAAAGTAAGGGAAACACATTCCAAAAATATTACCCTAGCTTTTGGCTACTTATTCACTTATTTACATAGATTTGAAACACACACAATTTGATGAAATTCATGTAATGCATTCCCACAAATTTGAACCAGATGTAAGACATGGTCATCTCACATGAAGCCCATGAAGCATTCCTCTCAAAGTGCTATGTTGTTGTCTACTGAGAAATGTTTACAGAGTAACAAGAAAAAATGGTAGAAAACTTCTATGTGTCTCCTGAGAGTCTGGGGCACTAACAGTGTACTCGGCCGAGGCTGAGGCAGTCCCATCCACTCCACCTGCAAACTCCAGCCATGCAAATGTAAGAAGTCCTTTTCTAAAGCCACCCCAGGGAAGACTGCTTCTGGCATAAGACTTGAGCAGGCCTGGTGGTGCAGACTTGTAATCCCTGCTCTCAGGAAGCTGAAGCAGGAGGATCTCAAGTTCCAGGTTGTCTGAGCGACAGTGATTCCCAAGCCAGCCTGGGCTACAGGGCAAGAGCCTGCCTCAAGGGGCTGGAGAAATGGCTAAGCAGTGAAGGCATCTGCCTGCAGCCAAAGGATCCTGGTTCAATTCCCCAGGACTCACGTAAGCCAGAGGCACAAGGGGCGCATGCATCTGCAGTTCGTCTGCAGTGGCTGGAGGCCCTGGCATGCCTGTTCTCTCCCCATGTCTCTTCTATCTCTCTCTGCTTACAAATAAATAAATAATTTAAAAAACCAAAAAACAAAAATAACAACCACACCACTGGGGTATGAGAGAAGCAAAGTTCCACAAAGGGCGGACTCTTGCACAGATAACAGAGCAAGGAACAGAAGCAAGTGTGCATTCAACTTCCAGTCTGGACAGCTAGGAAGGTGGCCTTGGTGTAACTGATGGTATCATGGAGCTTCAAAGTTGTCACCTCACGCAAACACAAAACACCCCTTGCCAGCTCCTCTTTCCAGGGACCCCTATCAAAAGCCACTGTTCTCTAGTTCTAGGTCCCTGGCTTCTTTCTGTCTATCCCAGTCTAAGTTATGCTCTTCGGTCCTCTAGACTCTCCCTCACCCTTCCCCTCATGGCCCTCTTTCTTTCTCCATCTTCTCCCCTCAAGATATGTGAAGTTCTCCACTTGACCTGCCAGGACTTGGGGTGTATATAATCTTTCTCTATTACACCAGCCAATCGACAGGTGTGGATTTGGAAATCACTAAATTCTAGCGCAGCTCTTTACCAGATACATGCCATGGGGCAAATGGGTCACCCTCTCTAAGTCTTTGTTTTCTCATCTGTACCATACCGACAATACCGTCAACACTCAAGAGTTTCTGTCAGCTTCAGAACAGACACTCAACCAAGACAGCTGCCATTGCTCCTTGTAACTTGACCCCCACCACTACCACTTATTAAGGGATCTCAGTGTCTGGCCAGGTAGGAGTGGTTTTACTCGTTACTAATACTCAGTTTATTATTATAAGTCCTATCCATATTTTATAAATGTAGAATCAGACAGGTTATGTAACTTGTTTAGGAAATGGTGGGGGAGGGGTTGGAGAAAGAGCTTAGTCGGCTAAGCTTGCCTCACAAGTATGAAGTCTTGAATTTGATCCCCAGTACCCGTGCAAAAATGCCAGGAATGGGCTAGAGAGATGGCTCAGAGTTAGAGAAGCTTGCTTGCAAAGCCTGACGTTCCAGGTTTGATTCTCCAATACCCACTTAAAGCTGGACACACACATACTGGCCTATGTGTCTAGAGTTCATTTGCTGACCGTCCCTTCCCCCACCTGTTTCTTTCTCAAATATATATTTATGCTAGGTAGTTTTGTAATTCCAGCACTGGGGAGAAGCAGAAAGAAGAGGGTCCCTGGAACTTGCTGGCCAGCCAGTCTAGCCTAATTAGCAAGCTCTAAGCCAATGAAAGCCCCTGTCTTGAAAAAATAAAAAAGGTAGATAGCATTCCTGAGAACCACCACCTGAAGTTGTCCTTGCCTTTCCACCTGACATATGCACACACATGAACCACATGAACATACATACATACAGATGCGGGAAAGGAAGAGTAAAGAAAAATGGTGGCAGCCAGGTGGGTGGCACACTCCTATAATTCCAGCACCTGGGAGGTGGAGGTAACAGGACTGTAAATTTTAGGGCAGCCTGGGCTAATGGGGAGACCCTGTCTAGAAGAAGCAGGGAATGGTGGAGGCAGAACAGCAATCCATCTTTCAAGTGTAGCTGACCCTCATTATCCATGGATTCTGTGAGTGTAGCGGCTTGAATCAATACTGGAGGTGCTCCCCAAGCCTTCAGATGTGTGCAGAGCTGGGAAGAGAGAGTCCGTGGAAGTGCGTGTTCTCTGCTGAGGTCAGAAAACGCACTGCTCTGCTCTCCTCTGCAACTCTAGCTGCAAACAAATGGCCTTTCATGGTCAACTTGGTGTCATGTTTGTCGCACGTCTCTGCTTTGTCTTGGTGATAGCGCTGTGTAAAATGGTCCCAAGCACGGTGCTAAGCTGTGCAGTCCTCCAGAGCACAACAAGGCCATGGTGTGCTTCCAAGTCAGGGTGCATGTGTAGCCAAGTCTGTTCTGGCACGAGTTCACTAAGAGCTTGATGCTAATAAAGCAACATTTATCATGACACAATTGTGACTAGAGGCTCGCAGGAACCTAGTCCTGGATCCCCGGGGAGCCGTGACTCAGCATTTACTAAGTCCATACTTCACAGTGACGACCTACATCACGGCTCCCGCAATGGTGAAATGGCTGTGTCGTTTCTTTGTATGCACTATCAGAGCTGGTCTTAGCCACACTAGGTGCAATACACAACTTGATAGATGTTTTCCATCCCCTGGCCACAGCACCCACCCATCAGCTGCATGGCTGGGTGCTGGAAATAAGGAGGCAGTTGGAAGTGTGTGTGAGATGAAGAAGGAGGTCACGATGTGGCATCCATCATCACATTGCTCAAAGGATGTGGAAAGCATGTGAGCCACACACCAAGAACACGCTGTCGGTCTCCTCCTCCCCACTTCTTCCAGAGTTACTAGCAGCTTTGGTGTTCCTGAAATCACTGTACTTAGGAAATGTTCCCCAAATGAGTTACAATTTAATCAAACTAATAGCTGCCTTCAGCCTGTCTCTTTTGATGAGTGTCAATGTCCCTGTCCTCCCATTTCAAATCTCCTCCCCACTGTTTCCAGCTTTAGTGCAGAAATCAAGTGAGAAGAGCCGGGCGCACACTTTTCATCCCAGCACCTGGGAGGCAGAGGTAGGAGGATGGCTGTGAGTTTGAGGCCACCCTGAGACTACATAGTGAATTCCAGGTCAGCCAGGGCTAGAGTGAGACCCTACCTTGAAACACACACACACACAGAGCAAGAGAGCGAGGGAGGGAGGGGGAGAGAGAGATAAGGGGAGAGGATGGAAAGTATTATCACCATATTAATATATGGAGTCTTACCTTGGAAAATAAAGGCTCTCCTGGAAAATAACGCCACAATCTCAGCAAAATGCAACAAAGCCCTCATGTGATGACAACAAGCGACAGCCAGATTACTAGAGCTCTCTAAAAGAGGCACCCAAATCCTGAGCAGTTCTGCCATTTCATGCCTCTAATTCCTATGCACGAGCTAAGTATAGTTTATGTCCTCTCTGCTCATATAGAAGAGTTCTCTTAAAGAGACCTTCCTTATTCAGAAAAATTCACTTGAGCTGGGGTGATGACTCGTCAGTAAAACATAAGGGCCTGAGTTTAGATCCTCAGCACCCACATAAAAATGCCAGGCACAGTGGCATGTGCCTGAAATCCCAGAGCGGAGCAGGTGGAGACAGGGATTCCGGGAGGCTAATGGTCTCATCAGTCTAGTTCAATTAATGGGCTCTTGGTTTAGCAAGAAACCCTGCCTCAAAGAATAAAGTGGAGAGAGAATAAGGCTACAGACCCTTGATGTCCATCTCTGGACTTGAAACATATGCACAAAGAACCTGAATGCAAACCACACACATGCAAATACAAAAGTATACACTTCTCTATATATGCACTTTTATACTATATGTACATTCTAATAGGAAAAAGCTATACAACCCAGGTTGAACTGAGATAAGAAGTCAATTTTGTAATTACGAATTGACTATAAAAATTTGCTAGGGGCTGGAGAGATGGCTAAGCAGTTAAGGCACTTGTCGGCAAAGCCTAAGGACCCAGGTTCAATTCCCCAGTATCCACGTAAGGCAGCTACACAAGGTAGCACATGCATCTGGAGTTTGTTTGCAGTGGCTGGAGGCTCTGATATGCCCATTCTCTCTCTCTCTCTCCCAAATAAATAAAATAAAAATAAAATAATAGTAATGCATTTTTAAAATTTGCTAAAATACAAAAGTTTAGGGACTGAGAATGTGCCTCAATTAGTAGAGTGCTTGCCTGGCATGCACAAAGCCCTGAGTTTGAACCATAGAACTAAAAAAACTGGTCATGATGGCACACACCTGTTATCCCAGCACTTGGGATGTGCAGGAAGGAGGATCAGAAGTTACATAGTGAGTTCATGGCCAGCATAGGATACATGAGTGCATCATCCTTAAAAAAAAAAAAAAATGGGCTGGAAAGATGGCTTAGCAGTTAAGGTGTTTGCCTGTGAAGCTAAGGACCCCAGTTCGATTCTCCAGGACCCATGTAAGCCAGTTGCACAAGGGGGTGCATGGTCTGGAGTTCATTTGCAGTGGCTAGAGGCCCTGGCATGCCCATTCTCACTCTTCCCCTCTCTGTTTCCCTCTCACTGTCTCTAATAAATAAAAAAAAAAAAAATCTTAAAAAAAACTTTATTTGAATTTTCAAAAATAGCTGATAATGAAGGGCTGTGGACATAGCTCGGTAAAAGAGCCTTGCCAAAATTATACAAAGCCCAGGGACCCATCCTCAATGAGAGAGAGAAACAGTTTCATGAATCTCTCATTTGAAATTTATGCACGAAATTAAACTACAAGCAATTGAAAGATAGAAGTTATCTGAGTTAATCTTAAAATAACTGCTGCCTAAAAGTAGTCTTAAATATTTCAGGGACACAAACTGAAAGTACTAGAAATACAATTAGGATCAAAGTACAACTGCATCAATGACCTCTTTTGTGAGAAAGGAAATCAATAGGAACAACGAATAGCTTGCTCTGTCACAAAGAGAATGCCTCCTATTAATACTCAAGTGCTGATACTGCACAAGCTCCAGGCAGTACACATTAGTATGTATCAACGTAACTTTTACATAACTCCACAGGTCATTTTCAAACTATAGTTTTGGCTGCCTCGGTGAACTTAAAGGCATCTGAGTTCAACATGGCAGTTGGAGAGATGGCTCAGTGGTTAAGAAGCTTGCCTACAAAGCCTAATAACCCTAAAAATCTAAGTTCAATTCCCCAGTACCCACATAAAGTCAGATGTACAAAATGGCATATGCATCTGGAGTTCGTTTGGAATGGCTAGAGACCACGGGAGTCGTCACCCCCCCACCCCCGCTGTGTCTCACTCCCCCTTTGTGCTGGGTGTGATGGTGCACGCCTGTAATTCCAGCACTAGGAGGCCAAGGTAGAAGGATTGCTGTGAGGCCAGCCTGAGACTAGTGAATTCCAGGTCAGCCTGGGCTAAAGCAAGACCCTACCTCAAAAAACAAAACAAGTCAGCCTGAGCTACAGTGAGACCCTACCTCGAAAAACCAAAAACCAAAACAAAACAAAACAAAACAAAAGTCCTGGGTATGGGCTAAGAATGTAGCACAGTGGTAGAGGGCTTCCTAAAATTTTGAGTTTGATGCCAGCTCCTCAGAATAAATACATGAATGCCCTATACAAGAAAACAAAAGAAGAAGCAGAGCTGGAGAGATGGCTTAGCAGTTCAGGCACTTTCCTGCAAAGCCAAAGGACCCAGATTCAATCTCCCAGGACCCACATAAGCCAAATGCACAAGGTGGCGCATGCATCTAGAGTTTGTTTGCAGTGACTGGAGGCCCTGGTGCACCCATTCTCTATCTGCCACTCTCAAATAAATAAATAAACAAACAACATTTTAAAAGAAAAAAGCAGCCCTTTACTAACTGACAGTAGCAGGAAGTCTCAGAGCCAGGCAGGGGTTTGTCAGATAGCCATGACAACAGAACGTCTAGCACCAATAGACTAGGTACTTCTAAGTTAAACTTAAGGACTTAGAGCAGTGTGTTTTCTTCAAAATCTCAAGGTGAAGGAGGAGTAGAGAAATGAGAGCTCTGTCTTACGTGGTGGCTTCAACAACACTAAGACATTGTGTGCGGTTCTGGCTAGAAGTCTAAGGTCCCAAGGCCTGCGGCTCCCAGCCTCCCTCTCTGCTGGTGTGTGGCCTATGCATAGTGTCTATGGCCTTTGAAGCATCATCCCTTCAAAGCACTGGTTCCTTCGTGGTCACACCTGTTCCCCTCATGTGCATGTCTCTAAATAATCCATGGATGAAGAAGAGGGTCTCTGGAGAAATGAGGGAGATTCAGAGCTGAAAGAAAATGAAAATAAAAGCAAAATTTGGGACAGTCAGCCAAAGAAATACTTAGAAGGGAAAAAATTTTTAAGAGATAACTTTTTGAATTTTTTAAAAAAGATTTTATTTTTATTTTTTTTTTTTTTTGGTTTTTCGAGGTAGGGTCTCACTCTATCTCAACTGACCTGGAATTCATTGTGTAGTCTCAGGGTGGCCCCGAACTCATGGTGATCCTCCTACCTTTGCCTCCCAAGTGCTGGGATTAAAGGTGTGCGCCACCACGCCCAGCTGATTTTATTTTTATTAATTTGTTAGAGACAGAAAGAGGGAAAGAGAGAGAGAGTGAGAGTGAGAATGGGTGTGCCAGTGCCTCTAGCCACTGCAAATGAACTCCAGATGTGTGTGCCCCCTTGTGCATGTGGCTTATGTGGGACCTGGAGAATCGAACCAGAGTTCTTAGGCTTCGCAGGCATGCGCCTTAACTGCTAAGCCATCTCTCCAGCCCTAGAAGTAAAATGTTAAGGTTAAATGCCTTCATCAGAAAAAGGAGAAAAGTCACAAATCACATGTTGAAGCTTATATATACTTAAGACACTGAAAAAAGACAACAAACTAAACCCAGTGTTAGTGAGAACCTCTAGTGTGAGTTTAACTGGAGTCCTAGAAAGAGGAGGGCGAAAAGCAGCAGAGGCAATAGAAGAGGTGGTGGCTGGGACTTGTCAAGAAATAACTGATAGTTGAGACTGGGGAGACAGCTCAGCGGTTAAAGGCACTTGTTTGCAAAGTTTGTTGGGCCAGGTTTTGTGTCCCAATACCCACATATAGCCAGATACACAAAGTGGCACATGAGTCTGGAGTTTCTTTGCAGCAGCAAGAGGCCCCCGTGCACTCATAATTACTTAATATCTTTTTCTCTGTGTTTCTCTTTCTTTCCCCCCTTCCCTTCCTCTCTCCTCATAAATTTTAAAATGAAGAAATGAGGAAGTTGGACATGGTGAGGCACACCTGTAATCCTTGTTACATGGGAAACTAAAGCAGAAGAATCACCAATTCACGGCCAGATTGGGCAAATTAGTGAGATCCAGTCTCAAAATGAAAGGTAACAAGAGGATTGGGAATGTAGCTCGTGGTACAGCATTTGCCTAGCATGCATGAGGCTCTAAGTCCCCTTCAAGTAATTAAATAAAAACAAACACATGGGCTGGAGAGATGGCTTAGTGGTGAAGGCGCTTGCTGGCAAAGCCAAAAGACCCGGGTTCAACTCTCTAGGACCCATGTAAGCCAGATGTACAAGGTGGAGCATTTGATGTTCATTTGCAGCAGCTGAAGGCTCTGGTGCACCCATTCTCTCTCTAAAATAAATAAATATAAAAAAACACATAAATCTATGAATTCAAAAGGCCCAAGCATAATAAGCAAAAGCAAATATAAACCTGGGTTCATCATAGTCAAGTTATAGACAATAAGAAACCAAGAGAAAAGGTCTTAAAAGAAGCCATAGAAAAGGGAGGATCACTTCCCAAGCACTGCTGACAGACTTCTCAGTACTGCTGACACAGTCAAAGGCAACAATGCGAAACAGAAGGCAGGCGAGCATCTTAGAACAAACCACTAACCTCGAGCTCTGCTAAACAGTTTCAAAAGTCAAAATGAACTCAACAGGGATTTCTTTCAGACAAATCCCGAGTTGGCCACCAGTGAAATTTTCATTACACCAAGAGCCGATTTGACTTCAAACACAAAAAAATAAGAAAAAACTCCTATTCAATGGAATTATACAATAAAGTAAATATACTCTTATGTTTGGGAATTGAATCTGACCTTTCTATTTTAAATAGAATAGACAATAACCTATTTTGGGGGCTAGAGAGGTGTCTCCGCAGGTAAGAGCACTTACTGTGTAAGTAGGAAGACCTGAGCTCAGCCCTCAGCACCCATGGAGAAAGCCAGGCATGACCACACAAGCCTCCAACCCCAGCACTGAGGGAGGCAGAGAAACAAGGACCAGTGGGGCTCATTGGTCAGCACTGGGTTCAGTGAGAGACTCCATGGGGGGGGGGAGCAGAAGAGTGACAGAAGAGGACATCTGACATTCTCCTCCGGCCTCTGCATACATGCACACAGAGTATGTACATCTGCACACACACACGCATATGCCACACGCACACATGCCAAAAATAATAAACTTTAAAAGCCCCACTCCCTAGTTGTGGATCCAGTGTTATATAAGTATACATCTAGCTTCCCGGGGGACTAGTAAAAGCAGTAGTTCTGTCCTGGTTAGAAAACTATCCTAGCTGGAGCCTGTAAGTCAACAGTAGCAACACCTAAAATAGTCCAACTGAGACTTGAAATGGAAGGCTAGAGTGAAATAGACGAAATTGAGACATCTACATTTTATGAAGCAACAAGCATGTACAGAGTCCAAGAGTGGCACAAAGTAATTCCTCCAAGATTTTGAATTCAAGCTCAGGAAAGGCTGGCCCAGAGATGAACAGGGCAGTGATTGCAACTTAAAAATAATTCTTTTATTTATTTGAGAGAGAGAGAATGGGCACACCAGGGCCTTCAGCCACTGTAAAAGAACGCCAGACGCATGCGCCACTTTGTGCATCTGGCTTACGTGGGTCCTGGGGAATCAATCCTGGGTCCTTTGGCTTTGCAGGCAAATGCCTTATCTGCTAAGCCATCTCTCCAGCCCCAGATTATTCTTTTTAAAGCAATTTTTGTTGTTTTTTTATTATTGACAACTTCCATAATTAGACAATAAGTCATGATAATTCCCTCCCAAGCATGGTGGTGTGGATTTCAGCATTTGGAGGGCAGGGGCAGGAGGATCTTGAGTTCAAGGCCAGCCTGGGCTATATAATGAAATCTTGTCTCAAAAAAGCAAGAGTTGAAGATGTAGCTCAGTGATGAAGAGCTTGTCTAGTATGTACAAGGCCCTGGGCCCCATCCTCAGCACTGAAAAAAAAATCTGGGGTGTAGAGGAGCAGTGGTAAGAATGTCTCATTCAGCCAGGCGTGGTAGTGCACACCTTTAATCCCAGCACTCGGGAGGCAGGGGTAGGAGGATCACCGTGGGTTCAAAGCCACCCTGAGACTACATAGTGAATTCCAAGTCAGCCTGGGCTAGAGTGAAACCCTACCTTGAAAAAAAAAAAAAAAAAAAGAATGTCTCATTCGTGCTGGAGAGATGGCTTAGCAATTAAGGCACTTGCCTGCAGAGCCTAAGAACACTTGTTCGTGCAATGTCACATATGTGCACAAGGGGGTGCATGTGTCTGGAGTTCATTCACAGTGGTTGAAAGGCCTTGGTCTGCCTATTCTCTCTCTCTCTGCCTCTTTCTGTGTGTGTCTCTCTCTCAAAAATAAAATAAAAAAAAAGAATGCATCATTCACTTATCACAGTTTCCAATAATTTAAAATCTAAGATACAGTGTTCTGGACTCATATATGGAGCACAGGTTTAAAGACCTTAAAAGACATATATAATTTTATTTTACATTGAAACAGAACACATTTATTATAAAATCTTCAATCAATTTTTGTAAATAGGAGTATTCTACATCAGAAAGTACAGAAATTTCAATCTTATGCTAATGGAGAAAAAAATATATATACAAAAATACACAATAATTAGCTTTTCAGCCTGGAAAGATGACTCAGTCGTTAAAGGTGCTTGTTTGATTCTCCAGTACCCACATTAAGCCAGATACACAAAGTGGCCCATGCAACTGAAGCTCATTTGCAGGGATAAGTGTCTATTCTCATGTTCTCTTTCTCCTTGCAAATAAATAATAAAATATTAAATATAAAAAGAATTTTAGGGCTGGAAAGATGGTTTAGTGGTTAAGGCGCCTGCCTGCTAAGCTCAAGAACCCGGTTCCAATCTCCAGGTCCCACGTTTAGCCAGATGCAAAGTGACGCAAGGGCGCAATGCCGCACTTGCCCACAAGGGGACGCATGCATCTGGATTTCGTTCACAGTGGCTGAGAGGCTGCTGGCACGCCCATCTCTATCTGTCTTTCTCTCCCTATCTCTCTCCAAAAACAAAAATAAAATATAAAAAAAATTTTTTTAAAGAATTTTAAAAACATTTAAAAATTATCTTTATTTATTTATAAGAGAGAAGGAGAGAGAAAGATAGAGAGAATGGGTGCGCTAGGGCCTCTAGCCACTGCAAATGAACTCCAGATGCACATGCTACCTTGTGCATCTAATTATTCTGACTGGAGAGATGGCTTAGCAGTCAAGGCGCTTGCCTGTGAAGTCTACGGACTCAGGTTTGATTTCCCAGTATCCACATAAAGCCAGATGCACAAAGTGATGTATGCATCTGGAGTTCGTTTGCAGCAACTGGAGATCCAGGTGTGCCCATTCTCTTTCTCCTATCTCTCTTCACTTGCAAATAAATAAAATATTCCAAAATTGGCAAATATATGCATGATGTTCTGAGTATAATTCTATTCTTTAAAATAGCTAAATTCAAAGCCAGCCATAACTTTTTAAAAATTATTCTTCTTCTTATTATTATTATTTGGTTTTTCGAGGTAGGGTCTCACTCTAGCTCAGGCTGACCTGGAATTCACTATGTAGTCCCAGGCTGGCCTCGGACTCATGGAGATCCTCCCACCTCTGCCTCCTGAGTGCTGGGATTAAAGGTGTGTGTCATCAGGCCCGGTTAAATTTTTTTTTAATATTTTATTTTTATTTATTTGAGAGAAAGAGAGAGAATGGGCATGCAAGGGCCTCTAGCCACTGCAAACGAACTCCAGACGCATGTGCCCCCTTGTGCATCTGGCTTACATGGGTACTGGGGAATCAAACCTGGGTCCTTAGGCTTTGCAGGCAAACATCTTAACCACTAAGCCATCTCTCCAGCCCCAGCCAGAACTTTTTTTAGAAATGCTCTGAAAGTATTTTAAAAACAAGTTCATTAAGATATAATTCACGGGCTGGAGAGAAGGCTTAGGGGTTAAGGTGCCTGCCTCCTAAGCCTAAGAACACTGGTTCCAATCTCCAGCGGTTCCAATCTCCAGGTCCCACGTTTAGCCAAATGCAAAGTGACTCAAGGGCGCAATGCCGCACTTGACCACAAGGGGTCGCACACATCTAGATTTCATTCTCAGCAGCTGAGACACTGCTGGTGCGCCCATCTCTGTCTTCTCTCTCTGTCTCTGTGTCTCTCTCCAAAAAATAAATAAATAAAAGATAATTCACATACCACATACTACACCCATGTGAAGTGCAACATTCAGTGGTTTGTGGTATATAACAGTATTGTTTATTATTCTTATTATTTGTTTTTGGTCTTTTGAAGCAGGATCTCATGTCCAGGCTGACTTTCAATTCACTGTGTAGCTAAGAATGACCTTGAACTCCTGATCCTTCTGTCTCAAACTCCCAAGTATTAGGATTACATGTGTGTGTCCCCCATTCCCGTGCCAGTATTCATTTAAAAAAACTGTAAAATACAAATAGCTAACTTTGCCATTTTATCCAATTTTAAAATATAGAATCAGGGCTGGAGTGATTGCTCAACAGTTAAGCTACTTGCTTGCAAAGCCTAAGGACAGTAGTTTGATTCCCCAGTACCCATAGAAAGCAAGATGCATGAGGTGGCACATGCATCTGGAGTTCATTTGCAGTGACTAGAAGCCCTGCCATGCCCATTCTCTCTCTCCCTATCCCTCTCCCACTTTTTCAAATAAATAAACACAATACATAGTATCACACCCAGAGTGGGACCATTCCATAGTGACCAAGTAGAACTCCTCCTTTCCAGCCTCCTCTGCACACACCACTTGCAGCACAATCTCCTGGGTGCACATATGTGGTCCTTGCCCTACGCTTCCTGTGAAATCAAACTCAAGTTCTCATTCCAATACAGTAGTTGCTGGAAAGATGTAAATGAATGAGAAGAGCATTTAAAAACAAATGTCATTGTACCCATGAAATGTGTTTGCTGTTACTTACTGAAATAAGCACAGTGTCTCCATGTTAAGGCATGACAAAGCAGAAATCCGTGACTCTGAGTATTTTAAATGTACATATGGGAACCACAATCCTCTCATAACCAGAATTTACAAACAAGAAACTTGTGCCAAGACGTGACCAACAGAAATCTTAAAAAGCTGCACAGTCTTAAATATTCCATTTAAGGCACAACTATTTATTCTATCAGTGCTTTTATGTAACCCCAAAAGCAATGCCAACTTTAAAATCCCAAGGACAGAGCCGGGCATGGTGGCATGCCTTTAATCCCAGCACTCGGGAGGCAGAGGTAGGAGGATGGCCGTGAGTTTGAGGCCACCCTGAGACTACATAGTGAATTCCAGGTCAGCCTGAGCTAGAGTGAAACCTTACCTCGAAAAACCAAAAAAAAAAAAATAAAAATCCCAAGGACATTTGTGGGCAGGATGATGGTGGTAACTGCCTGTAACAGTCAATGATAAACACACTGTGTAACTGTAAGATGAAGTTCCTATATTAATGAGAAAACAACTAGGATTTCTTCTTTTTTTCCTTTGAGGCTCAAGCTGGCCTGAAACTCACAGTGGTCCTCCTGCCTCAGTCTCCAAGTCTGACATTACAGGTATTTATTACATTCTGTCCACAGGAGCCGACTCAAGGGATTTCTTGTTATATATATATATATAAAAGAACTATCTCTGGACAGGTAACTTTTCATATGGAAGTATTTTAAAACTTTGTTTTTACAGTGCCTTAAGAATTAATTTGGGCCGGGTGTGGTGGTGCCACACGCCTTTCATCCCAGCACTTGGGAGGCAGAGGTAGGAGGATCACTGTGAGTTCGAGGCCACCCTGAGGCTACATAGCGAATTCCAGGTCAGCCTGAGCTACAGTAAGACCCTACCTCAAAAAAAAAAAAAAAAAAAAAAAAAGAATCAATTTGGAAGCCAGGTGTGGTGGCACATGCCTTTAATTCCAGCACTCCAGAGGCAGAGGTAGGAGGAACACTGTGAATTCAAGACCACCCTGAGACTACATAGTGAGTTCCACGTCAGCCTGAGCTAGAGTGAGACCCTACCTTGAAAAATGAAAAACATGCGGGGTATGGTGGCACATGCCTTTAATCCCAGCACTCAGGAGGCAGAGGTAGAAGATTGCCATGAGTTCAAGGCCACCCTGAGACTACTGAGTGAATTCCAGGTCAGCCTGAGCTGGAGTGAGACCCTACCTCGAAAAAAACACAAACAAAAAAAATCAATTTGGTCTCACCTACCTACTTATCACTACTTTTTCCTTCTTTGACAAAGGTGGCCAAGTGCCCTTTCTGGAGCCTGACTCCCAAATTCAAGCTTTCCCTCTCCTCTTACCAGCCACGTGACCTTGGGCAAAACAATGGCTATCCCTGGTCTCAACAGTAGGATCAGAAATAGTAGCTCCTTCCTGGAGTAAGTAATGCGACTATCCCACACCATCTGCACTCACTAGAAGCGTGAATGAGGTCCATGCCATTAAATATTCTTAGGTTTGATGGTTAAGGGCTATAATGCATTCCACCACATGACTATTCCACAATGAATCAAATCTCTATTGCTAGGTATTAAACTCGCTCCAAAATTTCCTGCTGTCATATAATGGGTTAGTAACAACAGGAGGGTGGCCATGATTGGAAGGGGAAGAAGCTAAATTGCAGTGACAATGACAGCAGCGCAGGCTGTGTATCCAAGACCTGTGGCTGTTCTTGGTCACCTGAGCCACCTAGGTTTTTGCCTGTTTTCAGGTTTGGTGCCTGAGCGGCCCATTCCAAGGACGACTCAGTATTCCATACACTCTCTGGTTAGCCAAAGTCAGTGTCTGCTGCTTATACTCAGGACCCCCTGCTGCTGGTGAGCTATTCTTCCGCAGCAGCCCCTTCATTTCAAAATTGACTCATTGAAAACTTGTAACCCACACACAGATGTCCAAGTGCATACACATGTGCAAGCACACACACGTACATGGACACACAGACACATGAAACCAACTACAGTGGTTTGAATTCGATGTCTCCTACTCGTGTGTATTGAATTCTTAAGTCTCCAGCTGGTGGCAATTTGGGAGGTGGACTCTTATTGGAGGTGTTATGTCGTTGGGGACAGGAGTAGGCTGCTCCTTGCTAGAGTTTAGCTCACTCTCCTGCTGCTGTTTTCCATCATCTGTGGCAAAGTTGATGCCCAGCCTCTGTTCATACCATCCTTTCTTCTGCCATCATGGCGTGTCTCCTGGAGACTGTAAGCCAAAAAGAAATCCTTTCCTCCCATCAGCTGCTTTTGGTTGGGTGCTCTGTCCCAGCAACACAAAGGTGACTGCAATACCAGCCTCCACATCTGTCATGTGCCAGTACGCAGTAGGTAAAACTAGCCACTGCCTTGCTAGCACAAAGGCTCTCAGAAAGAAAGACACGTCCATCCCAACAGAGACTCTGCTGTGACTCTACAGATGAGTGGCCCACAAGGTCATAATCTCACACTGAAGCAAAATTACAAAGAATATATAAGCTACAAAAAAAGAATCTAATTTCTTTTCAAAGAAAAAAATGCATCATACACAATATCCATACACAAATACTATACCAAAAACTAATATTAAACTCATTGATAACTAATTACTGACACTTGTATACAAATGCTGTCATGTCCTCTCGTGAACATTTTTCATATTAACCATATAGTTCTTGCAATTCAGCTATGATAGGTACTACTATTATTCCCATATAAAATGTGAGGGAACTGAAGCATCAGAGAAACTAACTTCCCAAGGCTGTAGGGCTAATCTTTCATTCTTTTGTGTGTGTGTGGGGGGGGGTGGTTCTAGGCAAATGCTCTATGATGGATGAAGCCACAGCCTGGCCACTTGCAGAGAATTCCAAACAGGCCTTTTACCACTGAGCCACGCCGCCAGCCCCTCACTGGGGGATTCTAGGAAGGACCTCTACCACTGAACCACACCCCAGCCCCTCACTGGGGGATTCTAGGCAGGAGCTCTACCACTGAGCCACACCCCCAGCCCCTCACTGGGGGATTCTAGGCAGGAGCTCTACCACTGAGCCACGCCGCCAGCCCCTCACTGGGGGATTCTAGGAAGGACCTCTACCACTCAGCCACACCCCCAGCCCCTCACTGGGGGATTCTAGGCAGATGCTCTACCACTGAGCCACACCCCCAGCTCCTCACTGGGGGATTCTAGGCAGGACCTCTACCACTGAGCCACACCACCAGCCCCTCACTGGGGGATTCTAGGCAGGAGCTCTACCACTGAGCCACGCCCCCAGCCCCTCACTGGGGGATTCTAGGAAGGAACTCTACCACTCAGCCACACCCCAGCCCCTCACTGGGGGATTCTAGGCAGGAGCTCTACCACTCAGCCACACCCCCAGCCCCTCACTGGGGGATTCTAGGCAGGAGCTCTACCACTCAGCCACGCCCCTCACTGCCCCCACAGCCCCTCACTGGGGACTCTAGGCAGCAGCTCTCTGAGTCACACCCCAGCCCCTCACTGGGGGATTCTAGACAGGAGCTCTACCACTGAGCCACGCCGCCAGCCCCTCACTGGGGGATTCTAGGCAGGAGCTCTACCACTGAGCCACGCCCCCAGCCCCTCACTGGGGGATTCTAGGCAGGAGCTCTACCACTGAGCCACGCCCCCAGCCCCTCACTAGGGATTCTAGGCAGGAGCTCTACCACTGAGCCACATCCCCAGCCCCTCACTGGGGGATTCTAGGCAGATGCTCTACCACTGAGCCACACCCCAGCCTCTGCTATTAAAGATTGGAAGTCACCCTGAGACTACATAGTTAATTCCAGGTCAGCCTGGACCAGAGTGAAACCCTACCTCCAAAAACAAACAAAAAAGATTGGAAGTTCGGCTATACAGCTTCATGGTCTGCTTTTTGATGTTTGCCTCGTAATGATTTACTTTTGAATTGGAATCATATAAAACTTTTATTGCATTTCACAGGTGAGGATTAAATGACAAAAGGGTATTTACCTCACAGTTGGGTCCCCCATAAATACGCATCTCATGTTCTAGAGCTTCTCTCCCATCAAGATTGCAATTCAAAGTCCACAGAACAACTAATCACTCATCTTACCCCAACAAATGAATGCCAAGTGATTTCAATTTCTAGGACTTTGGTCAAGCCACTTCCATGACTTGAAATGCCCTCCTAGTTCATCACCCATTTGCCTATTTCAACCAATCATGCAGGGCCAAGTTCAAATGCCACATCAGCCAGAAAACTTCCTCAAGCTTCTCCACCCAGAAGGAGTTTGCCTCCCTCCTACATTCCCATACTTTCTCGACTGTCATCTACTATGCCACCCTCTCCCTTCCTAATTGTAAAATTTTGGAAAACAGAGAGGTGTGGTGGTGCATGACTTTAATCCCAGCACTTGGGAGGCCAAGGTAGGGAGGATTCCTTTAATTTCAAGGCCATTCTGAGACTACATAGGGTCTCGCTTTAGCCCAGGCTGACCTGGAATTCACTATCTCAAAAAAAAAATTTTTTTTTTTTTAAAAACGGGGACTACATTGTATAAATTCTCTTCCATTACTTTGTATCCTCTACCGTGTAGAAAAAGGTTATGGTGAGAAGCAGGTACTCAATTAATCACTTTTGAAGTTAAGGAAATCAGGATATTGAAACTTCTCCACTAAGATATGAACTCCAAAAAGCAAAGTAGAAAATGCCAAAGATTTAGAAACATTGAGCTTATCATAAGTACTTACTCCAAGTCCCTTGTAAATCTCAATTAAAAACCCTGTCATTAAGATGCACTGTGTGACTTGTGGGACTTTAACATTTATTTCAATAGGTCCTTTTATGGTGTGAATATGCATAGTGTGCAAAATGAAGGAAAAAATTTTGAGGAAACTATTTGAAATATTTGGTAAACACTGGGAACAGAAGGTCACATTACTCACAGGAAAAAAGCCTAAATTCTGATTGCCACCACAACAAGCAATGGGAGTAATATAGGCCTATGAAACAGGTGACAATCTCTCACTTCAAGAAATCTAAGGTTGTAGCAAGGTGTGGTGGTGCACACCTTTAATCCCAGCACTCAGGAGGCAGAGGTAGGAAGATCACCATGAGTTTGAGGCCACCCTGAGACAACAGAGTGAATTCCAGGTCAGCCTGAGCTAGAGTGAAACACTGAAACTCTATCGTGAAAAACCAAAGAGCCGGGTGGCACATGCCTTTAATCCCAGCACTCGGGAGGCAGAGGTAGGAGGATCGCCATGAGTTCAAGGCCACCCTGAGACTACATAGTGAATTCCAGGTCATCCTGGGCTAGAGTGAGACCCTACCTTGAAAAACCAAAACTAAACAAAACAAAAAAGAATTCTAAGGCCAGTTGGAGGTAGTGGCGCATGCCCTTAATCCCAGCACCCAGGAGGCTGGGGTAGGATGAGCACTCATAGTTCAAGGGTCAGCCTGGGCTACAGTGAGACCCTACCTTGGAAAAACTAAAAAAGATAATTATTACAAGAAAAAAATTTTAAAGAAATCATCTAAGGCCAATAAAAAGGAAAAAAACCTCTTAAGGCCTTGGGGTAGAATACGGCTCAGTTGGTAGAGTGCTTGCCTAGCATGCACAAAGCCCTAGGTTTCATCCCAGCACCAAATAAACTAGACATGGTGGCACATGCCTATAATCCTAGCACTCAGGAGATGGAAGTAAGAGGATTAGAAGTTCAAAGTCATCCTCAGCTACATTGCAAGTCCAAGGGAAGCCTGGGATACATGAGATCCTAGAACAAGAAAAGGAAGGAAGGAAGGAAAGAAGAAAAGAAGGAAGGAAAGAGGAAAGCAGAGGGGAGGAGGAGGATTCAAGACACCCTTGGCTGTATGTCAAGGTCATCTTGGATTACACAGGAAAAATAAAGAAAAAAAAAAAAGAAAGAAGGATCTGTGTGTTTGAGGCCAGCCTAAAACTAAATAGTACAGCTTGGGCTAAAGTGAGACCCTACCTCAAAAAAAAAAAAAAAAAAAAAAAAAAAAAAAGGGGCTGGAGGGATGGCTTAGGGGTTAAGGTGCTTGGCTACTTGAAAAGTTGTGCAAGCTCACATAAGAGATGCAGGTAAAACCTATATTGAGATGCCATTTCTCATCTATCTGATGGGCAAAAATCCAAGTTCAACAAGCAATCTATTGAAAAGATTGCAAGGAAACAGACTGGAACAAATGTAAAATGGTCCAACACATACATAGGGAAAGCCAGCCATATCTACCATAGTTTTAAGCAAATAAGCCTTTTAGCTCAGCAACCCTGCTGTCAGAACGCAGTTCACAGACACTCTGGTGCACATACAGAGATGACACATGCATGGGGTTACTCAGTACATCAGTGCATGCCAAGAGATTTAGCAGCATAGGACTAGGCGAGTCAATTCTGGTCCATTCACAACATCGTGTGTAGTCATAAAAAGAGTCTGGACATCTCAAGATCCCCAGGGAAACCATCAATGACCAAAGCAAGATGCAAAGCAGTAGACCTGAGTGTCTCTGTCTGTGTAAAGGGAGTAGTAAGTAAAGTAGGGTTTGTTCACACTGGCATGGTGAAAACCTTTGGAAGTAACTATAAAGCTCAGAATTAATATAGTTTTGGCTTGCAATGCTTTTGTTTAAAAGATGATTTAGGGCTGGAGAGATGGCTTAGTGGTTAAGGCGTGTATGCCTGTGAAGCCTAAGGACCCTGGTTCAATTCTCCAGGTCCCACGTAAGCCAGAGACACAAGGTGGCACATGCATCTGGAGTTCGTTTGCAGTGGCTAGAGGTCCTGGTGCACCCATTCTCTCTCTCTCTCTCTCTCTCTCTAATAAATAAATAAATACATTTATTTTTTAAAAAGATGATTTAAGCCGGGCGTGGTGGTGCACGCCTTTAATCTCAGCACTCGGGAGGCAGAGGTAGGAGGATCGCTGTGAGTTCAAGGCCACCCTGAGAATACAGAGTGAATTCCAGGTCAGTCTGGGCCAGAGTGAAACCCTACCTCAAAAACCAAAAAAAAAAAAAAAAAAAAAATGATTTAACAGAAAAATAAATCCACATTGATTATGATACAAGGTACATAGATGTAATTTGTGACAAGAAAAAGGGTAATGCTGGGCATGATGGTGCATGCCTGTAATCCCAGTTTAGGGAGGATCAAGCAGGAGGATCTCAAACAAACGCAACTACATAGATGTAAATATGTTAAACTTTCACTTACAGGCAGAGATGAACAGAAAGGACAATAAAATATGATCACTGTGTGCTATGCTGCTCACCAGAGTCTCTGCAGATAGAAATATACAAATGGGTTGAAAATAAAAGGACAGGAGATACCCTGTGAACTACTGACAACTTGAAGAGCTGTGTGAATATTAGCCGAATGACATGAGCCAATTCATCAGCTCCAACAATTATAAACACACGTGCGTCTAGCAGCAAAGTTCCAGGTCCATGAAGGGAAACCAGCAGAACGGAGGAGGAAACAGCTCTTCTACAACAGTTGCTGGAAACATCAATACCCATTTTGAATAATGGACAGAAAAAGCATACGGAGCAACAAGGAAACTGAAGATTTAAGATTCTATCAAAGTGTGTGAGAGATGGCAAAAGCAGTACAGTATGGGAAATTTATAGCTGTAAATGTCGACATTTAAGAACATCCTGCATGACAGCAGATGTGGAAAGTCCTCAGTGAAATACTGGCAGACTGAAGATAGAACTGCATTAAAAGCAGTGTTTGCCATCCAAAAAGGTTGATCCCAGGAATGCAAGCATTATTCAACATATAGAATTCAATAAGTGTAACACCATCTGAGTAGAATATGTCTATAGTATAATATGAATTGCCGGAGAAACAGCACTAGACAAATTCTAATACCTTTTCAGGATAAAAAACTCTCAACAACCTATGAATAGAAAGGAACTCCCTCAACTACATAAAGGGCATCTATGAAAAACCACAGCTAACGTCATTCTTTCTGGTGAGAGAATGAATGATTTCCTTCCTAATCCGAGGAATAGGACTAGAATGTCTGCTGTTGCCAAATAAAAGGCATCCAGGTTGGAAAGAAAAAGCCAATCTTCATTCAAAAGTGACAGCATTATCTATACAAAACCCTATGGGTTCACAAAAGCTAATAAAACTAGCCAATAATTGAACTCTTAAAAAATGCACAATAGGGCTGGGGAGATGGCTTAGTGGTTAAGGCATTTGCAGTGGCTGGAAGCCCTGGTGTGCCCATTCTCCCTGTCTGTCTCTCTCTCAAACAAATAAATAGAATTAATTAAAATAAATTAAAAATGCACAATACAAGAACATACTAAAATCAACTGCACTTCTATATACACTAGCAATGACAATCCAAAAATAAAGCCAAAAGAACATTTTTATTAACATCAAGCAGTAAAATGTTTATGAATAAATCTGACTATACTTGTATACTGAAAACTACAATACACTGTTGAAAGAAACTAAAGACAACCTAAATAAGCAGAAAGCTATCTCATGTTAATGAATTGTAAGACTTAATATTAAGACAGCAACACCTCCAGACTAGGTTCAAAGTACCCTCCTCCTAAATCCCAGAGGCTTTTTTCAAATAGAAATGGACACAGTCATACCAAAATCCATACGGAACCGTAGAGGTCTCTATAGCCAAGACAGTCCTGAAAGAACCACCTGCAATCAGTGTGTCTCAGACCTTGCTGAAGAGCTACCCCACCCCAGCAGTGTGGAGCCGACACAGGACAAGAGCACAGACCAGCACTGCACAAGGAGGCCAAAAGTAAAGCCTTATTATTTGCAGTCAGCTGATTTTCAGGAGGGGAACAATGTTTGACAGGGAACACCTTTTCAACAAATGATTCTAGACCAACTGGATATCCACCAGCAAAAGTATAAACTTGGACCATTGTCGCATCATATCTAAAAATTCACTCAAGGTGGATAAAAGACCTAAACATACAACCTAATCAAACTCCTAGAAAAAAACATAGAAGTAAAACTATTCATTGCCTTGAATTAGATAATAATTTCTTCAATTACATACCAAAAGCACCTACAACACAATTTAAAAGTAAAGAAGCCAGGCCTTTAATCCCAGCACTCAAAATGCTGAGGTAGGAGGATCACTGTGAATTTGAGGCCCACCTGAGACTAATTCCAGGTCAGATGGGGCTAGAGCAAAAACCTACCTTGAAAAACCAAAAAGAAAAAAAAAAAAAGTAGGGGCTGGAGAGATGGCTTAGTGGTTAAGGTGCTTGCCTACAAAGCCAAAGGATCCAGGTTTGATTCCCCAGGACCTGCATAAGCCAGATGCACAAGGTGGCACTTGTGTCTGGAGTTCATTTGTAGTAGCTGGAGGCTTTGGCACACCCATATTCTCTCTCTCTCTCTCTCTCTCTTCCTGTCTCAAATAAAAATAAAATAAAATAAATATTAAAAAAGTAAAATCTTCATCAACATTAAAAAAAAATTATTTTTTACCAGAAATTTGTGTCAGTGGCAGGGCACTTATTTGGCATGTATGAAGCTAACATTTTTCTAATTTTATTTTATCTTGTTTTCTTAGTCATTTATTTTTAAGTACTGGGAGTTGAATCCAGAGCCTCACACATGCTAAAACACCAGTCTGCCTCTCCTCTCTGGCAGATTTGAAGCAAGTGCTCTACCACAGAGCTCCATCTCTAGCCCTATTTATTTATTTATTGTGTATGTTGTGTGCATGTGTTACAGGTGCACAGAGGACAGAGGAGAATGTCAGCTGTCCTTCCCATTCCCATATTTCCTTGAGACAGAGTCACTCTGAATGTGGAGCTGTGGTTTTTTTTTTTTTTTTTTTTTTTTTTTTTGGTTTTGCGAGGTAGGGTCTCACTCTGGCCCAGGCTGACCTGGAATTCACTATGTAGTCTCAGGGTGGCCTCGAACTCTCGGCGATCCTCCTACCTCCGCCTCCTGAGTGCTGGGATTAAAGGCATGCACCACCACGCCCGGCTGGAGCTGTGGTTTTTGTAAACCCCAGTGGTTCTCTGCCCTCTGCTTTCTACATGACTGGGCTTATGGACATGTGTGGCTATGCCCAGCTATTTACATGGGTCCTGAAGAACTGACCTCGGGCCCTCATACTCGCAGCAAGCATTCTTACTCGCTTAGCCAGCTGCCCAGCCTTCTCACTTTGTAGCTCCAGCTGGTCTTAATCTTGCAACCTTCCTGCCTTGACCTCTGAGTAGCTCTGGTTACAGGCTCTTACCACCAAGGGCAGCCCAAAAAGGCACTATTAAGAAAAGAAAAGGAGAGTCCACAGAATGGAAGAAATTATTTATCTACTAAGGCTTAGGTATCAAGCATATATAAAATAGCAGGGAAGCTACGACTGTTTCTTGACTAAATGGCTATGTTGTGCCCATCAACTTGCCCTCTGAATATTTATATTTATGCCCATAGATTAATGCTGCTCCCACCTTTGGTCACAGAAGCTCCTTTTTGCAGATGGTAGTGACTACTGAGGAGACTCAAAACTCGTCATTGAAGTGCTGAGAAGTGACAGTGGAGTGTTCAGCACTAAATGAGACATTTCTATCATGCCCTCCAAGGCTCAGGGAACATTGTGCATGAGAGGTGGAAAGAATGTCAGAGCCAAAGGATGGGAGGAAGTGTTTTAGTGCCCTGTCTTCCGGACATGAAGTGGCGACTGCATCCATGACCTCACAGGGACAGTCACTACCTGCACAGGACCTATGTAATACTGGGCCATCAACATTTTGTCATGGACAGTGGGAGAGGGCAAAAAGAAAAGACAAAGTCGAAGAGGGACTAGCTGGGAAGAAGAAAGGGTTCAGAGGAAGGGAACAGGGAAAGGAAGGGGACTGTAATCAAGATACATAATGTATAATATGAAAATTGTCAATAAAAATGTTTTCAAGCTGGGTGTGGTGGTGCACGCCTTTGATCCCAGCACTCAGGAGGCAGAGGTAGGAGGATCATCATGAGTTTGAGGCCACCCTGAGACTACATAGTGAATTCCAAGTCAGCCTGGGCTAGAGTGAAACCTACCTCGGGGGGAAAAAAAAAAAAAAAAAAAAAAAAGAAAAGAAAATGTTTCTCAAAAAATGACCTGTGAGCAGGGCATTGTGGCACACAGCTCAGTGAGTTCAAGGCCAGCTTGGGGTTAAGAGTGAGTTCTGGGTTAGCTTAGGCTAGACTGAAACTCTGCCTTAAAGGGGGAAAAAACAGAAAGGAGGGAGGGAGGGAGAGAGGAAAGTAGGAAGGTGACCTGGTTCTAAGGCATTAGTTCCAGTAGATTCTGAGGCCAACTATGCTAAAGTGGTATAACAGTATTCAAATGCCATGGCCTTGTCTATATCTCCAAGATCATCAACAAGCTTTTGCTAATCACAGTACATCATCAACAGTCCAAGAATGTACCATAAAGAACACTTACAGTACAACTGGGACTTCTCTAAAGAAGATAGACAAAGCTGGGTGTGGTGGCACACGCCTTTATCCCAGCACTCAGGAGACAGAAGAGGGATGATCGCCATGAGTTCAAGGCCACCCTGAGACTTCATAGTGAGTTCCAAGTCAGCCTGGGCTACAGCGAGACCCTACCTCGGAAAACCAAAAAAAAAAAAAAGACGACAACAAATGCCCAGTAAGACACAGGAAAGCATCGCTTCATCACCACTAGTGATCAAACTGGAAGATTCTGCTTCACGACCATTAGGATGGCTCTACTAACCAAAAAGCAGAAAGAAACCAAAATGAGTAGCAGAAACAAGCAAGTGCTGGTAAGCTGTGGCAAACTGGAACCCTTATGCATGCTAGGAGGGTGGCAAAATGATGCTGCCAGTATGGAAAGCAGTTTGGCAGTACCTTAAAACTTGAACAGAGTTTCATGTGACCCAGCATTTCTTCTTCTTGGGCAATGCCCAAAAGCCATGAAAAGAAGTTCATAAAAGAACTTGCTCACAAATATTCCCAGACAAAAAGTATAAATATTCCAGATGTCAATAAACTGCTGAAAGGATAAATGACCAGTACACAATGTGATGTTATCACACATAAAGAATGAAATGTCTCAAATCATGGCATATGCCTGTAATTCCAATATTCAGGAGTCTGAGGCAGGAAGATTGTGAGTTCAAGGCTCTCCTGGAGTACATAGCAAGACTCAGCCTCAAGGGAAAAAAGGAACAAAGTACTGATACATATATCACAAGATGAATAAAACTTGGAAACATGTCCCAAGTTCAAGAGTCCACATATTATGTAATCTCTTTATTTTCAGTTTTATTTATTTAAGAGAAAGAGATTATGGGCATACCAGGGCCTCTTGCTGCTGCAAGCCAACTCCAGACACAAGCACTATTTTGTGCATCTGGCTTTATATTAGTAATGAGGAATAGAACCCAGCCAGCAGGCTTTGCAAGCACGTGCCTTTA
The DNA here is from genome assembly GCA_036365145.1 of Orientallactaga sibirica. NCBI lineage: Eukaryota > Metazoa > Chordata > Mammalia > Rodentia > Dipodidae > Orientallactaga > Orientallactaga sibirica. The sequence goes on along the minus strand of JAEOAD010001941.1, from coordinate 463,269 downwards.
ACTGCTTAGCAATCTCCCTAGCCCCCCATAATCCCAGTTTAATGAAATGCCCAGAAGAGACAAGTTTACGGAAATAGAAAGCCGATCAGTACTTGCCAGGTCTGGGACAGGGAATAGCAAATGATCTGCTTAAGGTGTACTGGGTTTCTGAAAACATTCTAGAATTACACAGCATTGAGAATGCACTAGAAGTCAATGAATTATGCAATGAATTTTATATTTTGTGAATTTCACCTCAGTTGTTGCATGTTTATATGTGGTGTATGTGTGATATGCATGTATGCTTCTTCACATATATGTAGGTACACATGTGAGTATGGATCGCATGCACTTGTATATGTAAAAGCCAGAAGTCCATATCAGAGTCTTCCTCAGTTTCTGTCCATCTTGTGCTTTGAGACAGGGTCTCTTGCTAAACTTAGAGCTCACCAATATGGCTCTAGCTAGTCAGAAGCCCCAGGATCCCCCATTTCCACTTCACAAGCATGGAATTACAGGCACATGACATCACACCTGGCCTTTTTACGTGGGTGCTGGGGATCTGAACTCAAGTCCACATGCTTGCATGGCAAACACTTTTCCCAACAAGCCTTCTGAACAGCAGTTTTTTTAAAAAAAGAATGACACAGCTCTATTTTATAATGATGTGGGAAGATCTCCAAAATATACTGAGTGAGAAAAGTACAAAACTGTATATAGTATGTTCCTCTTTTAAAAAGAATAGAGACAGAGGAAGAATACATAAACATTTTTATCTAGTACATCTTATCAAAATGATAGGAGAAATGAGAAACAGTTACAGCAATGCCTCTAGGTAAGCTGGAAGGCCAGGGCAGGTGTGAAGAGAGTTCTTTTCAAATAACTCACTCATCTCTTACAGTTTCAATGCCACACTGTGTATATATTACCTTTCCCTGAAAAACAAATTAACCTTTTTTGAAAGAGTAAATATTTAAGTAAAGGGGAGTTATAGAATGAAAATTTGCTTTTGGGAAGGTTGTTGACCCAGGCTGGGGAAAAGCACTGGGAATAAGATTCAGCATGTGTTCATCTAACAGTGACGGACCTTGGAATGGTTCTGAAGACCCTGATTAGGCATGTCCCCAATGTAGGACTAGGTAAACAGGGTGACATTTACATAGCAAAACTTGAAGGCTGTCTGACACAGGTTGGCCCCACTTGAAGGCTCCCAGCAGGCAGCCCACAGGACCCACATGCCTCTAGGGACAGGAAAACCTGGATAGTGGCCCCTGATCAAAATCCACTTCAGGCCTCTCCTGTCTGTCTGAAGACTTCAACACTACAAGATAAGGGAGAGTTTCATGTTAAAAGAAGTCCCCTTTTGGGCTGGAAGGATTCCCCAGGACCCACGTAAGCCAGTTGTACAAGGTGGTGCATGCATCTGGAGTTTGTTTGCAGTGGCTGGAAGCCCTAGCGCACACATTCTGTCTCATTACTTTACTCTCTCTCTCTCAAATAGATGAAAATACAGAAGTCCCCCCATTTTAAAAGCCTGAAACTGCACTGTTTCTCCTTTTCTTTTTATTAACTTATTTTATTTGATAGAGAGAGAGAGAGAGAGAGAGAGAGAATGTGCATGCATGGGCCTTCAGACCTGCAAACTAATTCCAGATGCATGCATCACCTTGTGCATCTGGCTTACATGGATCCTAGGGAATCAAACCTGGGTCCTTTGGCTTAGCAGGCAGGTCCTTAACCACTAAGCCATCTCTCCAGCCCTGTTTTTTTTTTTTTTTTTTTTTTTTTTTTTTTTTGGTTTTGCGAGGTAGGGTCTCACTCTGGTCCAGGCTGACCTGGAATTCCAGGCTGACCTGGAATTCACTATGTAGTCTCAGGGTGGCCTCGAACTCTCGGCAATCCTCCTACCTCTGCCTCCCGAGTGCTGGGATTAAAGGCATGTGCCACCACGCCCGGCTGCCAGCCCTGTTTTTGTTTTGGTTTATTTGGTTGGTTGGTTTTGTTTTGTTTTATTTGATCAGGGGCTGTAGAGATGGCTTAATGGTTAAGGTACTTGCCTGTGAAGCAAGGACCCAAGTTCTATTCCCCAGTACTCATGTAAGCCAGATGCACAGGGTGGCACATGCTTCTGGAGTTCATTTGCAATAGCTAGAGGCCCTGGCTCACCCATATTCATTCTCTCTCTCATAAATAAATAAATAAATAAATAAATAAATAAATAAATAAATAAATAAAAATCTTTAAAAAATGTATTTTAAAAAAAGATGCAGTTCAGGCTGACCAAACACCAAGAATACCCCTGGCCTCAACAAACCAAGTACTGAGATTACAGTATGTACCACCACACCCAGCTTCAAATACCATATCTATGATTCAAAGAAAGACATCATATAAAGTAGTGATGACTAGGCTGTGGAGATGGCTCAGTGGATAAAAGCACTCACTGTCCAAGTGCAACAACCTGAGTTTGGATCCCCAGAACCCATGTAAAATCAGACGTGTTAAAACCCATTCATAATTCCAGTGCATCTGAGATGAGAGGCAGACAGGAGAATCCCTGGACATTCACAGATCAGCTAGCCTGGTTTTGAAGCAGCAAATAAGAGTAGAAGGCGAGGACCAATGCCCAAGGCTGTCTTCTGACCTCCACAAGCATGTTATGGCACACACGCACACACTTTAAAAATGCCCATGATCAGAGCCCAATGCTCCATTTTTAACTCACTCTGAAAATCTTCCAAATATACCTAAACCAAAATGTCCTAGTCTATCTTGGGGTGTATAAGTTTCCATGTACACTAACAGGTATAAAGTCCTTCTGTTACCACCTACAATCTACAATCCAACCTAAAGTGGTTTAGACTACACTCCCTCTGTGGTGGTTTTCACACCTCTCAAATCCCAATTGTTGGGCTGGAGAGAGAGCTTAGCAGTTAAGGCACATGCCTGCAAAGCCTAAGGACCCAGGTTCAATTCCCCAGGACCACATAAGCCAGAAGCACAAGGTGGGACATGTGTCTGGAGTTTGTTTGCAGCGGCTAGAGGCCCTGGAGTGCCCATTCTCTCTTTCCTCTCAAATAAATAAATAAAAATTTGGGGGCTGGAGAGATGGCTTAGCGGTTAAGGCATTTGCCTGAAAAGTTAAAGGATCCTGTTTCCATTCTCCAGGACCCACATAAGCCAGATGCACAAGGTGGAGCATGCATCTGGAGTTCGTTTGCAGTGGCTGGAGGCCCTGGTGTGCCCATTCTCTCTCCTTCTCTTTCTCTCTCTGCCTGTTTCTCTCCAATAAATAAATAAATAAATAATATATATTTAAAAAAATTTTAATCCCAATTTTTTTTAACTTTTATTTATTTGAGAGAGAAAGAGGTAGAGAAAGAGAGAGAGAGAGAGAATGGACGTGCCAGGGCTTCCAGCCACTGCAAACGAACTCCAGATACATGCGCCACCTTGTGCATCTGGCTTACGTGGGTTCTGGAGAATGGAATCAGGATCCTTTAGCTTTGCAGGCAAATGCCTTAACCACTAAGCCATTTCTCCAGCCTCTTCCTCCTCAGTGCTGGGATTACAAGTGTGCACTGCCTCACATATGATTGAACCCTGGGCTCTATACACGCTAGGCAAGCACTCAACCAATGGAGCTGCATCCCCAATTGAGCCCCTCTCTCTCAATCCTGAAGGTCTTCATAGAATCTCCAGGGGTTCCCTCTTCAGCGATGGAACCCTCCATGAGGCAAGGGTAGGAAGCAGACTTTTTTTCTTTCCCTGTCTTCTTGACCTCTAGAGCCACATAACAAAACTGGAAGCCCTACTCCACAGGGGCTTTTTCAGCCTATGACTTAATTTAAGGAAGTATTCTGCAAAGTCTCTGATGGGAATCTAAATTTAGGTTCAAGTCTTGCACCACCCATGTCAGCCTGCGCAGCTAGGAGCCCACATGCACAGCAGTTGGGGGGGGGGGTGGCAAGGAGAAGCCACTTTAAATACACAGGAGAGTGTCACTGTTCAGGATGGGAAGCTGACACTATGCAGTTAAAGGAGACTGGCCCCTGGCGTCACCAGCACCCTAATTCCTGATAAATGGTACCAAAGACCTAAAAAACTTTAAAGAATGAAACAGTGAGACGAGGAAAACAGGCTCTTTACAAGACTTTGACTAAGGGAGCCATGAGCCATGCTATATTCCAGGATGTCAGCAGGGACTTGACCAGGCATGGGAGACTGATGCAAGCTCCTGCCCAGTGAGTCAGAAAGGAGGGAGCAAACAGTTGCTTAGGGGTCCTCTTTTCTTGACAGCCTGCTCTTCCCAAATGCATGAACTGGAAACAAGGATCAAAGCAAAAACTTGATGTGATTTAAGATTAGTGACAATTAACACGGAGACTTATGGATATGTCTCAATTGGTACAATGCCTGCCTAGCAAGCAAAGGCCCTGGGTTCGATCCCTAGTACCATCTAAACAGGTGTGGTGGGACACACCTGTAAACCCAACACTTGGGAGGTGGAGGCAAGAGGATCTGAAGTTTAAGATCCTCCTCAGCTACATGGGGAGTTGGAGGCCAACCTGAACTACCTGAGACAAAAAAAGCAAACAAGGAGAGCACACTACATTCTTTTTTTTTTTTTTTTTTTTTTTGGTTTTTCAAGGTAGGGTCTCACTCTAGTCCAGGCTGACCTGGAATTAACTATGTAGTCTCAGGGTGGCCTCGAACTCTCAGCGATCCTCCTACCTCTGCCTCCCGAGTGCTGGGATTAAAGGCGTGCGCCACCACGTACATTCTGTTTTTAAACCTCATGAAGCATTAGTAACAACTAAGTATGAGATACCCACCTAAAAAGAAGTAGTGCACACATCATGGCTAAGTTAGGGTCTAGCAGACTTATTCTACTCCCAAGCAGCTCCTGTTTTGCAAGGCATATCTATAGACAGAACTCAGCAGAAAACTTGTAGGAGAGACAAGAGTGAGATTTTTGTCTGTTTAAGGCTTGCAGCCCCCCTCTGCTCCTCACTCTCAGCAGCTGGGAAACATGCCCAGATCCTGTTCAGCTCTGGAAGTGAAGCCGAACCGAACCATAACAAACACAGCCCAGGAAATGCTTGGGATCGCAGACCACTTAGAATGGTTGCTTTGCCCTTTCCCAAGAGGTCTCTTTCCAAACTCCCTCTGATAGGCAGATGGCAATTTTCTATTTCTACTCAACCCCCCACCATCTCCCAGCATTGCTGAGAGATCAAGTCATAGCACCGCACCCAAGACAGCTCTCACACTCCGGGAAAGCAGCATGCGGGGACTGCAGGAATGAAGTGCTGGGGGACAAAGCCTCCACCCTAGGCCACTGTGGGCAGTTCCCTTCATTGTGCCCCCCTCGCCCTTCCTCTGCACCCCCCCCAAGCAACCAATGGCCTGGTACACATGATCAAAATTAGAACAACCTGTTTGGGGTGCTTTCTTTATTTGGTTGGGTTTCTGTTTGCTTGTTTTTGTTTTGAGGCAGTACTCCGCTCTATAGCCCAGGCTGGCCTCAAACTCCCAATCCTCCTACTTTCAGTATCCCATATCCTGGTATTACAGGTGTGCACCTCCAAGCCTGGCTTTGTTGCCAGTTATTTTTGAAACGTCAGTGGCCATAAATTACCTTGTGCACTACTCCAAAGACTGACTTAATCCCACTGACACCAGCCGAGCACTGCTTATACATAATCATAATTTCACACCATCCCTTTGATGTCTCGTGGACAGCCACTGCTGTGGTATTTGGGTACTCACAACCACTCTCCTCTACTTGTTCATGAGTTCACAAGCTGATTAAGCAGAGCCACACACTGCTCTATCTCAAGGTGACAACCCACGTCAAGAGACTCAATGGAAAGTAAAGCTAAGTTCTTTCAAGGAGAGATGGTGACAGGACCTGAGGAATGTGCCAAACAGTCACAGCACAATAGCCTAAGCCAAGAATTTTCCATCTTGGAGAAGTCACTGAAATTTTATTTCTTTTTACTTTGGTTTATAAAACAGGTTCTTAAATAGCCCAGGCCAGCCTTGAACTTACTTAAGTAGCTGAGGATGACCTTAAACTCCTGCGGAGGCTTGAATGAAATGTTCCATAGGCTCATGTGTTTTTTTTTTTTTGGGGGGGTGGGTTTGAGGTAGGGTCTCACTCTGGCTCAGGCTGACCTGGAATTCACTATGTAGGGGTGGCCTCGAACTCTCAGTGATCCTCCTACCTCTCCCTCCCGAGTGCTGGGATTAAAGGCGTGCGCCACCACGCCCGGCTTGGCTCATGTGTTTTGAATACTCGGTCCCCAGCTGGTAGCTATTTGGAAAAGTTGTGGGGTCTTTTGGAGGTGAAGCCTTGCTGGAGGAGCTGTGCCACTGGGGGAAGGCTTTATAGTATACACCCAGCTCCAAGCCCAGCACTCAGACTACTTCCCCCTTTCTGCTGTTGTGGAGATGTGATGCTGCATGGCTGTTTGCTTTTCTCATGCTGTCCCTGCCTTAATAAAACTTCCCCTCAAAAGTGTAAACCCAGCTGGGCATGGTGGCACACACCTTTAATCCCAGCACTCGGGAGGCAGAGTAGGAGGATCACCTGAGTTCAAGGCCACCCTGAGACCACATAGTGAATTCCAGGTCAGCCTGGGCTAGAGTGAGACCCTACTTTGAAAAAAACAAAACAAAACAAAACAAAAAAGTGTAAACCCAAACAAACCCTTTCCTTCCACAAACTGCTTCTGGTCAGGTGTTTTGTCACAGCAATAAAAAGGTAAAAAGGTGACTGCTACAACTCCTGATCTTCCTCCTGGTGATTTTAGGGGTGTTTTGTTTTGTTTGAGGAAGCCCAACAGATTGGCCTTTTTTTTCAATGAGAGAGCAAGAGAGAGAGAATTGGCGTGCCAGGGCCTCCAGCCACTATAATTGAACTCCAGACGCATGTATCACCTTATGCGTATATGCAAACTTGTATGCTTGTGTCACCTGTGCATATGCCTTACATGGAATCTGAAGATTGGAACATGGGTCCTTAGAGTTTGCAGGCAAACACCACCACAAAGCCATCTCTCCAGCCTGTGATTTGGTTTTTTGAAACATGGTCTCACTTTATAGGTCAGTCTAGCCTTGAACTTGCAATCCTCCAGCCTCAGCCTCCCAAGTGCTACCATACCTACATTTACATTGGCTTCTAAAGTAAGAAGCCAAGCAGCTTCACAGAGCCTTCAACTAGGGTCCACTTATAAACACTCTCAAAGCAGCCTTAGAGGAGCCAGTTCTGCCCAGTACTCTGGCTGTATCAGGTGACTTCACTCCAGTGAGGCAGGAATTGTCTGAGGCTGAAAGACAACCTCTCAATTTGCCCAAGGCCATGCATATGTGGTAGAACTGGCTGACTCCACCGCCCTGCACATCTCCAAATGGGGACAAGGATCCACCTTCCTCCTGAGCTTAGGGAATGGAGAAAACAATGTGTGAAAAGTACTTTGCACACTTGCCTACAAATAGTCAACGTTTTGGTAACTGACGAATTTTTTGCTGTTATTGTTGATTAAAGTCACCCAGCTGCTGAGCAACAAAGCCATCCAGAAAGCATGATTAGCTAACCAGTACATCCACATTAGAGTACTAAGACTGACCTCAGTTACATTTAAAAAAAAAAAAAAAAAAAAGCCATAATCCCAGCACTTGGGAGGCAGAGGTAGGAGGATCGCCGTGAGTTCAAGGCCACCCTGAGACTACATAGTTAATTCCAGGTCAGCCTGGACCAGAGTGAAACCCTACCTCGAAAAACAAAAAAAAGCCAAACGACAGAAGGCATATTCCCAAAGAATCATGGCCCAATCCTGAAGCATTAAAGCTGGCTCTTGCTGGGCGTGGTGGCGCACGCCTTTAATCCCAGCACTCAGGAGGCAGAGGTAGGAAGATTGCCAGGAGTTCGAGGCCACCCTGAGACTACATAGTTAATTCCAGGTCAGCCTGGACCAGAGTGAGACCCTACCTTGCAAAACCAAAAAAAAAAAAAAAAAAAAAAAAAAAAAAAAAAAAGCTGGCTCTTGCTCTAGAATATTTTTGGAGACTGCATTTGGGTGAAAGGCTGCAGAGCTCCACCACACCTAAGGGAAGGAGCTGGACCACAGCTTCCCTGAACTAGCTTCCCTATGGCTCCAGCAACGCAGTGCCTGGGTGCAAATGGAAATAGGCCCAGTGTCAAAGGGGGTAAAAATAACCACAAAAAAAACACTGAGCCTCAGTTGGAGTCCAATTAGGACTCTAAGAAGAGTTCAAGGAAGCAAGTCACAGTAAACCAGCAGGATATTCAAGTGAGTATCTGGCAGGGAGGGCCAAGTGCACTTCCCTGTGCGCCCAGGCTGCATTTTATCTGCATGTTGCATCACTGAGGTTCAAGGGGAATGTGCTGGCAGACATGGCTCTAGCTAGAATGGTCCTTTCCTTTTCTTTCCTCCTCCTTCTCCCCTCCCCTCCCTCCACCCTTCCTTCCTTCTTTCTTTCTAAGAGAGAGAATGGGCATGCCAGTGCTTCCTGCTGCTGCAAGCGAACTCCAGACTCATATGCCACTTCATGCATCTGGGTACTGGGAAACTGAACGCAGGCTGTCAAGGTCTGCAAGCAAACACCTTTAATCACTGAGTCATCTTTCTAGCCCTAGAATGGTTTTTCAAGGGCCAAATGGGAATCTAACGTAACAATGCATAGAATGCCAATAGTTGTTTCCTTCTCTATCTCTTATCCCCTCATTATTATACCCTGTTTGCTACTTGCCAGACAGCTTAGCACACAGTAGTCAATGAATGTGTTTTAGAAGAAAGTAAGCCATTTAGCCTAAACTTAGCCCCAATTTAGGAGTCCTCGTAAAACACCCTAAATGACAGAACAGCACTTGCATACGCAAAGTAACACAACACCACTTCGTGAGGGGGACTAATTTATTCCCTCACTAAAAACACTCTATCAGCAAGTTCCTTTCCAAGTGGCAGCGGCAGCAGTCAGACTTTCCTAAACATGGCCTGCACACACTTCCCAGCTCTCTCCAGAGCTACAGGCGGCAAGGCCAGGATGGGGACCCTGGTGGCTTGTCTCTACAGCCCCAGCCCTGTGCCACAAGCCAACCCATTTGCTGAACGAAGGAGCTCCTTCTTCCAGCATTAGAATTTACCCCCTCACTTTGTAGTTAATCCCTCTCACGTCTCTCTCCCCTCTTGACCAGAGTCCACCCAGACTCCTCCACTTGTCCTGGAAGCCAAGTTTGCACTACTACCTACCTGCAACTTTTATTTCTGCCTCACCTTCAGAATGGCTGCACTCTTGCTCTGCTGTCGTCACTGGTACAGTTGCTGTACAGCCCCTCTACCCAGCCAAACCTTCTCACTGCCCCTTCAAATGTGGTTCCTGAGCATTAGACTGCACAGACCCACAAGGGCTCTCCTTCCAATCCAACACTTTCTAATATCTTAGCTTTTCAGTGGCAGTCTCCCTCCTCCTGCCCCGTGAAGTTCCAGGTGAAAAGAATTAGCTTTTCCCCACAGCCTCTGCTTTCTGACTACTAAACTGCTTTGGCGTCAGGCCGTAATGAGCACAGCTAGTTCACCTGCGTTGGGTGCTCATCTTCCCGTGGAATTACCTTCACCTGCATCATAGCCTAATGCAAAAATGATGTGAGCAATGAAGGATCAAGCCTTGGTAAAATAACACGTATTTCTCCTTTAAAAAGAAAGCTACATCTATTGGTATAACAACACTTTGGGGGTAAAATGCCTTTTTTTTTTTAATTTGGTTTTTTGAGGTAGAGTCTCACTCTAGCTCAGTCAGACCTGGAATTCACTATGTAATCTCAGGGTAGCCTTGAACTCTTGGTGATCCTCCTACCTCTGCCTCCCTAGTGCTGGGATTAAAGGCGTGTGCCACCATGCCCGGCTTATCTCATATTTTTTAATGATTATTCTTCAGTTAAAAAATGTTCTTTTGCTCTTTACCCAACTACCAGATAATCTGCACTGGGTTCATTCAAAGTGTCATGCATTTCACAGTTGTCAAAAAGAATTAGGCTGTCTTAATCAGGAGAGGCTAAAGTGACAGAAACAAATTCACATAACGAGGGCTCATTCCTGGCTATCTACATGCTCAGTGCTGGCTGGCTCTGAGGGCACAGGCAGGAAGGAGGGATCCAGGCTGATGGAGAAGCCACCACTTCACACCATCAGAGTGAGGTCCATGGTATCTCAGCCCTGAGTGGGACAAGTCAATTCTCACAGCTCTTGAGCCAAAGCTGGTCGCCTGGCCCCATGAAACTTCACAGAGGCCAGAAAATGGGTAAGAACATGTGGGTGTCACATCAATGAGCTACACGGCAGGCCGACCCACCCGTAGGGGGTACTGTGGACCCACCCCTGCTTTATATCACGTGTGATAGATAAAGCAACTAGTGTCGTGTTGTGTGCTTTCAGCTGTGTTAAAAGGGGAGGGGGGAGGAGGGAGGCATGGAGGAAGGGAGAGAGGGAAGAGAAAAATGTCTGGAAGTAAACAGAAGAAACTAGCAATGCCGCAGTGAGAAGAGCCGCTTCTCTTCCTGAGCTGGCAGGCCAAAGGCAGTGAGGGAGGGGGGCTTCCTTTCCTTTCCCCTTTCCCTTTCTTTTCTTTCTTTCCCTTTCTTTTCTTTCTTAGGAAGGGTCTCGCTCTAGCCCAGGCTGACCTGGAATTCACTCTAGTCTCAGGCTGGCCTCCAACTCATAGCGATCCTCCTACCTCAGTCTCCCAAGTGCTGGGATTAAAGGCGTGCGCCACCACACCTGGCAAAGAAGGGTTTCTTTAATGGCCACCCTCTGTATCATATGCACACACCGCCTGTTAAAAAAACACTGACTAATTTCATATTATGAGAGGTGCATTCTGATTAATGAGTTTTCTTTTCTGAATCAAGTTCAATGTATTCTAAGGAACACTGGATCCTTGACTCATCCTGCTGACACGGGACCCGAGGAGGAGTGCTGGCACAGCCATGTCTTTCTGCAGAGCCTGCTGAGAGGTCTTGGGCTGGCCTCGTCTATCTCTAAGGGAAGCAGCACTGCATACAGGTGATGGGAAAGAACATCAGCTGAGTAACTCTCTCGACTAGAGGATCCATTTAGATGCCGCCTTCTAAATCAAAAGTCCTTTCTAAAATTAAACTATACTTTTATTTTAAATTGAATCTATACAACATACAGTGAACAAAGTCTATTACTGGGTTTCATGAAAAAAACATACTGTTATTTCAGCAAGCATTAAAACATGAAGCAGCACACTGGAAGAACAGGGGAAAGGGGTTGTTTTTAAAAAAATTATTTATTGGGCTGGAGAGATGGCTTAGTGGTTAAGGCATTTGCCTACAAAGCTAAAGGATCCCAGTTTGACTTTCCAGGACCCACATAAGCCAGATGCACAAGGGAGCACATGCATCTGGAGTCCGTTTGCAGTGGCTGGAGGCCCTGGCGTGCCCAGTCTTTCCCTCTCTCTCTGCCTCTTTCTCTCTCTCAAATATAAATACATAAATTATTTAAATTTATTTATTTATTTATTATTTGCAAGCAGAGAGAGATAAAAGACAGAGAGATAGCATGAGCGTCCCAGGGCTTCCAGCCACTGCAAACAAACTCCAGATGCATATGCCACTATGCATCTGGCTTTATGTGGGTGCTAGGGAATTGAACTAGGGACGTCAGGCTTTGCAGGCAAACACCTTAGCTGCAGAGCCAACTCTTTGGCCCCTGTTTTGTTTTTTGAGGTAGGACCTCATGTAGCACAGGCTTAGCTTGAACTTGCCATGTAGCCAATGATGACTCTGAACTCTTGATCCTCCTCCTGCGCCTCCTAAAGTACTGGAATTACAGACATGTGCCAGTCACCATGCCTGGTTGAAATCATCTTTGAAAAAATTATAATCAATATCAACAAATAGTAATCAAATACAAGCTGGATGTGATGGCAAACACCTGTAATCCCAAGTACGTGGGAGCCCGAAGCAGGAGGTTCAAGAATTCTAGGCCAGTCTAGGTTACACAGTGAGATTCTGTCTCAAAAAATTTGTTGCCAGGCGTGGTGGTGCATGCCTTTAAGCCAACACTTGGAAGGCAGAGGTAGGAGGATCATTGTGAGGTCAAGACTAGCCTAAGACTACATAGAAAATTCCAGGTCAGCCTGGGCTAGCTAGAGCAAGACCCTACCTTAAAAACAAACAAACAAAAATTAATTCAAATACTTTAAATGTCTGATGTGCCAGAAAGCAGCTTCTGGGGCTCATGACAAGGTAGCCCAACAATGCATCTGCTCCTCCTGTATAGTTGTCTGAAGCAAGAGCAGAATCAACATTCAGCTGATGAGGTAAGCCATAAATCATGCAATAAATAAACAGATTAAGTCCCCAAAATGACTTTCTATAATTAACGGAAATATTAATATTTAATAAACTGACCTTAAGATATAAGTTTAGGGCTATGGAATGGCTCAGTGCATAAAATGCTTGCCACACAAGCATGAGGACTTGAGTTCAGATCCCCAGCATCCACATAAAATGCCAGGCATGGTGTCGTCTACCTGTGATCCCAGTACTGAGGTGGCAGACATGGGAGGTTCCCCAAGGCTCCCTCAGTCTAGCCAGTCTAGTTGAAATTAAGTGAGTTCCAGGTTCCGTGAGGGAGCCTGTCTCAAACATAAGGTGAAGGGTGGTTGAGAAAGATCCCTGATATCAACCTCTGGCCCCAACAAGCAAGCACACACATGTCACCCACACACATACTGTGGTGGTTTGAATGTAAAATGTCCCTCATAGCCTCATGTGTTCAAAAATTTACTCCTCAGTTGGTGGCACTGTTTGGGATGGTGGTGGAGTCGGAGGAAATGTGTCACTGGGGACAAACTTTGAGGTGTTGATAGTTCAGCCTGACTTGGTGCTCTTGCACTTTTCTACTTCCTGCTAAAGTGAGGCCGGCTGTCTGCTCCTGCTATGCTCTCACCACCATGATAATGAGCTGAAATAAGCCCTTTCTTGCCATAAGCTGCTTCCAATTAGGTGTTTTGTTGCAGCAACAAGGAAGTAATTGATACACACATACACATTTAAAAAAAACTTGTCCCATGCACAGCATTCTCAATAGCAGGCTCTCAAGAAAACTAACATCCTAACAAGGCCTTATGATACCCTCTGGAGCTTTCCTTCTACATTTACTACGGAGCATGTTACATAACTACCTTTTAGTACACAGAGTTGGTACTTAAACAGCCCTGACTATCACTCAAGCTCTGTAATATACTATCCACATTTAAATTTTAGTGGAAAATCAACCACCATGCACCACTCTCGAATATCAATATTGTGCTTCTAACATAGAATGTGTTTGGACGTAGCTAAAGTTTATTCCTAGACAGGCTTCCTGCCAAGAACTCTGAGATTCTAAAAGGTTATGGGGCACCACGATTTCACCTGGCTTTAGCCTCCAAACAGATCTATCGATCAATAGAAATAACTTTCTAACTTGCTGAAGAAAAGCAAAAGTTATGCTGCTGAGTCTCATATAATCCACTATTTAAGCCTACAGAATGATAATGCAATGTCTAAATTTCTAATACTGCCACATACAAGACCAAATCCAATGCAAGTTTAGGACAAAAAAAAAAAGAAAGAAAGAAAGAAAGGAAACTTTAGATCATACTGTTATGTTCAAACCAAAGACAGATGGCATTAATTAGTGGTATGCAAACAATTTCCAGGACTTTGAAGTTGGAGGCAGTCAAAATTCATCTATCATTGATTATAAGACACACCTTTCATATTCTAGCATCTCTGAAATCACACATTGTAATTAATGGTACACAGACACTGCTGTGCCTCTCAGTCACCTTAGCTTTACTGAAATTGGACAGCAGTAAGGCCAGCTGACCTGTACTGGAGACATACTAAGTACCAGACAGCACGCGTGGATGATATACTCCCCTTCATACCCACATACTCTTAAGTGTGTCCAACTGTCTCCCTATGCCCCCTTTTTCTTGTTCCACAGCTATAGCAATGAGGAAGAAAATCACTTGTCTAAAGGTTCAGGCTGGCTCCACCATCCCTGTTTTTATCTCTAAAGAAACCGTGTGTAGGGAAACATTCTTACTTGATTCTATTTAGTCCCAATAAAACATCATAAACATTTTGTTTGGTTGAAGGGTTTTGGGGTTGTTGTTTTGTTTTTAAGACAGTCTCGTGTTTTCCAGGCTGGTCTCAAACTCAAAATCCTCTTGCCTTACCTCCTGAGAGCTAGGATTACAGGCTTGCATCACTGCACCTGTTAATCTGGAAACATTCTATGATACAAAGTGCCTCAAAGCTGAAGTAGATTCACATATACCATTCCTATCCCTTGGCAAAAATTCTTGGCACTTTTACAAAAACACATTTTTTCACGTCACACGTAAAAATGGTATGCTTCTCTTTTAGATGCACATTAAATGGTCCCTTGTCACCCTTACATACAGCACACAAAGCTAATACCATCTAGGGAGCTGGGAGACAGTTTGGTGAGTGATGTGCTTGCCTTACAAACACGAGGACCTGCATTCAATCCCCAGTAGCCACTAAAAAAAAAAAAGAATACTTGAGCCCAGTGTAGCAGTGCATGCTAGGGAAGTGGAGACAGAAAAAATCTGCAGTTTGCAGATGGGTGACTAGTCGAGTCTACTTAGTGGAATCAAAGTCAACAAGAGACCCTCCATTCCTGAAGATAAACACCCAACACTAGCCTACATACTTACATGCCACTCATACATACTAACATGCAAAAATAAGAAATCACAAAAAAAAAAAAAACTTGGAGAGGTGGCTCAGCAGTAAAAGGTGTTTGCTTGCAAAACCTGAAGACTTGGGTTCAATTCCCGAGTACCCACATAAAGACAGATACACAAAGTGCTGCACGCATCTAGAGTTCTGTTTACAGTGGCAAGAGGCCCTGGTAGACCCGTTCTCCCATTCTCTAATTCTCTCCTTGCAGATAAATAAAAACATTAAAAGAGAGAAATTACAAAAGAAAATCTAATATCATAAATTTTATTTTATTTTTTATTTTAGAGAGAGCAAGAGAGAGAGAGTAGAAGAGAGAGGATTGGCGTGCCAGGGCCTCAGGCACTACAATTAACTTCAGACGCTTGTGCCACCTAGTGGGCATGTGCAACCTTGCACTTGCCTCACCTTTGTGCATCTGGCTTAAGTGGGATCTGGAGAGTTGAACATGGGTCCTTAGGCTTCTCAGGCAAGCGCCTTAACCACTAAGCCATCTTTTCAGCGCCAATATCCTAAATTTTAAAAGAAAACTATTGGTGTAATTATTACTTGTTTCTTGCCTTGCCAGTATCTACTTCTTCCCAGTTTCCCCAAATGTCACCATCCTATACCTTGGATGAGGCTGGCACTCAATCCAAAGATTGACACTTACGCCCCCAGCCACCATGCCCCATCACTGTTACCTGGCTGGTCCACACTGGGCCAACCACATGACCACTGGCTGACTCCAGGACTGAGCTGTTGGGAAAGCAGACTGTAAACTTAGCTGCTGAATCTAAAGCTAGGAGCCAGGTGCCAAGGAGCTGCCAGATGCCACCTTTTGAGTAGAAGGGAAGAGATGGTCACTAGTAGTTCTGAGGTTACCACACTGAGAAACAGAAGCCATGCCTTCCCTGTGCCAGGAAACCGTTTTGGCATGTTTAAGTTAATTAATGGAACAAAATCCTCCTGTTGAGCCACTTTAAGCTAGGCTTTCTGCAACTCAAATTTGAAACTATCCTGCTTTTGAAAACTATTATTTAAAAAACCCACTCTTATAAATGAAAGACAGAAGAAGACAAAACAAAAACCAGGAGGCAGGGTGAATGCTAATGATCAACCTCAAGTGCAGCCACAGAACTTAACTGTCTGAGAAACAATCAGACTGTGGCCTGACATGACCACCAAGATGACAAGGAGTAAGGACACGAGAGGAAAGGCTCATGAGGCAATGTCCCACTGGAGATATGTCTACTTCCCAATTTAGGTGGGACTGAAGAGAAAGTGAAGGAGGACGCCAGGGTATTCTTGTTAAAGCAGGTCCTTTCTGCTACAAGTGCAGTTTGGAAGCTAAGAGAAGCCCATAGGATGAAGCCAGGGAGGGAGGTAGTGGGCTATGCAAGAAGGTTGTGGGTTAAGTGGGCAAAAGAATTTTGCACCTCCCAAGACTCCCCCTAACACTTTGACAGGTGTCCTCTGTCTGCCAATGGGAAGCATTGCTTAGGATGTAAGGCCTCCACAAGGGGCAAATGACTTCCCACCCACTCAACAGCCCCAGGGGAGAAGCTACAGAGGCTAGGAAGCCAAAGGCTACAAAGATGTGCCAAATTCCAGCACTGAAAAGATTTCAGGCTTTGGCTTGGGCCCCTGGAACTGTCCATAAACTCAACTGAACAGAGACCAGATTTTGAGGGTGTCACATGGTCCAAGAAACCAAAGCCCTAGGTTCAATCCCGAGCACCACATAAACCAGGTGTCATGGCATATGCCTATACTCTCAGTGCTCAGGGGCAGGATAATCAAGAGTTTAAGATGGGGCTGAAGAGATGGCTTAGTGGTTAAGGCACTTGCTTGCAAAGCTTAATGGCCTGGGTTCAATTCCCCAGTACCCTGTAAAGCCAGATGCACATAGTGGTGCATGCATCTGGAGTTCATCTGCAGTAGCTAGTGGCCTTGGTGCTCCCACCTGTCTGTCTGTCTCTCCTCTTACAAATAAATTTTAAAAAAAAGAGAGAGCGTTCAAGGGGCTGGAGAGATGGCTTAGTGGTTAAGGTGCTTGCCTGCGAAGCTTAAGGACCCAGGTTCAATTCTCCAGAACCCAGGTAAGCCAGATGCAAACAGTGGCACATGTATCTGAAGTTCGTTTGCAGTGGCTGGAGGCCCTGATGCACCCATTCTCTCCCTTTCTCTCTCCCCCTCATCTCTTTCTTGCTCTCATAAGTAAAGAAAAATATATATTTAAAAAGAGGGCTGGAGAAATGGCTTAGCAGTTAAGGCACTTGTCTGCAAAGCCTAAGGACCCATGTTCGACTCTCCAGATCCCATGTAAGCCAGATGCATAAAGGTGAGGCAAGTGCAAGGTTACACATGTCCACTAGGTGGTGCAAGCATCTGGAGTTCAATTTCAGTGGCTGAGGCCCTGGTGTGCCAATTCTCTCTCTCTCAAATAAAAAAATGAAAATAAATAAATAAAGAGAGTTTAATGTCACCTGTGGGTATAGTGAGTTTGACACTAGTTTAGGATGCTACCCAATCAGACATAGCCAGGAAGTCAACAAGGCAAGTGTTGAAGCACACCAAGTGCCAAGCTTCACAGGCCCTGCACAGCAGGAGCAGAGGCTGAAGGATGATGGATGAACAAACACCTTAACAACAGTATCAGTAGGTGACAAGTGTGTGAGAGGGAGGGATGGACTTCAGGCCAGGGCTGAGGAGTGAGTGACAAGAGGGAGCCTTAGGCTTCTTCCTCAGGAGAAACACCAAATGGTGGATCATGCTGGTACAGCCACAGCAGGTTCATCCGTGGCCTTAGCCAGGCCGTGACCATGTTCAGGGCTGGGGCCAAGGCCATGGGGCTGGCAGAGGCAAAACCAAAGACAAGGAATGGATCCTCGTCACCAAGATGAGCTGCCTGGTCAAGGACGTGAAGGTCAAGTCCCTTAGGAGATCTGGCTTTTCTCCCTGCCCATTCAGGAGTCTGAGATCATTGACTTCTCTGGGGGTGTCCTTCAAGATGAGGGTTGGAAGACCACACCAGTATAAAAGCAGATTCCTGCTGGCCAGGTTCAAGGTCATTGTTTCCGCTGGGGATGACAACAGTCAGGTTGGTCTGGTGTTAAGTACTGCAAAGAGATAAGCACTGCCACCCAAGGGCCATCATTTTGACCATCTCTCTCTGCGCAGGGATGCTACTAGGGGAACAAGACTGGCAAGCCACACGCTGCCCCATTCAAAGTGACGGGCTACTGTGGCTCTCTGTGGATGCACCTCATCCCTGCCTCAAGGCACTGGCACTGCCCCTGCTCCTGTGCCCAAGAAGCTGCTGCTATTGGCCAGTACTGATGACCACTCCACTTCAGCCAGGGTCTACACTGCCATCCTGGGCAACTTCACCACCTCAGATGCCATCTCCAAGACCTACAGCTGACTAACCCCCAACCTCTGGAAAGAAACTTTGTTTACCATGTCTCCCTTCCAGGAATTTACCAACAATCTTGTGAAAATTCATACCAGAGTCTCCATGCAGACAACACAGGCTCTGGCTGAGGCTACCATATAGAGTTTTATACAGAAAAATAAAGTGCATGGAGCCTGTTTTAGTTTTAAGAAACAAAGAGGACACTATAAACAGTGGAGAGGAAGAACAAAAGTAATAATTTACACAAAGCCTAATACAGGAACAAGTCTTCCATGTTGATCAGGATGGCTGTGGCCTAGAGCACGAGGCAGAGGGCACCAAGCTGAGACTGAGAGCATGCAGATTTTAGGGCAGCCACTGAAAATGCTGAGACTGAGAGGCTGACCAATACATCATATTTTACTAGGGTTTTGATTTTAGAGGCAAGGTCAATGGGGCGCCAGGACCTCCATTGTAAAGCCACTTCCTGAAGTGTGCTGTGTGATGAACTCCTGTGGTGGCTGGTTGGCTGGCTTGCTCTCTCTGCCTGGCCTTGTGAGATGGGCGCTTCTTCTGCCATTATTGGAACTTCCCTGGATCTGAGTTGATAACTGTGGGTCTGGAAGTTCATCTCACTTTGTCTGCCCCCTTGTGCATCTGGCTTACATGGGTCAAATTTGCAGGCAAATGCCTTAACCACTAAGCCATTTCTCCAGCCCAAAGTTTTTTTTTAATATTCTATTTTTATTTATTTATTTCAGAGAGAGATACAGAAATAGGCAGGTAGAGAGAGAGAGAATGGGCACACCAGGGTCTCCAGCCATTGCAAACAAACTCCAGCTGCAAACCTGGGTCCTTTGGCTTTGCAGGCAAGTGCCTTAACCACTAAGCCATTTCTCTAGCCCTGAGAAATTTTTGAACGGATGAATAAATAACAGTTGCTGGGGTCAGAGCTTGGCTTAAAGATAGATAGATAGATAGATAGATAGATAGATAGATAGATAGATGGATGGATATTAAAAAGCTTAAAAAACTGGAATTGTCAGGCGTGGTGGTGCACGCCTTTAATCCCAGCACTCGGGAGGCAGAGGTAGGAGGATCACCATGAGTTCAAGGCCACCCTGAGACTACATAGTTAATTCCAGGTCAGCCTGGACCAGAGTGAAACCCTACCTCGAAAAACCAAAAAAAAAACAAAAAACTGGAATTGGAGAAATGGCTCAGCAGTTAAAGGCGCTTGCTTACAAAGCCTATTGGCTGGAGTTCGATTCCCTAGTATCCACATAAAGCCAGATGCACAAAGCAGTGCATGTATCTGGAGTTCCTTTGCAGCAGCAGGAGGCCCTGGCACCCATATTCTCTCCCCTACTCTGTCAAATAAATAATTTTTTTTTTTTTTTTTTGCAAGGTAGGGTCTCACTCTGGTCCAGGCTGACCTGGAATTAACTATGTAGTCTCAGGGTGGCCTTGAACTCTTGGTGATCCTCCTACCACTGCCTCCCGAGTGCTGGGATTAAAGGCGTGCGCTACCACGCCCGGCCAAATAAATAATTTTTTTAAAAATCTCAACAAGCTCTGTGGATTATATCAGTGATGACTATAAACTTCTTGCCTTTGACAGGTGCCATGTATACAAGATATTAAACACAGGGGAGATCCATGGGAGGGAATGCGTGCCTGGTACTGATAATCTAGTCAAAGCCTATGGCTGGGAAGATCATAAGCCCTAAGGGGGAAGCTACTACTTACTGTTTGGCTAAATGGATGTGTTGCACCCATCAAACTGCCTTTTACATTTATGCCCATAGACTAGTGCTGCTCTCCGGTCACAGAAGCTTGTTTCTGCAGTTGGCAGTGACCACTGAGGAGACTCAAAACTCTGTCAAGTGACTGCTGAGTATTCAGTGCTAAGTGAGACATCTCTATTACACCCTGCACGGCTCAGGGAGACATTGCAGACGAGGGTGCAGAAAGAATGTAAGAGCCAGAGGGTGGGAAGGAGTGCTGTGGAATGATGTCTTCCAGACATAGAGTGGCTGTTGCATTCACGACATCACAATGATTACTGCTACTCACACAAGAGCTGCACAATATTGGACCCATCAACATTCCATCATGGATGGTGAAGAGAACAAAAAAAGACATCAAAGTGGAGGAGTAGCAAGCAGATGGAAAGAAGAGGTTCAGTGAAAGGGGACAAGCGAAGGTAAAAGGAAGGGATTATCATCAAAATACATTATAGGGCTGGAGAGATGGCTTAGCAGTTAAGGTGCTTGCCTGCGAAGCCTATGGACTCAGGTTTGATTCCTCGGTAGCCATGTAAACCAGATGCACATGGTGGTACATGTGTCTAGAGTTCATTTGCAGTGACTAGAGGCTCTGGCATGCCCATTTCTCTCTCTCTCTCTCTCTCTCTCTCTCTCATAGATAAATAAATAAATAAAATATTTTTAATCTTAAATATAAGGGAAAGAACAGAGCATGTAGCTCTGCTGGAGTAATTGTCTAGCGTGTACAAAGCCCTGCACTCCATCCCCAGCATTCCATAGGTCCAGGCATAGTGGTACACACCTGTGATCCCAGTACTCAGGAGGTGGAGGCAGGAAGATCAGAACTTCAAAGTCATCCTTAGCTATACAGTAAATTTAAGGCCACCAGCAACATGAGGCCCTGTCTCAAAATCAGGAGAAATAAATTTTAAAAATGAGTGAATCTGCCAGGCGTGGTGGCGCACACCTTTAATCCCAGCACTCAGGAGGCAGAGGTAGGAGGATTACCGAGAGTTCGAGGCCACCCTGAGACTACATAGTTAATTCCAAGTCAGCCTGGACCAAAATGAGACCCTACCTCAAAAAACAAAAAAAAAAAGAATGAATCTGAGTAAAGTGTGCACAGGACTTCCCTGCACATGTTGCTCCCACTGCCTATGAATCTTAATTATTTAAAAATTAAGACTTTAGGGCTGGAGAGATGGATTAGTAGTTGAGGTGTTTGCCTGCAAAGTCAAAGGACCTCAGTTCGATTCCCCAGGACCCACGTAAGCCAGATGCACCAGGGGACACATGCACCTGGAGTTCATTTGCAGTGACTGGAGGCCCTGGCGCTCCCATTCTCTCTCTCTCTCTCTCTCTCTCTCTCTCTCTCTCTCTGTGTGCGTGTATGTGTGTGTGTGCGTGCGCGCGCGCGTCTGTCTCTTACCCTCTCACTCTCTCAAATAAATAAATCTTTAAACTTGTTTTAATTAAGACTTTAAAATGTTCTCTAAACTATTTAAGGCATAGATTAGGAACAAATCGTTAGTATGAGCAGACCACAGAGAGCAACAAGCCACACACATGGGAAGGGTTCAAAGCAAAGGACAGAACACAGGGTTGGTAAGAATCTGGAGCAACTGGAACACTCACACTCTGCTGGTGGGAGTGGAACTTGGCACCCCCACTTGGAGAAAGTGTTTGGCAAGTTTTGTTTCAGCTGAACATATGCTTACTCTATTCCTACCCAGCAATCTCTTGTAAGTATCTACCCAACAGACATGCACACAGACACCAAAGACACATGCCCAGATCTGGGAGCATGATTCACAAGAGCCCAAACTAGAAAGCGCCAGTTACCTAGCAAGAGGTGCAGGGATGACTAATGGTGCGTTCACATAAGGGAATACGAGATGGTGAGGCAGATGAATGGCCCTCAGCCACACACAGCTCAGATGAGTCTCACGCTAATGCTAAACAGAGGTATTCACGGACACAGACACATACAAAGGTGGTTCCGTTCTGCCCAAGTTCAAATCAGGTTGTGCTACAAGTCAGAGAGTGATGATCTGAGGGGTGAGCGGATAAAAACTAGGAAGGGGTATTCCTGGTACGGTGGGACCCTGCAGGTACTAGTAACAACTTGCTTCTCTTTTTCCTCTTCCTCTCCTTACCTCCTTCCTTTCTTTCTTTTCCTCCTTTGCTTTTCATCTTTCCCCCTTCTTTCACAATTTAGACTTCATGCTTCATTTGAAATTGGATTATGATTTTCTGTTGGTTTGATATTTAAAGTAGCATGTGACCACTGATGCATGGAAATAACTAACCTCCTGTCTCAACCCAGCTTTCTCCATCACTACTGACATTGTGTATGGAATACTTCCTTGCGTGGGGCTGTTTAGCAGCACCCCTGGCCTCTGCCCACTGGATACCAGAAGCACCCACAAAGTCATGGCAAGCAAGAAAATGTGCAGATGCTGCCAAGTGTCCTTTGAAAGGCAAAACCACTCACTTGAGAACGACTGATCTAGACACCAGCTCATTCCACCAACTAGGTTCAGTTTACAAAGCATCAACACACCAGCCCGCTGCCCTTCTCCCCTGGTACAGGACACCTCAACATACAGGGAGACCACTCCCTGTGCTGTAGCAATGTCTAGGACCAAGTGGTGACAGTGGAGACGAGGAAAGGCACAAAGAGTTGGATATAGTTTATGATAGCAAGGTGACACTTTTTAAAGGACAAGAGAAAGGACTCAAGAGGAATACCGAAGTTTTGTGTAGATGGTAACAACCATTTATGAACATGGGACAGATTGGGCAGAGTACGCTAAAGAAGATTGTGGGGGTGGTAAAATAGTGACCAGTGGTTACCAATGTGCTCTGGACCAGAAAAGATGGCTTCCCATTCACAACTTTCAAATGGAAGTCTTCAGCCTGCTTCCTGGGCTCAGTCCTCACTTCTGTGATGCTGTCTTGGTCCTGGCTCAGCTTGTCTTTGATCATCCCTAAGTCATCAGAAAAAGACCACTGGATGGCCACCCCAGAGGTGCTAGAGGCAGGGGAAAGAGGAGCAGATACAGAGGCCACATGAGCCAGGAAAACAGGCAGGTTGGTTAATAGCAAATTTCCTCTTAGCTCTACTTTAGAACCAGTGTGAACAAGAACTTTTCTCTCTCCCCACATCCCACATCTTCTAGTTTTTAGAGACATTTCCCAATGTAGCCCAGGTTGGCCTCAAAATCGACTTCTACCTTCCCCTGCTTGCCAAGACCTGGGATTATAGCCTAAACCAACCATTTGTTGCTGTAACTAATCTCTGAATATCTTCAACGCAGAGAAACAAGTAACACTGTAGTAGGATAAATAGCTAGCATCAAAATAAAACGGGGTGGGTGAGGGCTGGGTGTGGTGGCGCACACCTTTATTCCCAGCACTCGCCTTTAATCCCAGCACTAGGGAGGCAGAGGTAGGAGGATCACCCTGAGTTCAAGGCCACCCTGAGAGAACATAGTGAATTCCAAGTCAGCCTGAGCTAGAATGAGACCCTACCTCAAAAAAAAAAAAAAAAAAAAAAAAAAAAAAAAAACAGGGCTGGAGAGATGGCTTAGCGGTTAGGGTGCCTGCCCACCAAACCTAAGAACGCCAGTTCGATTCTCCAGTTGCCACATTTAGCCAGACTCAAAGTGACGCAAGGGGGTGCACACGTCTGGAGTTCGTTCACAGCTACTGAGAGGCTGCTGGCACGCCCATTCTCTCTCTCTCTCTAAAACAAACAAACAAACAAACAAACAAACAAAATATAGGGGCTGGAGAGATGGTTCAGCAGTTAAGCACTTGCCTGTGAAGCCTAAGGACCCCAGTTAGAGGCATGATTCCCCAGGACCCACATAACCAGGTGCACAAGGTGGCATGTGCATCTGGAGTTCGTTTGCAGTGGCTGGAGGCCCTGGCGTGCCCATTCTCTCTCTGTCTGCCTCTCATCTCCCTCCCTCCCTCTCTCCCTCTCTCTCTCTGCTTGCAAGTAAATAAAGATTTAAAAATATATATATTTTAAACCCCCCAAAATAATAATAATAATAATTAAATAGATAAATAAAATAAACAGGGCAAGATGTGGCTGTGCAAGCAAGAGATGGTCATACTTCAACTAAGATGGGACAGTGGACACAAGGAAAGGACAAGGTCTTGATAATCACTGGTGGCAGGGGCAAGAGAACCTGAGGATAAATCAGATGTAGAGAATAATGAATGATTTTGCTGTTTTACTTGACCAACTGCATAGATTTAATGAAGTGGTAAAGAATGCTCAATAAGGCTTGTGGAACAAAGGAAACAAAGAAGAGCTGAGGGGCGTGGCTCAGTAGTAGAGCACCTGCCTTAATCCCCCAGTGAGGGGATGGGGTGTGGCTCAGTGGTAGAGCTCCTGCCTTAATTCCCCAGTGAGGGGCTGGGGGCGTGGCTCAGTGGTAGAGCACCTGCCTAGAATCTCCCAGTGAGGGGCTGGGGGTGTGGCTCAGTGGTAGAGCACCTGCCTTAATCCCCCAGTGAGGGGCTGGGGTGTGGCTCAGTGGTAGAGCACCTGCCTTAATCCCCCAGTGAGGGGCTGGGGACATGGTTCAGTGGTAGAGCACCTGCCTAGAATCTCCCAGTGAGAGGCTGGTGTGTGGCTCAGTGGCAGAGCTCCTGCCTAGAATCCCCCAGTGAGGGGCTGGGGGCGTGGCTCAGTGGTAGAGCTCCTGCCTAGAATCCCCCAGTGAGGGGCTGGGGGCATGGCTCACTGATAGAGCTCCTGCCTAGAATCCCCCCAGTGAAAAGCTGGGGGTGTGGCTCACTGGTAGAGCCCCTGCCTAGCAAGAGTGAGGCTCTAGGTAAGATTCTCAGCAGGGGAGAGGGGACATCTTTGGAACAAGGTAGATTAAAACAGCTACTAGGAGCCAGGTGTGATGGTACAAATTTGCATTCCAAGCACTCAGGAGGTTGAGGCAGAAGGATCATTAATTTTATTTATGGCTAGCCTGGGATACTTAGCAAAACACTATTTTTAAAAAAAAACATCAGGGCAGGAGAGATGGCTTGGTGGTTAAAGGTGCTTGCTTGCAAAGCCTGATGGCCAGGGTTCAATTCTCAAGTACCCACATAAAGCCAGATGCACAGAGTGACACATGTGTCTGGAATCCATTTGCTGAGGCAGGAGGTCCTGGCATGCCCATATTCACTCTTTTTCAGGATGGAGAGAAGGCTCAGTGGTTAAGGCGCTTGCCTGCAAAGCCCAATGACCAGGGTTCAATTCCCCAGTACCCACTTAAAGCCAGATGCACAAAGTAGCACATGGATCTAGACTTTGTTTACAGCAGCTGAAGGCCCTGGTGCACCCCTACTCTCTGTATCTCTTCTCTCTCTCTCTACTTGCAAATAAATAAAAATATTTTTAAAATGACATCTATATCAAATTTCCAATCTTACATCATTATGGGGGGGATGCTACTTGACCAAAACCTCCTTTGTTGTTGTTGTTGTTGTTGTTGTTTTTTCGAGGTAGGGTCTCACTCTAGTTCAGGCTGACCTGGAGTTCACTCTCTATTCTCAGGGTGGCCTCAAACTCACAGCGATCCTCCTACCTCTGCCTCCCGAGTGCTTGGATTAAAGGCGTGTGCCACCACGCCCGGCCCAAAACTCCTTTTAAAAAGAAAAAAGGGGATGCTAGAGAGATGGCTTAGAGATTAAGGCACTTACCTGCAAAGCCTAAGGACCCAGATTCAATTCCCCAGTATCCACATAAGCCAGCTACACAAGGTGGAACATGCACCTGGAGTTCGTCTGCAGTAAATAGAAGCCCTGGTGTGCCCATTCTCTCCCTCTCTGTCTCTAATAAATACAAATTTAAAAAATATAAAATAATAAAAAGAAAGAAAAAACTTTTAAAATTAGAATTCTAAGTATACATTCCCTTCACTATGGCCTTGGAAGAGTTAACTCAATGTCCAGTGCCCATGCATACATATGGCCCTTTTCCTACACATGCCTCTTACTGTAAGCATGGTTGGATTAAGTGTGCCTTTGAGTATTTTGTGCCTGCACAGGAGATGGCTGTTCATTTAGGACAAGAGAGCAATCCTCTCTCTCTGGTGCACTGTGTTTTTAGAGACTAAAACAAACTGTATGCTATTTTTTTTTTTAGCCTCAAAATAAAAATACCAAGAAAGAGCTCTTAAGCTGGGTTGATATCTTGGCTCCTGTGAGTCTCTGTCTCTGTGAACTCCTTGGAAACTATAAGACACTGTGTGAAGCTCTGGAACAGACCCGGGCCGGAGAATCACTGGCGAGTATGAACAAGCACCAAACACCTCACAAATCTGTAACTGAAAGGTAACAGATGCAGAAATGCAACTGGGTAAAATTTTCAAAAATTTTAGTATCAAAAATCAAAGAGGGAAAACAAATGCAATATAGTATACTAAACTACCACTTTTTCTAGTTTCATAGAGTCAGATATCAAAACTCCTTTTTTAGGAACTGCTAAAATTAAAAACAAACTCTTAAGGAGTTCAGGGTAGGCACACTGATTGTAAATATTGAGTGGTTGTTACTGGCTTATGAAGTTAACATTTTCACCCATTCCTTAGTTAAGAGAGGAGGCCATTTCACACACACACAAAAAGTCAGAAATAATTCTAAATGGCATTCCATATAAATTATATAAGCCAGCAGGAGAATTCAGAACGAAGACCAGTTTTCAAAGAGCTCACTATGTGAATAGGGCTTAAGAGCTCCAAATTTCTGGAAGCTCCTGGAAGGAATAACTGAGGTTTGTTTTAGTAAGCTGGAACAGAATTTGGGGGGAGGAAAGACATCGGATCAGAATAAACATGTTCTTTGAGAACAGAAGTTCATTCTAAGACAAAGGCAAGGGTATATAATATTTCAGTCTACATAACTTGGGAAACTTCTTGGTGAGGAAAACACCCCAAAACATGGGTAAAGGCTGGATATGATGGTGCACACATTTAATCCTAGCACTTGGGAGGCAGAGGTAGGAGGATTGTTGACTTCCAAGTCAACTTGTGTTAGAGTGAGACCCTACCTACAAAGACCCCCCTCCCGCAAAATGGGTAGATGCTGGGATACTATTTTAGTCCTTCAAATATGTTAGGAACTGGGTACAGTGGTGCAGGCTGAAGTAGAAGGATTACAAGTTTAAGGCCAACCTTACCTACACAGAGGCTGTCTCAAATAAAATAGATTTGGGCCAGGCAGATGGCACAGCAGGTAAAAAATCTTGGTGGGCAAGCATGAGGACCTTATATAGCCTGAGACAACCTAAGCTCAGTTCCCCAGAACCCACATAGAAAGCCAGACATGTAACCCAGTCCTGTAGGAGCAGAAGACCAGAGAACTGGTGAGATTCGCTCACCAACAATGGCAGCTCTGGGTTGAGTGAAAGATTCCATCTCAAGGAAACATTGAGTGAGTCATAGAGGAAGACTCGGATGTTCTCTGGCCTCTGCATGCATGTGCATAGGGCACACAGATCTGTACACGTGTATATATGACACTGACACACACACACACACTACACATACACCCAAAATAAAAATTAAAAATAAACAATTGGCACAATAACTTTGCATTTTCCCAGCACCTGTATTCTAAGCCAATTACTACAGGCAATTAATATCCTAGTTGTTCCATGAAACTCTTCTCATGAACTGTGGGTTCTTTTTTGTCTTTAATTGTTGGAAGGTAAAATATACTCCAGGGAGTAAGGAGAAGGCAGGAGACTAGGTAACACAAAAGAACACAATGAAAAGTCTCCCAGGACTTCAGGCTCCCTCTTCAGACAAATCTCGCTGAATATTTTCAACAGTAGCTTTCCAGTGATACTCTGTACAACCTTATCGACAAAGCCCCACTTATTTTTTGTTTTGTTGTTTAATTTTATTGCATGTGTTTGCGTGTGGTGTACATGAGGGTGTAAGTGCATATTTATATGTGTGGACATGTGCATGAGTGCATGTGTGTGGAGGCTAGAGAATACCCTTGGGTGGAGTTCCTCAGGTGTGCATCCACCTTTTTGAGACAAAGTCTCTGACGATCTGTAGCTGGCTAGTGAACTCCAGGGATCTACCTGTCTCTCCTTCCCAGGATGGGGAATATGGGCACACGTCATGGTGCCTGATTTACATGGGTGCTGGGGATTAAACTAAGGTCCACAAGCAGTCTACCTAAAACTGAGCCACTTTTATATCCTTTTCTGTGAATTGTCGATATTTTTTGCCTGTTATATTACTGCCCCTTCTCTAATTGGCTTTGAAGGCTCTTTATTTAGAAAATCGGATTTCATTTTCATGTACATGATAGATAGGTCGTTTCCCTAGCTTGTTTGCATATTTTAAAAATATTTTTATTTATTTATTTAGTTGAGAGAGGGAAAGAGGCAGAGAGAGAGAGAGAGAGGGAGAAGAATGGGCACACCAGGGCTTCTAACCACTGCAAACAAACTCCAAATGCACGTGCCACCTTGTACATCTGGCTTATGTGGGTCCTGGGGAATTGAACTGAGGTCCTTGGGCTTTGCAGGCAAGCTCCTTAACTGCTAAGCCATCTCTCCAGCCCTGTGTATTTTTATCACAGAGAAATTGTCTATCCAGCCACTTGACTAAAGTCCTTTTCTTTCTTATAATCGATGTGAGCTTATCATCTGGATTCCTAAAAATATACAACCACCATGCTTAATCCCAGTACTCGGGATGTGGAGGCAAGAGGATCAAGGTCATCCTCAGCTACATACTGAGTTTGAGGCTAGCCTGGACTAAAGGGAGACCCTTTCTCAAAACAACAAAATATACTGATATGATGGGCTGGAGAGATGGCTTAGCAGTTAAGGCACATGCCTGCGAAGCCTAAGGACCCCGGTTCGATTCTCCAGGTCCCCCGTAAGCCAGATGCACATGCGTCTGGAGTTCACCCACAGTGGCTAGGGGCCCTGGCATACCCATTTTCTCTCTCTCTCTCTGTAATAAATAAATAAAAATAAAATCATATATATATACACATACATACATACACACACACTGACATGATCTATACACCATAGCTGTGTGTTTCCTACCCTCTGAAGTCATTCTCTAGTTAATGATAATTATGACAGTGTCCATCACTGAATGACCTCTGACTTGAACAGGAATGCTTCCCAGGCTTTACATGAAAAGATGATACTGGTTTGGCTTGTTAACACTGTTTCTTTGAAGAACTTTCTGCACACAGTAAAAAGTTAACTCCTTGTTCCTGAGTGCTTTTTATGTGGTCAATCAGTTGATGGTGGTCTTTGGCATAGCACTTGCTATCACTGATAAGGTCAGAGGGGCCACAGCTGGCTGGGGATGTAGCTCAGGTAGCAGAGCACTGCCTAGCATCCCCAGCATGAAATAAAGACAGAGAGGGAGGAAGGGAGGGAAAGAGAAGGAGACAGGAAAAGAGAGAAGGAGGGAAAGGGGAGGGAAAGAAGAGAGAAATGAGGGATGGAGGAATGGAGAGAGAGAGAAAGAAAACAAGTGAGCTGAATATGGCTCAGTTAGTAGAGTGCTGCCCAATCATTCATGAAACCCTGTGTTCCGAGCCCCGAGTTCAAACTCCAGCCCTGCACAAACCAATGGTGGTGGAGCACACCTGTAATTCCAGCACTAAGGCGGTAGAGGCAGGCAGTAGGATGAAATTCAAGGTCATCCTCAGCTACATAGGGAGTTCAAGAACAGCTCGGGCTATGTGAGACCTCAGGTAGGGGAAGGGCAGGGAAAGTAATAGCCATCTATGACTTTGTATTTACATTACACTCTCTAACACTATAAATAATTCATAATTACTCATTGAAATACTTAACCCATCTTATCAGGTCTTGCATGGTATGAAAAGGCAGTTATCTCATATTACAGTCATGAAATAATTCTGCACACCTCCTTTCTTCACCATGGTACTTTTATGAGAACTAAAATTCAGACCTGATTCCCAAGCCATCCCGTTCAGAAAAAGCAGCAGATGCCAGTTACAACCAGTGCTATCCAATGTCCTCTTCCTGCAGGCACCCTCCAAGTTAATGTGAGAGCCTCGCCATCTGCACGGCATCAGCCAGCATTGGCCATGCTCAGTGATACGCGATGTTGCCGACATTCCTCAGCAATTAGAATTCCTTTCAGTGCAATGGAGGTGCACACAGCTGGAACTGCAGACTAGGCCAGCACCAGGCACATTGATTGTACATTACTTAAGCCTTGCTTTAAAACAATAAACGGGGTCTTTCCCGTTAATCCAGAAATGCAGGAGCAACATTTCACTTAGTTTAAATGAATTAGATTGCATCTGGAGACACAACAGTAATTCTGAAATTATAATGGAAGATATACCTGATCTTCCCTGGACTCTGCTATGTACCCTTTTTATTTATTTATCTAAAAACAGAGCTCCATGGCTGTCCTTTAACTAGAATGGCCTTAGGGACTTTAGGGAGCTAGGGAGAGAGCCACAGAGAACATTGTGGACAAGCATGTGAGGCAAGCCTTTCTCTTGATAAAATTCACTTACAAAACAGCAAACTAACCCATGGCTTAAACTGTTTAGTGGCAAAAACAGATTTCTTTTTTTTTTTTTTTTTGTTCTGGTTTTTTGATTTTTCAAGGTAGGCTTTCACTCTAGCTCAGGACAGCATGGAATTCACTATGTAGTCTTAGGCTGGCCTCGAACTCACAGTGATCCTCCTACTTCTGCCTCCCAAGTGCTGGGATTAAAGGTGTGCACCACCACGCCCAGGAACAGATTTCTTTTTATAAAAAAAAAAGTCTTTATTTGGCCTTTAATCCCAGCACTTGGGAGGCAGAAGTAGGAGGATCACCGTGAGTTCGAGGCCAGCCTGAGACTACATAGTGAATTTCAGGTCAGCCTGAGCTACAGTGAGAACCCTACCTCGAAAAACAAAAACAAACAACCAAAAAAAAAAAAATTAACTTCCGAAGTGGTTGTGAAATTACAGGGAAAAAAAAAAAAACAGATCCATATAAGAATCCTAAAAGTTAGGTTTTCTCAATCAGAAAATTAAGAGCATTGTTACAATACCAAATATTGCATCCATCCGAGGTTTTTTTTTTTTTTTTTTTTTTTTTTTTTGGTTTTTCGAGGTAGGGTCTCACTCTGGTCCAGGCTGACCTGGAATTAACTATGTAGTCTCAGGGTGGCCTCGAACTCCCGGCGATCCTCCTACCTCTGCCTCCCGAGTGCTGGGATTAAAGGCGTGCGCCACCACGCCCGGCCCATCCGAGGTTTTTGAACCACTGAATAAGATGGACGATGTGGTACCCACAAATGTGTTGTTACACAACTGCCAGCCTGGTTAACTGGATCACTGGGCTAATGCTGAAATATTATGGATGTTTCTTTTTCCTTCCTTCCTTTCTTTTCGGATCTGGAGAAAATGTGTTACAAGTTACTCAGTCTCCAAGACCTCTCAGTAGAACCCCCAAAAAAGAAGAGTAGGAAAAACCCAATGCTCAGAAACAACTCTCACAGTTCCAAATCGGACACCTTGAACACTGACAAACAGAATTAGAAAAAAAAAATCTGGGGCTGGAGAGATGGCTTAGTGGTTAAGGCATTTGCCTGCAAAGCCAAGGATCCCGGTTCAATTCTCCAGGACCTACATAAGCCAGATGCACAAGGGGGCACATGCATCTGGAGTTCATTTGCAGTAGCTGGAGACCCTGGCATGCCCATTCTCTCTCTCTCTCTCTCTCTGCCTCTTTCTCTCTCATAAATAAGTATATATATATATATATATGTGTATGTATATATATATGTATGTGTGTGTGTGTGTATATATATATATATATATATATATATATATGCATGTATGTATGTATTTTAAAAATCTAAAGCTGAAGAGATGGCTCAGCAGTTAAAGACACTTGCTTGCAAAGCCTAATGGCCTAGGTTCACTTTCCCAGTATCTATATAAAGCCAGATGCACAAAGTGGAGCATGTGCTACTTGCAGTAACAGGAGGCCTTATGCCCATTCTCCTTGTTTCCTCAAAAAAATAATTTAAAAATATATTTTAAGGCTGGAGAAATGTCTCAGTAGTTAATGCACTTGCTTGCAAAGCCTTACAACCCAAGTTCAATTCCCCAATACCCATGTAAAGCCAGATGCACAAAGTGATACATGTGTCTGGAGTTCATTTCCAGTAGCAGGAGGCCCTGGCATGCCCATACTCACTCTCCTTCTGTCTGCTTCTTTCTGTCTCTCTCTCTCTCTCTCTCTCTCTCTCATAAATAAACAAAATTTAAAAAATAATTCTGGGATTGGGGAGATGACTCCTTGGGTAAAGCGCTTGCTGTATAAACATGGAGGACCTGAGTTCAGATCTCCAACACCCATGTAAAAATCCAGATGGAGAGCTGGTGAAATGGCTTAGCAGTTAAAGACGGTTGCCTGTAAAACCAAAGGACCCGGGTTCAATTCTCCAGGACTTACATAGGTGGTGCATGTGTCTAGTGTTTGCTTGCAGTGGCTAGAGGCCCAGATGCACCCATTCTCTCACTCTCTATCAGCCTCTTTCTCTTTCAAATAAATAAAAATAAAATATTTTTTTAAAAATCCAGATGGTATGTGCTAGCACTGGGGAAGTAGAGAGCTTGCTGGGTGAGTGCCAGGATCCACGAGACATGACACCCTGTGTCAAAAAATAAGGTACAGTAATAAACCTAAAAAATAAATAAATAAGTGAACAGCAATTTGAGGAAGATACCCAATGTCAACCTCTGGTCCCAACATGCACACATGTATACCTGCACACACATATACCCACATACATGTACATGCATGCACACATACCCCACACACATATAAGCAAAAAATACAATAATAAAATTTACAAATACAGATAGAAATAAAACATATGGAAGATTTCCTGTCTCAAGTCCTGTACCTTCCTAAATTTGAGAAGCCTAAGCAAAACTGCTGTTCAAAACAAGATGCGGTATGTCTTAAAACTGATCAGATCATTTATTTCATCAATTCACAGTTAAACAAATGTTTTTAATGATCTTGCGTGGTGTATGTGTATGCATGTATGTGTGCAGGTCAGAGGACAATTTTGGGTCCATCCTCGCCTTCCACCTTGTTTTCAGGCAGGGTGTCTCACTGTTCGCCACTCCCTTTCGGAATTCCTGAGAAGTTCTCCCATCTGGGCTTCATTCTCACTGTACACACCCTGGGATTACAGACGGTCTGGGGATGGGAACTCAGGTACGCACATTTTATCCACTGAGCCATCTCCCCAGACCTCATGACGGGTCTTGAAGCAAAGTTTCGCCTGCCTTGGTGAGGTTCCTTATGGGAAAAGCTGACAAAGCCTGCACACTCCATAGTTCTTCATCTTTCTTAAGAAAAAGTGAACTACTTTGAATCAATTAGCCCGTATGCTGGGATTGATTAATTAAAATTGTTGACTGCTGGGGCTGGAGAGATGCCTAAGCGCTTTAGGCATCTGCCTGCAAAGCCAAAGGATCAGGGTTTGATTCTCCAGGTCCCACGTAAGCCACATGCACAAGGGGGCGCATGCATCTGGAGTTTGTTTGCAGTGGCTAGAGGCCCTGGTGCGCCCATTCTCTCTCTCTCTCTCTCTCTCTCAAATAAATAAATAAATAAATAAAATATTTTTAAATGTTGACTGCTATTATTACAACTCTTTCACTCCAAGTTTCATCATTCCAATACAAAGACACAATTTGGCCTTTGTCATGTGATCCAACTTTAAAAATAGCCTCACATTTCCATAAACATCAAGAAGTCTCTTTCCTCTCTCTACTTGGAATTAGAATTTTTCTCTTCACAATACACAGTCACATTCCAAAAAGCATGAACATCCAAGGAGGTCTGAGGGTATTTCAAGGCATAAGACAGACACACAGACAGACAGACAGACACACACACACACACACAGAGAGTTTAGGCATTTGGCATTTCAACTAACTTAACATTGAAATGAAATTTAATTTTCTTGAATAGTACTGTGAAACCCTTAGAGCCCAAAATTCTATTCTTTTAACCAAAGTGACCTAAATAAGTATCTGGGATTCATTGTGTGCCACATAGGAACAAAGTTTTTGCAAATCCTGCTTGAATTTGAAATCAAAATTTTCATGAAAAGATTTGTTTTGTCAGTAATACTAAGATGTCTGAAAGATAATGTTCTTTAACAAAGATCACAAGAAATTGTACATGTTATGCCCCCAAACTTAATGAAACTATTTCAAACCCATTAACCCATTTCCTACTAAAATACCACAAAGGCATTCATTAAGATTATATTATTTCAACTACAAAGACTCAAAACATTCTTCTGCTGTACAGAGAACATTTCCAAAGCATTTCAATGTATTACCCAACAGCTTTCAAAATGAAAAAGGTCCATGGGGAAGAGGGAACAGAAATGTAATCAGTGCACAAAATCAATGCTTGGTATAAATGAAACACAAGCACTGTATTTTAGCAAAATTCTGAATATCAAGGTTGAAACCAACAGAAAGCAGACACACTCAACAGTGGGTAGCCAATTTCACACTCCTGTGAGAAGACCAAAGCCTTTTATAATAGACTTGAAATTCACTTTATATGAGGAAACTGGGATCCAGAAAGGTAATTAATCTGTGGTATATCATGCAGCTGACATGGGACCCATCCAAGTCTCCTGATCTAACACATACTGTTCACCACCAAAGCCAGTTAACCATGGACTCCAGAGTTCACAACGATCTTTAAATGTGCCAATGTTGCCAGGTGTCATGGCACACGCCTTTAATCCCAGCACTCGGGAAGCAGAGGTAGGAAGATCACTATGAGTTCAAGGCTACCCTGAGACTACATAGTTAATTCTAGGTCAGCCTGGACCAGAGTGAGACCTTGCCTCGAAAAAAACAAATAAAAAAATTAAATAAATAAATAAATAAAAATGCCAATGTCTACATTGTCTTTGGCATATATGACAGTATAGTGGTCACTGGAAAGCTACAATAGCCCTGAGTTTAAAGTCACCCTACGATTACATAGTAAATTCCAGGTCAGCCTGTGTTAGAGCGAGACCCTAAAAACAGAAAGAAAGAAAAAAAGAAAGAAAGAAAGAAAGAGAAAGAGGAAAGAAAGAAAGAGAGAAGAGACTAAACACAGAAATGAATTCTGAAACTCTAGCAAAAATTTTCAACTTTGGAGAGATTGTTCCCAAAGATTCCGACTTCCCTTAACAATCATAGAGATGAGGCCAGAACCGATCTTCACCAAAATATCTAGTTCCCATGTTTTCACACAAGTTAACGGACAATGGGCATTGTGCATACATAAAGGAGCCACCGAATCCCCCAATCCCACTGATCCCATTCACAGATGCTCTCAATCACATCTGGAGGAGGGAGTTAGGCTCACCTGACACTTCCCTAGCAATAGACCCCAACACTGAAGCATTTTGGCATCTTTGACCAAAATTAACAAACTCAAGCCTACCTTTTACCAGGAAAAGGTCTAAATCAGGTAACTACTGTCGGCTAATATACACCTGACAAAAACACTAGTTAAAACCTTCTAAAACACTGATGTCAACTCTACCCAAATTTCTGCTGAAACCAATTAGATGTCAATTACAGATTACATTGTAAACCAGGACCAAAGCTATCAGGAAGGAAACTTTTACAAGTATTACAATGTCAAAGAATGTAACTTTTAAAATGTAGCCACAAAAATAACAATGTGCATATTGTATCTATCAAGTGAGAAGGGCTTCCTAGGCCTTGAACCAGGTTAGTGTTTTTCCAGAAGCAAAGATGCCTAACAAGAACAGGGTCTGCATTGGATTCAAATCAGCTGACCCCACATCTTCAGAAAGAAAGAAAAAAAAAAGATACCCACCAGTTATAAACACAAAAATATAGAACACTCAACAGCTACTAACTTTCCAAGTAGATTCCAGCTTGAAAAACAACCTGTATGTCCACAGATTTTTACCGATGACCTTATGACCACGCATCTGCCATGAAATATCCCCAAAGCTCTGAAGAGACTGGACCAGCCCCGGACTTTCCAGTCATCACCACAGTGGCTACTAAACAGAAAAATCCAGGGGAAACCTCTGACAGGCTTTAGTCTCAACTTTGCGTTTCCTTTCCAGAGCTGGCAATACCAGAGTTTGGAAAGTCCCAAAGCCAGCTGTGTCTGCAAGGCTACAATCCAGCCTTGGGGAGAGATTGAAACCCGCAAGGCCCAGAGTGGGAGCTTCTTGAAGGGAGGTAGCAGCCCCGGGTTGGGGCTGAGGGCAGTGAGAGGACAAGATGTGGCTCAGGGGTCCTGAATGTCCACCTGCGAGGGAAGGACAGCTGTGACAGGCAGCTCGTCTCTCCCGCATCCAAACCACCACCCCCCTCCCCGCGGAGCTTCGCGCTCACCCTTGAAGGTGGCACTACAGAGCCACCTAGGAACACGGGCGTTCCACTGAAGACCCAGTGGGGGAATCAGGGAGCCTGCGCTGGTGCAGCTGCCACCGCCACGGCTCGGCGTGTGTGGGAGAAGGAGGATCGCGCCTGAACAGGGGCTCGGGTGAGGGTAAGGATGGCGAGGGCAATGCAGACAAGGTGGGAACCGAAAAAGCCCACACTCTGGAGCACAAAGTGGCCTGGCCTCAGCGAGAACGGAAGTGGACTAGACTGGAGAGCTCTGGGCTGGGGGAGTTGGGGGGAGCGAGAACATGCCTGGGAGACACTAGCTACCAGACAGGCTGGAGGAATTCGCCACTGAAGAAAGGGGTGGAGGCCGCGAGACAGGAGTGGGGGCGGGGCCAGAAGGGGTTGGAAAGGAAGAAGATGGGAGATGAGGAGGGGGTGAGGAGGTGTGTGTATGTGGGGGCAGGATGGCAGAAGTAGGGTACCAGTAGGGACAAAGTGAGACAGTGAGAGAGGACAGTTTGGAGAGGAAGGAAGAAAGCAACAGAGAGGATGAGGAGGTGGTGAGACGCGATGGGGGCAGGTGGGGGAAGAGGAAGAAGAAAGGGATGGGAAAGGAGGAAGGGAAGAAGGAACATGAAGGCGGGATCTGGAAGTAGAGAAGCGAGGAGGCTGGTGGAAAGAGGTAGGGGTGAGGGGAAGGATGGGAGGGAGTGATGATGAAGGGTGGGTGGGTGGGTGGGTGGATGGAGCCAAAGGGGTAGCAGCGAGGGGGCGGGGCCTGGGGGAGGGAAATCGGCCAGGGGCAGGTGTGGAGCGAGACGGGGGGCGTGGCCAGAGAGGTGATGGGCGGGGCCTAAAGAGGAGTATCTAAGGGAGCAGGTGTGGGGAGACACAGGGGGCGTGGCCATGGAGGTGATGGGCGGGGCCTGAAGAGGAGGAGCTAAGTGGGGGGGCAGGTGGGGGCAAAGGGGACGCCCGGGTCCAGAGACTAGGGAGAGGAAAAGGGGGCGGGGCCTGGGGAGAGGACTGGCTGGGGGCAGGTGTGGGGCAGAGGGTCCACCGTGGGCGGGGCCTGGCTAGGAGCAGCTGGGGGCAGGTGTGGAGCGCTGGGGGCGGGGCTTGGGGAGGAGTAGCCCAGGGCAGAAGGGGGGGCTCTGGGGGCGGGGCCTAGGCGAGGCGAGGGGGCGGGGCCGGGAGAGCAGCGAGGGGCACAAGCCGAGGGGGTGACGAGGTCCTGGGACAACGGCCGGCATGGTGGCGGGCGTGGGGGGTGGGGGGAGAGGGCCACTTCCAATGGCGCCCCGCGGGGAGGGGGGGTCTCGGCGGCGGGCTTGGGGGCGCGCGGGCCTCCCGCTGGCCCTACCTGTCAGACGGATCTTGATGCTGGAGCCGTTCCTGCGCGTCCCGGGGTTCGACATCTCCCGCCAACGACCAGGCAGCGGCGGATCGGTCGTCGCAGCAGCCGCCGCCGCCCCCCAGCCCGACCCGGCCCGGCCCCGCCGCCACCGCCACCGCCGCCTCAAGGTTACGGCTCCGGGCTGGGCGCCGGGGTCCGAGCCGGGACACAAACTCCCTCCGCGGCCCAGGCGTCGGGACGCTGGGCGGATGGTGGAACCGGAGAATGAGCGCTTGGCCCGGCCTTCCGATCCAGATCGCTCCTGACTGTCGAGCCCGGTCCAGAGCCGCCGGCACCACCACCACCACCACCACAGCCGCCGCCGCCGCCGCCGCCGCCGCCTCCTCCAATCTCCCTCAGAGCCGGACGCCCGCCGCCCTCGCTGCTTCCGCCGCCGCCGCCTCCCCAGGCTGCGCGCGCGCCCGCCGCCTCGCCGGCCCGGCCCTGCGCGCACCCGGCCGTACGTGCGTGCGCGCGGCCGTGAGGCGCGCCGCGACGTCGCCCGTCCCCCGCCTGTCCCGGCGCGCGCGCGCGCTGAGGGGGTTTCGCGCCTCTCGTGTCCCGGGGCGGATGGGGAGCCTGGAAACCGGCGGGCGAGCCCCGGGGGGTGTGGGGAGTCGGGCGGCGCGTCCTCCCGCGCTCTGTCGCCTCGCGTCCCAGCCGCGGGGTCCGAAGCGATCGATTCCGACGCGGCGTGGATTTTCCAGCGTCGGATTTGAAGAAGGCTCCGAGCTCGCCAGGGGATCGAGGGTGGCAGGAAACGCGAGGCACCCTGTGCACGAGCGTGCGCGGTCATTCATTCATTTATTTATTTTGAAGAGCAGCTAGGTCCATCCTGCAAGTTCAAGGGAGGGACTTCCCACAGACCCTGAGACCCGGTAGGTGCGACTCTGCAACTGGTGGGTTCAATAGACCCGTGACAAAGTTGCTAGGCGCGCAGGAAGTACCATATATGGACCAGCCAAACAGGATGAGCGGTATAAAGGGTAGATAGAGGTGGATGCCTTGCTGTTACGGAATCTGTGTAATTTAACCAACCCAGAAAAAAGAAAAGAGGAGAGGAAAAGAAAGAAAGAAAAAGAAATCGGGTTTGTGTGATTTCCTGCTTTTTGCTAAATTTTCCCCTCTCAGAGTGGCAGGTAAAAACTAAAGAGTTGATTTCACCAGCAAATTGATCCCTATGGTAATATGTTACCAAAACAAAACAGAATGCGGTGAGAAATGATGTGTTTACGTGTATATGACCCACAACCTACCTAATCCATTTAATGGACGAAGTCTTGTAGTGCCCTTTTTTGGTTTGTGTCCCAAAGACACCAGGCTCTGGACCCTGCTGCCATCCATTCCCTCTATCTTGAGGATTTCTTTGGGGGGGGGGGAGGCGTCACAGTCTTTAGATTAAAGGGACTACTCCCAGCACTTCCCTCCTCCTTTGGAGACAGGGATACTGTAGCTCAAGCTGACCTGGAACTTGTCCTCCTGCCTCAGCCTCCTGATGCTAGGATTGCCAGTGAGCACACCATGCCTGACCCTGCCCTACACCGTTTCTATGTCTCTGTGTGGCTCAGACTTTGAATTATGCTAGGGAAATAAATATCCAAGAACACAGTCTTGTAGTAACAGCTGTAGATCAGACTCCAGCTCCGTGTCCACTTGGAAGTATTTGCACTGAGCCAGTAAGTCTCTGAATCTAACCCCTTCCCCTCTTTGTGTGAGTGTGGTGCAGGCGTGCGTGCCACAACCATTGTGAAGTCAGAGGACAACTCCCGGGTCAGTCCTTCACCTTGGCTGAGGCAGACTGAGTTTCCCTTTACTTTTGTTGTTTTATTTTGTTTTGTTTTTGTTTTCCAAGGTAGGGTCTCACTCTAGCTCAGGCTGACCTGGAATTCACTATGTAGTCGCAGGGTGGCCTGGAACACATGGTGATCCTACCTCTGCCTCCCGAATGCTGGGATTAAATAAAGGTGTGCGCCTCCACGCCTGGCTTTCCCTTGACTTTTGTTGATGGTGGTTTTTGTTTTTCAAGGTAGGGTCTCGCTGTAACCCAGATTGACCTGGAATTCACTATTTAGTCTTAAGGTAGCCTCCAATTCATGGCGATACTCTTACCTCTGCCTCCTGGGTGCTGGGATTTAAGGCGTGTACCACCACGCCCGCATCCCCTGACATTTTAAAATTATTTTATTTTATTTTTATTTATTTTTTTGGGAGAGAGAGAATGGGGAATTGAACCTAGGTCCTTTGCCTTTGCAGGCAAATGCCTTAACCACTAAGCCATCCCTCCAGGCCATTATTTAAAAGAGTATGGAATGAGGCCTGGAGAGGTTGCTTAGTGGTTAAGCGCTTGCCCATGAAGCCTAAGGACCCCGGTTCAAGGCTCGGTTCCCCAGGACCCATGTAAGCCAGATGCACAAGGTGGCGCATGTATCTGGAGTTCATTTGCAGTGCTGGAGGCCCTGCCTCTTTCTCTGTCTGTCATTCTTAAATAAAAAATAAGCAAACAAACAAAAAAAAAGTATGGAACAGCAAGACGTGATGGCACATGCCTTTAATCCCAGCACTCGGGAGGCAGAGGTAGGAGGATCACCGCGAGTTCAAGACCACCCTGAGACTACATAGTGAATTCCAGGTCAGCCTGGGCTAGCACGAGACCCTACCTGAAAAAAAAAAGGGGTGAGGCAATGGCTTAGCGGTTAAGGTGTTTGCCTGCAAAGCCTAAGGACCTGGGTTCAATTCCCCAGGAACCACGTAAGCCAGATGCACAAGGAGGCGCATGCGTCTGGAGTTCATTTGCAGTGGCTGGAGGCTCTGGTGCGCCCATTCGCTCTTTCTCTCTGCCTATTCCTCTCTCATAAATAAATAAATAAATAAATAAATAAATAAATAAATAAAATATCTTTAAAAAAAAAAAAAAGGAGGCTACCTGCATGGCCAAGCCTTCTCATTTAAAAATATATATATGGAACGCTTTACAAATTTGCATGTCATCCTTGCACAGAGGCCATGCTAATCTTCTCTATCGTTGCAATTTTAGTATATGTACTGCCAAAGCAAGCACTTTGTTTTTATTTATTTATTTGAGAGAGAGAAAGAAGAAGATACAGAAAGAGAATGGGCGCACCAGGGCCTCCAGCCACTTCAAATGAACTGATAACATGGGTCCTGGGGAATCGAATCTGGATCCTTTGGCTTGGCAGACAAACACCTTAATCACTAAGCCATCTCTCTAGCCCTCCCCCGAATTCTTCATGGCAGTCTAGCGGACCTGAGAGCCCCCAAAGGAATCTCTCCTGTCTTGTCTCCCATCTCACCTTCACACTGGGATTACAGACCCTTGCTACAAACCTCTGGCTTTGTGTGGGCTCTGCGTATCCCAACCCAAGTTTGGCTTGCATCTCAAGTGCTTTATCCCCTGAGCCATTTTCTCAGCCTCTATTCCTTTTTTTGCCAAACTATGTCTGTCTGTCTCTCTCTTCTTCCTCCCCCTCTCCTTTCAAGCACCTGGTCCTTTCCCCAGCTGTTCCTGACATAGAAGCCTTTTATTACTTCTCCTTATTGTTTTCTTACCTGACTAGATGTCTGGACTTTTCTTCCCTTGATTGTTTCCTCAACCTCTGACTCACAAGTTTGCCTCCGGAGGTTACTGAATGTCCTTTCCTTTACTCATTAGCACATAGGCACTGTTGTCATTTAGCCAAGGCATACCTAACAGTTTTATTTTGCCATCGCCTACGTGGAAGCTAGTGGTTTTTGTTTGTTGGTTGGTTTTTGTTTTTGAGACAGGTTCTCATGTAGCCCAGGCTGGCCTCAAACTCACTGTGTAGTAGCTGAGGATGACCTTGAACTCTTGATCCTCCTGAGTGCTGGGATTACAGGCATGCAGCATGCAATGCTGGGGATCAAGTGCAGGGCATTGTGCCAACAGCTGCCACCACCCCCCCCCCACACACACACCAGCCCAAAGCTGATGTTTTATTCTTTTAGCAAGCATCGGACACCTAGGATGTGGCCAGGAACAAGGATCACAAAGTCAGACGTGGCTTCAGCATTTTCCAGCTCTGTCGTCTGGATGAGCAGCTAATACTGACTCTGTGACAGAGATGGGTGACGAGGTTTAGAATATAGATGACAGAGCAATTTTGCCTCAGAAAGAAATGGAAATGGGGCTGGAGCGATGGCTCAGTCATTAAGGCATTTGCCTACAAAGTTTGATGACCCAGGTTCAATTCCCCAATACCCACGTAAGCTAGATGCACAAGGTGGCGCATGCATCTGGAGTGTGTTCGCAGTGGCTAGAGTCCCTGGCATGCCCGTTCTCTCTCTCTCTCTCTCTCTCAAATATTTTTAAAAACAAAGAAATGGGAACATGTCAAGAACCACAGAAGGGTTGGAGGGACAAATCAGTGGTAAAGTGCTTCTCGCAAGCATGTGGACCTGAGTTCAAGCCCCAGTACCCCATGTAAAATGCTGGGCATAATGGTACCTGTTCATAATCCCAGTACTGGGCAGAGACAGGATTATCCTTGGGGCTCTCTGGCCAGTCAGCCTAGCATACTGGACAGGTCCCAATCCAGTGAGACAGCCTGTCTCGAAACAGATGGACACATGGTACCTGAAAAACAACATGAGATAGTCCTCCGGCACCTACACACACACACACACACGAGTTACAGAAGACATTGAATTATGGCTTAATGGTATTGTTCAAGTTTGCTGGCCATAAAGGTGGGGAAGAGCTAGACACAGTGCCTATAATCCCAGAACTCCAGAGGCTGAGGCAGGAAGATTACCATAATAGAGTGAGATCCTGCCTCATAAAAAGAAAAGAAAGAAAACAAATATTGAGAAGAGGACTGGAGAGATGGTTCAGCAGTTGAGGCACTTGTCTGCAAAGCCTAAAGACCCAAGTTTGATTCCCCAGAACCCACATAAAGCCAAATGCACAAAGTGGTGCATGCATCTGGAGTTTCTTTGCAGTGGCAGGAAGTCCTGGTGCATCAATTCTCTCTCTCCAAATCAATAAATAAAAAAATTTTAATGATGGGAGGGGGGCTGGAGAAATGACTCAGTGGTTAAGGAAATTGCCTGGAAAGCCTGAGGACCCAGGTTTGATTCCCCAGTACCCACACAAAGCCAGATGCATAAGATGGTGCATGCATCTAGTGTTCATTTACAGACGTTAGAAGCCCTGCCGTGCCCATTCTCTGTTATCTGCCGAATTCCCTTTCTCAAATACGTACATATATATACATGTATGTATGTATGTATGCATATGTATGTGTATGTGTGTATGTGTATATATATGTTTTCCAAGGTAAGGTCACATGCTAGCTCAGGCTGACCTGGAATTCACTATGTAGTCTCAGGGTGGCCTTGAGCTCTCGATGATACTCCTACCTCTGCCTCCCGAGTGCTGGGAATAAAGGTGTGTGCCACCATACCCTGCTTTTTGTTTGTTTGTTTTTTAAGGTAGGGTCTCGCTCTAGTTCAGGCGGACCTGGAATTCACTATGGAGTCTCAGGGTGGCCTTGAACTCACAACAATTCCCCCTACCACTGCCTCCCAAGTGCTTGAATTAAAGGTGTATGCCACCACACCTGGCTATAAAATATTTTAAAAATGGTGGAGGGCTGGAGAGATAGCTTAGCGGTTAAGGTGCCTGCCTGCTAAGCCTAAGAACGCTGGTTCTAATCTCCAGTGGATCCAATTTCCAGGTCCCACATTTAGCCAGATGCAAAGTGACGCAAGGGCACAATGCTGCACTTGCCCACAAGGGGGCACACACATCTGGAGTTCGTTCACAGCAGCTGAAAGACTGCTGGCACGTCTATCTCTGTCTCTCTCTCCTCTGTCTGTCTGTCTCTCTCTGTGTCTCTCTCCAAAAATAAACAAAATAATTTAAAAAATGGTAGAAGCCAGGTGTGGTGGCGCACGCCTTTAATCCCAGCACTTGGGAGGCAGAGGTAGAAGGATCACTGTGAGTTTGAGGCCACTGTGAAACTACATAGTGAATTCCAGGTCATCCTGAGCTAGAGTGATCCTACCTCGAAAAAAAAAAAAAAAATGATGGGAAGAGCATTATAGGCATTATAGGCAGGAACAGATTATACAAGGCCATGAGCATGAGTGCATTTTCCAGAGTGGCTGTCAGCGGAAGTACAGTCAGCCATATCTGCTGTAACTTCTTTTTTTTTAAAGATTTTTA
This sequence comes from Orientallactaga sibirica, assembly GCA_036365145.1. NCBI lineage: Eukaryota > Metazoa > Chordata > Mammalia > Rodentia > Dipodidae > Orientallactaga > Orientallactaga sibirica. The sequence continues at coordinate 419,276 of JAEOAD010001941.1, read as the reverse complement.
TTTATTTATTTGAGAGAGAAAGAGGTAAATAGGTAAGAATAGAAGCACCAAGCCATCCTCCCACTATAAATGGACTCCAAATGCATGCACTACTTGTGCATCTGGTTTTATATGGGTCCTGGGGAATCAAACCTGGGACCTTTGACTTTGCAGGCAAGTGCCTTAACCACTGAGCAATCTGTCTAGCCTTCTGCTGTAACTTCAATTGAACACTTTATTGAAAGTTGATAAAGGTGACAAAAGGTATTTGCCCACCTAGAAGTCATCAGCTATAGCCCTGAATGGTGACACACATCTGTGATCCTAGCACTCCAGAGGCTGAAGCAGGAAGATCAAGAGTTCAAGGGCAGCCTCAGCTGCATGGTGAGTTTGAGGCCAGCATGGATTATAGGGCACCTTGTTCCAAAATCAACAGCCACTATTTCTTCTAAGGTTATAAACTGGGCCTCATCAAGCTTAACATGTGGGGCTGGAGAGATGGCTTAGAGGTTAAGGCGCTTTCCTGCAAAGCCAAAGGACCAAGGTTTGATTACACAGGACCCACGTAAGCCAGATAGATGTACAAGGTGGTGCATGCATCTGGAGTTTGCAGCAGCTGGAGGCTCTGGCATGCCCATTCTCTCTTTGCCTCTTTCTCGCTCTCTCTCAAATAAATAAGAATAAAAATATTTTAAAATTTAAAATCTTAATGTGTCTGATAATCTTTGATCCTGGGTTACATATTTTATCAATATATGATTTTCTAGAGCCAGGTGGGACTGTCATAATTGTACCGAGACCAGCACAGACCACGGACATCCTTCTAGCAATGGCTTAACAAATGGCAGTGTTGACCCTGGCTAGCCTCAAACTCACAGTGATCCTCCTACCTCTAGAGGCCTCCCATGAGTGATGGGATTAAAGGCATGCACCACCTAGCCTTCCTTTCATTTCTAATGCTGGCTACTGAGCCAGAACCTCACACATGCTGGGTATGTGCACTACCACTGAGTTATAATACCCTCCAACCCTTAATTTGTTCATTGTTATTCCAAGAGGTATTTGAGATACACACACACAAATGAAGCTTTTTTGTTTGTTTGTTTTGCTCTAGCTCAGGCTGACCTAGAATTCACTCTGCAGTCTCAGGATGGCCTCGAACTCACTGCAGTCCTCCTACCTCTGCCCCTCAAGTGCTGGGATTAAAGGCATGTGCCACCACATGCCCAGTTCTAACCTTTTTTTTTTTTTTTTTTTTTAATGAAAGAGAGAGAGAGAGAGAATATGAATTGGCACGCCGGGGCATCCAGCCACTGTAATCAAATTGTAGAACATGCATCCCCTTGTGTGCATGGGTGACTCTTGCACGTTTGCATCACTGTGCATCTGGCTTACGTGGGACCTGGAGAGTTGAACATGGGTCCTTAGGCTTCTCAGGCAAGTGCCTTAACCTCAAGCAATCCCTTCAGTCCCCCTCCCCCTTATTATTATTATTTTGTTTGGTTTTTCGAGGTAGGGTTTCACTCTAGCCCAGGCTGACCTGGAATTCACTATGTAGTCTCAGGGTGGCCTTGAACTCACAGCAATCCTCCCTCCTACCTCCCTCCCAAGTACTGGGATTAAAGGCATGCGCCACCATGACTGGCTCTTCTTGTTGCATTTTTATTTTTTTGAAACAGGTGGCTCACATAACCCAGGCTGGTATCCAAGTCAATATGTAGCTGAGGATGACCTTGAACTCCTGATTCTCCTTTTTCCACCTTGTGTGTGCTGGGCTTGCAGGCATACACCACCATGCCCAACTCAGCCCAAATTTCTGCTGAGACCTGAAGCTCCAGTCTTACAGTGACTGTGCAGAAAATAGAAGTGTTGATAAATTAGACAAAGATTCCCTAGTCCCCAGAAAGAGGTGGGAGCTGCACCTCATTACTTAAAGGCATGAATAAAAACAAATTAAGTTAATGCGGGGTTTAAAGCATCTAGTTTGTGTGAGGGAAGGATGCAATGTAATTACTAGCTGTACTTTCTGCATAAGGAACATGATCTTTTCAAGGATAGATATTTCTAGTCTGCTTTTTCCAATGCCCATCATCTCACTGTAGTATGCAAAGAACACTTTGTCCATATCCCCATCCTTCTAAATTCCATCAAGCCTCTATGTGCCCAGGACAGCTCTGGGGTAATGGAACTTAGTCTATGAAATTGCATGAAGACTTCAAATGTGTTTCTTCTTGAACTGTATTTTAGAAGGTACAATTTTATCATTTATATGCAAATATTAGTAATATTGCTTCATTTTTCTTGTCTTTGTTGTTCTGTAGACTATCAAGCAAATTTATATTAAGATTCTCCTATGTGGAGCTGGGGAGATGGCTCAGTTAGTAAAGTGCTTGCTGTGCAATCATGAGGACATGAGTTCGAATCCCTAGCACCCATGTAAAAGCCAAGCGTGATTGTTCATGCCTGTCATCTCAGCACTGTGAAAGCGGAGACAAGGAGGATACTTAGGGCTTTCTAGCTAGCTAAACTAAACTAATTTAATCTCTCTCTCTCTCTTTCTGTGTCTGCCTCTGTCTCTAATAAATAAATAAATAAATAAATAAATAAATAAATAAATAAATAAATAGAGGGCTGGAGCAATGGCTTAGTGGTTAAAGCACTCACCTACAAATCGAAAGAACCTATGTTTGATTCTCCCATGTAAGGACCCATGTAAGCCAGATGCACAAGGTGGCCCATGCATCTGGAGTTTGTTTGCAGCAGCTGATGTCCCTGGCGCACCCATTCTCTCACTCTCTGTCTACCTCTTTCTCTCATAAATAAATAAATAAATAAATAAATAAATAAATAAATAAACAAACAAACAAACTTAATCCATAAGCTGAGCTTCAAGTTCAATGAGAGACCTTGTCTTAAAAAATAAGGCAGGCCGGGCGTGGTGGCGCCCGCCTTTAATCCCAGCACTCGGGAGGCAGAGGTAGGAGGATCGCCGAGAGTTCGAGGCCACCCTGAGACTACATAGTTAATTCCAGGTCAGCCTGGACCAGAGTGAGACCCTACCTCGAAAAACCAAAAAAAAAAAAAAAAAAAAAAAGGCAGAAACCAGGTGCGGGGGCACACGCCTTTAATCCCAGCACTCAGGAGGCAGAGGTAGGAGAATCGCCAAGAGCTTGAGGCCACCCTGAGACTACGTAGTGAATTCAGGTCAGCCTGGACTAGAGTGAAACCCTACCTCAAAACAAAAACAAAACAAAGCCGGGAGGCAGAGGTCAGGAGGCAGAGGTAGGAGGATCGCTGTGAGTTCGAGGCCAGCCTGAGACTACATAGTTAATTCCAGGTCAGCCTGAGCTAAAGTGAGACCCTACCTCAAAAACCAAAAAAAAAAAAAAAAAACAAAACAAAAAAGAAAAAGGTAGAGAGTGATAGAGGGAGACACCCAATATTGACCTCAGGCTTCCATGTGCACATGGATCTGCACACATACGAACACATTCACATAGACACACGCACAGCGCACACACACAAACACATTCATACAGACACATGCACAGCATGCACACTCACAAAAGGGGGCAACTAGAGAGATGGCTCAGCAGTTAAGGTACTTGCTTGCAAAGCCTCATGGCCCTGGGTTCACTTCCCCAGTACACACATAAGGCCAGATGCACAAAGTGGATCACACATCTAGAGTTTGTTTGCAGTGGCAGGGGGCCCTGGAATGTCCATCCTCTGTGTCTGCCTCTTTCTTTCTCTCTAATAAGTAAAAAAAAAAAAAAAAATGTTTTTTAAAGAATTTCCTGAGCTGGACATGGTGGCACACGCCTTTAATTCAGTACTCGGGAGGCAGAGGTAGGAGGATTGCTAGGAATTTGAGGCCACCCTGAGACTACATAGTGAATTCCAGGTTAGCCTGGGCTAGAGCAAGACCCTACTTCGAAAAACAAAACAAAAAAAAATATTTTTAGGGCTGGAGAGATGGGTTAGCCATTAAGGTGCTTTCCTGTGAAGCCTAAGGACCCATGTTTGACTCCTCTGATCCCACGTAAACCAGATGCACAAGGTTACACATGCACACAAAGCGGCACAAGCGTCTAGAGTTTGATTACAGTGGCTGGAGGCCCTGGCTTACCAATTCCCTCTCTCTTGCTTGCTCTCACTCTCTCATTAAAAAAATAATAAATAAATAAATAAAAGGCCAGACTGTTGGGCTTGCCTCAAAAGAAAAAGAAAAAAGAAGGCCGGGCATGGTGGCGCATGCCTTTAATCCCAGCACCTGGGAGGCAGAGGTAGGAGGATTGCCATATGTTCAAGGTCACCCTGAGACTACATAGTTAATTCCAGGTCAGCCTGAGCTAGAGCGAGACCCTACCTGGAAAAAAAAAGAAGAAGAAAAGAAAAAGAAAAGTAAAAGAAAAGAAAGAAACTATTGTCCCTTCTAAAAAAAAGTTTTTAAATATTTTATTGATATTTATTTATTTATTTGATAGAGAGAGAGATAATGGGCACGCCAGGGCCTCCAGTCATTGCAAATGAACTCCAGATGTGCACACCCCCTTGTGTATCTGGCTAACATGAGTCCTGGGGAATTGAACCTAGGTCCTTTGGCTTTGCAGGCAAATGCCTTAACCACTAAGCCATCCCTCCAGTACTAAAAAATGTTTTTAAATGTATTTGTAAGAATAGAGGGTGGGAGAGAGAGAGAGAGATCCTTGCACAGAGAATGGGCACACCAAGGCCTCTTGGCACTACAAACTCAAATACATGGGCAACTTTGTGCATCTGGCTTTATGTGGGTACTGGGAAATTGAACCCAGGTCATTTGGCTTTGCAGGCAAGTGCTTTTAACTGCTGAACCATTTCCCAGGCTGCAAACTTTGCTTTTAAAAAAATAATTATTTTTAAAATTTATTTGTTTGCAAACAGAGGGAGGGAGGGAGGAAGAGAGAGAGAGTGAGAGAGAGGAAATATAAATGGACATGCCAGGGCCTCTAGCTGTTGCAAATGTACTCCAGATGCATGTGCCACCTTGTACATCTGGCTTTACATGGGTACTGGGGAATTGAACCCAGGTTGTTAGACTTTGCAGGCAAGTGCCTTAACTACTGAGCAATTTCCCAGCCCACAAGCTTTGCTTTTTTAAAAAAATTTTTTTAATTTATTTTATTTACTTGAAGTGAGAAGTAGAGAGCGGGGAAGAGAATGGGCACGCCAGAGCTTTCAGCCACTGCAAATCAATGAACTGCAGATGTGTGCACCACCTTGTGCATCTTGCCAATGTGGGTCCTGGAGAATTGAACCTGGGTCCTTTGGTTTTGCAGACAAGCGCCTTAACTGCTAAGCCATCCCTCCAGCCCAAGCTTTGCTTTTTTAAAAAGAAGTTATTTATTTTATGAGAGAGAGAGAGAGAATGTGTATTCCAGGACCTCTAGCCACTGCAAACAAACTCCAGATATATGTGCCATCTTGTGCATCTGACTTTATGTGGGTACTGGGGAATTGAACCTGGGTCCTTAGGCTTTGCAGGCAAGAAACACCTTAACCTCTGAGCCATCTCTACAGCTCAAGCTTTGCTTTTTTTTTTTTTTTTTTGGTTTTGCAAGGTAGGGTCTCACTCTGGTCCAGGCTGACCTGGAATTAACTATGTAGTCTCAGGGTGGCCTCGAACTCTTGGCAATCCTCCTACCTCTGCCTCCCAAGTGCTGGGATTAAAGGCGTGCGCCACCACGCCCGGCTAAGCTTTGCTTTTTAAAAAAAAACATGGAGTGCTTCACAAATTTTCATGTCATCCTTGCGCAGGGGCCATGCTAATCTTTTCTGTAGCATTCCAATTTTAGTGTATGTACTGCTAAAGTGAGCATCAAGCTTTGCTTTTGTTTTTTTTTTTTTGAGGTAGGGTCTCAGGGTGGCCTTGAACTCACGGTGATCCTCCTACCTCTGCCTCCTGAGTGCTGGGATTAAAGGCGTGCGCCACCACACCCGGCTAAGCTTTGCTTTTGAAAAGGCTTGAGCAGCTCTGTATCCATAAGCCACATCTATTTGGGTGGTGAGTTTGCATCACAGGTTATTGCTTAGAGATCCAGTCATTGTAAACACTGCAATCTGCTCTGACTGCGAGATCTGGGAGGCCTCCACTCAGCATAAGGCCAGAGCCACTATGCCTCTCTTTAACAAGGAGAATCGTCAGATTGAAGTAGAAAAAGGTTTTGCTTTGTGACAGGTTCTCACTCTGTAGCTCCAGATAGCCTGGAACTCTTTTTTTTTTCTTTTTTATTTATTGACAACAAAATATACTTACATACAAAAGGTGCATAGTATTTCCCTCCCCTCCCCATTCCCTTAAGAACTCCACTCTCCATCATATCCCCTCCCTCTCTCCATTAGTCTCTTTTTAATTTGATGTCATCATCTTTTACTTCTATTATAGCCTAGAACTCTTTTTTTTTTTTTTTGGTTTTTCGGTGGGTTTTTGGTCCAGAGACAGGGCACCATGGGTGGCCAGAGCCAGGCTGGGACTCAAACCCCCTATTTAGCTGATTTTGAGAAGACCTTTAAACTCCTGAAACTCCTCCTGCTTTAAACTCTCCTGCATCGCATCCCAAATGTTAGGATGACAGGTGTGTGACATCACGCCTGGCTAGTTTTACTTTCAAGAAGGAAAGCTGGTCACCAAGAGCAAACATTGGTCAGTGAAAGCGAACACTGGTCACTAAGAGCAAACACCGGTCACTGAGCAAACCTTGGTCAACAAGAGTGAACACTAGGCTCAGGCCAGCTAGTTTTATGAATTCTGGGTGGATTTTCAAGTGACAAGTAATTAAGAGAAGGCTTGAACACTTACATGGCACAGTGCCTCTGGGTGGATTTTTTTTTTTTTTGCAGGTGCGTGTCCATATGTGTACACATATTTGTGGGGGGGTATGCATGTGTGTGTGCAAGTGTGAGTGTGTGTGTGGATGCAAGTGTGAGTGCATGTGTGAGTGCATGTGTGTGTGTGCATGCGGAGGCCAGAGGTCAACACCAGGTGTCTTCTTCAGTTGCTTTCTCACCTTATTTATTTTTATTTTTATTTTTTTTGGTTTTTCAAGGTAGGGTCTCACTCTGGCTCAGACTGACCTGGAATTAACTATGCAGTCTCAGGGTGGCCTCGAACTCTCAGTGATCCTCCTACCTCTGCCTCCCGAGTGCTGGGATTAAAGGTGTGCGCCACCACGCCCAGCTTCACCTTATATTTTGAGACAAGGTCTCTCCCTGAACCTAGAGCTCCCCCGTCCTGCTAGACCAGCCCACCAGGGATTCCACCTTGGGCTGGTCAGTGCTGGGATTACAGGGTGTGTTCTGCCCCATTCAGCTTTTACGTGGATGCTGGGGATCCAAACTCAGGGGCTTATGCTGGCGAGGCAAGTGTCTCACTCACCACACCATCTCCCCAGCCCTGGATGAATATTCTTATGATGACGGACTAGGTTTGGAAGGCCGACCTTTGCAAGGGACCGTGGCTGAGCTCCACTCCGAATGCCTCACAGAGCCCACTGGAACAACGCATCCTTCCCCTGAATGCAAGCTTTAGCAGAATCATTTTTATACAAATGTGAGAAGAAAGGGGTGGAGGTGGAGGAGTGTTGCCAACATGGGGTGACTTAAAGCAATCAACCTACCAGTTGCTTGGAGTACCTGGACAGCACTACACTAGGCTGCCTTGTCAAAAGGAATCATCCTGGATGGTCAAAAGCAAAAGTTGCAGTTGGACATGGTGCTATGCACCTGTAGTCTCAACACTTCAGATGCTGAGGCAGGAGGATCACTAATTCCAGGCCAGCTGAGGTTGCCTAGCAAGATTGAAGAGAAGCCGGGAGGGGGTGGGGAAAGGAAGGGGAGGGAAAAAAGGATTGAAGTTGGGCAAGAGGATACATGCCTGTAATCCCAGAATTTGGGAGGGAGATCGGGTGTTGAAGGTTATTCTTGCATAGCAGGCCATCCTGGGCTATGAGAGACTCTGTCTTGAAGGAGAATGAAGGAGAAGGGGGAGATCCATGGATTGGGGGGGAAAGAGGAGGAAGGGAAGGGAAGACTAGGCACCTTGATCCTAAGTCATTCGTATCAGACCTGCAGGATTTTGGCAGGAAAGCAGACTTGTAACCATATCCAAAGACAACGCCTGTTTTCTGCGGTATACTGGAGTCACAGTTACTGGAGTCAACATTTTCCTCAAGACTCCTTCCAGAGCAGGCCTGTGCACATGCATCTAGCTTTCACCTCCCCTTTAGGTTCTCATTTCTTGGGAGCCCAAACATGACTGACTCCATTTTCCCTCAAACCTAGAGCAAGCCGGGCGTGGTGGTGCACGCCTTTAATCCCAGCACTCACTCGGGAGGCAGAGGTAGGAGGATCGCTGTGAGTTCGAGGCCACCCTAAGAATACATAGTGACTTCCAGGTCAGCCTGGGCTACAGAGAGACCCTACCTCGAAAAACAAAACAAAACAAAACAAAAACTTAGAAGCAGTAACATGAAATATTTTGTCAAAAGTCAACACATCTTGCTGGGTGTGGTGGCGCACGCCTTTAATCACAGCCCTCGGGAGGCAGAGATAGGAGGATCGCCGTGAGTTCCAGGCCAGCCTGAGACCACATAGTGAATTCCAGGTCAGCTTGGGCTAGAGGGAGGCCCTACCTCAAAACAAACAAACAAACAAACAAACAAAAAACAAAAAACTAAACAAATCTCAGAATTTCCTTTCTGCAAGACACACAGAGCTTAAAGTTCAATGCCTATAAGCACCAGAAGTGGGGCTGGAAAGATGGCTCAGTGAGTAAAGTGCTTGCTATGCAAGCATGAGGACCTGAGTTTGGATCCTCAGAATCGACATCAACGCCAGGTGTGTAGTCCGTACCTGTAATCTCAGCCCAGGGACAGGGACTCCCCGGAGTGGACAGTTGCTACTTGAGATTTCAGATGATTCCCTTAAATCTCTAACGTTCAAGTTTCCGTCTATGGGACAGAGAAAACACCAACATCGCAGTGGCTCTAAGCAATGCTGTCCAGCTGGGCTCGCCGGCACCCATTTGTGATCTAAGGGCCTGAGGCAGGAGGACCATGAGCTCTAGCCCAGAGGACTGGGGAGATGGCTCAGTGGGGAAGGACACTTTCCGTGCAAGGGTGAGGACGTGAGTTTGATCTGCAGCACTCCAGAAAAGATGGGCATGGAGATGGCTCAGTGTATATTTACGTGAGTGCTGGAGTGGCAGTGTTAAGAGTTGTTTGACTTTATTTTGGTTTTTGGTTTGTTTTGAGGCGAGGTCTCATGTGGCCCAGTGCTGGACATGGAACTTGCGGCTTTGTGCATTCGGGGCAAGTACTCTTCCAACTGAGCTATATCCCCAGCATCAAGTATTACAAGGTCTAGGGGAGGTGGTTAAAAGCTATGGCCTGGGTGTGTCTGCCAAGGGCTCCTGTGTTGAAATTTAATCCCCACTGTAAAGTCTTGAGAGGGTGGAAACTTACTAAGTGGTTAGAGGTGGGGCCTTTGGGAAGTGATTAGGATTCAATAAAGTCATCTAGGTGGAGCACCCATGATTGAATCCAGGTAGATTTATAAGGAAAGGGACAGAGGCTGGGACTCATGCACATGTTCCTTGTCTCTTGACATACGACAACCTGTGCCACCTTTGAGCCGTCACCAAATATGGGGCCTTAAGTCTCCAGAACTATAAGTTAAATACATGTTTTTCTTATAAGGTTACCCAGCCTCAGGAATTTTGTTATAACTCAACACAGACTACTACACCTTGTATGTAAGCTCGTTTCTTGGGACTTAAGGATAAACTTTTGTTTTGTTGTTTTGAGATAGCATCTCATGCAGCCAGCTGGCCTTAAACTCACTTTGTGGCTAAAGCTGTCCTGGATCTCCCGCCTCTTCCTCCTGGCTGTTCAGATTTCTTCCCTTTCCTTTCCTTTCCTTTCCTTTCCTTTCCTTTCCTTTCCTTTCCTTTCCTTTCCTTTCCTTTCTCTTCTCTTTTCTTTTTTCTCCTTCTTCTTCTTTTTTTTTTCATTTTTCGTTTTTTTTTTTTTCAAGGTAGGGTCTCACTCTAGCTCAGGCTGACCTGGAATTCACTATGTAGTCTCAGGGCGGCCTGGAACTCATGGTGATCCTCCTACCTCTGCCTCCTGAGTGCTGGGATTAAAGGCATGAGCCACCACACCCAGCTAAGGATATTTTAAAAAATTTTTTATTTATTGATTTGAGAGGAGTAAGCACAAAGAGAGAAAGAAAGAGAGAGAGAGAGAGATGACTGGGTGTGCCATCTTTTCTGTAGCATTCCAATTTTAGTGTATGTACTGCTAAAGTGAGCATCAAGCTTTGCTTTTTTTTTTTTTTTTTTTTGAGGTAGGGTCTCAGGGTGGCCTTGAACTCACGGTGATCCTCCTACCTCTGCCTCCTGAGTGCTGGGATTAAAGGCGTGCGCCACCACACCCGGCTAAGCTTTGCTTTTGAAAAGGCTTGAGCAGCTCTGTATCCATAAGCCACATCTATTTGGGTGGTGAGTTTGCATCACAGGTTATTGCTTAGAGATCCAGTCATTGTAAACACTGCAATCTGCTCTGACTGCGAGATCTGGGAGGCCTCCACTCAGCATAAGGCCAGAGCCACTATGCCTCTCTTTAACAAGGAGAATCATCAGATTGAAGTAGAAAAAAGTTTTGCTTTGTGACAGGTTCTCACTCTGTAGCTCCAGATAGCCTGGAACTCTTTTTTTTTTTTTTTTTTTATTTATTGACAACAAAATATACTTACATACAAAAGGTGCATAGTATTTCCCTCCCCTCCCCCCATTCCCCTTAAGAACTCCACTCTCCATCATATCCCCTCCCTCTCTCCATTAGTCTCTTTTTTAATTTGATGTCATCATCTTTTACTTCTATTATAGCCTAGAACTCTTGTTGGTGGTATTTTGAGACAGGGCACCATGTAGCCAGAGCCAGGCTGGACTCAAACTCCCTATTTAGCTGAGGAAGACTTTAAACTCCTGATCCTCCTGCATCGGCATCCCAAATGTTAGGATGACAGGTGTGTGACATCACGCCTGGCTAGTTTTACTTTCAAGAAGGAAAGCTGGTCACCAAGAGCAAACATTGGTCAGTGAAAGCGAACACTGGTCACTAAGAGCAAACACCGGTCACTGAGCAAACCTTGGTCAACAAGAGTGAACACTAGGCTCAGGCCAGCTAGTTTTATGAATTCTGGGTGGATTTTCAAGTGACAAGTAATTAAGAGAAGGCTTGAACACTTACATGGCACAGTGCCTCTGGGTGGATTTTTTTTTTTTGCAGGTGCGTGTCCATATGTGTACACATATTTGTGTGGGGGGGGTATGCATGTGTGTGTGCAAGTGTGAGTGTGTGTGTGGATGCAAGTGTGAGTGTATGTGTGAGTGCATGTGTGTGTGCATGCGGAGGCCAGAGGTCAACATCAGGTGTCTTCTTCAGTTGCTTTCTCACCTTATTTTATTTATTTATTTATTTTTTTTTTTTGGTTTTTCAAGGTAGGGTCTCACTCTGGCTCAGACTGACCTGGAATTAACTATGCAGTCTCAGGGTGGCCTCGAACTCTCAGTGATCCTCCTACCTCTGCCTCCCGAGTGCTGGGATTAAAGGTGTGCGCCACCACGCCCAGCTTCACCTTATATTTTGAGACAAGGTCTCTCCCTGAACCTAGAGCTCCCCCGTCCTGCTAGACCAGCCCACCAGGGATTCCACCTTGGGCTGGTCAGTGCTGGGATTACAGGGTGTGTTCTGCCCCATTCAGCTTTTACGTGGATGCTGGGGATCCAAACTCAGGGGCTCATGCTGGCGAGGCAAGTGTCTCACTCACCACACCATCTCCCCAGCCCTGGATGAATATTCTTATGATGACGGACTAGGTTTGGAAGGCTGACCTTTGCAAGGGACCGGGGCTGAGCTCCACTCCAAATGCCTCACAGAGCCTGCTGGAACAACGCATCCTTCCCCTGAATGCAACCTTTAGCAGAATCATTTTTATACAAATGTGAGAAGAAAGGGGTGGAGGTGGAGGAGTGTTGCCAACATGGGGTGACTTAAAGCAATCAACCTACCAGTTGCTTGGAGTACCTGGACAGCACTACACTAGGCTGCCTTGTCAAAAGGAATCATCCTGGATGGTCAAAAGCAAAAGTTGCAGCTGGACATGGTGCTATGCACCTGTAGTCTCAACACTTCAGATGCTGAGGCAGGAGGATCACTAATTCCAGGCCAGCTGAGGTTGCCTAGCAAGATTGAAGAGAAGCCGGGAGGGGGTGGGGATGGAAGGGGAGGGAAAAAAGGATTGAAGTTGGGCGTGAGGATACATGCCTGTAATCCCAGAATTTGGGAGGGAGATCGGGTGTTGAAGGTTATTCTTGCATAGCAGGCCATCCTGGGCTATGAGAGACTCTGTCTTGAAGGAGAATGAAGGAGAAGGGGGAGATCCATGGATTGGGGGGAAAAGAGGAGGAAGGGAAGGGAAGACTAGGCACCTTGACCCTAAGTCATTCGTATCAGACCTGCAGGATTTTGGCAGGAAAGCAGACTTGTAACCATATCCAAAGACAACGCCTGTTTTCTGCGGTATACTGGAGTCACAGTTACTGGAGTCAACATTTTCCTCAAGACTCCTTCCAGAGCAGGCCTGTGCACATGCATCTAGCTTTCACCTCCCCTTTAGGTTCTCATTTCTTAGGAGCCCAAACATGACTGACTCCATTTTCCCTCAAACCTAGAGCAAGCCTGGCGTGGTGGTGCACGCCTTTAATCCCAGCACTCACTCGGGAGGCAGAGGTAGGAGGATCGCTGTGAGTTCGAGGCCACCCTAAGAATACATAGTGACTTCCAGGTCAGCCTGGGCTACAGAGAGACCCTACCTCGAAAAACAAAACAAAACAAAACAAAAACTTAGAAGCAGTAACATGAAATATTTTGTCAAAAGTCAACACATCTTGCTGGGTGTGGTGGCGCACGCCTTTAATCACAGCACTCGGGAGGCAGAGATAGGAGGATCGCCGTGAGTTCCAGGCCAGCCTGAGACCACATAGTGAATTCCAGGTCAGCTTGGGCTAGAGGGAGGCCCTACCTCAAAACAAACAAACAAACAAACAAACAAACAAACAAACAAAAAACAAAAAAACTAAACAAATCTCAGAATTTCCTTTCTGCAAGACACACAGAGCTTAAAGTTCAATGCCTATAAGCACCAGAAGTGGGGCTGGAAAGATGGCTCAGTGAGTAAAGTGCTTGCTATGCAAGCATGAGGACCTGAGTTTGGATCCCCAGAATCGACATCAACGCCAGGTGTGTAGTCCGTACCTGTAATCTCAGCCCAGGGACAGGGACTCCCCGGAGTGGACAGTTGCTACTTGAGATTTCAGATGATTCCCTTAAATCTCTAACATTCAAGTTTCCGTCTATGGGACAGAGAAAACACCAACATCGCAGTGGCTCTAAGCAATGCTGTCCAGCTGGGCTCGCCGGCACCCATTTGTGATCTAAGGGCCTGAGGCAGGAGGACCATGAGCTCTAGCCCAGAGGACTGGGGAGATGGCTCAGTGGGGAAGGACACTTTCCGTGCAAGGGTGAGGACGTGAGTTTGATCTCCAGCACTCCAGAAAAGATGGGCATGGAGATGGCTCAGTGTATATTTATGTGAGTGCTGGAGTGGCAGTGTTAAGAGTTGTTTGACTTTATTTTGGTTTTTGGTTTGTTTTGAGGCGAGGTCTCATGTGGCCCAGTGCTGGACATGGAACTTGCGGCTTTGTGCATGCGGGGCAAGTACTCTTCCAACTGAGCTATATCCCCAGCATCAAGTATTACAAGGTCTAGGGGAGGTGGTTAAAAGCTATGGCCTGGGTGTGTCTGCCAAGGGCTCCTGTGTTGAAATTTAATCCCCACTGTAAAGTCTTGAGAGGGTGGAAACTTACTAAGTGGTTAGAGGTGGGGCCTTTGGGAAGTGATTAGGATTCAATAAAGTCATCTAGGTGGAGCACCCATGATTGAATCCAGGTAGATTTATAAGGAAAGGGACAGAGGCTGGGACTCATGCACATGTTCCTTGTCTCTTGACATACGACAACCTGTGCCACCTTTGAGCCGTCACCAAATATGGGGCCTTAAGTCTCCAGAACTATAAGTTAAATACATGTTTTTCTTATAAGGTTACCCAGCCTCAGGAATTTTGTTATAACTCAACACAGACTACTACACCTTGTATGTAAGCTCGTTTCTTGGGACTTAAGGATAAACTTTTGTTTTGTTGTTTTGAGATAGCATCTCATGCAGCCAGCTGGCCTTAAACTCACTTTGTGGCTAAAGCTGTCCTGGATCTCCCGCCTCTACCTCCTGGCTGTTCAGATTCCTTTCCTTTCCTTTCCTTTCCTTTCCTTTCCTTTCCTTTCCTTTCCTTTCCTTTCCTTTCTCTTCTCTTCTCTTCTTTCTCCTTCTTCTTTTTTTTTCATTTTTCGTTTTTTTTTTCAAGGTAGGGTCTCACTCTAGCTCAGGCTGACCTGGAATTCACTATGTAGTCTCAGGGCGGCCTGGAACTCATGGTGATCCTCCTACCTCTGCCTCCTGAGTGCTGGGATTAAAGGCATGAGCCACCACACCCAGCTAAGGATATTTAAAAAAATTTTTTTATTTATTGATTTGAGAGGAGTAAGCACAAAGAGAGAAAGAAAGAGAGAGAGAGAGAGATGACTGGGTGTGCCAGGGCCTTTAGCCACTGCAAATGAACTCCATTTGCATGCACTACCTTGTTCATCTGGCTTAAGTGGGGATTCAAACCTGGGTCCTTAGGCTTTGAAGGCAAGTGCCTTAACCATTAAGCATCTCTCCAGCCCCGAGGATATTTTTTGGTTTAACATTTGAGCTCCCTAGTTTAGAGATGAATATCAGAAGCCCAAAGGGATGGTCAGAAAAGAACTGACAAAGGAGATACTTAATGGATAGAGGAATTGCAAGATCTGTCTAGGTTTAAACTATTTTCAAAAAGAGCTCAAAATGAAATACAGGACCCTACGTTTTTTATTTTATTTTTTTCCCTACAATGCCAGGAATATCACAGGCTGCCTCACAGTGCCATTATCAACCCAGCACAGCCACTCAATGTTTCAGAAAAAGAGACGGTAGTTAATTTTTGAATTGTGTATGGCTAGCCAAAAGAATGGTGTTTCTTCCATGCAACATGACAAGCTTGGGGGCAAATACGAGGTCAGATTGTCTCAGTTCACTTTTCACACTGGAAGCCAATTTACTGCCATTCACTCCTTCCTTCCTTTCTTTGTTAGCCTGTCAGTCACCCCGACAAGCTGAGTCCAAGCACACGGGCACCCAGCCAGAGGGTGACTAACACCACCACCTCCGTGAACCCAGACCACGCACAAGACGCAAAGAGCTCGTTTTTTTTCTTTCTTTTAAAACCCTGCTAGACGAGTTGGTATCAGAGGAACTTCCGACTACAAAGCTCCCTTTGTTTTGCAATTTCAGTGGCAAAGGATGGTTGAATGAGAGACAGGAGAAAGGACACTAAGCTGATGGTAAGCCGAGGCTAGACCATCGGGGCAGCAGGCACCAAGCTTCACAGAGTCTCCCAACATCGTTTGCTTGTTTGTTTGACACAGGGTCTCGCACAGTAGCCCAGGCTGGCCAGCAAACTTGCAATCCTGCTTCATTCAGCCTTCTAAGTGATGGGGTATGAATCACCATGCCTGGCTTTAGTGTCTATTTTTATTTATTTATTTTTTTTATTTTTTGGTTTGAGGTAGGGTCTCACTCTAGCTCAGGCTGACCTGGCATTCACTATGTAGTCTCAGGCTGGCCTCCAACTCATAGCCATCTCCTACCTCTGCCTCCCAAGTGTTTGGGATTAAAGATGTGTGCCACCACAACCAGACTGGCTTTAACTTCATAAATTAAAAAAAAATGTTCTCCCTCACAGATGTATTTTTATCAAACCCCACACTACCTACCTCCTCTCCATTTTTTTTTTTTTTTTGAGAGATAGGGAGACAATGGGTATAGCAGGGCCTCTAGCCTCTCTGCAAATGAACTCCAAATGCATGTGCCACCTTGTGCGTCTGGCTTTATGTGGGTACTGGGGAATAGAAGTTGGGTCGTTTGGCTTTGCAGGCAAACGCCTTACCTGCTAAACCATCTCTCCAGCCCCTCCTCTCAACTTTTGATGGGGGAGGGGATGACCCTTTGAAAGATTGAAAGGGGACTGGGGAGACCGCTCCACTGGTAAAGAGCTTGCTACACAAACAGACGTGAGTTCTGATACCCAACGCTCATGCAAAATGTTGTGTGGAGCAGCCCACACCTGTAATCCTGGAGCTGGGGAGGCAGAAAGAGGAGGATTGCCTACTGGCTAGTTAGTCTGATTCCATAGGTGAGCTTCAGTTTCAGTAAATACATGGGTATGGCTGGGGAGATGAACCTATAAGCTGAAATAAACCTTTTCTTCCGGGTCAGGTGTTTTGTCTCAGTAATGAGAAAGTAATTGCCATAATACATATGTACTTGTTTTCTCATTTATTTATTTATTTTAAACAGGGACTCACATGTAGCCTAGTCTGGTCCGGAATTCACCATCCTCCTGAGTGCTCAGATAACAGGTATGCACCACCATATCTGGCCCGAAACTTGATTTAATTTTAATTTTATAATGTATTATTATTATTATTATGTAGGTTTTTTTGTTTGTTTGTTTGGTTGGTTGGTTGGTTTTGGTTTTTCGAGGTAGGGTCTCACTGTGATCCAGGCTGACCTGGAATTAACTATGTAGTCTCAGGGTGGCCTCGAACTCTCAGCGATCCTCCTACCTCTGCCTCCCAAGTGCTGGGATTAAAGGCGTGCGCCACCACGCCCGGCTCATTATGTAGGTTTTTTGAGGTAGGGTCTCACTCTAGCCCAGGCTGTCCTGGAATTCACTATATAATCTCAGGGTAGCCTCGAACTCATGGCGATCCTCCTACCTCTGCCTCCTGAGTGCTGGGATTAAAGGCGTGCACCACCATGCCCAGCTTAATGTATTATTTTTTTACTGACAACTTCTATCCTTACAGACAATAAACCATGATATTTTCCTCCCCTCCCCCATTCCCCTTCACAACTCCTCTATCATTTCCCCTCCCTCTCTCCATTAGTCTCTCTTTTAATCTGATGTCATCATCTTTTTATCCTGTTATGATGGTCTTATGAAAGTATTGCTAGGCACTGCAAGGTCATGGATATCGAGGCCAATTTCTGTCTGGACAGTTGCCTTGTAAAGAGTCCTACCCTTCCTTTGGCTCTTACATTCTTTCCGCCGCCTCTTCCACAATGGACCCTGAGCCTTGGAGGGTGTGACAGAGATGCCGAAACTTGATTTTATTGAACACTTAACCCCCGGGCCCCCTAGATTGCTCACCAAGACACTGAAAATGAAAAGGATGTGAATCTTTTATTTCCTGAAAATGAACAACTGGACTTTATTCCCGTGGCCTGCTCAGAAAACAGAACCATGGAAGGAGGACAGTATAAACTTGCCAGAGGTCAAAGGAAAGCCAGCCAGCCCAGGAAAAGACTTACTCACTGCCTCCTATATACCAAGTGCACACTCGACCACAGAGTTACACCCCATGCCAAGATCTGCCGCCCGACGGCTGGGGTCAACTGTCAGAATGGCCAGGTTCCTACGTGAGCACCCAGTGGCTACCAATTGCAACCACTCCCAGAGCTCCAATCAGCCAGGTGAATATTTATTATTATTTACAGTGCTTTACATGGAACTTTGGCCTATATACATGATAGGCAAGTGCTCCATCAGTGAGCTATGTACCGCCAGCCCCTCACTGGGGGATTCTAGGCAAGAACCCTACCTCTGAGCCACATTGTCAGCTGTGAGGACCTCTGTGGTGTAAGTGGAGAGGCAAGGATGACAGATCTTTCATGGACTCCTTTTTCATGAGTACATCAAACTAAAACCAAACCCAAACCTCCCTTCCAAGGCTAGCGTTGATGGCCTCAGAGATGGGATCTGGGCTAGTGAAAGAGGAGGCTTGAAAGTGGAAATCTGTACAAACAAAATTCCTCAAATTAAGTGGCTCGATAAATGAAAAGCCTTCTGGAAGGAGAGATAAGAGAAAGTGGAAGAAATAGCCCTAACATTAAAGACAATGATGGAAAAGAGAGAGTGGAACAAGAGAATTAGAAAATCAATTTCTGGAAGGTCAACATGGTTCTAGTTCCTCATCGGAGGGTTCTAGGGGTGTGGCTCAGCACTACAGTACATGGGTAGAATCCCCCAGTCCAGTCCTTAGATGATCAGTTTTGCCCCAAGCACTGCAATATACCCATGAACACCAGAGGTGACCGGTCATGTGGCTCAGTCCATACAATGCTTGCCTAGCAGCTAAGAAGCCCTGTCCTCTATCCCCACCCCTGCAAATACCAGGCATGGTAATGGAGGCCTGCAAATAGAGCTGGAGAGATGGCTTCAAGGTTGAGAGCACTTCCTGTGCAAGCATGAGGACCCAAGGAGGCCTGAGAGACTGCTCATGTTTGATCACCAGGACCCACATGAACAGCTGGCGGTGGACACATCTAGGAGACCCAAGACTCACTGGAACTCACACACACACAAAAGCCAAACAGTTAGAGAAGCTTCTCTTTTCAGATGGCGATGACCCAAAAGGCAACATAGTGCTGAGAAGAAGGGATGGAGGAGTGTCCAACACTGAAACATCTCCATGACATCCTCCAAGGCTCAGGGTTCATTGCGGAAAAGGTGACAAAAAGAATGTAAGAGCCAAAGGAAGGGTACGACTCCTTATAATGCAACTGTCCAGACAGAAATTGGCCTCGATATTCATGACCTCGCAGTGCCTAACAATAACTTCACAAGACCCTCATAATAGGAGAAAAAGATGATGACATCAAAATGAAAGAGAGACTAATGGAGAGAGGGAGGGGATATGGTGGAGAGAGGAGTTGTGAAGGGGAATGGGGAGAAGGGAGGGAAATATCATGGTTTATTGTCTGTAAGGATAGAAATTGTCAATAAAAAAAGAAAAAACAAAAAACAAAAACAAAACAGCAGGCTCTGGGATCAGTCAGACACTCCAGCTCAAACAAGAATGGGTGGAAGAGTGAAGGAGCAGGGCCCTCAGCTCTGACCACTGTAGGCAAGCGCACCCCAGTGCAGGTGAGCACATGGGGCATCCCACAGGCACACACATTACACAAACAGGAAAAAGAAAAAGTGAGAGTAGCATTAATATGTGGGTGGGTATGAACATTAAGAGAAGTGCTTACCGGGCAGTTTGGTGAGCATAGTATATACATTTAGCCAGACACCAGCAAATGTTACACCCCTAGGACTCATGATTACCCCTGTTGTAGGTTTTCAGTATCAGGGATGTATTCCCTCCTGTGGAGTGGGCCTCCAGTCGAATTAGAGAGCAGTTAGTTTCCCCCATAACAGACATGCCACTATTGCACCTGTTGGCTCATCTGGCCTGGCTGGCCAAATTTAAGGCTTGCAGTGTCCACTGTTGAGTATCTTCACTGGTGTTTTCTCTCTTCCATTGAACTGCATGTAGCGTAGCTTTTTCCAGCTTTCTGTCAACTGGTGCACATGGAGGAGGCTTTCAGCTCAGCTCCAGCAGGATTTCTCAGTGACCTTGCAGCCCAAGTATGTGGAGTCTTCAGCAATAGGGTCATACCATCCATTCCTGGTGGGAAACCAAGGGCCTCGGCAACGGCCTATAATGTTCTGGGGGTATCTGTGACCTCCCTGGCCAACAACTCACTGGAAGGTATCCCATCCCTGGCACAGAAAATTTTCTAGTAACAATCTATGGCTTCTGAGTGTTCCATTGTCTAGAAAAGTAGGTTTCCCCATGAGTTATTTATATCTTAGATTTTGATTAGCCCTCCCTCCTCCTTTCCTTTTTGTAATCCCTTTCCCTGAACCTCAGTTAGGCCTTTTCACCCCAATAAATCTGTTCTACTTACATGTATACAAGACCATCCTATTAAGTCCTCCCCCTCCCTTCCTCTCTATTCCCTTTATATCCCCTTTCTAGCTTACTGGCTTCTGCTACTGAGTTTTATTCCTACTCACCACTGAAACTTTTTAAAAACATTCATTTATTCATGATGGAAGGAGAGAGAGGAGAAAGAGACATTTGAATATGAACAGATGCACCAGGGCCTCTTGCTGCTGCAAACAAACTCCAGACACATGCATTTTATGTCATTTGACATAAAGTAGGTACTGGAAAATCAAATCAGGGCCAACCCAGGCTGGCAGGCTTTGCAAGCAAGCACCTTTAACCACTGAGGCATCTCCCCAGCCCATAGTCACATTAATTCTTTTTTTAAGTTTTTAATTTTTAAAGAATTTTAAAAAATATTATATTATATTATTTATTGATTGATTTGAGAGAGGGAAAGAGAGAGAGCGAGAGAACATCAGGGCTTCCAGCCACTGCAAATGAACTCCAGATTCATGTACCACCTTGTGCATCTGGCTTACATGGGTCCCAGGGAATCAAACTGAGGTCCTGTGGCTTTTCAGGCAAGTGTTCTAGCCGCTAAGCCATCTCCCCAGTCCATAGTCACATAAATTCTTGCTGTGACCAAATACCTGAGAGAACATTTATTTTAAAAAATATATTTTATTTTCCTTTATTTATTTGAGAGAGAGAAAGAGAGAGAGAATGGGCGTGCCAGGGTCTCCAGCCACTGCAAATGAACTTCAGATACATGTGCATCTGGCTTACATGGGTCCTGGGGAATTGAACCTAGGTCCTTTGGCTTTGCAGGCAAGTGCCTTAACCATTAAGCCATCTCTCCAGCCCCAGACAATATGCCTTTTATGTAGAGACATTTTCAAACAAGAGTGTTAAGATAGCAATGGACCATGGTTAGGGCCTGAGCATATATGACCTTCAAGTATGGCCTTAGTCCTTTCCAGGTGTGAGCCTGCAATTTCTGAGAACCTCACAAACAAGGCTATAACCTTTGTTTGCAATAAAAACATGTCTTGGGGGTTGGAGAGATGGCTTTGCAGTTAAAGCACTTGCCTGAGAAGCCTAAGGACCCATGTTTGACTCCCCAGTAAGCCAGAAACACAAGGTGGTGCATGTGCAAGGTCGCACATATGCACAAGATGGTGCACGTGTTTGGAGTTTGATTGCAGTGGCTGGAAGCCCTGGTGCACCAATTCTCTCCCTCCCTCTCTCTCTCATTAAAAAAGTCTGTTGGAGCCGGGCGTGGTGGCGCACGCCTTTAATCTCAGCACTCGGGAGGCAGAGGTAGGAGGATCGCCGTGAGTTCGAGGCCACCCTGAGACTACGTAGTTAATTCCAGGTCAGCCTGGGACAGAGTGAGACCCTACCTCGCAAAACCAAAAAAAAAAAAAAGTCTGTTGGGGGAGTGGCTGGAGAGATGACTTAGCGGCTAAGTGTTTGCCTGCAAAGCCAAAGGATCCCGGTTCCACCCTCCAGTACCACGTAAGCCAGCTGCACGAGGTGGTGCATGTATCTGGAGGCCCTGGTGCCCCTATTCTCTCTCTCTCTCAAATAGATAAAATATATTTTTTAAAAAGTCTGCTGGGGCTAGGGAGATGGAAATGGCTCAGTGGATAGGAGCACTGTACAGGTTTGAGGACATAGATTCAATCTTTAGCACCCACATAATCAGACAGACATGAACCACATGCTGGAGCATGGAAACAGGAGGGTCACTACAGCTTGCTGGTCAGCCAGCCTA